>OY998149.1:5669321-7152347 GCA_963921925.1 Sphagnum tenellum
AAGCATCCCCTAATTCCGTTTTGAATAAACTGTTTTGAACTACTTTTTTGGGGATGAGAAATGAAGCAACCCCCTGATTCCGTTTTGAACTGTTTTTTTGGGGATGAGAAATGAAGCAATCCCTAATTCCGTTTTGAACTGTTTTGGGGATGAGAATTGAAGCAACCCCTGAATCCGCCCGAACCGTCATCCATCCTGCGCAGCAGAGGGGGGCAGCAGGGGGGGGCGGGGGGTGGGCCAACAGGGGGGGGATGGGCGGGGGGCACGCGCGGGGGACTTCCCACTTACCTTTTTTTATCTACTATTTGTCTGAAGTTACCTTCTTTCACCTAAGTTACTTTCTACTTGGGGGGGGCATGGGCGGGGGGGCCAGAGGGGGGGGGCCAGCAGGGGAAAGGACCGGGCGAGGGGGGGGGGGGGACGGGCGGGGGACTTCCCAGTGGTCGAAGGTCATGGGTACCCACATCAATGCCTATCCCGACAGCGAACGCAACGGGTACACGCTAGTTGTGCTTATGAGTCCATTAAATATTGCTTAAACATAGGAGGTAAAGAGGTTTGCACCTCCTTTGTAAATGAATGGTTGCTTGGTTCAAACACCTTGCATTTTGATGAAAAGTAAGTAGAAATTATCAATCAATTGACTCATGATTTATAAGTGCATTGTGCTTATGAATATCTTATAGAAGCAAATGTTGTTGAATCAAAGTAGGTAAGGCTTAAGTCATTGTCCTTTGCAGATAAATCTAATTGTTTAGAAAACTCCTTACTAATTACTTGTTTTCTTAATGTGAAATATCATATTGTTTAATGTGGTAGAACTTTCAGTTTGTATTCATTTTCAATGTGCAAGACATGGCTCAAAAACCTAATGGCATCAATTCACAAAGGCCCTTTTCTCAAAAAAACTTGAAAATGTTGTTTGGGCGGTTTTAAGTAAAACGCAATATGTTGACAAAAAGTTGGTTTGGGGTGAGTCTGATGGAAATGAAAGGGAAAACAAGTAAAAATAATTAATGTCACCACCATGGCAACTGGAATTCAAATGAGATTCTTGTATTGATTGATTATAAGCAAAAATATATATCTATCATAAACAAATCATGGATCCTTGAGGAAACATGGTCCTTATAGCCCATAAGTGGAAAAAGATTATAGAAGACTTGTAGGCAAGAACAGAATCCAAGACACCAAAAAATGGCAAGATGTGCAAGGATAAATGAAATTCCATCAATGGTGACTACAAAAAGATTTGCAACTACCTTAAAGGTATGAGTTGCAACACCTTTTATTGGGATTTATCATAAAAGGATTAGGATAAATTTCACTTATCGAGACAATTCAATGAAGATTGCTACAATGCCATTGAAGAACATTAATGTTCCATTGCATGTGAGGGATTTAAATGCACCAGGAAATGGAGTTTACATGGCTAGTCAATGAGAGAAAAATTGGAAAAGAACTTACCTACAAGTCCATTAACTTGAACAACTTGCTCGTTCATGGAATAAATTTGTGGGAATGATTTCATTTAGAGGAAAACCATGATCCTCAAGAATTTAATCAAGGTCTTAATGCAAGATTTAATCAAGATAATGTGTTCAATTTGGAAAAGTACTCACAATTGATTGGACCAACTCAACCTCAATGTTTTACGAATGATCAACCTTTCCAATTCTTTAACTCACATGACACCAATTAGAAGAAACAAACCATTGACAAATGTTATTGGGAGAACTCCTAGGAGCACAAAGAGTTAAGAGGGAAAGATCTTCAATCTTTACATTTGTCATTGAAACCACATATCAAAACAACAAAATCATTGTGGAAGCCATGGATTATATTAGTTTTATGTAATTAAACATTGACAAAAACAAGACAAACTTTCATGAAAAAGAACGAAATAAGAAAGTTCACAAAATGCACAAGAGCATGGTTATTGTCCTATCCAACCTCAACACGATAATGTTTGATGCTTTCATCAATGACAATAATCTTGTGCCACCACCAATACAATTATCAAAATTTGATGAAAATGAACAACTAATGGTGAACAACTGAAACACATGAACTAAAGAATAAACATTATGGTTTAAAGGACAACATGCAAATGAAATTGATGA
Organism: Sphagnum tenellum; assembly: GCA_963921925.1. Lineage (NCBI taxonomy): Eukaryota > Viridiplantae > Streptophyta > Sphagnopsida > Sphagnales > Sphagnaceae > Sphagnum > Sphagnum tenellum. The sequence goes on from OY998149.1 coordinate 5,671,445, forward strand.
GGTACAATTGATTATGATGTAAAGATAACACACAATTGAAATTGATGATAAATCTTTCCAATTGTTTTTGACCTAAAGGACAACATGCAAATCAAATTGATGATAAACCTTTTCAAATGGGTTTTGACCTAAAGCATAACATAACAATAATTAAGACCTAATCTACAGCAACATTGCATTGGAACTAAAAATCAGTTTAAACCTTTAAAATTTGAATCAAACTTTTAACATAATATTCCAAGTGAATTCGATAGTCATTTGAAACTAGAATCTATTAATTGTGGTAGTTCAATTATAATTTCAATGGAGTTCATGAAAGCAATTTTATTCAATTTTGTGGTTTCCTATTTCCAAGGTACACTTTAAGTAAGAGTTTTTGGTTAGATCCTAAAATCTTAGTACCTTTAAGAGGAGGTTCATATTCCATATTTTATGAATTTGCCATATTGCTATGTTGTTTCCTTGCTGCAATAACATTAGGATCATGTTCAACTTCTTGTTCCAATTGAAACATCAATGCATTGACATCTACATCTCGACCATCTAGGATCAAATTGTCAAACATACAACAACATGTAATTACATTAGGTATGAATAGAATTGATAAGTTGCTCTTCATTGACAAATTTATAAAGGTTGTTTTAAAAATCCCGAATGCATTTTTGACAACAATTTTTCCCCTTGAAAATTGCATGTTGTAGACAACCTCCAAAATTGTGTGTCAACTGTTGGCATTCTGTTTTTGGGGGGTCATTAGCCATGATAGTAAGGGATATCTTTTATCCTCGAGAATGTAAGGATGAATTCCGTTTTGGCATCCAAGCTCACTAGGGTTGAATAAGTCATTTTAAGTTGTTTTTTAGTAAATATTGCACATTCGTAGTATTTTGGAGTCATTCATTGAACCCAATAGGCCCACAAATACATCACGAAATGTTTGTCATGGTCAATAACAACTTGACCATGACATGTGCTTTCAATTTGTACGAATAAATGTTAGTAGTGAATGCACTTGTCAGCTTTTGGATTTGTATCTATGTAATCATACCATGGATTGAAAGTAATCCACACAAGTTTCTAAACCCTACCATAACCCAAGATAAATCATCACCTTGTGGCCATCGAATCCAATTTTTAAAAACCTCATTAACAACAAAGGAAAAATTGTGGAGTACCATGTTCACCAAAGATTTTCCCATGGTAAAAATGTCATTGCATTGTAAGTAATCAACTCCATGAAATAATTTATAAAGAAAACACTTGACCCTAATGCCAACAAGAATGGCAAACCTATATTTCATGTCTTTTCTTTGAATTTAATGGTTTGAGCTTCTTAATAATATGCACAATGACCTTTTTGATCACTTTGACATGTTCTGAAATGCTCAACCCATTTCTGATTGTCATACTAAATCATGAAAAAATGTGAGCACCATGTTGTACCTCATGTTTTGACCCAATCACCCATGTTTGTGCTCATCATTAGGTTGAAATTGCAATAGATTTGATGTTGATGTAAAATGATGATGTTGTTTCTCAAGCTTTTGAATAACAACTTGCGATTAACCTTCCAAAACTTTGCCATCAAATCTTTCACCATTAGTTTGTTTTCAATTTCACAAAACAATTGCAAGCCTTTTTAAATTTGCAAATGTTTTTGCAAAATTTGAAAGAAAAAAGGAATTTCAAAGGTGTCATGGTAAGGAGTTGAAGGAAAATACAAATGACACCCTTGAAAGAAAATACAAATTTGAAAAAAAACCAATAGTTTGAAAACAAAAAAGATTAGCAAAAGCGAAAGGTCCATGTGCTAGAGGAGAGGTTTGAGAAGTATGAGTGCACTTGAGAGCTTGAAAGAGCTATGAGAAATATGAGATGAAAGAATGGGAAAGTTATTCATACTAAAGAATAGGAAGAAGAAAATGTTATTCATGATGATGGTGTTTAACTTTTGATTGATCATCATGAACAACATGCAACTAGCCTAAAACCTAAAGATATCCTAACTACTAGCAATAGGAGTACCATGTATGAATAGAAATAAGCATTTTGTCATTGTCCTAAACTAAGGGCTAGTATGAATAGGTTACTTTTTACTTTTTTTTTTCTATAACAACTCCATTAACCTAACTTTATGGCAATTTTTGAAATAGTCTACCTCTAGGTTTGAATGGACCTTTACTAGTTGTGATCACAAGTTGAATAAGTATTCACAACACATAATGCACAAAATCATTGAAGAAAAGTGAACAACATAAAGAACTATCATCATGAGGACATGGGGCACATATTATTGTTGAATCATATGGAAATTAAGGTGCATTAGTAACAATGCTTCAAGAGTACACAACATAATGCAAGAGTAACAAAGTTTGAAGGACCCTAATAGATTGGAGCATGAATTGAATAAATAATCTTTCCACACAATGTGAGATTAAAAGAATGCAAAAAAATAAAGTGAACAACATAAAACACCATTGTCATGAAGGCATTGGGCACACATCATTGTTAAACATGAAAGAGATTATAATAGTGTAGAGAAAAAGTTAGAACATAGAATAAAAGTGAACAATGCACATTAAAATATGAAAAAATAAAAATAAAAATACATAACATAAATTAGAAGAACATAGAACAAAAATTGAAAAACACAAAACACAAAACACAAAACACCATTGTCATGGATAGGGGGTGCACATAGGTGGTATTATTATATGTCACTCTTGACATGGCAAATGATACCATAGTCTAAGTTGGTACACTTTTTAAAGGCACATTGAATTATGGTATTAAAAAAATGATTTCTATTGTGGTAGGTTAATTATAATTGCAAACGTAAACTTAAAAACCTTAAATTTTTATTCTATCCTAATTATAGAACTTATTTTTTCCATACCTTGACACTATGTGTGAATGTAACATTATACGTTGGTTAATTCATATGCAAGGATTAATGATAAGTTGTTAGTAGGTAAATAATAAAAGTAAAATCTGAGTTTAACTATAGTAATTAGCTGAGGTATTAGAACCTCATGAACAAATGTTTTTTTAATCATGTGTTATGGTTCTTTGTTCATGACACAAACTTATTAGGTTTGTTAGTGATATTAAAGATAAAAAATAAATCAATTCTTGGTTTAGCAGTGGAATGCAAACTTAAGACACATTCTTGAAATTTCACAAAGAAAAAATGTGTGAGTTTTTAGATGCCTGGATTAAGATGAATTCCTTAATTTGAGTGAAAGCCAAAATCATTTTGCACAAACCAAAAACCAGGGTAGTTAATGAAAATTGAGATCAAATTGATGCATGGATAAAATAAAAATAACCCACCCTAACAAAACACCCCACAACTTAGACTTGGGAGGAATCACTATTCTCTTCTTATACTATACACATTTTGAGTAGCAGTGGGGACTACATTGAAATGACAAAAGTTTAAAGAGCTATAAATCTCAAAAAATTCTCAATTTTTCCAAGTTATGAGTTTGCAACTTTGCAAGCTCATAATTTTCAAATATGAATTTTGAATTAAAATTCCAAGGGCAAAGTTGTAACATTTGAGGAGGCATTTCCAATGCCATATTGCATGTTTCAATTTGTGGTCATTCGACCTTGTTCCCCAAGTTTGACATTTGGCAGTTCAGTTGACCATATGTTTTGAATTTTCAAAGCAAGATTGGAAAAGTCTTAAAGAATAGTTGAGGCATGAGAGTGTCAAGACTATTCATGGTAAACAACAATCTTGAGCGAATTTTTGAACATAAGCATCCTTCATGAGAATCAAAAGGCCCTCCTTTAATCCATGCAATTTGTGCACAAAATTCGTGCGCATTTAATCTCAAGACTTGGAACTGAACTTGAATTTGATAAGGTTTAGGGTGTTCTTTTTGGAAATTAGCTGGAGTTGGAGGTGTAAGAAATTTGAATACCCTTGTTGAAAACCACGTCCCAAAAGCACTAAGGGGAGGGCATTCTCAAAAAAAGAGGCCTGTGCTAGGCGGACCTGAAGCACAGTATTGTATGTAAAGCACAGCCACTGAACTCTCTACATCTGAAAAGTTCCTCCTCCCAGCAAGAGGAACTTGCACTGCGATAAGACGCCCTCTGAGTACACTGTGAAAATGACAGCATGGCTTTGCCAAACCAGTGAGAGTTGAAATCAGAGGTTTCACCAAATTGAAAATTAGCTAGAAATGAAGCCAAAGGTTGTCCCCAAAATGCTGAACAGAAAAATACTAATTAGTCCAAGGTTTTACATAAGAGCTTTTTTTTCTGCCAAACCTTGTGGTTTTTTGGATTAAAAAATGGGGAAGTTTTCTTGGAAATTTGGGTTTTTCAAGTGTAAAATTTGTGGCTAAAGTTTAGCGAAAATTCACCAAAGTTTCAATCTCACAAAATTGGACAAAGAGAACTCCTGGTACTACCCAAAGATTCATACATTGGATTATACATGCAACAATGCTACTGGATGGCGATTTTATTTTATTTTTCCTTCTATTTAGCACAAAGTCATCAAATCCATTTGCAAAGAAACAACTTCAACAACAAAGTGAACTCAATGCAATAAGGCAGGGACTCAAAATACTGTAGTACCCAGGCTGGTTAGGCACAAAATTAATTACTTCTAAGCATTGCCAGAAATTCTGAGAAATATTTACCTGCCATGCCAAAAATCTGAAAGGCACTTTCAAGCACACTATCTTCATTATTTATTATGGTGCCTAATTATAAAATATTATCATACTTACTGCCAAAAGAAATGATAAAAATATAATAATTATTCGGTTACCTTGCTGCTGAACCAATGTCAGCCTTTAGTGCAGTTTCTATATTAATGAAAACCTGCAGCCTTTGGAAATTTGAGGCCCCGTGTTAGTTTTTCTTCGCAAATTATTCTTTCAAAAATTTGAAGAAATTGCAATATTTTTCTTGGGGTTTCTGAATGCCAGATCCTACATCAGGTTCCAGAACCTAGTACCCAACAATATAGTTCAGGATGCTTACTTTCATATATTGTTTATAGCCAGATTTGTCTAAATTGTCTTATGGATGATCACCACTCTGCATGCTACATCACAAAATTGAAATTCATCAGAACAAAACACTTCAAATGCCAGCAAGATATGTAGGCGAAGGTACCTGCTACTGATTATTTTGGGTAACTAATTCAAGTCTTCTAATACTTTGAAACAATATTTTTACTAGATCATATGTTTTGTTTATGGCTAAATTGTCTTATTGATTCATTGCTACTTGTGCTAATCACAAAATTGGAAAAAGAAGAAGGAAAAACACCGAAATCTTCGATGCCTCTAGTGTACATTGTACCATCATTACTTAAGGTCACAGCCCATGCCACTAATTACTATATTTTGGGTTTAGGATTCAAGTCTTCAGATCTCTTAGGTTGAATCATACAAGAGGACTACTTGTCGTAACTGGTGTTAGGTGATTCTAGCCTTTATGAAGAACCACGAGCTCCAGTTCTTTAAAAACATTTACAATGGTTCCAGTTCCACACAAAAAAAAATGCAACTCGGGTCTGGTTATGGTCCAGTTCTTGAAAAAAGAAAACTGGTTCTGGAAATCAAACCCAGTTCTGGGTATAACTTGGACCGAAATCTATGTTTAATTGTCTGTTAATCCCCCATTCCAAACCATCTCCCCCCCCCCCCAAATCTTTCCCAAAAATTCAAGTTTTGGTTCTAGAATCAGGTCCAGATTCTGATACCAATTTCAGAATCAGATCTGGTTCCAAAAATCAGATTTTATTTTGATTTGATTCTACATAATTAAAATCAAAATCAACCAAACTAGGTAAATTGTTCAACATTGATTGTAAGCCTGTCAAATTTTACTACCAAAAGGCAATCGATCCAGAGAGGAAGTAGAAAATGAGACCTGACCTAAGTCTAGGTTGAATTCATACATTTAGTCGGATATGAAAGACCAAGAACTGATAACAAAGATCCGAACTAAATTGCCAACTGCTTGCAATGGGAATGGGAGAATGAAAGGTGGATAATTCAACTATGTACCAGTTCAGCTCAAAACAAGTCAGCAATGGAAATGGGAGGAGGATAACTCAACTATCAATTGCTTGTAACAAATCAACAATGAAAATAGGAGGTGAGTATCTCAACTTATATACCAACTGATTGCTAACAAGTCAGCAATGGGAATGGGAGGTGGGTCTGAGAGGGGAAAAGTCTGGAGATGGCTAATCTCACTGCTACCTACCTGTAGACTTAAGGATGGAATGGAAGATGCCATCCTAGTACTGGTGAAAAGCATAATCACTGCCATTCAGTTGCACTGGAAGTGTGTTGATCTGACAGCTTATGTCCATTAGGTCTAACCAGTCAGACGTCAAATCCTGAAAATTATTGAAATCCTGATCAGCAGCATCGTGTAGCAGCTGCTGCTGTTGCATGTGACAGAACTCTAGATCATCTGCAGTAGTAATACTGGATGCTGCACACAGTTCACCAACTGTGCAGGCAGCGTCGTCCAGCTTCGGCATCCACGAAGTGAGCGACGTCGTTGCAGCTAGCCCATCTGCAATGTCCTAGTCCATCTCATGAATCTCATGTTTTCGATGTGAAATCATACCTTCTGAAGTTGAATTTTCTGGGTCAGCCGTGATCGGACATGCTGCTACTTGATCATCATCCCCGCATGAGCTGCTTGTAGTAGTAGTAGTAGTAGGAGGCTTCGTGGGTGAGTATTGATGATCCATTACTATGTCTAGTGCGCCCTTACTGCAGCTAGGTTGTAATAATTGGGACATTGGTGCTGCATCATGACCAGCTGGTGGTACTAGTATTACTAGTGCAGGCGGATCAACGTCTTCTCTTTGTCTTTTCTTCAAGCGATCTTTGGTGTCATCGCTGCTGGAGCTGCACGTGTGAGTACCCATATAGATGACTTCGAAGAGGGAGGGATCCTTATCTGTTGCCTGCACCATCTTCTTTGCATCGCAGTTCTTTAGGACGCACTTGTAGTATCCTCTACAAGGCACAGGTCGAAGGATTAACTCATGCATCAGATCACAGACCTCATGGTTCCCTCAATGCAATTGGGTTGTTTCCTATATCACAAGAAACTTTTTTGGCATGGAGATCTCTGACGAATTAAAGTTGAATGAACACAACATAGGAAAAGCTTTCCAAGGAATCGTGGGACCAATACTTGAAAAATGTTTTATTTTAGTTTTCCGATTCTGAAACAGAGGGATCATTGTATTTTCCCATTGTCAAACAAACCATTTCATACTTGCATGGTTCCATAGAATTCAAGTTCTTCATGGTCCCACAGGGAATTTAAATTTTTTTCACGAGCGTTAATCATGTTCCAGGAATTTATCCACTAATTACTTACCTGCAAAAGTTTGAATTTTGGATGCTTTTGCTGCCGTATTTCTTCCAGCTTCGATGCCCATCATCTGGAATCGCCCTCTGGATGTGAATCCCACCAGCTGGTTTCTGAAGACGCTGGTACCTTACTACCCTAGTAGGTATCTGTTCTCCATCGCTAGCAGCTTCTCTTCAAAGGCAGGTCCAATGTGTAAACTAATTAGGTTCAAGTGATCACCCCTTTAAAGAATTATTATTGCAAGAACGCACCAGCTCCAAGACACGTGCAGGTTCTACATGATCAAGTCACGACTTGCAATTTTCAGGTTCTGTGAATTAGAAGCCGAAAAAACATCACACTCTGTGTTATGGACTAAGGACATCTTTCCATTGGGCCAATATGATCACATATTCTGCCTCTTCTTTCACATGTGTTCATTTAAAATCCTCTAAAAAGCTCCTTACATATGGAATGTTCTCAAAGCTCATAACATTGATTTCTTACATATCTTCAACCCGATTACAGCTCTCCAATGAAAAGTTCTTGTCTATGCAAGGACGCACAAGCTCCGAGACATGTGAAGGCATTACAAGATCAAGTCACCAGTTGCAATTTGCAGGTTCTGTAAATTAGAAGTCGAGAAAACATCACACTGTGTGTCTTAGGCTAATTAGGACACCTTTACATTAGGCCATTGTGATCACATATTCTGCTTTTTTTTTGTTTTTTGTTTTTGTTTTTGTTTTTGTTTTTGTTTTTTTTTGCCATTCCATGGAAACATGTGTTCTTCTAAAATTCTCTAGAGAGTTCCTTACATGTCATGGAATTTTTCCAAAGCTCCTAACATTGATTACCTACAGATTTTCACTCTCGAAAGAAAATGCTTGTTTATGCACCAAGAATCAAGGCCTCATGAATTCATTCAACCGCAATTGTCAACAACCGTACCTAGTAAAATCGCGTTTGGTACCAATTCGTTTTGTCCTCCTTGAGCTCAGTGCAGAACTCTGGCCATTACTCGTGTCGACCGACGTTCTTCGATTCCTTTTTCGTCGCTGAGCAACATATTCGTTTTCTTCAGGAATGATGTGGTCTCCATCATGGAGCAGGCTGGATAGGAAGCTACGAGGAATAATTGGGGACGTCATGACCACCTTCTTTAGGTCCGCTTGATGATTTTTTGAATCACTACCCATCGCGACTTCCATCATGGCTGAATCGGCGCCTCCAATACCAGGACCACAGCATTCTCTTTCCATCCCTGGTGCGGGAATCCCTTCGAAGTTGTGTCTTTGAATGTGAGCCTCCGAGTCTGGAGCAAGCTCTACCATACTCAGCAAGTCATCACCTGCACATGGCGCATAATTCATATAAGACTAGAAATTTCAAATCACCTTCATTAAATCTTACTCACTAAGAGCTTTCCAACAATACCAAGAGCATGCCCAAATTTCCCTACAATTTTAGTGAAAAATTTGTTCAATATGCGATAACCTTGGTTGAAACATTATGAAACCAACTAGCTGGTGCACCCCTACTCATCTAGGGCTTTCCAATTGGACCAAGAGCGAGGCAAGAAGGGTTGTTGTTTGGAAGATTTCAATGTGACAAACGAACAAAACAAACAAACTACCTTGCTTCAAAGTAAGATGTTTTCTAGCTCTAGCAAAGTTTTGTTATGACCTTCACAATTGAAGGAGCGAGCTCAAGCTAATGTCTAGTAACTGAGCATACCTCAAGAATGACCTAAATTCAAACAAATTTCCCAAACTGAAGTCAGCCTGTAACGCTGGTAAGTCATTTGGATCGCCTATCAAGCTCTTATTTAGGCACCTAATTCTTGTGCAATTTTTGCTTTGGTGACTCTTTATCAGATCCTTGCTTAAGTTAACAGCCTGCTGCAACCTGCGGTTGCTACTGAAATTATATAATAGGAGCAAATATTTTCTTCTTATTCATAGAAGATCTAGAGCAAAACTGGTATTGAGAATTGCTATCAGCGAGCTATGCTCAGCAATAGAGGTACCAGCAGCAGCTAAGGCAGTCCAGGTTGTTGCAGGAATGTTGCTCAGGGAATTACAGGCGCTCACGGGATTCCGAGAAAAGTGCGGTCCTGTCCTTTGTAGAAGCCTAGGGCTCAAAGGCGGCTGCAGTTCCAGCTTGGATATCATGCCATGTACGCCCAGTTGCAGGCTGGGATGGTGAAGCCTCATGGCCGGCTGCTGGCTGGGCACCTCCTCTAATGTAATCGGGAGTGTAGATGGGCATGCACTAGTTTGGCCTCCACTTGCTGCAGCATTGAACTCTTCCATACGACGAAGTGACCAGTCCAGTGAATTCTCAGTCTCAGCCGTCATAGGCGGTCTCGAGATCCTCCGTGGAATATTCAATTGATCCCTGCTGATCACGAGCTGCGCACCGTTGCAAGCTGCAGCTTCGACCTGGCGCACCTGATCGTGATCACCGGAAGAGGTCGTAGCAACAGGTTCCTCAAACTCAGAACTAGAATACCACGTTGACGACGTTACGATTGTCTTCCACAGATCCTCTTGGTCGTTTCTGGCCTTGCTCAGGATCTCTTGAATCTTCTCGACGCTGCTGCACTGGCCATCGTCTGCTGATGCATCCCACCATGAGTTCCCCCTTCCTGCAATCCTCATCATCTGGTTTAAGCTGTATCCATCAAGATCCATGATGTAAAATATTATTACTCGACTCGTAATTTTCTCCACTTCCAACAACTGATTAATTTTAAGGATCAGCTGAAAATAACGTAACTAAAACAAAAGCCCAAAACCCAAAACCTTCATGCTAGTTGCAGATCATAAGGACAAAAAGGTTCACAACTGCTGGAGCTTGATCGCCAGTAGCTGGACTCCAGTAACTGGACAACCGCATGAATTCATCTCTTTCCAAAGAAAGAGTTCTACTTAACCGCAATACTGCGCAGTTACTGATGAGTTGATCTGGAATGATATCCTTCTTCTTATGAGGAAAGTTTCAAGCAAATTCATCTAGCACTCAATGGGTTTTGAGATCAAGCTGTGTAAGAATCAGCAAGCAAACATTATATTACATGGACCTAGCTAGGTATTCTTTCTCGACATCTATGATTTCTCCCTCTGTCTGTCTGTCTGTGCTTTTCTCTCCCTCTCTCTCTCTTCCTCTCTCTCTCTCTGCATACAATCGATCACATACGCTTGTGGAGAATGCAACGCCACTGCGACTGTTGTGCTGGGAAAGATGGAAAAGTCGAGCCCGGGGTTTGTAGCTCAAAACATAGCAATTCGCACGTTTATTGAAGGACGTGAGAGGACAGGGAAAAACTAGTATTCAAAAATAATGCATGTAGGTTTTCCAGGGTTTTCTTTCTCAATTTTGTCAGGTAGGTGGACTGATGATCATCCACAAGAGGACTTGGCATCCCAATTTGGCTACAAGTCAGAGAGAAAAGTAAGAATTTTTTGGAACCCCTGCTACATGTTGACGACATGCAAGAACCTATGGTCTGAATATGACGTTTCCAACTTTTTTTTTTTTGGGGGCTTAGAATCAACCCACTTTGGGCCATTCCCCTTCCCCTCCCCACCTCCCCCACCCCCCACTCAAAAATCCTTTGTACGAGTAACAGGCCCTTTTTGACAACCAAACAAAAAAAAAAAAAAAAGGTCGATCTTTTCACCTTGCAGATTATATATATTTTCAGCCTACATAATAATATATATTCCATCCTCATGTTCTATTTCACCCTCACTAGACCTACCTATGTTTAGGCTCATCATAGTATTAACCTCGTGATCTATTTCACCCCCCTAACTTCTACCTATGTTTTAGGCTCATCATATAATGTTCACTTTGGATTTTAAGGTTTAGGATGGGTAAGGTTCATGAGTTGGGGATATTCTCAAGAAAAAAAAGGGGGTTTCAATTGTTGGATTTTGGCTAATATGCGCCAGTATGGGGGTTTATTGGACACAAGACATGACTTATGTGAGGAATTGATTTTTGTGTGTTCCACCTAAAGCATATATTTCAAATGATGTATGGTAACTTTTCATCCAAAGTTTGAGGAGGGTCCAAGAATGGGAGAGTTGAACTCATATTTTATGGTTTCAATTTTGAAAATGTGTGTGTAGCTTTATGTGAGGAATGGATTTCCTTGTGTTTCATCCAAAGAGCATATACATGATTTCAACCAAAGTTTGAAATGGGGGTAGGGGTGGGGGTGAATAGAGTGTCCAAGAATGTGAAAGTAGAGATCTCATATTTGATGGTTTTCATAATTTTTGAAAAAGTATGTAGAAAGTACATTTGTTTTCTTGCTTTCTATTGTAGAAAGAAGTTACTCACTTTAATGCTTTTGTACAAAAGTTTTTTACAAGGGCCCAGGTCTCCAATATGGTCCCACGACAGTGAGGTTGTACAATTCTGTGCACCTACACATATAAAGGTATATATATGTATATACCTATACATATGTTTCATAAACACACATATAAATTCACTTTTTTCAAATTACAACAGTGGAGGTAAAATGCAAAACTTTATAAATCTCATCATATCATGATTCACAAATATGTTTTAATCTTTTTTAAAGATAATTCTTTTTTTAATTTTTAATCATGTTATTTATAAAATAGTAATGAATTGACTTTTGGTGCATATTATGATCCACTGATCCCAAATTTTGCATGGAAGTGACTACTTTTTTCTATGTTCTAGTTAAGTTGGATCCTGGGAGCCTGCGTTGTTGGTATTGTGGATGGGAGGTTGTGTTTTTGTATTTGGAATTCAAAATTTTGAACATTTTTTGAAAAGAAATATAAACAAACAAATAAATAAATAAAGGGAGAACACCCCACGAGGGAACAAGAGAAGAGAAAAGAAAGAATTGAAGTTCAAACAAAAGAGCACACCCAAAAGTGTAGAACACACAATGGGAAGCTTTAAGAGGAGAAAACACAAAACCTAGGACCTAAACCCATTGTTAGTAGCACAAAGAAAGTCGTGCAAGGAGATGGGCAAAACTTGGAAAACACCAAGCCTAGAAGAGGCCTCTCCCATTGTTACAATTGCTCACCATAAGATAGCAGTGGCTTGAACTCCTTGAAAAGTCACTAACATTTTTTGCCTATAAAATGAATGTATAATAAAAGAGGAGGGCCTCTAGAACTGTTCGTTAACCATGCATGTTGGCAGATTGAATGTATTTTGAATTATGGTTTTTTATTATTAAGTCAATTATTTAACAAAAGTAATACTTTAAAATCTCATCTTTCAAATTCATGTTTTTCATAGCGTAAACTAAAGTTGAAACTTTTTTTATAATAAATTTATAATGATAACTTGTAAAATGACTTGTGTCATTCAAGGTATCATGCTTTCACACTACCTTTGCAATGTTAATTTAAGCTATTATGGACTTCTACATATGCCTAAAAGTGTTACACCTTAGTGTGCTTTCACTAGTTCATGGGATAGGATAGTAAGATGATCTTATCCAAGATGGATTATAGGGATGGGTGCCTTGGTTAGAGTAAAATGGGGAGGGGAAGATCATTGGACTAAATTAAAACACAATTATCTTGTCTTAACTAGGTTGGATAAGCCTACTAGATGAGGGGGTACAAATATGGTGGTGGACACTTTTAGGAAGGCATTAGAAATTAAGTTTAGGTCAAGCAACTGCCATGGATGCTAATGCTTTGAAGTTCATCCATGTACCTAACTTTTTGTTTAATTTTGGTTCACTTTTAATTAATTTCTAGTTAAGGTAATTCATGATTTACTTCCAATTGATTCTTAGTTGATTCTAATTAAATTTTAGTTAAGTTTTAATTAAATTATAGTTAAATCCAAATTAACACCCAATAAACTCTTAGTTAACTTCGAATTAAGTATCAGTTACCTTTTAATTTTAGTCCTAACTACCTCTAAGGTATATTCAAGATCAAGGACCACAAAAGGATTGTCACACATGAAAAATTCCTATACATATGTAATTTCCAAGGTTGATCAAGATTAAAATTTTTGTTTATTCGCACAATTCAAAGTAATTTTTTTAAAGAAAACATTCAAATTAAATATAAAATAATCAAACATTTGATAAAAAATTTGATGTCCATTTAAATCCTAAAACAAAAAAGTTCAAAATTGTAACAAAAGAAAAAATGATTTTAAGGACTTGAAAGGATTATAAGGACTTAGACTCATAAATTGTAAAAAGGCCATATTTACGTATGTTAGCCAATAGGAGATTGTGTGAATTAATCTTTACAATAAACATGACCAAAAAGTTAAGATTTTTTTTAGGAATATTGGCCATTCACGTAAGGATGTTTAAGTTTGGCAGGTTTATGGATTTTAAGGTTGCAAAAAGGTTGACAACATTAAAGCTAAGGCCTTTAATGAGAATCTTGTAAAAATATCCAACCTTGTTAAAAAAAATAGGATTTTAAAATTTTTACTTGGCTTCAAGGACTTTGCTTTTCAAAGTCAAGTGTATAATTGGGTCCAAATTCTTTGAGGTGTACCAAAATCTTGTCATAGGGTAAAAACACACTATAGTGCATCATTTTGGAAGTCATAGTGATAGTTTTTTCTAAGTGAGTCAAATATTGTTGCATTGTATTCAAATCTATTTTAAAAACTTGGCAAAAATGAGATGAAAAATTGAAAGTTACATTTTAATATTTCAAACCCCAAAAAAAAAATTACCAAAAGGATAAATGTTCAATTCAAGGTGAACTTTACAAAGGATTGTACATCCAATGTCACTGTCCAAAACTATCCACAAAAAAATGATATTATGGATTTTTTTCTTCTAGTGGAGTTAAAAACTACTCTTACAATTATTTACCACCACACATTGAAGTACCATAACATTTAAGATGAAAAAAAAAAGCAAGAAACATTCTTCCAAAAAATTTAAGATTTCAAATGAAAATGAAAATTTGTAAAGTCCATTTCGATATTTAAATTGATTTTTTCAAGGCCCATATTTTTACATGTTTAAAAAAAAGTTTAAATTATGGTGGTATGAACTTGGAAATGGAAAAATGTGTTAATTTCAACATCATTCAAATGTTTTTTTCGAAAAATCACTAAATTTGGATTGTAAAAATGAATTTTCGTCTAGATTTTTTGGGTGGGCGTAATGTGCATTTACCCCACAATGTCACCCTTTTCTATCTTTTTTACCTATTCCATTTTTACCATGTAAAAACACATTTATGGATGATTATGATGGAATCTATAATTGTAATGGTCTAAAATATAATCCTTTCAAAAAAATTGACAACTTTTGACTCATTATTTTTTATGGGGATCAAAATGTAGGGTAAAAAACAATAAGGACTAGGCCCTTTTCATCTTGTGTGGTACACCTTAAAGGACTTTCACCTAGTCTTATGTGGGGAAATGTGTATCAAAGTTGATCAACACCATTGACTTAGGTCTTACATGTATCCAATGGTTCAACTGTTGCAAATTCCTTATCACATGAACGGAAATGATTTATTAAATTATCAATCGATATACAATGAGGTTCAACTATTATTTTATGTACATGCACTACTTAAGTTTCAAGCTCGAGGAACATGTGGAGCTTTTGATCATGTGTTGTGGAGCTATGTGTTTTGGATCCAAACATTCTTTGCAATCTTCTCACTTTGAAGCATGTGTTTTCAATAGGCCTTTGTAGATTCTTTGAGTGCATCTTTTAATTTAGTTCCTAAGTAGATTTGTTGGGAATTCTACAAAGTTCAAACATTCAATGCACATAGGTTTTGTTTATAAGAACATTGATGAATATTTTTGATTTCGTGACGGGTTTTGGGAGCTTGTCATTCGCAAGAACTACACAACCTAAACAAATAATTGTATTGTTGAAACCTCCTATGTTTGAAATAAAGCCTTTCTTTTCTTACTGCATCGATTGCCTAGAATTTGGTGACCTTATTGTCTACAAAGTTCTTTTATGACTACATCCTTGGGGAGTGAATTTCATCCTTGTCAAGCCATAAATTTATCATCATAACTTTAAGAACTTTTGTTTTTGTGTGAGGAAGGTGAACTATGTTTTCAAGGCCTATGTGCATATCGGTGGTTGGCGGATATTGGTTTCGTTGGACTAGCCATATTTGGACAAACTTGAATAGGTGATCTATTTTATTTCTTGGCATTATGATTTTTCAAGGAATTTGTTAATTGTGCCAATTTTAGTACTATTGTTTGCGCAAGTTTACAAGTTCTTTTAAGTTTATGTTTGGCTTACAGGTCATGAAACAACATAAGATCAATCCTATTGTTTTGTAACAACTTGTGCAAACTTGTGTTTAAAAGATTTGCCAATATAACAATTTTGGGTGCAAGTCTTTCAACATATGTAGAGGTTTGCTTATGAATTAGGGTTATGATCTATTGGTGCTTTTTATGGGGAATAAGAAGAATCAACAAAGAGATGGACAATGCACTAGGAACGCCTTGGAAACACAAGCTGCACGAAGGTTGGTGGCAAGGGATTGACAATGCAAGTCTAGGGCTACCAAAAAAGAAATGACTACCCAGTGTCAACAAATCCTTGTAGATGTCAATCCTACTTACAGTGGTGACACAGAAAGGTCGACATTTAGACTTACAAATTGTATTGCACCACTCTTGCATCAAAGGATAAGCATGAAAGGCTTTAAGTATCAATAATTGGCCATGGAGAAACTTTGGAAAAACCCATTTTACAAGGTACAATGCTTGATGTGGTTGTGAATTCAAAATAATATGAGATCACAATTGAAATTGTTGACAACATGAAAAGAGGTTGGCAAGGTATTAAGGCTAATCATAGTCTTGATGAAATGAAAGCCATAAATGTCGTCAACAATATGGTTGTTTCAAGTTCTACCTAGAGTCTTGCTGTTGTAGGCTAGTTCATTGGAGCAAATCAAAGAATTTTGAGCAAGGATAGAGTAGGAAAGTACAACTTGAGGATGGTTCTAGCATGCAATGGGCGTGTTAAGCCTGAACAAAATGGAAAAATGTGCTCACAAATGATGTTGTTCATGTAGCGGTGGAATTTTGGAAAAATGAAACAAGGTTTAGTTTAAACAAAAAAGTCATTATGAAGAATCGCATCATGAAAAACATATGGAAAAACATGCTATTGATTTTCTTGAAGAATTATAAGTATATGTTCTTCCATTTTTCAATTTGATTATGTTGCAATGTCTTAATCATGTTTGGTTTTTTGTTGAACTGTTCATGGTTGTCTATGGGTTTTGATTTGTGGTTGGTCAAGTACATCATTTTTAGTCTACTAACAAATAAGGATGGTTCAATTTTAGTTTTTTGAATTCCTTCTTGTACAAATTTTTGTTTAAAAAATGTGTTTACAATCCTTAAAGTTTCCAATTTCTTGTGATTTAAATTCTACTCATTTAAGGGTTACAATCCTAATGTTATAACTTCAAAGGTTGTTGGTAGACTAGAGCTTGATTTGATCATCGAAACTTTCTTGTTCATTTGTCTTGGGTATGTATGTGGAACTGATGGAATGGAAAATGGGAATCTATTGCTAAAAGATGTTGATTTCAAATTGGTTTTAGGTCTTTGGTACATGAACATGTCTATTTTTTGTTTATGTAAAATGCACATAGTGAAGATTGGAATCTTTTAATTATATGCAATTGTTGATTTTTTGCGTGCTTCAACCTTTCCATAGTTAAGGTTACATATAATCAAGTCCAAAGTTCTTGATTTAGACCTTCACATGTATGGATTTTGATCTTCTGCAATTCACAAAAAAAATCATCAATTCAACTCCATATTTGATCTTTTATTATTATTTTTTAAATGATGTATTTATAATTTATAATTTTCTAGATGTGATTGAATCCCAGTTCATTTAAAGCTTATAAGCAAAAAACACATTGATATGTTTTCCAAAGACTTGGGTGAATTTTTCCAATTTTTAATGATTTGAATTCTATAAGTTTTTATGATTCATGTTAAATACAAAGTTACGGGTTGCATAATTAACTTTTTTAAAGTTCATTAGGCATGTTTCTAGTTTTCATTTGTATTTCCAATTTCGATGGTAGCATATGTCAACCCAACTTCATGTGATTATTTGGCTATTTAAAGTTTTTGTGATGAACAAGCTTTGTCATATTAAGGGTCACAATTAGTTGTCAAAAATCTTGCAACAAGTTCCATGTGCCAATCCATTTTTTCTTATCTTCATTTTTATTTTGAGTGTGGGTTTAGGAAATGTCTCAAACATTCAAAATAGATTTGAGCAAGTTCCTAAACCCACACTCCAAAATTTGTAGCAAACCATCTTGATCAAATCTATTTATAATCTTCAATTGTATGTCTAATGTGGGTTTAGCGGATTTGTCATGAACTTGGTCTAGTAATTTGAGTTTTACTAAATTTTTGTGATGAACAAGATCTTTCACTAGAATAACTTGATTATAATCAAGTGAACCAAAAAACTTACAACAAACCATCTTGATCATCCATGTTTAATCTTCATTTGTATTTCCAATGTGGGTTTAAGAAATCTATCATGAACTTGGTCTAATTAATCTGGAATACTAAACTTTTGTGATCAATAAACTTGCACATATTAAGGATTAGAATTAGTTGCCAAAAATCTTCGCGCAAACCAAAATTAATCATCTAGTTTTGATCTGCATTTATATTTCAAGTGTGGGTTTAATATGTCATTAACTGCTCTGACTATTTAAAATGTACTAATATCTTTGATTAATAAGTTTTACTAAATTAAGGGTTATAATCAACTATCAAAAAACTTGTAACTCAAACCACCAAGATCATCTATTTTTTATCTTAATTTGTATTTTCAATTTGGGTCTAGCAAATTTGTCATGAACTTCATTTGATTATTCAAGAATTGTATTGAGTTTTTTTTATGAACAAGCTCTATTTTATTGGATTAAAGACTATAAGCAGTTGTAAAAAAACTTGCAACTAAAACCATCTAGGTGATCATTTTTTTTAATTTTCATAAATTGTATTTCCAATGTGGGTGCTCATGTATGTTATGAACTTTCCTCTAGTTTTTCCTCCAAGGAATCCCCAATGAAAGAGATGAACCATATTTTCTCGTTTGTCAAATTGATTATATTCCCCTTGTCCATAGGTGGAATTTTATGGCTATTAGGTCTTACATATACTACATTACACAATTTCTAATTTGACATGATTTGTGTACTGAATTTTTGAATTTGCATGTGTGACTCATGGTGCCTTGGTTCTTGAAACAATTTGAACTATGTTTTGGATTTTAGTTATATGTATGTCTATAATTTTTCAAGGTGATGTGATTGAAGCTCCATTCATCCAACAATCCTCTTGAATTGTTAAATAATGTTTTTTGAAATCCCAACATGGATAGTACTAAACCTTCTTTGTGTTTCTTCAATATCATTTGTCATGAATTGCATGGACCTTAAGCTATGAAGTAGTGCAATTCTTGACATATTGTAGAAGTCTAGAAGTTCATTCATGAATCAAGTCCTTGAATTATGGTATGTGAGTCCATTATGTCCAAGTACTCAATTTGCATATATCCTTTGATATCCTTACCAACTTTGCTCAAATTACTTAGAATCATGTAAATATTTCTATGCTTCTAATTCCTTTCATTTATTCTTAAAGATGCAAACAATGCAAGCATAAAATCTTTGAGTCCTTAAAATATGTTGCCATTAAGAGCCTTGTTAGGAGTTTCATCTTTAGCCCGAGCTTGCAAGTCTTGAAACTATAAGAAGGTGCAAGACATTTTCATGAACTAAGACCTCAATGTTATTAGAATATTCTTTTAAAGTCCTAGATAGGACTATTCTATCCTTACATTTCCTTGGGGTGCCTTTAATTATTTATAGTCCTAAATTACTTTATAATTGTCATTGTATCTATCAATAAGGTATGCTAATAGAATTCAATTGTATTTTCTAGCTACATTTCTTTACCAAGTTTCGAGAAAAAATCCAAAAATTGGGATTGGATTCATATTGTTCCATACCCTAAACCCTAAACCCTAAAACTACTTTTGGCTAAACTAATCATGGCAAAACAAACGATGGGATAAACTAACCATGGAAAAATTAATTATGAGGCTAAATTAACTTTGGCTAAACTAATTATGGTTAAATTAACTTTGGTAAACTAATTATGAGGTTAAACTAACCATGGAAAAAATAACTAAGAAGCTAAACTAATTTTGGTTAAACCAATTATGGAAAAAACAATTATGAAACTAAATGAACTTTGATTAAACTAACAATAGCAAAACTAATTATGAATTTAAACTAAATTTGGTTAAACTAACGTTTATTGAACTAACTTTAGCTAAATTAACTATTCCTAAACCAATTTAAAAACTAAAGTAACTAGGAAGCTAAATTAATTAATGATGGTTAAACCAACATGACTAAATTAACCATACCTAAATTAATTAGAAAATTTAACATTGTTGTTAATTTAACCATGGTTAGTTGAACCAAAATTAATTTTCCATTTTTTATTTAACTTTTTAAATTATTTTGGAAAAAATTAGTTTTTCCATCATTAATTTAACCTTGTAATTAATTTAGCGGTGGTTAATTTAACCAAAATTATTTAAACTAAAATTCATTTAGTCAAAATTGATTTATTTATGTGGTTACTTTAACAAAAATTAATTCAGCCACAAAAATATTATATTATAAATAATTATAGCTAATCATATACAATGATTAAAAATATATTATAATTACTAATATTATTACTTACTAATGACCTAACTATTATTATTATTGTTATTATTATTATTATTAGCATATTAGTTGTTACTAATAATAATAATAGTTTTCAATAACTACAATTTAAAATTTTAACTATAGTATTAATTATGGTAATATATTTATGGCCAATAGGCTACATTAGTTTGCTTATAAGTACCTTAACCTAGGTTAGTGACTAACCTAATTTAGCTATTACTTTAAATTAAATAATAATAGTATAGTATTATTGATTAATAATAATTATAGGTAGTCATAACTATTAAAATGTTATTTTAATTATAATTAATAGTATTAATACTTATTAATAATTTAGTATTATTATCATTATATCATATTATTATTACCTATTAAATTTTATTACTTATATTATAATTAATTTAACTAATAGGTATATTAGGTTTATATGGTTATTTGCATGTAGGTTGTAACTACATTGGTTGCACCTTGCAATTGAATTTTTTATCCATATTTTTTGCCTTGGATTCCAAATGTGCACACTATATAAGTAAATGCATTTGTCTTGTTCACAAACCATATTCTAAATGCCATTTGGGATGGGCCAATGAAAGAGGCTCAACTGTAAAGGCTAAACGCAAACACAAAATTGGATTATTTCAAACATATGTCCTTACTTCCTTACCTACCTATTTAATTAATTTTATAAAAAAATCAATGAGCTTTTAAAATTTTCCACATGTCACCACATAATTGGCCTTTAAAAATGGACATGTGTCAAAATCCGATTCACATTTTTTTGAATGGTCAAAATATTATTAATTTATTAATAATGATAAATATTGAAATAATGTTCAAATGCCACGTGTCGCCATATAATTGGCCTTCACAAATGAACACGTGTCACCATGGGCAACCTTTGTAAAATAACACAAATGTATATAATATAAATTCGTACCATATATATTATTTGGAATACATATTGTCACATGTAACTTCTAGTTGTGTGCAAATTGTCTTATGCAACTATGGGGTCTAGCAATTACATGTGTTACATGCAATTGAGAATTAGTTGCATACAACAATTGCAAAATGATAGTTCTTTTCTAGTGATGATGAATAATGTGAAAGCTAGGCTGATGGAAGGATTGGACATATCATGAGGAGGCAAGTTCACAAGAGGAGGCTACAAGATCATGAAGGAGCAGGCTTATCAAAAGACAATCAAGTCAATAATTATTCTAAAAAATAGAGGCAAGGTTATCAAGTGATGGCGTTGGTGGTTGTTCAAGTGGGGAACTTCACGAACATGGTGATTACAAAATAATGGTCTAAAAAGTCAAGAAGAGGTACCTAGACCTATTGCTGAAATAAAAACATATTAGTAGAAAGAGGAAAAAGTTCGATAGTGTTATTGTGAGGTCTAGGAACAAAAAGTAAGGTTCTACCCTCGTGTGAATGAAAGAGTTGCCATTAGAAATAGAATGTGAAGGACTATTGGGGCATGGTAGAATGTTTTGGAGGTGTAAGTAGTTAGAAGATAGACTTGTAGTGAAGGAAAATAATATGGAGACCATGTTAGGAATTAGTTAAGCAAAGAAATTAAGAGACTTGATATTTAAAAAAACACCTTGTAACCTTTTCTTGAAGGGTGTAAAACTTGGTTGTGTCTAAAGTCCTTCTGGAATTCTGGAAAGTTGATGGTTACATGAGTATGCCCTAGTTCATTGGCAAGCCTATCTTCCCATTTTTAGAAAACAAATGGGTAGAACTCCAAAAACATCATTTTGGTATTCCAAAAAACCTAGCCTTAAGAGTCTCCCAAATATGTGAACGAGAATTGAATAAAAAGTAACTAGTTGGCATTGATAATCTAAGAGTGGGCAGAAATAACAAAGAAGGTTATAAGGCCTTTAAGCAAAACAATGAGCAAAAATCTCAAATGCCACCTACACATTCCCCAACCTAAGATGGGCATCCATGTGTTGAACATCATCATCCAAGGCATCTTGGAAAAAATAAGCAATGAAGGAAAGGGACCCCAAATGAACACCTAAAACCCTAACGAAAAGCAAGGGTATAAAAACTTGATGGAGGTGAAAACCTTGAAAACAACCCTAAAGGAAACTAAGCAACAAACTGGTGAGGCTAAACCTTATGGCTTACCAAATCTAATTAGGAAGACAAATGATGAAAAGCCTAAGAAATAATTAAAACAAGCCCAATGATGTGGGTGTCATCTCTAACAAAAAGAAATAAACAAGATGGGAAATGGCTAGCCAAAGGGTGAAAACACACTAAGGTGCATTACTTTTTGACATATGTGAAGTCCATGTTAATGTTAAAATAAAAGTCCATATACATTATAATAGAATACACTATATTTTACATAAATCATATGGTAAATGAAAACAATTTTTTTTTTACTTATAGACATTATCAATGATAAATAATTATATCAAGAATTTACATTTAAAAAACTGAAATTTTGAATTATTAATTCAAATGAGTAAAAAAAATTATTTGAAAAAAACCATATTTCATTGTATATTTCAATTTATGATTTTCAAAATCTTCTAAAATTGTCTTCCTTTGCATCAATGGCATCACACTACTTTCCATGTCAAAAAAAATCATTCAACTAAACACTTTAATAAATATAATGAGTCCATAATCATATGATATGGATTGTGACGCAAGTTTTTCGCATTACAAAAGTCCAATATGTTATGGTAATTCAAAATCCATTCTTAAAATTCATACAGGATGTGATCATTTCATATAATATATTATTTTGTTGAGTCACTTCCACATCTTATTCATTTAATTTTTGTTCCATGGCCAATAATCAAGTTGTGATAGAATTATGTATTACACTTTAATGTGATTTCACCCCAAACTACGAATGTGTGAAATTAAAATGAACTAAAGCAAAAATAAGACCACCAAAAGGATCTTCCCTGACAAGTGCCAATGGAGGACTAAATAATAAATAGATTGCCCTAAAAGGAATAGTGATTAAAGAAAATAAGGAGTTGTGGACATAAAAAGAATGGATGAAAGGTATAAGTTGAAACAATGGCCCACCTATAACATGTAAATCCTAGAATATAACCCTACAAAAAACAATGTTAAAGACATTTGCAATGTTTACTTGCAACACCACCCAATTAAGGTGAACATTTAAAACTACCCAAATACCATGCACCACTACCTCACAACCTCCTTTGACTACGACCCAAATTAGTGGGGGGATAAGTGAAAGGTAAACACATTGCAAAAAAAAATTTAAAAGGTTGTGATCATCAACTGATAAATAATTTCACCTATTGTTATCGGTCAAATGCCACCAAAAGGCTTGGCCAAAGTTAATAACCTAACAACACCAAAGGCTTTAATTACTCCCGAAGAAATGTCGTGTAACAACATAAAAGCACACATGGAATAGCTAGGAAAAGCTAATAATCCAATCATTTGGGTCAAATAAATCTTGAAGGTGCTTGAATACTATGCTTGAAATGCTTTTCAATTAAAAGGTGAACTGAATGGATGAATGCCAACTTAAACATGTTTAAAAAAACATTCAAAGTCTACTTCCGATTGGAATTCTATCAAAGAATTTGAACATGGCAAGGATGAAAAACTTGCAAAGCACAAAGCAATAATGGTTTTTGAATAAGC
The DNA here is from genome assembly GCA_963921925.1 of Sphagnum tenellum. Classification (NCBI taxonomy): domain Eukaryota; kingdom Viridiplantae; phylum Streptophyta; class Sphagnopsida; order Sphagnales; family Sphagnaceae; genus Sphagnum; species Sphagnum tenellum. Next base: position 5,695,246 of record OY998149.1, read on the forward strand.
CAAAGTTGGTGCTAAGAGGGTGAGGGCCCTCACAACACAAGCATACTCCCATGTTCACCTTAAAGTTAAACTCTAACAAAAAATGTGACCTTGAATGGGAAGAGAGGGATGAAGCCTCTAGGGAAAGGCACCATTTGAATAGGGGAACTGAGGGTACAAAACAATTGTTAAGGCCTATGCATGCAACAAATGTTTCACTTAAAAATCCTCCCAATTGTTAGAAAGGAACTTTTATAACCAAATTCTAGTCTCCCTATTCCCAACCTTCTACCTCAAGCAAGCAAAAGAAGGCATCACTACAAAAAAAATAAGAAAAAAATGCCAAACAACAACATCGCTTGAGTTTCACAATGTGCGATTTAAAGGTTCATTAACATAAACAACCAAGTTAGATTAGGGGGAGGTGGGAAATGGTTTATATGTTTGGAAATTAAAATAAAATCTTTGAAAAGGGGACTTGGGGTACAATATCACACATCCACATTACCAGATGAGCATGGTGTTTGTTCTTTGGGACTCCTCCAAGTTCACATTGCATGCCCCCTTGAGTTTCAATACATTTCCATAATTCTCAAAGGTTATTATGCATATATTGATCTAGAGTTGTTCAAATAAATCCAAATCAAAAGGAGTGTTATTGTAGTAGCCTAGCATGTTGTGCACTTTAAATCCAAATATTTAATTCTATTTCTCCTAAGATTCTCAGTTACTATTAAGAAATTATTAAGGTTTACTTTATACTTGCTAAATGCACCCTAATGATTTCTCCAAAATCCTAAATTTTTTTCCTCATGATTATGAAGGTGCCATATTTAGACAATAGTTTCCTAGAGGTCATCAAAGCATAGCAAGATCTAGAAATTTTCTACTTTCTTCTCTAACCTATAGCCATATTTGGCTATTAACAAATTTTGAAAGGAAAAAATATGAACATTGAGGTTTAGAATTTTAAAAATATTTCACAACAATGCAAAATTTCAAACCTAGAAAAAGGCTGCACAAGCATATATTTTATACACACCCACCTTTAGCAAACTTTTTAAGAGCTAATTTCCTTTTATCAAGCTCAACTAGTGTCGATCTAGAAATTGCCAATTATATTGACGCAAAATAGCAGGATGAAAGTAACATGACAAAAGAAAAATAAATAAAATCTTGCAACCACTTGTTCCCATAAACATCACAACATTCATGTTGATTATTTCAGGCACCAACATGTTCACAATATCAAAGTTAATTGCCAATAGCATTGCAAACATAAGTTCTATATAGTTTGAACTGGGAGAATGTTAAATGACAACACTCTTTAGACATTTTCTGCACAAACAAAGCTTGGTGTTACTCTCCTTTGAAAAAAGATAAGCATATATACAAAATATGTTAGTATTTAATGGAATTGGCTTCACAAAACATTTCCAATTTCTAGGGATCAATGGTTTTTTCTTAGTTAATTGATTTTTGGTCATCTTATTAGCAAATAAACAATCCTACTATTAAGGAAGGTTGTTTGTTTGTTTTGTCACAATCTAATCTTCCAAACTACAACAGCCCTGCAATGATCTTGGTAGCATTGGAAAGTCCTCAATGAGAAAGGGTGCATTAAGGTATTTTCCTAATGGTTAGAGGTCCTACTGAGTGAGAGTTGTTGAATATTGAACAATTTTGTCATGAAAAAATCAATATAATCAGAACCAATTTTTTGGGGTAATTGGGGTGTGCTGTTGATCCTGTTGGAAAGCTCATAAAGAATGGATGTGATTTCATAACTTTTAGAACTAAGGTGTGGGGGATATTTGATTTTGAGTGCTTTTTTGAGTTTCAGTAAAATCTAAGATTTCAATGAAATTTGGGTTTCAAACAAAAGGTGTACCATCAATTTTACAATATGTGCTCAATTGCACATGCCACACTAATTTGAATTAAGTCTTCTAGTCAAGTCGATTACAGCTATTATAACATGAAAGAGCTATATTATTATTTTGACATGGCAATAAAGGTAAAATATGGTGATTAAAACATGATTTAAGGTGCACCATATTTTATCAAATGTGACCTTTGTACAATAACTTTGTTTTAAGGGGATAAGAAATAACTTTGTTTTAAGGGGATAAGACTTGTACTAGAGTACTATTAAGAGTTAGGACAAAAAAGGATATACTAAAACTAATTAAGAAAAATTGAATCAGAATTAACTACAATGGTATAGAAGTTAAGAAAGGTCATATTTAGCCAAGTGGTGATTTTTAAAAAAAATTAAAAAAAAAAAATTAAATACATTAGAAAACACATTTTTCAAAATTTTCTCAATTTTTTGTCCAAAGAATGAACATGAACTTGTTTAAAATGTGGGCAATATCCTCAGTTCAAGTTTTAATTCAATTTGATGAAAAAGTCAATTGTCTAGTTAGGTTCCAATGATGATCCTAACAAAATTCAAAAACTTCGATTCAAACTTGACCTAAAACCTAGACCTAAACCTTCCTTGATTTTAGAACATGCCAACATTGGTATGTATTTTGCAATGAAGAAAAACTAAAAGACTTTATTGACAAGACAAAACATGGTACAAGGTTGTGCTTGAGATGAGAGTGCATTATATACATCATAACTTGTGTTAACGAAATTGAAAAATGATAGCATTGGACCTCTACTTGTACTATCTCATGGAACCTTTTCTAAGTTCAACTTTCCAAAAAGTTTCACCGAATAAAATTTCTAAAAGTTTTCATCAACTAGTTTTTGTTTAGTTTTTGACATCTTTTTTTTTTGGTGGAAATATTACACATTTTAAGAACATTTTCTGAAAACCTCCTTTGATACTTATTTTCTTTAACAAATCCTAAGCTACATCCATAGTCCCTACCATGTTTTCAATGTGCTCCCAACACATTTGCAATGACCTTTCCACTGTGTTCCCCAACTGACTATGTGTTTGTCAAGCCATTCCCAATAGCACCACCGTTTATCCAATGTCCTTTGGCCCAAAAATAATAATTTACCCTAATATTGCTAGACCGAAGGAAGATCTGATATGATCTAGTTTGGAAGTGTCCAAAATGTGACATTGGTGATGGGCCAATGGAAGACATCCACCCCAAACTGAGCGAAAAAAATGGCTTTGGACCCATCCCCAACTAATACAACTAACAAAGATGTTCACAACACGGACAATAGACAACCAATGAATGTTATTGAATGGTATTCAAAACAGAGAAAGCTCTTGACAAATTAAAACCATAAGGTACTAATTATAGGCTCCAGGGCTCATGCCTCAATGGTATAGCTGTCTGTGACCTTGGAACTTCAAAAAAATAAAAGGTTCTGGGTTGATACCAAGTGTTTGTCCTGTTCTTACTTCTTTTCAGGAGAACCTCCAGTGCTGGTTCTAACTTTTTTTTTTGAAAGAATCTCTTGTTTCGATTGAAAGACTTTTTAATTTTATTAGAACCTTTGGTTGGTTACAGACTTGATTCTTCACATTCCAAGACTCTTTGATTTTTATTCTTCACAAAAGAAAAATTGTAGGTGAGTTCAGTTCCCAACAACATCCAACTCTACATATTTAAAGCAAAGTCCAAACCTTTTTTTTCCTAGGGTAGACTGGCCCATAATCAATCTCCTGCCTATGACTGAAACATATGTTATATCTTCATCATATGTGGTTCATTTGGAGTGATTTAAAATGTTATGGGAACGTTACCCCAAGCTCTAGAAATCATCATTGAAGTGCAAAGGAAAAGGATTATGAAAAAATAACAAAAAGAAAAATAAGCTTTTCAGTTTATGAAACCCATTTTTTTTTCTTTTTCCTTCTCTTTGGACCTTCCTATTTTCAAACCTCATAACTTTCTTATTCCTTATTTATTTTAAATGATTTAAAGTAATATAAGAACACCACCTGAAGTTTTACAAATCATTTTTCAAGTGTAATAGCAACAAGGCAACATACAAGGAATTTTTGAATTGTTCAGCAACCAGCCATTGTAGTGTTCACTGGTTTGTTTTTTTGAATTCTTTAACCCCTTTACTTGGGTGGGCTGTATTTTTTTCATTTCTAATTTGTTTTCAATGAATGTTAAAGTGGCGCATTGTGTCAAATGCGCCAAGAGGAAGGGTTCAAATTTTGTTTGGACACCAAAAACAACGAAGCCTTTCCCCTTGGATCCAATTTGCCCTGAACACTTAAGTCTTTGGTCACTAGCTGATCTACCTAGTTACCTACTAGCAAAGTACAAACTCAAAAAAAGAAATGACAACACATATCAACTACATGCCCACCCCTCTTCCCCAAAGGAGGAAAAAAAAACATGCATCTTGAAACATTTTCCATAAACAACAAGTGCATGCTTCATGTCACGCCCCTCCCACCACCGAACCCCCAAATTAATTATTCAAAAACAAATGTATTCTTGAATTATTTTCTCCCAAATTTGCAAGATTTACCAAAGTTCTATTCTGGGCAAAATGTTGCCAAGTGGTGAGATCCCAATGCCCTATTCTACACGCCTTGTGAAATCAAATAGATTTCTAGCGATAAACACTGTATTCCTAACCCTAGAATTCAGGGCGCATTACAAATTAAAAGGTCTGGAAATTGCCAAGGGGTCGACCATGTTCCATCCTAAGTCACATCCATTTGTTGTTAGTTTCATTGATGTTGACGATTAAAGGCTAGAATAGGTTTTAATTTACTTTTAGATTGAAACTATAATTAAAACATTGAGATTATGGGTTTTCAAAATTGTAATTCTTGTTGTTTTCAATATTGGATTTCTTATTATCAAAAAAATATATCAGTTTTACCTATCAAATGTCTTTAATGGTTTTTTGTTACCAAAGTATTTACCGGTTTATGAAGTGTATATTTTAAAACTAGAAAATAACTAATTTGGGTGACTTCCATTAAAGATTTCTATGTAGGATTTACTACAAATTTAGGAGATTTTTTAAGGATTTATCTAATTTTTTAATAATCCACCGTTTCTAGTTGTTTCAAAAGGATTATATGGGGAAATTGAAAGGTGTATTGTGTAATGATTTTTTATTCTAGTTTGGAATAAATATAACTCTTTTATCCATTCTCAAGAGTTCATCTTTTTCCAATGTTTGTCTTTATACTTTGCTTTTGAAGTTGTACTTGCTAAATTATTTGGAATTTGCGTATTAGAAACTTGAATGTTACTTGTAGTTTTGGTTGTTTTCCTTACTTCATGCGACTGCTTTAAAATTAAAAGTTACAAAAATGAAGTGTTCATGTAACTTGATATAATAATTTGTTACTTATGTAATTTACCTAAGGGTTACATTTGGTAATTTATTTGGTGGTTGGGTTTTATAATTTAATAATGGTTTAGTGAATCAACATTAATTAGTCATAACTTCAATTATTGTGCATGATTCAAAGTTGGTGACACCCTAAAAACATCATGCTACAAATTAATGTGCATGTTGAATCACATGGTGAATCATGTGATGTGTAAAACTTTAGAAATTTTTGTTTAGTTTCCTTTTGGTTAATATACAAATTGTTGTTTGGGACCTTTGGAAACACCTTCACTTGATGAGAACAAGTTGTTGTATGAATGCAAAATTTTATAGAATATAATTATGAAAGGAATTGAAATTTTAATTTTCAAAAGTTTTCGCAAAATTTATGAGTGTGTGAAATCCATGGTAGGAGAACAATGATGTGGCATAACAGCTATAGATAGAAAATAGAAACAGTGAAAAAATATTTGTGCAAACAAAAACATATATTTCCATAACAATGTAATAAATAGTATCAATCATGATAGTTATGCAAGGAAAAGCGGTAGATTGGTAGACTTTTTTTTTAAGCAACTATAAAGATAATTGATGAAATGGACAATTTCCTAGACTACGGTCATGATGGGAACAATCAAGGTTGATCCAAAGAAAGATGACACACGTCAATAGATTCCATTATAACATATACCCACTAGAGTATAAAATGTTTCTACCTCATGGATCAATATTTCAAAATTGAAAGAGCGTCTATGGCAAATTAAATGACCTTTTGCTTTGTCCAACAAATCGCCAAGACAAATGCGAGCCAAGGAACAAAAACCTATAGAAAATTCACAGGAAGAGGAAAAAGAAGAAAGACCTCTGATAATTAAAAGAAAGAAGCATATGCAAGAAGCAATTATCAACCCATAAGTCATAGCATTCCATACCATACCAAGACCACAACAACCTCAGGAGGAAGCACAACAACCTACACCAGTTGTAGAGATTCCAAACCCAAAACAAGTGACCAAACAAGAACCACAATTAAAGGGTCAGGTTGTTCAACAAGTTCCACCACATGTAGATCAAAACATACCATAAAAACACCAAAGGGAGATATCTATATCTCCAAAAAGAAATCCATCTAAGTGGTTTCCATCATGTTCGTCATCTCCTTAACATCATTAATAGGAAGTGTAGTTATAAACCAAAGAACTAACTACAAATCAAGAAGGAAGACCATCATTTTCAACAAGGGTGTATGAGTTAAAGGATAAATTTGGCAAATATAGGAGTGCAGGGTCATATGTAGAAACATCTAGGGGGACAACTCCAATTTTTCAAACCCCACACACAATAAGATCATTGTGTCAAAAGGCAAAAGAAGATGTACGAATTGCAGGACTATTCTAACATGTAACAAACTCTAGTAGGAGGATGGAATAGATTATAATTGAATTGTCAAGACTCAAATTATTGTGTGAAAATAACGAAACAAAAAATAAAAATTAGACAATAAAATTTTAGCTACACAATAAGAGGTTCAAGATTTACAACATCACATCGTGCAATTAAAGCTGAGATCCAAAAGACATTTTAAATCAAGGAGAAAAAATTGAACCAATTACAAATGGAACTTCTTATGGTGAAACAAAGGAAAGCAACTCTGGAACAACAAATGCAATCATCTAAGATAATCAAAGGAAAGAAGGATTTGTTTATAAAAAAATTTCAAAACAAAGAAGAAGCCAAATATTGGGCCTTAAAAAAAAAAACAAACAATCTTAAGTTTTTTTATGAAACAAAGAAAGTCTCAAATGATAGGTATAGATACAGGAAATGAAAAAAAATTAACTCAAGGAGGAGCTTTAGATTATTGTTCATCAACAAGATGAAGTTGTGAGGGAGGACAATGTTAACAAATAGGAGATCTACTCAAGTGCAAACATAAAAGTTTATTGAAAGGAAACTATAACACAATGCTCACAACACAAAACATAACATCAAGAACTCTTCAAGGTTCTTGTCACATGAAATACACAAACTTGTGTAATGAAGAAAAGAAAAACAAACCATCAACACCAAGGTATTTAACTACAAGACCAAACCACAAATAACCAAACTAATATAAGTAAAGAAAGTAATTCAACCTTGTGAAAGTAACCTAGTTACTTTTCTATTCCAGTAACTAATGAAACCTAACTAGTTGAGCTTGAATTCTTAATAGACAAAACCCAAGGTATGTGTAATAAATCTATCCAAAAGCTATAGCAGCATACAAAAAGGTTAAACAAAGTTGTGAACACAATCACAACCATGGAACCATATCTATCCAAGAACAAATTGAAAAAGTATGATAATTTATTGATGCAAAATTCAATTCTAAAGACTAAACAAAAGTCGTTACAACTACAAGCTTCTAATGTTGACATCTAGTGGAATTTAGTTTAAGATATGTTTCAAATAAATTTTCAAACTTTGTTTGATGAGCATAAAGCAGATGGAACCAACTCCAAAAGAAGGCTCAAAGGTACAAGGAAGAATAACCTTCTATAACTTTTGAGGATAGCTTCAATATTTCAAATTTTAATCAGTATGATAGGTCCAAGTGGAGAGGCTCAAAGGTTCAATCAAGTTCACTTGTAAATTGGAAGGGAGGAGATACTATAAAAGAAGTTGTGGATGAACAAACTATAGCACAAGTTAAAGGGTAGGTTTTAGCAAAACTAGAAGCACAATAGGTATTTACTCACATAGAGTCACCAACCTATGCTACAACTATGGATGTCTTTCTAATACCTCATTTGTTATAGCAATTGCAATAGTAGCAACTTCACAAGAGGAAGGAGATAATGGCCATACATATACCATTATAAAAGTATAATAACAAGAACAACTATAGCAAACTCCAAAAACTCAAGAAATTCATGTAATGGAAGATCAATAATTTGTAGAACCACGTAGCACAGTTGCAGAACAGACAATCTTATATATAAATTCCCCTTAGTGCGTGCGTCCGTCTGTCCGTCCGACGCAACGGTTCCGCGTTTTAATCTGCCGGCGGAACCGGCCCGGACAGTCGGATTCCGAAAACGGGATTCGGCCTGGACAGATTCTCCTCTCCGACTCTTCTTCTTCTTTAAACATGAAACAAAAAAAGGAAATACAAAAAATGAAATAAAATGAAATATATATTAAATAAATACATTTAAACATGAAACAAAAAAAGGAAATACAATAAAATAGTCTTTAAAAAAATGAAAAAATAGATGACAAAAAATATGAAACAAATTAATAATAAAAACAGAAAACGCCTTAAAATAAATAAATAAAATAAATAAAAGTTTCAAAAAAAATCTTCTTCGTCTGCCATCATTTTAACAATTAGAAATTTTTTTTAAAAACTTTAAATATGAAATAAAATGAAATAAGTATAAAATAAATATATTTAAACATGAAACAAAAAAGGAAATACAATAAAATAATCTTAAAAGAAAATTAATAAATAGATGACAAAAAATATGAAACAAAATAATAATAATAACAAAAAAACGCATAAAAATAAAAATAAAATAAAAGGGGGACTTCACAGTGTCCGAAGGTCACAGGTACCCACTAGTTACAAAGTAAACAAGAATAAGGGATGGTTTATTTTATAGTTTCTAGGTTCTTTTAGTCCAAATATTTTTAATTGGATTTAAAAGAGGAAATCCAAAATACAAGGGGGGTAATGTTAAGGGCAAGATTGTACTATAATAATCAAATGAGATAAGCATAGGGAGTAGGTATTGTGATGTCTAGTCTAAGACAGGCTGGATAAGGCAAGTTTAGTAAGTACATGGTAGGTGAGATTAAGACTATTGAGGTGGAGTTCAAATGGTGCTTTAGGTGGGAAAGTTGAGGATTAAGGAATCTCTGGATTCTTTTTTATGGGGTTTGTCCTAACTAGTTTTTTTGGGGATGTTCAATACTAGGAGTACAGAAAACATAACGAAAAGAACAATAGTTAGGAATAGAACTATTTTTGAAAAGACAAAGAGCTATGGAGCTATGAACTTGGATCTTCTTTTTCTTCTCTTATAGCAATATGAGCAGTAAACTGTGACATTGTGACAAATTCATAATGGTGTAGATACTTGAGTTGTGAGAAATGTTGCTAAAACATTTAAGATTTTTCTTGGATTTCTAGTACAAATTTTGTATAACTGAAATTGAACATGTACAAGAACAGAAAAACTACAATTGAAACAATTTCACAATATTAGAATTTACCAACACCCTACCTAGTTTTGTTGAGGGTTTGACTAAAACTTAACTAGTTGTGTATGCCCCATACATGTTTGGTAAAACCTAAAATCATATGTGCATGTCTATCATTCAAGCAATAATAAATTTTTGTACCATGAAAAGCAATAACAATACAAACAAATTAATCAATTAAAATTTAATTTCGTTATATTTTTTTATATTAAATCTTCATCAAAGCCTTATTGAATTTTCTTAAATAACATCAAATTAATTTAGAACATTCATTTCTCAAAAACGATTATTTAAAAAATTAAAATTGGCATGTTATTTTAATCAATTCTTGCATAATCTTTCAAATCAATTTTTTAAAGAATCTCATTTTAATAAGATTTAAAGAAATTAAAGCTAATTATTTGTATATTTTATCAAACATTTTAAAAATTAGTCATATGAATTGCTTTTTACATTTCATAGTGATATGAAACCTTGTGATACAAAAAGGCAAGTAACAACCCAAAAAAACAAAATAATATAGAGGCATGATTAAATCAGTTACTCAACATTCATATTTTAAGAAGAAACCAACAAGTAGATGGGTAGACTTCAAAACAACCCATCAATTGGATGGGTGCACCCAAAATCTACACACATGCATCCATTAGCTTGGGGCAATAAAAAGTTATAATAAATCAAAAAATTAAGTGAAGCTTGTTCAAATAACAAGAAACATAATATCTAGATCCTACTTCCCTATGCTGGTGGGTTCAACTCCCAAAAGGAGCTTGTAGAACATGCCAAACTTTTTGTTCTGCAGAAAACATTAAAACATGAATCGCACAATTCAAAACATCAAACATGCAAGGCACAAAAAAGCAAGCCCGTGAAGCTCAAGGTGGGGAGTATATCATCATGCCCCACAAATGTTCTACTTAGAATCAATTCCAATAATCAGGCTCTAATTATCACAGACCTGTCATGGAGTTTCTGAAAATGCAATCCTCAAATGGTTCTCATGAGAATGAAAGCAACTGGATTGCAGAAGTTCAAGAGTGGAGTTTCTTCATGAGAGAAATCTTGTGAATGGTTTCCACAGGTCTCTCAGTAACCCAAGCTGACACAAGCGTATAGAACTCAACTCCCTCCAGCTTACACTTTGCAGGCTGAGATGTCTGCACAACCAAAATGGAAAATTATGTACAATCTTGTCAAACTGTGATAATGACTCCCTACATGTAGGAATACCACAAGGAATACAAGCAATCCTTGAATTGGTGAAAGAATTATGCAGAATTCATGAAAATTTCTCTACCAGATGTTTTGAATCAACTTGCTCAAAGTCTGGCAGTCAACAACACATACCAAAAGGCTCTTGAAGATGTGGATAGTGTCCCAGGGTGCATTCTGATTAGGCCATAACCAATGGACAGCTTCTTGCTGTCAAAGCAGATAGCTTGTTCCTTCTGTTTCTCATCCACATCATGCATTACAAAGCAAGTGTCAGGAATATATCCTGCCTCCATCTGTCTATCCAATGTCCAGCCCAGCGTATATCTCCTCTGTTTGTGGGTCAATTCTGTCTTCAGCCACGAAATAATGTGCCTTCTCGCTGACATCAATCCAGCAGAGTCCTGGCTCCTTTGTGAGACCTCTGTGGTTCATGATCTTTCTCACCTTCGCCACACTGTCCCACAAGCCAGCTGCAGCATACATGTGTGACAGCAGAACATATATAGCAGCATCCTGTGGTTCCAACTTAAGACTGTGTTCTGCAGCACATTCTGCTAACTTCACTTGACCATGAAGCCTGCAAGGACTGAGCAAGGCTCCCCAAACTGCAGCATTTGCTTCAAATGGCATTTTCTTAATCAAGTCCTCTGCCTCACTTAAATAGTCTGCACGGCCAAGAATATCTACCATGCATCCATAGTGCTCAAGTACTGGTGTGATGCCATGGTCCTGATACATAGAATTGAAGAACCCTTGGCCTTCAGTGACTAGGCCTGCATGGCTGCAAGCAGAGAGTAAACCAATAAAAGTGATCTCATTTGGCTGAACCGCTTCCTGTCTCATTTCTTCAAAGACTTCCAGGGCATCTTTACCACAGCCGTGCTGTGCAAGAGCAGTTATCATAACATTCCATGAGACAATATCTCTTTGGGGCATAGCATCAAACACTTGACATGCATCCTTAAGACTCCCACATTTTGCATACATGTGAACTAGGGCATTTCCAATCCAGGTATCAGTGCCCAATCCGGCTTCAGTGATGTTGTGATGTATTTGTTTTCCTTCAGAAAGGCCTGTTTGACTTGCACATGCCTTAAGGATGCAAAGGTAAGAGATCCTATCCAGCCCCACACCTTCCCGTTGCATTCCATGGAACACTTCAAAAGCCTTCTCATTGCTTCCACATTTGGAATACATACTGATAAGAGCATTCCCCACACCAACATCATCCTGAAGCCCAGATTTTACAATATGTTCATGGACTTTCTTACCATTTTCCAGTGTTGAGCTTGAACATGCACTCAAGATGTTCATAAAAGTGATCCTGTCTGGCTGCACACCTTTTACTTGCATATCATGATACACTTCAAAGGCCTCCATCTCACACCCACACTTGACATACATGCCAATGAGAGAATTTTTAAGAGGAACATCACAGTCAAACCTAGATTTCCTGATATGAGCATGGACCTGCTTTCCCCAGTCCAATGCCATTGGGCTTCCAAATGCATTCAAAATACCAAGGTAGGTGATTCTGTCATGCTCCAGCCCTTCACGTGTCATCTGGCAATATACATCAAAAGCCTCTTTGCTGCCCCCACACTTAACATACATGCTGATAAGTGCATTTCCCAACCGCACATCAGACTCAAATCCAGATTGCCTAATGTGGGCATGGACCTCCTTTCCCCATTCAAGGGCTTCTAGGCTGGTACATGCATTCAAAATTCTCAAATAGGTGATCTTGTCAGGAGCCAGACCTTGTCGTTCCATTTGGTGGAAGACATCAAAAGCCTCTGCATGGCCACCACATTTAGCATACATACTGATAAGTGCATTTCCCACACAAACATGAGCATCACATTGTGATCTAAGAATATGGGCATGGATCTGCTTCCCACTGTCCAAGTCTTCTGGGCTGCAACAAGCATTGAGGATACTCATGTAGGTGATTTTATCTGCCTTCACACCTTTCTGTTGCATCTCTCGGAATACTTCAAAAGCTTCCTCATTGGCCCCACACTTTATGTACATGCTGATGAGAGCATTCCCCACACTAACAGCAGAGTTAAATCTCGATTTCTTGACATGGGAATGGATGTCCTTTCCCCATTCCAAAGCAGCTGGACTGGCACAGGCATTGAGGATGCCCATGTAAGTAATCTCATCTGGCTCCATGCCTTGTTCTTGCATTTGCTGGAAAATGTTGAGAGCCTTCTCATTGGCCCTGCACTTAACATACATGCTAATAAGAGCATTTCCCACACACACATCAGACTCAAGTTTGGATCTGATGGCATGGGCATGGACCTCCTTTCCCAATTCCAATGCCTCTGGGCTGGCACATGAGTTCAGAATACTCATGTAAGTGATTTTATCTGGCTCCAAACCTTTTTGTATTAGGTGGTGAAACAGCTCAAAAGCTTCCTTAGCACACTCACACTTCACATACATGCCTATCAGTGCATTTACTAGACTAATATCAGTGTCAAAGCCAGAATTCCTGATTTGGGCATGAACCTGCTTCCCAAATTCCAAAGCTGTTGCGCTGGCACAGGCATTCAAAATGCTGAGGTACGTGACTTTGTCCAACTTAACACCTTCTCTTTGCAAATGGTGAAATACTTCAAATGCATCCTTACAACTACCACATTGAGCATACATGTCAATGAGAGCAGTCCCCACACGAACATTGGATTCCAACCCAGATCTCTTGACAAGGGAATGTACCCACTTCCCCCGGTCCAAAGCTGCTTGGTTAGCACATGCATTCAAGATACTCACATAAGTGATGTAGTCTAGCTTCACACCTTCTTGTTGCATGCCACTAAAGACTTCAAAGGCCTCATCACTACATCCGCACTTTGCATACATGTTGATCAGAGCAGTCCCCACCCGTACATCAGATTCAAGTCCAGCTTCAATTATATGAACATGGGCAAACTTGCCCCATTCTAAGGTTTTTGGACTGGAACAAGCTTTCAGAAGGCTGATGCAGGTGACTTTGTTCGGTTTCACTCCTTCTTGTTGCATTTGGTTGAAGGACTCAAAAGCATCCTTAACAAGGTCATGCTTCACATATGCACCAATCATGGTGGTCCATGAAACCACATCTTTCTTCACAAGTTTGCAGAACACTTGGTGTGCATCTTCCACACTGCCATTGTTGGCATACATACTTAGCAGGGTGTTACCTACATAGACAGTTGGCTTGAATCCGCTTTGGATCATATGAGCATGCACCTTCTGTCCCTCTATGAGATCTCCCATCTCATTGCATTTTCTGAAAAGACTAGAATAAGTGTAGGCACCAACACAAATGCCTTGTTGCACCAAATTATTGAGCACCTGCATTGGTCCTGGCTCTTTCATAGCTGTGTGTAAATCTGACACAGCATTCAAGGAAGTCAGTCTGAAATCCTCCCATAGACATGCCATGCTTGTTCCTTCCCCTAAATACACCCACCCATCACCAAAGTCGGAAACAAAAAAATAAAAATCTGCATGTGCATTGCCCAAGACTTGAGTAGGTACCAAAAGTTTGCAAAAAAAGTTCACTGCAACAAAAGTCCTCTTCAACCTAAGCCTTTTGACCTCGTTCTACTCTCTGCCCTAAAATGCACCTAACAATTGGAAGGCAGCTCTTTCGGTGTGTTCTACATTTCTACGGTTAGGGTTCCCATGAAAAGGAGTTCTACAATTCCTTCGCATCCAATTCAAATGTAACACACGAGGAGAACAGAAAACGTACCTGATAATCCAGCAGCAGACAATGGATCACTGAACTGGCTGGTATCCCGGGGAAGCGCATGCTGCAAGTGAGGACGAGTGTACCGAGTGTAGGATCTGGTAGCAACCCACCACACCTTCATAGCTAAGCCCCAAGGAACAAGGCTGTAATTGTTGTTCTGCGTGCAAATCGAAGAAAAGCTCGAAATTGCAAAGAAAACCATATGGTCCTCTGAGCTCCAGACCCTAAACTCCAAACCCTAATTCGTAAAAGCTGGAGAAAATTCGACCATCAATTTTGACTCATTGATGCTTCTTAGAGATCTTTTGCTTGAGTTTATTTTTCCCAGATGAACCTCTATAGCCAGACATACTAGTACTAACTTGGGCTGCGCACCGTTGCACACTACAATGATGATTAAGTGATTGGAAAAAAATTGATTTTGTGAAAATTAAGTTCTATTTAAATGAAAATATTAAATGACATTACATGCAATTTGAATTGAATTCCAAATCATGAATTGAATGATATTAACTGGATTAAGGCTTGATTGAATTAAATTCAAAATCATGAATTGAATTAGATTAATTGGATTAAGGTTTGATTGAATTAAATTCAAATTGAATTGAAGAGAAATGTGATACAAATTGATATAATAAGTATTGAAATTTTGCTTGGTGTTGAAAAACAATTTGTAAAAGGACACAAATTTGAAAAACCACATTTTCATTCCTCTTTACTTAGGAATTGGCTAAACAAATTTGAATTTTGAACTATCCAAATGATAACATATGGAATCTGAAATTGTTGTACTTAAACCAATTCTAATGAATCATCATCACTCATTGTGTGTAATGTCATATTTGAATTTTTTTGTGATAATCCATTCATTCAAGTCCATTATTTCAAGATAGTTTGATTGAAGTCCATGTGAATCTAAATGTAATTATATAAGTGCATGCTAAATCACATGTGAATTTGCTACTATGTTTTAAAACTTGATTTATTGTGTGCATTTTGTGATTTCAAAAACCTTTGCCAACATTGACTAATTTCATTTGCTAGCATTGAACATCTACCCCTGATACCTACAAGATTTGCCACTATCAAGGTGCCTCCACGCCTATCCATAGGAGATTTTAGTGTTATGGTCTTAACATTAAATTAAATTTAGGTCAACCACCCAATGACAATAATGCTTTGTACCATTATTTATCAAGTTAACATTCCTCAAACCTTCCATCCCTAATGGTATGTTTCGAATTTATGGCAAATAGCTTTATCATAACACATGTCCTATTCAAAAAACATTGTGAAAATCTTTAACATAATAATAACATGCTTCAAATTCATTCATGAAACCCCCCAAAAAAATACAATGTGACAACAATTTTAGCCCCCCCTAAATATGTTTTCACCTTAATCCATATTTAATGCTTAACAAAAAAATTGGGCATTTTATAATATTTAGATTATTTCCAAACTTATTCCAATGTTACATTGATATATTAAATATATTATTGTATAAAATTGTCAAGCATTCATGAGACTTGAAATTTAAAATGGTTTTCATCATGTTAACATAAACAATGGTTGCATGTTCCTTGGTTCCAACTTTTAGCTTAAATGCATCCATAAAAATGTATTAAAATGGCACATGACCATCAATGATAAGATGAATAAAAGTTATTGGAATGTTTAGAAGGATTTATTAGGTTTTTCACAATATTATTGAAAAAATATGTCTTTTGCCTTGATTTTAACCTTCACCAAAATAAAAATATCATTAGCAAAACCATAAAAGTCCATTTTACTAAAAATAATATGGATTTCAATAGTGGCAAATTAATAAAAAATTGGTAGACCACCTTTTAAATATCACTATATGTCACAAACATGAAAATAATTAAACAACAAGATTTCCAAACCACATGAACAAAGGCATACCTAGTTTTAAATCCAAGTCATAGAATAAAAAAAGTAAAAGTAAAAACACAATGTGTGCTTGATATAAATGCAAAAGGACTTCATCACAAAAACATGACAATGATACACATTCAAAATTGGTGTTGAACAAATTGAAAATAATGTGGGATTCTACTTCTATTTATACTCATATGGCATTTAGCTCAAGGAACTTTCTCAAAAAACTTTCAACTTACATGTGGTCTATGTTCACCAATGTGTGACCCATGTGCAACCATGTGCAACCCATAACCATTCATGTGGGAACAAATAATGAACTATGAGTTAACTAAAAGTGAATCAAAATTTTGTAATGAGTTAATTAAAAATAAACTAAAAGTGAATTAAGGGAGAACTACAAGTGAACTAAAAATTAAGTGAAAGTGGATTAAAGCTAATTAAGAATGAATTGAATTTAAATTAGGAGTTCATGTACAATTAATGATAAATCATGGATGAACATTTATATGAATGAACTCCATGGTGTTGGCATCCATGACGTTATACATGTGATTGATTCAAAAATTAATGTGAAAGTTTGAATATCTCAATGTGGAATATTGAACAATAAAATAATATAAAATCATGACATTTTTATTAAAAATTTGTATTGGGAAAGTTTCAATGCATTTTGTTATTAAATTTTTCATTTCATGGTGGTTTTTTTTAATTTTATATTGACATTATTATGATTTACTTTTTGAATCCACTTTTTTATTTATTTGTATGATAAATGTATGTCATCATTTCAAAACTCCATTGTGAATTATTTTTTTTCGTTCATTTTTAAAATATGAATTCCACTAATATTATTACAACTACAATTAAGTAATCCAATTAATCCCCTTAACTTTGTTTTCACCCTACAAAAGACATGTCTTTTTGCAAATCAACCAATTTTAATCATATTTATCATTACACGATTGTAATACATCAAAATCAGTGACCATAACCATATTATATGATTATAATATCTTGTAATCAATGGTTATAGTCGTATTACATGACCACAATGATTATAGTCATAACTAAAAATGCATGTGTAATATTTTTACCCATATTTTGTAACAGGTGATCTAACAGGTAATAAATTTAAACAAGTTATTATACTTAACAAGTGATTGAATTAATGTGTTTTTAACCTATCTTGTGTTAAAGACACGAAGATCCACAAGAACAAAGGCTAAAGGAAAAGTCTAAATCTAGTTTTCAAATAAGGAGTAAGACAAAATAATGTGATTCAAAAAATAAAAACACAAGAACTAAAAACAAGAACATGAGATGTGCAAGACAAAAGTGAAAATGGATATTTATTATGTAAACATATGTAAATATAAATATGAAAAGAACGTGATATGGCTATGGTGTAAGATCTTGCCTAAAATTAATGTTGAACAAACTAAAAGAAATGAAAGGTTCGACTTCTATTTATACCTCTTTGGGGACCTAGTTCAATGAAGCTTCCAATGACACTCTTATGTGCGCATCCAAAAAAAACATTTCTCAAAAACCTTTCTAATTAAGAGTCAATTATGAATTAACTAAAACTTAACTAAAAATTAGGACTTAACTAAAAGTCAATTAATAGTTAATTAAAGTTAGCTAAAAATTTAACTTTGAGTTAATTGATAATTAATTGGGACTTAACTCGAAGTTGACTAGTTAAGTTTCTTGGGAATTAACTTGGATTTAACTTAGACTTAACTACAGTGAATTAAAAGTCAATTATAAATGAACTATAATTTAAGTGGAAGTGAACTAAAACTTAATTGAAAGTTAATTTAAAGTGAACTGAAACTAAACTAAATGTTAGGTACATGGATAACGTTCAAATGATTAAACTCCATGGCATTAGCATCCATGATAACTTGTTATTTAACCTAACCATAAATAGGTTGACAAGTTATTAATCAACCAGGAGTCTACAATATAAATTGGTAGAACAAGTAGTGGAACATGTGGTTAAATAGGGTGTAATTTTTTAGTTTATGGGACTATTAGTTTAGTATTAGCTAATGATTAATGACTAATTAAATGGTTTGTTATGACTGTTTAAATTTTGAATTAATTATTTTTGGAAGAGATTTTTTTGTTTTGTTTTTTTCTCATTTGAAAGATGAAAGCATTTTGTTTTCAGATATATTTTTCTTGAAGCTATGTGCAATTTTAATACATGGTAGTATAAAAATTATAGATATAATGAATTTTTTTAGTTCAAGTGTACATGTTTGTTATTTTAGGAACCTATTATTGGAAATTTAAAAGTTGAAAACCTTAATGGGAATAGAAAAACCCATTAACATTTGGCAACCACATAATGGATCAAAATTTAGAAGCAATCAGAATTTTTGGTTAAACCCAATCATTTTAATAGATCATGTTGAAAAGTAATCACGCTTGAAATTCTGATTTGTACATCATGTTTTGTTTATTTTTGTGTAATTTTGAGGATTCAAGTTGTTGTTTATTGATTTTGTTTGAAAGTATCAAATAATAAGGTGAAGTTAGTTTAAAGTTTTTGAAATAATTTAAGCACCCAATTTGTAAGAGAAGTTTGTTACAAACCCTTAACTATTGGGAGGGCTTCTTTTGAATAAATTTATGTTCAAAAATAATGCAAGGGTTTTCCAAGAACCTATTGATTTCAAAAGATGTCAATAATAGTCACTATAAGTCTTACAAAACAACTATAGCAGGTCACACATCAACATGTTCCAAAACTTGCATAAAAGCAAATTGAATAGCAAATGTAACCTATGGGAAACAATGTGTGTGCACCAAACACGGATGCAACACAAAGGGGACAAGCTAATGAACAACATCAAAATCTAATTGAATTGGTTGTGCAAAAAGACCCAATCGCTCTTTCAACCATTCATGAAGTAACACCACAAACGATAACCCAAACACAAGCAATGAGTGTTCATCATGATGACAATCATGAACTTATTCAACCATTTGATGAAATTGTTTCCATAAAACAACCATGGCAATCTACAACCCCAAGTTACTATTTACCCATAAGTGGTGCACTTACACCAATTATAATATCTGTTGGTTTTCAAAACCAACCATTAACTACCAATGTCAATTTGGTACCTACTAATCTAAAGGTCTAAAATAACTCCAACTACTCAACAAGTTGGAGTAGCTACATCACATTAACCAAAGACCTTCTAATCAATCAATTTTTGTACCACATTTAGAACATGTTGAACCCCAAGCAACACCCATAAAATTATTTAACACGAACCTATATACCAACAAGGTACTTGGCCAATTAGATCAATATTTGGTCAAGGTGGAAAATCACAAATTCCACACCATAAACCAGTTTTGGAACTGTAACTTGTTTTTATTGTTAATAGGCGGGACACATGTTCAACTATTGCCCCTTTGTTGATGATAGATTAAGGCAATTATTGAAGGAGGATGTGATGAATGTTCATCAATCTATACTTCCAACCATTATAACAATAATACCCAATGTGTTTACATTAGGAAATCAAGCCATGAATCCTAACATAGGTCATACAACAATACTTGTTAATTATCAAACAACCTGGTCACAAATTGTTACACCAATTATAACAAGTAAAACCAATGTTTTACCTCTTTTTACACAACTAATGTGGTATAATTCATATCATATCAGGTAGTAAACATGTTCTAAAAATAGTGGTGAAGAAAACATTTGTTGTTCTAACCAACATGGTACCACATTTGTTGTTTATACCACCATGGTATCAATAACCTATTGTATAACCTATACAATAACCAACAAACAAGTTGCCTTATAAGAAGTTATAATATCCAACCTATGTTAAAGACACTAATCTTAATGCTCACATCAAAGTGTTCAAAAAGGCCATTAAAGCTAGTGGTGAAACAATGGAAGTTGACATCATCAACTTGTTTGGTTTTAGTCCTAGAGTTAGTATCTTTGAATGGGGTGAAAATTTTGTCCAAGACCATCCAAATTGCACTTTTGAAAAGTTGGAGCAAACATTTTGCAAGTAATTCAAAATTGTGAAGAACCATGAAGAAGTTTACATGCAATTGCAAAACATACAACAATAGACCATTGAATGTGTTAAGGTTTATTATGAACATTTATTGAAATTAGTTAATTGTCTATAGGTTAGAACAATAAATGTTTTTCTCACCACTATTTTTAGAACATGTTTACCACCTGATATGATATTAGTAACGACAAGTTTGAAGAGAGATACCTTGATTGAACACAAGGAAACCATTGTAGTATGTGAAAAAAATGTTTTGTTAGTTTGAGTTATAATGCTCTATTAACCACACCAAAGGCTAATATAGTGACTAAAACCAATAATACCTATTGTTATAGTTAAACCATCAACAACATGTACTAGTTGTGGTAAAACAAGTCATACCCTTGACACCTATCATAACAAGAAAAAAGAGGTACTAATAGTACCAACCACCATCATCAAGTCTACAAAACCTTTAGCAAAAATAAAAACACAACCTACTAAACTGGTTAGAATACTTGTTTGATATCCCTATATAATTTGTTATAGTGTAAAACATAGATCTGGAGAATGTCCCAAAAATATTGACGTACAAAACATGTTCAAAATTAAACTTTTTGGTTGTAATGTTACAACAACACCTAAACCACCTAAAGCTGACAATGTACTAGTCAAATGTGGTAGCTACTATTACTAATCATAGTCAACAACCATAACAACAAATGTTGAAAGAAAAGGGAATTGATTAAAGCTAAAGGAACAGAAAATTGGTAATGAAAGAAACATCTACAATATTCATTCATTGAAACTGTAATACAATTACAACGTGGTGAGATTGATAAACAACCTACTACAACTAATGAAGAGCCACTATAGAGTAATTGGGTCAAATTGCCTAATAATACTACTATAGTTCAACCAATTGAAAATAATCAAACCCATGATGTAAATCAACAACTTGTGACCTTAGAACATGTTACAACATATTAGACTTTGGAAGAAATTCTAAAGGATATCATTGCACAAGACTTGGAAACCAAGTATACTTTGAACTTGGGACAATTGTTGCAGATGATACTTAATATCAAACGTTACATACTTAATTTAATACCATCAAAACCTATTATACCAAAATTGACAATTCACTAAAAGAATTTGTCCATTCCAACCATATGGTTACAACTATAGATGCTACTAGTGTCCAAATCAACTATTCTACAACTACAATTGGGTTAGTCCTACATGACATTTTAGTCGTAAATGTGTGTAGTCATATATACGACTATTATAGTCACATATGAGAATATAGTGTTGACAAAATCAAATGAAGTCACAACTGCAACTATAATTTATGATTATTACATGTTTGGATGGAAAAGTAAAATGAAAGTGCACATTTTTCATCCAATATTGTGAATGGATGAAAACTTAGTTGTTTTTGCAACTTAGTCGTAATTGTTTGGCAACTAGGGCCAATATTTTTTCCATTTACAATATTTTGGTTATTGAAACATATGTGGTCTTTGGAATCACAATATTTGTTTGATAATCAACTTATGTTTAACTATGTATTGGTATTTTGTATTGTTTTTATACATTGATAATACAAATTATTATATTATTATAAAATGTATTTGGATTATGATCTATTTATAAATATTATATATGATGATTATTTAATTATACATTATACATATAAATATAATTTTATTGGTAAAATTACAACTTATTATAATCATAATCAAGTATGATATATATTTTTAATCGAATATAGGTTAAAAATGTTTTAAAAATATATAATTTATTTGATCATAAAAGTGTTACCATAATTTTAGATGAAATTTACATATTATATTTGTGAAAATATAAAAAATAAAAATTCTTCAAACTCATTAATTATCTAACATTATTAAATGTGATTTTCTAAATGAAATGTGATAGATATATTATCCATTTATAAAACATATGTGTGAATTAATTAAAATTATGATATATTATAATCACACTGTATATATATTATTATAAAATGAAAGATTTATATGTGGAAGATTTATTTTATTTTATTTTATTCGAAAAATATTTTTCATTTGTAAATTATGTGTTTTAAAAAAATTTGAGCAAATCATCATCAAAATGTAATTCAATTTAACAAAATTTAAAAAACATTTGTTCAAATCAATGTAGATTTTTGGGGGATTTTTTTATTATTGTGTATGTCATTGAAAGTACTTTAAGAATCAACTTTATATTTTTCCATTTGGAAAAATATTAATAAAATATGAAATATTGAAATTGATGTTTGTGCAATGTTTAAAATCAAGTATGGGTTAAATACAATGCATTCCACTATATTTGCACATCAAGTGGGGTGGTTTAATGGCAAAGGAGTTGATATCCATCCATGGGGTTTAAAAATCAAACCTCACAAGTTACATAGTTATGGTCAATGATGGTATGTTGACCATATGTACCCTACATAATTAAGCTACTTAACCTAAGTGCCTACCTAGGCTCGCTTAGGTATCTAGACTAGGTGGCCTACCTAGCTATCTAAATTAGGTTTTTAACCTAGCTATGTCAACAACTCATAGGTTGAAAATTTATGAAATTACAAATAATAGGAATTACATTATTTTTATAAATATAAGTAATATGTTCCTTAATATATGTGATTTTTAGAATAATAAATCATTGTGATTTAATTATTTAAAAAATGATGCCTAACATTTTATGTAGTCATATCTATAATCGCATAGTCTTACAACTTGTCAATGGATGAAAAATCCCTAAAGTCACAAACAATATGTGACTATAGGGTTGATTATACATGCCATGTGGATTTTTTTGCAACTAGTTGTCTTTTGCCAATTATCCAAGGTGACTATAAAGTTTATAGTTGCATGTGTCCATTATGATTAAAATTTTGTATATTGTAACTAAAATTCTAGTCGTTTATTTCCAAATTTCTTCTAATGATTGTTTCAATTGCCATTGATCATTAGATGGCAGTGCTATAGGTTCAAGTAGGAAATAACTTTATAAAATATGTACTTCTAAATGGTGGTTTTGGAGTTAATATCATTATGAAAAATTTGAGGGTACAGTTAGGTCTATCAAAACCAAAACCAACACCTTACAACTTACACATCAATGATCAAACCATTTTAAAACCCGTAGGTCTAACTAAAGATTTCAAGATTCTTGTCCATGGACTTCCTTATGTAATAACTTTTACTATGATACAAAGTAGTGTTCCAAACTTTAGTTACTCTATTTTGTTAGGCCATCCTTGGTTCAAAGATGCCAAAGTGTCTCATAATTGGGGCAATAACATTATCACCATACAAGGAATGGGTATAGTCAGAACTATACCTATTATAAAAAAAACCTAGACACCAACTAAGCGTCTAAAAATGTTAATTTGTTATGACTTCCATTATAAAATATTTGATGAAAAAAAGGACATAATGATTACTATTGAACCAGGACTGTTGTTAATAAGAACCACAGTTGTCCTTACATTAATCAAGTTAGAGGAACCTATTAATTCAATTTCATCAACAAGTTTGAACTTAGTCGAACAAATATATGTACCTATTGAACCAATATCTATACTACCTATTATGTATCATAAACCTATCAAACCGATATCTTTATTACTTGTTTAAATCACTATACCCCTTGATATTTTCAAACAACATTTGCCAAAGACTTGTGTCCAACCTAAAGTAGGAGAAATGGAAATTGATGAGACACCTACTCAAATATGAGTTCAAAACCTTCGAATTATTGGCTAGACTATCACCAAAGAAAAGCAATTGACCAATATCAACTTGGATTTTTAAAACAAAGTTGAACATTGCCACTAAGAAGGATCTATACATGTTACCTTTTACTAACGAGGCTATTAATATTGTAGTTGGACATGAGGTTTATACAAATTTAGATGGTTTTCTAGATACCATCAGATTTTCATAGCACTAAAGGACCAACACAAGACCACCTTCGTTAATGATTGGGGGGCATTTGTATGGGTTGTAATGTCTTTTAGGGTCAAAAATGAACCACCAACCTATCAAAGGGCAATTACCAAAGCTTTCCATGAGTACATTGATGTGTTCTGAAGATCTTTTTAGATGATTTTATTATTTTCAATAACATGTCCACCCATTTAGAAATTTTCAAAGAATGTTTTTTTAATGCAAAAAGTATGGCATTAATTTGAATCTAAAAAATGTGCATTCATGGTCTATTTTGGAACTATCCTAGGATTCATAGTTTCCAAAAAGGGGAACACATTTAAGCCTAAGAATATAGAGGCTTTAGTTAAGATGCCAATACCCAAAACACCGTAAGAGATCCAAATGTTCAATGGAATGACATAGTTTTATAGATGTTTCATTAGAAATTTTGCTTCTATTATAGCACTAATTACCAATTTACTCAAGAAAATTGAAGTATTTAGATGGACTTTTGAACTTGTTAAATTGCTTGGGAAGACATCAAAATTCAATACTTTCAAGCTCCTACATTTATCAATCGTAACTAGGAACTAATATTTCATGTTCATACTTATGCATTTTAGCTAGTAATAGGGGTAATACTGGCCCACAATTCAACATGTAAAATTGATCAACCTACTATTGTTAACAGATATGAAATCTACTCAAATGCAAACATAAAACTTTATTGAAAGGAAACTATAACACGATGTTCACAACACAAAACATAACACCAAGAACTCCTCAAGGTTCTTGTCACATGAAATACACAAACTTGTGTAATGAAGAAAAGAGAAGCAAATCATCAACACCAAGGTATTTAACTACAAGACCAAACCACAAATAACCAAACTAATATAAGAAAAGAAAGAAACTCAACCTTATGAAAGTAATCTAGTTACTTTCCTACCCAATAACTAATGAAACCTAACTAGTTAAGCTTGAATTCTCAACACTCCCCCTCAAGCTCAAATCCACTTCTAGTACACTAAGCATTTGTCGAAACTTCTTTAGTTTGTCTATACTTAAAGCCTTTATGAAAATGTTAGCAACTTGATCTTCAGTATTAACATGAATAAAGTCTATTTCTTTTGCTAAAACTTTTTCTCTAATAAAGTGATAGTGCACCCCAATGTGCTTTGTCCTAGCATGATAGATCGGGTTGTTAGCAAGTGGTATGCTACTGATGTTATCACAATAAATGACAGTAGGAGCATCCATTGACTGTCCCAAATCTGATAGTAGTTTTTGTAACCAAACTACTTCACATGCAACAATTGTTACGCCTCTATATTTTGCTTCTGTGCTTGATAATGCAACCGTTGGTTGTTTCTTACTGTTCCAACTAATAACACCACTTCCAAAAGAAAACATGAAACCACTAGTTGATTTTTTATCTGAAACAATGCGAACCCAATCAGCATCCGTGTATCCATGTACTTGTAATTGGCTCTTAGCTTCATAAAAAATCCCACATTGCAAAGTATGTTTTATGTACCTTAGTATGCGCCTCACTACATCCAAAT
Organism: Sphagnum tenellum; assembly: GCA_963921925.1. NCBI lineage: Eukaryota > Viridiplantae > Streptophyta > Sphagnopsida > Sphagnales > Sphagnaceae > Sphagnum > Sphagnum tenellum. The sequence goes on from OY998149.1 coordinate 5,721,197, forward strand.
GTGGCTTCCGTGGTGTTTGCATGAATTAACTCACCACTCCAATTGCATAACTCAAATCTGGCCTTGTGGTGGTCATGTAAATCAAATTCCCCACTATGCGTCTATACATAGTGGTATCCTCCAAAATGTCGCAACCCCACTTTGGCCAAGTGTGAGGATGAAACTCACACTCCCAAAGTTCGGGATTTGGAGTCCTCCGGGACTCCCGAATGTTTAAAGTTTGACAGCAGAGCCAAAACACCTCGCATTAATGTGATCTTATTGTCATTGAAAAGGTCTTGAACTTTAAATGTCCAAAATGGCCTCGCATTAGTCATTTGGACATCTGCAACCCAAGTTATGGGCAAAAGAAAGGCCGGGAGTCAAACTGGCAGTTTGACTCCCGACCACTAAAAGTCAGGAATCAACCTCTTCCCAACATCTGATTCTAGATTGCAACATGGCGTTGGAAAGCTCTCAAAGAGAGCTACAACTTTGGTTTAAAATTTGTCTTGATCAGATTCTGCAGTCGAGAGATATGAGCTCCCAAAGTTTTGGGAGTCCAACCTGGGACAGTTTCGGGACTCTAACTTGGGAGTCCCTGGAAAAAGAGCCATTCGGATGTGGCTCCCACGGAGTAACGCAGAGAATACTATATGGGGGAAGGTGGTGGCTTCCCCCGAGTCCGGGCCGTGGTGAGTCTTGTGTGTCAAAGTGCCCGTGGCTTGTCCCAACACCCAAAGGTGTTCCCGAATGTGAACTAACCCTCTTGTGGTTGGTTTTGGATGTAGATTCAAGCTTGATAATCTAGTCCCTCTTCCTAATCTAATCTCGGGACTTCTAGCACGCCCCTCTACCCCCTTTTAGTGCTGGAAGTTGGGAGCGGCCCTCAAGTCCCAACTTTTCGCAACTCTACATAGTTGGACCCTCAAGTGGGTTCAACAAGGGACTTAGGTGGGTTCCACAAAAGGTTTCCTTCATCTGCACTTAGCTTCACATTTTGCTCCAATGGAATTGAAATGGGTTTGTAACCCGTCATCCCATATTCAGACAATTTGTTCAAGGCATATTGCCTTTGTAGTAACCATATCCCTTTGGGGGATTGGATTACCTCAATGTTGAGGAAGTAACGCAACTCTCCCAAATCTTTCATTTCAAAAATTTGCTTCAAAAGCTTCTTCAAATCAAAGATGTTTGCATCGCTATCTCCTATGATGATCAAGCCATCAACATAGATGACTATGACAACAATCCCATGATCTGTCTTTTTCACATATACTGAAAAATCTGCATTGGATGTTTGAAATTTACTTGTGACAAGATACTGACCTATCTTATCTAACCAAGCTCTAGGTGCTTGCTTCAAGCCATACAAAGCTTTCTTCAACCTATAAACCAAATTAGGTCGTGTTTGGTCCACATAACCTGGTGGTTATTCCATGTACACTTCTTCCTATAAATCTCCATGAAGAAAAGCATTTTTTACATCCATTTGATGTAAATACGATCCTTTTATTGCTACCATAGCAATGATTGCTCTTACAGTTGTCATTTTGGCAACTGGACTATAGGTTTCTTCATAGTCTACGCCATAAGTTTGGGCATAACCTTTGGCAACCAATCTTGCAATGGATGTAATCCATAAACAAGTTGGAATGGAGTATGGCATGTTCTAACCTGTAAAATGATTCTATAAGAAAATAAAATTATGGAAAAGTGTTCATCCCAATCATTCTAGTTCCCATTCACCAACTTTGTGAACAATGTGCCAAGAATTCTATTAGTAGACTCAACTTGTCCATTCCCTTATGGATAATAGACAATAGAGCTGGTATGTCTTAAAATAAAATGATTAGTTAAGTAACAAATAACATTGTTAATGATATGTGTACCTTGATTGGTAACAATAGTTAATGGACAACCAAACTGGGTGAGAATGTGGTCATATAAAAACTTTGTATTAACTACAACTACATTGGTGCACAAAGTTCTCACATCTACCCACTTGGTAACATAATCAATGGCAACTAGAATGTACTAGTTGCCAAAATAATGATTTGTCAATAAATAATAAGTATGATAAAATTGAATCCCCATTTATGGAAAAGTTATTCATGTAAAGTAGTGTTTAGCTTCACCATGTTTTGTGTTAACATGTTACCTATTTGTTGGCATAAGTCATACGTTCAATAGAATTCATGAACATTTCTATTCAAGGTTTGCCACCAATAATTGGCATCAAGAATCTTCCTCACAATAAACGTCTAAGGAAAAATGTCCTCCTCCAATTCCACTATGCAACTCTTGTAGTATAATTAATACTTATTCTAGTTGTAAGACATGATAAAACATGTTATCTTGTCCCAATTTATAAAGTACTCCATCTTGTAACACAAATGGTTTAGCTCTCTAAGCCAAAATACTATCTTTGTGAAGTAGTAATTCTCTCTTGCATTATCCCTTCTAATAGGTAGTCATACACATTTTGTAACCACTTTGGCTATAAAATGAACATGTGAATATCAATGGTATAATCAAGTATGCTGGTTTTGTCTGGTTGGGCAATATATTTAATGCACCTACCATCAAATGGGATCTACCAAGTTTATAAACAATTTTGAAGTCATACTCCAAAAATAACAAAAACCACTTGGTTATTCTGCCAAAAACTTGTGGTTTATTAACTAAGTACACAAGAGCCATGTGGTCAACATAAAATACAAATTAGTTACCTAGTAAGTAATGTTTGAATTTGTGTAAAGCATAGACCATAACTAAGGCTTCCATCTCAATAGTAATATAATTCCTTTTAGTTGAGTTCAATAATTTGGAGGCATACATAATTGGGTGATTACACTTACCAATTGGGTTTTGGGCAAATATAACTCCTACTGCTAATTGGGATGCAACTATGTGAAAATGAAATTCAAGCTCCCAGTTTGGATTAATCAAAATAGGGGCTTGTATATATTGGTTATTAATCTCCTCCCAAGTAATCTAACATTTTGTGATTCATTTAAAAACTTGAAACTTCTTGAACAATTTGGGATTGGTGACATAATAGAGGCAAAGTTTTTGATAAAAACACCTATAAAACTATGTCATTCCATTAAAAACTTGGATCTACTGGGGGGTAGGAGGTACTTGCATGTTTATTAAAGCTTCAACCTTCTTGGATCCATAACTTTCCTTTCTTTGGATACTATGAAACTTAGGGTAGTTTATGACAATACCATGAATGCGCACTTGTCTAGGTTAAAGTTGATACCAAAATCTTTACATATGAGAAAACATTTTTTGAGCTTCTTAAGGTGATTTGATAGGTAATTGAAAATTGTAAAGTCATCAAGGAATATTTTCATGAATACATCGATGTATTCATCAAATGTTTTGGTTATTATCTTCTATCAGGTAGGCAGTCCATTTTTGACACCAAATGGCATCACAACCCACACAAAAGCCCCTCAATCAATAACAAAAGCAATTTTGTGTTGGTCTTTTGGTGCCATTAAAATTTGATGATATCTTGAAAATCCGTTTTAAAAGGTATTTAAACTTCATGTCCAACAAGTGTATCAATCACCTCATTAATAAAAGGCAATGGGTAAGGATCTTTCTTTGTTGTTGTGTTAAGCTTCTTGAAATCCACATAAATTCTTAACTTCCCATTCTTTTTTGGGAACAACCGCTATCAAAGATAGCCAAGTCGCTTCCATAACTAGTTTGATAAAACTAACAACAAGTCATTTGTCTATGTCTTTCTTAACAATGGCAACATAATTGGGATTCAATCGGTACCTTGCTTGACGAGCGGGTGGTATTATGGTATTCAATTCAATCCTATGTTGAACAATCTATGGTGGAATACCTTTGAACTCCTTTAGAAGCTCAATCAACTAATTTGCAACAACTTGTTCAAATACAGAGTTCACTTTCACATGTTATACATTCTCTTTGGAACCCAAATTGATTTTGGTTAATTGTTCCTCCTCAATAATTATCCAACCTACTATGGTTAAATATTGTACTCACTTTCGAGCATGTGTCTCATCAATGATCATCTCTCCAACCTCTAGATGGAAGAAAGTTTCAAATAAATGTTATTTGACAATATCAAGGGGTATAACTAGGTTGACAGTTAAAACACATGTCGGTTCAACAAGTTGTTTTGGAATTGATTCTGTTATACTAAGATCTATTATATGGACTAGTTTAAAAATCGGTTTGGTATGATTGGGTACTTCTATGGTTCCTATTAAAAATAGGTCCAACTCTATAGCAAACATTACATCTTCCTCTTCATTTGATATTCCATAACATACTAAGACTTCTAGTCTTTTGGTTTGAGCACCAAGTTTCTTGGTAATAGGTATGGTTTTTTATTATACCTATTCCCTGTATAATAACAACATTGGTTCCCTAATCATGGGATGTTTTTGCATTTTTTAACCATGGGCGTCCTAGCAACATTCAGTAACTAGAATTTTATACATTACTATTGATAACAATGAATGTAATGGTATAGGGAATACCATGAACAAATATTTTCAAATCCTTGTAAAACTAAATGGTTTGGCTATAGTTTGATCTACCATACAGAGATTGTAAAAACATGGATTAGGCTTTAGTAAACCAAATTGTACTCACTAAAACCTCCATCAATTAGCACATCATTTATAAAGTTTTTACCAACCTAGATTTGAATTACTGCCATCTAGTGGTTAATAACCATTGTTGCACATGTAGGTTCAAGTTGAATAAGTTCAAATGGTACCGACTCAACAGGCTTAATTAATTTTAAATGTATCGTTTGATGTCCGACAAAATATTCAATAGTTTTCATGGGTTGATGACATATTTTGTCTCCAAAACTTGAATGTTGATGTCTCTCAAAATCTCCTACAAAGTCTTTTCTGGTAAGGTAGTTTGTGTAGTCAATTGAATAGGTTACTTGCTAATAACTGGTTGACTCACTAGATCTGGTAAACCTGCCCAATTTGAATGAAATGGTTCGTTAATCTCAATAGGTGCTTGTGATATTGAATCATTCCCCTGTAGTTCCTTAATAATGTGAACAAGATAATCAAACATTTATTCTTTTGTTTGTCAATCGACTAATGTTTTCACCTTCACTAGTTCACGTTCTTCAAGCACTTGTTGTTTTGGTACTTGACTACATGTTGTGATAGCAGCAATTAAATTAACCGGTATATTGTTAGGTTTAGAAGATTTTGCCATTACAGTGGAAATAGTGGTTGGTTTAATTTGAAACATGTTTTGAACTTCTGTCTTTATAGGACAATAAGGTGCATGATGTTCATAGTTTTAGAACAAATAATATAAGGATATCTTAATGGTATTATAGCTGGTTTAATAGGTTGTGCAGTAATTTCAACTACCGGTTCAGCAACTTTAATGGAAACAACATGTGTTACAATTTTTTTGTATTATCCTGTTGTGACATTTTTTTTTAACATGACAAGTTTTACCATAATTTGAACATGTAAGTGGTTGTTTAGTAGTAATATAGGTAACTATAGGTTGTGCAACCAATTTTAATTTTGGGTGGGTTATCAAGGCATTGTAATTTTCTATGACCGATCCACTTTCTTCACAAATGACTATAACTTCTTTATGTTTGATAAGGATATCTTTTACCACACTTGATGTTTTTAATATAAGATATGGTTGCAAACCTACTTTAAAGATAATAATTAGGAACACATCAGTAGCCTTGACTTGCAAATAGTTAATGGATGTTAATAAACGCTCATAATAAACTTCCACCCATTCACCAATTTGTTGTTAGAGGTTCTTCAATAACATGTAGACTTCTTTGTTGTTCTTCACAATTCGGAAACATTTGTGAAACACTTATTCCAACTCCTCAACAATGCAATTGGGATGATCTTGTACAAAGTTTTTGCCCCATACCGAAATATTGTTTCATAAAGTGAAACCAAACAAGTTGATGATATCAACCTCCACATTTTCCCCATTAACTTTGATTATTTTTTTGATAATTCTAATGTGAACATTAGGGTCAATATCCTTCACATAGGTTGGATATTGAAGTTTTCAATATGGCAATTTATTGGTTGGTTCAGATCAAATTGCAACTGGTGGGTACCATGGTGGCATGAACATTCTTGAATTAAGTGTTGGCCATCCATCAAATCCAACATATGGATTAGGTGGCAATCCTCCTCCTGGTGATCCTTTATTAAGTGAACCTCTAGGTGGTTTTCCACCTAGTTGTGGTTGTAAATTAGCCCTTCTTAGTTATTGAAACGAAACATCATTACCATGGATAGGAGGTCCATTGGCAACATGTACGTTCATCAATAAAGTTGCATCCACTATTTATTAAACATGTGCACCCTTGGAAATTATATTTGGTTGTTTTAAATTAAAAGTTGGTATTCTAACAAAATATTGGGTTTGCCCCAACTACTCAATAGGTGGCACTGGTTTTGCTTGGGTAATACCAACAGCATATCTCGCCCTTTTTAAAAAAAATCAATGGATCAAGTCCTTTGATTCCAGAATAATTCATAGAGTACATGTTAGGATCCATGGGTATAAAAGGTGGAATTGTATTATACCACATTGGATATGGTATAACTTTAGGTTGTCCTACTATTAATGGTGTAACATATTATTGCCAACTTAGGTGTTAACTAATTGGTGTTGGGTGAATAACCAAATTCGGCTATGATCGGATTTGTGGCACATTTACACCAACATGTATGGCTATTGTGCTCATCATGACATGTGATAAATAAGTTTTAAGTTATTTTCTCATTAATTGCTTCAGTTTATCATCCACAAAAGGACAATTTTTGAATTCATGTCCAATTTATTAACAATATGCACAAGTTAATGCAATTTCAATGGTGGGTTGTGGGGTTATAACCTGTATAGTTTGTTAAATAAGTGGTTGTTCAATGGTTCCAATAACAAGTATATTCGACCGAAGACCTTGAATGATAGGTTGTGTTTGTCAGACAACAGTAGGTATTGCGATTGCATCCACTAGTGTTGCATGTTGTTGAAAATTAGATTGGTGTGAAGGTCTTTGCTCCAAGTTACGTAGTTGTCCAATTGGTTTAAAAGTTGATTGCACTCTAATTCTAAATTTTTTGTGGTTGGATTCAAAACATGAATTGGTTCATATGTGTAGAATCCAACAACTGATGTATAACAACTCTGGGAATATAGTAACCGGGTGTTACAAAATGCCACGTATGTGTTGTAGAGGTTATTTCATGAGCATGTTGAACAAGTGTGGTGTTTTTTCCATCTAGTGCGTTCGGCCTCTATTGTTGGGACAACTACTAGGTTTCAAAAATCAACTAGTTGAAAGTTTTTGTGGTTCCTTTCTTTCCTTTTGTTATGTTGGTATCTAACGAAGAGGTAAACTTGCCATAACCAATTGTTGAGGCTCATTGCTAGGAGCATCAATTGGTTGAATTCCCTCATCTTGAAAATGTGTTGGTTCTTGTGATTAAACCGCCCCATAAATGAGTTGTTGTGGCACTTCTAATTCTAATTGCCTTCCTAAGGCCTCTTATGATTACTCTTGACATCTTTTATACTGATTTGAAACAATTGTTAACTTGAATTTTTTTGCTCATAGGTTGTTATAAACATTATAAATCATCAAGGCACAAAACTCTTTTAAAACTACTTACAAATCCAAACTTAAAATTTCAAAACAAAATAAGTCTTAAAACTAAAAAGCATAAACATTTTTTCTTACAATTTTGTTCCATTGCATGGTCGCCAAAATGTTAAAGGGATTTTCAATTTTTCTTCAATTTAGGATTTCTTGTCTTTAAGCTTCTTAAATTTGGTTTGGACTACGTCAACAGATTATTTCAAATCAAGAATTCAAATATAATTATTTATCCCAAATGCAAAAGCAAAAATAAATTTTATTCTACATAACAAATTGAAAGAAATAAAAATATCCCAAGTTCTAAATGAACATGTTCATAGACCAAGAATATAAGTAAGAAATGGTTCTACAATTTAAAAAAAGAAAGAAGTTCCAATAAGTTCAAAAGTTTTTGCAAGAAATTCCAAAAAGATCTCCATGTCAAATTTCACATCTTTTTATTTATACCAAACATAACATTGCCTTAAATTAAATAATTATTATTCGATAAAATTTAAATTTAAACTACAACAACTATTGGTCATAGGTTTAAACTAACATGTTATTGTCAACAAATGGTTACGGTGATGGCTGATTACCAATTAACTTAACCCATTGGTTACCCTAACACTTGTTATTAGTTATTTCAATAGACCAGCTCATCTATAGTCTTGTTACTTGGTAATAATTATATTAAGTTTCAACATTATATTGCCTTATCGATTAATAGTTGGTAAACAATCAATTAGTATATACACATTTGAAAAATTGGGTTAACAAAGGTTTATTACATCACAACAATAATATTTAACCCAGGGAATTAAACCATTTGTGTTTTCAAAAGGAGTACTATATATATTGGAAAAGATAATAGGTTTCATTGCACTACTACAAAAGTGGGGTGCAATTCACTAACCTAAATCACTATGGGACCTTCAAAAGTGAAATAAGTTCATTGCATTTTACTAATTTCACCATGGTTAAAGTTATTTCACTATGATATCACTATGTAAACATCATGTTTCATTACTACTTAACATAATTCATTATTATAATTTATTATAGTGAATAGGTTTATTCATATGTTTTTAAAAATATCATATATATGATATTTTATGACATACGTTATATTATTTTAAACTATTTTAATTTATACCCTACATTATTATAAATTATTATAGGTTATTATAAATTATTTTACGTTATTTTACCTTAAGGTATCTTAACTAGTTTATTATAAACTTTTAAATTATTTTGAATTAAATTATTCAACTAACCTTAAGTTATACCTTAAGTTATTTTATTTTAAGTTAATATATTTTATTATAAATTATACTTTAAGTTATTCAGGGTCATTTTATTTTATGTTATTATAAGTTATTTTATCATAAATATAATAAATAAAAATAATCTAAAATATAATATAATGACCTAAGGTAAAATAATTAGCTTAACATAGGTAGTATTATTATATTAGCAAAAAAATCAATTTATTATTATTATTTTCAAAATAATGGTCATTGAAATGTTATTGAATAATGATATTCAATTTTTTTTTGTTAAAATGATTTTAGAATTTCAAAATTAAATAATGTATATTATTGATTCTTAAAAAAAGTAAACTCGAATCATTTTGTTTGAACAAAATCTCAATAAAATATGAATTTTCAAAGTTTATGTTTAAAATGAAGTATTTGATAAATTGAATGTAATCTAACATATTATCACAACAAGTGGGGTGGCTTGATGGTAAGGTGTTTGCTTTCATTTTAAATGTCGAAGGATCAAACTTCATAAGTGATGTGATACGTGGTCAACAATAGTGAATTGATTGAATAGTCTCTTATTTAGTTCCCTATAATAGGTGCCTAGGTTTATTACATGGCCTGCGTACATAGGTTAGGTTTTAAACCTAGTATAGGTAGTGAAACATGTCAATAACTCATAGAATAAAATTTATGAAATTATCAATAATATTATATATTAAATAATTTAATTTTAATTGATTTCCATGCTGGTTAATTAATCAATTAACAAATGAATGGTTTAATAAATTTGTATTTCACTTTATTGTAATATTGTTTCATTAAATACGAGTGAAACAATTCATTGTCCATAGCAACTAATCCCCGTTCACTAGGGGGTTGAACAATTTCACCATGGTAAAAATGTTGAAATTCACTCAAAATCTAATGTAACCCAAAATGAACTAGGATGCATTTTGGTGTAGTGTCGAATCTTGTAATTAGAATAGGTACCCACAATTTTTCAAGAATTGCATGGAGGAGTTATCGGAGGCCATTTTTCTTCTAACATCACTATGAAAAAGAACTTGGATGCTGGTTATTGGTGGCCGGTGATGCATGATGTCCATGAATATTGTCAAATCTATGACTAATGTTAGATAATAAGTAACATGTTGACAAAAAAATTAGCCAAATTCATTATTACTTTATTTGAAAAACCATTTCAAAAATGGGGATTAGATTTTATTAGACCTATTAAACTTGCAAACAATTTTTTAGGCAATCGATACATTTTGGTGGTCACTAACTATGCAACTAAATGGGTAAAAGCATGAACATTTCATACCAACATTGTTGCAATAATTGTCAAATTTTTGTACAAACATATTTTTACAAAATTTGGATGTCCATTGACATTCGTGACCAATCAAGGTACCCATTTTATCAATGATGCAGTCATATGCCTTACTAACCATTTTATCCTTAGACATACCAATTCTACTATTTATTGTCCACAACGAAATGGACATGTTAAGTTTCCAAACAAGGTTTTTGGAACCTTATTAAGCAAATTGGTTAATGAGAACATGAATGACTTGGATGAACACTTGTCCATAGTTTTATTTTCATACTGAATTGCTTACAAAGTTGGAACAAGTCATAATCCATTTTAGTTTATGTATGGATTACATCTAATATTTTCCTATGGAATATTTATTACCATCCAGATTTGGAGAAAACATAGAACCACAACATGTCAAAGTACTAACTAATCAACTACTAGAGTTAGAAAAGTTACAAGATAACAAGTTGATTGCGCAAGATTTAGTTGTTTCTACTCAGTGGAATAGGTCATTATAGTCATCAAACTATTTCAATGAATTTAAGTTTCAATTTTGAGACTACGTAATATGGTTTTTAGGTGTTATTTTTAAACATGTTCCTAAATTCCAGAAAAGATGGTTTGGGCCATACATAATTCAATATTGTTTGCCCAATAATGCTATTTTATTTATCACCATTGAAATTAAAGTTTGATCATAACCAAGTCCTTGTCAACATCAACATATTAAAGCCATACATGTTCATTGAAAATAAAACTCTACAACCTATATTAGCTAATCCTAGTTACTTGGTTCCTAATGAACTTGTTCAAACAAAGAGACTTGAACCATTACATGTTGAAAATGAAGATTATGAACCCATAAAGTTTGAATTAATTAATAATTACTTGACACATGGTAGTATTATTGGAACAAATGTACATGTTCATTATATCATGATGTTGTACCAATTGAGTTTAACTATGTACATGTTTGCAATAATCAAAATGATGCATTTAGTGAAAAATCTATAAACATATGTACCACTACTTTGACAATAACACTAATGCCATGAGTTATTATTATTTTAGAGGAGGAGGAGGAGGTTGAAATCATTTCTTGACCTGTTGTTGAGGAATAATCAACATAGGCTCTTGAATTATAACCTTTGGAGGAGGTTTAGTTGTAATAATTTGTGAGCAAAGAAAGTGGAGAAGAGTTTCTCCAAGAACTTTTTGAAAAGATTCTTATTTGTAGCATTATTCCCCAGCGCCCATGATCAAGAACGAAAGCCATGATGAAGAGAAGGCAAAACACTTGCAAAAGAACATGTTGAAAAGCATGTTAAGAAGAAAACATTGTCTAAAGTGAAGGAGACCTAAAAGATGCTACAGTGGATGAAAATGAACTCAAATGAACTCAAATGGGCTAGACATGTTAATTTGGAAAACATGTTCAACCTGTAGTGGACTACACCATGAAAGGACATGTTATAAGATTTTTTACGAACTTGGGAAGAAAAAGAAGATGGAAAAATCCAAGGACAACTGCATGGTCAAGAAATTTTGCTTGATCAAGTATTCATCATGAACAACTTGGGATTTATAGTGAAGGGGCAATAGATGTTGTAAATACAACCTATGACAAAGCAAAAATTGCTTTGAAGAAGATTGCAAGTCCACATGCCTTCGTAGAAAATGAATAATGGAATGTAGTTTGCATGAGAAAAGAATTTCATGCAAGATTTACAGCCATTTTGCAACTCATTTACCAATGAAAGCAATTAACATACTTTAGCAACAAGATTGCCATCACCTTTGACCTAGCCAAGAAAAGGTAACCTATGAATTGGTGTTCAATAGTTTTGACTCATTTATTGGTTAAACTTATTCGTTTGATAGAATGTCAAAAGAAAGCAACAATTAACCTAGTGCCTAATAGGACCAAGGTAGACAATTGTTATTCGGGGCCTATCTTAGATGTTTTATTTGAAAAGTGGTTCCCATTATCTAAGGTGCCTTCACCAAAAATAATAACCCAAAAAAAACTTGTGTCACCAACCAGCCAAAAGCAACATGTTGTTCAAGAACGACAAGTTTCACTTGAACTTGTTACAAAGGAGCAATTCTTAAAGGAAAGAAGACCAACACATTCAACAATTGTATCATCTTTACTAGTACATCAGTCTCATGGATTAAAGATGCACACAAAACCACTTACACCATGGGACAAGTTAAGTTTTGAACTTATTACTTCACCACTAAGAAATAAGTCTAAAACCATTTCAAGGTCTCAAATTGTTGACTCGAAAGAAGATGAGGAGCAAACTTATTCAGGCAAGATGGGAGGTGGAGATGGAAAAGAACTTCAAGCAATAATTACGCATGGTAAGTTAGAAGAAAAACATGAGTGCAATTTGGACCAAGTAATTGATAACATCCTAGTTGAATTTGTTCAACTTGTTCAACTTTTGGTACCAATTATAGAGTTTAAACAACCTATAGTTGCAATTGAAAATTTATCATAACTAGTCCAACCTGTAGTTGAACATGTTCATGTAGAAAACCCATAGTTTTCTTTATCCTAACTTGTCCCAATTTATAGTTATCCTATAAATAACCTGAAACACATTAATATGTTTTTAGAACAAGTTGTTCAAAATGCCATAACTTGGTCAATAACATTACAAAAATTTGCCAACCTCAAAGTTGAGTATGAATAAAAAAAGGAAAACTTGTTTAATATTAACAATTGCCCACAAACTTGTGGCCTAGAGCTAGAAACAATGCAAAAAAATTTCAAGAATCTTGACAAAAAGCTAGTCATAGTTAAGGGGCAATTGATTAAGGTTCAACATGAGAACTAGAACATGCCATCGAATTGAAAGAGGTAGAGCAAGCTATTAGGAAAATTGAAAACCTACATCAAGAATACATTAAACTTAATCAACTCACTTGGAAAACCCATAATGACTTAAAGTGTCTCCAAAATGATTATGAGTGTATGATGTGGGATTATAATAAGATGGAGGAGTTCAACATGAAACAACATAATACTGTAACAAGTTTTGAATAGACTTGTCAAAAACTTAAGGATCAACAATGTAGGTGCCAACATAGAGTTTGAAAAAGAAAAACAAACTTTGATTGCTTATATCCAAGTTTGGAAAGGTTAGTTGGAAATGGCTAAGGTGCAATTAAATAAACTCAACCCCATTCTACCTATTAAGATGAACAACAAGTTGAACAAGTTTGAAGAATTGTTATTGGACAACACCTTGTTCAAGGTGTAGAATCAAACCTTGGAAGACAAAAACCCCAAATGGAAGGAATGGTGGCAAAAAGTTTAGGAGTTCACAGCTCAAAGCATATTTAGAATAACATGGAGCTAGCTCGCTTTAATGAATAGGTTTACCATATGGAGTTGAAACTTATTGAACTACTTTTCCTTATTTCAAATAAGAACCACCTAGTTTTGTATTTATGGAAATTGGAACTAGTAGGAAAGCAACAACAACACCATCTAGAATATAACATGTTGTTACTACTAAACTAGTTAGTCCATTTAAAGGTGGAACATGTTTAAAGATAATACCCTTACTTGTTCAAACTTTTATTGTACATGTTCATGTTACTACTACTATTGTCAAACTTGGACCCTTGGAGTTTTTTATTTGTTATTTGACCCCACACTAGATAGGTATAGGTTAGGAGATTACTTTGAATACTAATACTATATTTTGCGCAAAGTTGAACATGTGGAGGAAATAGGTGCTAAACCTATGGAAGAAATAGGTGTTGAACCTATTAAAGGAACCATCAACCAACCAATTATAAAAAACCAAAAAACTTAGAGCTTTGAGTTAATATTTCGAGGATGAAATGTAATTTTCAAAGGGGGATAATGTTACCCAAATTTTATAACATGTGATTTAATAGGTTATAAGTTTAGGTAAGTTATGAACTATTATCATTAGCCTTGATTCAAAACAAATGACAATAATTCACAATGGGTTTTAAGTGAATGTCACTAAGTGGTTGAACTTGAAGATTTGAGAACATGAACATGCGATTACGTTTGATCCACGATTAATACCTCATTAGGCCAATCTAATACTATCACAAGGAAGTTTAACTTAAATTGGCCTTCAATCATGACTCATAGTTAACATAATTGACATGAATTGCATGTAATTTACCTTACATTGAACAACCATTCATTTCCAATCACCAAGTTGGATTGACACAAGATTTACACTAGTTGTAACAATGTGTGTTTGTTCTATGTTCACTAATTTCACTCAAGATTTAATAGTGTGATTGTTAGTTTTGAACTTAAGAACATCACACACTCAAATTATGACCATCACACAATTTGTTCCATAACATTTACATAATTTGTTTGATGACATTGAGAATTGGTAGACATAATCATAATTATAAGAATCATTATCACGCCAAATATGAACTTGAAATGATAAGGAACAAGGTGAAGGTAGTTTCTCAAACTTGTTGGATTATTGATGTGTTGTTGCAAAGACCTTCACCCTTTTTTGCATGATATATTCCAATTCCCTAGTCCAATCTTGTTGAAATTTGGTGAGTAGGGCACCACTTCACATTCTACCACTACTTCCAAGTTCCAAAAAGAATTAATGGTGGGTTCAAAAATTGCAAGCGTCCAAAGTTGAAGTCCAGAAGCTACCACACCAAATTAATGTCTCGTTTCTTCACCTGAATTTGACAACTTCATGAAAAATAACTTTTAATGCAAGATGTCCATTACCTTCCCATCATTTCCTTTCCCTTTTCATAATTACTCTCATGTTTTTTTGGTTGTCTTACCTTTCATCTCATAGCAAGAGTATCCCAAATTCTCATGGACAAAATTAAGTGAGTGAACCCAATAATTTCCAACCCCTTCAAGGAACCAACCCTCCTCTTTCTCGAAAGTGAACCTCTTGTCTAGGCCAATGGGAATGAAGGGGAATCCTTTCCTTGTTCCCTTTTCCAATCAATTAGCTTTCATCCTTTGAAGTTTAATGAAAATTCAAAGAAATCAACCTATTTTTTGTACAAGCCAATGGGTGTTGGAGGAAATTAACTACTTTTAATCAAATGTGGATGGAATTATTTAATGAAATGAATTCATTTGATTCATCTTCATCTTCCTCCTTGATCCCTTCAATCATGATCACCTCTTGACATTTTTCCATCCACTCTTTGTATGTTCATCCAAAAATGATTATCGCCAAAAATAATTTACCCTTGAAGTCATCAAAGACTTATTTGTGCACCTTCCATTCACCAACTCTATTGACCTAATCCACCAAATTACTTGGGATAAATCTTCACAATTATTGATTAAATATACTATTTACCTTCGAAATACAATTAATTCTATCATCCAAATTGTACTAATTACTTATGTAGTACATGTGGCTAAATAAATCAACAACCCCAAAGCTAACATAGGATTTTCCATTATCATCCTTTCCCACCATCAATTTCAAAATTTTGAACAATGTCATTGAACCTAGGGCCTTTTGTTCGACCTCATTAAATCATTGTTGAATTTGTTACTGAACGCCACATGTTGGAACCCTGACTATAATCTACTTAAACAATATTCTTAACACCATCATCATTATATTAACACCATGGTAAACACCTTTGAGATGCGTGACCTTGAAGCTACATTGATTAATGAAGAGTGTCCAATTGAAGTCAAGGTTGAAATGTTGGAGTTGAGTTCGACACAATTGTCGAAAAGTAAAGAAGAATTGGCCTTAAAGGTCGTGTGCCCCAAAGTGGATTGATCAGTGCAATTAATGTGGGATCATCCATCGCTACCCTTTAACATTTGAACCTTAATGATGTATTTAAAATTTGTTCTTGCTTTTCAGGATCACCTAAGAAGGTTTGTTGAATGTTTAGCTGAGAATGATGATGTGCATCTATTATTGAGGATATGGGTTCCTAGTGATGGGCATTATCGTTAGTTGAAGGGCTCAATTAACAATTTGCTCATGGAACAATGAACTAATTACACAGCTTGTACCATTTGTAAAATTTTACACTTCTTATGGTTATGATTCAAAATGGTTATTTATGCTTACTCAAATGTTACATTAATGCTTCCTGAATTGTTTTCAAGTGTGGTTAGAATTCTAGCACTTGAAGTTCACAAAATGATCTTTTATAGTAAGTGGTTCAAAAGTGGAAGAACGTCTTCTTCTTGAACACCCTTGAAGCTTGTAACAATTTCTATAATGTTGTGGTCAAAAACGTTTAACACTTACATCTACTTGTGGTTCATTGTAATCCTAAAACCAACATATTGCTTAATCTTTAATAAAATTGACATCATCGTTGTTTCTATTACTAAAAGTTTCCTACCTGCATTATTTGAAATGTTTAATTTATTTTGGGGTCAAATTAATCCACTTAACTAATCTTCACAAAATGAACTGAAATTCCACTTAATCATAGTTAAAACTAAAGTGAGCTTACCATTATTTCAACTAACTAAATACCCATTCCCTTAACTCAAATCATTTAACACTTAATTGTTGAAATTTTACTTCTTTATAGTCATTCATTACTAATATTAACACTAAATTACAACATACATAACCTAATAATTAATGTTGGGGTTCACACATCATATTATACTTAATATGTGATCTAATCAACATGTTATTTAACACAATTGGTTACAAAACATGATAGGGAACATTATATTAGGTTAGTAGATATGTGTTAGTCAACTGGTAGTTAGCAGAACAACTAGTGGAACAAGTGGTTAAATAGGGTACAATTTTTAAATTTCTGGGACTACTAGTTTAGTATTAACTAATGATTCATTAAATGGTCTATTATGATTGTTTAAATTTTGAATTAGTTAGTATAAGACCAAGAGGACAAACTTGTTCAAGGAGGAGATTTTTAATTTGATTTTTTATTTTGTGTTTCTTTTTCACTTGAAACACGAAAGCATTTTGTTTTCAACAATATTTTTTTGAAGCTATGTGCAATTTAAGTACATGTTAGTATAAGAATTGTAAATAGAATGAGTTTTGTTTAGTTCAAGTGTACATGTTTGTTATTTTAAGAATGTGTTGTTGGAAATTTAGAAGTTGAGAACCTTAATGGAAATAAAAAAACCCATTAACAAATATTGATTATCTTAAGGTTAATTTAACTATTATATATTAAAATAAAACTAGTGATGCATATACTAAAGTAGGTAGTGTAGGATAGAACTCAATTAGGTTAAGTAGGCTAGCCTAACTTAACTTTAGTAAGTTGGTAATAATTACACTAATTGGTAATGAATAAATAAGTAACAAAAATTAAGTCAATGATTGGTACATACATAGTTAAGTAGGTAGATAAATAATATGTAGGTTACAAATATGTACATTATAAAAAAATCATGTTTATCCAATTGTTGAATGCGATTATTTTCTAGTTACATGTGACATGTGTAGTTGCATAAGAGAAGTCACAAAAAACAAATTTTCTATTAATATATACAAAATGGCTACACATTTATGATTAGTTGCATCTTTCCAATTGCACATGCAACTATTTTGATGACATACATTATATTAGTATGCATCCAAGTTCACTTTGTGTTTCATTAAAATTTGAGTGAAATTGGACAAATTTACCATGTTGAAAATGGGCAATCCTTTAGTAAATGGGGACAAGTTACAGATAGGTGAATTCACCAATAGTTAAGCAAATTCATTAATATTAAATCATCAAAATGAATTCATTAATAGTTAAATCATTAAAATAAATTCAATAATAATTAAATCATCAATAATAAATTCATTAATAGTTAATTACAAACTTAAGTTAAGCACCTAGGAACCTTCATTAAACTACCTAAAACTTAAAGTAAGAACCCAGCCCACCAAAACACCTTGTCCACCAACCTAGGGTGTCAGTGTGAAAATTTGATTCTTTCACTATTTTCACCTCCATGTTGAAGGAACAAGTCTTTAGCCATTGAACCATTATTTAAATGAATGATATTTTTTTTGTTATCACATTTTATTATGCACATTCTTTTTTACCCTAATCAATTATTGCTAATTCTTGGCAATTTATAGTTATTATTGGCAATTTTTGTAATTATACCATAGGATATTATAGGCTATCTTATTGTAAGCCATTGTTGGTTATTCTATGATATTTTACCATAGTCTATTCTTAATTATTCTATCATAAACTATTATTGACCATTCTAAATTATTTTATCATAGGTTGTCGTTGGATATTTTAAGTTATTTTTGGCAATTTTAGGTTATTTTACCATGGGCTATTGTAAATTATTTTATCGTAAGTTATTATTGGCTATTTTAAGTTATTTTACCATTAGATATTCTTGGATATTCTAAAGTAATTTACCATTGGATATTCTTGGCTATTTTAAGCTATTTTACCATTAGCTATTGTTGGCTAGTCTATTGTATGTTATTGTTATTTATTTTAGGCTTTTACCTTAAGCTATTATTAGCTATTCTATCATAGGCTAGTATTAATTATTTAAAATTATTTTATCATGGTTTTTTTTGTTATTCTATCATGGTTATTGTTGGCTGTATTATCATAAAATTTTTATTTAAAGTTATTTTATCATAAGCTATTGTTGGTTATTCTAGGTTATTTTATCATAAGTTACTTCATCATAGGCTTATAGTACATAAACTATAAGTAGCTAATAGGTGGTAAATTTTAGGCGAATAAGTTATAAATCAAAGGCTTAGGATTAGTAATAAGTAGGTATGTAAGTAAATAGGTTTGCTTGGTTGTTGATAAGCATGTAGGTGGATACATATGTATTAAGTGGACAATTTTTAGCTAGGTAAGTGCATCCAAATATTGGCCATCTACTTACTTACAACCCACTTACTTATTATTTACCTTCCTATATACTTATTTACATACATAATGTAAGAAGATGTGAAACAAACATGGTCATAATGATATCATACATTAATGATAAAAGTTATTACACTATGAATGTGTGGATCATTTGGTTAAGGAATTGACTTTTCATTGTGAAGGTGGAAGATTCAAGTTTTTATACTTTACAACCTATTTACATGCCTAGGGGGCTAGGCTAGGCTAGGAGAATTTTAGTTAATTATAGGCCACGTGCCATGTTTATAGTTGTAGGTTTATAATTTCATGTGATCATGTTAATAATCATATGCCTTGTCACATCTATAGTCATGGGTACGAAATGACCACAATCACAAAGGTCACATGCATTCACATTTATGGAGGTATGATCATGTTCTTGACCAGGTGGCATAAACAATGAATTTGATTACATAAACAGGTAATCAAACCCAATGGCACATACTATTATAAATACAAACATGGTTGTAGTCATGAACGTTAGGTTTTGGCATAGTGTTATGCCTCTACAAAGTAGCCACATGCATTGCCGTTTATGTTTATTGAAAGTTGTAAAAACTTCCATGAGACTTTTTTCCAAATATTAAATACATTTCATAGAAATATAAAATGAGAATATGTTTTTGCATGTCCTTAACAAATATCATGTTTGAACCAAAATGCCAAAATGTTTTGTAAAAATGAAAATTGCCAATTTCAAGTCATGTCAATTTAATCATTAAAATCCTCTCCAATTTTGAGAACACATATTTGATTTATTTCTAATTTCTAATTTGAAAAAAGGACTATTGATTATAGGGCCTTGAATGTTTTAATCATGTAAAAAGATTTATCAATTTGCAACAAGTTTTGAACATTGAAATGTTACAAACATTAGAGTTTAATCCCAAAAAAAACTAATAAGAAAACAATATTGTGTTCCCCTTGTGAATTTTCAATGATTCAATGATATAATTTTGAATGTTGTTCATTAAATTTTGTATTTAAAAAAAATTGTGTATGCATCTAATAACTCAATGGAAAAGGGATTAAAGAAAAAGGCCATTTAACAATTTGGATCATTTACTTCAAGTTTCTTTGAATATTTCATGTTTTATAAATTTGTAATGTATTGTCATCCACAAATGATTATATTGCATCATTAACCAATTACACTGTTTATTGTCATGATGCTAGTTGATGGTTAACTAACAAATTTTGTTTTTATCAAATTTTATTAAATTTCAATATGAAATGTTGAATTTTAGCATTTAATGCACAAGGTTCAAGAGGTAATACCCTTAATAGATGTACATGCAGGAATTGTGAAAATCGGCTAGAATGAACCAGTAGCCACCAATGCACTAGTTGGCCGTTCTGTCCATTGGATGGGCTATGCTTTTTCATTCAACGTTAAATGGGGTTCATCATAGTCCATTTCTTTTCATTGTTGACCATTGTATTTCTTTTTGGGGTTTTTTCTTGGCTATTTTTTCCTTGGACCTAACTTCACACATAGTTACCTTACTCACCTTCTTACCTTCATAAGTCTTGTACCAACCTTGGTACCTTATTAATTATCCCCTACTGACATAGCTACCTTAATAACTAGTTATCTTATTGACCTAACTACTATACTAACTACCTACCCTATTAACCTACCTACCCTGTTAATTACATACCTTATTAACTTAACTTCATCACTGACCTAACCATTGTACTAACTACCTGCCCTACTAACCTAGTTACATTATTATTTACTAACCCTATATACACAACCACCCTATTGACATAGTATTTTACAAACCTAGTCACCTTAATAAAGTAGCTTGTTTCCTACATACTAACTTGCCTATCTACCTAGCTACCTTGCTAATGTAACTTTCTTCCTACCTACTAACTTGCTTACCTACATGTTTACCTACTCTAACAACCTATTTAACTTGTTCTTTGAACTTCCTTTTTATTTACTAACTTGCCTACTAACCCAACTATCAACCTATATACCTACTTACTTACCTACTATGCACCCACCTTCTTACCTCCCACTATGTTCACCTACCTACCTATGTTTTCTACATAGCCAAATACGTAACTAATTACCTATTCACTTTTCCCACCCTCAACCCCTTAATCCTACCTATTATTTTATTAAGATTCGCCTTAATTCATGGATGATGAACATAGGTTCCCATATGTAGTTATTACAAACAATTTATAGTGAAAACAATGTCATAATTACTACCATTTTGGTTTACTTAATGTGTATTTTACTAAATTTTGTTTACCTAAATTATTTATGGAATGGACATTACAATAGATCTTTTCATGTAATTATTATAAATATGTATTATTGGATTATGTTTTAGGTTTAAGGTTAGAACACAAATTAGTTAGTAAATTTTTCACAAATCTATAGTAATTAGCCTAAATTAAGCTAAATGGGGGGGGGGGGGGGGGTGGAGTTTAGGGTTAAGACATATGTGAAGTAATACAATTTCATTCTATATATTTTTCAAAGAAAGTGGAAAAAATTAGTTTGGAGAGATCACACAAAAATAATGGACACATATATATATATTTGGTTTTTTACAAAATTTATTTGATTGTTTTTGAAAATTAAGGTTTTTTTCAATGAATAAATCTTTGTAGTTTAAAAACTTAAAAATTTGGTTTCTAAATTATTTCCTAGGGTTTTTTGTTTTGTTTTTTTTTTGCATTATATAATTTGTATAGATTTTCAGGTTTAGTGCATATATCATTAGGAAATTTTTAAGTTAGGGTTCGTATAGTTAGGGTTGTAATAAGGCTTATGGAAAAATATTTCGATTTTTAGGGTTATGCTTTATGATTTTATGTTTAGGAATTTGGTTCATATATATCGAAGTTTAAGGTTTATACTCTAGATTTTGCTCATTGTATTGGTTTTTTATTTTATCACTTGTTTAAATCTATACCATAATCCTTTGTTTCCATATGTTCCATAGTTGTTAAAGTTCAATATTTCCTAACCCACTTTTGTTTAAATGCAATACCCATATCATATTGTGATAATTCATTAACCATGAAACATAATTTTATTTATTTATTATTCCCCACCAATACATCATGAAATTTATGTTTTCAAAATTATTTATTTACCTTATAATATGATTTAACTTTTTCTATAGTGTTGTTGCAACGAAGAAGGTGATGGCAATTCACCTTCTTCTCTGGTGGTGTTCAAATGAAAAAGGCAACGGCAACTTATTACCATTGCCTTCTTGTTTGTGTTTTAAGAAAAAAGACAACGACGCATCTTCTATGGTGTTGTTGGAACAAAGAAGGCAATAGCAACAAGCTGTTGTCACCTTCTTCTATGTGTCTAAAAAGAAGAAGAAGAAGAAAAAGAAGACGATGGTGTGGCAACACGCCATCATCTTCTTTTATGGTGTTGTTTTAACAAAGAAGGCAATGGTAGCTTACTGTCGTCGCCTTTTTTTTACTAGTGTTAAGGTTTAATTTGGTGGTTTTTGGGTGTTTATAGGGTTTAAGGTACAAAAAAAAAAAAGTTTGTTACAAATGTAGTTCAAGTTGAAATGCAACATTGCCATGTATACACTGTCGTGATGCAACAAGGGCTACAAATGTAGCAGCTTCTTACGGAATTAAACACGAGATTGTAAATAATGATATGGTTTAAGGTTTCCATTTTTTTTAGTTAGCTAGGTTTTTCTAGTCCTTTCATTTTTTAGACTACCCAATTTTTGAATTTTGGTCCTTTTATATACTATAAAAACCTTTTTTTCATTGCATTTTCTTGCATTTTTTTATCCACCCATATTTGTACATCTTTTATCAATATAATATTTTCCTCTAGTCAAACTTGTTTGATGGATACATGGTTAATTATATATATATTTTTTCATAATCTTTTTATTACTTTAGATATAAGAATCAAAACTTAAAGAAGCCCATATGAATAAGTAACATTAAATTGTCTAAGGTTTACAAAGATCAAAATGAACATTGTGCAAAACCTATATCCTTTGCATAAGGCCATTTCAAATATGCAATACCCACATATAGGTCTCGTAAATAGTTGCTGGTTTTTTTACATCCATTGTAATACTTGCATATAAGTCTTGTAAATAGTTGCTAGTTTTTTATATCCATTGCAATACTCGCATGTAGTTTGATAAATAGTTGTTGGTTTTTTTACATCCATTGTAATACCCACATATAGGTCTTGTAAAAATTATTGGTTTTTTTTACATCCATTATAATACTCGCATATAGGTTTAATAGTTGTTTTTTTAAAATATCCATTACAACACCCACACATAGGTCCATAAATAGTTGTTGATTTTTAACATTTTTTGTAATACTTACATATAGGTTTCCATTATTATATTTATGGGACTCATATGACAAAATAATTTGATTTAAGTTTCAACAAATAATGTTATAATTAAGGAATTACTAAAAATTTATTTTGGATAATATAAAGTATTGATTATCATTTTTTAAATCATTTATTTCTTATTATTAATTAACTGATTATTTGGTTGAACCTTAATTATTCAAATAATTAAATTTTAAATCTAAAAATCAAATCAATAATTTGATATTTAATATATTATCTTAATTAGAATTTTTTATGTTGATAAGTTATTCAAATCATTATTTTAGATCATTATTCATGATAATTGATTGTCATAAACCTAATTTAAATATATAAATAAACATATATTGGGTACCCAAACCACTTATTTTGAAGTGACCTTACATGTGGATATTGCATTTAGGATTGATTCTTCACTTAAGGTTGTCTAAATCACCTATGGATTATTTCAAATGAACTTTCATGCAAGTATTGCCTATAAGTTTTGGTTATCATTGAAAGGTCACCCAAATTACATATTGATTATTTCGAAATGACCCTACATGTGGGTATTACATTTAAGGTTGAATTTGCACCTAAGGTTACCTAAATCACTTAAGAGTTATATTGAAATGAACTTGAATATGGGTATTGCATTTAAGAACACACAAAGAAAAGGTATATCTGTTACCATTTAGTAATATTTCCAAGTTAAGTTCTTTCATTTTGTTTTTAAAAATATAATATGACATTGCATTGTTTTACATATGTTTAAGCCCTAAAACTTTCGCCCAAAATGCACCCTAGATTTATTTTAATTATTATAGACTTGAAAAAAAATGTTAATTAATTTATATGTCCTAAACTTTAAACCTAAACCATAATTCTAACATTAAGTAATAAATGTTACATTAAACCCGAACCCATTATATCATCAATGTGACCAATTTTGTATAATGTTCATTTTTAAATATAATGGCACATTGCCATCGTCTTCTTCTTCTTTGCAACACCACCACATAAGAAAACAATGGCACATTGTTGTCGTCTTCTTCTTTTCAAACAAAAAGAAAGCAAAACATACAAGGAAATAATTTAAAAAAACCAAGAGAAAGGAAGGAGCTTACCTTCAAGCTCCTGTTTTACCTTCTCACTTTTGGTTCTCGCTTCTATCTTTCTGTTTCAAACACTTTCTCTTGGCACCTTTTTCTTGTCGAACAAAAGAAAAAAAAAACCATAAAGAAGAAATAAATGTGAAAAAGGGAGGGAATTTTCCTTCACGCTTCCAGTCTGCCCTTTCACTTTTGGCTCTCGCTTCTACCTTCCCACTTCTGCCCTTCTATTTCAAACACTTTCTCTTGGCACCTTCTTTTTTTCAAGCAAAAGAAAAGAAAAGAAAGCAAAGAAAATAAACCCATAAAAAAGAAAAAAAATGTAGAGAAGGGAGGGAACTTTCCTTCAAACTCCCACTTGCCTTTTCACTTTTGGCTCCCATTTTTGCCCTCTCGCTTTTGCCCTTCTAATTTAAAAGTTATCCCCTATCATCTTCTTTTTTTCAAGTAGAAGAAAAGAAAAGAAAAGAAAAAACCGTAGAGAAGAAAAAAAAAGCAAAGAAGGGAAGGAGCTTACCTTGAAGCTCTCGCTCTGCCCTCTCACTTTTGGCTCCTAATTTTGGCCTCTTGTTTTTGCCCTTTTGTTTCAAGCGCTTTCTCCTTGACATCTTCTTCTTTTGAAACAGAACAAAAAAAAGGAAAACACAAAAAAAAAAAAAAAAAAAAAAAACCATAGAAAAAAATAAAAATGTAGAGAAGGGAAGGAGATTACCTTTCTTCTTTCACTTCTGCATTTGGGATGAAGTGTTCCTATTGCTTTTTCCTCTCCACATTCCTTCAATATTGAACTCTCCACTTTCCTCAAACCTTGTGTCTCATGTCTCTTCAAAGCTCCGTGCTAATCAAGTTCGAGAGCTCTCCTGAGTTCTAAAGATGGAGTGAGTGGGAAATGAGGTGAAGGAGGTAGGAAGGGGGAGATAGGTAGGAGGGCAGCGGGGAAGTAGATAAGAGGGGAAAATTTTGAAGCAGAGAAGGGGGCTGAAAAATCCCTAGGCAGGGGAAGAGGATGTGTTTTTGATTCATCCCCAAAACGGCTTGAACGGCCTCATCTTGAACTGGTGCATTGGTGGCTATTGGTTCACTCTAGTCATGAAAATATATGTAGCAATATCTTTTCCTGACTTTACGGATATCTCTAATGGATATTTAACATGAGAAAGAATAATTTATAATTATGAATTTAAAAAAATCATAAATATTATTTGAACAATTTTTATTCCTACCCATTCCTTGAGGTCATTGTTAGTCATGCCCAACCCATGGATTTCACAAGGTCCTAGTGCCAACCAGCATATCAGATCTATAATTTGATGAATTTTTACATAGCAGAGGGGTTGCTTTTTGAACCCTTCGAGGGCTTCGAATTCCCCTCCACTTGGACTATGGCTCTTGTGATCCGTACCTAAAATCCCAGGAGGGTCTCTAGAGACGCTAGAGTCTTACTCTTCTTGTGGCCCTCAAGTTATGTATCGGTAGTGCCCACGCAGTTAACTTCCCGTTTCCCACCGCCATGAAAAAAGTTCCCACATCGTGACATGCTTGATTGTAGATGAATGTAGATTCCACAAGACAACCGAAGACACAAACGAGTTGCTTTAGGTTTAGGGTTTGAATTAGGGTTTGGATTTGTTTCCTCTCTTTTTAATATTTTCTGCGGCGCCCAGTAGCATCGATCTCGTCTTCGTTTTTTCCTACATATCTGCCTTCGTGCGCATCTGAAGAATCTGTAACCGCGGGATGCAAGAAGAGAAATTTTGTTCCAGGAGCCATAGGACATTTTTTCGTGGTGAGGTTTTGTTTCGGTGGCGAGAAACGGCTTTTTAGCTCAGTTTAACTAGTAGCTTTCTGTGTTCCTGCCTTCTGTAGCGATTTGTGTCAAGTGTCGTTTTGTTCTTGAAAGCATTGTGCCTCGAGGTATCTGGTGTCGTGAGCTTCATGCTATGATTCAACACCTCGTCAAAAGAGGCGGAGATTGATAGGACGGGCTTTTTGCGACATGGGTTGGGATGTCCCTCTACCATTACTTTGTACCCGTTCACATGATTCTACAGATGTTGGCCCTTTTGCTAATGGCCGCTCGCGTGCTTCCTGGTTTTCTTGTTTGCCTTGACTGTTTGCTTGGGTTTTTGGCAGCGCGAAATGTGTCTTGAGCTGTGCTTCCGTCTGTATGGTTTCCTGTCTATTTACAAAACCTTGTTTTGACTGGGGCTAGAACTACCTAAATCGTCTACAAGCGGTGCTGAGGCCTTGCTTAGCTAGGAGCACCTTCTTGATGTACTCTTTTGTTTCTGTGGCGCTGTGTATCCGTGTCAATCTTGGTGGTAAGGAAGATGATGAGGGAAATTGTCGCCCCAGTCCTAGCGATGCACTACGTGTATCATGAGGATTGACTGCGAAAGCTCTGATTCTATGCGGTTAGTCGTTTGCGATTTCAGCAAAGTTCATTAGTGGTTTGGCTTCTGATTGGGAAGTGATGACAAACACCGCTTTCGCTGAACGTACCCGTACGTCTGTAGATAAGCGATATTTGATTTGCACGTCAGTCTGATCCCCTTGCGACTCAGCTATAGATCTGCGTGTATTGTTTCCTGGTTCTTGGATCCCTGCTTTTCCAAGTTTTTTTGGATTCGCAGTGCATGAGCTTCTGTGGAGTTACAGTCTCTTCGTGTACGCTTTGCACGCTTAGGGGTTCTTTCTTGGCACTTAGTGATTGTTTCTTATGGTTGTGTTCGGTCATTTTGTGCCTCTGTTTAATCTCAGCCTTGCAGTATACCGTGCTAGTCTGATTCATGGGAGGCTCATACTGACTTGGGAGTTTCGCTGACAACATCTGTTTTCACAGGATGTACTCTGATAGTAACTTCGCAGACATTTGTATCCAACTGATTCGGCCTGTTATTACCTTTTCTTCTCAGCAGTAGTTAGGGATGTAGTCATAATTCGGACAGTCGTCATTATGTGCTATTTCGTCTCATCGTTTCTGATGTCCGATGTTTCTGTTTGCTAAACGGAGCGGGGTTGAGGCTGAATGATGATTACTACAGACCTGTTCTGAAATCAAAATGTGGACAAGTTGATGTTTTCCTGACAGTATAGTCCCCTGTATTCATTATCATCGGCTCAGAAAATGCTATTTTTTCCAGCTAAGAATTTAAATCATTGTTTGAGAGCAAATGACTGTTCTCTGTATAAAGATGGTTGCTATTTAGTGTATGCTCGATTGAATCTGAGATATCTGACCAACGAGAGTGTGAAGACTTTAAAAAATAACTGAAAATGGAAAGCTGTGGACTCTGAGCAGCAATGGATATTAAACTCGTAGACTGAGTGAATAGGAGCGGCCGTTTTTTACTCTAAATTCGCACTGTCCGAATGTTAATAATACCAAAAACTGCATGGACAATATCAAGTATTTCAGAAAAACAGACTATGTTGCCCTGTGGCATAGTGGAAGGGTAGTTGCCAAATTACTTTCCCAACATTTTAGATGTTCTAGTTTGGAGTGATGATATGCTTTGTGAATCTTCGAAATAAATATGTCAACTGAAATGTTGCACTCTTGCAGAAATTTAGTAGCAAAAAGAAATATCCATCATCTCTGAACCCTCCCTTTTACTCGGGCATCAATATATGTGCTTAAACTATAGTATCTATGCAATTGCAATGAAACTTTACTCAACCTATTACCACAATCTGGAATATTCAAAAGCGTTGGCATGCAAATTTCTTGTTCTATTTAAGATAGCCAAAAAAATTTATCTCGACAAATAAAGTCACAATATTTCAAAGAGCTTGTCAAACTTTACCTATGATAATTATGTGTTTGAAGTTGATAAAAGTCTATATTCATATTGCAAGCCATTGATAGAAAATTGTGTAGAAATTGCTTTTGCAACTTAAACAACATATCTATGCATATGCCACTCAGCTAGAAATGGAAAAGTTTTCATTCAAAAGCTATTTGCAAACCTACACTGAGTGTATAAATTACATCACAAATCTTGAAAATAGTGCACGTCATGAAAAATTTCATATGTAAAAGCTTGTAAACAAATCTCCAAAACAATGTATTGAAGTGAACATGACACCAAAGATGGTTATAAGCATATATTAGACTCCTCTACAAACTGTCTTGTCACTTTCCTCATGTATTGTATGAGTACCTGTCATAACCATCCACTAATTTCATCAGTACCATGGATGGAAGATCAGAACTGTTCCAACCAGGAGATGTAGGCAAATACTTGTATGAAATCTGTGTCTTGAGAAGTGAGTAACAAGAACCACAGTTATTACAGGAATTTCAGTTTTACAGGTTTTCACCAAATGCCAAAATGGCAAATCCTGAAGCACTCAAATTGCTGCTCTTTAGAGGAACTGATATCCTAAATTTTTACAGGTCAGCAACTTCATGAAAGAGCAATCTGCAAAGTAAAAAGGTGCAAAAAATGGCACCTATATTGACTTTGCTGCAGTCCAAAAGTGGTAAGTGCTGGACTGCAAAAAGAGTGAAGATAGTTTCTCTGAAACAAAAGGAGGAGATCACTCTGACAGTTTCTAGTTTCTAGACACTGGCAGGTGAAGAAAACACACCTTGAACTTTTTTGGCATTGTATGGTACACCAATCTTGTACAGTACAAGTGAACTGTGATTCAGCCCGCATGAACCCCCATTATGAATGTGATTCAGTTCCATAATAAATCCCTACATCTATCAACACAAACCTTGTAGCTTGTTACCTGATAGCAAAAGTCAGGACTGGCTGATGGACTTCAGATTGCACAGTCTTGCCAACAAGGCAACACATGCTGCCATTCCAGTAGTGCCAAACAACGCTGCTCAAACTTCTTGTCACTTCAAGACAGCACAAGTTCTCAGTATGCCCAAGTTTCAAGCCTAGACCCCTGCAACTTCTAAACATAATCTGAAGGAAGAATTCCATGTGAAATAAACCTGGAACCTTCACCATCTGAACATAGGAAGCTTGTACTCACTTGCAACACCCATAAAACCTCAGCAAACTATACACATGGATGTCAACCTGACCCAAGTGGGTCATTCTTAGGTTAACCAAACACAATGCTCTCATCCTTGCTCTGGCACCTCCTTACAGTTACACTACAAAACTAGACAATGAGCATGTGTTTGTGTATCTGATCTGCACATCCAGCCAAAGACACATATCCCAGTTAGCTTTCACCAGTCTGATACATGGTTGCAGACTTAGCAGGTGCAGATTCTTCCTCTCAAACTCCTGCAAATTTCTTATACTTTTCTCTCAGTGTAAAGACCAGCTTGATTTTTTCCTTTGTATTTTCAGGACACTCCCTGGCCTGAATATTGCAGTAATTGAAAACTGTACCTTCTGAAATGTGGAAGGTGCAGTTTTCAAACTCAGTACTCTATCTTTTGCATGTAGCATAGTTTTTCCCATTTTATCACTTTTTGTCTTTATTTGATAAGGAAGCAGAAAGAAAAATCACGCTAGTCTTTAGTCTTTACGCAGGGCAAGGTTCTGAAAATAGACCCTTCCAGATTTTTGACCCGTTCCCTTGGCCTACTGGCCTTGGGCCAAGATCTCAAATCCCGAAGGTTCTATTTTCAGACCAGCCTTGGGCCAGGATCTCAAATCTAGAAGGGTCTATTTTCAGACCCTTCTCCTATACATAACATGCAGTCACTCCCTCCACATTCTTGCTTGTATAATAGATAGATTTAGTGACAGTTCATACAAACATGGTAGAAAACAAGCCCACAAATAAAGTTCAAGTCAAGATAAACATACTGTTATTGAGGTGGCCCTCCACCCATATTAGTTGACTGCTGCTGATGTTGCTGGTGTTGATGCTGACGGTGCTGATGCTGTTGCATTATATATGCATTGTACATGTCCATGTTCATAGGCTGAACACATAAACAATTCCAGACAAAATTCATGAGGGCAAAAATAAACAAAAATCCCCAAGATATCATGCAAAAGGAAAATGACCCCTGTATCAGTCAGAAGAAACTGCCCCACAAAAAGAGGAGAGGCAATGCAACTGGATCTAGTGGGACTGATACAAACCAGAGATTAAAGAGAAAGGCATTGGTAAGGTCAGTGTCACCTGTGGAATTTGCAGAGGCTGATGCTGACATGCAAGATAAGCATTCAGCGGGTCCATAACATTTGGGTTTACAAGTCTGGGGTCATGAACATCAACCATGCTCATAGAAGTAACTGGCATACCCTTGTGTGAAGGCCCAGTCAAGGGCATACCAGGTTGCCCTGAGCCAGATGCAGCCATATCCATCATACTCATGCCTAGGCCCATGCCCATCCCCATGCCCATCCCCATCCCCATGCCCATGCCCATACCCATTCCCAGGGGAGGTATGGCTGTCATCTGTGATATCTGCATATGTTGCATACCAGCAGGCATTACCATTGGTGGTAGACTCATCCCACTCCTCATGGACATCATCTGTTCACATAACCAACAGCAGAAGGAACAGTTGTGAGTGACAAAAATGCTTAAAATAAGCAGTCCTGTCCAAAAGAAAAAAATTCAATTAACAGATGTGGGGTATGTTGGAATCCCTGTACATGAAGCTGAAGCTGAAGCATTTTGAGGTACTCGATTGCCTCATCCAGCATTGAAGCTTTGTCCGTCTGAAATGAAAAATCATAATTTCATCCTTGTGTTAATAGCAGTGCTCAGCAACATCACAGGATCATCATGGGAAATGGAACACTACCACAAATACAATGTAATTTTGATACAGTCCAAATCCTCAAGAAATGAATGATCTCAGTTTATCCCTAAGAGATACATATATACACAAGAGATTCTGCTGTGTAGGTGCGGCATCCAACCTAAAATACAGTTCAAGCGTCCCAGTGACAAAATACATCACCTAGTTTACAGAGTGATCTTCTGTGCAAAGTCTCTTGAAAACAAACCAAGCACATGAGCTAGCTAATACATGACAAAAGATGTCACGTAATAGCATGACATTGCTCAATACCTATATCTGCAGACACAATCCTCAGAGATACATACCTTGTTTGAGTTTGGGATAAGTTCTTGCAGAGCCTTCATCTTCTCATTGATTCGGTCTCTCCGGCGCTACAATCACAAGCACATCACAACTGTCAAGTGCATGTGAAATGAGAGACAAAGCCCTATGTTACAACAATCAGGTTGTCCAAAAAATTATCCCTGCAACTCAAAGAACAAGGTTGAGAGTCACACAGATCTTGACTACTCTGAACACACCATCGCATACACAACAACAAGAGGTTCAAAACCTACTCGCTCAGAGAGATTGTGGACTTCAGCAGCCCTAGTTCTCTTGGTTGTGCTTGTACGCCCTTGTTTTGGAGGCTTCTTCAAGTCAGCTGACTCATTGTCTCCATCCTGGAAAGCCATCACAGCTCGTCTTAGAAATCTAGGGCAGGAGACAGTTTGTTATGCAGGTTTCAGAAGCTTCTCTCTCAGGAGGATCATGTCAATAAAAAACAGATAAAGAGCAAGAATGGTTCACAAGTGGACACCCTATGGCACATGTTTGCAAAGCAACCACCATAAGCTACAGAATGCCAAACTGGCTGGGAGGATGTTTCAGAGTGTTTTATATACTCACTTCACTCTGACATTCAGTCTCTTCTGCCACAGCAGCTTTTCTTTTATTGCTTGTTGAAGCTTCTTTAGTCCTCTCTGCACTGTTGCCAGACCCGCCTGATGAGGAAGCTATAGTAGGTTCCTGGGCATCTGAAACCTGTCTCCCCTGCTGAGGTGTCCCTTTGTCAGCAGACTCTAGACTAGTACTACCTGTTACTCTTGACATCCGAAATGTATCTTGTTCAGCAGTGGCAGGCTTAGTGTTACAAACCACAGCTTCCCCTTCCACCACCAGTGGTTCCACCTCCTCTCTAGTGACAGGGATGGGGGGTACTACTCCCCTGCTGGAATCTACACCTGGGTTTTGTTGTTGCTGGCTGTTGGAGCCTTGAAGATGAATCTCAATGTCTTTCTGGGAGTCCATTCCACTCCTCCCTGTTGTTGTTGACTCAGCAATTGACGAACCAGTTGAGGTACTTGCCTCAACATTTGCTTTTGCCAAGGGTTGTTTATTAAGCATGTTGGATGGCATGCCAGAAAATACTCCAACCTGATGATAGTTCTTCATTATTGCAGCTGACCTTGAGAAATGTGAGAAGTTAGCACAGGCCAGTTTTCTAGCAGATTCAACTTGCAAGTTGCTTGTCCCTGGCCGTGGCTGTGGTTTGGGAGGTGGCATAGGAGCTGAGAGTGGTCTTGAAGCAAGCAGGGAGGTTCTTGGAGGAACTTGGCTTGCTGTTGTTGGATAGACACCAAAACCCTTTGAAGAATGGGGGGTAACACTGTGAGGTGGCCATTTTGAGACTAAGGGCTGCAATGTCCGTACTTTGCTAAAGGCCTCTGCACCAGTCTGGGGTATTACACCTGCTGCACGGCCTGCACCTAGTGCCATTGCAGCCTCAGCACTGGCAGCCTTGTTTCCTACAGCATCACTCCCCTCCATGTTGGATATTGGCATATGCTGCAAACGGCCTACTCCCTGTCCCACAAATGACTCCTTCACCACTTGCATGTTTGAACTTGGCAGCTCTCCAAAAAAATCAGAACAATAGTTCCTCTCCAAGGAATCATCAAGTGGATACTGTAACCATGTGACCATCTCATCATCTTGGTAGTTGATGTTTGGTGCCACTGGAGCCTCAGCAGCTGCTGTCTCACTCACTATTGCCTCCAGTGTGCCCTCCTTGTTGGAAGATGGACCAGATGGCTTTGATGGTGTCACCGCATCCTCAACTACTTCTCCTCCATTCCAGTGAGGTGCATAACTAGACTGCCAGTGTGACTTACTTCCATTGCTATCTTGGGACTGCATTTCTACATGCCCATCCTCAATCCAACCCAGCCTGCAAATCTCCACACCAGCAAAAATCAATCAGACACAATACACACTGGATCTACCTGCATCTACCCAACCAACTCTCAAACTGATGACCCAATGCCCTTCTCAATCATGTGAATTTGGAACAAGTTTTACTTTGGAGAGGTGATGAGTAGACACATAACACTCACATAGAAGCCAAATGGCAATGGTAACTTCCTTCTTGAGGTGCCCCTTTTCCTTTCAGTAGTAGGAGATGGTCATGTGCAAGATCAAGGGTGTGTAGCATCCCACCACCCCTATCCCAATCTAGAGCACGGAGACTCATACTCTGCCACAACAAAGCCAGGACAGAAGGCATTGAGCATGTAGCTCATAGGAGATTGATTCTACACATCTCACTAATCATGCAACTACTTTGCCAGTCAAAAAAGATTTGAACACATAGATATATAGTCTACGAGGTGTGGTGGTACCAGGTGACATAATTAGAGCACCAAATCAGGTAATCACATCCGCTTAAACTTAGTTGCAACTTTGCAAAGTGTCTCTTTCCTACTATGAGAGCTTCTCCCACTTATCTACCACCTGCAATCAAGCCCTCTTACCACCACTTAGGCTCCTCCATGAAAAGAACTGCAACCAAACATGTCAGGGATTGCCTAGTGCAAATCAACATCTCTCAAACATGCATAGTGCACACCTGGCCCCCTAACTGTTGTTGTACATTATCAGATATATTTGACTCACTCACAGACCAGGCATGTCAGAGACCACTGGTTGAATGCCTCTGACTGACTGACATAGCAACCTGCAGATGTAGAGGTAAGTATGCTCTTCCTGAGCACCCTCTTCCTCAGTAACACACTTAAAAGTCCCTCCTAAACAGCCCAGTTAACTGAAATATCTTCACAAGTACTGAAAATTTCTCAATACATATGACTTCAGTCAACCAGGAAAGAACCAACAGATGACTTGATAGTAAGGGTATAGGTCTTTCACATCTGACAACATAACAGCAACCAATTAGCAAAGCATGGAAGAGAGGAGACCCGTGCAGACAAACTCAACAAAACCCAAAAGATGAGGAGGCAACCCAATAAACACACAAAGAAAGAGGATCACAAAAAGAAAAAGGCAAGAAAAGGAAAGACCCTAAGCAGGATATGAGGAAGAAAAGAGAGAGAAACAAGACATGGAGAACATTGAGAGTAAGAGCCCCAGAGAACTTGTAAATTGGGCTTACAAAAAAGCTCCCTGCATAGGATTAAGAAGCCTTTGATTTGACTGTTTTGAAAACTCTAAAGACAGAAACACCAAACAGAAATATTCTTTTGGTCAACAAAACATCTGGTCTGATTGAAGACAAACTTTAAAAGAGAGTAACCTCAATTCTCCAAGCTACAAAGAACTCTCTGGAGCCACAAAACCCTTAAGAACCTATGTTATTACTGACTATTGACTACTCCAAATCTTGCTGAATCTGGAACATTGGAATCCATATGAGGCAAACGGCTCATGGTAATACCTGCATATCCTGGGTGAGAATGCTCAAGTTGAAAATGCTAATGCTTATAAGCCTTTGGAATCTTGCAATGTTGCTAAATCCAAAGAAATTGCAGAAAGAGAAAGCATCAGAAGTACAATTTAGCTCCCAAAATGATTTAGTTTGTTGGCACTGCCAATACACTTGTTATCCGGATGCATGAAGTTGGAGAACTCAGGGATGTCAGTAACATACCTGGACCTTCTATAAACTACTGAGGATAACTTACAAAGCAAAACAGGACAGGAATTGAACTTAAAAAGATGATTAAAAGGAAAAAAAAAGATTGTAGAAGAAGAGCTAGAAGTTAGCTAAAACTTTTGTACATTGGAGTATCAATCAACTGCTTCAAAATTGACTGACCAAACAAGAGGAACAAATTATCTAGTAGGAAATCAAGCCAAGAAAATTTGCAGCTTTTGCTACCTAGAAGCTATGGATGGACTTCATAGACCTAGTCTCCTCCCTTTTCTTCAACCAGTCAACTGAAGAATTGTCACCCCAGGTGAGGCAGCTGAAGAACTCCCCAAGGTTGAACACTCTAGAACCCTTGGAAAACACACTCAAGATAAGAATGAAAAGCTACCACTAAAAATTTCTCTTGATGCTAGTTCAGACGCACCCACAGCACAGCTCCTGGCATAAGAAACCTCTTCTATTTGAAGAGTGTGAAACTACATGTGCTGCTGCTACCTGTTAATAAAGAAAATACACAAATTGATAGGAGTAGGCAGGAATAGGCAAAGAACATCTGTTAAATACATTTCTTCTCTTTCACTGCTGATCTGTTCAGAGTGTGAAGAAATCCAGCAATGGTTATTATGTCCTCCCAAGGTCAATGGGCTTAAGGTATATGCTGTGTTTGACACCAAACTACCATGGTGAAGGACTTCAAATATGGCACAGATGCAATACAGCAAGTGACAATGGTCAGTACACTCCCCATAATGGAGAAATAGTGGAATCTTGAGGGTTATCTTCAAAACTCCCTTCTACATGATGGGAACTTCCAGCATGCAGGTACACACAGACTCTGACTTGTAACAGGAAACTGTATTCCCATTCATGTGAAGCTCACTGCCATTGTGCCTGCCGGGACCTCCTTTCCAAATGATCCAAAAGCACAATAGGTATGCATAGTCAGAAGTCCCAGCTCCCCTCAAATGCAAATGTGGCACAAAAACTCCCCCATTCATTCAAAGGTTGCTGTGTGCATGTTTGCAATGGGTTGCACAAACATCATCGAGGTCCCCATGAGTGTTCCCTCAGAATGCAATGCAGCTGGCACCAGTCCTCTGGGATTCATTCAAGCCTATGGTATAGTTATGCAGTCTAGCTCCAAAAACCGAAAAAGCATCAAGTAGACGACAGTGAGGATATAAGGGCGCACTTTGAGAAAACATGATTTTTACGACTCGTGCTTTTCAACTGTAGTCGAATCGAACCTATTGCTTATGCTATTTTTAATGTTTTATTAGCTGTTTATGTCCTGTGTAATCAGTCGTTTAGGACTAGGCATGGATGCCATGTTTCGATGTAGCGGTAGTGCGGAATTCTGTGGCTGTCTGGCCCTTCTTCAAGGTTGAGACAAGCCACAAAGATTCCGGCCACACAAGCAGGCGTGGCAAGCCCAAAGGCATAGTACAAAGTAAACCCTAGTACTACAAAATCGAAAATCAAAGAGTCAGTAAAACCTTAGCGAAGTAGGATTTATTGGAGCCAGTAACAACCGCAGTCCGTGGGCACAATTCGAGAATCCTTGTTTTTCCGTTCTTCTCTGTCTTCTTTCCTTTACGACGAGCTTCTGGAACACTATGATCTGAGGCTTGCAGCAGCTTCACTTCTGATCCCGCAAAACTTCCTGCTCCTCTTCACCAAGCTTTGTATCTTTCAATTCTCTCTCCCGGGACTCATACATAAAGTATTCTACCTCCCACCCATCGCATATTCACTGGGGCAGATCTTTCCTCGCAGCCAAATGCAGCGGCGCCCCCTTTCTTGTCTTCTTAGTCTCGCCGCAAGCCGAAGTCCCCAACAGAAAATGACATCGTCGTTCCGGTTTCTCGCAACAGCAAATGTTCGCAGGGACCTCCAGAATTATTCTGTTCCGCGCTTCGGATGCTGTACTGCGTCACTTCGTATAACACCAAAACCCGCACACCGAGTTCCCTTCCGAGCGAAGTTCGTCTCCCACTTCTCACTCTCCTTCCCCTCCTCAGAGCAGCAAACGGTTGACACCTCCCCAAAAAAAATTCTCAACCAGAAGAAACAATCAAAGCAAAAAAAAAACCCGCTCACAAATCTACAGAAATCGATGCTAGCCTCCCAGATAAAATTCCCGCACCTCACATCACCCCATCCCAGCAAAACACTAGACTTAAAGGAACAAAATCTTCACCAGGAAAAAAAACACACACACACAACAAAAACACCAAAAAAAAAGTGAGCTCTACAACGCAACAGATGCTTCCTACATCGTCAGCTCTCCATAATATTATGAAGCGCAACAACAGTGCGCCAAAGATCCGACTTCCACAGCGCCGAACCAAAACTGTTCCGCTGCTCGCAGGGCAGACGCACGAAGAGAGAAGCAGAGGAGGAAGAGGGAAGACGAAGGCGTAGGCACCTACGACTAGGTTCTAGACTAACCTCAAAATAGACTACCTACGTAGTCTAGAGCGTAGACACTAGCTAGGTTTCGGCGCGGGAGAGAGAGTAGCCACCAGCCTTTTTTTTTTTCTTTTTGTGTGTGTGTGTGTGCTGGCTATATAAAGCCAAAAACCTAGATTAAAAATTAAAAGTGCTAAATTCAAGAGCTTTTAGAGATTCAAAATTTAAGAAAAATCGCAAGCTTTATATACATAGTTGAAGAAAAGTAGCCAAAATATAGAATAAGTTTTAAGTTTTCTAACTTTTAAATGTATCTTGTAATCACATTTGGCTGAATCTTCCTATGGATTATCGCCATTTTAGCTACGTCACAAAATTAGCCAAAAAAACCAATGGTACTACTACTAGCCACTGTAGCTAGTAATAGGATCTAGCGTAGACTCTAGAGGGTAGCGTCTGACAGGTCTGGAAGCTGCGAATAGGATATTGACCAGTACGAAGGGCTAAGTAGTACTGTCAGCTCCGGTGATGGACAATCCAATAATCCCGTTGTACTGTCTGTAACTCCATGAGCATTTTCTGACAGGGATAATTAACTTACTATATTGCACCTTATCTACTAAGGTAGGCTGTGCCCATGGCCCAAGTGTGAACTGGTTAGTACCCAACTTATTTTTTTCCTTCCAAAACCATGTTTTGTAATTTAATTGAATTTTCCAACCACAAAAATTATTCAAAATTCAATATCTCTTGCGCGCACCTTGGTTCTAAAATTTCACCTTTGGTTAAATCCTGCTCACTTAAGGCTTTTTAACAATAGGAAGTATGCACACAAATCCCTCTATGATTTTTAGTTTTGATTTAGATGAATTTTATAAAAACAATTGTTCAATATTCAATAAAATTTTCACCATATGTTTTGATTCAAAAACACTTCAAAAGGCACTGTGGTTGGGGAGATCTCAACCTGGGAAACATAACAAACAAACAACCTTCCTTCATAGATAGATCCCTGGTGATAATTGTAATAGCTTAAAGTTGTCTTTTCCAATTAAATTCAGGACTAGGGCAGTTAGCAGAATATGTCAATTTTTTTACTGCATTATTTGACATAATCTTCAGTTGATGATCATGCACTCAAAATCTTTGTTGCACATGAACATATTTGAAATGGTTGAATTTGTCACCACAGACCTTAACGTCATGGAGTGGTCTTGCTCTTGACTATTATGTTGGGTCACAAGTGTGTTGCCTAGCTTGCTCAGAGTGGCTTGCCTGACATCTTACCCCAGGTAACGGGAGGCACTTGACCATTCCACATTACATAAACACAACTAGAGAAAACTCATGTTAAAGAGTAGTGACTACTGTTAAATTATTTATTTATTTTGAACATTCCATGTCAAAAAAAATAGAATCCTGAATATTTTGAAATATTCTTTATTTTCTTTCGCAATATTTTGTTGGGGGAATGTTTTTATGAAAACTTCGAAAGGGAATACAAATAATCTAATTAGTGTCGGAGCTGCCAAGGTACTATGGTATGCAATACACCCACCTAATATAAGTTTCAAGCCCAATTATTTTATAACCAAAGATCAAAGTGGTCTGAAATCTGAATCACTACTTAGACCATATTCTATACGAGCCAACAAACTACATACTTGCCCAACACTTGTTGCAACCACAAAGATATGGCCTATTGGAAGGACTCAACCCAGGACCCTGAAAATGTTTTCAAATAAACACTGTCAAATGCTAACCTCTACCCACCCCCCCAATGTGCCTCTCTCTATTCATCCATAGGGTAGTTAGTTAGTCCACACACACACAAAATAAACTTCCTATGGATTTGTACTTGGTGTCAACATTAGTACTTGACCAAACAGGAATTTATCTAACCAAATGGTTGTGCCAAAAAGGTACCCATGCCCTTATGCAAGGGTATCCCACAACATCCTTCAATAATGCTTTTGGCTTTAAGTATATGATGGGATAATGGATTATGGGACCATCTACCTTGAACCTTGGGTGCTATCCAAAAGATTAATTTTCTCTTGTCCAGGATTCCTGTGAAGTAAAAAAAAAAACTTTTCAACAAATTTTTTGACTTGAAAAAAAGAATGAAGTGGCATGATTTTTCAAAGGATTTTGAAGTTTTGAGTCTTGTGTCTCATGTGTCGTGCCATGACAAAATGTTTGCAATCACAAAATGGATGATGAGATATATTGCATGCAAAATTTCGGCAGTCCAGCCCTCAATTGCGCATGCTTTAAGCCATGAATCATCCACTGGTAATTTGGTGTACATTTGACACATATTGTTGGTTCTATCGTTAATTACTGCGGGTTGCATCCCAAAGTCTTTGTTCTGTCTTCAATATGAGTCACTTTGATTGGCCCATCACAAAACTAATTTTGAAACTTTGTACACTCCCTCAAATAGAATTTTGCACTTGCAAAATCTTATACATAAATTCACTTAGTCCGTCTGTCTGTCTGACACGACAGTTCTGCGTTTTAATCCACCGGCAAAATCGGCCAGACAGTCGAACAGACGGACAGACAAATTTTGTATGGGAGAACCGGCCCAGACAGACGGCCTCTGTATAATTTCGACCAACGTTTGCTGATCAGTCTATCTGTGAGTGGTCAGTTTGTCTGTGACGGTGGGTATCAAGGTTGATGGTTCTCAAACGGGTTTTGAAAAAAACCAAATATCCACCTTGAACTGTCTGAAACCCGGCGGTTCTTTGAAGTTTTTTCACCCATCCAAACTGGGGGCTCTTTTTGATTTTGCTAATTTTCAAATACCCGAATCTTAATTTTTAATTTTTTGGTTCTGAATTGTTCAAATCCATAGATCCGAAGGGTATGTAATACTCTCCCCCCACCACCCTTTTCCCCACATTGGTTAATACTAAGGTTTTTTTTTTTTTTTGGGGGGCAAATTTCTCAAGTAGGTCCATTGGCGAGGATCCCGACCATTAATTAGCATTAAATGATGACGGTCCTACTCAGGCTATAGTATTTTTTTTAAATAAATAAAATGGCAAATTTAGTAAAACAATGCAAGGGCGCCTCACTGTGACCGAAGGTCGCGAGTACCCACTGACGGACGGACGGACATATTTGAGTTTCCATAATTCTTCTTTTGCCTTGAGATACCTTTTTCATGTAAATGGCAAGGTCGGAGCTCGACGGGTGCATTATGCACCGGGTACCCACTAGACCCTCCCCCCAAAAGAAAAAAAAGAAAAAAAAGGGACTCAACTCCACAAAATTTGTTCCAGGAATTTACACCCTCCTCTTTCTCTCTCTTCTTCACACACTCTTGACAACCATCATCATCATCAGAAACAAAGTCTAGCACCTAGCCCTGAAATACTAGGTGCTAGATTTCAGAAGATTTTGTAGCAAAAGCAACAAACACCCACTAGTATAATTATAGAAG
This sequence comes from Sphagnum tenellum, assembly GCA_963921925.1. Lineage (NCBI taxonomy): Eukaryota > Viridiplantae > Streptophyta > Sphagnopsida > Sphagnales > Sphagnaceae > Sphagnum > Sphagnum tenellum. The sequence continues at coordinate 5,762,328 of OY998149.1, forward strand.
TGCTTTCCTTTACATCACCTACACAGTTTATTGAGAGTTCAACTGCGGGCCAAGGTTATGACATAGGGTGTGATGCTAATGGGAATATCATGGCAACACATTGGGAACTTGCAGAATATGTTGAGAACACATTTAGAATTTGATATGAACAGAGTGAGAACTTTGTGGGAACTTATTGGGAACATCAAAATCCAACCCCTCCCCATCCCCAAAGGAAAATAATTGAACCTCTTGGGGTATTCTGCGTCATCTCATTGGCTGAGTAGAATTTAAATTCCTAACTGTGTTCATCACCCATTTTCATCTGGATTAATACCCCTCCTTGATTATGGGTACCCTACATGATTTGGAATCATGTCCGGTGTTTCCCTTTCTCAATGCTAATGTTTTCTTTATTTTCATAGCTTGATTCTTTATCCCTAGCTGCAAAGTTTCCTTCAGCTACTTTGAAAAATATAGAATTGTCACCCATGCTTAGAAGGTTGGTGCCTTGAGAACTATTGTTCATGTCTTTGTCACTCATACTTAGAAGGTGGGTGCCTTGAGAACTATTGTTCATGTCTTTGGATTAGACAAATGTTCACCTTTCAGTATTGCTACTTTTTAGAAGGTGAACAATGAGATCAATATGGTCACCCCATTTCTCTTCCAAAGTCTAAAAAATCCCTATTTCCAAGAACTTTGGGAGATTGAGCAAGGGTGGTCATCCAAGGCAATCATTAATTGAAAACACATGATTGTCAAAGTTGTTGACAGGGTATTCAATGTGAAGCCTAATATTCTCCTTAAGAATATTGTGGCATGACACTATCCTTTTTTCTTTTTTAACATTTTGGTGATGGAGCACTAGTGGCAATCATCCCAAAAAGGATTTAGCATTGATGGCCACAAGTTATTGGAAAACTCTCAAAACACTATGTAGACAATCTGGCAGAAAAACCTGACAACACACTAGGAACTTGTCTTATTCTGGCTAACTCTTTTTTAGGATGTGATCAAATTTGGCTAAATTTTCAAGAATCTGCGAAAGAATATTTTATTTTAAAGTTTTTTGGGGTGAAAATTTGCACCAGTTCGCCAGAGAAAAAAACAGGTGCATGACATCAAAAGCATTTATTCACAAAAAAAAATGATCACCTTCAACCATGAATTTGTTGCTTGTAAAAAATTTCCATGTTTGGTTGCCAACCTTGAAGACTCAAGGTTCTTTCCTTTCAGTCTAATGCTCATTCCACTAAGGGCAGACTAGGTTACAATGGGTTGTCAACCCAATCACAAAAAAAAAATCATTTTTTGGTTTTAATAGTAAAACAGAAAGAAATTGATGAAGAATGTTGCATGACATGTTTCTTGTTTGTGTCAATCCTATCCCCAGTGTCCTATTTAAACACATGTCCAACAATTAATGCCTTTTTCCATAGCCATTCAAGCACACAACAATCTGCAACTCACAAATGCCCCTTATAAATCACATAAGGGGTTCAACATTCCCAATCTCCTAGGGTGAATGTTTAGCAATGTGGATCTTACAGAAAATATATGGCTATGGGGCAATTGATTATTGTGGGTTCTTTTCATGTTTATATTTATGAATGCTGAATGGAGTGACAATGTGCCCTTGGGAGATCAGATTTTTATAACCCCCATTTGCTCGAAGGGCAATAATTCTTGTTCGGCATGAAGATCTCTCTATAATATTTCTTCTTACACAATGACAGTGCACCTAAAGCTCTCCAAAACCAAACTTCTCTTGCTCCCCTGTTGTGGAGCTTTGCTGCAGTAGCTTGTCTCTTGTTCCAAACCTCTCTTTAGATGGTTTGATTGTGAGATTTATATTTTGTGGGTTTATACTTTATACCAGTGTTGGGCGGTTCTAAAAAATAAATTAGACTTATCTTGGGTCTGGTCCTAGTTCCACACATGAACAGAACCGGGAATCCAGTTCCATGTCTGGTTGTCCCCCCCCAACACAAATTGGCTTCAGTTCTGGTTCCAGTTTTGAAAATCAAACTCGGTTGCCCAGTTCTTGCTAACCTGAATTGGAACCAGTGGTTAACTACTGATTAACCTCCAGTTACCCTGATTCTAGCCACTTTTTTAAAAACTCTTGGCGCCAGTTTCACACCTAAAAATAACTATGAACCTGATTCTAAGGCCAATTCTTCAAGAAAATCGAATAAGTCCAGTTCAATCAGACCCAATTCTGGTTGGACCTTACTACCTGCAACAGGTGGTTCTTACCAGCCAGAGCGGGTACCTACCCAACATTGGTATAAACAAGGACATATGTTTTGTTCTCTAATGATTCAGAAAGCAAAACATGATGGATAATGAATCCCCTAACAACTAAGCTTATGGATGCTTCTTCGTCCAGAGCAAAAACTATGAAAATCAATAGAAGATCACTGCACCTTGTTGACTCTCTTTACTGATCTTTACACGGTGTCAGGTCTGGATCCAGCTCTCCCAATCTTACTGCTACAATCCTTGATGATGGGGTTATTCACATTCTCCTTGGAATGTGTTTGAGGACACGTACATGAATGTGTTTTATCCTCACCTGCTCTTACACAACACACACCTTCCAAATAAGCTCTTATCACTGCAGACCTAACACCAGATTCATTCAAGTACAGTAGTCATTCGATTAAGTCCGCATTTTTTTAAGTCCGCATCGCCGATAAGTCCGCATTCTGTAGGGCTAAAAATGCGGATCAACATATACGGAAGTGTTTATTGTGATCGTGTAAATCCAAAATCAAAAATCGTCATCTGCCTACTTCCATCAATTTTTTCTCGCGAAATCTTTGAAACTGCTTGCTGAATGGTATTTTTCACTGAAAACATGCTATAGGGCTAAGTCCGCAACATTCGGATAAGTCCGCATTAGGACGCCCAGATCAAGGTGCGGACTTAACCGAATGACTACTGTACCATTTGCAGATTTTGGCTTTTCTGTGGGATAGAGAGAGAGGCCTGTCAAAAAAGAACCAAGTGCACAAGTAATGTACTAGAACCTACTGTGTAAATATATATTACACATTGACTCTTCCTTCACTCAAGATCACTAAGAAAACAAATTCAGACCCTCAAATCCAACAATCTCATTGCCCTGCAAAAATAATCTTCAGGCTTCCACACAACCCTATTTTGTCAAACATTGAAAATAATAATGACCCCTTCGCAGGCACATTTCCATGGATGGTCCAAAATTATCACAAAAACCTACCAAACCCATTAGACATTTTAACTATTAGTTCACTCAAGATAACTAAAGGTGCATTCACACTTGGTGTTAAGGACTCTAGTATTAAGTCCCCTAACACCAAGTTAGTTATTTAGAACCTAAACCTATTTACCACAAAGATTTTATGTTAAGTTAACATTCACTTAATATTAAGTAATCACCCATTTAACATTGGGTGCCACCTAAGATGCCACCTAGATTTTCACTCATCACTGACTTAACATTAGGTGTGAATGCACCTTAAGAAAAAAAGTTCAGACCACCAAATCCAGCAATTTATTGGCAATAACATTTTTTCTGCACACATACACAAGCCTATTCAACACCCTCTGTAATACTATAACCCTTGTACAGACAGGGTTAAAAATGTGACATGAATGTGTATGGTTGGTAGACAGCTGGAGGTTACCCAGTAACCCAGAGAGTGTCCAGCAGAGGTGAGGGAATTCAGGAAAGTCTCACAACTGTGACCCTTTGTGAGGCAGGAAACTATGAGACAGACAGGATACTTTCACTGACTTTCCCATTTTAAACCTGCAAGTGTAGGCCAGCAATGGAGGTGGACTGCTTGCTTTACTTTTAGTAAGTTACATAGATATTGTTTATTTTTGTCTACAATATCTTTGCAACCTTGCAGCAAACAACAATAGAGATCACCTATTGCTGGCTGACTGGCTGGTGGGGCCTCTTGAACTTGTTCCAACTCAGTCATATCTCTTTTGAGAAGTCCAAGATGTTTAAGAATTTAATGAAAAGCATAAGCCAACCAAGCTGCCTCCTGCTGCCTACCTAGTACCCAATGCTTGATACAGGTGGGGCCATAAGACTGGAAAATTTGGAAGTCTTGGCATGTTTCCATGTTGAGATTATGAAAGCTTTGGGGGTGAGTTTTTATTAACAAAAAGTGTAGGGTAATGCCCTAGGGCCAGGGCATCCCCAAAATAACAGGCCCCAAAGGCGATTCCCAGGGCCTGTTGTTTCAGGAATACCCCGGCCGCGATGGCATTGCCCAGAGTACAAATTGACAATTTCTATTCAGTTTTAATTTTTACCTTGATACCCAGCAGGTACCAGCTGGGTAACTACCAGGTCTCATGGTAAAAAGTAGAAAACTAGGGCATTTCGAAAAGCAAAACACCTGCATGGTAAAATTATACGTTTCGCTTTTGATAATGCAAACTTTCAGATTTCATCATAAAGAAAAAGGGGGGGGGGGGTGTGCCAAAGGTTTTTACAGAGATTGGGGGGAACCCTGTTGAGTTAAAAACAGTGAGATTGGGTGTAATATCAGTTATTAAACCCAAATTAGAGAAACAATTAACATCTTTTTTAAAAGAATAAAAGAACCACAAAAACAAAGAATTTGCAAAAGAAACTGAAGAGAGAAGACAAATGGCAAGTGCAGGTTGAAAATGATTGAAATATAATAGAATTGGCAACTTGTGCCAAGAAGGCATGTTTCTAGATGCTCTTCATGATCATAGAGTTGTAAAGTATGATTAAAATAAGCTGGACTGTCTTCTTCTAATTGCACCTGAGTGAGTTCCTGGTCCTTATGTGAACCAGGAATGAACCTTACCCAAATGCTGAGTGATAGACAAAAATTGTAGTGGACTATTACATACACACAAAAAAGACAAATTGCAGACAAGTTAATTCATTGCACTGTTTAGCCACTATGTCAATCCTCTGGCACTCCACACCCCAAGTTCCATGAATCGTACTTGCTTTTTTTGTTGCATTGCATTGCTGGTGGTGCAAGATGCAATGCAGCGCTGACATCCATTGGAAGCAGTCAAAGATGGGTTTTTACACCTCCAAGACGTTTGGCCTTTTCAAGTGTCATTGAGTGAGTATGGAACTTAGAAGTCATGTCTCGCACTTCTTTGCCAAATGTTTATTTATTTTAGAAAATGAGTTTTGACATTTTTAATTTTAATTTTTCAGAATTTCAACAGTTGAGAAATAAGTATGCCATATACATCTTGTGTTGTGTTTTTGTAACTATTAGCCCGTGCACATGACACAAAAACAAGGCTAACAGCAGGCCAACACAGGCTAATATGCCTACTATTAGCTTGTTAGTGCAATAGTCGTGTGGAAGCAATCCTCCTTATCATTTTGTGATAGCTTCATGTGAGCTTGACCGTGAGCACGGCATGAGTGCGATGAATAACACAAGGCAAAAACAAGGTGTCTTACCTCATGACTTAAACCTTCACACTCCCAAATGAGTTCTCACTTTGGGAGTTGGAGTCTCGATGGAATCCCGAATTTTTTGGGAACAATTACAAGAGTGAAAACCCATTGGATTGAAAAAATTGAAAGCTTTTGAAACGTAGATGTTTAACATGGGCTCACATGACCCATTTGGACACTTAACACACAACACAAGTTATAGCCAAAAGAAGGGTTGGGAATCAAATTGGCAATTTGACTCCCAACCACTCAAAGTTGGGAATCGCCCTTATTTCCTTGTGTTTAGGTGGTGTGCGACATACTACAAGAAAAATCTCGACGAAGGTTACAACTTTGTTTCAAACTTCATCTCAATTGAAGGTCTACACACAAAGTTATGGGCCCCAAAAGTCACAGGAATCCCAACTATGGGAATTTCGGGACTCCCACTTAAGAATCCCAAGACAAAATGACATTTGGGTGTTGGTCCCATGGCTAGGCATAGAGTATACTATAAGGGGGAAGATGGTGGCTTCCCCCAAGTCCGGGCCATGGTGAGTATTGTGAATTTGTATTTGCGTGTGATTTGTCCGTGCATTAAAGTGCTACAATTACACACTAACTAACTTGTTGTTTGGTTGTGCAGGTCCATGCGAGTAAATGAAGTGCTTGTCAATCTTCCTATTCCCATCCTAGAGTTCCAACATGCCCCTCTACCTTTGAAGTGTTACGAGCCAAAGAGCACACCCCAATTCCTTCTCCTTCCATTGTTCACATTTCGGCTCACAATTAAATCCATCAAGGAGCTAGTGGATGTGCCACAAATAGCACCAAAGACCAAGATACAAAAAAATGATGACCACCATCAACATGATCACCATTGCCATGCAAGCACCACCACAGAGAAAAAATGAAAATTAATTTGGTTAATGTAAAAAAAACCACCAACAAAATATCATAACCAAGGTCATGGAAAGCACAAGCAAACAAACACAACTAAGACACAAGCTAAATGAACAACTTACTAACTTAGGAATTTGATCTTGAGTTTTGAAAAAATAAAAAGCAAAAATCTTGAGTTTTGTTTAAAATTGGAATTTTGAATAAACCAAAAAAAAACCTTGAATTTTCTTTGGAGCTTGAACTTTGGAAAATCAAAAAATAAAATAAAAAAATCTTGAACTTTGAAACTTGAACGTACATTCAATACCAAGAAAATAAAATTAAAAAAACCATTGAACTCTAAACTTTATATTGTAAACCTTAAATGTCCAAAAGCCTTAAAATTAAAATTGAAACCTATTTTTTAATATAAACATTACAATCCAATTATAATATGCATGCTAGTTTAAAACTAGACCATAGGTTTTAGAACTAAATTCCAAATCCACATAATTTTTTGAGAACCTAAATCAAAACTTTTGGTTTTTACCCAACAATCCAAGTACCCACCAACCTTTGTTTTTTGGGCAAAATTGTGTTAGATTTTGCCTTTTGCCAAGATTGTGTGATGACCCAAGTAGGAAAATTGGTGGGGATTTCACCAAACAAAGTTCCAACAACATACAAACATTGTTCATTTGCACTATCATTAGTCATCCATACCTCCATATCCATTGTTAATGTTGCAACAACCACAATCTTCCCCTCGTCAAATTTCACATCAAACCCTAACTCATTTTGCATGTTTTGCTTCACATGTTAAGGTTAGGCTACCAAGAAGCATTGTGGAGCTCAATAATGTCATTAGTCCTTTGCATTTGGCGATGCATGTTTGTCACCAAATAGTGGTTGAATTGCTTTTGAGATCACCAAATCTTTAGTACATTTGGGGGTTTATTTAAAGGGGGGATCACATTGCACAAAGATTATAAGGGGATAGTTTAATCACAATGTGAAATGGTGCCATCATAAGTTACAACTTTTGATGTGGAGGTACGATTTAAAAGTTGGAGCCTTGAAGGCAATTGCAACAAGGATTGTGCAATTGCCATCAAACTAAAAGCTTTTTCACCACAATTTTGGAAGTTCATGTGATTGGGCTAAGACCTACCTATCAATGTGTTTTTTGGTTTCTACCTTGTATGTTGAATCTTGGTGTTTCTTCTCAACAATGTTCTTCTAATGTTTATTTGTAACTTTATGAATATGTTATTGTTACGGCATTTGTCTCCAAAGTCTTGTCATGTTGTTGTAGTGTCTTTGTGTGTAGTCATGTTATTGTGCAACATTATTTGTGTATCTTATTAAGTTGCGTGCACATTGCATTCAGTCAATTTTTAAAAGTTCAAGCTTGAAGCATCAACTTTTTCATTTCTCAAGTTTTCAATCACTTCAGTTTTGGTGTATGGACTTTGAAATGTATTATGTTTTTTAGTTCACAATTGATTTGTTAAAAACGTTAATCTTTGTCTTGTGCATCATCTTTAATGGATTTATAATTTCCAAATTTATGGTTTAAATATTTGTTATTTGTTTTCTGATCTTCAACCTATCAATCTTCCTAAACCCAATTTTTTTATGTCCTTCAAGGTTGTGTGCCCATTTCAATTTGAAAAGAAATCCATGCCTGATTTTCCTTTGATGTTGGTTTTAGATTTGACCATGTTTCCCCCTTCCTTTATTTCATCATGTGGATCAAAATCGCCTCTCGAAGGAGCATGGAATCCTTCTAATTCTATAAGTTTTGGGAGTTATTGAAGTTCATATTTCATCAAAGTTTTGTCCCTAATGACGTCCCAAGGCCCTCCTCTATTTCTTGATCCTAATTCATTTCTTGATCATGTTGTTGCACCTTATCCAAATGGTCCTTCCTTTTCTACTAGTCCCACTATTATCATTTCTCCAAATCCCAATGCTTCCTCTTTTGCTAATCCTCATGTGCAAAACTTTCAAAACCATGTTAATATGTTTGACGTTCTTTCTAACATGGAACTTGATCCACCTTGCAAGAAACAAATTTTTTTTGAAGGGAAAACACCAAAAAAATCTTATAATAATATTTGGAAGTTGCAAACTAAATGGGCAACAAAAATACCATGGGTAGAGGGTATAGTGGTTAAGGATGGTTTTATAAATATGTTGAAATGTAAAGTGTGTTCTTTGATTGAGAAAAAGAAAGAATCATGGGTTGTAAGTTGGACATTTTAAATAAACATTAGGGTCGTCAAATTACAATGTGGGATATGCCAAATCTTGGGTTGAAAAAAGGTCAAGAATACATTACAAAGGATTATGAGCATTTGAAAAATATGAGCGTGTATGCATAGAGGGGTTCCAAGTCAATTTTGGTTAAGGCAAATAAACCTACAAGGGAAGGGAATTAAAAATTTGTCCAAATGAAGTTTATTTTTCATGTCTTGTTTCATGGTCATTTGATGTTGGAGTATAAGTTTTTGTATGAACTTTCAATAATATAAATGTTCCAAACAACCCGTCCATGCATACATTTGATAATGTTGGTTTGACACTTGTTCAATTTATGTTCATGGCCATTTTCAAGGCCTTTCAATTTGCCAAGTTCCTAGTAATTTCATGTGAAGAAGTTAAAACCATTGATAATGGATTTTAGATTTCTATTCACGCTTACATGGTTGAGTATTGGGTCAAGGTTCCAATTTTGCTTAAAGTCAAATAGATTGTGGATGGGTCGGGATCCAATCTCACTAAATTTATCATGGTTGCCTTGATGAAATGTGGGGGGTTAACAAAGGAGGATGTGGCAAAAAGATTATTGTGTTTTGGTGCAGATGGAACTTCTAATTTTCACAAGGGTCACAAGGGTCACAAAGGCAAATAAAAGATGTTTGGGCACCTTTTTCAATGGGTGTCCATTGTGTTGCTCATAGCAACAACCTTGGTTTCTAGTCTGTGTTCAATTTGACCTTCTTTGTTTGGCTTGAAGCATTCATGATCAATTAGCATAATTATTTTTCTCATTCATCAAAACACCACTTAAAGTTTCAAAAACTTGCTATAAATCATGGAAACTAAGGGCAACAAAATATTGAAGAATGTGAAGATGTAATGGATGTTTATGTTAAATCCTTTGAAAAAAATCATGTCACAATACAAACCATATTACTTGCAATCATGCAAGCTAATCAGATGTCTATACAAATGGCAAAGGTGAATGTTAATAAACCTTTCCAATGTCCAATTTTTTTTGTTGTTATCATGTAATCAAATTTTTAGAGCTTATTCCAACTTTGATAATGGTTGGAGAGGCTTTGAAGAATGGAAAATGATAAATAAACCTCAAATATTTGAATTTTATTTGATTTTGAATTGTTGGGATTCAGTTCATAAGGACCTATAAGATCTTGATTTCCTATTATTTCATGTCACTCAAAATCTTCATTAATGGAGATGATCCAATTTAACCTCTATTGGGGATCAATTTTTTATGACATGATTAATTGATTCAACTTTCACTAGTAGAAATCTTGTCATTTGCAACCATTCCATATGCAACTATGTGTGACTAAATGTTGCTTGCGACTACAAATGGTGGCTTATGCAACTATTTTTCAAATTTTGATGAATTTTGGTTTTCCTTTCAATTAAGTTCAAGTATGACCTATTTCATCTTTCCAAGTTGACTTTTCATGATGTCTTTGTACTTTTTACAACATTGTATATAGTTTTAGTTGTGCATGCACCAAAATAGTCACATTATAGTTACATAAGGTATGTATCCTACTTAATAATTACACATATAAACTACTTAATAATACATACATATTTATATGTATATATGTACCTACTACCTACATACCTATTTATTAAGTACCTATTACTTAACTACCTATCTACTTACTTATTAAAGGTGAAAACACACTAAGATGTTACACTTTGGATGTTTGGGAGTCCATTTTTCATAGTTTCAAAATTCTCAATAGTAGTTTATTCCAATTGATATGTGCAAATGATGAAATGAGACTCATGTCAAAAATGAATTCATACATCAAAACACTATGTTAAAATTTCATGGTCAAATTTATGGTACTCAATTTGTTATGATTTTAAAAGTTGTACAAAAACACATGCATGTCTAGTCAAGGATAAATTAAATGGACTCAATACACCTTGATATAATGTCCTTTATGAATAAATGATTCAATGGTAATATAATATTGTGGCAAATTGATATTAAATAATACAATTTGAAAAGATTTGATGATTAAATTCTAAGATGTATATCAAATGTGAAGCTTTTAAAGGAAGTTCTTCATTTGTTGAAAATAATAATTTAAATGCTCATATTTCAAGTATAAGATTATTATAAATAAGTTAAACATGCTTAAATCCTTATGGAAAAAATCTTATAACACCTTACCATATGGCCCATTTGATTCAAAGTATTTTGTTTTTGCATGTTTTTGTCATACTTTCCTTGTGTATTTTAATTCATACTAGAGTAAAAATGGCTTGTCACAATGTGCCATTTTTGTTGCCCCCTAGTGTGCTTTGACCCCTAAGTACCTATATCCTACCTACCTACCTACCTACCTACCTAATTATTAGGTACCTAAGTACCTACGTACCATAGTAGTAGTTCTCATGTTTGTGACTTCCATGACTATGGCAAGTTTTGAATGTGTCCAAGTTTCTATGGGTGCTATTTTGCATTCTACATGTCATGCTTTTGGCTAGCCCCAAAACAATTTGTGTAGCTAAAATGCAATAGATCTAGATCTGCTAGCCAAAATATATATATATATATACCAAGTAGAAGTACTTGGCATCAGTTCACAGAACATATTTGTTTACAACATTGCCGAAAGGCAATTTTAATACAATGGTTGTAGCCAATTGTTTTTGCCACAAAGCTGCAATTTTCGCCACTTGCATATCCAGACTCTGGATGTATTTGTCACCTACAACAGAAGGCTGAAATGAAAGAAAAAATGGGAGGTACCCACCCAACACTGGTATCTACCCAGGTCCAAGTCACGTGCTGCTTGAGGGTAATAAGAGGGAGGGTACGGGAACTCGGAGAAAATGTGGGTGTGCCTGACAAGAGGCTGTAATCTGATCGATATGAGTGAAAAAAAATTCTTCAGTAGAGGTCTTCATTCCTAACCAGTTTCAAGGCCTTGCAAGTGTATAGCGCTCATCAAACACTCTACACCTGACAACACATACCTATGTATGTTATTTTGTGATGAGACCAGAACTTTGCAGAGCCCCCTTCCTTGCCTTCCTGGTCATATACATCATCACATACTTTTGTTATTCCCCCCTCTCTCAAGTGCGGGAGCAATTTTTTGAATCAAGTTGAATAAATGCACATGATGCATCATTCAGATGGAGGCCCCTTGGCAGCAACTGTAAGTGGCATTTTGTGAATTGGGTTTACCAATGCACATGATTCATAATTTGGATGGAGACCTCTGGCAGAAACTAGAAGTTAAACCAGACCTGTAGACGGGTAACCCAGGGTGGGGGACCTGGCTCCAGGGGTGTAAATGAGAACTGTGTTGCAGGAGTATTTTTACCCTTGTTGGGCAGTTACCTGGTTCGGAGGTTTAGAACCACTTGAAATCTGAAGAATCAACTCCCCTACTTGACCAGAGGTTCTATCAAAAAAATTTAAATCCTAGAACCGGAACCAGAAGTTCTTTCAAATTTTCTGAAAAAAGTTGGAACTGAGACCAGAAGTTCTCTTGAAAATTAAAGACTTGACCAACATTGGTTAGAAACACCAACTTGGTTACTAGATCTAGTTAGTAGAAATCAAATCAGACCCAATTCCAAACCCGAAACCTAAATTGATATTGTTGAAAAACTGGACCCAAAACTGAGATTTTTGCAAGAAAAAAGCTAGAACCAAGGGCTAACTGGAGGTTAATCAAAAGTTAACGATTGACACTAGTGCAGGTTATCTGGAACTGGGTCTGATTTTCGAAACTGAATTTTTATGGGCAAGGGGGACTGCACCCAGAACCAGAACCATTTAAAAAATTGGAACCAGAGGTTCTCCATATTTAAAAAAGTAGAAGTAAAGAACCACTCAACACTGGTTTTCACATACTTTTGTTGGGAAATGGGAAATAATGAAAATGAAAAGAAATTACTCATTTGCATTTGTACACTAGCAGAGGATATTAGAGGGAATCTGTTCCATTATCACCTTTGCAGTCAGTTGTACGAACTTACAGTTTGGAATTTGCACTTTACACCTCAAAACGCTGGGGGAAAATAGTACTTGCACGCCAACTCTTTGTAATATATGTACTATTGTGACAGAGAAGGAGGATGGAACACGGAACAGGCTAGAGCCACAAGTTTTTTCCCCTTTTTATGCATCCAAACCCAACTAATGCTTCCTAGCCACAAATACAAAGTCAAGTAACGAGCCCCACAAATGAAATGAAGCAACACAAGGCCCACCACCCAACCTGCTTTGCTACTAGTAGATCTTCTTATGGAGAGAGAGGATAAGAAAGAATGACAAACAGTCGGAATATCATTGATTCATTCACCTAGAAACTCATGATGAACATTCATTTGAGCATGGAGGAGGAGGAGGAGGAATTAGACCTCCAGTTTTGCCTTTTTGTGATTGAGAGAGGAAGAGAGAGAGAGAGAGAGAGAGAGAGAGCTGGAAGTAGCCTGGACCCGATCCAGTTTGTGAAAAGAATTTGTTCAAGAAGCTGATTTGGAATTCTTGCAATGTCAGCAGCATTAGTTCTTTAACACGTTAAAGTGGTAGCCAAGTAGGTCCGGCACTTTGATGCTGAATGTTTAATATATATTTTTCTCATAAGATTCATGCATAACCATTAAGAAATTGTTATGGTGTACTTTTGACTTGTTAAGTATACCTTAATAATTTCTCAAAAGTGGTGAAGTTTTTTTTCCCATAATTAACCTGCTAGAGCCTAGGTTATTGTGGTATATAAGCATGGTACATGAATGGGTGTTATCCAGTGATTCTTTTGACAAATTTTGTTGCTTTTAAACAAAAAATTTGGGAATTTTTTGGAATTTTTTTTTCTAGTGAAAGTTCAACTTTTTTTTAATAATTTTTTTTGGAATTTTTTAAAAATCTTTTTGTCTCACAAAATTGAAGAAAAAAAAGAAAAAACCCTATTGGTATCCATCCTTACAATTATAGGCATGGAATGGGTGTGTAAAGGGTTATGCCATTGAACCTAGGTTTCAACATACCAATATGACACATCCTTATTTCTCTTTTAGCAAGCCACACTTGGGATAATATATTATGGGCCACTGGGAGGAGTGAGACATGAAAAGTTGGTGATGTAACTAATGTAATTATAGATGGTTAGCCTCCTTTGGGGCTTCACCAACCCCAAGTTCATTGAATGATGATGAAACCCTGCCAACCATAAATTAACCAAAGCACCCAAAAAAGGGAAAAACAAGGAACAAAATGGAAGGACAAACTTCCAAGAAGACAAATGAACCACTAGGAGGGTGAACCACAAGGGAAACATCAAATTCCCAAACCCCCACTAGTCGTGAGAAGCATATCAAATAAAGGACCTCTTGAAAGGACGCCTAGCCTAGATGAATCTTCACTTATTACAATAACACATCTCAAAATAAAAATTGTTTGCACACATTGTAATACCATTAGCACTTTTTGCAAATGTGTGCAAAACTAAACAAGGAAAGCTTTTAGTGCCTTTCATTCACCATGTCATGTTGGCACATTGATGAAAAAATTCATTCCCCTACTAGTGTAAACATTCAAAAACCTCTACAACTAGAGGGACAAACATGTTCATTGGGAACCAATTGCAATAAAGATCGTCCTTCACCTAAGCCACGACTATTATAGCAACCCCACAAGAAGACTAAATCAACAAAACTAAATCAACTCAAATGGGGTTAACGATGACAACATTTTACCAATGTGTAAACACTATCAACTAATAACACAAATGATTCAATGGTGCAAAGATTATAAGGCAGAAGGTGGAAGGACATGATCTATTCTCGCAAAACATGAAATCTCATATCTTTCACAATGGTTGCAAAAACGTCTTGCACAAAATCATGTGAACCTGTCTTCTCCCCAACATGAGCACCATGGAAAAGGTGGATCCCCATAGGATCCAAAGGCTGGCTACAAATGTATTGTGACACCCCAAGGATTAAAAGATGGGAAATACCCAACCTAATGTGCAATGCAGTGAAGATTATATTCAAAGCTAAGTAGAAAATAAAAGATGATTTGATGGGTTGACAATTAAACGCATGCATCCACCCTCGCACACAACCTCAAATGTGTTCAATGGGAATCAAAAGGTAAATAAAAAAGGATGTTAATAAAAGAATGATTGTGCAATCTCTTTGAAACATTCTGTTAAAGGTGATCTACATTACTTTATACCAATTGTTCAAAAGGGGGCACACATGCTGCAACCCCCGAGGGAAGAAGCTTTTGTGTTAATCTCAAATGTGTCTAAGAAGGGAATGGCCTTAAGCTACTTGCACCTATTGTTTCCAACAAGACTGGATGAAAATCCAACAAAAACCCAAAAGCTATGATAAGGGCAATTAAAGCCTCCCCGAATAAGTAATTACAGTGATGACCTTTAAAGAAATCAACCCTATGCCCCCACTAAAAATGGGAAAAGCCATTTGCTTAAGGACTAGAATGGCCTCAGGGCGCTCCAATGAAGTTAAACCTAATAGTCTTTCAAAAAATCCCATAAAAGTTGAGTCAAAAACATCAATTTAATTCCAAAAACCTAAAAAAGGTGGAAAGGAAGGCCTCTGTGTGAAACATCAAAAAAGGATACCAAAAGCCACCTAGACGTTCTTTAGTCTTGGGAACACGTTTACATGCCAAAGATCTTCACTTAGATTTTCTTACGAAAAAGAAAATGCAAAAGAGGCAAAACCAAAAAGGACACCAAGGATCTTAATGCCATAGGGGGGCCATAAAATTCAACAAGGGGGACGAACCCAAGAGGTAAATAATACAAAGCCTAGGCTAAAGATTTGTGAAGTTAAACAATTAACCCCACATAATCCAATTGCAAAGCAAAATGATAAAAAATGAAGGAGATAACATGGGTAGGGTCAAGGATATGGGTGTCATCAACTAGGGAAGGGAAGAGACATGAAGAAGAAACCCAAGAAGCACAACACAAAGCGTGCAAATGAACTAGTATAAAAAGAAACCCTACAAATGGATCACCTTGGCAAGTGCCCACAAAAGAAAAATGATAAACAAAGCCCTCAAGGAATAATGATAATTGAAGAACAAAGGAACCTTAAAGCCATAAAAAAAAATGAACAAAGGGAAAAAATTGGGACAACTAGCTTCTCATTTTCTGAAGCTTCTAGAACATGGCCTTATGCAATATGATGTTAAAAGTATTTGCAATGTCTACCTGAAACAACATTCAATTAAGATGGGCATCCGAAGTGGGTTGAATACCATGGACCATGGCCTCACAACCTTTTTTAACTACCACCCCAAACTAATATGGTGACAAGTGAGAAACAAACACATCACGAAATTACAAGTATACAGCTTTACTCATTAGCCAATATAACGTTTCTCCCACTATAATTGAATGGATGCCACCAAAAGGCTCTATCAAAACCAAAAGTTGATTAGCCCCCAAAACCTAAACCACATACCCAAGGATGTGGCCAACAACCACATGAGAACACAACTAGTGAAGCTGCATGAAACTACTCACTAAAAATTTAAGGTCAAACATATTTGAAAAATGCTCAAAGACCATGCCAAGTGGACCACTAACCAACAAGTGAAACATGCACAAAAATGCGAATTTAAAAAAGTCTATTAAAAGCTTAAGGTCTGAATCTAACTGAAAGTCCAAAAAAATCCGATAGGGGGGATTTGTGTTTGGTGGGTGTAAAGTTAACAACCCTCTAACTGCTTTTAAAGATACCAAAGCTATAACAAGAGGGGCAACAGCCCTAGCAACACACACAAACTTTTTGATGCATCCCAGGTCTAAACTTTGTTCTAACCAACACAAGGGGGCCACAAAATCAAAATTAAAATCAAACAAAGCTGATGAGCATGCCCATAACTGAGAACGAAACTGCCACCTACACTTGCAAAAAGTGCCATTGAATTGGTAGCTTAGTAAGAATAATAATTTGACATTGTGATTGTTGACATTTCCATCACCTTAAACATTGGTTACAATTAGGAATAAGTATATGTTTGAAATAATAGGATTTTTTACTAGCTCTCATGAACTGTGTGGCTTATCATATATTGTTGGGCAAGAGTTGAATGGCAACAGGCCACTAGACAACTTGATATTATTACCATACATGCTGAGTCCAAACTTTTAGTCAAACAATCTGAGAAGCTCTTTGCCTTGTCACATTTTGCCAAAGTCTTTCCTCTCCTGTTTGATGGAATTTGCCAAATTATACAACATTAATTAGAATATGAGAAACTTGGGAATGTTCAATTCATTTCAAGAAGGTTCAACTAAGAAGGAACTGTTCATCTAAACCTATTACAGGCTGGCGGTTGTTGAGATGGAGAGATTTTGACATCTAGTTTGTACTAACTCGATGTCTTTTAAATTCCCCTTTTTTTTTTCTAATACCTTTGTACATTTTCCAAATTAGCAGTGTGGTTATAAATAAAGTTTTGTAAGGTTTTGAAAAGTATGTTATACTCTCCAAAGCAGAGTTGTATGCAATTCTGCATATCATGTGTGGATGAACACCCCTAGTGTTCTGCTTCGAAGAATTAAATAGAACACAATACTTACCAGCAGCCTAGTTCCAATCGTTTCTGCATGGTTTTAGTGTATTTTAAAATACATCTGCCATCAACATTTGTCCAGCAAGATTGGCATTCTAAGACTTTTGATAAGGGACTAGTCTAATCACCATTAGCCCTTTACAAACTCTAAACCAGATAAAACTGCAAATATTGAGGTCTCCCAAAGTGTGTGAGGTCTTGGGGAAAAAACTGTCATAGAACACCCTCCAACCCTATAATAATGCAATAAATGCCTTGTACTAGTCACTTTACACTGTATACATGTACTGTCCTCTCCCCTCTAACCATTAACGCCATACCTAAAACATGAAAAGACTATTTACAATTATCAATTTGTGTTAAGATCAAAAATTCCCAAGTAAGTTTATCCCGACCAAAATGACCATATAACTGTATTACCAATCTGTTGCTTGAGCAACCAAATATACCCATTATCAAATACAAATCTGTGAAAATTGATAAAACGTATCCTAATATTTCTTCACCATTTATCCATTTCTTAGTAGGACATTACCCACGATTGTTCAAATCCTTCAAAATCTGCAAACACAAAACTCAACTACTAAATGTTTGGTAATAGACAGTTCATTGCTCGATTACTAGCAGTGAAAAATTATATCTTCAGGTGTACCTCGTTTGGCTACCATCTTTGTTTAGCTATGGCCATGCTTATCCTAGTAGGAGATTCCCTGCAGGAAAACACATATTTTACTTATTGACTGTGATTATGGAGAGACTACTCTTGTACCCTACTTTGCTTGCTTTCTTTACATGGGTAGCTAC
Source organism: Sphagnum tenellum (assembly GCA_963921925.1). Taxonomy (NCBI): domain Eukaryota; kingdom Viridiplantae; phylum Streptophyta; class Sphagnopsida; order Sphagnales; family Sphagnaceae; genus Sphagnum; species Sphagnum tenellum. The sequence continues at coordinate 5,780,303 of OY998149.1, forward strand.
TAATTTAGATTGACACCCAAGAGATATGAAGTTTGGATCAGTGTTGGGTTATTATCAGAATGAATCAGGGGTTTTAAGGCAGTTCTCACATGCAGTTTTCTGGATATGGTTTTAAGATAATGTTGTCAATCAAATCAAAATCTGCAAACTACAAAAAGGGAGAAATGCTGATCCAATTGGTAAGAACTATCAATGAAAACCAATGATCATCACCTTTGTGAGAACAACCAATATAAGGAACAGCTTAAAATTTTTATTAACCCTTGGTTGGTTCTCTTAAGTCGTTTTTAAAAAAAAAAAAGAACCAATGTGATTCTCTAAAGTTTTGAGGAGAACTGAAGTCGATGGTTCTCCACCAAAAGAGAGAGAGAGAGAGAGAGAGAGAGAGAGAACTGCCCAAGACTAGTCTGGACCATTTTTTCATAGTGTGCTTGTAACCAGTGATTTGAAGAGTTCCTCCTTATGATTTCTAGGCTTCCCAGGGATTCTTTAAAGTTCTGAGAAGAACCAAAACCAACGGTTCTTAAAAACTGAGAGAACCACCCAAATCTAGTGTGGACCATTTCCAATAGCATGATTGTAACCAGAGGTTTGAAAAGTACCTTCTTTTGGTTTCTAGGCTTCCAAGGGATTTGTTTAGCTTTTACTGCAATTGTTACCTCACTGCCATTATCTAGTTGCTCCAATGTAAGCGTATGCCCTTCTACCCTCCTCCCCCTGGCTCCCCTCAAACATAAAGAACTGGTAAAATATTTTAGTGTCTATTGGGGGGGGGGGGGGGGGGGTGTTGCCTTACCATTGTTCGAATTTCTACCCCCCACACAAGGAGACACCACAAGCTTAAATCGCCAAATACTACATCAAGTTCCAAGTCCTAACACGTAGCCAAAAATATGAAAGGATGCTTAAATGTTTTTGCTTTCATTTATTTTTAAAGCCACGTTTGGCTAAGTTGTCTTATGGATGATCAGAAACATTACTAAATTGAAGAAAAAAGAACAACAACAACAGGTGTCTAGACTCTCTAGGCCCCAGGTGGTGATTTTGGCAAATCCTATGTTTAAGAGAGCATGGCGAATTTTGTACTGAATTTAGTGATAAAATAGATCCTCCTGGCCAACAGAAAGGGTTAACTTATTTATGGTTTAAGATTATTTTTATGATTGTGGATGAGACTATGTCACTTGTTTGCAGGCTAGTTGCTCCAGAAGTTCACTCCCAAATCCTGAACTGGCACAAATGTAGTCAGTCACCCATCCATCCATATGCTGTAAGTGTGGGATCAATGTCTTTGGACAAGCTGTAGCACACATGGCTCAAATACATTGAACAGAAGTTGGAACAGAAAATGATGTCCTAATAACTTTACTTCAACTTCCTCGTAACTGAATATTCATGCACTCCATTGTATATTTAGTAAAGAATGAACTGGGCCCAAATCAAAATTCAGGCAATCATGAGTCCTTTGCACATTCCCAGAGTCAAGTGCCACCTAGCAAAGATCCAACCAACCTTTTTTTTTCCTGGCTATATATAGCCAAAAAGTTCATTTTAAAATTTTAAGTACAGAAATCAAGTGTTTTTTGAGATTTTCGATAGACATAATTTGATGAAGTTTTAAGAATAATAGCAAAATATACATATACATGGTTCTAGTCTGTAGCCAGAAATGTAACAGGATGTTTTATATTTAGCTTGTAGCCAAATTTGGCTAAATCTTCCTGGTGGATCTTTGGCATTTTGGCTAGCTACATCACCAAATTGACCAAAAAGAAAACACTGGATCCAGGAATTCCATCTAGGTTTTTCTCAGTCCATGTCTGCCATTTGGATCTTCTTTTGGAACCTTCTGGGCTGGAGTTAGCTAGATCTTTTTAGATTTGTCATCCTGGAGACACACTCTGGTGCAAGCATGTTCTCTGTGTAGTTTCTCATCCTCCACAAACAACACAGATGATCCTGTCCACAAATCCCCAATTCATGAATTGTCAGGCAAACCAAAGAGAAAGAAACAATGAACCAGAGAGTGGTGCTAGGGACTGGAGACTAGGTAGGTGGCCCATTACAATCCCAAAACTCACGCATAGCAGGACCGAAAGTGTGTCTGGGCATCATCCATCTTTTTTGAGAGAAGGATAGACCAGGCCAAGGGCAGACAAGGAAAAAAAAGAAGCAGGCAGAACTTTTGTAATAAGGACCCAATGCAGGTTTAACCTCTTCCTTCCCCGCCCGAAATAAAACTATGAAGTAGTTTCCTCAACCTTTTCTTCCATCCCTCACCCAAATAGTCTGGCCCCCAAAAGGGGCATTTCTCCTGAACTAACTCTCTTAGTGGCGCAGCCAATACTTGTTTATTCATGCACCCTTTTATTATGGAATTCTCTTCTTTGTTCTTTCCATGGCACAACAACCAATAACACAATTCATGATGGCATGAGCTTCCAATGTTCAAGTGCAAAAAATATAATATGACAAATGCAATTGAAGAATACTTACTACAATTTGAGGATCAAAGTCACAATCAGGTTCACATTGCACCCAACCTCCTTTGGTTGTTGCGTCCTTGACTCTCTCCCAAAACAGATGTAAAAAATAATGTAGCATAGTTTCTTTCCGCTGGATGAGAGCGCTAACTTAAATTTCATATTGTCTGTTCACACAACTACCTGAACATTATTTCCTAGACTGTTTGGACTGCACCTTACACTAAAGAAAAATTTGCATGCCATTTAATTTGTTGGAATTATTGCACCAAGGCTTTAAGGTGTTAGATTTATCAGCATAAATCATTTTGGTGTAAGGAGTTACCATTAACGAATGTCTCAATTCTCACATCAAGTCTCTTGAGCATAAGTCATCGATAGAAATGGCACACTCAACTTTTGCATTATGGGTATCCCTCCTAGCATGACATTCCCAAAGTTGATGCCCAAATTCACTCCAGCCTCGCATGGAGCCCTCACTGTAGCCAGGTATACTCCACTCTTTGGGTTACCTTACTAGGGTTTTTTAAAGGACCCACAAAGAGATTTGTTTTGGAAATCTTGAAAATCTGGTGAAAAATCTGACTTGTCTGTCACCAGATTCTCCCGCCTTTCCTATCCCCCAATTTTCAGACATTTATATCAATCTGCAACAAGTTATTAATAATATTTTAAAACTCCCCGATTTTTCCTTTTCATCACAAACTTGCCCTTCCATGAATTTGTGTTTTTATAATATTTTAACAATGTGTTCAAAGTTGAGTGTTAATGAAACATTGTTACAATGATCAAAAAATGTTACAATGTCACCACAACATCATATCAATGATTAGAGTTTTTCGTAAAGTTTGCCGAACATGGGGCTAATAACTTGTGTTTGCCAAAAATTTGACCCTTAATGCCCAACATAGCATGAAAAAATTACACCACATCCCAACAAGGCACCAAATTGGATTTAGCACCTCCACTTAGCGTGAACCAAATATGGTGTCAAACTATTGTGGAGTTGCTACTTGCAAGTTTAGGTCACAACTCCTTTGAATGCATGAAGCAATGATGCCTTCCTCTCCTCCCTCCCTCATAAGCTTTGACCTTTCTCTCATTTCTTTCCTTTGAGAGGTTTAGACCCAACGCTTTTGATCTCTTTCACTAATGTGAAGTTTAGACATTGCGCAAGTGAAGAGGTTCAACAATCAAAGTTCCTTCTTTTCTTTCGCATTTGTGGAGTTCAAGATTCTATAAACATGAAGCTTCAAAGGCAACAAATTTTTTTCTCTTGCCTCAATGGAGTTATGGGTTCTATAGGCATGAAGGTTCATTGTTAACATTTGTTTTCTCCCATCTCTATGCAATTCCACGTTCTATAGGTGCAAAGGTTCATTGACAACATTTTTTTCTTGCCTCTATGGAGTTTCAAGTTCCATAGGCGCAAAGGTTCATCAGCAAAACTTTTTTTCTCACTTCCATGGAATTCCAAGTTTTGTAACTGCAAAGGTTCAATGGCAACAACTTTTTTTTTCCTCACTTATGTGTAGCTCTAACATTTTTTTCTTTCACCTTTGTGGAGAGAAACAAACAAAAGAAATGAAAGGTATGGGTCTCATCTATCTTTCAAAATTAAATGTTCTTCAACTGCAATGTACTTGCATTATGTCTCTTACTATGTAGCTATGATTTGAGCCATGAATGCTTGCTACTATTGATGTTTATTACTATTGTCGATAGCCATCGTTTTGCACAACTCAACAACAATAGCTTCTACCTTCACAAGTTTTCCAACAAGTTCGTTTTGCTCTTGCTCCTCTAATCTTGCATTCACAATCTTCTACTACATATTCATTTTATTTATTTCCCAAGTTGTTATCTCTTTCATTCTCACATATGTGCTTTCTTTCAACCTTTGTTTCAAATCTTGCGCATTTTGTGTTTAAGTATTAAACTACCTAGTGTTGCAAATGTCTAGATTTTAAATAGCTTAGTGTTGCAAATGTATGAGTTTTAGACTACCTAGTGATGCTATAGCTTGCAAGTTGTGAGCGTTGTAGATTTTAAAACCTTTGTTCCTATGAAGCTTGAATTATGTCTAACAACAATGTGGTGTTAAAAGTGTAGGGATTCAAATACGAGGAGATTACAACTTCTTGTTTTTTTTTTTCTAAGGTGAAATTTATCCCATAGCCTTGGATACCATGTTTATATCAGTGAAAAAGATGATATTTTTTGTGATTGTTGTGCCAAAGACTTTATTCTTTGGCAATGTTCTTACTTTCATTGTGGTCACATTGTGTTTTTCCTTGCAAGCTTTGTGATATCCTACAAACCCTAATAGCTTCATGTTTTACAAAATCCAATAAGAAGTTTGGAATCATCCTCCAACCACACCAGAATTTCAACCGCCCCATCCCTTGAAACCTAAAACCTTGAGCCAATTTATTTTTTAAAAACAAATTCGGAAGGGCCTTCTACCCCAAAACTCATATAATACAAACCTTCATGCAAACACCCATGTCATCTTTTCCCTCCTCTCATACACAATTTTGTTATTGCACATATTTTAACTCATTTGCCCGTGGACCCGTCAATGATGTGGCACCTGCATTGAGTTAGCAAGTCTTGGTACAACATTGTGGGCAATACCATGGCCTAGAACACACTTGAAATTGTGAGAAATGACAATGCATCTTACCATGAAGCCATTCAAACTTGTAAACTTCCAAAGCATCTAAAGACCCACAAACAATTTGAATTAAAATGGTTGAAATGTTTGTCGAAAATAGGTAGCTAGACAAGGATATTTTCATATTTGATTTTTTTAATACTCAAAATGTGTAAATAAACATGATTTTAATATTACTTTTGTTGAATCTCTTTTGATTTCTATAATAGACTAAAAACATCTAATTTGCATTTGTTTTTGTTGGTATTTTGTATTCTTTGATCATGAATGCAATAACCTGTTAAGTGGTTTTGTTTTTGGTCATTTTCACCTTCTTAGTAATGCCACATATCCAAACCCAAATTACTCCAAAATATAACCAACAACTAATATAATTGTTGAATTTGTAAATGTAGCTAATTAATTTAATTTAATTTGTTAATGTAGTTGGTTGTTATGATTGAAAATTTTATAAATGTAAGTAATTAATTTAATTTAATTTGTAATTGTTGCTAGCTGATATGATTCAATAATTTGTAAATGTAGTTAACTTTTTTTGACGTTAGTGGTTTAGGTAGGTAGGGCTGCCATCTTGCTCCTTTTGGTTTATGTTTAAGGCCTTGTGGTTAAACAAATTTACCAAGAAAATAACAACCATGTTTTAGTTGGGTTTGGTTTTGGTTGTTTTGACCAACTTGGTGATGTTGCATACCCAACCTTTGATTTATTTGTCATGAAGCATTGGATTTTCTATTTAAATTGTTTTTGTTTTTAAATCTCTTGGGCTTCTTGTAAACCTTGCATATCACAACCTATTTGCCTAATAAAAATTAATGTTGATTGCTACTAACAATTGGTCATTAAGGTCCATTCTTAGGTTTTTTAGGGTCATTTAATGTGAATGTTGGGTGTGGGTTTGTTTTCAAGAATGGGGAGCCCATCAAATGTTAACAACTTCATGGCTGAAACTCAAATCTTTGAATCAATGGCATTGCACAAGCCCACACAACCCTATTGAAAGAAGCTACCTTGGCACATTGTATACTTTAGCACATTTGCAACATCATATAATTGTCATTTTTCCATGTACAACATTAGCAAAAAAATGGGATATAATTGATCCTTAATGTGCTCTCGAAATTTCTTTATAAAAAATAACCTAAACGCCTACCCAAATCCCTAGTTTGTTGATGAAACATTGAATAACTAACTATGGGAAACTTTGAAAGAATTAAAGATAGGTACTTCCAATGAAGATAATTTAAAACAAGCCACATTGTAATGTGATGTGGTTTTGGAAAGACTAAAATCCATTAATGGACTTGCAAGTTGAAATGTTTTGAAGAGTGACAAAGCCTCATTGATCGCACACCCATAACCCAATCCTCATCTCCTAGCCCTAGTAATAGTCCTCCCCCTAAGGAGTCAACTACACCTTTCGTTGGTGACAATTCTTCTAATCCTATCTCATTGACCATCTTGAAATAAATGCAAGGCCCTATGGCAAAACTTAACAAGGGGGAAATTACAGTCGTGAATTTTAAAACCATGGCAAGTCAATTTTCATCTACATCTAATGTTTGTGATGTCTTCCTATTAAGGAAGATGGATATTAATTGTGAGAATTTTTTTAAAAAAAAGTTAGCAATTTGAAGATGGTTAAAATTGAGGTGTGATTTCAAAAGAAGAATTTAGAGCAGAAGTTAAGGCTATTTTGGAATTATAATTAACATGTGATGTAAAACATTATGACTATGTAATCCAATTTTTTTTTAAAAATTTAAACCTAAAACCCTAATTTCAGACTAATAAATCTTAATTTCAACCCCAAAAACCTTCATTTTAAACCTTCACAAATTTAATATGAGAACCTTATTTTCATACCTTAGACCCTAAACCCTAATCCCAAGTCTACAAACTTTAATTACATACATTAAACCCTTAGTTTAGAACCTAAACCTTAATCATTAACTTCAAGTTTGTAACCCTTAATCTCAAACCTTAAAACCCTAATTTCAAAACCTAAACCTAATTCCCTAATTTCAAGTCTATAAACTTAAATTTCAAACCTTAAAACCCTAATCCCAAGTCTTCAAACCCTAATTTTAAAACCTAAAACCCTAATTCCTAATGTTAAATCTATAAACCTAAATTTCAGACCTAAAACCTTAATTCTTAATGTTAAATCTATAAACCTAAATTTCAAACCTAAAACCTTAATTCCTAATGTTAAGTCTGTAAACTTAAATTTCAAACCTAAAACCTTAATTTCAAAATAAAAACCCTAATCCTTAATTTTAGGGTTGTAAACTTTAATTTCAAACCCGAAATCAAAACCCTAAAACCTAAAACCCTAATTTTAGATCTAAACCCATAACACCAAACCTTACATCTTAAATTACCAGTTTTCACAAGTTTATATTTGTACTTGTCATGGACACAAAGAAACACATGAACAAAAATTAAAGGAAAGGTCTAAATTTAACTTTCAAACAAAAAACAAAACAAGATTACGTGATTTTAATACAAGAACACAAAAATTAAAAACAAGAACATGAAATGTGTAAGATAACATAAAAAAGAATCTTATTGTGCTAACATATGTAAACATGACAAGGTTATGGTGCAAGATTGTGCCTAAAATTAATGTTGAACAAATTGAAGGAAATGAAGGGTCCTACTTTTATTTATACCCCTTTTGAAACTTAGTTTGAGGAAGCTTTCGAGGTTTTTATGTGTCCATGGAGTAAAGAAACATATTGAGAACTTTCTATATTGATAATCAATTGCCAGTTAATTGAAACTTAATTAAGATTTAACTAAGAATGAAGTGGGAATTAACTAAACTTAACTATGACTTAACTAAAAGTTAATTAAAATTTAATTAGGAGTTATCTAAAAGTTATCTAGGACTTAATTCAAAATTGACAAGGAATTAATTAGGAGTTAATTCAAACTTAACTAAGACTTAATTAAACTGAATTGAATGTCAAATGGAAGTGAATTATGAGTTAAATGAAAGTGAATTAAAACTTAATCAAAAGTGAACTGAAACTAAACAAAAAGTTAAGTACATGGATAGTCATTCAAAATGAATGAATTTCATGGCATTGAAATCTATGACAATACTTAATAGTCTTCGGGTTTAAGGATATTAAGGTGTCCATTTTTTGGGTGTCATAAAAGTAGTTTAGGGGGAGGTACCTTTAAGTTTGGTACGATTTGACACACCCCCAAGCTTTTTGAAATATTCAAATGTGAATCCAAAAATGAAAACAACAAAAGAAAAAGGAGTTGGGCCACGCTCCCTAGTTCGCAACACTTTGGGGGTAAAAAATGCACATTAGACCTCCAGGATGAGGATTCGAACGAATGACAAGCGGGTCAATTATTCACATGGACCTACACAAATTAAATAACAAGTTGGTTAATGCATAGTTGGAACACTTTTGGTGCATTAACAAGCCATGAACATACATAAATTCACAAAACTCATCATGGCCCAAACTTAGAAAAAACCACCAGCTTCCTCCTTATAGTATTCTTTGTGATTAACCACAAGGGCTACTTTCAAATGTCATCTCTATTAAGGTTCGCAAGTTAAAAGTCCTAAAATTTTCGAAATTGGTTGTTACCACTTTGGAGGCCCATACCTTCTTGTGAAAACCTCCAATTGTGGTAAGGTCTGAAGAAAAGTTATAGACCTCATCGAGAGGTTTCCAACGATATGTGGCATTCCACTTGTACGCACGTAAATTAGGGCAATTCAAATTAACACTTTGACTCCCAACCTTTTTTAACCATGACTTGTGCTTTAAGTACTTAAATGAATAATGTGAACTCATTTGAGACATTTACGTCTTGAGAGTTTTTCAATGGCATTAGGAACTCTTCAATCTAATGAAATTTGACCCCTGAAATTGCTTTCTAAACATTCAAGACTTCATAAGGATTCCAATTCCCAAAGTGGGAATCCACTTGGGATTATGTGGGTTCATTCCTTCACACTCTCTAAAAGTGTAAATGTGACTTTTGGGTTGCACTCTCAGCCCGCACCTTTCTATGCCCTTGCCTTGGTTGTGAGCCCAAAGCTAAGGTCATGACACAATTAGTGTTGGGATATGATTGCAAATTATAGAAAGGCATTTAACTAATCTATAATATTTGTAGAATCAAATTTGAAAATAAAATCTCATCATTTCATAACAAATGGACTTTTGAAACGATGTAACATTTTCGATCATAGTCCATAAAAACATTTATGAACTTTTATTACATAATAAAGATGTGTGAAATGTTAATCTTGTTTCTCCTAATATGACTGTAAAGTTATTATAATGTTAAAATAACGATGTACAAGTAAGTTAAATATTCTAATTTACCAAGGTTTTGTAAAATTGCCAATAGTTTATAAGGTTTATGATTTGTTAAAATGGAAAAATTGATAATTATTTTTTTGTAAAAAAAACATTATTACCCTACATAACAATGGCCAATTATAAAAATTTAAAAAACCCATGTTTTTTCTTCTAAATTTTCCTCTAGTTAATCAAATCAAAAAATGTCACAACTAAAAAACTTCTAAGTTAAATTTTTGGTTTTCCATTTGCCTCCTACTTTCAAATGGACAATTTTATATTGCCAAAACACTAAACATTTGAATTAATTTTTTTAGAAAACTAAAATTATGGACTCCACATGTGCTACTTTTGGTCCACTTTAATGTGCCTTCACCTTTCCGATCTACCCTTGTGCAATAAGATCAAGGTTTTGATCTCCAATGATCTTGTACATGAATTCCATCCAATGATGGTGAAGGTAATTGGTGAGGAGAACACCCAGCTTGGAAAAAATGGGATAATTTTGGTTTTGTGGCATTAAATCTTTTCATGAGGTGTCTCCATTTTTGCTTAAGTCCACTAGTTCCTCGTTCCACTTGGACCCTAAACCCCACATGCATTTTGTTGTAAACATCAATAGTACCTTGGTTTGCATTTAGTAGTAATGCTTGCTTCCCCATCCTCCTCATGATGAAGATTTCTTCCCCCAAGTACCTTGGATCCACTAAAAAATACTTAAAATAATCATTCTAATGGGTGAAATATTCACACCACTCTTGATAGATGGCTAAATGGTGAATAATGATAACATCATGATAAGACTTAAAGGCATAGCCCGAATTGATATAAATAAACAATCCATGGTGGTCCAAAATCATGATGTTGTTCATTACATTTTATTTTTTATAGCCATTGAATTATGTTCAATGTTTTGGGTTTTCCATGGCTTTTAGATCTCAACAAATGTCCTATCAACACTATGAGAAAATCATACCCGTTGCAACTAGTCTATCTAGTTGTAATCTAGTTCTATCATACACTTTTTAGTTACATTGGACAAGTTGCAATGGACACATTTTTTTCATAGTGCAATGAACCCTAGGCACCTTAGCAATTCATGAAATTGGCTACCCAAGGGAACCCTTTCAAAAGATGATGGCCAATGGATTTCATTTGCTAAAGCATGGCTAATGCATGATGTGATGAATATCACATCATCACGCAATGATAATTTTGGCCAACTCCACATGAAGGCATCATAGATGGAGATGTTGTCAATCGTCATGAACAATATGAAGCACAAAAATTGTTGATTAGGCCCCAATTTTGATGGTTTTCCAATTTTCACTAGCGCATCCCCAAACATGATATAGATGAAAATTTTAGACCTTAAAACCTTAAATTTTTAAACTTACCCACAAATGTTGAACTTGAAACTCGTCATTTCAAACCTTAAAACCTAGAAGTTAATATGAAAACCCTAACCTTAAATTCAAACCTTAAACCAAAAGTACAACCTTGAAACCTTAAATTTCAGGCTAGAAATTTTAGTTCTAAAATTTCATTCCTAAAAGAAAAACCTTAAAGCAAAACCTTAAAGCTTAAAAGCTTAAACCTTAATATTGAAAACCTAACCTTAAAAGACAAATTGAATACTAAAATTTAGATTTAAACATCCTAAACCCTAATTTCATACCAGAAACCTAAAACCCTAACCCCAAATTTCAGACCTAAAATCAAAACACTATAGCTTAAAAACATAAACCTTAATGTTGAAACCTTAACCCTAAAAAACAAACTAAAACCCAAAAGTCAAACTTAAACCATCTTAAACCTTAGTTTCAGACTCTAAACCTTAAACCCTAACCCCCAATTTCAGACCTAAAATCAAAACCCTAGAGCCTAAAACCTTAACTTTAATGCTGAAACCTTAACCCTAACATACAAACTTCAACCCAAAATTCAAACTCAAGCCATCCCAAACACTAATTTCAGCCCCTAAACCTTAATTTCAGATGTTAAAACCTACTTTTAATCATGCAACTTTGAAGGCCAAAAAGGTTCACATGTGGACCTAGCATGGGAGGAAATTACTGGCACTACTCGAGTTGTTAACTCCTCAAACTCCATCAATGTGAAGTTGGCGAGGTTTTTGAACAAGGAGGGTGTGTGTTGCATTGTGGCCAAAACATCTTGGACCCTTGCCACCCAATCAACGAATTCCCCAATCCCCTCATCCTCATGGTCATTTAGAAGGTCTTCAAAGTTGAGAGCATTAAAAACACATTGGAAAAACATAACAACTTCTTGATCCATTTTATCAAACAACATTTTCTCATGACTTGAAGAAGAATCATGGCTTGAGCTTGAAGATGAAATCTTGTTTACTTAAGTAAAAGAATGAAAAGAGAGAAATATTTTGGTGTGCTAAAGCAATGGTGAAAACAAAAACTTTGATGTGCTAGAGTGAAAATGGAATAAGAAAGACTTTGATGTGTTAAAGTGAAAATGAGAAGAGAAAGTTTGGTGTGGTAAAATGAAAATGAAAAGAAAGAATTTGGTTTGAACTCTTTCTCTATCTTGTATAGTCCTCATGAGCCATAAAAATCAGACCTCTAAACCCCAAACCTTAACCCTAACTGTCAACCCTAAGGATCTGCCCCTACTTTAATTATATTTTAAAACCCTGTAAAGACCAAAGACAAACTTTAAAAACTAAACCTTACAAAAACCAAAAACAAATCCTACAAACAAAAACCCTAAAATCTCAAGTTCTAAGTACTACATAGCCTCGTACAAAGTCAATATAGCCATGTATGGCTATATAACCATATATAATTATATATAGTCTATATAGCCATGTATAACCATACATATCCATAAATAGTTGTTATATATGGTCTGTATAGCCATACGTAACCTATATAGCCTTAACCCCTAATCTATAATCCGCATGGGTTCCTTGGACTTCCTTAAACCCCAACATAGCATAGTGCATAGTTTATAGGTGGGCAGGCAACGAGATGAAAGAAAAGTTGTCGGAAGGATGTTCATGCTAAGTTTTCAAAGTTTGGTCCCTTATTGCTGGACTTTGCAAAAAGCAGTCAAAAGGGGATAAGGCACCAAATAAGAGAGGTGAATCTCAGGCGCAACAGGGCTCTACTTTAAGAAAAAGTCTATTATATCAACACTTTATTAGCACTTAATCTTGAATACGTTGTTAAAATATTCTAAAAACACAAGTACAAGGAGAAGTCAAGTTTGTGATGTTGTCATAACTCAGTTGTAGCCAAACCTGGCTAAATCCTGTAGTGAATCATCTCATCACCTTAGCACTTTTCTACAAAACCTTTATTAAAAAACACAGTGTAACGAAACATGTTGTTATTGATTGGGGGTCAATTGCGTGGTCTAGTTTGTTAACCGTACAGGGGGCACCAGGAGCAGGTGGGAGTCCTGGCTGAGAAACATTGATCACTATTTGTGCTCGACAGAGCTTGTTGGGGGGTATTTCTCATCTTTGTTCCCACTCCCCCACCGACCCGTGCGCCCATAATTGTTTGTCTACCAAATCTCTAATGACAGGGCATACCATGGGTTTGCCTTCTACCGATAGGCCAGAAAGTTGGTTTTTCTCCTGCTGATAGGTCAGGTTTGGTCCATCCTCCATGGATGGATATGGTTGTCCTTTCAATCCAGTGTTAATAGAGAATGAATATTTCATATATTCGACCATTGCTGACATGGATGAAGTCAGATAAGCATGCTCCAATCTTTCCTTTGCCCTCTCATTGCTGATTCAGCTTGTAGCAAATTTTTTCCCCTAGCTCATTCATGATTGTAATGGATTACTCATTGCAACTGTGCTGTAAATACTTAGTTTACAAATATTGCAGCTTCTCTCCATACTTCCATTGAGTGGACTATGAATATTGTAATAGGGGCAATTTCAACACATCTCTCTTGAATAATTAATTAATTTTGAAGATTTCTGTCAAGAAAAAAAGAATGTTCCTGAACCTTTTTTTTTCTTTGAATTTTATTTTTTTTGAAAATTTCAACATTTCTGAACATAATATATTTAGTCTCCAAGGTGCTAATGTACTACAGTGGATCAGGTTAAAGTTTTAGTTCAGGTGTTGACAAAGTTTCATAAGGAGGTCAAGGTCAGATTTGGCTCCAGATTGATTGGCTGTTCCATACAAAACTAGAATGACAAGTTTCTGCATAAACCTTTGGGTCCAGTTAGCTCTGGTTGAGTTAAGAACTGTGACCCTGGTTGCGGTTTTGGTTAATAGGAGAAATCCATGTTTGAGTTCTGGTCCAGTTTCATGAAAATTTTCATTTCCAATTCTGGTTCTAGAAAGAGTGCAAAATTTCAGGTTTAGGATCTGGTTCCAAGTTCTAACGAGTGCTGGCTGGTTGTGGAACCTGGAATTCGGCTTTGGGTAACCTGGACTGAACCTGACAGTTAACAACCAGGTACCCTGCGGTTCTAACTTTTTTCCTTCTTTAAAAAAAAATTCTGGTTTCAAACATAAATGGAACCAGGAACCCCAATTCCCATTCTAAACTGGTTTCACATATTGGACTTGATTCAATTTTCAATAATTGAAATTGAAACTGAAGTTCACAATTCTAACCGGCCAAACTAAGTACCCACCCAACACTGGTTGAAACCAATGTTGGGTGGGTATGTGAGTATAGTTTGGGTATCTACCAAGGCATGCATATATGCCTATGAGACCCTGACTAACTAGTAGCAATTGAAAAATGGAGAGATGACTTACTCAATGGACTTTTGTTGATGCTTACTGTAACAATGTCTAGACAGGCTTCACATTGGCTAAGATTCATGAGATGTACAAATGAAGAGGGTGTCAACAAGGGTGTTAGGGTGCAAGTAGTCAATCATGAGTCACACTCATCCCTTTAGGCCATTGATTTTTTTCAAAAATATTTTTGATATTGTAAAAATTTACATTTTCTTTGTATTATTATGCTAAATTTCATTATTATTATTTTAAAAAATAACTAGTTATAAGTTCTTTTACATTGTAAAAATAATGGTTACAATTTTTTTAATATTGAATATTACTTATTCATTAGATTGATTCAAAAAAATAGATATGTATATCAATATATTGAAAACAACATTATATATTCTAAAAATTATGATTTTTTTGTTAAAAAATGCTAGATACTTAAAATTAACAATGGTTTATTTACAAAACTACATTTATTAGATGCATTATGGTTAAGATTAGAAGGATCACTAAATGTCCATTGCAAATATAGTGAATATCCATCAAACATCATATTGTATGGTGATGAGAAAGAGGAAGGGCAGCTTGGTCTGATGATTTCTTTTTGTCATGTCGTCACGTTCATGAATTAAATCATTTTGTCATTTTTTTGTTTTCATATAAGAATCATTTGAAATTCAAGTAAGCATTAAGCATTTTTTTGAATTTTGAATTCATTTTTTTATGTTTTATGTTTGGTTTGAGAAAATGAAGTTGTGTTGCTACGTTTTGCTACATTTCTCTTGCCTTCCATCATTCTTTTATTGCATTTATTGTATGTACCATTGCTCTTTTGTTACAATGGGTTTGAATTTTTGTTGTGTTATGTTGTGGGTGCATGCTATTGTGCCTATCACCATTTGACCTCCACTATGTCCAATTCAAGAAAAAGAAACTTGATTTTTTTGTTTTGCTACATTGTTGACACATGCCATCATTTTTCTATTACAATTCTTGTGCCTACAATTGTTTGGCCTTTACTATGTGGGGTTCAAAAAAGGAGAATCTGATTTTTTTTTTGCTTTGATGCGTTGTTGACACCTACAATCATAGTTTTTTTCCCCAGAAAAAAAAACCAAAAAATCCCCTTTCGGTCTTTTTCTCCCCTATCCAACTTGATCAAAATGCCATTTTGAACAAGTAGTTTTGGACTTGTTTGTTTTGACTAGTGTTTTCTTACTAAGGGGTCATAGGATGTTTTGACTAGTCAAAATAACAAATTACTAATTTGACCATTGGCCAATTAAGCCATCATTATATATGGTCTAATTAGGCCATGTCATCATTATGTTACATTTCCAAAAGTGATGTGGCATTGTATGTTGTAAAAAGGCAAACATGGGAATACTTACTTATGTTGTACCTACAATCATATGTTTACCATGTCTACATACACTACATAGATCACCACATATGAAATTCATATACATGATTTGCTCAAGTTTGGACCCAAGGCTTCATTGAAGCATCCCAATGTTTTTGTCATCAAGTTATAAAACCTTTTGTTAATAAACGATGTGCAACTTTTTCATTGATTTTCTTAAATATGTGATTGATTAAAACAAAATAGGTAGGCAAGGTAAGGAGGTATGTCATAGGTGGGTAAGGTAAGTAAGTTGTAGGTAAATAGGTTGTTAGGATAGGTAAATGTGTAAATTGTTAGGTATATAAATAAGGTATGTAGGTTATTAGGGTCTAGGTAGATTTGGTAAGTAAGTGGGTAGATTGTTAAAGTATGTGTATACATAGGGTAAGTACGTCTTAAGTACGGTACATAGGTAATTAATGTAAGATATGTAGGTGGCACAATTTGTTGGTTGTGATAATAACTAGCACATGATATATTATTATGATAAAACACATGTGGCCAAATAATCACCAGAAATGAACTAATAACATATCATTGTGACAATTCAATAAGGCCTATTTGATTGGATCTTGGACATCATGACTATTCATTTTCTTTTGGGGTCCCATGTGAGTAGACATTCAAATTGACATTTGTTAAAAAAAAATCACCTCAATCAAAATTATTAATAAAAAAGACCATGGGTTTTTCATGCCATAGGCTAAAAATCAAAAAGACGTCATTTCAATCAATGTGAACATGTTTGTCAAGTTGAAAAGTCACAATTTTTTGTAATTTTAGAAAAGGAGAAACAAGATTTTTTTTGTTGCATTGCTAACACTTACCATTGTTCTTTCATTTTTATACCCTAAACCCTAACCTTTTCCTAACTATTTTGTCATTGTTACCTTGTTATAGAATGGACTTCAACTAATGTGTTATAAGTATTGTGAAAATGAGAGATGAATTTCAATTTTCTTTTCAATCAACTATTAATTCGAATGCTGCAAATGTTGTTGAAGGGGAGGTGGGGAATGATGATGGTGGGGTTAGATTTTAATCATTTGATGAATTGGTTGGAGAAAGAGAATTCGGGAGGAGGTTTTGCAAGTTGATGCACATCATCATCAACAACAATTTCTCCAATTACAAGTAAACCTTTTCATCAAATAACAAGTACGTGGGTTTTCTTTAAAATTAAAGATTATTTTACTATTATAAACTCTTTTAAATCAGAAAATATGATTCATTATGTGTCATTTGTCCACCAAGAAGAAGGTGGAAAGAAGAGTAAAAGCATAAGCACATGGGATGAAAAAGGTCTTGTTATGTATAACAAGAACCATGGTATAAACATGTCATTTCTAAACATTCCAATGTGTTGAGTATTTACAAAACTCAAAGAAATGTTACCAATTTGATTCCAAATGTTCACCAACCTTCTAATAAAAGAAAAAAATCAACAACAAATTCCATTGTGTGGCCATAGTTCACAATAAGATTTTTTTTTAAAATGTCTTTAAGGGGATACCAAGGTGTATAAACAACACAAAAGTCTTGTGGTTATCTGTAATTTATTAGAAAGGAACATGGGGAAATTTCTTCAATGAATGTAATTCACATGAAGACATTTTGTTGTATATATTCAGGGACAAGGGATATTCACTATATTTGTGGTTCATGGTAGCTAACAAATAAACAAGAGTTCAAGATTTTATTTTTGAAGCCTACACCACAACCTTAACTTTGGTGCATGATCAACTTTTGGGATACATAGCAAAACATCTTTCCTAAAATGAAAGGAAGTTAAAATTGAGCTTGCAAATTGAACTCCAATTTTGATAATTCAAACTCTTAAGGAGTCCAAAATGTTCAATTTTTTTTTGAGGGATCAAGTTTTCTTTGAATCAAGTGATATTTACCTTGTTGAAAATACCTTAATGCAAGCTACAATGTGATGCATGGTCACATTGCCAAAAAAACTTGATGGCTAAAAGTTATGGCCATTTAAAGAGTTGAGACAAAATTGTCCCAAGTTTTTTTCAAGTGTTTCATGCATTTAAAATGTGATTTGGAAAGGCTAGGGGAATCCTAGAGAAATCAAAATATCCAATGAAGAACTTTGGTATGTTGAAAAACATATTTTTATAGTTGATGATCAATTTGAATTTACATCTGTGCTTTCTTCAACATGTCATTTGCTACAATGTGCTCCAGAACATGATAGTGAATGGGAAAAAATTACATTAATGAGTTAATGCAACAATTGTAAGCAAAGAACGTGCTCGAAGCTAGATATGGTGAACTAAAAACTATACACGGTGGTAAGGTGAATGAACTTGCCATTGAACTTGCATAGGGTGGAAGGTAAGGGGTCAATCAACATATTGTAATAGACCAATATGTAGGGAATCATAAACCATAGAACTATAAACATTGAATGAGTGTTTGCAACCAAATGATTTTTTCAAAGATTGTGAATTTAGGCAACAACAATGTGTAGTGCTTCAAAATTGGAATTGAAATGCATGAAATGTTGAAACTAAGCTCAAATGTTTGGAGACTTCTTCTTTTGTTATTTATAATACTTACTTCATTCCATGCTTTGATTTTGGAGCATTTTCTTGCTTTTCATCACTAAAATTATGCAAGCTCCAAATTAGAAACTCATTTATTTAATCTTTTGAAAAATCGAGTAAGTCCATTAGTGGAGGCATGTGTGTCTACTTTATGACACATTCATGACATGTAGGATTATTCAAGTTTGATAGCATGGTGAATGTGTGAATGACAAATTATTGTGATAGCACATTCACCATGATATTCAATGTTAGATTGAACAACATTGATCTTGTCCATTACATTCATGAATACCTTGCTATTTTTGTATGTATATTCAATGTCATCAAAGAAAACATTGACACATGCTTTCTTTTAACCCCTTGTTGACAAGTGCAATTGTTGTAAGAGTACAAACATGATCAATCATGATAAGTGGTGGGTAGTTATTGCTTGGGAGTAATGTACACTTTTATATAAGTTCACAAAACTTGTAATTATTGTGCCTTGAATGTTTCCAATTAGATTTCAACATCCTTTCAAAAGATTGCTTTGTGATTGTAAGTCTTCATTTTTCATCTTCTATTTCTTATGTTATTGGTTTGTAAATTCCATTCCCTTTAGCATTTACATCAAGTTAACATGCAAGGAAACATTGACAATCTTTTCAATTTCAAAAGCCATAATCAATTCATAATATTTTATGTTTTAATGACAAATGGATCATTTTTCAAAGATGACAATTCTCGAAAATAAATACAATTACTAGTCTTTTTGCAAGAATCTCCAGACTCTTTTTATATGGACTTCATTAGTTGAGTGCATTCCGCTTAATTTTGTTCATCATGTTATTTTTTGTACATTTGATCTTGGTATCCTTTCACAACTCTTTAGCAATTTTGTCCCATCATTACATTACAAGGATCATGTGCATTTTTTGAAATGATGACCACTTTTTTAATTGTTTATTTTGCAAGTTTACAAGAAAAGAGTTCGACCCCCTTGTTATGATCCCAATTGTTGTGTATTCTCCAAGGAACCACAACTTTTCCATTCATAACAACACATTATGGGTTTTTTAACTAGTCAAAGAAATGACTATTATTCCTTTCAACTACAATTATAACTACTTAGTCACAAAAATCAATATGTAGTTGTAAAGGTCATTGAGATGTCATGGTTTTGCAATTATAGTTAGTATGACGACTAATGGGCTATTTTATATAGATATATTATTACTTTTGAAATTGTAATAATATGTTTTAAATAAATTAAAACTAGTTAATTAAAAATACCTTGACTTTTGTGACTAGAATAATGACTTTTAGTTTCACAAAATGATGATGTGGCATTCCATGTGCCAAAACATGTCTTTTATGACTTGTCCTTTTCAACTACAATGGGAAAAATGACTATAAAATGGCATAATTGACTTCAAAAACAACTAGAAAAATTATTATATTCAAAATAGGACCAATTGTAAAAGACATGTTTTGGTGTTGTGATGATGATAAAATATTTTATTATTAGTCAACATGATTGACCGATACATTACTTTGGATAAAATGAGGCATTTATTGGTCAATCACTATGTTAGAAATGATGTCTAATCCCTCAATATAGCTCTTTGCATCAAAATGCAAGTCCAACAACTTTACTTTCACTACAACAAATTTTGTCCTTTGAACCAAACACAAAAATGACTATTGTTTTTTTCAACTACATTTATAATTATTTAGGACCATAACAATCACTAAGTAATGGCAAAAGACATCAACATGCCACATGGCATCATTGTTTTGCAATTATAGTCAATATGACAACTTGTTGGTTTTTTTGGGTAAAATTATCATATTATTTTTCAAATTTTTTCATTAGTTAATCGGTTACAAGAACCATCCACCTTTGCAACTAATAACAATTCAATCTCCCATGATGATGACATGCCATGTTATATGCCAACAAGATGATGTGGTCCTATTTGTCAACATCATGATTATGTCATTGATTTAATGATTTAATATCATTTATTAGCTAATTGAAAATATTGTTGTCTTTCGTGATTAATAACGATTCAATCTTCCATGTGATGATGACATGGTATGCCATTCAACAACGTGTCACAATTTTTTATGGCAATCCATGATTATTTGTGACACCAAATGTTTTTGTGTGTTTTTAATTCATGGCACAATATTTGTCATGGCATGCCATAATTTTTTGTGTGCCATGAGATTTTTCAAATCATGAATTCACATGCACATGTATGTGTACTAAAAAATAATTTATTAACTTATAATTACGACTATAATATTAATAGTCATTTTGAAAAAAGTGACTTATAACTCCTTGATTTTTTAACAATTAACACACTAGCTTAGGTTAACATACCTATTAAATTAACTTATGTATGTAGGATATTTAATAAAAACATACTTCATAATATAAACTACTTCGTAAGTTACTTAACTAATTTATTTTTCTACATCTAATATGTTTAAATATACTTAAAATAGGTTACCTTAATATAGGTTAACCTAGGTAGGCTTGTTTAGGTTCCTAGATTTAGGTATTTTGCAAAGTCAACCTAGGTAGTTTCATTACAAGACATTTTATCAAGTTTGTAACCACTTCAAGTTTGTGTGATTATGATGCAACTAAAGGCGACTAAATGTGACATAATTATCCTAATTTAATTTTTTTAAAGCCTAAGAATGCTTAGGTTAACCTAGGCTAGGTTAGTAAGTAATATAGGTTGACAACTAGTTCATCTTAAGTCAACCTAGGGAGGTCTAAGTGTAGGCTAGTAGGTAGGTTGATCTAGGTTAACCTAGGCTAGCCAATGTTAATTCAGGGCTTATTTTTTTGAACTTTATGATTTTATGTTAAATATAATTAATATTAAAAAATGTGGTAGTGCAATGGATGAATACTTGAACCCCAAAGTAAAAGTGACGGGTTCAAGTTTTCACTATTGTAACCTATGATACCTAGGCCACTTGGCTTAGGTTATAGTAGTAGTATTTTTATAAATATGCTTTTGAAGACGATATTGGGCAATGCATTCTGGTGAAGTTTGAACCAGTCTTGTGTGATCATTTGAATTTTTTAAATAACTTGCAGTTCCATTTTTTTTTTAAAAAAATTTAGAATTAAAAAACCACTGGTTCTGGTTTTTATGAGAAAAAATCAGAATTATAAATCTACCAGATTTGGGTATTTCAAAAACATCAAAGAACTAGTGGTTAGAAAGGTAGGTTTTTGAAATTTTTAAAAAAAAAATTGAGAACAAAGACTATAAAAAACTGGGTTTTTTTATTAAACATTCACACCCTTTGAGTAAGTGAGTTTATAGCCAGTTGATACCTGGAAGGTATCTGTTGCTAATTCTAGTAATGACCTCAACCAAGGGCTTTACTTGAGGGCCATCATGAATTCACCCAGGGTGTTAATACATGTTCCATAGTTTTAGGGTTCTTGGTTTTACTCCCATCATTGTAGGTGATGAATAAAACTTTAAGGAATACCTTGACAACCAGGGAAGGAGCAGAGTGAACCAATAAACAACACATCATCCATTGGATGCCTATTATGAATTGGTTGTGGATGAACCCAACCGAGTTGACATTAATTTTTCACCTTGGTTACGTATCTTGTGAAGTATAAATCTTGCAGGTAGGTATGACGGTAAGTGGTTACTCAGTGAATAGATGTATAAAGACTTTCATTACCAATGTGGATATATTTGTCGTGGAAAATTCGTATATCAACCTAGGTAAAAGTGACCCTACTTGTCAAGTATTAGAATTTTTAAAAGACCCCGAATACCCATGAGCTCAAGTACTATATTTTTACAAGGCCCCTCCAAACCCTACTGGCCAGGCTAAAGGTTCCCATTCTTGTGTCATAGCAAACTTGTCTCCCACAATGCTCTCAATAACTTGAAATAAATACATGATTGAAAAACACATGACAAGGGAACAAGATAAGAAAATGGCAAGGACCAAAGTCCAAACAAAAGACCACACTCAAAAGTGCAAAACCCACAATGGGAACCCTTAAGAAGAGAAAACATGAAACCTAAAACCTAAACCCATCACTAGTAGCATGAAGCAAGTCATGCAAAGGAGATGGGCGAAAAAACCTAGAAGGACACCAAGCTTAGAAGAGGTTTTTTTTGGCCACCATAACTATTCAACACAAGATAGTGTTAGTTTGAATTCTCTGAAAAACCATTAACAATCTTTGTTTAAAAAATGCTGTATTATTGAAAGAGGAGGACCTTTAGAACCTTTCATTAACATGTTGGCACATTGATGAAAGAAGTTGTCCGCTTGTTGGTGTAAACATTCAAATATCTCTAGTGCTAGAGGAATGAAATCATTCTCAAGGTGTCAATTGCAATATGACACAATCTTTGCCTGAGCTACAATCACAAACACTCCTAAAAAAGAAGTAGCTTGCAAAACAAAGTTTGCACGAGTTAAGTCAACAATAGTCTCAATAGGTATTAAAAAACATGTATAAAGGGTTAAACATGGGCATTATTTAGTGAGGAGTGCATGCTTTAGCATCCACATGAGAATTCATCTTGATTTACTTCACATTTTACATTGCTTGCTTGTAATGTTTCATGCTGCATTGCAAGTTGCTTGAAATTTTGTTCAAAAATTTGTTAATGTTGAGAAAAAACAATGCAGGATGTTAACCCCAAACACTAAAACTATGAAACATACCACATAAAATTCACATTCACTTCAAAATCAATGAAACCACATAGTTTACCCTAGTGGCAAATATTACTTTAACATCAAATACTACAATGTGTTGTACATTGAAATCTTTGAAACTGCATAGTTTGCTAGAACACATAGAGCCCACCTTCTGATTTTTTAAAATCCTTTTTCTTGTTTCAACTTGTAAGGTTGAAATGTTTATTGATTGTGGGTTGTTTAACTTTGTTGATTGATAATTGAGGATTCTGGCACCTAGATGGATACACAAGATCCAAAGGAGCCATGAAGTTAAAACCCACCTTTGAAGGTTTGGAAAATATTGGATGGGTGACCAACCAAGAAGCTTGTGGCTACATCCATACAAGCCACATTTTTAAGAAGACAGATTCTCTTGGTTTCTCAAACAATCTGCACCATAACCTGACTCTCGAACTTAGTGTTGGTAATTTGATCATCACCTTTCTGCCACCAGATAGTTAAGTGTGATGACCCAATTGATGAAAATATTCAAACTAGCAGCTCAATTTCCATCAAACTTTGCAAGAAACAGAGCAACATTTTGGACAACCAGCATTCATGAAATATTTGAACACTCAGAACAAACATCTTGTGAACATCATTTGTGAATTATCCTGTACAAAACAAAATGTGCACTTTCACTTGTGCTATCTAGACCAACAGTTACAAATGAAATGTTCTGAAAAGAACTGATGATTATTTACTGTGGAATCTTAAAATCTATTCCAAACCAAGTCAGGTGGTCATTCACTCTACCAATTTGCAGCCTTGCTGCATTTCAATAAGCATCTCTCAAAGATGTTGACTCTCAAAGACCTGCAAATTGCATTGACTGCATTTCACCACTTGTACTGCACAAGGATCTGTTTTTCTGAGGAAGTCCCAAAGAGTGTTTGTACAATTAGTCTTAGCATTTATTCGTTATTGGTCTAAAGTCTAAACCTTTCCCACAACAGACTTTACAAAAATAGTATGTTGTCAAACCCTCAGGGCCTGAACTCTAACTCAGGAAGGTAGGATTAGCCCAGTGCCTAAAGTTTTGTAATGCCCTCACTTATTTGGTCATTCATCAAATCTGCAGATTGAACAAGATCTGCAGTAGACATTCCCTTGCATAGACACATCTATGGATCATCAAGTTCAAGAAGCAATGATGAAAACCTCAAAGGATCCCAGGGATCAAGGGTTCAATTTCTTTGCTATTTGTAAACTATCGACTCCTAGAAGCTCTGATACAGAACCGCAAAGGATCAAAGGGCTTCAAATCCACAGTCATTGACACTCCATCAACAATAAGCTCTGCCAAGGACGCTCCAGTTGCAGGTGCATTGAGAATGCCCCAGCAGCTATGTCCTGTGGCAACATATGCCCCATCCACATTGGGGATTTTCCCAATTACTGGTACTCCATCTTCAGAACAGGGCAAGAAACAAGCTTGTGCAACCTCAATCTCAGCATCTGCCAAGACACTAGAAACTGTGCCTGCCACTCTTTGCAACATTGCTGTTGCCTCAGGCCTTGGTATAATTTGCTGCGGATCGTCAGGAACAGCCACTTCTTCTGTCATGCCACACACATAGACTTCACCTCTGGGCCGTGGGTAAATTTCTGGGTCCAACACCTTCCCCTCCTTTGTCCGATAACTAAAAAAACCACAGAAAACATGCACCATGCAGCTGCCCCAATCATGAACCTCCAGAAACTACTGTATGACTAAATACCTATGACTGAAATGCCCGTCTCAAAGATAGGCAGCACCACATATAACTATATTGTCCCAATTGTGCATCTGAGAACTTAAGTCTCAACCTCAATTAGAAATCCCACCACCAAATGATTTCACATGTGCCCATACTGATGACTCTACATTTAAGCTAGCTGTATTGGATAATGAAGATATCATAATCGAAGTGCCAAAACCTTTGCAAAACCAAACCCCCCATTAGATGGCCACAAGGTGTTGTGGCATTAATGGCAGAGCTCTGAATCCTTCATGGCAGAAGGATACAATGGCACCTGCTGCACATGAAGGAGTAGCCCAACTATTGGGCAACTATTCTTCTATCAAGCATTAGCAATAAAATTGGGTTGGGCCCAAGAAGAAAGCAATATGAGCAAGGTCTACCAGGAAGCAGCTTATAATCAGGATGGCATCAACAAACATATTTTCATGAAATCTCAGATCTGGAATTTCACAGTGAGATACCCGAGAAACAAGAAATTCACTTGCAAAGGGAGGCTGAGGAAGAGGTTGCTCCAGTGCAACATCCAGAGAAGAGACTCAAATTTTGACAGAGATTTGAAACCATAGTGAGAGTACAGAACCAAAAAAGCAGGTAAGAAACATACGTGAGAAAAAGAGCATATGGAGAAATGGCATCAGGCTGCTTAGGGCGGACAACAATACTGTGGGCTTTCAATCCTGAGATGGAAGTGAGTGAAGAAACCAAAGAGTTTTCCCCAGACCAGGGTCCCATTGCTACCACAACAGTGTCTGCAGCAATCACCTCCCCATCAACCACCACCCCTGTGACTTTATTCCCAGCTAGCTTCACTTCTTGCACCTTTCCAATCACCAGTGACACTCCATACTTCTCCACTGCCTTTGCAAAGATGGCCTGAGTGAAGAGCTGTGGATGGACTTGTGCCATTGTCTTTGGATTGCCTATGGGTTTTGCACTCCCTGACACAGGCCCATCCACCCATGCAGGGACTGAAGCTTTTGCATGTCCCTTGCTTAGATACCCTGGAGCTCCTTTAGCTTCCTCAATACCTAGAGCATCAATTGTCCAGTGGTTAGGAATCCTGAAAGCAGGAAAATGAACACATTTTTCAGTGCATGGTTGAGATTAAGTTCAGGTGGTATGCAAGCCATGTGAAAAATTCAAAGACCCCAGTGCCCCAATACTACCCACAAACAAACCTTTGGTTCTCAAAACAAAATGATGATAGATCGATGAAGTTGCAGAGAAATCTCCACAACAACAATTAAAGGTAACACGACAATGAGTGCAGTCATAACCTCATGAGAGTCGCTCACAAAGTGACAGACCATCACCTTCATCACGAATGGCAGTGAGAGCTGCCATGATTACCCACTGAGTTCATCAGCTCCCAACAGTGGGTGTAGAAAAGTATATAATAATCTTCCCAAAAACTTGGGCAAACCATTATACACAATCTGTGTCCTGAGTTTCTGTTGCCTTTCCGGAAGCAATGGGAAGACTCAGACGTGATGTTGGCTAGTGCTCAACAGACATTGCTAATCAAAAAAGTCAACAGTATCAAAACAGTCAAAATAAAATCCACAGTTCATAACTAGACCACTTTGGCAATGAAATTTTTCCTCTGTGCAGGTGGTACAATACAACATATTTGTGCCTTCATGTTAATGAGTCATCCAAAGTACAGTAACTTAATTAGGATTTCCAAGTCAAGGATTCACAATTAGGGCAAACCACATCATCCAAGAGTGAGAAAACCGTCCCCATTTTGTTCAAGGGCACATGCAGTTGCTGTACAAAAGTGCAGTTTTTGAAAGCTTCAATCACAGGACATACATCAGCTTGTGAGGGAGGTAACCCAAGTCTGAAGGATCCTAAATCACCCTAAGACTCAGTACCGAACCAGTAGTTTGGAGGTTGGTTGGGAAAATATTTTGGACAACCTTTATGTCCCAAAACCCTAAACCTTGACAATGAGGTAGCAGGGACTGGAGTGAAGAGATGGGTACTCAGTTACAGTTTTTGTGCGCACACATGAAAGAAAGTAGTTCGATTTTCTCCTCACCTAGACCCAAAGCGTGAATGCGCCTGTACCCATAGCTCTCTCCGTCGAGCTCCTCCGCCAGGCTCTGGTGCAAGCCGAAGCTAGCTCGTGCTAGACCGCGCAAGACGCTTCCGTCACACATGTCGAGAGCGAGAAACCCACCTGCCTTCCCCGACGCTGCGCAAGCGATGGCGGATTTCTCCACCAACGTCACCCGTACTCCTTTCTTCCCGAGAAAGTAGGCCGTGCACGCGCCAATCACCCCGCCCCCGCACACCACCACATGCTGCTGGTGTTGCTGCTGCGACGGTGGTTCCATGCTCCACGAAACTGGTACTGCGGCAATCGGAGAAATGACGCCAATCCGAAATACTCGGGATCGAGAGCTCAACACACCTCTTGCTACAGAACGAGGATGCTTCCTCTTGCGCAGCAACAAATCACGAGAAAAGCAAGAACAACCGAATTGAGATGAAAAAGAAAGCCCACGAAGAATCTGGACGGACAGTGGCGTAAACGCCGAAGAGGAGCAGGGGAAACTCTGGTGCTGCAGCTGCACTGACAACATGGCGGAAACGTGTATGTGCGCGTGTGCGCGTGCAGAGCGCAGAGCAGCGCACAAGTACACTATCCCATCTTTGTTGTGCGTTTTGCAGTTTCTGACACCTGGGGCCAGTGTTTGTTTTACTGGCGAGTTTTCGCCAAATTTCGACCTATACAAAGAAATTTTCAATTTGACCCAAATTCGCCAGATTTTTATGATAACTTCCAGCAGGTAGCCAATAATATAGAAGGACTCTGTTTTTCCCTTTTTCCTACTTTCAGATCTAGTATGTAGCCAAATTTGCCTAAATTATTTTGTCAATGTTCACCACTTTGGTTACATCACAAAATCCTTAAAAGATACCCTACCTGGGGCCACTACCTAGCATCATGTAACTTAGTGTTTAATTAATTAAACAGTCTTCCTGTAATTGTACCTAATCAAACAGACATAATGTAATTGTGGTACATAGCTAGTGTGATTCATACTAATTAGTTTGGGGGGACAACTTTGACATTGATTTTCTTTTCGTGATAGACCTCTCTGATTGGTTCATCACCCAAAACAAAGAAACCCACTCTTGACACATTCCTAACATAAAAGTTGTGTATATAGCCCATTAATTGACACTGATGTAAAGGGAAAAAACCTGAAACTTCTTGTAAATCTTCATGTTAAAGACAAGTTCTATTTACACTAAACATGCATCTCTCTCTCCCTCTCTCTCTCTCCCTCTCTCTCTCTCCCTCCCCACAGCACAAAGAAGAAGTAACAAGACAACAAAGAAGAACAAAATGATGTGAAAGGAAAACGATGAATTCATGAAAAAAGTTATAAAATTAGAAAGAAAAAAAGAACCTCTAGTGTTTTTAAAATGTGGCCCACCCAAGGAAATGAAAAGAATAGAACAAAAAGCAAAAATGTGTCATGACACAAAAATTTGTTGTATCTTTTTTGTATGTTTTTTTGACTGAGTCAGTAAACTCAGTCACTGTGAGAGACTAGAGCTGGGCATCTATAATCAATACTTATTTGTAGAAACATTCACTTATCAGTGTTTTTTTTGACAATTTTTTCCCCTTTTTCAACAAAGGAATCTTTTTTTCTAGTGAAATTTAACTTATTTTTTAAAAAATATTCGTCAAATTTTGTATAGGAAAAGGGTCTACATTTATTGTTAAGGGTGTCCAATTGGGAAGTGTCCAATTCTATTTTTATTTTCAAGTGTCTTTGCCATTGTCATCGTGTATGTGTTAATTATAATAAGTTATACCACAGACCTTAAAACACCATTTTGTATTGAATAGTATACAGTCTTTAACTTGGTCTAGGTTTAATATGTTTCATATACGCTTACATCATTCACTCTACTCATTTCAATTGTTAACAATCTTGCTTGCCCCATTTTGCTTGGTGTTAACTTTTGATGCCCATTTAAATTGCTCTACTTTTTCTTTTTAATGTAATAGAATGTGTGTCTTGATGATGATGGGCAAATCTAATCACATACAAACTTTAAAGTTAAAAATTTTGTGTTGAAAATAATTTTAAATTTTGAGTGCACATCTAAAAGGATATTATTTCAAAGAATTAGAGAGCCTATAACCTAAGCTGGGTTTAAACTTCAAGGGTTATTTAAAATGTAAGTCTTTTCAAACACAAGGTAGATCGAATGAATTAAAGTCTCACACAACACACACAACAAAAGAGATGAAATTTTCACGTTTTGAATGAAGATTATCCATATGCTTAAAATTTAGTTTTTATGTGGGCTACACTTAAGGGGAAGCTCACCACAAATATTTAAATTTTTTTCCTTATGGGTATCACTCATTAGAGTCACCTAACCCTTTCCTTATGAATATTTCATAATCAAAATAATACTTGAGTATTTTGTATCATCAAATTATATTCACAAAAGTTCACTACACACATACGTCTTATTACATGAATTAACAATAAACTAGCAACATGAAAATAAAGCGGATGAATCATTCACACTTTCAATTAAACATAATGTCATTCAATAATTCTAGGCCAATAACATAATATCATAATTCTCAAAGAAGCTAACATCATGATTATTGATGAAATGTCAATGATGACAAGTACATTGTTGCAAAGCATTGAAACTAAACTACGGAAAATTGAAAATGATACAAATGAACCATATCATTTTAAGTTAGTGATTTTGGTGGGCAATCATGTATAACTTCCAGCAATATGTCGTTGCCATCTATCAGACACAAAAAATTATTGCCAAAAAATTATGTTTATAATGTGATTGATGGGACAACATATCATACTTTGGAAGCTTCAATAAGACATGTTGAAGATCCAATTTTTTTTTTTTTTTTTAACATAATCTGTTGTTGAACACCAACGGAAGAATAAATTTCATCGATTTCAAACAATTGTTACATTGACGAAAATCTAATAGAATAATACATTGATGACAAAACAACAAATATAGTATTCAATCAAATATCAAATGAAAAATGTTTTTCCACTACCAAGAGTTCTTAACATAAAATATGTTCACAAATAATGAATATGCATAGCTATAAGAATAATTGATTATAAAATTTAGTAAATATGCATAATATTTTGTAGAATTTGTATTTTATAATACAAATATAAAAAGTGATTACCATAATATATCTTTCATACATGTAATAGAAATATGCATAACTTTTAAATGGTAGTTATTTTAATATTTGAAATGAAATAAAATGAAATAAGTTATGTACCTGAAGTGACATGCAAACCATTTGTTTTAGAACAAATGATGTTGAATATATGCATTTGTTCATGTGATAGAAACTTATTTTCCAAAGAATCACCAACATCATGAATCCAATAATTTAGATCAACTAAACCAATTTGTGATCCAACACATGTTATCACAACCCTAGCCTTGGGTTCACGACCAAAGCAAGGCTTGCAAGGGTGCGGGCCAAAAGGGAAGCTAGGGAGTTACATCTCATGCTCCCGGAAATGTAGGAAAGTGTGAGGGAATGAACCATCACACTCCCAAATGAGCTCCCACTTTCGGAGTTTGAGTCACAATGGACTCCTGAATTTTTAAAGATTGATTTTAGGGGTCAAAACCAATTGGATTAAAGAGTTCCTTATATCATTGGAAAGCTCTTAAAACGTAGATGTCTAGAATGGGCTTGCATGACCCATTTGAACATTTAAAACACAAGATATGGCCAAAAGAAGGGTCGGGAGTCAAATTGGCAATTTGACTCCTGACCATTAAAAGTCAAGAATTGCCTCGATTTCCTTGCATTTAGGTGGTGTGCGACATAACGTTCAAAAACTATCAATGAGGGCTACAACTATGCTTTAGACCTCACCTCAATCGAAGGTCTACACATAAAGTTATGGGCCTCCAAACTCGTAGGAATCCCAACTCTAAAAATTTCGGGATTCCCACTTGGGAGTCCTAGGACAAAATGACATTTGGGTGCTGGTCTTGTGGCCAGGCACAAAGTATATTATAAGGGGGAAGGTGGTGGCTTCCCCCAAATCTAAATTGTGGTGAATCTTGTGAGTCCATGTTTGCCCGTGGCTTGTCCGTGCACCAAAGTGTTCCAACTATGGACTAACCAACTTGTTCTTTGGTTTGTGTAGGTTCGTGTGAATAAGTGAATTGCTTGTCAATCTTCCTAATCCCATCTCAAAGCTCTAGCATGCCCCTCTACCCCCAAAGTGTTGCGAGCCAGGGACTGCACCCCAACTCCTTTGCCTTCCATTGTCTTCACCTTTGGACTCACAATTAAGTCCATCAAAAAGTTTGGGGGTGCGTTACATGTAACATCAATATTGATATTGATTGGTAAATTTTGCGAATTTCAAAAGGATGTTTCTCCAAAAGCTTGTTATATATCTGATTTTGTTTTTCATCATCATTTTTTTTTCCATATTTAGATATGAGGTCTTGTAAACAATTAAAAGTCGTCACAATACCATGAACAAAACATTAATGGTAATATGATCTTACTAGATTTGTCGGAGATATCAATTTGCATTCTTTAAAGAAACCAACATTGTTTAACAATGTGTTGAAAAAAAATGGTTCAACATGTTTGCCAAGATTGAAGTTTATGAACCACACTAAATGTTCACTTTTATATAAAAAATTACTAATATGTCTTTGCCCAAACATGTCTTCTTCTTCAATTCTTGTTGTTGTGGAGAAAATTGTTTCCAATACTTTGTAAATGTGTATTTAGCCATGTTAGAAGGTCACACACAATATATGTCAATGGGATGAAATTCAAGTATCTTGGATTTAGTCACCATTTTTCTACACAAGTTTGGAAATTTTGAATCAACATATTTTACACCAACACTTTTTGATGTGATTGGGATTTGTAAACATGAAAGAGTTATTTCAT
This sequence comes from Sphagnum tenellum, assembly GCA_963921925.1. Lineage (NCBI taxonomy): Eukaryota > Viridiplantae > Streptophyta > Sphagnopsida > Sphagnales > Sphagnaceae > Sphagnum > Sphagnum tenellum. The sequence continues at coordinate 5,811,966 of OY998149.1, forward strand.
CTGGAGATATAGGTTTGGCTATTATTGTTGTTGAAAACAATTAAAGTTACAAAAGGGTTACATCAACCAATCCCAAACTTCTTACACTAACATCATCCAATTTAATAGTGCCTTGTGGTTCACATTTCATAACATATTTCAAAAGATAATATGACCAATATGAAGATGTGATTTGTTGAATGTTCATGTGTGCACACCACAACATCAATGTAATACAATGATAAGGCACCACATTTCGATGTTCGTAACATGGATGATAATATTGCCACTTAGTTCATAAGTAGTTCAAATAAGTCAAAAACCATGTGAATATTTCAAACAATGATTAAATTTTGAGCACTTAAATATCCATTAAAATGTGAATATCATGTTAACAATGGAAAATTTTGATAAATGAAAAATTTGATTGTCATGGAATTGACATAAAAACTTCATATTAAAGTTCACGTTTTAAAAACATTCAGAAGATTTTTGAACTTGAATAATTAAATGTTCAAAATAAGTTTGCAAATATAAGATTAGGGTCTCTCTTAATAATAAAGATTGTTGATTGCACAAATATAAAGATGATAATAACTTACTAATTAACTCAAAAATCACACTTGATTTGAATTTTTTTGACCCACATTTGCGTGAATGGATGTTGAGCCGCATATTGTTTGGCAAATATATAGTGGCAAATCCATATTTGTAAGTTCCAATGTCCTTATTTGTTTTGCATCGTGAACCACATTGATGCATTTGTTTTTGTTCCACTAGCTTGAATAATGTCAAATCATGTTCATTATCTAACAATATGAATTTTCCAGATTGTTCATCAATAATAGCAAGTACCATTGCAACTATTTCATTTGTGATGTAGTTAATATCAACGTCATTTATCCATAATATGATGTGTGCATGTACAAAACCAAGGTGAAAGTGCAATGCGAAATTAAACAATTTTGGATTATTGTTAACATAACTGGAATGTACCATAAAATGAACACATATATAATAAAATTTAAAAACATAACTATTTCAATGAAAACAATGATTATATTATTCGACTTATGGTTTATTATTATTATATTAAGGTTTTCCAACAAGTTATACAATATTATACTTGTTATAAATTTGATGCAATATGTAAGTGTGTTTTAATGGTAAGATTTGACAAGGTTTCAAGCTCTATGTTGTTGGATTTTAAGTGTTTAATAAATGATTGTATCAAAATGTACTTGTTTACTATTTTGTTTATGTTAAATTAATTATGTTTTCACCCACCTTAATGTTGCAACTATAATCGTGTTACATGATGTTCGACAATGTCAATAATGTTTTCGCCACCAAGAACATAGGTTGACATGAGAGTTTGCAACCTTGCGCAAAATAATGCCACACATTCAATTGGGCAATCCTTCGAAGACAATGTGTTATTGAAAAGAATAGTAAGATTTTAAATGTCTTCAGTTTCTTTCCATCTCAAATTTGATGTTTCATCAGAATTGGAAGTGAGGAAAAAATGAGGCATTCCAAAGTTTTCCACCATCACCAATACTCTTTGAATTGGATATGGTGCCATTGTGGCATTAATGGAATAGAAGGTGGTAACTTGAACTTCATGATATTCTTGAAAACATCAATATCTAGCCATTGAGGATGTTAACATTTTAATATTTGTACATCCATTTTTAAACATAAATGTTTTGTTACATTCAATAGTTGAATTGTTTGTCACACTTGGTACATCAAGAGTAAGTATGGTGGATATAAAGTATAAATAAAAAATAATGTAGGCATTTTTTGTTTCAAATAAGACAATAAACCACCAGTTCCATCATATGCCCCACATCCATGTGGAAATAAAAATGGGAATAATGCCTTTTCAAGTGACATGTTTAATGTTGGATTGGTGGACATGCCATCTTCTTGAACTAATAACCTTTTAGTCTTGAAAAGGTTATCATTGTCGCATATAATTAATTCTCCAATTTCAAAGGCATCATCAAATGTGAGGAATTCCGAGATGCATGTAAAAAAGCAATGACAAATTTTGAATGAAAGGTTCCACATCCATACTTGAAAAAGGCCTTTCACTAGTATTTGCTTTTGCAAGTATTCCTTCTACAATTGAAGAAGATAAAACACATAATCCATAAGTTGGATTTGGTTTTTCATATTGGTGATGTATTTTTGTATAAATGGATTTGAAGACAAATTTTGGTGCAAAAGATCTTTGAGGGCAAAATTAACATCTTTTGATGTATTAGTTGGTTGAAACTTGGAATCCCAATAGAATAAAGGATTGTCAAGTAACCCAAATGGTTGTATTTGGCCATGCATGAATCCATAATTTCATTGTTCAATTTTCATTGATATATCAATAAGTGAAAAAGTTGAAAATGCAATAGACTGTTAACAGAAATTTGTTTCATATAATCCATGCTTTGAAATACAACATATTTGATTCATTCTAATTGTTCATAGAACTTAAAGCATGCAAACCATCACTAGTGGTTGCATATGTAGACATAATAATGTTTGAATAATCATACGGTGTTGCACCAACAATAATTCCAAATGTATTCAAAACAACACTAAAATGTGTTCCTTGAAGGTGTAATTTTGTGAATCCACAAAATCCACAACATCTCATATCCTTGATGAATGAAGATGTACATTTATTCAAATTTGAACGCAATGCTCCAATTTCAATCCATGACTTATCAAAAGGTTTGGAAACCTTTTGTCGTTTACTTATATAGTTTTGTTGTTGACATCTTCATTTTTCTTTTAATTTCATTTTTGATTTATGAAAATGATTTGAATCACATTATATATGATGATACCACCAACTGCACAATCCAAATAAATAACATGTTAAATTATAGTCCTAAAACTATTTTAAACAAGTAATAAAACAAAGCAAAATTAAATGTATTTTGCAATTGTGCATACTTATATTTTATGAATAATCATAATCCATAATCACTAAAATATCCAAATTCCATTCAACTGGTTTCTTAATTATATATTTAATTATAAGCTATATAATTACTTGGAAAATATTTGAATTAATCCATATTAAATAGGATTAATCATTTTTTTGAATTAAAAATTATTTACTAAAACATTTCATTTAAGAAGTTTTTATGAAATATTACATATAACATTCATTATGTATCATTTGATTTTTTTTACTAATATCAATTGCCACACATGTTTCAATTGCAATTATAATTATTATCCATAACACATTTTTCCCAAAAAAATTAAATTTCATCAAAGCCAAAATATATGTTTTGCATGTAATCATTCAATATGATTCCTTTCATCTTTTTTTGGTGTGATATATAATACTTTGAAAATTATAGAATTTTTTTTTGAAGTCAATTCCATATTCTTTACTTCACATTTGAAATTATTTAAAATTTATTTTTAAAAGTTGATTCTTTTATTATTATTTTTTATTGAAATATGAATATATCATGATTACTAAACCAAAATACAACAAAATTATTTTATTAATTATAAATTCTTATTTAATTGGTGAAATTATTTGAAAATTACACTCAAATATTCTATTTTACTATTGATGTTTATGTTTTGCTTACATATTCAATTTCGTAAAATTATTTTGATTTTATAAAAAGATTCAACGTTGTAAAATTTTAAGAACCTTATTTTTGAATGTCAATTGTGATTTTACTATGACATGTTTTAATCTATTACAACTATAGTGATTTTCTATAACAAATTTTGCTAAATACTTTCAAACTTCATCAAAGCTTGAATGTATATTTTGCATGTATTCATTCAATATAATTACTTTCATGTTTTTGTGGTACAGTAGAACCTCTATAATTTTATCACCTAGGGAGCGGCAACCAATGATAAAGTTTGAGAGGTTATAAGTTATGGGAGAGTTTGGAACTATGAGGCGCATGGTTCAAAAGCTGCAGGCTGCTCTTTTTTCCCATTTTCTTTGCATTTTTTATCATTAAGGCAACCTGTCTTTGACAGCTATCCTGCTTTTGTTGACTCGATTGTGAAGATGAATGACAGAGTACGCCATCTCCACCAAAATAGTCTTAAACAGAGGCCTATCACTAGCTATTTCCACCATAACTGATCGAGAAATAAACGAATTATAAAATTATAAAAGTGTCTGGAAAGAGGAAAAGTGATAAGTTATAAGAATATAAATTTTTTGCCTAGTCCCATTGATGGACCGGGCCGGAGTGATAAAATTTGAGAGGTTATAAAATTTGGGGGGATCAGTTTATAGAGGTCTATTGTATCATATTTAATGTTTTGAAAACCATAGATTGTTTTTTGGTCATTAGTTACAAATTCTTTATTCCACATTTGAAAATGTTTAAAATTCATGTCTATAGTAAAACAATCATTCCATTGTTTTATAGTGTTACTAAGATTATGCATATTTCAAGAATATTAAACCAACAAAGCACATTACATTATTCTATCAACTATCAATTAGTTTTTTAAAATATGTGAAATTATTTAAAAATTACATAGCCTTTTATTGTGGTCATTAACTTTCATCATTTTTGAAAAAGCTAAATTCAATTATCATCTTTTATAAATTTCATGTGTAAGGTTTTAAAATAGTCACATTGAGTGGAAAGGAGATCGGTGATATAAATAATATAAATTACACATAATGCATATTAGTTTCAATGTTACATTCTAGAAATTTCAAACTTGCACATTTAATTTGAAGATATATATATAAACCTTATCATGTTTTATCAATTGATTTTATGTTCAAAGTTTAAACACATGTGCAACAATTTGAGAATATATGTAAACCCTAAATAATAACTTGTGTTATATTGAAAATGAGAACACCATAAATTGTACAATATGAATTCCAAGTACATATGTGAAATTTTTGTTCATGCAATTGAATAAAGAACATTATAAATATTTATTTTCCCCCAAAAAATATTAATATATTTGAAGACGAAATTATTTGAAAATTGCACTCAAATATATTTTTTACTATTGATGTTTACTTGTTGCTTGCATATTCAATTTTGTAAGATTATTTTGATTTTATAAAAAAAATCAATGTTGTGAATATTTTAAGAACTTTATTTTCAAGCGCCAATTGTAATTTTATTATTTTCAACCTTTTGGGGGGGGGGATATATTTAAATATATTAATAGTATTAATTATCACATGACACTCTTTAATATATTACAATTATAATGATTTTCCATAACACCTTTTGTTATATAATTTCAAACTTCATCAAAGCCTAAGTATATATTTGCATGTCTTCATTAAATATAATTACTTTCATGTTTTTTTGCTATGATATTTAATGTTTTGAAAACCATAGATTGTTTTTTGGTCATTAATTACAAAAAATTTATTTCACATTTTAAAATGTTTAAAATTCACGTTCGTAGTAAAATAGTCATTTCATTGTTTTATATTGTTATTGAAATTATGCACATTTCAAGATTATTAAACCAACATAAAAAAAATTAGCATCATTCTATCAATTATTGGTTAACTTTTTTAAATGTGTGAAATCATTTGAAAATTACATAACCTTATATTGTGGTCATTAATTTTCATCACTTTTCAAAAAGATAAATTCAATTTTCATATTTTATAAACTTCATTTGCAAGGTTAAAAAATATTTAAATTCATTTTGACTTTATTACATTGAAATTATATCCATATTGATTTGTTTTCATATATTATTTTTGTAGTGCAATTTTTTTAACTTTTTTTTGGATTTGCAAAAGTGATTATTTATTTAAAATATCTTATGTAATAGGTGAGATGAATGTATCATTTATTATAACTAATAATAAATGACCATTTACCACACTTGTACAAATTAAATTCTAGGGCAGAAATCAAAGGAGGAATTATTTTATTATTTGGAACATTTGAATCTTGGGAACATGTTTGGATTTCATAAATACTAGGAATACACAATATATTGGGAACTTGGTGTGAACATATAACATGGAAGAACTTCATGTGAACTTAATGGAAAGATATTTAAAATATCAAAATATGATTCTGATTGCACTTTTGATAAATGGAGACACAACATATTTCTATGTACTAAACATATTGTTTGAGTTAATATGAACTTAGATCAGTCATTTAATGAGCACTGAATCTATCAATTTTTTTGTTGTAACTAGGTAAATTCTAATATTGTCATTTAACATATATGTCATTTGGCAATATTTTTGATTGTTGGGTATTGTTCTAGTTAATATGCGTGCATTTTGATATTTCGTAACATACAAATGTGGAAGACTTTGAATTAGATAACTATTTTTTTAGTTATTAAATGTTAAGATGCACACATTTATACCCAATTATAGATATGTAATTGATACTTTGATGTAATTTATATTATATTTTTTGAATATTAAAATCATAGACTTAACCTTAAAGAATGACTTACAATATTTGTGCATATTTTTATTAAAATATATATGGTACTACATGTATTTGGTATATTTGCATAAATACATATTTTTAAATTTCCAAAAAAATAGAACTCAACTTGGGATTTGAACCCATAAAAAATGCACTCAATTTGCACATTGAATGGAAAGGATATTGGTGATACTAATCATATGAATTGCACATAGTGCATATTAGTTTCCATCTCACATTTTAGTATTTTCAAACTTGCACATTTAATTTGATATATATATCAACCTTATGATGTTTTATCAATTGATTTTGTCGTTATCTATTTTGATGCATATATTTTATTTCTATTGATTTTATGTTCAAAGTTCAAACACCTGTGCAACAATTTGACAATATATGTAAACCCTAAAGAATAATTAATTTTTATTAATAATAATGATGCCATAAATTGTATAATGCAAATTCCACGTACACAGAAGAAATTTGTGTTCATGGAATTCAATAAAACGCATTATAATTCAAACTTGCACATTTAATTTGAAAAGATATATATAATTTTTTTCATTTGAGACCAAAAGGTCAATTCCATTTTTTTATCAATTTTTTTTTTCTTGAGATATTTCTAACCATGGAAATAACTTTATGATGTTTTATCAATTGAGTTTGTCATTTTCTATTTTGATGTTTATATTTATATTTTCATTGATTTTATGTTCAAAGTTTAAACACATATGCAACAATTTGAGAATATATGTGAACCCTAAATAATAACTTGTGTTATATTTAAAATGATGATGCCATAAATTGAACAATCAAATTCGAAATACATATGGGAAATTTGTGTTCACGCAATTCAATAAAAAACATTATAATTCACATTTAATTTGAAGAGATATATATAAACTTTACGATGTTTTATCAATTGATTTTGTCATATTCTATTTTAATGTTTATATTTAGATTTCTATTGATTTTATGTTCAAAGTTCAAACACATGTGCTACAATTTGAAAATATATGTAAACCCTAAAAAGTAACGTGTTATATTGAAAATGATGATGTAATAAATTGTACAATGCAAATTCCAATTACATATTGGAAAATTGTGTTTACACAATTCAATAAAGAGCGTTATAAAATTATTAATTTTCCAACAAATTACTGATAATACTTTAATATATTTGAAGACATATAATGATGATGCATATTAGGTTTCATACACATAATGTTTTTCTTTCTATCAATTTGAATTCTCTACTATATGTATTATGAAATTTGAATTATTTAATTACTGAAAATTGTGATTTATTTACATTATAATTCTAAAAATTCTCTGATTTGGAATGTAAAATATTTTCTAAATGACAAAAAAAATTATTGTTATCAATTTCATATTTTTTATTATACATGTCTAAAATAATCAAAATTCATCCCAAAAGTATACATATAATTTACATCAATTTTTATTTATTATATTAGGTCTATGATGTCTTTTTGTTGCATTCGTTCCTTCTCATGCATTATTATTATTATTATTTTATTTATGAAAATTTGAAATTTAATTATTTAAAATTGTGATATTTTTGCATTTTATTTTTAAAATATTTTGGATTTGACATGTAAAACGTATTCAAAATGATTTTTTTTTCTTATTATTATCAATTCACATCTTATTATACATGTTTGAAATAATCAAAAATTGTACCAGAAATATATATATAATTTACATCAAATTTTAATTTATTATTTTAAGGTATAAATATATATTTCTTGCATTTATCCCTTGTCATTCAATGTTGTAGTATATATAGTTTGATTTATGAACTTTATCTCCAAAGGTTAAATATGAAGTTATTATTTTAGCTACAAATTTATTAAAAATTTAAATGTTCAACATAATGATATTGCATTTTGGAAACCTTTTCAAAGCCAACAATGTTTGATTTCTTTTGTATCAAACATATTTTTTTGTAAAAAAAACTTTTGCATGATTTTTTTTTTGGGTCTAATTTCTTTCTTTCTTTCTCAAGTCTAGTGTTATGGAAAATTTGGTAGAATTTTTTTTTTTTTTAAGTTACATTTTTACCATAAAAAGAACACAATACAAAAGGGATTTTTAGTGATCACTGATGAAACTTACCCGTGAAAAAGAAACCCATTCATCCGAATGTTGTGATTTTTTTTTACAAGGTTTTGGAATTCTTAGTAGCAACACCATAAAGAAGAAAGCAAAGGACATCTGCATTAAACATCTAGCAATAAGTTGTTGTATGTTGGTTTGTTTTATGGCAATGGTTTAGAAAAGGATTTGCAACATGATAGAAATGTGGAAACAATTTGCAAAATTTAAGGAATAATTTCTTGGATATATGTGGTCATCTTCTACCTTCTATTTCAAGTCCAAATAAGCAATTAATTTAAAAAAAAATTCTTGCGGAAGACAAGGCAACACCACTGCCATTCGGTTTCAAACAAATGCTTATTCCTACAGTCGCCATTGGAGATCCAATGGGTAAGATTTTTTGGGTATGTTTCAATGCAATTAAATGTGTAGTCATGTGAAATCTTTGGGAGTTCAAAGCAACTTCATTCTATTATGATGGGTGTGAAGTTTTGTGGAATGTTTAAGAGTTTAGGGCAACTTCAAGGTGGTATTATGGGTGGATATGTCAAGTCGAGTGTAAACAACATTATGACATTGAAGAGGAACCCATGAAGGGGGTCTAGGTCAATTCAAATGGCTTGAAGAAGAAGGGTGGTTGTCATGCTCACAGTCTATGGTTTCCAAAATCTACTCTTGGATGATAAGCCTCCTCTCAAGCGGCAATTGCCACTACCAACAAAGGAAATGCAATCAATACTTCCACCCACCAATAAGATAATCTTTAATGTGGTCCAAACATCTTCAAGAATTCATTCTATGGTTTTTAGAATCTGCTCTTGGATGATAGGCCTCCTTTCAAGGGGCAACCGCCATTGCCAACAAAGGAAATGCAATCAATATTTCCACCCACCAATAAGATAATCTCAAATGTGGCCCAAACATCTTTGAGAATTCACTCTATGATTTCCAAAATATGTTATTGGATGATAGGCTTCCTTTCAAGGGGCAATTGTTTAGTATGTGGTTTTATCCAAATGATCATGCTTGCATAAGAATTTTGAGGATCCTATGTTTTTGAGTGATTGCCATGGCAAGGAATTTAAAGAAGCATCTAAGTGTGGTTGCAACAATAACCATTGCAGCTATTACAATTACCATCTATTTCAGAGATGGATTAATATTCCAAGATTTTCCTTCAAACTTCTTGATGGTATATTGTTTGGAAATAAATAGACAAAACATGACCACTAAAGTAAGTTGGATAAGACTACTAATAATTCCCGCTGATCAAAAGACTTGAATCGAATCCTGGATTTATTCAAAAGACTGAGAGTGATTCACAAACCCACAAGATTTGATAAATGATAATGAACACACACAAAAATAAAACACTTGAAAAAATATCTAGAAAAAAGGAGGATGAAATACAAGACAAATGGGTAAAGTTTTATCACAAACGTCACATTCAAAAATGAGCATATGTATTGTGTTCATATATAGATTCTTAAACCTTTTGGACTTCCAATATTTTTAGTAGATTCAAAACACCATAAGACATATAACTATTTTTAGATGTAACACCCTGGAAAGCTGAAGGCTTTTTGTGAATAATATGGAACACCAAAAAGGTTTGTCTATTTAAAGAATATGAAGAGAACTAGACACCTTATGGCTTCCAATATCCATATTTTTAGCTTCCATTTCAATGTGTATTAAAAAAAGAAATAACATGACAAATAACTAAGTTAGATTTTGATTTTTGCAATCATGGCTTCAAGTTTTTCAAATAGACTAAATTTTGTGCTCCAAAATTTAATAGAAAAATTTGCACTTCAATTTCATGTGTTGGCACCAAACAAAACATCAATATCACCATAAAAAAAGTAATGGTGTGCTACCACAATCCAAAAAATAGTTTTGGACAACTATGGATGTCGAGATTTTCAAACGAAACAATCATTTCAAAGCTATGGACAATTGAAATAGTTTATAGATGGTTGGGTGCAAAAAAAAACAATATTTCTCTCAACACACAACAACTATTTGCCTTGTCTAGGTATTATACATACAAAGGCCAACTATAAATTTTGACCAAATTGTTACAATATATATATATATATATTGTTTGATTTTGATGTTAGCACCAATAGATTTCCATCAAAGCTCCACACACTCCTATTAACAAAGATAGTTTAATCTTTGATCAAAATAACATGTTTCTAAATCCAAAGTGTCATGTTTCAATTTGATTTTTACTTTTATTGCAACAAAGTCCTTGCCTTTCATGGCAAAATTTGATTTAACAACAAAAGTACACAAACATAATTTGAAAATATGTCGTCATGAAAATGTCTAAAGTAGACTAGTCCATCAAACCAAGAGGTTACAATATAGTTTTTACAAATCTAAAGGATTGAAGGACTCACTTCCCAACTCATGTCAATTTCAAAGGTTGTGTTCATTTTAGCAATGGTCACTTCTATACACCATTTTGCATTTGCACACTTGGCAAAACTAGCCTTCATCTTTAGGTGGAATTCTAGATCAGGAAGACACTAGTATTTTCGAATACAATGTTGAACAACATAGAATCCAACTTAATAGGATATATTCAAGTACAATAACTATTTTGCATAAGTATTTCAAACCAACAATAATTGCTAGGTTTGACATCCAAATAACACAAAATTTCATACATTCCTAGTTTGAACCTAGTCCTTTGAAAACAAAGATCCACTAAACTATGCAATGATGTAAAAATCTGAATCTAGTTCCTTCATCAAGAAGTGTCCATATACAAATGGAGAAATTTTATTGTGTCATTTAGGGTACAATTTGAAACTAATCACATAAAGGGGGACAATGTGAATGTTCATATGAATACCCCATATAATTAATCACTTAGGATTAGATGTCTCATCTACAATTGTTAACACTTTTTTCAAATTTCAAGTCATGCTTTTATTCTCATGGATGTATTGAATATCAACTACAGCTAAGATGTCATTCATTTCAATAAACAAAATGGATACAATCTCATTTGTCAAGAAATATAGTCTAGCTACCTACAATTTGATTTTGAATCCATAACACTTCAAACGTATGTACTTTGAGTTTGACAAAAAGAATGACATGGCATCTTACTTTTCTTTGTCCTACTGAACCATGGAAAATGTTCTTCAAGAGTTGGATGTAGTTGTGAAAGATGAATCTACATCTTACCCTTTGTTATTTCCCTTCAAAAGGTGGAATCTCCTACAAAAAAATCAATGATCAACCAACAAGTTTCATTGGCAAGTCAAGTGTTCAAAAATCCAAAATCTAACAATGCCCAACATTTTCCAGAAATAGTTGAGCTTGATGATCTTAACACTAAATAAACAAAAGTTGTAGAAAGACAACCTTTGAAATATTTCTAAAAAACATTACTTTCACCTGAACCATATGAAGAAGAGAACAAACAAGTTATTCCAATTGAAATTCATGAAAAGGAGAGCCCAACCAATCCAAACAAAAATCATGGTTGACCTATTGGATCAAAAAACAACAAGAAAAATCTAGTTACAAATAATGTTGTCCATAAATGCAATGTACTTACAAAAAAGGGAGAAATTCTTTAAACAACATACAATAGCATTTTGTGTATAACATTAAATGTGAGAACAATAACAAAGTATACATTGGGTACAATATCGATCCATACAAATAGTTCAAACAACATATGCCTTAAATAATGATTGTTAACCCAATATATGTTGAGCATAGTGAAAGCCACACATCTTTTAAGCCTACTTTATTATGCCTAATTATTTTCACTTAATTTTAACATTTAGAGCATTGAAATGTATCCATATTCTAAGGGTATCAGACTCTTCACTACCCTCTAGAAATTGAAAATTTCAACATTCTGACGCCTAGTAATTTTAGTATCTATGACTATCCATTAACCTCATGTCCTTGTGTCTCTCTTATCAACAAATATCCATCATTGGCAAATGTAGGAAGAATGGGATTGTTAATTGTATCCTTTTGCATGAGTATGGCGCGAAGAAAAGGATAATAGAAGAAAAACCTTGTGATTATTTCACACAAGATGTTTTAGCTTGTGATAATGTGCAAAAATTGACACCTTGCCTCGTAGGTGCATATTGTATTCACCTTGAAAAGCAAGCACCCACATTCATCATTCATGTTGCGTAAAATATCAACCCACATTGCATCAACATCTCATCTTCCTAATGGTTTTGCTAGTCTATGAAATCCTACCATTTACATCAACAAGCTATGAATTCATCTTAATTTAAGCCATCAAGGTTGCTCAACTACAAGTAATTACATGTAGTTCCAACATTGTGAAAGTTAGTACCACTTGGGAAGGAGTCCACTAGAATGAAATACTATGTCTATCTCCATGACCATGCGGCTTTGTTTGAACAACAAAGGTAATATAAGCTCTAGTTGACTTTCTTAATGTTGCATTTTTAATGAAATTATTTTGAACAAGGTCCATTTCTAGTTACATGAATGTCATAGATATTTCAACTATATATAAAATGTAGCAAAATTGTGGTGAGGCAAAAGATGCCCACCAACAATTGATCCCATTTTGCTACATAATAACACTTGCAATTGAACAACTTTGGATCTGCATATTCAACAACTTTATCAATAAATGCGGTAGTCATGAAATCTTCACCCTTGAATCTTTCAACTTCATCATCTTGATCTTTGATCAAAAGATAGGACTTTACAAGCCCTTCCAATTTCTAAGGAGCCTTAGGAGTGGTTGCTTAAAATCCCACCTTCAAAACCTAAAAAAAAACACATTTATTAAGTCTCTCTACCCAAAAACCACTAAAAAATCTTTGGAAATGTTGGGAAGATTTGTCTTTTAAATTCTCTCAAGACCTATGAGCAAAGATTTGACAACAACCATAGCTCTAGATTCAATAGGTTTATCAAAAACCAAAAGTATCGCCTACTCCACACTATCCATAATGACCTAGTCTTTCAATGGCCACAAGATCCATTGATGTTTCTACTTCACCATTTGGAGCCAATCCCTTTTGTGGCAATTACAATTATACAAAAATGCACATTTGATCCAATTTTCCTTCAACTTCAGTGTTGCTACATATATAGACCCCAATTCATCCCCACCAACATGTAGAAGTTGAGTTTGTGGTGTCCATGCACTTGAAGAACAATTTCATAGACGCCATATCTTGGTGAACTAAATGCTAGGTGCAATTTCAGTTCCATCAAAGATTGTCACACCCTACACAAATTAAACATCTAACTTCCCACCCAACCCAAGCATGTTCCTTCCAAGGTGAGCCTTTAGTTTTCCACCGTGATAAGGACCACCAAGCCCCCCATGGTGAAAACTCCACATGGAAAAGTCTAGTAGGCTTCCCCCATAGTACATTGGGTTAGCTAGGCATTCAATTTGTAGTAGAATAAACAAAAGTAAATTAGTAGCAAGAAAAACTTAACCGTGTTTTCTGCATACAACTTTAATGACCTATAGTGGACTTGAGCATCTAGCCACATTTAGGAGGCCAACAGAACATCAGTGAAGTAACATTGAAGTAATCAATGAACCTTGGGTGAAACAATGGTTGGTCAATTTGATCATAACACATCTATTTTCTTAGAAGCAAGCTTGACACAAGTCATGTTATCTACAAAATGGACACATTCACAATGCATATCAATATGTTGAATGGGTCACCATTAGTTGGTAATAACAAGAAGAAAAACACATGAACTAATAATACAAATGCATGGAAAAGTTGTTACATGGACATACCAAATCAAGCAAAAACTCTATTTGGGAAGGAAAGATCTTCACCTTTGGCACTTTGTATTGAGGTCCTTGAATATTTTGAACATGGAAGTATAAAAGAATATAAATATGGAAATATAAAAATATAAAATATAAATATAAATATGGAAATATTTATGAAAATGGCAGTATGAAATGGAAATATTTAATGAGTATATAGTGGGCATTTGGATTATTTATAAGAACATAACTAATTATTTATCAGCTGTTGGCCGCAAGGCAAGAATTTATCTAGTGTTAGCCAACAAAGAGAGTGAATTAGTTGATTTTTCCAACTTTGAAATTGCACCCAAGAAACCAACTCATAAAAGCATACACATACATAAACTTGCAATTGTGGTATGCCTAAAAAGCGACATCATGTAAACATAATTGCAACCCAATATACAACTTTCATTGAACTACTACAAATTGCACCCCAACCGCCAATATCTTGAGATATTTGAAATCATCAACTTCAAAGGCCACACACTAGAATCTACTGATTGGCCTTTAAGGAATACAACTTTTAGGTTTCATAACCTTTTAACCTCAATAATTTTACAACTTTCAGGTTTCATAACTTTTGATGTATTTGAAGTCCAAGACGAATATTTTGTTTTATTCGTTCCATTATTATCTACAAAACATGCAAACCACCTCCCAAAAAACCTTTGCACCATCTTCAAACTATGACAATGGTTTCACAGTTGACATACACATTACTTTGTTACACCTTAGGTGTAAAGTGCCATAGTCTCAATACATACTCTCTGATAACACCTCCAATTCAAAAAGATAAAATGTAATTTAATTAAATAGTACCTAAGTCAAATAATGAAGCCTTGATAGCCAGTGCGAATTAGGAACCATGGGTCTCCCAAGGGAAAACATTAAGGTTTGTTAACTTCTGCCGCACTGGATTGGGGGCTTCCAATAATTGACCAAGTGTATCCCAAACTTTAGAAACTAAGGAGCTGGACTTTGAAACCACAAAGAGCTCCTTCTATAAATGCATTGGACCCTACTAAATATTTAGTACACAAGATTTGTAAAGAACAAATCCTTGAATTTAGTGAAGATCCAAAGAGCATAAAAAACTCCAACCCTATAAATCAAATAAAGAGCCAAATTGCACGATAGCATGATGGTAAAATTTTCTTTTTTTAAAATATCAAATAGGAACTTAGAATGGCCTATAGTCGTGTGTTCATCTCCACAAAGTCGAAGTCACTAAAGAGCATATCAACAATGAACTCCACCATGCCTGCACTCTCATATCCCAACATGCGCCTTTTCCAAATGCCACCCCAAGTAGGAACCAATATAAGAAACTTCCAAGTTTTAGGTTGCCACTCCCATTTTGGCACCTAATCTGATCCACATCTGCATGGCCACCCCAAATATCTATCATAGATCCTATTTTTGCATCTAATCAATTTTTTCTAAAAACCTTAGGACATGACATAAAAATGAGAGTGATGTGCCAAATCAAGGGGAAGAATAAACTAACGTGTTCAAACCTTGGTTTTCAATATGAGCAAGAATGGTAAGAGGGGAAGAGAAATAAGTCGGAATAGTAAATGCTCACACAACATTGCTTTACGTATCTAAACATAGAATAGGAAAGACAGTCTCATCAGCACCCTTGGTGAATAACTATACTACTTTTGTACCACATTCCTACACCACCGCATGGTTTTTTGAAACTCATCTTTAGGGCATTATGACACAAAATGCAAACTTGCAATTGCATGGAAAAATTTCAATAGTTGATAGTTGAAAGCTCCTTTAAATTTTACCTATCATGCTACATAATTGTGTGTGGGGGCAATGGAAAAAAAATGAAATAGAAAGAATGATGTGCATTAAAGATGTTTAAAATAAGCAAATTTGACAAAGTAATGTTGCATGTATCCTGCAACCTATGGTTCAAGTGTTATTTCAACACATGGATAAATTTTTGTACATGTGAAACATTGCAAAAAAATTCATAGTGTCTTTGGAGCACACCTTAAAAATGTAAGATTCACTTTTTGCACATGAGGAATATTACATTTTTAAGGGGAACATTTTGAACTGATTAAGGGAGGCAACTACTTTATGCTTGGGGTAAGGCCCTTAGATAGGGGTGTAACCAGAATGCAAGCAACATTTCAACTACCATTGCAAGTGGTACCTTTATTCTATAACACCCTTGACCTCAGGCTTTAATTATCACTTTACATCTCCAAAAGTATTTTGATTAGTGAGAAATGGGTGAGGGGTGAAGGGGTTGACCTCGCCTCCAATGCTTCGTTTTGGTTGTTTTTTCTGATGTGTGTTCATCTTTCAATGATAATGTCGCAACCCTTGCCTTGGGCTCATGACCAGGGCAAGGGTTTGCAAGGTTGCGAGCCAAAAGGGAAGTCGGGAGTCACACAACATACTCCCGGGAGTGTGAAAAGGTGTGAAGGAATGAACCCTCACACCCCAAGGGAGTTGCACTTTGGGAGTTAGAGTCCCAGTGGGCTCCCGAATCTTCAGAGGGCGATTACAGGGGTCAAAACTCAATGACTTGAAAAGTTCCTTATATCATTGGAAATTTATTGGAACGTAGATATCTAAAATGGGCTCATATTGCCCATTTGGACATCTAAAATACAAGTTATGGCCAAAAGAAGGGTCGGGAATCAAATTGGCAATTTGACTCTTGACCACTAAAAGTCGAGAATCGACCCGATTTTATGCGTGCAGATGGCGTGCAACATACTATTGAAAAGCTCTTGACGAGGGCTATAACTTTGCTTTAGACCTCATCTCAATCATAGGTCTGCACACATAGTTTTGACGCCCCAAAGTCACAAAAGTCCCAACCTTGGTAATTTCAGGACTCCCACTTGGGAGTTCCGAGACAAAAAGCCATTTGGATGTGGGCCCCATGGAGAGGTGCAGAGTATACTATAAGGGGGAAGGTGGTGGCTTCCCTCAAGTCCGAGCCGTGGTGAGTCTTGTGTGTTCGTGTTGCTCGTGACTCTTCCTAGCTAGCACCAAAGGTGTTCCAACTATGCACTAGCCACCTTGTGTTGGTTTTTTACAGGTCCATGTGAGTAGATAAAGCTTGTCAACTTTTCCTAGTCCCATCCCAGAGCTCTAGCATGCCCCTCTACCCCTTTAAAGTGATGCGAACAAGGGAGCATGCCCCGACTCTTTACTCTTTCGTTGTTTTCTGTTTGGGATTCACATTTGAATCCCTCTAGGAGTTAGGAGTGCGTCAGACAACCTTCTATTTCTCCTTTTCTTTCCATCAATATTCCAAGCACCCCATGTCCATTTCATGTTTCTTTTCACCTCTAGAGGTTTAAATGACCACCCTATCACCTATCGAGGATGACATTCACATTCCCGAAATGGGGACTAAGGAGTCCTCTAGGACTCTCAAAACTTCAAAGTTTGATTGTAGGGGTCAAAACACCTCGCCTTGAGGCGTTCTTCATGACATTGGAAGTATATTGAAATGTAGATGTCAAAAATGGCCTCGCATGAACCATTTGGACATCTACAACACAATTTATGGCAAAAAGAAAGGTCGGGAGTCAAACTAGTAGTTTGACTCTCGACCACTAAAAGTCGGGAATCGACCTGACCTCGGTGTGTGCAGATGGAGTGCGACACATTGTTGGAAATTTTTCAATGAGAGCTACAAATTTTCTTTAGACCTCATCCCAATCCGAAGTTTGAGCAAAGACTTATGAATTCACAAAGTCCCGGGAATCCAAACTGGGACAATTTTGGGACTTTTCCTTGGGAGTCCCGAGACTAAAAGCCATTCAAATGTGGGTGTTGCAAAGTAACGCCGAGAATACTATATGGGGGAAGGTGGTGGCTTCCCCCGAATCCGGGCCGTGGTGAGTCTTGCGAGTCCAGAGTTGCCCGTGGCTTGTCCTAGCACCAAGGGTGCTCCATAATGCAAACTAACCAACTTGTTGGTTGGTTTGATGTAGGTTTGAGTGAGTAACTAAAGCTTGTCCCTTTTCCTAGTCCCATCCCGAAGCTTCAGCACGCCCCTCTACCCCTTTTAGTGCTAAGAGTTGGGAGTGTGCCCTTAAGTCCCCACAACTTCGCTATTTTAGAAACTAAGGCCCATCTTGGGCCTAACTTGGGACTTGGGAGAGCATCATTTCCACTAGACAAAAGTATAAAGTCCTTGCTACATATTTCAACTTTTCTTTTAATTTCCCAATTGGAGAAAAAGAAAGATGAGCCAACCAACCATCCCTTCTCTGCATAAAGTAATGTGTTATAATAGTAGTATCCAATAGACAGTTTAATTGTAAGAACACCAATCGATCACCCATAAATCCTTATGACTTTTAGACCAAAGATCACCATGATTTTATTAAACACTGCCATGAAAGGCAACAAAAAAGGAAAAAAACCTCCAATTGTGTCTAGTCACAAACATTTATTTTGAGTTCAGCACTTTAGAAATATCAGGAGCCAAAATACCTCAATTCATTACTCTTGTTCAACAAAGGTTAGTGACACATTTGTAGCACTATCTTGGATGTCAATGGTGATATGTGACATTTGTTGCAAATGCTGAAGGACTTGCTGGTGAGACAAAGAAAACATTGTTGCTTTCTCCATAGCCTATGTGCATTATTGTTGTAGCATTCTCGACCCATCTTTGATGCCACTAGTTGCTTACACAACATAATCACCTACTCATGTAACGACATAAATGTCCATCATGCATAAATTTTAAGGGTTTAAGGGCTACATTCAAGAGTCAAGATCAAGGCTTCAAATCCATGGAGATAAAAATATGGTTTAATGATTTAGTGCACATGTGTCAAGGTGACTTACATCCAATCCACTTGCATCAATAGATCCATCTTTGCTTTCTTGGGCATGTTTTGTCAAGGAGTTCAAATGCTTCAACTTCTGGTTTTTTGTATTTGTTAATGCAGCTCCTGGGAACATAATGTCACCAAATTGATCTAAATCTAGAGAGGTAACCAAAAGCTCATTGTAAACAACAATATCATTGTGTAGTTTCATAGATTGTGGTGGAGAAGTGGGAGGAAGTGTCTTGGGTTTTGTCTTTGTTGACAAATTGGTGATTTGTTGGGGGCCCAATGGGTAGCTAGTGTGAGGAATTATTGCACACCTTCACCACTAAAATATGCACTCACAATAAAAACCCGGTTGGAAGTGGAACTACTATGTAGTTGTAGTCTAATAAGTAAGGTGGTTCGAGGTAAGTAATGAAATTCACTAAAAATCTAATGCGTTGTGTCCAAATTGAAGCTAGAAAACATCGTGAGGAAATTGTAACTCACCATGATGGAATATGGATAAGCCGTATGTTGATGTTCATTTCAATGTCATGTTCGATGGTTTGAACCTTTCCATTTCGTTTGTCATAACAACTACATACAACATCATAATCTAACATGCATTGGAATTGGAAGCTAATATAAAAGAGCCATGTTAAAACAAATCTCATAAGTTTTTATTTTATGTTTTCGATCAAGAATTAAGCCTCGGAACTAAGAGTCACTTGCTTCGTTTGAGGGAAAAAACAGATAATTCAACCCCCTCTACTTCCAACTAACGTAGCTCCCTTACAGAAAGGCCCGATCAAGCTGAATTTTGGGGATGACCTTCTACACCTTCCAAACTAAAACTAATTCAAATTTGACAAATCTAACAATGAATTTGAGAGAAACAACTAATTAAACCAAAAGTCCAGAGGTTTTGCCATGGAAATCATTCCATTAACCCCACTACAACCCCCCCTACTTCCAACCCACGTAGCTCCCTTATAAAAAACCCGATCAAGCTGAATTTTGGGGAGGGCCTTCTACACCTTCCAAACTAAAATTTCTTCAAATTTGACACAAATCCATTGGTAGATTTGTGAAGAACAATTAATTGGAACAAAAGTCCAGAGGCTTTGCTAAAAGCACTTACTACACAAGTTCCTTCCATGCTTAATTCTTACACACACCCTTTCCATGAGCACCATCCACACATAAGAACTAAAACAACTTTCCTCACACTTCATTCTCCTTCTTTTCTTTCTTTTTTCCATACACAAGAAGTCCTCTTTCCTTTGGCAAGCCTCCATGACCTTCCTTGAATTTGTTCCCCTTGTCCCATGAAAGCTTCGAAATCCTTTTGCACCAATCAATGGCCTCCTCATCCTTCAAAGGCCAATGAGAATTTGAGAATGAATTGCCATCCAATTGAATTTAGGATGAGAATCCTTGGGCCCAATGAAACATAAGAAATATTCCATCCTCCAATCAAAGAGGATGACAATCCTCATGACGAATGGGATTGAAGGATTCATCCTTCCCCTTATCTTGGATATCTTGATGAGGTCTCTTGAGCTTGATCCTTATCTTTTCCGTCCGTTGACCCTCACATCCTAGTTCTTCATCCTAATTACTTCAGGTAACTAACTACTAGGATAATTTATCGGTAGTAACGAGGAAAAGTCCTTGAGTTCTTACTTGACTAATTCAATGGTTGAAGTAACATTCTCGTGTACCATTTACTCATTTGATATTCCCTACCTATTTACTTTACTATGCACTAATTAACTATGTAGTACATAGTAAATTGGAATTACAATTTGCATCACAAAAAAAAACTTTCCCATACTTTTAGATCCACCGTTGAATTTAGGGTTTGATGAATCCATTAGATCTAGGGTGTTCGAGTTTACATGAGGTTCCGTCGTCACTCCCACACCTTACGCCTATCATAATTTGTTAAATAAAAAGGCCTCGACCCCTTCTGAACGCAAGTACCACCTTGTTTGTACTACCTTCTTGGTTTTTGTTGATGCAGGTGCGAACTAGTCATGGCGGACGATGACGCTACGCCTTCAAATCCTCCAGTCGCACCCGTACAACAATAAGAGCTTGAAGAAGCACTGCTCGACTTAAATGTTTCTCAACGGCCGCGCGAAGAAGAATCGCCGAGGAGAGTGGTGCGCACTCGAGTCGATCGTTCGGTATGGAATCGTTGATTGTCTCCTAACCCACATGCTTTAGCAATTTATTTAGAGTTTGTTCCTGCTCGTGGAGTTGCGCCAAAAAGGTTTGAAGAGTGCCAGTGCGAAGATGATGATGTCCGTCTCCATTGTCGAACATGGGTTCCCGGTGATGGCCATTACCGTTGGCTACGAGGCCCGATCAACCCACTTCCCTTAGAGCATCGAGCCGAGTACCTCGTTCGCACCATTCTTCGCATCTTAGATTTTTTACAACTATGATCTATCCTTTAATTCAATTATTCAGTTGTAATTCACCTGAGGCTACTCAGGCGGAAATGTTAATACTTAAGCTTGATTTTGATTTTATTTAAGAATCTGATAGAGTGAGAACTAAATAAAGATGTAATAGGACTACATCCTAAAATCTTACAAGTACATCATTAGTGTTTGAAGATCATTCTACAGACTAACTTAACATTGTCATGGTGAAATGTTATTGTTAATTATGGGCTTGGATTCCCAATATATCAATAAATCCCATCTAATTTTACATCCCTTTTCTCTTCTCAACAACATAAAAAAGGACAATGCACTTTTAAAGGTTTACTAGGTCCTAAACTAATTAAGCGTTACATCGACTGAAATAAAGAAATACTCTATGCCTAGAAATATCACAAAAGCTAATTCAACTATTAATAATCACTACTTGAAGGTTTATAAGCATTCAAATCATTAATATTAAGGAAATTTAAGGAACTAAAGCTTAACTATTTGTTGAGCTATAATCCATGGCTCACAGCTAGTTGTCGAACTAGATCCACTAACACCTACAAAGGATGGGATCAACACTAGAAAGTAATAGCAAAGGAATGATATGTTTAAAAACCATTATGATTCTAAACCCCCAAAAATTCCTAGACTTCTATGTCTCTCTCCTAAGGAAGTCCTTTTTTATAACATTTACCATTTGCTACAAAATTGATTTCTTTAATTTGGTTATGGAGCTCTCCAATCATGAAATCCTTCTCATTCAAGATTTCCTCCAAAACAATGATTCAGTCTCTTGCAGCCCATAATTCTATAATATGCATCTAATGTGGAACGCATGTGAAATAAGGTTGCATATGCACATGATGTCATTTCACCTATCTTGTGATGTGGATCGAAGAAAATCCATAAAGACTTTATTTGCTTAAAACTCTACTCATAACTTTGGAAACTCAATCCAACTATATTATTCCAATAACGCTTATCCATTCATTGCATGAATCATGCTTTCCTTTTAACAATGTGGTAGGTTAAATATAAAACGCAACCCACTCACTAGATAAAATTCCTTGAAGATGGTTGGGATGTATGTTGTGGTTGTTCCAGACATAGTCTTTGAAGATGAGACAAAAAATGGATTAAATGATACCAAATTGTGTTGAAGCAAAAGATACCCACCAAAAACTGATCCCATTTTATTGCATAACAACACTTGCAACTGAACAACTGCATGGACAAGCGCATCTTCATCTTATGACTGTGCTTTGTAGATTAGTGCCCCATTTGCACTACACCAACCCATCCCATATTGGATAAGAAAAGAGGAACATAATGAAAATAAACTCTCCAGTAGCTTAGCCCCACCCCAAATTTGTAAAATTATTCAACATCTCAATTGCAATTCTAATCCAAAATCTATTACTATGTTTGACCATATTGGACTAGGAGATGAAGCAATAATACATAATGTTGAAATTATCCCATAATTTTAACTTTAAGCAAAAAAACTCCATATTGTTGAACATCTATTTCAACTTGCCTTGCTTCTACAACATGAATTGTTCCCACCAGATCAATATTGTTAACATGTGCCCTCACTATGTTGTCTTCCCTAGTTGATGGTTCTTGTTCCTATAATGTCATTGACTCAAAACTATGAGAAACAAATGTAAGAAGAAAGATCTAACATGATCAATCAAAGCATTTAGGTACAAGTGCTTCAATTTGGTTGCCACTATTTTCACACTTGATTATTTCAACTTCAATATCCTGATCTTTGATCAAAAGATAGGACTCTCCGAGCCCTTTTAATTTATGTTGAACCTTAAGAAATGGTTGCTTCAAAACCCACCTTCAAAACTTAAAAACAAACACATTTATTAAGTTTTTCTACCCAAAAACCACCAAAAAGTCTTTGGAAATGTTGAGAAGATTTGTTTTTTTAATTCTTTTAAGACTTGTGAGTAAAGACTTGACAGTAACCATAGCTTTGGATTCAATAGGTTTATCAGATACCAAAAGTATCACTTGCTCCACGTTTTCCAAAATCTCAATTGGTTAGCCTTGATTAAATGGAAAAAACTCATCTTTCATGTTCGTAATTTATTTCTCATCTTACTCACTTGTCACTTGATTGAGTAGGACTTGGTCAAAAAGTCCTTTAGGTTATCTCCATTGGATCTTTCTTCCATTATTGTCAAAAAATTGTTTATTACTTGGTCTTCTATCATATTTTCCTCAAAGCTCACCTTGAATTCATTAGCAGTTCTTTGGGAAAAAAATTAAACATTTTGTCAATCCATTTTTTACTATACTTGTAGAATCTAGCATCATTTTTTCACTTTCATGTGAAGTAACAAGTTTGCCAATCGCAACTTATAATCTTTGCGAGAAAAGGAAAAAAAAACTACACATACCAAAATGTAAAAACCTTTTCCCCCCTTTTCCCCATCCCATTAGGTCAAGATGTCAATACTTTCACCATTTTCCAACCTCCAACTAATAATTAGTAAGCTAAAATTCATTATGTTACTAAAACATGTAGCTTCTTTGTGCAAGTTTTGAAGCTAAAAGTTTTATAGTGACATACCAGTCTAGGCTGCTTGTAGTGCATTACTATACTTCCTTTGCTGCCTATTTTGGCACTTTAATTGGAACTATTGTTGTTACTAATAATGATGGCCCACCACCGTTCTATCAACATCATAATCCATAAAAATAAATTTTCAATTCCAAAAACAACAAAACATAATTAATGAAAAAAGGCAAGCTTAAAAAATTTAGAGGTTTGTAATGAATATTGATGGAATATTGTCTAGGAGATCTTACCCAACAATTCCATAAAACAAACAAATTAAAAAATATATACACTTGATTTTCATTTTTGAAATTTATTTGGAAATATATTCTCATCAATAGTAGACTTTAGTTCAAATGGATGTAATTAAGTAGGTATGAGTAGGTTAAGGATATGTATGCGAAAATGTTATTAAATCATCCATAATAGTTTATCAACCAAAATTAGATTTAAATAATATATACTAAATCTTTTACAAAAGGTTTAACATATATAATAATTCTATGAGGGTTTATGAACAATAAAATTTTGAAAAGGGTAAAAATTAAAAAAGAAATAGAAGTAAGGGATAGTAATGAAATGATAATTGTTAGAGCTTACAAAATACCCTCATAAACCAAATGAAATTCAAGATAGATGCATTACATTAGCTATTAAAAAAATAATGAAATAAATGATTTAATCACAAATCAACCTAATCCAAATGTAATTATTTGAAATATTCATAATTTGTAAAATAGAGACATTTACAAGATATATCTACAAAAAATATAACCTCAACAAACCAACTAATTTTGGAATCCTTTTATTAGCTCTAATTGATAAAACAGTAAGAAGGAATTATTGACAACTAAGAATAGTAGGAAATAAAGTAGCATCCAATGTACATATATATATCTTAATGTGTGTAAGACTGCATTTATTAGATTGGTAACCAACTTAAATATTGAAATTTTGGTTTATTTGAATTGTTGAGGAAATTCAAATTTTAATAACTCATGAGTTCCAAATATAAAGTTTTGAGAAGGGTGAGGGATATTATTGAAATGATATATATTAAAATAATTACTTTAAAAATAATGAAATAATTTAATGGAAAAATTATTAGATATAAATGTATTTATTTAGTTAAGATATATATATATTGTAAAATAAAGACATTTAAGGGATAAATATGTCGGAATTAAAACCTCATTGATTGAATTATTTTGGAATCTTTTCATCATTTCCAATTTAAAAAAATTACAATGGTATTATTGCAAATTTATAATAGTAGGAGACAAAATGGCATCCAAGTGATATATATCCATTTGTGTGTTATAGACTACAATTACTTGAGCCTTAGCCAAATTAAATATTGAAAAGTTTTTTTATATTAATTATTTAGGAAATTAATATTTTACTAACTTGCAAGTTCCAAATATATGATATTAAAGACCTAAATTCAAACATTCGGTTTATATGGAAAACAAGAATTTTGAGATCTAAAATTTCAATTAAGGAATAAGTGGGCAAGGGATATCAAATTGTTTACCTACTTAATGCAATTATCAATAGGGGTTTATACCCCCAAAAATGGGTTGATTAAAAATAAGTAGTTGCCAAATGGGCTTGCATAATTTGGATATATCTATAGTGAGCATTCAACGACATTGGATTATGTTGGAAACTATTGTGTTTTCTTTTTGTCTTGTTGTAATTTTCAAATGTAGGAGTCGATAAACCTTGAAGAAAACACAAGAAGCCCAAGGCATCGAAGACAAAAAAAAAACTTCAAATGGACAAATCCAAAGCATAGGAAGAAACAAACAAAAATGCCACTACGTTGGAAAATTGAAATGACTACAACATGCAATGAAATTAATTTGGCAAGGACCAACTAGAAAGGGGTGCAAATGGGTAACACAAGCCGCACCCACTTGCTTTTTGATTGCTTTTGTGACTACTTTTGGGGAAATGTTCATAGAATACTCTTGGAATATTTTTGAAAACAATTCTGAAACATATTTTTAAATTTCAAAAAACTTTCTTCATGCTATTTTATTTAAGGTCCATGTTAAAAATTTGGCAAAAAAATGTCATTTAAAAAAAATGGAAATCCAATTACTTTGGAACACTGAGAGCAAAAAATGTTTGGAAATCCAAATCTCCACATCGAATTTTGAGACTTTATTAGCTTTTGGAGTGTGAAGAAGAAAAAACTTTTTGAATTCCTAAACTTCAACACTTGTGTCTTACTTTTCTAAACTATTTTGTTGAGCTTGAGGGTGGGTGACATTCTATGTGTCATCCAAAGGTTGCATGGAGAGCTCTCATAAAACTTTAATGTCTAAAAGTTTCATTTCCCTTTGCAATTGTAATGTCTTTGCAAATATTTAGGTTGCCAACATGGATTAATTCATTGGATGGTGAATTTCGTAGTCTTGTGTTGTGTGTATTCACATTGCAATTTAGTGTAGTCCTATCATTTGCAAAGCATTTTGTATTCCTATAAAATAATCTTGCATCCAATACTTTGATTCCTTTCTTTATTTTTATCTATAAAAACTCAATATGTCTTTGCATCTATGTTTGTTTATATGTGTCACCTTAAACCCTTAAGCATTTGAAGTTGATTGCACATATTCTTGCTAAAACTATTCTCATTTTTTTTCTTTCTTAAATTTTTCTTTTGATTTTAAAATGTTATGTGCCTTGGGTGTTTGTCTTCATATGTACGTATGAAGTTCATTTGCCATACATTGAGATTTTTTCAATATTATTTTGCACAAGATATTCATCCTCCAATAGACCCTTCCCCAAGGCAATGGGAAATCTATAATTAATATTAAGTTATTGGCCACATCAATTTTTATAATTTTTTTTTAATCATGGCTATTTAATTACCAAAAAATTAACATTTTATTGACATGAATTGCAGTCTCTATCAAGTATAAAAATTAAACAAATCATATTTTCTTGCCATCTTAAAAGCTTCCCTACTCAAATTATATTTGTGAGTTTGCAATTGTGTGTTTTCTAGAATCCAAATATTCATGAACAATATATTCTTTTTGTTTGTTCATTAACAAATGAATAATTCATTTGCACCATTCTTTTCATTGTTTATTGACATGAAATAATTCCTTAATTCATATTAACTATAAGCCATACATGTATATTGAGAAACTAAAAAAGTTTTTTTCTAGGGTTGTCTTTCTATAGATAATATTTTGTTGGGCTAAAATGGTTCTATCCAAGTTCATGGATTAGTCTGCTACCAAGTTTTATCAAAAATGAATTTTGGGTATGGTTATGGGGTTTTAATAATAAACCATTTGGATCAATGATAACACCACAATGCACTACAATATAATTTCTTGGGGATAGAGATATTTGCAAAGATCATGAATAAGGATTGGTATCCTCTAGTTACATCTTGATTTTTCTCACAATCAAGTTAAATTGTTTTCTTCCTAACATTCAACATCCATTGAAAAGCCTACACTACAATCAACTTCTAGCTAGTTTTTTGCACATGGTTTCTTGCTTCCCCCGTATGTTGGTTTCAATACATGGTTGCTATGGCTTTGAATTCTTAGATATCGACTTATGTGATGATTGGGCTTTCATTTTCAATGATTTCCTTTTCTTCTCCATTGATTAAAACAAGAATTGCACATCCTATTAACTTTGATTTTTCCTTCCCATTTTTCTATGTATTAATTTTATTTTCATCAAGGGACCACATATTGAAATTGCTTGTAAAGTGCTCTCTCAAAATTCAACATTGTATTTGCATCGCAATTGGAGGACAAACTTTTTATTGGGCTTTCTGGTGGGGTGAAGAAAAATTCTTCATATTTTCCTTTTTCAATTGCTCCTCTCCGAATGATTCCCTTGCTAGTATATTGTAATTGTTCTTTCCATGATTTGTCTTCATTTTTTTTCCTAATGACAACCATTGGTAGACCCCTACAATGTAACGCATTTATCAATTAAGTTTATCACGTTCAATCATTACTCAAGAAAAACCATAAATGTAATCAAAACACGACTTCCATTTTCTTCATGAAATCAATATCATTATCCTTTTGTAGGTAATTGCATTATAGTATTTTGATTTAGGTCATTGATGCTTGACCCAATATTGTTCCCAACCAACCAACCAAGTAGAAGTGAATTTTTTGCTTTGAATTATTTTTTATTTCAAAGTCCATTGAACAACAACTCATATGTTTCAACTTGTTTTGGTTGTGTTATGAAAATTTCATGTTCATAAACATTTCTTATCCAAAGTAGCCTTACAAACAACAAACTACATACAATTCTGCACCCATCCACATCTTGTGCTAGCTTAGAATAGGCAACTCATTGCTATCAATGTATTACTAACACGAAATGCATCCTTTTGCATGATTGGGTGAGTTTGAGCATAAGACATATTAATATTGAATAATTCTTTTAACATTCATTTCAAAGAACATAAGACATTGTCCTATTCTAGAAAAAATTGTACCACCAAGCTAATGATTTCTTCTTATACTTTGCACTTTTTCAGCTAATGATTCTTTCTTAATAGAGTTTTTTCGCTTAATTAAAATTTCCATTGTTTCCTTAAAAAAAACATTTACACACATAAAAATTATGTTCAACTAAATACTTAAACTATGTTATGTTTCAAGTCTTGGTTTTGAAAAGGTTAATCTAGTTGAATGCTAAAAAAACTCTTGAACAACTCTTAAACCCAATCTACATAGTTTGACGTCTAAATGGAGTTTTTCACAACTACGCATTTTGAATTATGGATTATTATGCTACTACTTTAAAATATCAATGGTATCATCTATTTTTGTGTCGGACATATTAAGTGTAGACCTATTTCTCTGAATGTCTTATTCGCATCATTGTAGTTCGTTTCTATCTTTTGGTGTCACCAGTTTTGTGCGCTTCTTCATCTATCAAGACATCTTTTTCGCATGGTGTCGTCTTTTTTGTCATTCAACTATGTCATTCCACCATTCGGGCATGTCTCATAATCTTATTCTTCCACTTCACTGCTAATTGTATTAGCCTCCATTAGCTGGTCCATTTCTTGTTATAAGTGAGTATTGGTGCTTCATATGGGTCATCCTCTACATCTACATCTTTTCTTGGCCAATTAATTTTTAAAAATGAATCAATTATTTTTTTGGGCGCATTAAACCTCAACATGTAATTGAATTGTTGATGAAGTCATGTTTTGGAATTTTTATTTGTTGGGTTTGCTGGCCATGGATTGTTTCCAGATGGTCGTTGCAAGCTACTAAAAAACTCCAATTTAAACATTTTGATCACTATCCCATATAACTTGTAATCCTATAAGTGATTAATAAATGCCCAATATTCCACCTCTACTTGGAACTTTGCATCTACATTCTTCAGCTTTTTTTTTTCCACATGTGAGTACAAATCCAAATTTGATGGTGTTCGACAAGAGTATTGTGGATATGGATACCTTACATGATGTAAATGAAGAATCTCTACTCTATTTTTCTTTCATGGAACCTTTCAATTTCAAAATAAAACTAAATTGAATGCACAAAATAACCTAAGTTTGGGAATGTGTCAAGTTGGTGATGTACTTGTAGTGGTCCACTCAAATTTAGCATGACAACTTTGCTTTTCATTGGATAATCTGGTTGGTAGAGGTGATTTTGGAATAGTAACATATTGTAGAACAACTCCAAATGGCGTAATAACTACATTTGTCCCAATTGCCTCAAAATCAAATATTTGCTCATCATCTAATGCTCATACTTGATATTTTCAGTGATTGTTTATTTCAATAGTCACTATGGATTTGTTAATAATCAATTTCAATGTTCAATTTTGACCCTCATTTTTTTTTCCAAAACTGAATATTTCCTTTTGAGATCACATACTTTGAATAAATATTCATGTTATCACATGTATTGAACCACAATTTATTGCAAACAATGGGGTTTTAGATCCTCCATTTTTTGACACGTTTTCGTTTTTGACTGTCATACACCTTTTGTGGTTTTGGGGCTAGCCTATCATTTAATGATTCACTTGAGGTTTTAACACTTTGTTCCTTAATTCTAGTGGCACCCATGTTCGCATGCTTAGAGTTGCATACATTCATCTTTAAGGTTTCATGAATTTTGTTGAGAGCAAGTTGCCAAGCATTACCAAATCCTTTGTAGACAAATCACTCAACAAGCTTGTAAAAAAAAGGTTTCAGAATTGGCTTTTTCACCCTTGCACATTTTTTGAAAAAATTCATGGCATTTGTAAACATTGCCCAATTATGGTCTTCCATATCCTCCTTGGAAATATTTACAATATGTTTGAGCAATGTAAGACTTTCTTTGCCTATTTTTACATTTGCCCATTGCCATGTCACCCATTAATTTGTTTTCTAAATTGTCTCTTCCATTATTTTTCCATGTTTTGATTTTTAGTAAATGCCTAAACCCATGTGTCATCTCTTGGATATTTTAAAGGTTTTTTTTTTGTTAACAAATAGGAGATCTACTCAAGTGCAAACAGAAATATTTATTGAAAGGAAACTAAAACATGATGCTCACAACACATAACATAACATTAAGAACTCCTCAAGGTTCTTGTCACATGAAATACACAAACTTGTGCAATGAAAGAAAAAAAACCAAACCATCAACACCAAGGTATTTATTAAAAGACCAAACCATAAATAACCAAACTAATATAAGTAAAGAAAATAATTCAACCTATGAAAATAACCTAATTACTTTCCTACTCTAATAATTAATGAAACCAAATTAGTTGAGCTTGAATTCTCTACATTTTTTGTCATTTCACATATTTTACTTAGTATGCTTGAGATTAAAGTATTCAATCATACATTCCAAGGTGTTTGATGTGACGTTTGGTGTCAATTTTCTTCTTCCTATCGTAGAATAAAAATTTCATGATTACAAACACGTGATAGAGGTAGAAATGATGGAGGTAGGACGTTTGGGTGGATAAATGCAAATTTAGGTATAGATCAAGCAAATTTGTAGTAGAAGGGGGAAAATGTAATTTGATTGTACAAGTAGCAAAAATTGTGTTTATATGTAAAAGGTTGAAAATGTGAATGAAAATAACAAATAACTTGAAATGATATTGATAATTTAAAGTGTCAATGACTACCATATATTTTTAAAATTCCTAATGGGCACATGCCTCTTGGTGGTGAATGGGTAGTGTTTGGATTGGCACATACCTATTGGTGGGTCAACATGTTTACATGCCGTTGAATTGGATTTAATAAAAAATTTCCCATGGTTTAGATGTTGCAAATTTAATTTAAATGAAATATCAAATATAATTTGAAGTATGATACCAACATTTCATTTGTTGTATTTTTCAAGATATCTAAACCAACATAAAATTTATCCATCATGGGTTTTTTGCATTATTAAAAAAAAGAAATATGTTGCAATGTTCATGAAAAAGTTCATCCTTTTTTTTCATCTGTAAATATCGTCAATCCATGAACACATGGTAGAATATTCGTCCATGTCACCAAATATTCTATCCCATGTGTCACAAAAATGCCATTGAGGTCAATAAAATAATCTTAAAAAGATTCCTTTGGGTTCACTTGTTCACATTCACATACTCATGCGATAGCAACCCTGAAAGGTGTTTAACCATGTTTAACCATGTTTCACTAAAATAATTGTGTTAGTCTCATTTATGTTATTTTAGCCATGTTTAACTTAAGTAATTACATTTAACTTCAATTATGTTTGTTTGGCCATGTTTTGCTTAAATAATTGTGTTTAATTTAATTTATATTTTCATTTAGCGACCTTTAGTTTGGTTGATTATTTTTAGCCAAAATTATTTAAATAATTATGTTTAGCCATGTTTAGATCAATTTAATATATGTGTAGCCTAGATTACCCTCATTTAATTTAGGTCTAATCTAAATTAGCCTAGATTTAGCCTAGGTTAATTTAGGTTTAACCTAATTAGATCTACTTTAGTTTAATCTAAGTTTAGCCTAGAACTTAAGTAGTTTTAATTAAGCTAGACTAGGTTAATTTACTTTTAGCATAAGGAGGCCTAGGTGAACCTAGGTTAGGCTTGTAAGTAATTTAGGCTGACCTATGTCAACCTAAGGTGGCCTAATTTAATTTGAGATTAAATTTTTTTATCTTTAGAATTTTGTGTTTAATAGACTTAATAGTTAAAAATGTGGTAGTGTAATGGATGGGGACTTTAACTCCAAAGTGGAAGTGTGGGGTTCAAGTCCTTGTTTTTGCAATTTATGATACCTAGGCCACTTAACCTAGGTTAGGTAGTTTAGTCTAAGCTACTTAGGCTACTTAGGCTAAGTTGGGTAGCCTAAATTAGTTGGGCTAGATAGGTTAGGTAAACTTTTGGTTAGGCTAACTACATAGGTTAGGCTAGATTGAATGTTCTCGTGTGATGATTTATAATTAAACATGTGTTTATAGGTTTTTGGCACATGTCATCCATCTATCAAGGTGTCTTTTGTAACTTTTAGTTGAGTAAAACAATTGGGTTGACATGGCATGCACTTTACATGTCAAACCAAGGTCAATGATGACATGGAATTTTGATATTATAAGAAAATAAAAAATCCTAATTTACAAAACAACTGGGTTTTGCAACTATATGTCCTTCGTAATTAAATTGGTAAAACGACATGGGTTTAATAATTTAATAATCATTAATTGCAAATGTCCTTTTTAACTAATACATAATCATAAAGGCAAGTTGCAAAACCCAAAATGTGTTTTTGTAAGGTAGGCCACTTTTGTTGCTAGGTAAGCCACTACCACTACCAAGTGGTCCATTTCCACTGCTAAATGGACCAGTTCTGCCAATTGGTGGCATGACGCCTATTGTTGGTTGGGGCTTGGCTCTAAATTGTTTGAGTAGTTAGTTGGTTGTGATGTGGGTTGGTGTGTATGCACAACGAAGCTTCCTTGTTCATTTGGGAAAAATCCCGAATTTGGAAGTCTACCCTGACTAACTATAACCATAACTAAAGTTATAGTACTAGAATTGAAAATGGTTGACGTGCAGCTAATAGCCTTGGTTGCCGCGACATAGGATACCTCAAAAAATAAGGGTTACCTATTAACAAGGTAGTGGGTATACCTCCCAATTTTTTAACAACTACTGGTAGTGATTATGAGGTGTTGTCAGCTAAAACTTGGGAGGCCATAAGAAGGGGGCCTTTAATAGGGGTGGGTAAAATAGTAATAGCTAAGCACAAGTAGATCAATATGGACAACCGGCTATCACATGCCTAGTTCGATAATAAAACTAATTAAAGGGGTTCAAAACAAGTGACAAAAATTCCATTGTTAAAAACAAGGGTTAATAATTTTTTTGGCTAGCAATCTCTTTCATTAGCCCAATTCATTTTTAATGAATGGTTGTTTTGTCCATCTTTAGAAGCATATTTCTTGTAAGACTACATGAGTTCCTTTGTTTTGTTTTTAGAAGTGAAGAATTTCAGCTCCTTTAGTATGGGGATTGAGTAAAACAGTTTCATGGTACCAAAAATCTTTTTTTCTAGTAGGATTCCATTTCAATCTTCGTGAAAGCTTTAGTTTTGTGACAACAATAACTTGTTCTTGTAGTGATTTCTAGTATTATGCCAAATTTCCAAATTTGCGTTTTTAGATGGTGTTTCCAACTCCTTTTGTTCATCACTATGAATAGTTTTTTCAATGTTCATCTTTGGTAGTTCAATTCTTTATTGGCCTCTTGTTAGTCCACCTTATGTGTCTTCTTACAAAATTTCTTCCACTCATTTCCTGATACTCTTTGTTACTATGGTTATCATATTGTGAGGTTACACAACTTGAACAAAGTAAAAAATAGTTTTTTTTGTTTGTGATTTAAATAGTTGTATTAAAACAAATTTTACTTTAAAACATAAAAAGCCACCTCCTTGGAAGAAATAAATAGTTTGAACCAAAATTCTAACCAAAATAGAGTCATTAAACCATAAATCCTAGTTTTGTATTCACAATGTGGTTGCCAAATGTTAAGGCCGTTCGATGAAAGCTTGAGTTTTTTGCATTAAAAATAAAGAGAAACAAAGAGTGATCGTTTCATTATAGGAACATTGAGTGACAAATAGTCACAAAGAGTTTATGAAACTAATAATACAAATATAGTTTAGGTTTTTATATTGCAAAAACTTGAAAACTTTGCAAAGAAACATACAACTTCAATAAGGACATACAAAGACATACAATAAAAAAATTCACAATGTTCAAAAGGTGTTTACTTTGCTTCAAAGTAAAATTGAATAATCATTACACAAGATACATGATACATTCTCCTTTTGAAGCAGTGAAAAACAATGGATGACCCAAAAATCAGAAGAATTTCCATAAAATATCCTATTGTTGTAACTGAAGTTAAAGTTATATTAATTTTTGGTTCTAAAAATAGCCCTTTAGTTATTCTAGTAATCCATTTTGATAAAAACATTTCAATAAAATACTTTGACTAATATTTCTCAATAAAAACTTTGACACACATATTTCAGTTCAAAGATCTCAATACTTAAATTTTGATAAAAAAGTTTACAATGCAAGTTCCTATTAGAGGCTCTTGCTATTAACAAATGACTATTATTTTACAGTTATTTTATAAATAACACAATATGACTTAAAGTTGCGATTTAAGATTTAAACCCATTTGTTTAGGATGCTTTAGGTTTGAGTTTAATGTTACAAGCCAACCATACCTTGCTACATGATATTTAACTAGGCTCCTAAAGGTTGCTTTTTTTTTCTTTCATGAATGCCTTTCAAATCCAACTCATTTAAGATCCCAATTTGGGCACAAGTGGCCTTGATATTAGGACCTTGGTTTGTCCATAGAAAAAACTATGCATTGAAGTTTTGAGATGTTACTCTCACAATTCAAAAAATAACTTACTAATGAGACAA
Organism: Sphagnum tenellum; assembly: GCA_963921925.1. Classification (NCBI taxonomy): domain Eukaryota; kingdom Viridiplantae; phylum Streptophyta; class Sphagnopsida; order Sphagnales; family Sphagnaceae; genus Sphagnum; species Sphagnum tenellum. The sequence goes on from OY998149.1 coordinate 5,847,112, forward strand.
GAAACCCCCAAAACAATTCTTCACAAGCTTGTAATAAGTTTTTCAAGAATTCAAAAAATCAGCTTCAAACTTGGGTTGAATTTCAAATCAGCTTGTCTTTAAGAGAGAAATGAGTGTAAATGAAAATTGAAGTATGATTTTTTTCTATGTTTATTTTGATAATTTAAGTGCTCTACTTTAGTAGGTGGAAGATTATTCCTACTTTGATCATCTCCTAATCTAGGAATGTCTAGACTTATGACAACATTCACCTTGCATTTTTATGTTGGGTAAACGCCCACAAATGACAAACACTTGCAAAGACAAACTTAGCTATCATTTCACACTAGGCCCCTTAGTTTGGGAATGCCCACCTTGGGGCTTTATCGTTCACATAAAAAGCTGCAACTTTTTTTCCTTTGTTTTTTTTATCCTCATCTGCTCCATAAAAACATGTTTCATGGATAGCTTGGAGAAGAAACTTCCAACAAGTGGAAGTTACTCTCCAAGCTGTCAGGAACTTCCACAACTTGAAAGATACCCACCAGGCTCTCATTTAAAGAAAAATTAACTTTAAAACATTTTAAGAGAAGGGTCTAGGATTAGACCCTCATGGGTTTTTGACTTCCCCTCGATCTATCAGCCTCCAGGGATCTCAAATCTGGAAGGGTCTAAACTTAGACTGTTCCCCTATACATAAGTGGGTTGGGTTTCCTATTCAATGTTGGGTGGTTCTTTGATTTTGTTTTGTTATAACCTGTGTGTTTTATGTCTTTGAAGCTCTTCGAAATCAAAGAACCCTTTGGTTTAGGGTCTTTTGAAAAAAATCAGAATAAAGTAACCACCAATTTCCTGTATTTAAAAGTTTTCATAAAGTTTCTCTTCAAAGAACCAGTAGAGAACTGCTCTTCTTTTGAGTCCTTTGAAGATTGATATCTTATTGAGTCGTATTTTAGAGGTTGTTAACTCAATCCTCAACAGTCTTCCTTGGACCTTCACCAAATCACCAAAATAAAGAAAACTCAAATTGAAGCATGGCTATTTTGATCGGTTTCATTTGCCTATTGGAATGAATTTCTGCTGAGGTCCTTAATGCTTTATTTAGCCTCCTGCACAGTTATATGACAGAAATGGGAGATAGGTTAATTGTGACCAGACATCTTTAGATTTACTTGCAATTCGAGACTATGCATAGAAACCAATTCCTAACTATTTGTACTGCAAGAATGTTGTTGTGATAAATTTGTTCATTTTGCTTTGGCTTCACTCCATAATAAGGTCACCCAACTACAAAACAATGGGAGTTTGCACAGTAGTGAACTTTACTACAACTGTAGTGAAGTTCGCTAATATTGCCTTCAGATTTATGTAAGGCAATGTTAGTGGCTCGTCTCTGTGGTTTTTAGTTGTCACTAAGGGGAAGGCAGAGTGACTTCTGCCCTGGACCTTGGGCTCAGCCCTTGGTGCATGGGTCAGAAGGCACTGACAGTAGTGCCTTCCCCTATACATAAGGTACGGCCATATCCTCCTGCCCCATAAAATAATGTCATGCCTTTTCACACAAGGAAGGAAGTACCTTTATCTTTCAACATAGCTTAAGTTTTTTGTACCTTCCACACAGCCTAACAGCCTTGGGAACTCAATTTACAGTGTTTTTTTTTTGGGGGGTGGTTTTGGGGCAAATTTTTGTCTTTTAACAACAAAAGAAAATGTAGTACAACTCATGCAAAGGATTTTCGTGAAAACAAAGCACCAAAGTCGCCAGATTTCAAAGGAAAAAATTGTGAAATCACCATTTTTACACAATACGTTTCAGCACATCCCAAAATCTATGACCAGATTCTTAAGATTTTCTACTTTCCTCTCTGATCTGTAGCCAATCTGGCTAATTCCTCTTGTGGATGATCACCAATGTGGTTACGTAACAAAATTGGAGAAGAAAGAGAAAAATCTCAACTCAAAAATTTGTAAAAACCTCTGCAGGTTTTTAGTGTATGTGCATACATGATTATAGATCAGCAGAACTTGCAGGGTATTTTGGAAAAGGAAATGCTCCAAGTAATTGTTTGGATACCCGCTGGGTATCACAAGGGGAAAATGGAAAGCAATTGTTGATTCCTATGCTGTGTAACGCCCTCTTGGGCTCACCTCAGCTCTACCTCACAGGGGCCCTTATTCCAGTAATTCCCGTGGCCGAGGGCAGTACCCTACACAAAAGGATCTCAAGCAAGGGCTCCCCCATCTTTCTTTCAACCTTGTGAAGGTACCCTGCAAGGTACTCCGCCTAACCTCGTCAGATTGGATAAGAAGCGAGCAGCGTGCGTGCGTGCATGCCGTGCTGCTGCTGATAAAAAAAATTCCGTGAGGAACGAGCGACCCATCAATCAAACCAGATTGTATCCTCCAACACATTGTAGTTCTGTGTCTTGGTAGGTTGGCTTCATCAATTTCGCTGCTATTCTTCCGTGTCTGCTTCATTTTTCTCTGATGTGTGCTGGGTGGAGGGATATTCCTCATGAAGAAATTGTGCACTGTCGTTTCCCGAGGAATTCAGCCATCAAGTTTCCAAATGGGTTTGCAGAATTCATGAGCAATTGGTGAGTAAACCCAAGTATATGAGTTTGAGGAGAACACATTAAGACCCATCATCTTTCTTTGCTTTGGGGTTCCAGGATCGATCGAAAGGGTTAGAACGTGTAGGCATGATCCTACCTTTCTTCTTCTGTTGCAAAGGTTCTGGGAAATGGCAGTGCAGATAGCAGCAGCAGCAGGTTTCAAAAAGAGTATGTGAAGAACTGGATTATAAAGAACCAGTTCTTCTCCTGGGATTGATCATCATAGCTGAAGTGGATTCAAGCAGGGAAAATCACACAATGGGTGTCTGGTTGCAGAGGTTTGGGGAAAAACATTTGTTTGGACAGCATCAGAATGTTGAATTAGGTCAATGCAGTGAAGCTTGACCTAATCTAAGGTACCCATATAGTCAGTGGAGCTTTGGGTGAAGAAGAGGACACATCAGCTATCTAGCTACTTTGTCCAATTTGGGACAATGCCCTAAACATCTTGTATTGCAGCCAAAACCCACTTGTGTTCAGCGGCAGGAGGAGGAGCTCACACATTGGTTTTGCAAAAGTCGGAAGCTCATCCATCACTGGAGCCTTTTGGTGCAGAAAAAACAAACCGGAAGAAGCAGACAGTTCACAGGGCGATACAATCAAAACCTCCAAGAAGAGGGAGCATAATGGGACGTGGCAGCACAGCATACAGGTATGTGGTACTGATGGCAAAGCCATACTGGAAATGGGGCCAAATCTGCAGAGCTCTGAGCTCCAGTGTCCCACCTATCCACAAAGAGGACAAAGTCAAGAGAGTGGGCATCAAGAAGATCTTGATTGCCAACAGGGGAGAGATTGCATGCCGCGTGATGAGAACAGCACAGAAGCTAGGGGTGCAGACTGTGGCAGTGTACAGTGATGCGGACAGACATGCAAAGCATGTGCATGATGCAGATGAAGCTGTACACATTGGTCCTGCTCCTGCGTCTGCGAGCTACTTGAATGCATCTGCTATTGTCACTGCAGCTCTTGAAACCCAAGCTCAGGTAAGGAGTTTCAGACCTAAATAGCTGGAATGCATCAAGGCTACAGACTCAGGTGAGGATGTGTTGGTTATGACGTTTCTGTGTTGTAAATGGAGCAGGCTATCCATCCAGGCTATGGGTTTTTGTCTGAGAGTTCACAATTTGCAGAGCTGTGCAAGCAAAAGGGCATCATCTTCATGGGTCCACCTTCCGCTGCCATCCAGGCCATGGGTGACAAAAGGTGCCCTCACAGACTCCATCCACCCAAGAAGCAGCCTGTGACAAGCACTTGGGGCTTCACAACCTGATCTTCTTTTCCCTCACTCTGTCGGTGCCAAATCCATTGCCGCAGATGCCTTCCATATTCATGTCACCAGAGTATTGTGACCAAAGTCAGACACTTTTCAAAAGCATCAAAGATCTTGTTCCTGCACAGTTTTCTCATTTTGACAAATCCAAAGCTGAACACAAGCCCTAAGTTTTGCTGGGGTGTAAACTTAGGTGAACTGTCCAGATTTGATTGATGCAAGAGCTCTAGAGGAAATCTGAAAAGCTTGTGCAAACCATTCTATTGCCATTCCCACACCCCCAATTCATCTTCCTCAAACTACTTCTTGCTTCGTACAATTGGGGTGCAGACCTCGAAGACCACAAGGCTATGTCAAGTACAGTCTGATGATGTATCTCAATGCAGCAAGGCAACACCATTTGCTGTGAGGATTAGGTGTGGGAGCTTTTTGTGTGACACAGATCTTTTGGTTGATGATGATTCTGCAGTGTGGCAAAGACAATGATGAGTGCAGCGGGGGTGCCTGTGGTGCCAGGCTATCATGGAGAAGATCAGAGTGTATTGTTACTACAAGCTGAGGCAAATCGCATTGGCTATCCTGTGCTCATCAAAGCAACTCAAGGTGGAGGTGGAAAGGTCTGTTGCGTGCTCAGTTCAGCTATTTCCTGCCTCTTTTTGCTATGGGACATGTTGAGATAATCTGTGCCAGTTTGATTCTCTTTGCAGGGAATGAGGATTGTGCACAGTGAATCAGAGTTCAGTGAAAGCCTGGCGAGTGCACAACGGGAATCTCAAGCTGCATTTGGTGACAGCCGTGTGCTGATTGAGAAGTATGTTTCTCAGCCACGCCACATTGAAGTGCAGGTGACATTGAGCTGAATTTCCTTTATTTGAAGCTTGAATTTCTTTAAGGGCCATACAAATGTTTACCTCACTTGTATCAAGTAACAACCTAACAGTGAACTCTTAGTTGATGGTAGCAGATGCAGTAAAGTGATGGGTTTTGGAATATGCAGATTTTTGGAGACAAGCATGGTAATGTAGTCCACTTGAATGAGCGTGACTGCAGTGTGCAAAGACGGCACCAAAAGATTATTGAGGAGGCCCCTGCAGTAAGCTTCCGAACTCTAGAAAAGATAAGTTTTGATTCCATGTGACTCAATTGGATAGCAACTGTGACAGCACATTACAGGGAAGTAATGAAGGGAGTGGTGGGATATGTGCAGCCGCATATAACGTCAGAGTTTCGCCAACGTATAGGGCAGGCAGCTGTCAATGCAGCTAAGGTTTCCAATCCCCTCACCGTTTTCTTGTCTCTGTCTCATTGGAACACACATTTAGTCAAATCAGGTGCCAAAATGGGAGTGGCAGCCTAGAACCTTGAAGTTTCTTATATTGGTTCCTCCCTGGGGTGGCATCTGGAAAAAGGCAGTGGGATATGAGAGTGCAGGCACGGTGGAGTTCATTGTTGATACGCTCTCTGGTGACTTCTACTTCATGGAGATGAACACACGGCTCCAGGTCACTCTAAGTTCCTGCTTGATATTAAAATAAATAAAAAAACTTCTACCGTTATGCTATTGTGCAATCTCACTCCTTGTTTGATTTACACCTGTGGAGTTTTTGACACTCTTTGAATCTTCAGCAGATTCAAGGATTTGTTCTTTAAGGATCATGCGTACTGAATATTTGGTAGGCTTGAATTTGTTGGATAAGACTTGGACATTTAGGAACTCCATGTTTCTGAGCTGCAGGTGGAACACCCTGTCACAGAAATGGTGACAGGGCAAGATTTAGTAGAATGGCAAATCCGAGTTGCAAGTGGGGAGGTTCTTCCCCTTCAGCAAGACCAGATCAAGCTTTCAGGTATGTATGTTTTCTACTACAAAGCTGCCATGCTGAGTGAAGATCATAGCTTATATGTGCAAATGGAACCACTTCAGGTTTCTTATGGTGAATCTTCCTGTGTTTCTTGATGCTTGACGTTTTTTGTCATTGTACCAGGGCATTCATTTGAAGCACGTATATACGCTGAGAATGTACCCAAGGGATTTTTGCCAGCTGCTGGGCTGTTGCATCACTACCACCCTCCTGCTATTTCATCCACTGGTGAGTTTCTGAAAAGCTGATATTTCAGGACCATACAAGGTATCTATCCTTTTTTTCAGGATGTGCTTAAAAAGCTTCTTGGATTTTTGCAGTCAGGGTTGAAAGTGGAGTAGGCAAGGGAGATGCTGTGAGTGTCTTCTATGATCCCATGATTGCCAAGCTTGTAGTGTGGGGTCAGGATCGGTCAGCAGCACTGATCAAACTTCATGATTGTTTGACCAAGTTTCAGGTTTGTGTATGATCTATCCCCTTAGTAAGAAATTCCGATACAGGGATATATACAGATGATTGGGTGCTAGTTTTAGTGCACAAATCTGAAGTTGTCATGTGTCTAAGTATAGTTTGTGCAGGCTCTGATAGAAAGGTGGCTACCAGATTTCAGGTTTGCCCACCAATATTGGGTTCCTCAAGACATTAGCAAACCATCATGCTTTTGCTGCTGGTGATGTGGACACGCACTTCATTGAGCGTTTCAAGCCAGATCTACTTCCAGTTCCTTTGGTGAAGCAAGATGATGCTGTGCCCCAAGAAACCAGAGTTGGTGCAGCTTTGGCTGCTGCAGCCATTAGCACTACTCCTTCACGTAATGTTCCATCTCTTCACCTTGTGCTATTGAAGGAAATGAGTTCTGAGTAACAGATCTTTCTGAAACTGTACACACCTTTATTAAAAAAGTTTCTTTCTCTGAGCCCAAAGCAAATAAAAGGGCCAGAGGGTTTTCATGCTTCTTCAAGACAGTGGAGACCTTGATTGATGGGTTTTCATTGGTAAAACCACCTTAGAAAATTTTGGTTCATGAATGACCATACATGGAAGTATGATAGTAAAGATAACAGTACAGAATCTGTAGATGGCACCTCTACCCTTTTTTTGATGTTTTCTCAGTGGTCTTTTGACATTTGTTCATAGATTTTTAGTGTAACACTTACTGGAAACAAATTAGCTTTGTGGTGGGAAGTTGTTGATAAGGTGACACTAGTTTAAGGGTTGCATTTTGCTGACTAGCAATAACTGACATAAGCTTGGATCTGGTGTTGTTTCTGGATGCAGGAAGCAAGGAAATGGGGAGTAAAGGGTTTATTTGGAACTCTGAATTAGGCTTTCGTCTCAATCATGAGTATTCTCGCATATTGCACTTTGACTGGAAGCCAGAAGCAGGGGATGTACCTCTTGTACCTCTTGCTCTAAGGGTCACACATGGCAAGTTGGGAGACTACACTGTGGAGGTGCTTGTTTTCTCAGTCGTTCTGACCATGCTTGCTATTGTCCTTTTTCATTGATCTAGTAACAATCTGGGCCATCACTAGAGTCTCAGAGTTTATGATATCACCTCAGGATGTTAGGTGTTTAGGTTAGACAGTATGACCCCACCATAAATGAGTTCCCACTTCCTATTTTGATTTTCAAGTTTGGGGTTGGCAGTAGTGATGTCACAGGTCACTGTTTACATATGCTTGACCTAATGTTTCCATTCAAATCTTAGGTTTGTCAACCTTGATTTATGCATATTTTGAGCCAGAGATTTTGCTGTTTCTGTAGTACCCATTAGTTGATGAATGCAGGGGCACAAGTTGGAGAAGATCTGTATTACAGGGAAGCAGGTGGAGAGTGACAGCCATGAGTACAGACTTCATGTGAACAACAAGTCTATATCTTTAAGTCTTGTTCAGTTTCACCAGGTACTCCTTCATTTCAGTGTTTTACTTAGGCTTTTTTGTTCATCAGAAGCCAAAAAAAACTGATGGAACTACTCATGCTTTAATAACTAAAGCTCATGGGGTTGGTGACAGGGAGGTGTGAGTCATGTTGATTTGTGGGAAGGGGAGCAGCATCACCAGTTCACAGTACCTATGCCCCAGTTTGATACAAGTGATGAGTTGAGTGGAGAGCACAGGTCATCAGGAGGGCAGCATGAGAGGAACCAAGTTCAGACACCCGGTGCTGTTATTGCTCCTATGGCTGGTCGGGTAGTCAAACTGTTTGCTGACAATGGGATAAAGGTCAAGAAAGGGGATGCAATTTTAGTCTTGGAGGCCATGAAGATGGAGGTATGCTGGCTTATGTGGTCAAATTACATCCATGAGTCATCAATATGGGAGGCAGGTGGCAGCATAAATTTTCAGAACAATCCAAGGTGACTGACAGCAATTGTGATGTGTTATGGAACAGCATGTGGTGAAAGCTCCTGTAGAGGGGTGGGTTCGAGGGTGCAAAATAGAGGTGGGGCAACAGGTTTCAGACAACACCATTCTTTGCCATATTGAGGTTGGTATTCTGGAACTGAACTGATGCTCTCACATCTTTGTGGCTGATGTGCTGTTTATTGTGCAAAGTTGTGATTTCCAGTGAAATGGGGTGCATTGATAACTGCACAGCTGCTATGATAGATGTCCAGTTTTTGGTCTGCAAAAAATACAGTGGTTTATGCTTACCTGAGATTCTCAACTTAGCTAAGTTCAGGCACTCAAAAGAGTGAAAGGATCATGCCCAGGTATGCTATTGACCTGGAAACCTGTGTACATGGTAAAATTCTGCTAGCTAAATTGGTTTTGGGGTGGGTGCAGCAAGCATGACAAAGAGATCACAATGATGTGCACATGTTCCTGAACATGGGGTACAGATATTTTGTACAGATATTAAACAGAAGTCAACTTTGTACGGGATCAGAGCATCAATTTGTCAGCATCTTGCAAAATCATGCAAGGCTTAGGACCTAGTGTATCATGCTATAAGAGACTCTTGAGCTGTTTGTTGGAACCAACCAACATGAAGCATTGATGATGTGTTTGTGCTCAAAGAAACTCTATTGTTTGTTCTCCCCTCTTTAGTACTATTTGGGAATTAGAGGATCAGGAAACCCCTAGGGGAAGGAAAAAATTCAAACTTGATTCTTGAGGAAAAGCTTGAAATCACTGAAATGTGAACAGGATCTCCCCTCATTTCCTTAGTTAACTTTGCCCTGGTCTTCTTGGGCAACTCAATCATGCATGCAACTTAGTCAAGCCTACCAGCTCTTCAAGCCAAGTCCATGAAGGTGACAGAGGTCACTGTCTTGTATTCCGCTTGTTATGATAGCTGCTATAACTGCAATGACTCCTTCACATGTGTACCAAATTCACAACAGTCAGAGACCAGATTGCATGTGGGCTTGGATGGATTCTTCAAGCATATTCAGATGTTGGTAAATACTTGCAGCCAGTTTGCATGATCCATCTGTTAACCCAGTTTGCCTAGTGCTTTCAACTCAGACATGCACCGAACACACCTTGAAACTGACATTTGCCCTTTCACTTGGCCCCAGATCATGGCAATATAAATGACTGATACCCATGAAACTAATCAGAGTAAATATGTATTTCTTATTATATATGATTATTGATTGAATGATGATGATTCATCTGATGATTTAGGCAGGACAATTTTAGGTTCCATAAGTTGACCTTTCAGCAAATCCAAATTGGAATCTATTATGCTAATTCTCAGGTAATGAGGAATGGAAAGGTGTTTTTTTGAATATATCATAGCCTAGGTTAGTTTCCATGTTGACAAAATGAATATTTTCTTTTTTTCCAAAAAATGAATTCGTCTTTAAAAATTGAAATTATATAATTTTCCATCGTTTACTATAAAATTGTGATATGAGTATTGAAACCATTCAGAATGTAGCCTATGATAATTATGATGAAATTCAACATGTCAACTTCTTATTTTCACAATTTCCATTTCACTGTTGTGGGGATTATTTAATAAAAAAATTGACCTTCAGGTAAGGTATGTCATTTCAAAGTTTTGTTTTTTCAACACCATTGTTGTGAGTAGATTTTCAACACCTTTGCACCAATTTGCATCCTATTTCTTTTCAATTCAATTTGAAAATTGCGTTCAATGTCATTCAATATTTTCATTCAAATGGAACTTAATTTTCACCAAATCAATTCTTTTTGTGTGTTAATTGATCATCTTTGGTTATGTGTAGCAACATGGAACACAAGTAAATAATAAATAATTTAGATTCTGGAATTAAACAGACTCCACAAGTAATCACAAGTTCATCTTTGACCACTATTGAACTTGTAAACATTACTGGGCAAATTTAGGGACTAGTATGTAGACTTGAGAAGAAATTGGGAAATTGTAAAACTTTGTATAATTTTCGAAGCCTTGCAAATATGTTCCACTTCTGAACTCTCACTTGGACTCTACAATTTTAATTTGAAGCTTAAAATTCAAGTACATCTAACCCTAAATCAAGAAGATTCAAAGATGATGAAGTGAAACTCACCTTCATACTTCTGTAAGCCTAGAACATCAAACCCATCTGAATTTGCTACCACTCCACCCATCTTGTCCAAAATTGGCTTCTTGATTTTGTTGAATGCCCACCTATCTAGATGCATCTCCTCATTACACCCCTTGAACAAACAATGTAAAAAAGATGGAAAAATGGGTGACTACACACCAAGAATGGTATGCATGTGTGTAGGAATTCATTTTGCAATCCCACATTGGTTCAAAACCCACATGACAAAATGCACATGGCAAGATTGAGATAGTGTAAGGCTATGAAAAAGAATTGTCATCTTTAATGTGGCATCGAAACACAAAGGCAAAGGTTTCACATCAAGGCATTTATTGCCATTCCACATCAACTGGAACTACATAAAACACCACCTTTTGGTGCTTCAAAACCTTCTGCTTCTCAACAACATTGCTCCAAGATTGTTTAACTTTGACTGAATTCACTTAAGCCCTCTTATGGTCAAACTCCCATATTTCCAACAACCGTTTAAACACCTTCACCATGTGCCTTTCTTAGAGTCCATTCTCCATTGCAAAGACTTAAAACCACAAATGCATCTCTAACATTTTCATTAGGCTTGTTCTCAACAAGAATATTGTTTCAACAAGGACGTTGTTACTTGCAAGAGGTTACAATCTCAAATCGTGAACCTTCAATTTATGGGCATGATGTATTTTTCTTTTAATTAGCTACAAGGTCAGTCCAACATAGGATGGATCACTTTTTGTGTTGCATTGTACTTTTTTGCAAGGTACAATTGATTATTGATAATCAATAAACATGTAGTAAAATCATCAATTTGCCATTTTTTCTAGTGATGTAAAATTGTCGACTTGAAGTTGAACATATACATGTTAATCTTATGTAACAAATATACCCCAAACATATAATAATGGACTTTTGAAATGCACACATATGGATAGTTATGGCATCTTGCACTTCCATATAAAATCACTTTTGTTTATCACTTTCATCTTAAACATGTTATATAAGGACTTTTGATACATTAAAAAGAACCTAGATCCAAAAACTATGTTAAAAAAATCTTAACCAAACAAAAGTTGTGAACTTTTGAATGACTAGATTTAGATTTTTTCAGTAAAAAAGTCTTTAGTTTGATCATTTTTGGTTGAATTATTATTATTATTTCCTCTACCATGTTTCCATAAATTTAAATTTCCATAATTACTTGTGGAATTATTTGCTTTGGGGGGGGGGGGGGGGGGGGGGGGGCGATGATGGTATGAAAATACAAAGATTTTCACAATTTAATATTTCAAAAAAACATCTTGTGGGAATCTTTTACAATTTCCAAGAAACATAAAAGGCAACATGTATGTGGTTATTGGTAAAATTCTGAAGGTTATGAATTATTTGTGATTTTTTTACATGTTCCAAGAAGCATAGGGGGCACTTAGTTTTCATTATTCACTTTTAAAATTTAAGTTATAAATTTTATTGCATTATTGTGGGTGCATACGAAGGTTTTAATGCACCTTCTCTACAAGGTAATATTTTAAGAGACTTCCAAGCTTCTTCTATTCATTCTTGTCAATACACATTGTAGATTTAGACTTCTTGCATTGCCGTAAGTATAGTGTAACCTTCACAAAAAGAAATCTTGTTTTATGCAACCAAAACCTTGGGGGCCCAAGCATTAAATGTAAAAGTTCCATAACACTTGTGTCAAAGAGGTATTGTTTGGGGGGCATTAATTGAGGAAACCTTTCTCTTCCCACTTTATTATTATTTAGTTTTTAAGTATTTATATTTATTTATAAAATTTTTGACATCAAATTTTGATACCTTATATTTATTTAAATTTTTAGTCTTAGATTTTGGTCAAGGAAATGACACATTTTTCAAAGGAAGACGAGGCAAAAGTAGAAGACAAATGAGGAATGAATAATCTACTTTCTTGGTGTTTGATTTTAGAAGTCTATAATGTACACATGGCAATTTTAATGCACCTTGAAGCACACATGGCATTTTTTGGTGCATAGACTTCCAACACAAGGTTAAATGATGGCTCAAGAATCTCAATAGAAAAATATTTGAAGTAACAAACAAGTAATAAATATAAATTTGAATGAATAAAATTTCATTTTGTAATTAGAACTTTCAACGATGAAACTTTTCAAAAATTCACAAAGAACATGTTAAACCTCATCATCAAAAAATTGCAAATTGAACATAAGTGTATGTGCACATAATAAATTTTGCACCTTTACTACAAATTTCATTCATGATTGGAAAATGACCATACTAAATACAATAACATATAGGGCAAGGACTTTTTAAAAAAAATAATGTGTATAATTTCATTGATGCAAAAGGCCTTTGGGTGAAAACATGAAAAAATGAGCTAGTTGCGAAAAGGTTAAAGTCCTTTCCAAGGATTGCATTTTCCACATGGCAAATTTTTATCAATTTATAATGCATTTTTCACACAATTTTTCAAACTGGATATCAAATTTGATGTCAAATATGACATATAGCATAATAAAAACTCAATTTTTTGTGTATCAAGCCTTACATTATAGTCAAATCTATAACTTTACTTTGAACCATGATTACAAATTCAAAACTATAATAATGCTTAAAGATGTTCGAATATTAAAATCTAAAAAAGTATATGTATTTTTATTTTTTGAAAATTCTGAACACATGGAGTTTTTTATGTGGAATATATCAAAGTTCACAAAAAAATTGAAATGATTTGGCAAAATTTTGATTAAAAAAAAGACATTTGAAATAAAAAAACCACATGTCCACAAGCTTTTTTTTCAGTGATTTAAACATATAAAAAGACTTTTGAAACATGGTGAATTTTCATGAAAATTTTGTAGTTGCAACTTTGAAAGTATAAGGATTTATTTCAAAAATTAAATGAATTTTTATATATATAATATTATTGTGGTGATTTTTTAAAAATTCAAAAAAGACAATTAAGCACTATCCACACATTTTGTGGCTCCTAATTTCATGCTTTCACCTCTTTGAACAACATCATTTGATGATTTGAACTTTGAATTGTAAAAAAAAAAATTGATATATTCATGCACAAGACAAATAATACATTAGTTTTAATTTTGATGCAAAATTACAACATAAAAACTCCACCAACATGATTTCAAGATGCATACCAAAAGTTTAAACTATTTCATTTCAATTACTACTATAGAAACATGTCTTTTATGCCCCTAATATTATGATCAATGTGATTGATGTGGTTAAACTACTTGTTTGAAATGACTAAGTTGACTATTTTTTGTTTGTGTTGGTCCCCTTTTGAAGTAGGTATGTTTGAAATGACCTTGATGACTTTTAAAAAAATCAAAACAAATGTACCATTGCTTAGAGTGTGGCATTTTTATGCCTATTCGTATAGGTGCATGCAAGTATAATGACTAATATGTTACTTTTACTAGCATTGTGACCAATGATGTGTAACATTTGCTAGTTTTTACTCATGGGTAATGTTGTTTTGTAATTAGGTGTGCCTAGGCATGTAGGTGCGTAGGCCACCCTAGGGTATATTAGGGGTATACTTATAGGTAAATAAGTCAATACATAGGTAAGAAGGTAGCTAGGTTGGCAAGTAGGTAGGTTATAATTATATAGGTAGGTAGGTTGTAAATAGGTCAATGAAAAATATATGAACCTCCTTATATGAACCTCCTTACACCAACATATTTATTACTTTACTAACTTACCTTCCTTCCTTCTTACCTTACCTACATACCTTCCTACCTCCTAAGTAAGAAGTGCAACAAAATGTGAACTTAAAAAGTGAAATAAAAATATTGACAAAAGTTTTCACCTTATAATATGAAATTGAAAGGGCACATAATTAAAAAAATTATTACTTAAACCCACGTGATGAATGTCATTTCACTTTTAATGATAGCCATAATTTGAAAAACATTTGTTGAAAATTAACTTTATAACATTGCAATTCACCTTGTAATATATTTCATTAAAAAATGAACTCTCTTCTACCTAATGAAATTTTCTTCTGTAAATTGGGACGATTGTGACATCTTTTGTGGTACACATTAATTTGAAGATGCCTTGCAACCTTCCTCTTTCTTGCACATTCAATGAAAAATAATGGATACATGAGTTCATTATGATTGGCTGGCAACTTGTCTTTAAAGACCATTTCTCCATGGCAAATGGCACATCTGACAAACATAACAAATTTGATTTCAAGTTGTTTGTTGCATTTACTTTTGCAAGTTTTGTTTTTTGCTACAAAATTCATCAAAAGTTACATTCATAATGCCATTGCAAGGTATTTCAAAACACACATTTTGGTTTATAAGAACATAAGGTGATTGAGGAGGAGGTAGACTAAACTTGACATGTCCAAAACTAAAACCATTGTAGGCTAGTGATTTCACACTGATGGTGTTGATCCACACATTATTGTTTGAGATTATGTAGTAACCTAATAGTTTCCAGATGGAATAAACATCAGTAGCATTAGATCCACCAAAAAACTAAAATTCACATGTTTGCAATAACATCATTACTATTGTTCCTAATACAATTCAATTAAAGCTTAAACAACCCACATCTTATAATAGTGCCAAATAGATAGGGAATTGACACATTCCCACACTGTAATAAACATAATTGTGGTTGTTATTTGACCCAATACCACCAAGTTCACCATTGTGAAGATTGGCAAAGAACATACATGAGCAACGACCATAAATGTAATGAAGAAGTTGGCACACCAATGTAATTACGTACCCACCTACCAAGCTTCTATGAAATTCAAATTAAGAATTTTTCATTAAGTTTAAAATTGCATGCAAAACTAGAATATGAAACATGACATGTGGCATTTGAAGCTTATTAATTTCTTGCAAATTGATCAATTACAATCAACAATTACACAAAACAACAAACCCCAATGACCTATATTTTTTAGATTGTGTGTTGTTGATCAAAAAGGACAAACATTTTGTTTGTTTGAGTTGAAACTATAATAATGTGACCAAGAAATTATAGAGATGGAGTGGGTACTTGGGTCATTATTAACATGAAAAAAAATTCCGTAATCAAAACCTTCTAAAACAATGTAAGCCTTACCAAAAGTTTTAACTACCACATGACTTTCAACCCTTGAGCTTCTCAATGAGATGATAACCTTGAGGGTCACCTTTTTTAGTAGATATTTCTACATCATGTGTGCTCGTGTATTTTAAAAATCTTTTTGGCAAAAACATGGTTTAACAATTGTTTGTAATTGCATGTGGAAGCTCCAAGTTGTTTTCACACAAGCTCGTAATTGACTTTTCATTAAACCTAACACATAAATGATGTAAAAATGAACCAAGTCCATTTATTAATATTAATATTGAAAAATTAAAAAACGTCTTAGTACTAGTTGAACTAATTATTAATACTAATTCACTTATTAACCATCATTAATTGAACATGTTAAAACCTACAATACTTATGTTAATATACAT
This sequence comes from Sphagnum tenellum, assembly GCA_963921925.1. Classification (NCBI taxonomy): domain Eukaryota; kingdom Viridiplantae; phylum Streptophyta; class Sphagnopsida; order Sphagnales; family Sphagnaceae; genus Sphagnum; species Sphagnum tenellum. Next base: position 5,862,855 of record OY998149.1, read on the forward strand.
AAATATAAATTTCTAATATAAAGAATTAATGAATACCATGCATTAGTTATAAATTATTTTCATACTATACATAACCCTATTGTAAATCTAAGTAATTTATATCTTTTACCCAATAACCAATATATGACATCTTATATTTTTACTCATGTATTTTATAAATTTAATATTGTGTGACCCACACCCCCCCCCTCCCCCCCACCAAGTGAGGCAAGAACAAAGAAACAATCATTAGAGGTCTTCGATGACTTTTTAAATGACTAGATAGATTGTCATAAAAAATATTATTTTGTACCCTATGTATAAAACATACCAATCTTAAATTAATTTTTCATATAACTAATAAATGATAATGCTACAAAAAATGATTATGAAATTTGAATTCATTGACCTATTTAATCCATAAAGGTTGAGGTTTGCTTACTCAGATAGAATATGATGATGTGGAAGTCAAATTGCCATATATGCACATGGTGCAACAACAAATGTCTCATATATAACAATAAAATGTCTATTGTAACACCTAGGTATTCTTACAAGCATATAGGTAAGCCTAGGTATGTAGACCTTTGGTAATCCCTAGGTAGGTTCTAAGTAAGCCTATGTAGAATAAAAATAGACTTTTTTAAACATCACAAAGGCATAATTTTTTGGGTTGGACACATAGTATTGTATAAAACCCATACATAGATTGAATGTTCAATAAAATATCTCAAATAAGTGGAACTAATTTCTTTCTTTTTCTAATTTTGAAATAATTACACTAAAAACTAATAATCAATGAAATATGAACTTTGCAATCTAAGCAATTCCTAGATTAGAGTCCATTAGAAAGATGTGTTAAATGAACTCATTTCTTATATTGGAAATTGAAGCATGTTTTATGCAAATTGATTGCAAGTAAAAAAAACTATTTCTTCTTGTGACATCTATTCCATTTTTGCAAAATTAATAGGAGATTAGGGGCTTGGTCACATGTAAGATGTTTGAATTTCATTTGAAATTGATATTGTATTGTAAAGTGATTGTTTAATATTTGACACATTTCATGAGTAATTTAGATAACTTAAAGTTATAAAACTTCACTTCATCAAAACATTACAAATTATTTGAGATCCTACTGTGACTGAACAATGGGTCACCGCACACCCTGTGTTTGAGTTTAATTTTTGCAACCGTCCTTAATTTTGGCTGCGCATTACTCTCCATTACTACAAGGAATGCATGGCGGCTACTTCTGGATGATCGTGAAGGCTGATCACCCATGAGTGAGGCGGTGCGAATTATGGTGAGGAGTGGAGCTGCATTTATGAGCTGAACTGGTTGGAACGACGGCGACTGAGGAGGTGAACAATAAAAAGCTAAGGAGAAGGCTTCGGAGGCGGATTTTTGGAGAGAAGAATAGAGTTTTAGAGGAGGTCCTTGAGTTGGCAGAATATGCAGTAGATGGAAGATTAGTGCAGATTGTGGTAGATGAACTTAGAGATGCGTAGATAGGAGATGAGACCTGCTCATAGACAAAAATTTTGGCTGATTACAAACATTTTCCGCTGCGCTAGTAACTCAGCCAAGTAGTTGCTATTGTTCTCATGGAAGCATTATCTGTGTGAGTGATCGAATGGGATTCGAGATCACAAGTCTGCTGATTGTGTCTGCATGAGAGCTAGTTTCTTTGAGGGGCGTTGGTAGGATTGAGTTCAGCTGATTCTGTATCAGAGGTTCCTGTATATATTTGGACTTGCGAGCTTACAACACATAAGTCTTCAATCAAGAAGAGTGTTGTGAGGTTGCATTTGCTGCATTTTGTGAGGAAGCAGATTGGAGGTTTAATAGATCGAGTGAACACCGAGAGTTTCTGATCTGAAAGGCTAAGCCTTGTTAGATGTCTGATCGGTGATAAATTTACCATAGATCAAAAGCATGTAGTCCTTGAACATTTTGTGAATGAAGGTGCAAGTTCTAAATTTTGTGATCAGAATCGTTGATAGTCTATGAGTACAAGCTGTGTACGTGTAAAAGATTCGTGAGTGTATGCAGACGAATTCTTGTACGAAAACTGAGAAGGAAAGATCAGGGGTTGTGGTTTGTTTCAGAACCTCAGAAACTTCAATTCTATGTATGCCAGCAAGTTGTCAGGGTGATTGTCTAGTTTCAGCACCCTCCTTTTTGGTATCAGAGCCGGTTCGGATCTGGTAGCTTCGGTAGAACCTGTAGAGGTCTAGGTATAATGATAATTGAAGTATCATGTCTTCATCTAGTGCAAATGAGGTAGGAAGAGAAGAATTAACACAAATATTTGTGAACAACGAATCGTCAATAACTTTGATTATCTGACTACTTAGAGTGGACCACAGAGAGGAGCGGTACTCCTGCGTTTCCTGGGTTTTGGTATGATAACACTTGTAAAAATAGATCCAGATGAAGCCCGAGTCGGAGACATAGCAGTTGAGGTAGCTCACAATGGCTTCCATACGCGCGTTGAGGTTTGGTTGAAGGTGAGAAATGGAGCAAGGGGATGGGTGTCAATCTCAGAGCTACAGACGCAATACTACTACACCTCGTACCTTGCGTAGAGTAACGCCTTCATTTGCTGAGAGGCACCGTAATGTACCTAGGTTGGGAGACATTTGGATTCCCAAGTTTGTTGTTTCACCTAACCATTTTACCAGATTTTACATCCCTGGTGTAGAAAATTTGTTCCAGACTGGAGATTGTGTTGTCAGGGTGGAACATGCTGGATCGAGGTCTCATCTCATTAGTTGGAGAATATGGCGCGATCCAGAGGAGAAGTGGCAATTCCAGCAAGAATCCACAGATGAGCAGATTTTTTCCATTTTCCCATCTGATTTTGCACCTTTGAGACCAGTAGCAAAAGGAGATCAGTCTGAATTTGCAAATTGAATCAGATAATATTTTCTCTTCTCAAAGTCCAACCCAAACAAAATTTACTATAAAGCTATTCGGTATTGTGGTCGCCGATCGTGGTCTAGGGTCGCGTGTGTGATAGAAAAAGTTGCAATTTTGGTTTAAAGCTGAACATTTGCAGGATGACCAGTCCCCAGGGGATGGATGAACTGTTTTGGGGAAGAGACCATGAGGACGTCAACGACTGGGCAGAAAGGCTAACCATGGCAGCAGAAGTGCGTGATCTGAATGCAGACAAGCTCTTCAAGATTGCGAAGCTGAATCTGAGAGGTAGAGCCAAGTAGTGGTTCAAGAGAATACAACCAGCACCAGCCGATTGGCCTGAGTTGAGGACTCTGATAGTGCAAAAATATGGAAATGTGGATGCTGATGACATCAGGATGAGGCTTGATGCCATCAAGCAAGAACCCAAGGAGAGAGTTCAAAAGTATTTTGATTGTTTCGACAAGTTGTTTCAAAAGGGGAGGATACCAGGCGTTGAGCAAAGAAGGAGGTTTTTGGCCAAGCTGAGGCCTGAAATTCAGAAATTATGTATAGTAAGGACATTTACTGACATTGAGGAGCTAGTGGGTGCTACAGTTGAGCTCGAAAGAGTATTAGGTGAACTTGGAAAGACTCCATTCAAACCTCTGAAGGAGGAGCAGGAAGAGGGAGTCGAAGAAACAATGATGGAGAAGTAGGTGACTGCTTTGAACAACACACTTGTTAATTTTTTCAAGAGGAATGTGCCGAATTCTATCGCATCATCCTCTTTCACTATGTCCGGCGGGTGCCAGATCTGTAAGGGAGGAGATCACATAGCCACAACGTGTCCAAGACTTAATGAACCACGGCCGAAATGCACTAAATGTGGAATGCTTCATAGGACAGAGAATTGTGGGATAAAATGATCTTTTTGTGCAGGGTTAGGACACTCGGAGGACAAATGCTGGAAGAAACCCAAGGATGGGAAGGTACATTTTGGAGTAGCAAACTTTGTAGAGGTATTGCTGAATGATGAGGAAGCAACTCTGCAATAACTCAACAAGTTGTGCGGAAATGAAAACATATTTTCATACACTCGAGTGCCTAGGAGAAGAATGCCTGTCGAAGTGGCACCAATAGGTACTATACCATCTCCAGAAGCTGCAGGAGAAGGCACAGGAGCCAATCGAGAGAACTCTGTCAAGTCGAAAATTTTGTCCTTCTTCATTAAAGGGAGGATTTCCCTTATACCAATGGAAACAGTCTTGATGATACCATGGGAATTGGAACACCTGGAGAGTCTGGTGAAGTTGGCTAGAAGAAAAAGGGATGCAGAAGCGACGAACAATCAGGTATCTATGGTCTTGGCAGCTCCAACGCTAAAACAAATCTGCGTCAACAAGACGCATAGAAGCAAAACGCTCCATTTACCGGTGGAGATGAATGGCTATGTGGTGGAAGGACTTGTAGACACTGAAGCATCCATGTCGGTCTTGGCTGCCACTGTGGTGAAAGAAATGGGCATGATGCACCTCATGACAGGATCTGAAAATTTCAAGACCGCGTAACTCTCTATGACTAGATTTGATTTTGGTGATTCTAATTTAATCATTCAACTACAATATGGTGAAGAGATTGCACCCTTTACTTTAGAACATAATGATGGGAGGGAATTTCACAATGCATGTTGGCTTCCAAAACCCTATGTTCTACAACAAAAAGGTGAAAGGAGTTAAGGTTTATGGTGCTTGTTGACAATGGGATGATCCCCACTATCATGTAACCAATGATGGAAATGGTGAAAGGGATGGATGTTGAGGTTATGAAATAGTAGGTTCGATCCACATCCAAGGCAATCTTTGGCAAAAGTAGGTGCCTTCTATCTATTTGGCTCATTGCGCTAACCCAACAAAGGTCGAAATCTGGCATTGATTTGCCAACAAAAAAAAGGTTAAACACTAGTAGTACCATGCTTCTATGATTTTCCTTCCATTTTGTGATGTAGCAATCATTTCTAATATGATTTAGCAAGATTTGGCTACATACTAGATATGAAAGTAGAAAAAAAAATGAAAATCCTTTTATATTTTTTGTTTCCTATGAAACTTACCATAAAAATTCGAAATTTGAAAAACAATTCAAAATTTGACAAATTTGGGCAATTTTTTCTATGGAATTTGTTTTTTTATAGGCTGAAATCATATTTTCAAATCAAAATTTGACAAAATTCACTCATGAAAAACATTGATACTATCCTTTTTTATATAATTGGCAAAATCTCAGAAAAAATTTTAAATGAAAAATTTTAAAAGGAAGTTTTTTTGGTGGGTTTCAATGGCCAAGGTGAATTAACACCCATCATTAGAAGAAAAAAACCAATATGTGACCAATGCATTTATAATTACTTGTGATTATTTGGTTTTTGTAACTAAATTTTTGCCTTCTGTAATTAGTGTGACATTATGCTAATATTAACCGAATCACCTATGACTAACTTGCGACTAGTCTGCAACTAAATTGGTTTACATCTATATATGGGTTGGATTTATCATCCAAAAGTAACCATTTAAAGTCCCATTAGTTGCAAGCGAATTGATGCTTAGTTGCAATCAACATATGTTTATATACATCAATTATAATAATTATTTGATTTATGATTAAACTTAATATTCATAATATTTATATTGCAATTAATATATAATTATTGTTAAATAATAATAATAATATATTTTACTTATTATTTATTACTTCTTATATAAAATGAATAAATAATATTATAACATAATTCTTCACATTAATTAAAATGATTGTCCCCAATCATTTTAATTGTATTTACAACACTTATGTTTTACTAACAATAAAAAACGTTGTATCATAATAAAAAAGTTATGTTCTATAGTAAGGATTTTATTTCAGAATTTTATAATAATCTAAAAATAATGAGCTAAGTTGTTGAAATTATTGTATTAAAAAACAAAGATGCATTAAAATAATTGTATGTATTACTCATTATTTACTTATTTCCAGTAAATTGTTAATATGAAAACATACAATTTTATATTATAATTATTATTCTTTAATGACATGAAATTATTATAGTTACTTAATTTATTTGTAAGCTAGAATTACAATACTTGAATAATTATTAATAAATAATAATAATAATTATTGTTCATAAGTTATAAATTATAAATTAACTTATTATTTAAGTTATAAAAATAATCATAATTTAATTAAAATAATTATTGTTATGACCAGAACTACATGGATTTTAGTTTAATAAATTAAAATATTTATTTCTTGTAACTATTTGTTCATGATATATCACTTTTATAAATAATTATAAATGATCATATTTATTAATTATAAGTTACATTAAATAATTATTGTTACAACATATTTTTTTATAATATATAAATTATATTCTTATTATAAATTAATTACTGTAATTAATGTTACAATATTTTAAAATCATTATAATTATTTCAGATAATTATTAATTATAGTAATTTCATAAATTTTCTGATTGAACATAGTTATTCAAAATTTGTAATTTATAAACTTTAAATCTGAATTAAAATTCTGGAAAATCATAATGTAGTTAGAATAATTATTGCAATGATTATAATTGCAAGCATTATTATACAGTAATGTTTTTAATAAAAAAATCATGTAATTACTTATGTATGATAAATATTTTATATGAATATTACAGTAATTAAAACATATCAATATGTGTTTAGTAGATTATTGTATTCTCAATTATTAATTACCAATGGAAAAAAATAATTACTTGACTAATATTTTTTTCTACAATAAGAAATGTAATTATATAATAATTACAATAATTACAATAATTCATTTAATGTTACTTTTTAAATGAATAATTTGTGTAGGAATTTATTTTTTAATAAACATTATTATTTCATTATTTTTAATTTGAGAACAAATATTTATAATATCTACTTTAAGTGTAATAATAATAATATTTTTACATTAATTATATTATCTATAATTCAACCAGATTTTTAAAAGTAAGGAAATATTGCAAAATATTTAAGTTATTTACTTATCTATGAGTTCTGTATTGACAAGTTGTGAGCAACTAGATAGATAGTTAGTCAAATATTAAAAAGTTATTAGTTATTTAAATAGTTGATAATGAATATTTAATATTTGTAGGGTATAATTTATATTTTAGATCTATGTTAAATTTAATCATTATTAATTGAATGATTATTTAATTATCTAGTGAGCCATGTACTTGAATTGTTTTTAAATCTAAAAACTAAAAAAAAAGGCATGAGGAAAATTTTGAAGTTATTATTTAATTGTGATGAAGTCGCAACTTCAAAATTTATCCCATATTGTTTGTTTTCCATTTTTAGTTTGAACATTATGTAAACAAGGGGTGTGGTCATCCAATTTCACATTAGAAAATGTGTGCATTTGGGATGAGCCATTTAAAAGGTTTAACCCAAAAATAAAATAAAAATTATGCACAATTTTAAACTACTTATTTCCCGAACCTACGTATATACCTAGTAAAGTAGCTACCTAATTTGACCTCCCCACCTAGGTTGGCCTATATACTTACCTACCAAAATACCTACCAATATGAATAGGTATTTAACTTAGGGAGTTAAGACCTACCTACGTACCTTTTTACTTAAGTAAATAGGTAAGTATGTAGCCTAAGTTTTTAAACACCTACTTATGTACCTATTTAGGTACCTCTACCAACCTAATATTAATATTTTGTGTTAAATTAATTTAAAATGTTATGTGGCATATTAACATTAGGCCACGTGTCATAATATGATTCATCCAAACATGTGAATTGAACATCCCAAATTATTTGAAAATAATAATATTGTTTATTTTAAATAATTAAATATTGGGACACGTGGCAACACATCATTTGCCTTCAATAATGACCAAAATAGTCGCATCTTAGTCACATGTGACAATATGTATACAATGGAATCAAAGGATGAATTTGCATTTGTTGATTTTTTCGTTCATCCAATACCCTTGTTGTTTGTGACTAATATCATATGCAACTTGTCCAAGGGGACTAAGGGGATTTTAGTTGCAAATATTCCTTGTGATTAAAATTTTGTTGTAGAGACTAGCCAAAAATAAGTGTTTTTCTTTTAGTGCATGTTGATACCAATGTTGTCTGAATATCTCCTTTTCAAGGAACATATGATTCAAATTTTATACATTTTATAAATGTGTTAAAACCTTAGGTAGGGGGCGGGGGGGGGGGGGGGGGTTTGGGAAAATTCTTAGAACATGTTGATAGAGGTAATATAACTTTGCCCAAACAAGGAGGTTATTAGGTGTAGGGTAAAACTTTAAATTGAAATCATTATCAGAATAAAGGTGCATGGAGCATAGCCGAGTGTAGGGCCGATTTTGGTAATGCCCTTGACTAACGGTTTACCCATTGTAAAGACCTACCAAAAATTCAATGAAAAAATTCAGGCAAAACAAGAGGGGGGCATTATGAAAATTGAAATGCCTTTGTTGTTCTTAGATGAAAAAATATGTTTTATGAAGTTACCTCTAGATACATTGCAAAAAATTTAGTAGGAAAAATATAAGGTTTATGATTTTTCAAAAAGGATGCGATTTCATATCCAACCCAAATTTAAGGTTGTAACATACTCAATAAAAATGGTTATACATTTCAAAGAGTTAAAGTTGTTAGAAGCATATATTAATACAATGATTAAAGTCAAATCATTACTCTTGTTGTAGAAGAATTTCTAAATTACTTCATCTCAGTAAAATTCAAAAAATATTTTATTTCGTATTTGGTGTGTAGTACATTCAAACCCAATTTGTAAGTCACTAATGCAACTAACAACAATGTGCCATGTAAGATAAGTGATGAAACAAGTGGGAATAAGTCTTGCACCTCAGTTGAAAACAACACATTTCAAATATCAAGTATGAACACACATGTATGTACAAAACTTTAAAATTTAATATTCAAATTCATCTAACAAACTAAAACCTGGGGAGGTCCCCAAAGCTTTTGTCCATAAAAAATGAACAAATAATTTTTTTTGAGTTCTATTTCGATTCTACCATGATTGACAATTTAGAAATTAAGGGTTCGCATTGATTTTTTGAGTTGGTTAGGTTAATTTCTTAATATTCAAATCTGAAAACCATTAATTCTAACACTTGGATTCAAGTACCCTTTAATTGTCTATAAAGCCATATGTGGTTTTTTTATCATTAAAAAATGTGTGGATTAATGTTGTGCAAAAAAACGTAAATACACAAATAGATGTTGTGTAAAACAAGGTAATCGTCAAAACTTATTCCCCATGTAAATAAATTATTGACATTATTTAGGTAGAAATTTTCAACAAACTGGCTACCAAATAACAACTTTTTAAATCATCAATTCAAGGGGTATACATGTTTAGGGTGTCACCTATTGGATGTAATTTGGAACATTAATATTTTGAGGTTTTGTCTTTTTTGTCAATTAATTTCTCACCAAAAAAGAAAGCTTTAAATTCAAATCCCATACCATTTGAATTCATCCTATGAGTTTCAAAAAAAAAATCCAAAGTTGATTATAACCTATATGTGTACTAATCATGAACTTGTTGTTGAATTTTAAAACCTAACATCTTTAACCTAGAAAATTAAAAATGTTAAATCTTGCTCCCCCCCCCCAATGTCATATAATAGATGGTGTTGAATTAATCCTCATTATTTTTCATGTTTGTTTGTTGAAAATGAATGAACTTAGTAATGGGCTAGGTGTTGCAAATTCGGTAATAGTTGCCCAAATTGAACGGTCTTTTTCAAGAATCAAATTACATGTGTTCATTCATTAGAAATGTTAAGGTAAATTGGCTGATGATTAAACATTTAGTGATTCAGTCATCAAGATTTTTTTCATTATATATTTTTTGTATTTGGGGTATGATAAATAAAATGTGGACCATTAATTTGCTTTTAAAATGAAAAAGATATGCCCACACAAAGTTGGGGTGGTAAAAATTGTGAAAAAAAATTGCATCAAACACATGGCAACCCATGGGGACTTTGTTTGCCACCTATAAGCAAACAATATTACCTTGACTACCAAATGTTACCTACCTCCATCACTAAGATGAATGAAGAATCCACTAATCAAAATCCTCAAAATTACCATTGAACTTTAAACAAAGGATGGAGATTTAATTTTGTGTAAGGCTTCTAAATCTATGGTGATGGGTGTATGCATTCATGTTCACTAACAAATTTTCAAACAATCATCAAAAACTATGGGCATCACTATTTTGTTTCAACGTGCAAAAATTCCCAAACCTCCTCCTTTTTCACCATTGTTTCTCATCGAATTATGTCAACCCTTTGATTCCACCTCAACTTTTTTTTCTTGACCTGGTGTTTCATGAGTGTTTTGAGCTAAATTGATCATCTTTTTCCTCCTCACCCCCTTTCATGAGTGCTCTAAATTACATTATTACAAAACATGGTTTTTCAAATAGTTCAAGTTGATTAATTGGTCTTTTTTTACTAATGGACATGTCAATTTTGACTAGAGGCTCGAAGAATGTATTTTTTGACCAATCAATTTGAGTAAAATGACTTATTTAACCAATACATTTAGTCAAGTTAGACAACCCTACTCAAAGTGGCCAATGGGTTTTAGTCAAATGGGACATCTTATGCCTATTACATATCTACTTCCTACCTCCCACTTATAATTTTACAACCTACCTACCTACCCACCTACTTACCTACATACTACCTACCTACCTACTTATCCACCCACTTATAACCTACCTACATATTAACTACTTACTTACCTTCCCACACACCTATTTACATAGATGTATTACATACCTACATACCCACCCACTTACCTATCTACATACTACCTAACCACCCATTACCTATCTACTTACCCACCCACCCACCCACTTACCTACCTACCTACCTTCATACCTCATAACTTGTAATGAAGTGTCAAAATAAACATGTGAAATAAAAAAATTAACAAAAGTTGAACACCTTTTGATGGTGTGGTCCATTAGTTAAGGACTTGGTTTATCATTGGGGAGGTCAAAGGTTCAATTCCTATTATTATAACCTATTTACATGTTTAAACAGCTAAGGTAGGTAAGGTAGGTTAAGTGGGATATATTACGTTAAATTAAGGTAGGTCAAGTAGGATAGGCTAGGCTAGGCTACCACCTACTTGCCTATCTTTCTACGACCTACCTGCCTACCTACTTGCTTGCCTTTTTATGACCTACCTACCTACTTGCCACAACTTTTTTTATACTAATACAAATTTCACCAACCAAAATTACTAGTCAAATGGTCCATATTCTGATAATTAAAAAACCACCCCAATCACAACGGACATGTTGAAATTGACTTGTCCAAAATGACGGAATGGTCTTTTTGACACATGTTCAAATTGGGTACTTTTTTACTAGATTTGCGAGTAAAAAAACACCATATTTTCTAGTAGTGCTACGTTGATCCTCTTTTTAGGAGCTCCTTTAATCCTTTGATTCATTCATGTGAAGGCAGTAAGCTTGTTGGTTGGTGACTTCATTTTGTTTAGCGATTTTTTGCCTATTAGCAAATTTCATGTTAAAAGACTATTCCACATCTAAGATTCATGCCCATGTATTTATATGGGTTTGTTTGCTTGCTTGTGCAAAAATTCTAATGAAATTCATTCCCCATTTCCTTCATAGCTATTAAAGTCCAAGTTGCAGCAAACTATGCTTTAACATGTTTTTCAACTACTTTTTGAGCTACTCAATCCATTGTAGACCGCACATTTATTATTCTCTTCAATCTCTTCTCCTCCCTTTCCTTTTGTTTGTTTTTTTTAAATTTCCTTTGCATTTACCTTGTCCATGGCCTTTTTTCCCATGATATCTAAGTATTAATTAGACGTTATTACATGGAATTGGGAATAATCAATTAATGGTTATTTTCCTTTTGCATGTCTTACATGTAAATGAAGCAACGAAAATAAGTTGTGCATAGACATCACTATGCCAAAATGCATCCCTCATGACTAATTTTTTTTGTGATTATGTCTAAATCTATCATGTAGTCATTTTCTTAGTCATCTCCATGTTTCATTCATAGTCACTTTCCTTTAGTCATTTTCACGATTATGTTGTAACATTTGTGATTGTTGTAATTATGTTGTAACTACATTATATATATGACCACATGTGGATTTTGATTTTGATTTTTTTGGTGTTATTCAAGTTTTTTAAATAATTAAATTGATTTATTAATTATATATCTTTTTAGAATTGTAAATCACATATTATAAATAATATTGGAGATCATATTTAATACATTTAATCAAATATATATAATATAATGGTTAAAATCATGATTTAAAATTATAATAATATTTTTTCATATAAAAATAAAAATAACATAAAACTATTGGTTATATAGGAATTAATTAAAAATTAAAAATTGGAGGTTAATATTTAAATTAATATTGTACATCATAAATATTATATTCAACATTAAAAAAATATTATAATTTTATTGAATGTAAAATACTTGTGATCTATTTAAGAAGATTATAATAATTCAAATTGACACCCCCCCAAACTCCTCAAGGGATCCAAAGGTGGGTCTTAAAGTGAAATGACGAAAGAAGAATAAAATTAGGGCACACTTCCTAATTCGCAACACTTTGGGGGTAAAAGGGTGTGTTGAAGCTTCGGGATGGGACTAGGACTAGGACGAATTCACAAATGAAAGTTCAAGATGAAATCAACCTACACAACCAAGAAAAAAAGACAATTAGTGTAAAGTTGAATGGAAGTGGTGTGACGAATTTAGTAGGAACAACCTCAAGCACAAGCTTCACATGGCCCACAACCTTTGGGAGGAGGCATCACTCCCCTCCCTATAGTATACTTTGTGCCTCTCTACGAGGACTACATTTAAATGTCACTTTTCCTTAGGACTTTCAAATGGGAGTCCCAAAACTGGGACTCTTGTTGTCCCAAAACTTTGGATGCCCATATTTTTCTCAAACCAAGTTTGTTTTGAGAGTTCAAGGACAATATCTTGTAGCCCTTTAAAATATCTTTCCAATGGTGTATAACAAGTTCCAATCGAACCTCGTTTGACCCCTGTTTTCAAGAGATTTGTGGTCAGGAGTCTAATTCCCAATTTGACTTCCGCCCCCTTCTTTTGATCATAACTCATGCAAATCATGTCTAAATGAACAATGCAAAGGAACTTTAAGCATTTATGATTCAAGACCTTTCTAATGGTATCCTGGGGTTCAATTTGGTGTGTTTTTGTCTTTTCAACCAAGGTTCTGAACATTCACAACTTCCGCATAAGTGCAATTCCCAAAATGAGAGTGCATTTGGGAGTCATTGGGATTCATCCCTTGCATTCTCCCCCATTTGTGATAGTGTGTTTCACACCTAAACACACTTTCAACCTCATGGGCCCTTGCATTTCACATTTTGTCACGAACCCAATGTCAAGGTTACAACACATATATTTAATACATCAAGTTTTTATAAAATATATAATTTTAATCAAATATAATTTTATAATGTGGGAAGTACATCATTATTTATTATTATGTCCATTTATAATTAAATCATGTGTTTGAGTTTTTAAAGAAAATAATGGTCATTGAAATAATGAATTTCAAACTTTTTTTTTACTCAAATGAGTTTACATTTTAAAAAGGAGAAAAATATAAGTGTGTATGTCAATGAGAAAATATTAACAATGAACTTTGAATTTTTTCATTTAATCAAAATATCAATAAGATATTAAATATTAAAACAGGCATTCGTGTAACATTTACAACAAAACATGGGTTAAATTAAATGCAACCCACTATGTTTACATATCAAGTGGGGTGGTTTGTTGGTTAAAGATTTGATTTCCATTGTTGAGGTCCAAGGATTGAACCTCACAAGTGACATGGTTGTGGTTAACAATGATATGTTGACCAAATATTCCTATGCCTAGGCCTATGTACCTAGACTAGGTGACCTTCCTCGTTACCTAAACTATATTTTAGGCTAGCATTATGTAATGACACATGTCAAACTATCATAGGATGAAAATAATAATAATAATAAATATTCAATAACAAGAATCATTTAATATTACTAATTTAATAATCAATATTATTTATTTTTGTTTATATTATGATATTAATAATTATATTAGATTATTTACATAAATATATAATATAATAATAATTTATTATGTGTGTGTGCGTGTGTGTGTGTAGTTGCAAAAGATAGTCATATGTTTACAACTAGGACACAAATGACTGGGTGTCCTATGTTATGTGTCTTATATGACTGCAAACTTAGTCATACATGTTGTAAAGGATGCATTTTGGCGCAGTGCATGGATCCTTATGTTAGAATTGGTGGTAAAAAAATAGAGTTTCATGCAACACATCATGGCTATATATAGGTTTACAACATTGAATTCCTTTAATTGCTCTTCAATATTACTAAGGCTATGAAGGATGTCTACATAATAATTTTGGTCATCTTTAGACATGGTAGAAAGATCTTCAGTTGTTGATTAAGAAACCACTTCACTTATATGCAAAAAATTGTAGTTGCACATTTTTTTCCCCCAATCTTGATTCTAATAGATTTCATCATCTATTATGTTGTTTTCATTTCCTTAATAATTGACCAGCTTTGTAATATATATTTGTGAAAGTTGAGTCTTACTGTTCTTTGCCTTGGGATTGAAAGGCCATATACCTATGGCCATAAATCCAAACTTGATATTTTTTTGTTAATGATTGTTCTAAAACCTTATCTACCCACCCATCCAATGTTATCTTATTTGGTTCCATACGATTGTTTTTAAACATGGCAACATCTTTAACATTTTAGATGTTGTTTTAAATGGCTTGAAACAAGATACATCTAATGGTTCAAGATCATGTGATGTGTGGGGGTAGGGTGGTCATGTTTAAGACCATCTTTTGTGCTTGTGATACTACTTCGAAGGTAACATGACTTCCATGCCCATCTAGAACTAGTAAGTGTCTATTGGTGAAGGAAATCCCATCTAGAATAAATTTCTTAAAGAAAGAGAGGAACTCCTTGAACAAAAAAGAAATCATTTAGGCCTTTTTTAATTGTCATGCAAGTCCCTGGTTTACAGAGTTTAATGTAGTGATCCCATAGTCTTCATCCTCTAAAGATGTAGAACCCTAGTAGAACAAACCTTACAACATTCATTGCACAATTTATAGTTAACCATTCTTGGGATTTAAGGATGGTACTGTACCCTTATTCTTACTTATTTGCTAGCTTAAATTCTAGTTTCATTTGAATTACATACATGTTTTGGAACATAACTGCATTGATTGTATAATGTTTATAGGTTAATGTATAAAGATTTACAAGTATCAAGTGTTAATCCTTGTGCTCTACAGACCTCCAATCCTTTTGCCTAGCGAATGCTTAACTCTTGATGCATGTGCTTGAACCAATACCACCAATTGTTACTTGGTATCCCATCTCAAAACGATGTTAGTCTTGTTTGTGCTAGTTTTGCAACCTTCATCTTCAATTAATGTAGATTAATGGATAGTTTGCATTATTGCATAGCTAAGGTCCACTCAATCATTTCAACATCCTTTTCTATTGTGAGCACACCTCTTAACCCCATCTTTCTAAATCTAGTTTTTCTGTTCAAGTGATTGAAAAGTGAATTTAAAGGAATGTTCCATGCTATGTTGGCCCTTTTTAATGAATGTGTCCCTCTTTCAACAACATCCATTGTTGTTTCCAATGCATCATTTGTCCACCTACTTCTTTTACATATTGTAGATGCTCAATTTAACTAAACTATTAATCTTCATGCATTAACTTGAACTAGGAGCATGGAAGACTAGCAATTAAAACGTTGACTATCAAGTTGGATTATTAACTAGCATGGATTATCAACATGCTAATTGTTAATCTTTTGTTAATTATCTAATGCAACTTAGGGGGCAAATTTTTGTTGGTTGTTGAATGTAAGTCCAACATGTTATTTTGTCACTTTCGAAGAATAGTTAAGTTCATGGTTGGCTTCTTCCTGATCCCAATTGGTGGTGTATGTTTTGGCTCAATCAAGGTTATGCCTTTCTCTTTCTTCTACACAACCCAAGAATCTAAAAAATGCAATAAGTCTGGAAATTGGGCTAATGCAAGTTGTTGAAAGAATTCTATATAGAATGACTTATGTAACCAAGTTGATCCCTTGCTCTCTTGAATCTTTGTCATTAAGCATTTTGGACTATAGATTACTAAATCCAATGATAGTCAAAGTGTTTCTTGAATTTTTTGTTTTAAATCTAATCTATGATATAAGTCTCTGAACCTTCTTCTACTTTGATATTTAGATCTAGTTTTTGCAAATGTCTTTATTCCTTTACATGTTCTACTTTGATTTTAAAATATTGTTTTTGCAAATCTACTTGTTCTTCTACATGCTTTACTTTGATATTCAAATTTGGTTTCTACATAATTACTTGTGGAGTTGGTGCTTCCTTTTATACTTTCCGTACTTTGAATTTCAACTTTGGTTTCTACAAATTCTCTTTCAAACTTGTTTTTTGCAAGAAGAGTTGTAAACTTGACCTATCTTCCTCTATTCTCATTGGCAGATTTGTAATTATCAACACTACATCAATAGAACCTAAAAACTTTGAGCAAAGTTACAAATGTTCTTACACTCTAACTCATAGAGATGACATATTTTTAAAATATTAAAAACATCGAACCAATGTTTTGATTTCAACTTGTGTGTAAAATTGAATTGCATTAAGCCTTTTTGGAAAAAATTAAAAATGCTTTAGCATATAGGAATTTAGAAAAGGCTTCCTTTGGAAGACTAATCAATGGAGTTTTTGGAATATTCAAGGATTTAATGTCCTATTGATTTTTGGGCACAATGTTTTTGTTAGGATTTAGGTTATATTTATGAATAGTTGCATGCCTGTCAATGTGATAAACAAACTTCCATAACCAAACATTTTTTTACACTTTTCATTATTTCTTTTGTGAAACCAATCTTAATCCAATTATTGACTTTAAAATGCTTTATGTTACCCTTGATCTATTTCAAAAGACACCTACAAACAAACACTCCATACTTGACAATAATATTAACCATTCCTCTATTTTCAAATTAGTGCTTCAAGTTATACTATTATTTTCCCTTGACTAAACGAATCATATACATGATAACGTTTTTATAAAAAAAACAAAACAAAACATAAGGTCATAGGAACATTTTAAAATGCTAGTAGCTTCGCCCATGGCCATTCATGAACGTCAAGTTGACCTGCTAGGGTGTTTGGTTGTTGGGTTATATTTGGTGGGGGGCATATTGACCCTAGATCCAATTCATTTTAAACCAATGTGATAGCTAAGATGTAAAACTTTCTTGTGATGTTTGGTTGTATGGATAGTGTTCCATTTTTCTTTTGAGGGTGGGCATTTAAAGTTTTGCCATAACTTCAAGTAAGGGGGTAAAGTTAAGCATGGGATAGCTAAAATGTAAAACTTTCTTGCAATGTTTGGTTGTATGGACAGTGTTTCCCTTTTCTTTTTTAAAATGCACAAAAGCAATTTATTTTCATCCATTTCATTTGTGGATGAAAAAAAATTCAAACCATTACATCAGTGGCACAATACATAAATATGTAGTTGTTAGGCCTTCAATTCACAACTATATGGCCCATCTAAGAAGGTACTAACTTAATTCAAAAGGAAGTAATAACTAGATAAAAGAAGTGAGGTTTTCCTTTTATTGTAGTTGTGCTTGAAGTTTATTTGGTTCCCAATCATCTAATTCAAGCATTTCACATGTGCCTATTATGAGTGCTCATAACATTGTGCGGTCGACCAATGCAAATTGTTGGCCTACAATTTGTGGTTACAAGAAAGTGAAATGACCTTTTGTCTTCAAAATAACATAGCAACACACCAACAATTAGGAGCTTGGCATTTAACTTATCCTATGCATTGTTTTCCCCATTGTTGTTGTCCCCTCACTTGGGTATGGACAAATTTACAGTATTCTTTCAGATAACAAAGGATACGATGTGCCTATTAAAAATTACCCTGGATGTTCATTTGTCTACTTTGTCACAATGTTGGTAGAATCTTTGGGTGGTTGTGGGGTGTATGTCAAATGTAAGCATGTGTATCATGTTTCATAGACAATTATGTTTTGTGAGCTCATGGAAGAGTTCATTCATTAGTACACATGGAATTAGAGTGAAGTTCAACGTTTGTTGAAGCATTGTAAAGCCTTTGAATTCTTGTGATAGTACATTAGAATCTCATTCATAAATATCTCTATAGTTAGCTAGACTATGTAGGAAGTTTAGATTCTGAATTTGGCCCAATGGTTTTTTTCTCCACTTTGTAAATTTTCAATCATTGTAGAGTGATGTATATTGATGTATAATACATCACCCATTTCAACACATGTTTGTCAAATATTTAGTATACTTTGAAAAATTAATTTTCTTCAAATATTTTTCAAGTATGCAATTCCCACCTATTTTAACATTTTTGAAAATATTGTAATTATTGTTCAAAAACATTAGTGCTCTCAACAACTTTCTTGGCCAAACCCATGTTTAGAGTCAATAAACCATTGTTGATCTTATAACAAACCATGGATGTGATGTGGCAAAATATTCCATGGCTTGTTCAAGAATATTTTGCCATGTCATAAAATATTTTGTGACATGGCAAAATATTTTGCCACACAATTTAATAATATCCACATGGCAAATGAATATACTAACAATATTCCATGAGATGGCATGGAATATGTTGTAAGATTCTTTCTTGCTCATCTAAGTAGGCTTGCCCACTTGTCGCTAACATCATTGGTACCTAGCTCTATAGGAAGCACCATTTCATTGAAGGCTAAAACATTATATTGAATCCCTCTATTCATGGTTGATTATTAAAACCTTTAGACAATTTTGTTGAAAATAATATGAGATGTAAAGGAATCAACTTGTTTTCCTTCAACCATAGGATTGAACATGTTAGAAACTTGAATGGCAAATGATTGTTCATCATCACTTTCCATTTGCCACTTAAGTTCCTAATCTAGCTTCCAACAAAGTCTCCAACTCATGAGTCTACACGTACCTCCACCAACTTCTACCTTCAAAATCTTGTTGCCTACTCAGAGCAAACTCTCAATCCCTAATACAAAGAATTTGATAAAACAATTGAAAGAATATAGGCCTTGGGTATCCAAATATCCCCAACCCTTTGAATTTCACTTTATTTTTCAAATCTTGAAGCAGTAATACTAGGGGATGTAAGAAGTAAAAATAAACTTGCATTGAAATTGTTCGATGTTGTTCCACTCTCTAGTTCCATCATGGATTTTAATCCATACTTGTGCATGAAAGAACTAAAACCATTGTAGTTGATTTTAACCGCAAGATTTCTAATTTGTGCTTCATTTGGATCAATCCCAACAATGCTAAAAAAT
Source organism: Sphagnum tenellum (assembly GCA_963921925.1). Taxonomy (NCBI): domain Eukaryota; kingdom Viridiplantae; phylum Streptophyta; class Sphagnopsida; order Sphagnales; family Sphagnaceae; genus Sphagnum; species Sphagnum tenellum. The sequence goes on from OY998149.1 coordinate 5,882,298, forward strand.
ACTAAATCCCACATATGCAATATCAAAGACACTATAAATGGAATCTGTTCTATTCCTAGGCTATCAAATCTATGGACAATTTGATGTTCAAATATTTCTTGAGTAGTCAGATTTTGGACATGATCATTGCTACTAGAGTTTCATATTTTTCAAATTTTAAATTAATCTTGGAGCAATTCCAAAAATTATTGTTTTCCTTTGACCAACATGTTCTAATACTAAAAAGGAGGGCATGCTGAAGTCCATATGCTTTCTTATAGCAAACAAATGTTGTGTGATTGAAATTATGTGGAATTAAAATAGATTGATGAAAAACACATACCTAAACCAACTAACTTTAAATTATTTAAAAGCATAGAACAAAATTAAAACCTATGGACCTTGATGGATTAGTTCACTTTGGACCTCCAATCAATGTGAGCCATCATGGCCTATTCTTGTGGATATTCAACAACGTTTTCAAACAATGCAAAACACCTTGCCCATTCCCAACTAGACCTAATCTAATGCTGAATTTGTACTAGACATGGAGATGATGCTAACAAGCAATTCCGTTGGCAATCTTCTTTTGTTCTTCACTTTTCTTAGCTATTCCCAACTACTAAAACATGTTCATAGCTCCCAAACACTTAGGTACTCGATTCATTCCACAATACAAAATGAAATACAAACACATTAGATTTGAGTAGAACATCCCACAAAAGACCAACCCATTGATCCCCTTGAGCCTTTCATCCCTTCCATTAGTTACTCCCTATTGACTCTTTATTACATATTGTTCTACTTTCTAACTCCAACACAATGAATTCTATGGAATTAATTCATAGAACTATTTAACTTCCAAGTAAGGTATTCTTCCCAAAAACATCAATCTTAAAAATCTTGAAAACAAAAGCAATTCAGTTTGTAAAAATAAGAAAAACCTGAATATTTAACTTTTCCATTATCTTGCATTTATCTTCTTCCAAACATCAAGCACATTGTCCTTTGTCAGCAACTCTTGAGTTATCTCCATCACACAACCGAAGAATCATGAAAACTATGTTCCATCACCAACACCTGATCTGAACATGAGCTTGTAATTTGAGCTCGACTACAGCACCGACCAACCCTTTTAAAAGTATCCTAGACATATCAAGGGTTTGATTGAGCCTCATGTCAAGTGGTGGTGCTTTAAAATGATTGATTACCTATGGATGTAACATTATGAAATGATCCTTCAGGTGAAGGAAATTGTTAATAATGTTAGATTTATCCTACAAACAAGGGTATCATGGATGACAAATCACGCACATTTACATAAATTTCCTTCCATGCCAGAGTGGTACAATAATCTCTCTGATCATAGTTTTGTGATGATATTGGGGACACGCCAAAGTCTCGTCAACAGGAAATGAACTCATCCTTTCAGGTGTTTGTTCTATCTTGGAAATGAGCAAGAGTCACCTATGATAGAAATGGTGGTCTTGAACAGTCCAACGCATGACTGCGCATGTTGGATCTATGAAGGACATGATTTGTAAAGGATATGGTCACTGGTGTTAGATCCTCCAGGGTCAATAGCAGCAACTTGGAACTCCACAATGCGAACAACTCTCAGTATCCACTGAATTTAGTGATTCAGATATGCAGTTTTTGTTGGGGTGGGGGGTGTCTTTATGAACCTTGGGGTCAAACCCTACTCTGCAAGACCAAACTTATAGCTACAAAAGTATGGGCAGAACTGCCGGGTGGACAAGTAGTACATCAAACTAGGTACTGAATGAATCTTTTGCTTGTTACTAGGTCTGGTTTCCTTCAATCCCCTTCTCCTTCTGATTGGCAAAACTGCAGTTTGTACCCGCCTTTCTTTTGGGGCGAAATTTTGCGTTGTTAGAAAACTATTGATTTTTTTGAGGTCACAAATGCAATATTTTATTAGGATTTTTTTTCCAAAATTCGAAAATTTTCAAAAAAATCTTTAAAAATCGTCAGATTTCTATACCTGGTTCAAGTAGGTAGCTAGAAAGATATAAGGATGTTAAAAATAATTTTTTTCATATTTTGTTAACAGCCAAACTTGGCTAAATCAGCTTATGAAGATCACCACCTCGGCTAGGTCACAAAATTGACGTAAAAACTCTGGAACTTCATGCACAAGAATGATTGGGTATTGATGGGTGAGATGGGTAGTCCTCTGCAAATACCTTTTGGGTAAAAACTCTGGAACTTCATGCACAAGAATGATTGGGTATTGATGGGTGAGATGGGTAGTCCTCTGCAAATACCTTTTGGGATAGTCCGACTCTCAAACAGAATATTGCTTTTTGGACTGCTCAATACTTGTCATAGGTTGGCCAAATGTTTAAAATGGAGTAGCTTTTGTTCATGCAATACAGCTGACCACAGTTGTATCATTAGAATGACTCCAAAAGCTACTTTTCACTACAATTTACAAGTTGCTTTATGGTTTCCATTCTATAAAACTTATGACAGGTGCTATGTGGTATGAACTATATGCCATACTTTCTGACATGGAAAACTTACATGCTAAAAAGATTATGTACAAGGCACCCCCCAGAGAGCTTCCTGGGACTGAAGATGCGGTTGCACATGGCGGTGCTCCACATGGAGGGACCTCAAATCCCTGAAAATATTTTCCACTTTGTCCGACTGTGCGTATGCCCTACCTAAATAAGTATGTTATGAGCATATTTAGATAACATGAGTTAAGATCCGAACTTCTAGATTCCAAACAAAATGGTTGGCTGGGATGGGCATGCCTGATGTGGGTTGAGATTTAGAAACGAATTCTGCGTGCACTGTGGGTGGATACTGGATACGTTCTACATGTTGTGTCTTCCACTATTTAATTCTCTCTGCTTCCAATGTTGTAGTGCATGTAGTAAGAAATATAGAAGTGACATGGCGTTAAAATAGATTCTGGGTTATTTATATTTCATAAAAAGTAGTTTCTGTTAGCTACCTGCTTTGATACTCCAAATCAGAATTTATCAACTAGACCTTCATCTATTTATTTATGAACGTAAGAGAATTATATCACGTCATTTTGAAATGCAGGTGCGACATGCAATTGTGAAGATTGCTCACCATTGACTGAATGGCTGTTGGAACGTGTCCAAGGTGGATTGAGGGGAGGTTTTCATGTCGTCTTTCAAACCCCTAAAGTCTTCCTAGCTACTTTCTTAGGCGTACAAAAGGCGTACTTTTGCTTGGCTGATGCTGGGGTCACTTTCTTTATTTATTGCTCATTTCGAATATAACTGTTTTCATACTCACCAGAGGATATGGTTTCAGGCCTAAACAGACACTAACAAGCTCTGTCCGGGCGCTGGTTTAGGGCCTGACAGTGCAGCCCTGCGGAAAACTGCGTTGTTCTGCAGCAGGGTTTTTAAAAAGATTCCCTTTCTGACTTTGTGTTCGCAATAAATCTGAAAAATAAACCAGTGAACACAGTGTTTGATGGTATGATGTGGTTAGTGCTACATTTCCTGCGGGGAAGTGTCGTGGGTTCAATACCTGCGACTATTGTAATGCAAAACATAAGCCCAGCACGTTGTCAGTGAAGAACAACAGCATGTGTCCGTTGCCTTTTGTGAGGAGAACATTGAAAACAGGGTTGCATGGTTTATTGCAGAACTTTTCAAGGCTGAAAAAAGTGTTCAAAAAGACAAGTGAAACCAGCGCCTGAGCTCGTTAGGAGGTGTTTATCGCCCCGCTAGTTTCAGGAATCTTTGCACGGAACTTGGCACGTCTCTCCTATGTGGATTAATATAGGTATCCCCCTAATTCAAGAGTGTCGTATGGTCTAAAAAGACTTAGCAACAATTCCAGTAGTTGCCTATAGAGGAAGGTAGCTTAAAACGATAAGGATACCAATGAAAAAGTGGGTCACCTTATGATTAGGTAGCCTTTATTAGATAAGGGTTCCCCCCCTTTGTCAAACAATCTGTACACATGTTTACAAAATTTGAAACTATAGAATCATAAATGCTTGGAAATCTTTATCGTTGTTGGCTAGATGATTTGAAAGTAATCAACATCATGTTTGATATGTACTAAGAAGGTGATGAAGATAGTTATACTAACATTTGATTGTTTAAAGGAAATTTGAATCAAGTCTCGAATCTTGACCAAGCCAAATTTGAACCAAATCCAAACTAGTCAATTAGAAATAAGTCCAAACCAAAATTGGCGCAAATTTAACCAATCTAATGTCAAACCATTTACTTCATGTAAAATTTCAAATTTCAATGCCTAAACACTTTCATATCAAAATTTGATGTATTAATGTTGTCGTTCAAGTAGTGTGCATGTAAATTTTGTGAGAGTGAAAAAATGATGTGAGGGGTTTTAGTTGACATGGATCTAAAGGTTCAAAACAAAGTTGTCATCATGTTTGTGCATTTGTCACAACGCAATGAATGCATTTGGATATGGACACATCTTTGCGTCATATCAATATAAGCAAGTTTATGAACGATCAAAATTGGAATGATTTTGGTTGTCATAAACCATGTGGTGATTGAAATGTCTTTTGGTTGTTATAGGAATTTGGTTGCCAAATTTTTGGTCACCACACAATTGTGGTTGTCACAAATTTCAATCACCATAGGTTTTGAATTATCGCCACATTTTGGCCACTAGCTTTTGATTGCTAGTTTTTGGCCACCACATTTTTTGATTGTCAACTTTCAATTGCCAAATTTTCAATCATTAGCTTTTCAATCACTGCATTTTTCATCGCCTAATTTTTGGTTGCCAACTTTTCCATCGTCGACAACCATTTTGGGTCACCAACCTCATCGATCGTCGGACAATGACCCTTTTGGCAATGGACAACAAAGGTTGTTTAAGTGTTTTTGTGTAATGTTTTTTGGTTGTCTCAAAAAAGAAAAATTGCTCCAAAAAGATTAAAGAATTAAAATAATTTTTAAACTTTCAAAAATAATTTCAACAAATAAATTTACAATGTAATTTGGGTACAATATAAGTCCCCACGGTTTTTTAAAAAAGAATGAAAATTCAAACAAAGTCTAACGTGAGTGAATGGTTTATATTTGCATTAAGAAATATTACTTCAAATGAATTTTTATTGATTTTTTTTCATTACTTGATGTTTGTCAATTATATGGAAACATTTATCAAAACACATTATTAATGGAAAGTCCAATCATCCATAATTTAGAAATTTGGGTGATGGATGGGTAGTACTTGTATAAGACTATAAGTGATCATTGTATCTTAAATTTACCAAAAAAATATCATCATGATAGAACATAGATTCAAAAATTTCAAATATGAATACACATGACAACATGAGTCCTTGACAAAATTGGGTCATATAAAATCCACAAGTTCAAAACATGTCACTTTTGAAAGATCATGCAAATCACAACAAACTTCATATGTAGCAACTACAAATTATCTATGGTTGCCTTTGAAAATTACAAACTATCTATGGTTACCTTCAATAAAATTTGTTAGGTGTAATCCAATTGTATAGAGGCCCCATCACTGTGTGCATGATGTGTTGAACAATTTTTCATGCTTTTGAATTTGGCTTATACATGTCATGGATCATTTTCACAAATGGACATCTTGGTTGAATTGTCCATAAAATATGATGCATCCAATTTTCACCCCATATGACATTTGCTAGTTTTCCCATCAAATATGCTTCAGACCTAAATTTTTTTTGGTGTTGTTTGGCCATTCATCAGGTGGAATTTATAATTCCTAATTCATCATAAACAAAAAAAATATTCTAAAGCCACCCATTGACACATTTTCCTTGTGTTGGTGGCATCTTTTCCTTGGCAAACCCATACAATGATGGTGTCACCTCTTACAAGCACCATGCTTCACCCTAATCGCCAATGACTATGTACAAAACATTTGGTTTGTCTAACAAAACATGCAACGTAATGTTATCCTTGAACAAATCATTGTGCAAAATTCTAGAATGATGTACTACATTCATAATGTTTATGAATGCCCATACCAACTTCACACAATTTTGCATAAAGGTGACAAGTTGTGTTTTCCCTTCCATATTTGGTCCCCTTTGCTACAATAAGGTTTGAGTATCCATAATGGGGGAATATTTCGTGTTGTAATCCAACATTTCTTGAACAATTCCCCCATTCCGCCATAATATGTAAGCCTCCATGGTCTTTACGTGGATGGCAAGGAATTTGATGACACCTAGATGTTCACACATGCAAGCCAAAGCTTCAATTAAACATTGCCTACATGTTTTCCATTTATCATCCATCTTGGGTGTTTTCCTTGCCAATTCAATGGTGTTTGAAATGTGATCAAACCTTTTGATTTACACCTTATGCACCACACCATAACCACCCTGATTATTTCCACCCAACAATGGGAACACATTTGTTGTGCTTGGAATCCATCAAATGCCATGGCTTCCAATTTGGGCAAAGGTTTCGAATGCCTTCTTAAACATCCATGGTGTTAATCTTGCCTTCTCCTTTAAGAATGTTTTTGAAAATTTGGCCCACCATGAAATTATGTTCCACAAGTTTGCCACCTCCATAGTCCAATGTGTTTTATCCTTTTATGGATAAAGGACTTCACATCATTGTAATAAGTTTGTAGTTACATCTGAAATCTTACATTCAAACCACTCCAAAAACCCCTCAAAATTTTGAAGCTTGATGTATTGTGGGGAATCATCTAGTTCCACCAAAAACTTATTTTCAAATGATTTTTTAATACTTTTCCAAGCCAATTACTTGCTTGTTCACAAAAACATCAAGGTATGCCACCATTGTATGCTCCATGAAAAAATTCATGACAATTTTTTTAAATTGTCATGTGGCACTTTGTTTAGGGTCATGTCCTCAAAACTTTGATGTTTTCAAAATTGTGTCAATGGAGTGTTTTCCTCATGGGACAAATCTAAGCCCATCACTTATGCATGGTTGAAGGTTGGTCGTTCAAAGGTTTGCGGGGATAACTGCTTGACAATGTGTGAGATAATGGGTTGGGGGGGTTTTGGTAAGATAGTCCTTTCGATGGTTATCCTTCCAATTGTTGCTTTGACGACATCATTGGAATCTGGGATGCCCAAAAACCCAAAGACTTTTCGAGCACTAATTGTTAATAATAATTAATGTTTCAAAAAATTAAGGTTTAAAATGTTCCATTGGTTTTGCAAAATGCAAAAAAGGTCACCCTTACCCAAGGACTTGACAACCTCAACTCACCCAAGGTTCCACATGCAATGGTTATAAGTGGGCAACCAAAGACACACCACCAAAGATAAAAAATGAACTCAATAGTTACATTTTAAAACTCATATACCCTAAAATCCCCTTGGAAAATTGGCCACCATCGAACGACCAAGAAATATTTTGATTGCCATTTGACAATTTCTAAATGGCAACCAAAAATGGGCTCGATACATCAATGACAAATGAGTTCATAATTTGTCATTCAATGGTGACCAAATTTATTCACCACCATCAAATGGTGATTGATTTTAGTTGTTGGAATTTGATAATGACCAAAACATTCTTGATGGAGGTGGACTTGTAAAAATCCAAGTGGAATACTATGAAGATGGTAAATTTCAATCACACAATTTGACATCATAGCCTAGCATATTTGAAAAAAAAAATTGATAGTTTATTGAAGATGCAAAAGAGTGGACATAAATTGGGCAACACATCCAAGCTCAAATAGGAATATGTCATTGTTGTGTTAGGAAAAAAAAAGGAATTCTTGGGGCCCATATCTCAAGCTTTCATGCAAAATGGGGAACTATGCTTTATTTGTTGTTCCCCATTTGAACAAGAAAGAACATAATTTTTAGGCACTTGCCAACACATGTACCATTTGCAATCCCTAATAACTTTGGTGGTGGTAACAAAGAGATGTCCACAAAGTAGGGCCCCATTTTGCTCACACTTATACGATGTCGCAACCCTAGCTTTGGGCTCGCAACGAAAGCAAAGGGGTTGCAAAGGTGCGGCCCAAGAGGAGGCCCGGGAGTCACATCACATACTCCCGGGAGTGTAAGAAAATGTGAGGGAGTGAACCCTCACACTACCAAGGCAACTCCCACTTTGGGAGATGGAGTCCCGGTGGACTCCCAAAACTTCAGAGAGCGATTTGAAGGGTCAAAACTCAATGACTTGTGACGTTCTTTATATCATTGAAAAGCTCTTGGAACTTAAATGTCTAAAATGGGTTCACATTGCTCATTTGGACATTTGAAACATAAGTTATGGCCAAAAAAAGGGCCGGGAGTGACGCGCTCCTAAGTCACGGGGTGAAACCCACTTGAGGGTTTCACAAAGTCAAGTTGCGAAAGTTGAGACTTGGAGGCACGCTCCCGGCTTCCAACTCTAGAAAGGGGTAGAGGGTCAAATTGAGAGCCCAGGGATTAGACTAGGAAGAGGTATTAGTTGATCAAGTTTGAATTTGCATCAAAACAAACCACAAAGTGGTTAGTTCACATTTCCGAGACACCCTTGGGTGTTAGGACAAGCCACGGGCATTTCGGACCACAAGACTCACCACGGCCTATACTCGGGGGAAGCCACTACCTTCCCCGATATAGTATACTTTGTGACGCTCCGCCGAGACTACATCCAAATGGCTCTTTTTCCCGGGACTCCCAAGTTGGAGTCCTGAAATTGTCCCGAAATTGTCCTGGGTGGAGTCCCGAGACTTTGGGAGCTCATAACTCTCGACTGCAAGATTGGGTAACAACAAGGTTTTAATCAAAGTTGTAGCCCTCGTTGAGATCTTTCCAAAGACGTATCGCACTCTTGATTTAGAGGTTGGGAAAAGATCGATTCTTGACTTTTAGTGATCGGGAGTCAAACTGCCAATTTGACTCCCGGCCCTTCTTTTGCCCATAACTTGGGCTTTAAATGTCCAAATGGCCACTGCAAGGCCATTTTCGATATGTACGCTTCAAGACCTTTCCAATGACATCAAGAACAGCCCAATGCAAGGTGTATGGACCTTGTTGTTGAGCTCTAAACATTTGGAAGTCTCGGAGGACTCCAAAACCTCACTTTTTCCAAGTGTTGGGCTTCACCCCCACACTTGGCCAAAGTAGGGTTGCGACAGGGAGTCAAACTGCCAATTTGACTCCCGACCAGAAAAAGTCGGGAATCGACCCGATTTACTTGGTTGCAAACGACGTGCCACATACCGTTGGAAAGCTTTCAACAAGAGCTACAACTTTGCTTTATGCCGCACTCTTTGATTCGAGGTCTGCTCGCAAAGTTATGGGGCTCCAAAGTCGCGGGATTCTCGCTTGGCGGGATTTCAAAACTCCCACACGAGAGTCCCGAGAGAGAAAAGCCATTTGGATGTGGGCCCCGTGGAGAGGTCCAAAGTATACTATAAGGGGGAAGGTGGTGGCCTCCCCCAAGTCCGGGTCGTGGTGAGTCTTGTGTGTCCATGTTGCCCATGGCTCGTCCTAGCACCAAAGGTGCTTCAACTATGCACTAACCACTTTGTATGGGTTGTGTGCAGGCCCGTGTGAGTGAGTAAGCTTGGATTCTTCCTAGTCCCATCCCGGAGCTCCAACACGCCCCTCTACCCCTCAAAGTGTTGTAAGCTAAGGAGCGTGCCCAGACTCCCCCCTCTTTCGCTGTCTTTCACTTGGACTCACATTTGAATCTTCCAAGGAATTGGGAGTGCATCATACAAATAATTCAATTTGTAAATAGCCATACCATAAGATTGGGAATACAACACATTGAACACACCCAATAGGCCACAAACATGGGGCACAAACATGAAATGGATTTGGAATGTCAACATGTTTGTTATTACATGGGGGAGTCAATACGACAAATGGAAATATGACGAATCCATGATTCAAAAGGCATAAATTTTTTTACATTTGTCAATGACTGATACACAACGGTAGTAGGTATATCAACTATTTCAAGGATGGTACAACCCAAGAATGAACAAATTCAAATACGATATTAACCCTGAACGTGTTTAGTACAACATGATGGGGGAGGAGGTTGGGCGGGGGTTTACCCCAAGTAATCTTCAACTTGAAGACCAAGCCAACTTGACATTGGAGGAAATGAATGAAGGACCATGTTTGAAAGATGATATAGCTTTTACATTATTTCCTCACATGATCGTAATGTTCAATGATTTTGATAATCTTTTTGGGTTGAACACAATTTTGAATGGGAAGCTTGTTGGGTTAAGAAATCATGTTGGTTGATAATGCAATTGTAATATTAGGGAAAATAATAGTAAAGGAGGTAATAGATCATAACATTAAGGTGAGGTAGTTCATGCCACTAGATGCAACATATGTATATTGTAGAATAATCTCAATATTGTACAAAATTGATATTCATGATGGATTGATGTAGCAATATCATGGGCAAACAAATTGTTTCCCTAAGGGTTTGTCATAATTAATATAAACTTGCCTAATTACAGTCATATGTGGCATTTAAAATTATGTGTTCTCCAATCACTTTTAATCACGTTGTCATTTGAATATTCAATATTCAAGGCACAATCCAATCATGCAATTCATTTTGGGTCAACGCTCATGATAGTCATTGCCATTTGGGGCTTCAATTGCTTCATCAAGAATGTAAGTGTCATTGTCATCATCATCATTGTGCCCTTCCTTTGCTTGTAAAGTGTTTGTCCCACACAAGGTTGTGATGGTATTTTGCCTTGAACATTTTGTCACAATTCGTTTAATGGGACATCATCCCTTGATATCCAAAATGCCATAATTGATGTATGGTTGTTCATAATCTTGTTTGCTTACAAAAATAATCTTTTTTGATTAGTCAACCTCTTCCCTTGAGTAATTCGATGTGTGGACGAGTCTTGAATAACTGGTCAAAGATAGTTCATGGAAGTTGCCACAATAATTATTTTTGACTTTACATCAACTTTGGGTAGTAGGGGTGTTGGACGCCATAGATATTGGCCAGTTGGTGCATGGTCATAATTTGAATCACATTCTATCAACTTTGAAGGTCTTGTAGCTTTAAGATTTGAAAGACATTGATGTGCAACTTCAGGTGCACTTACATTAGTGGTCATATGTGGGCACACGTGGTATCCAATGTAATATCCATTATGTCATCAACTATAATATTGGTAGGATTAAAAAATGGGTTGACTTGTATGTTTAAGGTGTTTATTAATGTGTGTTGTGCATTTGGTTTTGAAATGATGATTAAAATTAATTGTGTATTTAAGTTATTGGGAATAACATTTTGATGGAACCCATTGATTGCATGGGCATGTGTTGAGTTGAGATTGTTGGAACATGTACAGTCGGGGGGAGGGGGTGTCATGGCCTAGGATATTTTGGGATACTTTTGGCAATATCATGGCCTAGGATATTTTGGGACTAGTATGGTTCAGGGTTATAAAAAGAGATAGTCTAGGGAATAACTCTTCAGCAGATCAACACCAGTTGATAGATCAATAAAACTTGTCTTGTCTTGTAATTCTCCACTTGTTTGTAGCTGGTCCATAACAGGGGGTGCATTAGACACTTGAACAAAGTTGTCAAATATATGCATGTTTAGATTTGCATTATGATTGTCAAATGCTTGAAGCCACCAAACTGTCGATCAAACAACAATTTTGAAAATGGAATGTCATCATCATTGGGGAAGTCAAAGGGGCCATGTTGGTCTTCATTTTCATCTAACTATAGGGTCCTTGTCTTATGACTTGTTTTCACCTCCATTTTCATCAACATCAAACATCAAGTTTTTAGACAACATATTCATCTTGTACCATGGTATGGGGTTAACACCAAGTTGTTCTTGCAAAAGCTTGGTATTAATGTATGTGTACACCACTTCTTACACCCAATTTGGGAAGTTTGGGCCCCTTCATAGTTTTTACAACATAACACAAGAAGAAATATCGTCCTTTTCCACTACTTGAATCCATTGGGGTTTTTAGTGAAGTGGGACAAAATTTACTAATATACAACTTGTATGGTTTTGGTAAAGAAAAGACTATTAGATTAAGACATTTTTAGTGAAATATTTTTTAGATATTTTGGATAATCACATGTTGCACTAGATGATTTTTAATTTTAAGATTATGAGAAGGATATATGAGGTCCCAAGTTAATATGATGTGGAAAAAAGTGCCACATCATCATATAAAATTTTCCAATTTTTTCGATTTAAATTCTTTTTTTGGATCACGGAGTCATGGATTTTTTTTTTCATGGCACACCATGACAAAATTACATGTTGTAAATTTATTTATTTATAATTTTTTTCTAGTTTTGTCGAAAACAAATTTTGACATCTTTTGCCATGATGTACATGATCATACATTGCATTTACACCAAATACATTGATCCACACATTCATCAAGGTTTGAACTTGAGACCGCATGGAAGCACACCAAGGTCTTCACCACCAAAACATTTCAAAACTTTATTAACAAAAAAGAAAAAGTTTAAATTTCTTATGTTTGGTATGGAAAGTTTTAGGAAATTCAAAATTTTAAATACATTTTTAAAAGACATTATTTGAATGTTACAAATGAAAATATGGTCTTGAAGTTTATTCAATAATGTATTCAATACCATTATTATAATTTATAAATATTAAATGTAAAAGGTTTTAAATAAAATTTAAAATAACATGTCATGAATAAATTTACAATTATTTTTTAGGTTAAATTGATTTATAATTTGGAAAAGTTGTGAAGTTGGAAACTTGTTTAAATCTTTCAGTATTATGGTTACCTACTATAATTTATTGTAAAAACTTGATAATATATATTTTAAATTTGACGCAATTTGGTTTTTTTCCTTCAAAATTGTTTTTTTATTAATATTCACTATTATGAAATGAGTTTTAATTCACTTTAGGTTTCACTAGATTTTGAATGAATTTGCACATTTTCATCTATTGAAATTGTTTAACCCTTTAGTGAATGGGGAGCAATTGCTACGGACAATGAATTGTTTCACTAGTCACTAGTAAAACAAGATTACTTTCTAGTGAAATACAAATTTACCAAACCATTCACTTGTTAATTAATTAAATAACCATCATGGAAATTAATCAAAATTTAATTGTTTAATATATAATATTATTGATAATTTCATATTTGTAAAACCTATTATTTATTGACACGTGTCATTACATCACATAATCAAGCTAGGCACCTACTCTAGGAATTTGATAGGGGAATATTTGGTCAACATACCATAGTTGACCACACATAGCACCACTCATGAGATTTGATCCCTTGACCTTTAAATTGAAGGCAAACACCCTTATTATCAAACCACCCCACTCATTGTGGTAATATGTTACATTACATTTTATTTATCAAATACTTCATTTTAAACATTACAAAAACATAAACTTTGAAAATTCATATCTTATTGAGGTTTTGTTCAAATGAAATGATTTGAATTTGCTTTTTAAAAAATTTCAATAATGTACAAAATTATATATATATATATATTTGAAAGTTTCAAATCATTTGATCAAAAAAAAAGTTGAATATCATTATTCAATAACATTTTAATGACCATTTTTTTAAAGAAAAAAAGTTTAATAAATGAATTTTTTTGGTTAATATAATATTAATACTTATTTTAACTTATTTTTAATTATTATATGATTATTTTTCATTAATTTAAATTATTTCACCCTACATCATTTTTGACTATTTATGGCTATTGTCAACCATTTTTGGTTAATTTTGGCTATTTCACCCTAAGCTACTTTTGGTTATTCAAAATTACTTTTGGCTTTTTTTACTTATTTCACCTTAGGTTCTTCTCAGTTACTGCAAATTTTTTTGGTGACTATTCTATTAATGTTTATTGGTGATTATTTTATTAATGGCTATTGGTGGCTACTCTATTAATGGTTATTGGTGGCTGTTCTATTAATGGTTAGTGATGGTTATTCTATTAATGGCTATTGGTGGCTATTTTATTAATGGCTACTGGTGACTATTATATTAATGACTATTGGTGGTTATTATATTAATGGCTATTGGTGGTTATTATATTAATGGTTATTGGTGATTATTCTATTGGTGGATATTGGTAGTTATTATATTAATGGCTATTGGTGAGTATTTTATTAATGAATGTTGGTGGTTATTTTATTAATGGATATTAATGATTATTAATGGTTATTGTATTATAAGTTATTATTTGTTATTATATGTTATATTACAATTGTTGGTAATTACTGTATTATAAATTATTGTTGGATATTTTATGTTATAATATCATAAGATATTGGAAGTTATTATATTGTAGGGTAATCAAAATTATTTTTCGTAGATTATTATTTTATATTCTAAGTTATTTTTACCTTAGGTCATTATATTATATTTTGAATTATTTTAAATTATCATATTTAAAATAAAATAGTTTATAATAATTTAAAGTATAATTTGAAATAACATAGATTAATTTAAAATAGAATAATTTAAGGTATAACTTATAGTTAGTTGAATAATTTAATTTATAATAACTTAAAAGCTTATAATAAACTAGTTAAAATACCTTAAGGTAAAATAACGTATAGTAGTTTAAAGGACAATAATTTATAATAACCTATAATAACATAAAATATAAGTTAGAATAACTAAAGTAGCTTAAAATAATATAGGGTATATCATAAAGGATCATAGATAGAATATTTTTAAAAACATAAAAATAAACATATTTACTATAGTGAATTATGTTAAGTAATAATGAAACCTGATGTCTACATAATGATATTACAATGAAATCAGTAAAATGCAATGAAATTATTTCACTTTTAAGGTCCCATAGTGATTTAGGCTAGTGAATTGCACCCGACTTTTGTAATAATGGTTGTTGCCCTTTTAAATACGCAAAAAATGGCCACGATTTTTTTTTAATTAAGTAGACAATATAACCATTTTATTTTTCATAACATATTTGTTTAGCAATATGAACCATACACTAATAAAAATGATTAATTCCACAACTTGAAAAAAAATCATAAAATAATACTATACAATGTAAGAATATATTTTGCTGTCGGTTTCCTTTGAGTAAATAAAAGTAACGTAATTTGGTGAAATTTTAGCTTTAAACAATTGAATTAAATTCCCTCCCCTTTGAACCAACATTTAAATTTTATTTTTATTTTTTTAACTTGGCAATTCTTATTGGGAAAAAAATGAAAAACATTGTGAAAGTTCAAAGGAAAATGTAAACAAAAAAAACATTGCCAAAAAATTGATATAAAAAATTTGAAAGAAAAAAAGGTTATTCCTATTGAATAAAATTTAAAAATAATTCAAATAATTCCATCCTTAAATACATAAAAAATTCCAACTTCAAATTCATTTGAAATTTAAAATATTAAAATAAATAATATTGATGTAACTGAATTTTTTTGGGTGTTAAACTTCCACCATTTTACAAACATAACAAAAGGCCATTGACATCAGAAAATAAAATTTTAATTTAGAAAAATCATTAAAATATTTTGAATGATATAATTTTACATTGGATTTTAGGACTTGTAGCCAAAATATAAAAATATTTAAACAAATTTATACCTCCATATACATGGTCTATAACCAAAACATGGTTAGATTTTCTTGTCGATCATTCTTGAAAAATACCACAAATTTGAAAAAATGAAGAAAAAGAGAAATTCATTGATCTAATTATTATTATCATCCTTTATGATTTTTTCATTTATTTATTTTCAAAAGCAGAATTTTAATTCATCTTTAAATATTTAAAGGTAACTTGTAATAAAATAAACCTTAAAAACTAAAAAATCATGTTTTAAAAAAAAATAAGTAGAAAATATTGATAATAATAATTTTAAAAATAATAATAACACTAATAGTAGTAATATATTTTTATAAAATTAAAAAAAATTAATTTAAAATTTTAATCACTTTTTCTTAACATGGATTTTTTATATACATTGAAAAAATGGTAAAAAAATTAGGGATTATTTATGTGGGTTTTTGGTTTGGCATCATGAACGTTCATAATTATATTTTTTTCCGTATGATGCCTAAAACAAACTAGGGAAAAACATACACTCTAATTTACATAAATGTACAAAAATTCAATATATGAAAAAATAATAATTTAGAGGTCTACATGCATCATAAACTTTGCATGCATGAACATTTAACCTAATCACTAATCCATTCAAATATAAATATGAAACCTATTATATGTAACATTTGAATAATGGTTTCAATAAGTTCAAAATGGAAAATTTAACTCATGTAAAAATGTTGATAGTTTAAGAAATGTGAAAAGCTCATTAAACCATTCAAATACAATTACAAAGTATTGAACTACATGTGGTTTAATAAATTATGCTAAGTGTAAAATGCAACTCATGTTAAAAATTGAGGGTTCAGTTCATGTACCATGTTGATAGTTAATGAGATGTCAAAAAGATTAGTAACCCATTAAATGCATTTTGTAAATAAGTTAAAAGGTTACCTCAATTTTCACATCAATAATTTGAAATTATTAAGGAATAAAATAGAGTTCAAATTATATTCATAAGTGAACAACATAGTGAATGTAAGAAATGTGAACAATATTGACCTTTAATTAATGTAACAAACCACTTGCAAATTTAAGATGGCTAAATGTAATCGAAATGTAGTCAAATTGAATAGTAATCAAAATATGTGGGGTGAAAAAAGACAAGATTTTATCTTGTGGTTGGGCCCAAAAAAAAAGTACCCAAAACTTTGGAGTTTTATGGTAGCAATAGTAGCATTGGTCAAACCATCATGGGTACTAATTAAGTATCCATGTCTATTTTGCAATGGGATGGATCATAAATATGTGGATTAGTTAAGGAAATTTGAAGTACAAGAAATATGTCAAATAAATCCTAAATAGATTATGGTTCCAAAGTCACCAACTTAATAATCCTTCAATTAACATGGTTGTTGTAGTGGTGACTCAAAAGTACTTATCTATACCAGAAGCACAAGTGTTCAAGGAACACAAATCATTGAAGGTACAACAACCTATTAATTGGGATGAAGAAGAATTACTTCATTGAACATTTACCAATACCATCCACATGATGCAAAATGAGGAGATGATTGAACAATGAAATTATATTACCAATTTTGACACTAACTAACCTAGATTACTTATTACAACCCCAGTTCCTTCACTAGTACCAATATCATTTCCTATGCCAATAGAACCCTCAATGCCAATTTCATCCAGTAATCAATTAATATAATATATTTTGTAGGATATTAATCAAATATAAGTTCTAAATACAAGTACAAAGTATACTTTGAAGGTAGGTCAAATCCTTAAGATAGTTGTAAAATTAAAATGATATTTGATTCAAAAGCTTTAGTCCACCAAACCATTGGTTCCAAAACCAATACTTACACCTATAGTAATATTTGTAGCTATAGATCATCATATCGCAATAATACATGTATAAATTGGGGAAAATCTCGTTGATGATGTGTTGTTAAATGGCAAATTTAGAGTCATTATCATGTAGAAAAGTTGAAGGCCATTTTAGGATTACTTAAACCTTAGCCAACCCCATATAATCTATGGATGAAAAATTAGACAATCACAACCACTTGGTTTGATATGTGATCTTAGGACATTAGTTCACGGTGTTCTATACAATGTCACCTTTATGGTTATGTAAAATAGTGTTTTCGATTCCAGCTATTTGATGCTTTTAAGATGACCTTGGTTACGAAATGCTAAAGTATCCAATGATTGGTGAACTAATATCATTATTATTCATGGTAATGATATAACCAAAACCATAGCAATAATCAAACATCTGAACAATCAAATAAAACATCCCAAAATCTTTTTCTATTATGATTTGCGAAATGGGATTATAAATGAGCTTGTTTTGTTTTCTATTGGTACAATCCTACCAATACAATATTAATCTACTGATTGTTCAACAATCTAAACCTTTAATCTCAGTAGAACTTGAACTTACATTGACATCTTTGGTATTCAGTCTTACCTTTTTGGATTTTGTAATCCCAAAAGAGTTTACAAATTACTTGAAAACCTTTTATCAACTTGATATTGGTCATATGGACATTGATGAAACACCAGTTCAAGAGTGAGTATAGTAGATAGAGATTGTTGGTTGGACAGTCATATAAAAACAATTGAAAAAAGTCATTCTTGGTACAATAGAGTATCCCCAATGTGTCAAGATTAATGTTGCTTTATTTGAAGATCATATTCTTACAGTTATAATTTTTTTGAAGGAGTTCAAAGATGTTTTTGCCTAAATTTATAAAGATTTGAAAGGAATCCTTCTTGAAATTGCACAACATTGTATGAACTTGATACCTCAATATTGCCAACTCATCAAACATGGTACTAATTAATACTAATTAAATCTCAATTATGCTAATACTATCAAACAAGATATTGATAAACTTTTGGTTACATGATTTATTCACTCATGGAAGAAGCTTCTTAGCTATCACCGATCATAATTGTTCCCAACACTAGTAGAAATCGTTGTTTACATCCAATCATTATGCAAATGGCATACAACTAACTATCGTTTACAACCATATTGGTCATATTTGCAACTATAAATTTGGTACTTTATGATTTTTGAGCTATATGATTTTATGTGTAATTAACATGCAACTAAATGTGTACAACATGGACACATGACATAAAAATAATGGCCTAAACTAATACATATTTAAATTAGTATACCTAATATATCTACCTAAGCTATGTAAAGCAGTATTATGTACCTTTAGTACTAAGGTTAAACCCATGTTAACTAAGGTTAATTTAAACTAACCATGGTTAAATGATCCATGACTAAAAAAAACAATTCACATTAAATCAACCATGGTTAAACTAAGTTAGGCTAAATTAACTATTGCTAAATTAAGTTAGGTTAAACTAATTACAACTAATATAAATTGCACTTAACCAAAGTAGGTTAAACTCAACATGGCTAAATTAATTATGGTTAAATTAATTATGGCAAAGTTAAATTAAATTAAGCTTACCATGGTTAAAATATGCATTGCAAGTTTTCAAATTTTATTTTTCAAATATATTTAAATAGTTTTTTGGCAATTAAAACTTTGTGATTTTATTTTATTTGGAATTTATTTTAAAAATTTAAATTCGATGTTCAACAAATTGAAATTAAAAAAAAATTAAGAATTTTCTTAAACCCACTGTTTTTTTAAATGTCCCACCTTCCTCGGGCATATAATAAAGATTAATATTAATATGAATAGTTAATATTACTAGGTATTATTATTATTATTATTATTATTACTAAAAATTAATTCATATTGTAAGGTTTTAGGGTTTAGGGTTTAGGAGCTTTTGCATAAGGCAATGCCTTTGGGAGGAAGAGGCGTATAGATCCCACTAAAGAGGAGGAGCATGAAGAATAACCAAATGAAGTAACCCCATCCAAAACAACACATCGTTGCTTGCACCCACAAATTTTGAATGATGATGCTACTATGTTTGAAGTTCATATACAAACTATCTCGATGATCATTTCTTCCAAGAACCATATTGGATTACAAGAACAAGCCTTGAACATCTCTTAATTCACATTGTTTTCCATGAGGAAATCCAACAATAATTGGCCACTTTTCTCAAAGTAACATACCATCTTTCTTGCTTGTTCAAACATTTTCAAAGCTATGTTTCAGTTTTAACTATTTGATGAATCTTTATGCAAAGCACATCTAGTGGAAATGTAAAGTTCATGGTGTTTGAAGTTTTAACTGATTTTCCAATTCCCATCGTTTTTGGCTCTGTGGTACCTCCATGGAACAAAAACATTGAAAATAGTATCGAGGCAACTATTTGGTTTGTAGAAAAATTCATGTCTCACAATGGTGCAACTCTTATTTTCCATGCCAAAGACCTTAAGGTTTATAGAGACATCAAGTCCTATCTCAAAAATTATAAACTAAAGGTGTTTGTGAAGCGGTTTGTAGTGCATAAGATCCCAAAGACAAATTGTAAGGACCTTTTCAAAAAAGATTATGTCAATTTTTCCATTGACAAATCTTCATTTTTGATTCCATTCTCTTGGTTGTTCCATTAATATGAGTGTTTTCTTATATCTATAGGTGAAAACACATTACAAGGGGGGCAAGATTATTGTCACATTATACTATTTTTCAAGGATCCCATGTTTAACTTCAACCATGTCATTATTATGAAGGATTTCACAGTGTTTTTGCATATTGCGGTAGGTCAAAACCTAAAGAAATCACCAAAGAAACTACATTTTTTTATTTCATATGATGTGATGTTAAAATATCTTTGTGCCAAAGAATTTTTTTTATGGTTGACTAATTCAAACCCAAACCTAATGTAATCTATAAATAAATAAAATGGGCTCTATTATACTGCATACACCTATTTTAAAATCAAAATATCAAGCCCAAACACCAAATGTGAAGCCCAAAATTAGATGCAACATTTTTTGTAGGTGTATATTTTACACACATGTCAAGAGACTGCCCAAGTTAGCCCCTCCCATAGTGTGCTTTCACCTTGTATGTGATTGTTGGTAAACAAAACCACTTTGTTTGTGCAAAGGAAACCCAAGTTTTCCCTTTTAAGGGCCCCACTTCCAAATTCATTGAAAAGGGGATCCTTGTGGGGTAGGATGATGTGCATGCATTACAATTTGGACATATGATGAAATTGTTGCGAAGTGTAATGATGGACGCATTTTCAAAAGAGTTCATGCAATGCATTTTTTTATAGTGAAGGCCCTTGTTCATTAGATTTGATGTACCCCACCTTCCATAATCATTGACCTATCCGCATCTATAGGTTTACCCTATGCCTAATGTCAAATAAATTATATGCCTTCCAACATTTTCATCTAATTGTATCGTGAAATTTTTTAATTGTTGCAGGTAATAGTATTCAAGCATGTAAATCACTTGAATGCCACATCATGGTTTTAAAGGTGGATCAAGTTGTCTTTTTTAATGTTCTTTGTTTGCTTATTTTAATGTACATGTAGTAACTAAGACAAAAATAACAACATGGATTTTGATTTTTGATTTTTTTTTTCCAGAGCACAAAAAGCTAAACCTTGATCAATTTGAGTAAGTTAGACCTTCACGTGTAGTGAGTTTTATATATCTAGAATTTTTTCGCACTTTACTATTAGCCTATTTTCTACCACTTTGTAAAAGTGATTGTCCCCCAAAGTGTAGGTTTCTACCTTTATTTTGCAAGAAAAAACTTTGTGTGCAATCCTCCAACCCCCTTTACTCTACTTTCTTATGCTAAAGATGCCACACAACTTTTAATTAACATGCATTCATCATCTTTGTTTTCATCTGAACAATTATTTGACTCCACTATTGTTACTTACATTGATCAAGAGGCACAACTTGTTGAATGTGTTTTTTCATCTAAGGTCGGGGGTAGATGACAAGTTTTCCAACCTCCTATTTGGTCCTACGGTTGGGACTAAGAGATCTATACTATGTATTTTTTTCATTCCTATAAATTGTTCTTAATCTATTGCATTCAATTGGTCCTCTTTTCACCCATTCAACCTTGCGCATTTAATTCTACATTGATACATAGTGATTAAAACACTTTCTAGTTCATATTAAAAGAGATTAAATTATTGTCAACATTATGACTTTATATTGAATCATATTCCTTTTTTTAACATTATAATCCACAAAATTATATGAAAGATATATGGATATAATTCCTCCATTTTGGATCCGAAATAATATTTTATTACACACTACACCCAAAATGTGATTTGTATATCAAACATAAGTAGCATTATACCCCAAACTAGAAGAAATCCCCCAAAGTGCAACCAATGCATTTGCAACCATGTGCAACTAATTGTCATTTGGGTACATTCACAATATAATGTACCAAGGACTATGTAGACACTCCTTAATTTTTGCAATCCCAAACTTTGGAAAATCACAAATAAAAACTGTAAAAATAAAAATTAAATTGGTGTTTTGCATCATGTTTTAATATTATTGAATTTTCATCCCAAATTATGTTTTGTAACTTCCATTTTTTGTAGTGGTAAAAAAGTAGTGGAAAGTTTGTTGTTAACATTTGCTTTTTAATTTCACTTGTCCTTACTCCTATCTTAAACTTAACCATTCATGCTCTCAATTTTTGGACACCCATATATTGATGAGCCTAAGGGCATGGTATAAAGGAAAACATGAAAGCATGCCCTAAATTGCCTTAATTTATATTTGTATTATTTTTTGATTTAAACATGTTTATCACCTTTAAGAACTCAAAATTAAGAAGATTTCCTTAAAGACAAATTACTATTTTCTATATAAGGAAGGGCAAGATTGCATTTTCATGTTAAAATATATTTTTTCAAACTGTATTTGTAATTATGGGGTATATGTTGCATTAACAAAATTTGAATATTATGAAATTGAATTTTAACATTATATGTATGCAATTTGAACATAATGTAGAATATGAAGATTAAAAATCAAAAAGCTTAAAGTTAGACATTTAATCTATTTGTGAAAAGTCTAGTGAAGTCCATACAAAATCCACTATGTTCAATCTTATGAATTAAAAAAAATTTGTGGATTCAATATTGTTTCAAAACATGGGATTGGATGTGGATGAAAACATAAGATCATCCATGAAAATTAGGGTTATTGTATTATGTCCCGTCTTCAAACTCCCCATTATTATCCATTTGTGAACTCCTAAGTTTGTTGCAAGGTTCAAACAACACCATAACATTAATTATGTTAAGAAGTTCGTTGCTTTACAAGCCTTGTTGCCAAAGATTTTGGAAGTTGCCATTTTTTTGATTTGCATAAGCTTGCATTGAAGCTCCATTGTGCCCGCCAAAGTTTTTGCCGCACACATTTCAAGGATGGATGCACACAAAACTTTGTTGGAACTTTACCTGCCACTGCCATCTACCCACAAAAATGGTTGTTGTAAAGACTTCAGACCATGCTTGGGAGTGGTTGTAGCAAGGTCGTAACCCAATGTAATTTTCCCCTTTGTAAGTCCATGTGATAAATCCAAAGAAGGTTGCAGGTGCATGTAACTTATATGAGCACAAAGAAGACTATAATTGAGAGCAAGAGCATTTAGGTCAAGTGTAAACAATCCTTGTGAACTTAAAGTCCAAATCTATTTGATTCGAGCTTGATTCAGGTAAGTTTTTCCTTGTAACACCTTCATCTTTTATTTTTTTGTTTTGCATTTGCATATGGATTTAGGATGCAATTGTTTGTTTCATTATTTGTTAACTTTGTTTTTGCAAGTGATTGAGTGTTTACATAGTCCTTAAAAGATGGTGTAGGTCTATCATGTGTGAAGAAGATGTATATGTAAATGTCTTATGTTAGCTTATACCCATGTAAGTTTTGTGGGTGGAGACACACATGTGTTGTGTAGATTTAGGTCAACAAACCATATTTTTTGATTCTTTTTAGAAAATATTTTCTTACAATTGGAATAACACCTATAATTGCAAATTTACAACATTGTGGTATGCAAATCTACATGACCACCTTATATATGGCAATTTCGTAATAAGAGCACAAAATAATTCATATTGATAATCTAATATTAGGTTGTTGCACATTCCTTAATGGTCATGTAATTTATCTCTTGAATATAAGTCTAGGCATGATTGTTTGTTTGTTGATCTAACACTTTTTGTCAAGGACATTGGAAGGAAGGATTTTTTTTGTATTGAGCTCACAACACTTAAATCATAATTAACAAGTTTAGTTGTTTGAATGGTGAATCTATTGACCTATTAAATAGTTTTATTTAATAAATCTATTGAAAGTTCACAATAATTTAACATAAAAGATAATCTAGGATGTCTACGGGGTGTGGATGTTGCAAACAATAGGGCCAAAGCTCATGTTTGTGTCAATTTAGGGTTTGCCAAACTGGATGGGACACATGAAGAATAAACGAATGTATGCTCCATGTCATCTGCTTAACCCTAAATCTGGGAGTGGGGATGAGGTTGAGGAAAATTTGAAAAAAGAAAGGGGAGAATATTTTCAAATTTGACAACAAGTTGAAGCTCATGTTAAAAAAGAATCTTAATTGAGAGAAGAAAAAAGGGATTTTATAGAACGCATTCAAAATGCACCTCCTATTTCAATGAGCAACATTCCAAGAATGGCCAATAAAGCCATTACAAACATTGCAAGAACCCTAGCCATGTTTGGTGGAGGCTTCCTGAAGAGATTTTATGTTGTAGCTCAAAATACCATCATTGAAAAGGTGTTGTCCCATGACATCCTACATGGCATGATACCCTCCTATTTGCATAATATCAAAAGACTAAAGCAAAACCATCAACTATTTGAAAACTTTCACTACAAATTAGTAGGTCATGTGACAAGCCAAAGGGCTTTTAAGTTGGTGTTGGTGAAGGACATTGTATGCGCCTTTACATCTTTCACTCATTGGTGAGTAGTAGGGAAACAACAAAGGTGTTGGGAATTGACATGAGAAACATCAAACATGGTATTGAAAGATGACTATTATTAGAAACAACAAGGCATGTTTTTGGGATAGATTATAAACGACCCAAGAGATTGGAAACTTTGTCAAATCATGATGTCCAAACTATGGTTGATTGGTGGATTATTGAATCCATTGTCTTTCCAAATCGTAAGGACGTTGTGAGGTTGAAGATCTCAACAAATAAGTATGAAATTCATCCAATCCATTATCTACAAGTTTCTCAGGTCACATAATTTCTATGCATTTCACACCCATACTCAAATGATTTGTCATATTACCTCCATTGAAAAACAACATTTCACTTTATTATGTTAAATAAAGAGTAAGGCATTTGATGGCCAGCTTTAATTTGGGTTAGTTCCTATTATTAGTTGTTGCCCCATGATGCATCTCTGCTTCTAGTTGTTGTACATTTTGTTTTGCATTAAGATAGTTACATTTGAGGTGTATATTGTTTTGCATATGAACAACTTGCTTTCTAAACTGCTAAGTTTTCATTTGTAAATTAATTATCTATTTGTTTTAATCCATGGAATTTTTTCATGATTGTTTACTTGGTGTTTTTTTTTAAGCAAAGGGTTTATGGACAATCTATTTCATGATGGTTAGAAAGCATTTTACTTGAACAGTAGGAGCTAAAGAGATTCTTCCTTTCAAGGGTCAATCAAAGTTGTGAGTCTTCCTTTTCTTATACCATTGCTAACTAGCTATGTAGTTCTTGAAATAAACACTTATAAAATTTATAACCAATAAGAATGTTGCCATTTAAGGTCTTAACCGAATCTTTTTTTAAATTATTGATAAATTCAAATCTTTGTTTGTGTATTTCCTAAAATTTAGTACAAGGAGAAAGTCTTTTGAAAAGGTCTAGGGACTTGGTCTAAGTCCTTGCTAGATGAAGGATCTTTTGAAAAAAAATTCATGTTTAGTTGTTTTTGTTAAGTTGATTCCTTCCTAATTGCTTGATAAATTGGGTGCTTCTTAAACCTTTGTAAAAGTAGGAATTGTTTTGAAAAAGTCCAAGGGCTTGGTAAATTGAAGGCCTTTTTGAAAAGTAGTTCCTACTTAGTTGAGTCCTTTTATGAATGTTTAGTAAATTGAATGCTTTATGTGAATGCTTCTTAAACATTTATAGAAGTAGGATCTACTTTGAAAATGTTTAGGGGCTTAGTCTAAGTGCTTGGTAAACTAAGGGCCTTTTGAAAAACATTGTTTGTTTGACTAAGTCCTTTTTTGAGTGCTTGGCAAACTAAGTGCTTTGTTTAAGTGATTCTTAAATGTCTATAAAAGTAGGAAATGCTTTGAAAAAGTCCATGGGCTTGGTACAAATGGTTGTTAAACTCCTTAGACCCATTGAAAAGTAGTTCATGTGTTTAATTGAATATTTTTTTTAATGTTTGATAAATTGATTACTTTCAAAACATCTGTAGAAGCAAGGATTGTTTAGAAAAGGTCTATGAATTTGATTTCAATGACTTTTAAACTAGTAACCCTTTGAAAAGTAGTTGATTAAGTTTAATTATGTTCAATGTTTGGTAAATTGATTATTTTGTTTGAGTGTTTCCTAAACATCAAGTAACATGATTTTCATATATATTCACAGATGCATGTTCAAGTGCATTTCATTTGGTTATGTTAAACAAAAATAAGGCATCTAATGGTCAACTTCATTTTGGGCGAAGTCTCATTAAATGTTGTCTCGTGATGCATCTTTGAACTTTTGGTTGCTACTATACATTATGGCCTATAGTAAGATTATCAAGGGTGTATACTTTTGTGGATTTTATGGACCTTCTAGATCCAAAATTGTCAAGTATTCAATTGTGAATTGACAAGATGTTTACTTGGATTAGTGCTTCTCTTGAGCAAAAGGTTTGTGGATAATCTACATTTGTTTACTAAATTGACTAGTGAAAGTGTTTTCACTTGAGTTCAAATTGACTCAATGTGTATATAATAATACAATTATATATATATTCATTTTCAATTTTACTTTCTAGGGTTAGTCATGTATGATTGTAATTGTGCAAATGAATCATGAAACGGAAGAACCGGCTACTGATCATAAACATTTGGTGCCACGCCACACTTTTCAATAGCTCACACGTTAAACAAAGTTCATGATTAAGCAAAGTTCGAGATCTTAGCCAGCCAGGTTGAATTATTCTTCTGTGTGTAGCCACCCGTTTGAAAATTTTCCCACAAAAAGAAAAAGAAAAACAAAAAAAGGTGCCGCCTTTGATGTCACTCTTGATAAGTTTTGCTTGCGAATCTGCTACCTGCAGCCGTTGCTCCATGTGAATAAACGGAATAAAGGAGTTTAATAGGAGGTTAATGATGAGAAAGGGGGATTCCCATTCCTCGAGCCTGGCAAAAGATCTTGCAAGATCTCTGCTCCGTACCTTGCTAGTTGATGTCGTCAGGATGGCGACTTTGGATGACGTTACTGTGGTCGAGGTGAAAGTCCATCCAATTCCAAAAGCTCTGAAAGGACAAATTCTTGAAGCAGACTTACCTCTCACCCACAATCCACAAGCATTTTAAGCATTGTAGGCTACCTAAGTTGGAGTTCAATGCAAGCTGGGGGACTGTGGAGGTATATAGTGCATAGTTGAAAATATCTCTGGAATAGGTTCATTGTATGTCTCAAATTGTGGTTGGCACAAACCAAAAAGTTCACTTTGTCCCACCCGTGACACAATTTGTTGGCTCTGCCTATCAGGGGGAGATAGCAGGAATGTACTGGATGACCAGAGAGGCAACAAGACTGGGGAGATGGCACCGGTTGCAGCAAATAGTCGAGCTGTGTTAATGCCGAAACTATTCACAGAGCCTTAAATTAAAGTTGATTGTCTGGGAGTGCTGTGCATCCAAGTTACAAGACACGTGAGTGGATGAGTCACAGGTGCAGCCAACCAGCAACCAGGAACGTGTGGAACATTGTTGGGGAGGTATGCAAATGTCAAAAATACAGCATGGTATGTGATATAACTGGGGTAACGGCATGCTGCCACAGAAGCCAGAAGCTCATTACAATTGATGATGATGATATGTTCATTTGGTCCCACATCTTCTGAAACATTTCCTATTGAACTGGGCCAGACTCAACAGTGAACCAACACCAAACACAGCACTCGACAGGATGGATGGTGTGTGGACTGGAAACAGTTTGAGCTGTATTACTCTCAGAAAGGTAATGACCATGGTGGTTAGGTATGTACTAAGTAGCCACATGTATCTACTTACCTAGTCGCCACCACTGGCTGGCCAGAGTGAAGCAGCATCCCGCCAGCGCACCATGAAGGATGGATGGTAAGTGGTCAGGAAACAGTTTTCTGTTGGGTTCCAGTTCTGTAGCTAATCATGGTAGTTAGCTCAGTTGCTGTTTTACTACCTATCTACTGACAATCCAAGTTGGTTGTTACCGGGCAGGTAGCAACAGCAGCCCTTACCGGTGTATAAACCATCTACTTGTGTATTAGTTACCTATTTTTGTACCTATTTACCTATCTATAGAGTGGGTTACAAAGGTGAAACAAGATATTAACTCAGTTGAGGTTTAATCCACAACTGAGTTATAGTCATAACAGGCATCCAGTGGATGGTGTGATGGTGGGTGCTGGTTCGCTCTGGCCCCACCAGCCTTATCTTCTTACATAGGAACCCAAATGTATAGGTGGTGTGAGGTGGAAGTAGGAGTGTTCTCCATCTCTGGTTGTAAAACTAGAATCAACAATTCGTTGGAAGTACCAGCCAACATCTAGTTATTGAGGAAGTTGTTTGTTTGTCAAGTTTAGATCTCCCAAAATCCTGGCCCCACTCCCCCACAGGAAAAAAAAAATGTGCTGTGCACCATTCTGGAAAATAAGCATTCCTCCAAATACACTAGGAACCTTGTTGGAGGTTCTTAGGGTGTGACACAGAGTTGTCCAAGATTACAAAGTTCATCAAGATGTGTCAATTCGAGATGGTGTTTAGAAATGGCAATTTCCATGATTTATTTATTTATTTAAAAATGGTTGAAATCTCAAAACCTCAATTGAGATTTCAAATAAAGATGACTGACGTGGCCTCACCAGCGCCCAGAGGCTGTGGAAATCTCACCAAGTCTCCTCCTAAAATATATTTTTTGATTAATTAATAGTTTACATATTAATATTATCCAAATTCGAATATACTAAAACAAAAATCTTATTCATGAGAACTGCTAGCCACGTGGAGAACATGTGGCTCATGACTGATGTTAGGTGATTCTCTGTTTCTCCAAAGAAAGAACTCATGGATAAGGGCTATCTAAATGGAACCGCGAACCATGGTTTAAAAATTTAAAGAACCGTTTGAAACCCTCGATCAAGGGAAACCGCCAGTTCTAAGAAAAGCACCAGTTCTTTGAACTTTTTGGAAAAATCCAAACATTTTGCACCTCCAAACTTTAAAATACCTTTTTCTTTCACATATTGTTCAAATAAAACAAATGAACACTTTTAAAGAACTTTCAAATATAAATTTATTAAGGAACTTGGAAGGTAGTTTGTTTGTTTTGTGACCTTATGATCTCTCAGACCATGGCCCCCCTCCCCTCATGCGCAGATGTTCTTGATACTGCTGAGAATCTTTTGATGTATAAGGGTGCACCAAGGTGGTTTCAAAAACATTCAACCTATGGAGTGGGAGATATTGAATTTTGAATAATTTATTTTGAAATTGGAATGTCAATAAAATATTTAGATACCAACATTTTGTCTCTTTTGTTTGTTTTGTCACATTGAGATGTCCCAAATTATAGTCCCTCTCATTTTGTTGTAGGTGCTGTTGTATAGGTGAACTGGGGTGGTTTTGTAAATTTCAAACAGACTATTTCCATTAATAAGTTTTTAGCAATTTATGTCCTTGGAAATTCATTAAAAAATCAGCTTTTTAGGAAAACTCTATTTCACATAATAGAAGGTAACATGTGCTCAATTGACACGTCACACTAGTGTTTGTACATTGAATTCTAGATACACGTTAGAAGATTTAAGTTTATTTAAAAAATTTCATGTGGGCCATTCATTTAGATGTACCTTACCCTCAGGTCAGTTTCATCATTAAATAATCCTCAAAATAGTGAAATGAAATTTTGTGAAAATATGAAGTTGACGTGTTGAAAGTCATCATAATTATTATAGGCTACATTCTAAATAATTTCACTACTCATATCACAATATTATACTAGATGATGGAAAAATATATAATTTCAAATTTTAAAAACGAATTCAGTTTTGAAATTGTAGTATGGTAGTTTAATTACATAATAAGACTAGGTTATAATTGTGAGAATTTGAACGCTTCACCTCCATGTTGAAAGATGAAAATTTAAACCATTCCACCATATTTTTTTACATGATAAAAGTTGTCTTCATATTATTATAAACAATTTTTTTCTAACTTAAGTAGCCTAGCTATTTAGCTAGGGCACCTACATAATAACATATAACGTTCCTAATAACCTAATAGGTACCTTGGTAGGTTTAGTCGCATAGCTAAAGTAGGTACCTAATATGTACCAAGGTGAATAAATAACTAATATGTACCCTAGGTAGGTACATAACTACTACCCAATAGCCAAAATAGGTACCAAGGTACATATTTAGTTAGGTAGGCTACTAGTAGCTATCTAGTAACAAAGTTGGTACTTACTAATAGCTTAATGGTACTTGCTTAACATCTAGTATGTATTTAAAATAGGTATTAGTAGGTATCTAGTATTAATATTAATAGGTCTTTATTAGGTACATACTTGGTAGATTTAACTACCAAGCTAAAGTAGGTATCTACCTAATAGGTAATATGTAGCAAGGTGGGTAAGTAACTAATACATACATACTTACCTAGGGTGGGTACATACCTACTACCTAGTTGTTAAGGTAGGTAAATATGTACCAAGGTACATATTCACCTAGGTACTTATTAATAGCTAAGTACGTAGTGGGGTCGGTACCTTATACCTAATTAGTACATTTTAAAGTAGGTAGATACAAGGTATTTACTACCTAACTAGTAAATATCTAAACTAGGTACGTACTAGGTACCTATTACCTAGCCAATGGCCACTAGTAGGTAGATACCTAGCTAGTATGTATAAAACCTATGTATTATCTACTTGGGTATTACTTAAGATAAATACATACTAGTTAGGTACCCACCTTGGAAACTTACCTTGTAATCATGTAATCATAATGTAATCACAATGTAGTACAAAAATGATTAAAGGTATATGACTAATGGACATATGACTACATGACTAAATTATAACAGAGTTGCAAAATGTTCTAGTCATGAAAGACACATTTTGGTGTTGTGGGTGGGTCAAATAATGTATTATTGAATGCACCTATGTGGAGACATTCTTTTTTAACTAGAAAATTATGTGACTAAAAAATAGCAAGATGCAAAGGAAATGAACTTTATGGTTGTTGTTTTATGGTTCACCTTAACTTGCATTCACCCTTACCTATTCATGGCGAGGCTCCGATGTCTTATGTTGTCTTGATTAAAGTGTTTATTTTTTTATTTTTCTATCAAACATTGATAGGTCATTGCATTGTTGCTAGAACTTCAATTAATTTTTCAACTTCAATTGATCATTTGAGCCATGGCCATATCCAAAGCCTTCAACATCGGCCAATTACACTTCATATGGTGACAAATAATTTCATTGCATAAACATAAATGAATGTATTTATAATTTCACGCATTATGTTTTCTTTAGTTTGGTTTGTTTTTTTTGGAATAAAATTTTGCATGCATTAACAAAAACAAATCTAAAGCAACTAGGTACAAATGACCATTTTGGAGAAAAAAAAATTAAAATCACCAGGTTATGATGAAATGTTTCTTTGAAATCATCATACTAAAATAATATGTACTTAGAGGTTGCCAAAACATAATAGGACTTTTAAAAATATAGGTCCTTAGTTTTGACATGACATTATACCCAAATTTGGCTCATTTTTCTTATGGATGATTGCCACTATTGCTATGTTATAAAATTGAGAAAAAAAACATTATTGTGGCATAATTATTAACATATTTATGTAATCTCATAATGAAATTAATTTTACTTGTTCACTATGTCAAAACATAACACCCATGATTAGTCCTATACAATTACAATAAATTAGCCCCTACATAAGCCTATGTAGACCTTAAGTAGCCCTCAATATTAAAGGTAATCTTTAAGTAGTTTAAGTATCCCCTAGGTAGGCCTATATAGCCCCTAGATAGCTTAGGTAGACTTTAGATAATCAATGATCAGATCCTTAAATAAACCTAAATAGGCCTTAGGTAGGCCAATGTAAACCTTAGATAGCCTTTATGTAATCTTTAGTAGCCTTTAGGCAATAGTTTAGATACATTAGGTAGCCTTTAGTTACCTTAAATACTTTAGATGGGTGTAAATAAGTTACAACATGATTATTTTAAAAATGGGTTGCACGTCCTTTTCCCCAAAAATAATTCTTTCAAATGAATGAATTTTTCAACAATTGTTATAATAAATGTTTATAATTCTCCCAATACATGACATGTTTTTTGGTTTATCATTTTTGAATAAATGTGAATTTTGGAAATTTTGTTGGTTCCTTGTAAATTCGATGTTTTGTTTTTAAAAATGAAACAAATTCAAATCAAAACCAAAAATTTAATTTTTACATTTTCATGTTTTCTTGTATAATAAATTACAACTTTTCTTAACACATCATGTACATAATACCCTATTTATATATGGTAAAAGACTTAAATGAAGATTTAAAAATTTAGATCAATTTTGAAAAAAAATTTGAACTTAAATTTTTAAAAACTCCATGATATTTTAAGGTATGAATGTTATTTGGATGTAATTAATGGATCTTTATTTTCTTAAATTTTTTCCCATAAAAATGTTTTTATTATATGAGTATGTTTGATAATCCTTTGCAAAATTGATTCCTTTTAACACAATAGGTGTTACTACGAAAAATCCTATTGATTGGAACCACATTGCCTTGCAATTAAAGCTCTAAAACAACTAAACACAATTATAATACAACTAGAACATGAAAATATGAGCAATTAATGACTAAAATGCCATGTTAAAAAATCAATGAGTTGTATTAGAATTGCAATTTAATTGCAAATGGGACATTTATAAAGTGTATTGTACACATTGTACATATAAACACAGTCAATCATGTTTAACTTTTTAGCAAGTTGCATTTTAGTTGCATGTGGCAACTACATTACAACTCGTGTAGATGTAGCACCCAATTAACAACTACATTGTAATTAGTGTACACTGTTGACACATGATCATGTTATATACATGTATTTTCACAACCCATTATATATGACACTTCCAATTAGTTGTCAGTTTATGATCATTGATATAACTACTTGTGCCGCTATGTTGCCATTACAGAAGTATTATTTTTCCATTATTTGTGACTATATTTTAATTGTTAAAAAATTAATAATTAAACAAATTCACATTTAATGATTAGCATTTAATAATAAATTCGTTTTAAGATAACTTATTAACTAGTAGTACATATTAGTTAATATGTAATTAACTTAATTACTATGAACGAATTATTTAGACTAAATAATTAACAATCAATCTAAATTAATCAATTTGAAAATTAGTTTCTTAATTGAGTCAAATAATTAGTTTATAAATATTTGATTAAATATCTAATTTCCTAAATTGGATTGATTAATAAAAATATTTAGTTTAAATATTTATTTATGAATTCAAATATTTAGATAGTTAATTATTTGAGATTCAAATATCTAATAATGTTTTTAAGGATTCAGATAATAAATGATTACTTATCTATATTCAGATATTTTATTATTTGATAATAAATTATTTGCAGTCAAATAATTAATTATCTGAAGTAATTAACAAAAGAATTAGCTAAATTAAATAGATTAATTAAAAGAATTGACAATTTGATAATTAATGATGCCTTCTACCCAAATTCATAATTAATCTTTAATCTTTAGCAATGAATTATTTCTCAATAATTTAGTCCTTATTAAATATTAAGTAATATTTAATTTTATTAATTATTATGAATACATTTATTAGGCTGAAAAATTAATTACTAATCTGAATTAATTAGTCTAATTCAGATAATAAATGACTACTTTTGAATTTATATAACTATTCAGTTGATTAATTAGAATAACTAATTATCTCAATTAAATATCTGAATATTAATTATTTCAATTCACTAACTAGCTAATGATTTGAATTAGTATATTTAATTCAGATAATTAATTAAAATAGATAAATACTAGATAATCCAAATAATTAATTTTGGAAATCCAAATGATTTCTGAATTTTATTTAAATTTAAATTAGTAATTAACCAATTAATTATTTGAATTATATTGATTAAATTAAAAACATAATTCAGTTTTCTATTTCAGATGATTATTTAGTGAATTGTAGAATTTACTAAATTGAAAATGAGCACAAAGAACATGGTAATGTTTTTTTGTGGTTGCGACTCGTTTTGCAACTAATGTGCAATGAAAGGATTTAACCCATATGTTTTGTCCTGGAATTTCATCTCACAAACTATTTTTAAAAGGTGTTTTTTCATGTGTGCTCACATTAAAATACATGTGTCGATTTGGGATGAGTTAAAAAAAACTTAACCTTAAGAATAAAACATAAAGTAAAATAAAAATATTTACATGGGTCCGTTTTATCTTACTTACCTTCTTACCTTCCTACCTTCTTGCCTACTTAGGTATGTAAGTAGGTATGTAGTGTAGGTGTGTCCTACCTACCAACCTACTTACTTATGCCTATGTGTTGACCTACTTAGTTAATAAATTTTTTAATTAATCAATTTTCCAGATGGCAACTTTCAACCATGCCATCTGTCACATTCAAAGACCATAAAAATGAATAGTCATAATGGATGGTGAAGATTAATATTTTGGAAAAGAAAATTCACCCAAAATCCCCCATAATGCCATGTGTGAAATGTTGGGGGATCAACAAATAATAACATTAACATATTGTAGTTGTAAACTAGTTGCATCAAAATTGCACAATAGTTGTTCTTACATAGTTGTAACTAAATTGCACAACTTGCATATGTATATGGTTTCACATATGGTGAATTGCATACATTACAATTCATGCAACTTGTCCAATAGCACTCATGTTCTTAAAAATATACCAAGTTGCAATGAGTTGTAAATGGTTATTAGAATTAAAAAGTCAAGTTTCAAGGCTAGTGGCAAATCATCACATTTTTTCATAATGTTTTCACTTTCAAAGGTCCTAAATTGAAACTTAAATATAAAATTTCATCAAATGGACTTTTGGTTTCATTTTTGTAACATTCATATGAATGAAAAAACAATAACTTGCATGATTGACATGGTTTTAAATGGAAAAACATAACTATTTATTTAATTTTGATTATTTATTATTCATATTCCAATGTCATTTTTGGTTCATTGGATTATGATTGCACACAAGTAGCCTTTAAGTTGACACAAAATAAACCTTATGTACATCATAGGTAGTTTATATTGCCCTTATGGAAACCTATGTAATCATTAGGTGGCCCTTGTGTAGGATTATGTAGCCGTTGAAAAGCCCTTAAGTAGGACCTATTACCTTTACTACCCCTAGGTAACCTTATGTAACCCTAGTTAAGTAGCCCTACTTATTATTAAATACCTAAGTAGGTAGATAATTAATTAGTCAAAGCTAGGCTAGTATAGGTAGTTAAAACACTTGGCATTGTGTGACTATCCTTAAAATATAAATAAATTTAATCACGAAGTCAAGTTCCACATAAGTTACATGGGGTCCACATCATATTCATGGTCATTCATGGTAATGGATGAGAAAATGGATTGTGATTAGTCAGGAGTTTGTGATTGTCGATATGACTTCCATGCCATTTGGGTCTTTTGTGATTAATTGTTCAATGGGACATGTCCAAAATGACTAGGAATTGTCCAAAATGACTAGAGCATTTTGTAGCCAAAAGTGTATAATTACAATTGGGATGTCACATTGTACTATTTTGTCGGGGTGTGTGTGTTTGAGTGTATCCCACTTTAAACTTTTGAAAGAATTTCATAATATTTTTACATATTATGTTAGAATATAACAGAAAAATATTTTAAAATATTATTTCATTTCATTTTACAAAGTGGGAGACTGAAATATACTTGTGGAAACAAATGTAGTGTACGTGTGTACCTAAAAACAAAAATATACTCCAAGAATAGTTTTAATGATTTTTATTTTTTATGAAAGTTGAAAGTATATTGAACCATGTCATTTCATATAGTTTGAACCATGTTTGATACCATGTGACTAATTTCAAATTTTTCATCTCACAAAAATAAGAAATTTCAACAAATTTGTAATAAATATGTGGTAAATTAAAATTTTGACAAATAATTATATTCACATGAAAGATGACAAGCATAGTTAGATAGGCCATTTTTTAAATTTCATTAAAATTGATGATTTTAATGACTAATGAAACCTTGAAATTAGTGTAATCAAAATGAAATAGTGACCATGTTATATCAATGTATATTATAAATATACTCACATGGATCTTTCAATATAAATAATGAAATTTATTATTATGTTGAATAAAATATTACATACCATTAGTTTTTTGAAAATAATAATTGTAGGGCCTATAAACAAAAATTTATAACCAAAATTAGATGTATCATACTTTTGGAACAATTATCTATATGTACTATAGTGCTAGACTTAAAGGTGCCCCCCCAAAGCAAGTCGCCATAATGTGTTTTCACCCCTTATTTCTTTTTTACTTTCCATGTATTTCACAATAGTTGGGTAAAAAATCATTAATTGACTCACTTTTGACATTAAAAATATTCCACATCTTAAATTAATTACAATTCCTACAATTATAATAATTATGAAACAATATATATTTTAATTACCCCCTATGCTTTTAATTAAAAAAAAACACCTTTTTTTTACCACCTTTTAGATATTACTAAACATGTTTTTTGTCCAAAACTTCATGTGATATGTCAACGGAAAATGATTTAGAAATGATAAAACATTACAAAAGTCATGGCATTTAGAAAAAAAAATGTATTGGAAAAAATTAACTAGATTTTATTTTTAAATTTCTCATTTTCTCATACTTTCTGAATCCACATTTTTCATTGTATTTGTGTGGCAAACATAGTGGGGTCCAACCATGCTAATAGGAGCCACACCCACATTCCATTAAACCTATGTTTTTTCATTGTTTTTTTCAAGAATAATCTTAAAATCTTTTTAAAACATCACTTAAAATTTTAAAAAATCCTGAAAGTTTTGTTAATATTAATATGTTAAAGATAACATTAAATATTTGCCAAAATTATGTCATTTAAAAAAAAGTTCAAATTGTGCTTTATGTGTTTTTACCATTTAATTACCATTTAAAAACATTGGTTACAAACATAAAAAATATTTTTATGTATTTTCTATTCATTAGATCAATTCACTTGTTTTGGGATATGTGTACCAATAGTATTGGAAATAAAATTACATAAAAATAAGTCCATTTGTATTTGTTAATTTATTTTTTTACAATTTGAAATAGAAAAAATTAAACAGCGATTATGATTGCTCATGGTACCTATTAATGTGATTGTATTTACTGTCATCATTTTACTAGCAAAAAAATTGTCTTTTGCACACTTGTCTTGTGTCAATAAAAAATGTCATATGCAATTATGATTGGTTGAAAATGACATTTTAATGAAATGTTTTAAAGTACACATTTATATAATAATATAATGCAACATTTTTTGGGTTATAAATTAAGAAAAATCATTTATAAATCATAATTTACAAAAAAATTACAAAAGAAAATTATTTTAAGAACTCAATCCTTGGGGCAAGTGTTTCTTATATATTAGCCAATTTGGACCCATAACAATCTTATGATAAATTTTGTTGCTATTTTCAATATACTTAATGATCACAACTAGACAAGATAATTTTTGTGTTTACTTTATTGTTATAACACAGGCACCTTGAACGCTTTCCAAATTGCATCTAGGTCAAGTAAAGTTCCATTTCACAAGTGGACATCCATGAACCATATGGAATCTTATATATAATTACAAACTGTGTGTGCGTGCGTCCGTCCGACGACGTTCTGGGAGCGTTTTCTGTGGCGGAACCGGCCACAGAGATTTTCTATGGTGGAACCGGCCATAGAGACCATGACCACCGGCTACCAGCGACCCAGGTCCTGAGACCCAGGTCTTGATGAATGATGCGCACTGGACCAAGAGGCGCGTCGCCTCTTGCCACGTCGTTCCTGAAGACCAAGAGGCGCGTCGGGGAGGGCAGGGCAGGGCAGGGCAGGGGAGGGGCAGGGCAGGGAGGGCAGGGCAGGGGAGGGCAGGGCAGGGCAGAGAGAGAGAGCTTAACCGAGCGTTCAGGGTGGCTGGAGTGTCGTAGCCACGGGTTACCCACTACTCGTACATATAATTGTCCAAATGTTCCATTTCTTATCATTCATGTTTTCTGAATTTCCATGGTAGTAATGGAGGAATTTTCATGTTTGATGTCAGACTCTTCTTCATGCACCCAAGATGACCTTTACTGAAGACAATAATAACAAACTTAATGCTACAATGGAGATTTAATCATAGAAACAGATCCTATATGTATGGGGGAAAGAAAGAGGTATGACAGATAGCCCAATCTGCACAACATTACAAGCTACCTTTTAGCTTGGTTGAGCAATAGAAAGAACCTCAAGGGGCAAGCGGTGAGTCTGCAAAATTAGTTTATTTTCAAACTAGCTACCCAGTAGTGTGGACCTTGTTTGGTTGACCCCAATGGAACGGCATGATAAATGAAAAGGAAAGAACCTGGTTCATGAATCTACGGGGGAGAAACACTATATGTCAACAAGCATTTTCTCCATAGAGCAAAAAACTTAAAACCACAACGGCAGGCATTGAAAGTAATATTAAAAGTTTAATGCAATGCTTATACAAAAGAAGTGTCATGATTTAACGCTGAACTGCCAAAGGCTTGGTAGCCCATAAATTGTGGAAATGTGGTGATCATGGGCACCTTCCTATGCATGAAGAACAACGATATACTTTATTGAAACGTCTATTCAGTTGACAACACGTGTCCTTTGTTTTAACACTTTTCTACACCATCTTGTGCTCCCTTCCCAAATACTTTTTCCCCATGAAGGTTTTTGCAAAAATCGTAGGAAGACCATGGATAAAGAAACTTATTGGGACGGACACTTTGCACACGTGCAGACATCTGAGAGGCTGAACCGACCCTATCTTGCCTAATAAGATGCACAATCCGTAGTTGGTCGACGACAATAGGGCCGGTAAATAGTAAAAGAAACTTTGTTGCCAATTCTTTATGTTTTTATGTGAAGTGGACCACGTGTGCCGCCCGGATACACCTCTTTGTTCCAGCAAGCCGCTAAACACTGGAACGTAACGTCCTGCTTTGTTCCCTCTCTTAGTTCAGAGGGTATACACGAGGGTGTGTGCGAGGAAGCACTAAAGATCCGAAAGAGGAGGAGGGTCCCAAGGGAGTGTGTGTTTCAGAGGCAACGAGAAAGAGAGAGAGAGAGAGAGAGAGAGAGAGAGAGAGAGAGGTGCAAATGGGGGAGGGTCCCATGTAAGTTTCGAGTCTCTACCACACCCCCACGAAAATGCTTAAATAATTCTATCACGCCATGTGGTCTAGTTGGAACCGTTGAAGCATGCAAAGCTCCGGATCGTTTCCGAGTCACTATTTATTGTCTTGCGCTTGCACTCCTCCCCATCATCCTCATCGTATTCCTGTTTCCCCCCTCTTTCCAAAATTCACAGCAACTCGCATTCCAGAAATTGATGGACCTAGTTCTTATCTCTCATGAGCTATCCGCCACCTTTCACAGTCCTACAGTGATTTAGTCAATTGATCTCAGCTAGACATAGATCTTTGATGTAATTTAGCTGGTGATTCAATTGTGCTTCAATACTAGAATGTTAGTGTGGGTAGTGTGGGTAGTTGCCCGTTAGTTGATTTAGTTGTCTTATTGGTTTTGTTCATGTGATTGTCATCGCTCGAATTGGAGATTTATTTTCGAGGCAGCTGTTTGCTTCGCTCCCTCAATGGCTTCCAGCACCAGGGGAAGGGTGGGTTTTTCCCCAACGTGTTGGATGCCTCTGGGGGAACGGAAGAAACATCTGCTCTCTCTTAAGCGCCTGTTACTGCTTTTCTCATGACGCCAGCTGCATCGACTGTCGCTCATCAGCTGCTTCGTCCACGAATGTCCTGATTTGTAGCCACTAATTCTTGCTCCTGCACTCCAATTTTGTAATCCTTGATTGCCTGATGAACTTCAATAGTGATCTCCTGTTGGATTTTGATTTCGTCTTCTTGTTTGGTAGTTTTTGCAATCATGTAAAAGCTCCGCAAGTTATCCGTTTGATAGAACCTGGTTTGACGTTACAATACTTATGAACGAGGTCTCCACGTTTGGCTTGATTTATCAATATATAGGCTTATGAACAAAATGACAAAATAACTCTCAGTATTTTCCCCACGAACTTTTCACTCGCATTCCCCCAACTCGATAACCCTGATTGAAAATTTCGCTAAAATTTCGTGAGTACCGAGATTTGGAGAGGACATTCTTCGACTGAAGTACTGAGTCAGGCCAGTAGAGGGACATGAGCTGGCACACGGTAGAATGTTTGTGGTTGGATAATTTAAACCTAAGCCTGTCGAAAAATCATTCTTTATGGATCTTTTAAAAACGGCATCATGAGTGACCTTCGCCAAGCAATCAGTCATTTCTTCCACTAGGCTCAAGTTCTCTCTATCTTCCTCTCGCAACTGATCCCGTTCTGACGTGGTGTCAGTTATCAAGTTCTGAATTCAAATGTTTCTTAGATGGTGAGTGCATGACCATTTAACTTTCAGTGAATTGTGGGTCATGACTCATGACGCTGTCTATTGTCTCCCAAAGATGCTAACATAATCTGCGACACCTTATCAGGGTGGTGGGGCCTGAGTGGCCCGGGTGCGGGGTTAGTTCTTAACTTCTGGGGTGGGGCAGAGAAGCCTTGCAATCGGAGTCTCACCACACTGCATTTCAATCGGAGTTCCACCAGTGGCGGAAGAGGTCCAAGAAAGACTCCACGTACTCAGGTTCCAACAACGGTCGATACCACATGATTTTCTGCAGCGAATGAACCCCGTCCAGTATATTACCCAACTGCTTGATGTTCACATTCAAGATAATGAAAGATAACGCCCGCCGTAGATTCATAATTCATTTTCTACCGAGTCTCAGTAAAGAAGTTCGCTTTGGTGCATAATTCGGGGTATTAAAGTGTCCGATAGATTATTGATTCAGATTTCTATAGTGTTGATGAAACGAACTGGGTGACTAGTTAGTACTCAGGATCGCAAAAGTGCGCCAAAAGCAAAGTTGCAGAAGAGCTCATGAGGAGGGGATGACTCGGCGCAGTTTAATGTCATGCAATCCACTGTGAACACAAAATGCTGTGTACTGTTCTGTACTGTTCTATAGCTCTAATAAATTGCTTTTAACTTACACGCCGAGCAAGTAAAATACAGCGGACTCAGCTGCAATTTGTTGCCAAGAGAGTATGGCACTCAAGAATTCGTAATTTCCAGAATCATGCGAAATTACTTCTGAGGAAACAAACACATGTTAGTTTGAATCCCACTCGAAGTAACTTCCAGCATGCACAATCCAGATTTGCAAAGCTTATCTGGATCGTGTACGCACAATATTTCTGAGACATACATGGAGACAGAAATTTAAAAAAGATTTCATACATTTCTTTGCAATAAAGTTCTTACATTTTGTTTCTTACATAGAGACAGAAATGTAAAAAAATATATCATAAATTTCTTTACAGTCTGGCTGGGACTGAAAAATCCAGATATTGCAAAGTAGAAAAGCAAGGCAAAGGATGTCGTGTACACACACTGAGAGCGCAATTCGCACATACCTAGGTATGTACACACTTTTGTCGTGCCGAAATTGTGGAGAACTGCCTCTAACTATACCAATCAGGGTAAAGCACACAAAAGGTCTGCAATTGGTTTATCAGATTTGTCAACACTTAAAGTTTTGTCTTTTTTTCTAGTACTGCTTTTCCTGAAAACCAGGACTACAAAGGCGATAACTGGAAAACCTCCGCGGAAATATCTGAAAAGTAGTGGAACCCACAACCCATGCAGACCTGTGAAACTTTTCTTAAATTTAGAAGCCAACGAATACACCAGAGTAGAATTGGAAGGTGGACCTAAAGTTCTGGTGACTCTATCGACATCAATTAAGAGATCACTGGGGAGTGTGGGCGGTAGATCTACTGCAGTGGTTTTTTATTCCACACATTTTGTCATTTTTTCGAAAAAAAAGTGGGGAAACTTTTGGAGAAAATGCGTTTCTTCAAGTGTGAACTTCGACTAATTTTTCTAGATTTTTGGGAAAATTCGCCAAATTGTT
Organism: Sphagnum tenellum; assembly: GCA_963921925.1. NCBI lineage: Eukaryota > Viridiplantae > Streptophyta > Sphagnopsida > Sphagnales > Sphagnaceae > Sphagnum > Sphagnum tenellum. The sequence continues at coordinate 5,924,430 of OY998149.1, forward strand.
TTATGTCACAGAATTGAAAGAAAAAACCCTGGTCTATACTGTACAGGGAGGAAAGGTCGGGCAAGAACCAGCCCCATGACCACAACTCCATTAGAAGAGGCCAACAATATTTGAAGTTCAGGGTGGACTTGAGCATAAAGTCTGTTCTTAACTTCATCTACAATGGGTACAGATGTGGGGGCCATTGCATTGGTCACAGACTAAACGTGTTATACAGTGTGTATGCGTGTCGAATAGTTTTTCCACCTTAGGTAGCCAGCAAGTTTTCTTCTAACCTCCTTTTTGTAAATTTCGGAAAACGCCTTCCAGATATCTTGATCATGGAACCTTATCTAGATAGGTAGAATGAATGGATGGATACAACGTTGAAACCAATGTTACGTAGTGGGTCTTAGATTTTGTTCATAACCACGAGTTACAGCTTCAAAGGACTATGGGCTCTGAGTTGTTGAAAATCTCATAATAGTTCAGAGCAACCTTGTACATTCCGGTTATTTTGAAACTCTCCAAAAACCAGCAGTTTTCATAAAAGAATTGGATGAACTCTTGAAGATCTCACATATGTATACCTATCAATAAAATCAGTTTGACATTTAAAAAGTGTTCCACTTGCTGCTTTGAGTAAAATTGTTTTGCAAACTTGGTTTTCTATTTTGGAGAATTTTCTGGCTAAATACGTAAAACTTTAGTTTATGGCATATATTTTGTAACAATATTAATGATAATTGTGTATACATACATACATATTATATATGTACATATACAACTTGCTATGACAATATTGATGATACAATTATGAGTTCACAACCAGGAAACGCATAAGAAAGAGACACAAAATGTAAATTTGTCTCTATCTACTTCCAACCTAAGAATTGGAGAAACTTGCGTGGTGGAACTTTCACATCATGGAATCTTATCCTGAAATCCTTTTAAAATGGCATCAAGAAGATTTCATCCCTTGTTATGTAGGCCTCTGTTAATATTCCATGAAACTTGTTGCAAAATGTTGACCAATCACAAGGCAAAAATCATTGGAAAAGAGTTCCAAAAGGATGTTGGATGTTTGGACTTTCAACATTCCATCTTTTGCAAAATGGATCATTGCACAACTTTGAATTTACTATTATTTGAAACAATATATTTGATGATAGGATTTGATGTTTTAGGTCAGGCTTGTTGATGTACATAGATTTTTGGAGGAACAATTTTTTTTCCAATTCGATATTAGTGCAGGTGCTCAATGCACACAACCTCAAGAAAATTTGGAACCAAAATTGGGTTGTTAAATCGTATCAATCTACACTATGTTTTCTATGTCTTGAAAAGTACACAAAGATCTATTGCAATGTATTTAAGATCATGCAAATGATCAACCAAGTCCAACATATCCAATTTAAGCTTTCACATATTATATAGGAACATTTAAAGGATGCTTTTCAGTTTAAATTTTATATTAGAAGATTATTGTAATCATGTAGAATTTGAAATTACAATTGGATTAAAAAATAAATATAAATAAATATCTCCAATGAGTGGTCAAGAAAAAAAGTTTCAAGAAAATAACATTTGAAATTCTTTTGTTCTACAACACAAAAAGAACTTTTTTTTAATTTTTTATTATTATTATTTTCAGAAGAGCTGAAAGTACAATATGATGACCTCTTTTGGGGCATTTTGGGTTTATTATTCTAATATATATAATATAATCATTTCAAAAGTGTGATACATTTAATTTTGTATGAATAATAATTTTGGGTATCAATTTTAATTTTTGGGCCTTAAAATTATTATTTATACAAAATTAATGTTGTTTAATATTATTATAAAAATAATAATAACTTTCATTATCTATATTGAAATATTCATGAGTATATTTATAATATACATTAGTATAATAGGGTCATTGTCTTGTTTTCACTACACTAATTTTAAAGTTCAATTAGTTATTAAAATAGACATTTAATGAATTTTTAGAAAATAGCCCATGTAACTATGCTTGTTATTTTGAATGTGAATCTGATTATTTGAAAAAAAATCAGTTTATCACATATTTATCATATTTTTATTGAAAATACTCAAGATCATTTTTTGAAATGAAAAATTTCAAATTAGTCATATGGTATCCAAACATAGTTTAAACTATATGAAATGACATGGTTCAATCTACTTTCAACTTTCATAAAGATTAAAAATCATTTAAATTATTTTTAAAATATATTTGTGTTTTTGATGCATAAATACATTACATTTTTTTCACAAATATATTACAATCTTCCACTTTGTAAAATGAAATGAAATAATTTCTTTTCAAATATCTTCCTTAGGTTATATTCTTACATAATATGCAAAAACATTGTGAAAGTTTTTCAAAAGGTTTAGGTGGGATATATTGAAACATGCACAGCCTTCGAAAGTAATACAATATTACATCCCAAAGGGGGTCACCATAATGTGCTTTCGCCTAGAGTTTCAAATACTCCTATTTTTTATTTGTTTCAAAAATAATGGATTGAAGCAATCACAAGTTTTTGAGCAATATTTGAAGCTTAGGATTCAGAGGTGGTGAAAAGCCATCACAATAATGTTTATAAATTTGTAATAATTTTCATTATTTTGTTTCGATAAAAAATTTGGTTATAATCTAATGACTATAGTTGATGAACATTTTTTTTTTTACAATGGTGCTACTTGACACTTAATAATAAAAGGTTAAGAATCTTAAAAACACATATCAAGAACATGTAAAAACACAAATATCTTACTTGTGTAGCCCATATAAATATTTACACTATTTTCATATTATATACATAGGTATGAAACAAAAAACCCATATTGTATAATCAATAATGAAATTCAGAATTAAAAAGAATTAAATTTCTATCATTAAATTAAACTTGATCCACTTTTCCTTGAATTTTGAAAAGTTGAATCCTAGTGGCACCACACAAGGATGCATGCATACAAAACATTGAATTAAAATCTTGTGGACAAATTTGACAACAGGATGATTAGATCTTGAGATTTGTTTTTGCCAAAAACGACTTGTTTGGTCTTCCAACAAAATAAAAGTCAAGTATATTTGAGAAGGTGAAATCTTTTGATTTTAATTCTGACCTCTGTGCATTTGACTGATTTACATTGTTTGAATCTATTTCTACTTAATTTTGTTCATTGGTGTGGTGCATGAAATTATTTCATGACATGTCATCAAATGAAAATAAATAACACTTAAATGTGTTTTTGATGGGTGGCAGCCAAGTTTGATTGAAAATAGAGTTATCTGTAAAGTTACCCTGTCTTCACCCTGTCTTTGGGCCTCCTTTCACCCCCTATGATCTGTCGCCTCTTTCAGTGTATGTGCAAAGTAAAGACATTTTAATAAATCTCAGTATGAAATGCTGATATTGAGCATTTAATGCACAAGGATCGAGACAAAGTATAGTAGTTGTACAGTTAGGAGCAGTGAAAATATATGTAGCAGCAGTGGAGGTGCTTAGGAAAAAGGAAAGACAGGATGAAACTCAGTTCACCACCAAAATTGATGGTTTTCTGAGTTTCATCCCTCGTTGAATGCTGTGCAAGTTTTTTTTGAATGTCACCGTGTATGACCAATCTCAGGGTTTCTTACTTTACTGATAACTCTAATAGTTCAAATGTTTAAATATATGGATTTCTCACCCTTTTCATCATATTCTTCATCACCTAAACGTTGACGTATGTTTAGGTTTTATTTGGAGTGTGCATATGTTTGATTGTGCACCAAATTGAATTCATCCAGCCAACCATTTTGACCTTTGAAAGGGTATTGACATCAAATCCAACAATCATGGTATTGACCATACTTCAAAATTCTAACTTTCAGTTTTAGAAACACCTGACAATCCATTTGGTTCAATTTGACATGTTTGTACACATTTACAATTGCAATCTTGGTGTAAAATAAGCCAAGCCTATGTACCTAGACCACAAGTGACACTTAATGTGGAATTTGTTTTTGTATTGAACACCTAAGAAGAATCAATTATAATTTCATGCATAACGTATCAATTTCTTGGGCCACCCCAACAGTCCACCATTATAATTGATAACACCCTTCCTACTATCTATGTTTGTGCATCGTAATGTGAGCATAAGTCTTTTTCGTATTTTTGGGCTGTGGTCCCAAGGTGGACTTTCCCAATGCATTTTCAATTTGACAAAACAAATGGCAGATTTGTACCAAATTTGTCAAAATTTCATGAGAAGATAGACATTGGATGCCCAATCATATGTTGTTTGTTATGGAGGATTGTGTATTTCAGATTGAAACTTGCCATTTGTTGTGAAAAAATCAACCATTTTTAAGCTAGGTGACATGGGCTATCAAACTTGCTAGTCATGTAACAACTTTAAATTTTCATATATTTACAAGTTAATGTTATGATAAGATATGTGCATGCTTGTTCTTGTTTCAACATGTTAAAAGAATTTCACTTGTCAATTGCAACTAAAATTTTGATCTGAATTATTATTTTGAATTCAGCTGCATATGCACTCATACATAATCTTTCCTATCCTTTTCTGGATGTATAAGTTCCACAAACTTTGAAACTGTAAACCTTTAGATAACTAGCAAATGTAAACAACCAAGTGTTGTTCTAGAATGTGATTTGTTGACTCACCAATTTAACAATAAAAAGATGAAAAGCCTAAGCAAATTTTCAGTGCATACATGTGGCCAACAAAAAATTCATAACTACCCCAAGAGTTGTACATGATTTTGACATCATATATTGGCATATTTGGAGAGTTAAAAAACTTGTGCATATGACATTGCACAACATAATTATATAATGGTGGTTACTTTAAATAACAAAATAAACTATCTTCATTCTTGACAAAATCATTGACTTCTTTTTCTTGACCATGAGACAAACATGTTTTTAAAACAGGGACATATTGACCATTAGGCAGACCTTGCTAGTACTATTGTCTTGCTATCCTGACTATTTGCATGAGTAATGATAACGTGCCTTTGTATCATAACAAATCCTTCCCCACTGTCATGTGTTGCCCATCCCACAATTGTCATATGCCAGACATTACATAATGTCAAATTCAACACAAACCCACAATTTTGAGCTTGACTTACAAGTTCTTGATTTCGAATATATGCAACTGCCATCAGGCTTGTCATAAATGCAAATTGAAGTTTTAAAATGGAACAGCTACTAACTTTCAGGCTGGAATTAGAATACAGTCCATTAATGCTATAGACCAAGGCTCTTCTGCTGGTGATGGCTTGGCCTATTAGTACTTCATCACGTGGCTCTGCTAAAGAATGTTGTGTTCTCCAATTCAAAATCACTATGGCAAAACATCATCAAACATAACAGAACACACCATCAACTAGTAAGCTGAAGACCAAAAGATGCAAAAGTGACCACAAAGTTGATGTAGCTAAATTTTCTCTGACGCACAGTCTTAAAGACTTTATAAATACCCAGCACATGCACAATGAAAAATAGTTCCTCAAATTCGTCAGGTTTACATCCCTAGGTCACATAAAACAGCATAAGCAATCTGTTACACATGCACAAATTGTTCATGTGTTAATTCTACTTGTAAATCACAACATTCTTTCAAACAACCTCCATCCCACACAACACCCAAGTCACTTACTGGTTCTAGAATAAAAGACACATGACTAAATCATGTTGACTCAGCCTGCTCCTATTGTCACCAATGCAAATATTATGGTCAAAGCATACAAACAACTCCTTGGTGCTACTTGTTCATCAAAACACAGCAAAACTCTTTTTTCTAAGCCCTGTTCACTGGCTTCTAAAGGGATGCACTATGTCCACAATACCCAATTCAAACTCAACTACTAAAGATTACTCAATCTATTGTAGACTCTAAAGTAGGAATCTTGGTCATACCATTCTAACACCAGGCATAAGGCTTACACATCAAGTTTCATGTTTCATGCTAAACAGTCACACTCAATTTTGAGTATTCAGACAATAGAATAATTGTTCTGCATATGCACACCAGTTCACATCATATTCACAATTGCTGCAAACTCAACCCTCACATAGATTCAAGAATCAAAATCCAGATTTACAGTCAAGAGTACATGCCTCTGTGTACAACCCAAATCTTTCTTTGACCAATAAAGAATCACACACACTGCAGAACTGGATATCAGTACAGTTTGGGTTCAATTCCATTCATGTAAATCAGAGTGCAACTTACTGATGATTGACAAACCTTGTTCTATGCAGCAAGCTCAATCAACCACATCCTTGAGGGCTAATCCTGTAACTCCTAATTAACCATAGTGTGGCTGCCAAAGAAGATGGTGTTCAGATCCCCATATTGGGTCCACATCAAGGAGCTAGTTCTGTTCTAGAATTAGATAAATTGATACAAAGCAGTCCCGTATTATCTATTCATGACTTAAGCTAGTGTTGTTACCAATTTTCTGGTGAGATAATAAACACTGTAGACTCACAATGCAACCCTACCAGACCCACTTGCACCTCTACTGGGTGAGCAAATGCAATTCCAGATGTCCAGCCAAATAACATTGAACTTGTGTTATGAGGGAATGCAGTCTAAGGACCAACAATTTGATGGCAGCTTGAACATCACAAATGCTGCTGATTTCAGTCCCAGACTACTGGTATCCTCTATCTACTTGGTGCGTGAGTTACTGGTCAAAAGATCTTTTGCTGTAGCAGTCCTGTCCCAGTTGGCATATACACACCTATGAGCCTAAATTGACCACAGAGCCCATGACTAAATGACTTCTATCTGTAAGCATCCTTTCCCTTGAGATGAGCAGCTGAAGATCACAACAGAGGAAATACACCTGACAAGTCAGATCAGATCACTCTTCTACAGCCAAGGGTCAAATCATTGCTATGTCTTGGATACCAACACAAAATTCAGCAGATCTCTTGCGCAAGATCAATGTTATGAATCCACTTTACTGATGATACTAAGTTCCTTCTCACACAGCTATTTCCCAAAAACTCAGACCTCCTTCAGAACCTTACATTGTCCTCAAAGATCAAAACAGAGTTGACAGACTCAACTCTTCACCTTGATCTCTCCAACATAGCTAGACACAATCTCTGCTCTCCCTCTTCCTAAGTTACATACTTACTGCCTTCTGGCAGTCCTCCACACCCACCAAAAACTTCACCTAGCCACCATGTTAACAACATTTGTAACATTCCAACAGGAGCCATAATTAGCACAGAACATACCTTTCAAAAAAATTCAGCAACTCAAAATTTGCACTCAATAAGTATTCTATGGCAGTAATTAAAATGGTTCAGCATCTAGAAGGATCCAGAAAGGAAATAGATTCTCATCCCTTGTAGGCTGGTCAGTATCAAAAATTGAAAATCAACTACATCCATGTCTTTCTTTCACAGTGTTTCATTGCACTTGTGATCCTTTCTTTGGCAGGTGTATGAATGGAGGAGCAGGCACTACTCATTTGCAGCTTCCTGTATCCCCATAATCCTCTCTCAGACTTTGGACATATAAAGTATGTGATTAGCCATCAGAAAACACCAAGATCAAGAGGTGCCTGCATCTCAAACTGCTGCATACAGTACCTCTTGCATGAAAACTTCAAATCAAAAGTTTTAGCAGAAAACATATAGTGGCAAAGAGGGCTACCCTCTTTATCATGGTTAATTACTGCAATGCAGCAAAGAGATATGCCTCAAGTACATCTTCAATTGGGAAATGATGTGTCATGTCAACTTAAGGCCCAAAGGCTTCAGTCTGGTGAAATTGACAAGAGGCAACCTGACTCTTGCTCATAACTGCAGCAAGTCTGCTCCAAAGATGCTATGTTGGTCACTGGCAATCTGGACACTCCCCGCAGTTGCAAACAGGTCTGCTGTGACATGAGAGTAAATTGCACCAGTAAAATGATTGAGAAACAACAAATGAAAAATTGAACACTATTCACATGTTCAGGTCAAGCAGAATGTTGTCTACAGAGCCAACATGTGGCTTGCCAGTTGACACATGCTTTACTGCTGAGGATCTCTTCAAATGTCTCATTACTTGGAGTCTGCCGGAGAGCTATAGACTGCATATGTCCTGGACATATGTAATCTCTGTCTCCAGGGCAGGTTTTCACAGGTACATGACATGTAGGTGTATAACTTTGACCTTGCATTACTTTTGTAGGTGTTATAACATACACACTGGAGTATCAAGGTCCTCCAAATCATAATAGACTACAAACCTTGCTTTAAATTTGAGAAAGCACAAACATCAGCACTAGCTCAAAAAAAAAAAAGACAGAAATTTCAGGGTTTTTCATGTTTTTATTTGTCATCTCATGCCTCTGATGCACACTATACTTCGGATTTGTAATGCCAGTGCTGTCATGGGATGGCAAGCCTGCTTCCTCGATTGCTGAAGCTGAATAACATGCACAGGTGGAAGTAGCCTGGTGATTTTCCATCGAGAAAATTTGGAATCAGTTGCTGTGATCTCCCAAGAGGTTGAAAACCAAAGAATGAAGAAATTGGTTTGAACCGTGAAAAGGGCCAATAGACCAGGCAGACAAGAAACTAGCGATTAGGGTGTGTCTCTAATGTGCATCTAATGGCATTAAGAGGTCGACGAAGACTATTTCGGAGAGGAAGGAGAACAGTGCAGCTTCAAAAAAGTTCAGACTCAGAAAAGAGCAGATCAAAGACGAAAACTTGCATTTGCAAAGGGAATAAATCTCTCCTAGCATCTGAGAATGAGATTATTTCAGAAATCGCACAAATTATCTTCTGGTGCGAGCGAACTTGGGTCTATTGGCTTTCCTTTCCATTTTCTCCATCTTCTTTCTCTCTTTCTCGTCCATCGGGACATCGTCCTTGGCCCTTTGTAAGAAGAAAGGGTAGAGAAGGAGCTCCCACAACTTGTAAAATGCAAAAATGGGTATCACAAGATACGTAAACCAAAACTTGTCAGATAAAATGGACGCAATCTGCACAAATGCGGTGATATACAGAATGTCGTGAAGATAACTACACAGCCCGCCCGTATTCATATCGAAACCACCATCTGTGAGCTCCCCCGTGATCGTATCATACGACGGCTTGGCCATCGCCGCCAGCTGATCGTACACGAGTTTGTATGCTGCGGACGTGACAGACAATCCCAATCCATGCTTCCACGAGACACTTCGGTACCTCACTCCCAGCCTCAGCACCACGTAGATTGCGTTGCAGATGAGAATAAGGTTCCACAGCATGCGCATGTGCTTCTCGTTCTCTTCCTTGCGCTTCTTTGCACCCTGTTTCGCCATCACTCCACGCTTCCTTCTGTGCCTTTCCTCCTTGACGCTTCCTTCTGTGCCTTTCCTCCTTGTGCTGGAGCTCGCTCGCCCTTTGCAATCGCGGAATTTAGGGTTTGGAGCTCTAGGGTTTCCAATGCTCTCTGTTTTCTGTCATGCCAGGCGCCACATGTTGATACGTGGAGTTTTTCTAAAATAATTTCGAGTTTGTGAACACGAGTCCAATAGCCCAAGTCATTGTGGTTAAAAAATTATGATTCAAATAAATTACGTTGGGATGTTAAATGTCCTGCAAAACCTGGAACCAGCCAAGATTGATAGGTAGGCCAATTCTCCTTGTTCGTCCAAACTGCTTAACTTATTTCATTTGCTTTTTAAATGGTCGGGTATGGGGTTGGTTACCTTAAGACTTCCACCCTTTGCAGATTCAAAGGACCTCTATTCCCAATTTCTCATCTGTCACCTAAAGTTAACTAACTGTATGGGATGGTCAGTTTCGGTGAGCAAGTGTTGAAATCAATTAATTTAAAGTTATGAGGCATTTCCACATTTGAAGTAAAAGTTTTTAGGGTTGGACACATGAGATTCTCAAAAACTTTGACTGTAGTTTATTATCTGTCTTTTGTCCATTATTTTTTCATAGTATAATATTGAAATTATTCAAGAGTGGAACAGCTATGACTATAAAATTAAAGCAAATTTAAGTTAATTGTGTCTCAAATGCTTTTTAGTTATTGAGATTCCTTTCTCCTCCTATGAAAGGTGAGCCATAGCTGAACAATGATGTTCTATGCATTTGCAAGGTTGCAAGAGATGAAGCAATTTCTGTTGTGAAGGATGACTTGAACCTTTTTTGTAACACAATCTTCATTGAACCTTTTTTGTAACACCATTGGAGCAAGTGAACCTTTCCAAAAAGGTCTTCACCTGCTCCAATTTGAAACTTTTAGTATATCCATCTATATGGATTAAAGATATATATACAATTCATCAAAATTCTCAAAATTCTTCATTAGATTTTTTAATTCATTTCTGCCAAATCTGACAACGAGGTAGGGTAGTCAAACTGTGATCTTCATTTTGGCATATAGTAGTTGGGTTTTGGAACGACCTAATTAAAATAGGACGAACATCCTTCCTGTCTTCATTTCCTTCTTCCTTTTTTTTAGGCTTCTTTAAATGTAGTTTTGGCTAGTTCACACTGAAATCAAACCATATGACTTCAAGCCCATCCTATCTCAATGAAGTGGATCTTTGTGAATCGGGGGCATGGGTTTGGTGATTAAGGATTGAGGCTCATGTTGCATATGGCTTGTCACTCTTTTTGTGGTGTCCCATTTTAAAGTATGGGTCTTCTTGGGGATGCTCTCCTGGCTAGATTCAATGTATCATGCAGTACCAAAACATCCTGGGCATTACATTACCCACCCTCATGTTTGCAATGAGCTTCTGTGAACTCTCAAAATGAGGTTCACTGGCCAAACCTTACTCCAAGAAAACACAACAAAGAGGAAGCAAGGCCCCAGACAGAAACTTTATGGAAAATATCACAAAAAACACTAACCTTCAAAGTCCCTGATTTGAACATCAAAGCTCCTGATTCCAATAACGTTACAACCCATTTTATTGCTTTCCCAACAGCTTGAAATGGAGTTGAGATCTGATTCTTTTGCACTTAACCAATTGGAGAAGAATTGAGTGTTGTATCAGTTAGTAATTCCTTGTAATGGCCAACACAAGGTTAACAAGGAAGCCTAATGCAATCCCATTGAACCACTTCTGCCTTTTGTGAGCTTTACTGCAAAATCAGTAGCTTGTAAGTGAAGGGAGCATGCTCACCTAAAACATTGCAAACAACAATTTTCCAATGCGCTCCACAGTGGCTTCTCCCTTTGAAAAGACAAAGCCCTATGAAAATGAACATGCAGGTCCATCTCATGGTTCTGATTAAAACACCCACCTAAAGATCACCATGGATGTCCCACCTACTCCAAGAAGTTAGCATTTGCAATATAACATTGCAGCTTGCTGCAGCCCTTCCAATGGATAACTTAACTTAATCATACCATAGATTTCAAGAGCATGAAAAACTCACCAATTTGCATCTTCCAGTACCTGAGAACAATTTCCTCATGAGAAAACATGGTAACAATCCTTCGAGGCTGTTGTATGTGATACATCCTGCTGAAACGTTCCTTCCTTTTGTCTTTTACATCTCCAGAATGTCCCACAAGCTGCTGTACATAGATGTGTTTAGACTACCATTCATATTTATGTACCAAAGCAAGACAAGATTATACAAGTGAAAAGTAAATGGCAGAGTATGTGTCTGAAATTTCATTTGTGCCCTTGAAATATTCTTCTTAATTTGAGCAAATTCTCTTCAAAGTTGAATGCGTTGCACACATTGGCAACAATTTCTGAGGGATCTCAAATTGGATTGTTCTACACTCCCCTTTCTTGAGAATACTCAGTGCACTCTGCACCACCGGAGTTTATCACTTATTTATTACTCTAAGATGTCTCTCCCTCAATGTGCTTTCTGATGCCATTCTCACAGCAACAATCAGTCAAATCTGCAAATCCTAATCATCTTGAGTATGCTAATCTCTACCACAGAAACCACTATCAATACAATGAGAAAGAGAATTATATGAAAAACCCAAATACAGTGCATTGGCATTTGGCAGACAGTGCCTTCACCTAGATGAACTGCAATACTTTGTTCCAACATTAGAACCTTACTCTATAGCAAGACAAAAGATCTGTCTTCTTGAAATCTGCCATGCAAGGGAAATGGACATCCGCACATTAGATGTGCTGAAATCGCTCAAGCCTGTCACAATTGGGTGTTGCTGAGGCCTGGCCCCATCTCCGCAATCCAAGCTCCATTCGACAATTCTGCACAAGAATGTCCTTGAATTCTGTTTCAATCTGTGCTTCCAATTGCTGTCTGGCATAGCTGCCAGGAGCATACTCCATATCAAAACTACGAGACTTGACATAGTATCTCACCTCATGGTCCTTCGTTTTTTGCTGAAACTGATATGGTGATACTGAAGTTAAACTGTAGACTGGCTGAGAGAAGGGGAAGAGGGTGACAATAATCAAGAAAAGGATAGGAAGTAGCTGCAATAAGCTCAGAAGGTTCACAGAATGTGTCTCTCCCCTTGCTCCTGTGGTCCACTGTGTCCGCACAAAATGGGTTCTCTGAAAGCTTCCATTTGCTTGATGCATACCAAAGAAGGAGTTGAAGATGTCATTAGCATCAAAAACATCTTCATAATAAACAGGAGCTCCATGGCGTGTGCGTCGTTGACGCACTCTCTGGGACTCTTCCTCAGGACCATGTAGATCGTAGTTTCTTCTCAGTTCAGCATCACTTAGAACCTGGAAAGCCTTGGAAACAGCCTTGAAAGCTTCTTCTGCACCAGCAGTTTTATTCTTATCAGGATGCACCTTCAATGACAACTTCCTGTAAGCTTTGCGTACCTCATCTTCTGTGCAATTCTTGCTCAAACATAGAATCTGGTAGTAATCCTTTGTCCTTCTGACCCTTTGAACAATCTCAATGTGTTCTGCAGAAACATCTGCTGCTGAAGAGGTGGAATTCAAGGGATGGAAATTATAAGTCTGCTCTGAATTCTTGGCCTGCTTGTCACTCGTTGAATCCTTCTCGGCTGATGCCTCCTCCCTTTTGGTTTCATTCAAGTTGGTCAGCACCTCCTCCACCTCTGCACTAGGGTATAGACGCTGAGCCATTTTCAGGAACTTGAGGGCCCTGCCCTTGTCCCCTGCCTCCATAGCAGCCCTTCCGATCCTCAAACACTTCAATCCCTCGTCCTTGTTACTGTCCATGACTGCGAATTCGTCCCCTATCAAGGATCCGATCTGTGTTGGATGTCGAGTCCTCCAAAAAAATCACACGTGCTGAACTCGGATCTGGAAACCGATGTCTGGAAGAAGAAAACAATCTGGAAACAGTGCGACGTGCTCTTACCACAAAAAAAGGTGCACACCGCAACACACGAAACCGGAGAGCAAATCGAAAAGAGGAGAAAAGCAACCGTTGCTGTTGAGAGATCTCCACAAGCAGTCAAGCGCGGAAGAGGATTGGGTCTGGGAGCGAGGAGCACTTGATTGTTCGAGCAGAGATCCGAGCGCGCTCTCCTTTCTGAGACTCAACAAAACCCTCCCTTACGGCACTCTACAGATTCGCTTCTGCAGCATGTGGGAACAATTCCACAAATTCTGATGCTCTTCACCACGGGAAACCCCTGCATGTCGAAGTAGGAGTTAGGACATGCTCTGTAAAGCTGAGAAGAACAAGCAGATGACAACCAATACGAAGATAACCTAGAAACGCAACGGCGCGTGTGGTCGGTGCAAGAGTAAAGACTCAGACCCCAATAGGGCTAGCCGATCAAGTAGAAGCAGTAGAAAAAATCAGAGCAACAAACAGAAAAGAAGGTTTATTGCAATAGCAAAAACAAAAAATTCAACCTGGCACCAATCGCGACGGAAGAGGATGCGAACAACGGAGGTACGTGCAGGATTTGGCAAGGCGCAGAATTCTAGGGTTTGGAGCGCAATTGTGCGTAAAGCTCGTGTAGCGTTCAAGCCCTAATAAGATCTTTCTCTCTCCCCACCTTCGATTGGCATGCACAGCGGAGCAGTAGTCTTGAAGCTTGAATTCCCAAATCACAATGATTTCAGACACAATCTTCTGCATCTGGGTGTTTTAAGTGGGACATTTCATCAGAAGAAATGAATTCCGTCCTTGACTGTCGTTTTGCGTGTCAAGGGTGTCACCAGTGCAATGTATGCCTTGCCCAGTATCAAACGAACCGGCAATTGGCAAGGCTTTTTCCTCTGACTAACAACATTAGGAACTTTGTTCTTTGAGTGTTCTCCGGATTGCAAAACTCACAATTGCAGATCAAACAAGTGCTACGAGTAGCAGTAATTCTGCTTCTCTATCAACAGACAGAAGGACATTGATTGAGATGGGATGACCTCAACATGTCTTGCGAGGGTCGGAACAACAAGGCATTAGCATAGGTGCCTCCTCCACATTCAAGGCTCTTCAAGTCAAGACATGCATTTTGACATGGAGCTGGCTAAAGGAAGGAAATCGCATGCGCACATTGTTGAGAGCAGTTTCATGCCAGACATTATTTGCTTACTAGCTGCAATCCTGAACATGTACTGGAAGTGTGGGATCTAGGTGGAAGCTTGCAAAGTTTTTGATCTACTGCACGAGTAAGAATTCTTTACACGGACTCTGATCCTGGCAGAGTATGCCTACATTTGTCAATTAGAGAGGGATTTAAGCTCTATCAACAATTGTGCAAGGGATGGCAATTGACAAGGTTATGTATGTGATCATTGTCAGTGTTTCTGCTGGTCTTGGAGACCTGGAAAAGACCAAGGATGTCCACATTTACATCACCAGAAATGATATCACAACAGATATCTTCTTGTCAAGCAATCTTGTTGATATTTATGCCAAACATGGGAGTATGAAGCTTGCATATTTAGCATTTTTGTAAGATGACAGAATGGGATATAGTTTACATGGAATGGGATGATTGCTGGAGTGAGGAGTGTGAAACTCACTCATGAATCAACAAAGTCTGAGGTATGTCTTTTCTGCAAAAGATGACAAACTTGCTCTTCAATTTGTGCCAACACATGTAATTCCACTTGCAAAATTCACCTTCATGAACTAACAAAGGCCCATGTATGTCTTTTCCACAAAAGATAACAAACTTGTTCAACTTGTGCCAACATGCCTGTGATTTGACTTGTTGAAATCAACTATGAGCATGGATCCCTCCCAAATGACAAGCTATGAATTGGGATGATGGTTAGACTGCTTGCAGAAATTTAGAAATTATATAGGTACTGATTGGCAAATCATAAACTTTTGTGAACTTGGGGATTCAATCTTCAACAAATTGAAGTTGGGAGTGATTTGTTCATAAATGAACAAAGTATCATGTTAGTCTTCCTCAAAGCATGACAAACTTCCTCTTTAATTTGTGCCAATAAACATGTGATTTGTTGAAATTAACCATGAGAACAACACCTCCCCAATGATAAGCTGTGAATTGGGATGACAGTAGGCCTGCCTGTGGAAATCTGGAGATCATGATGCGCACTAATCATGCAATTCATAGACTTTTGTAAACTTGGGAAGAAGTGCAAAAACTTCTCCATCAACAAGGATGTCTCATGCATTTGGGCTTTGCAAAATATGACATTTTTGTGGCTCAATTTTATGCCAACAGACATGTAACTTTTGCTTGTTGAAATTCAATTACTGGAACTCATTGGACATGAGAACTTAGGAATTGGCAACTGGCTCGATGTCAACAGCTAGAACAAAACCAATGTCTGTGCAATTTTTTTAATTGCCATTCATTAGCCCATGCAGTGTAAAATATTTTCAATTGGAAAAAATGAGAGAGGGGGTGGAATTTCAAGTACTTAAAAAGGTACCCCCTCATGTCTGCGTGCATTGCACCCTAGTGTGCCTCTAGGGCGAGGCCTGATAAGCCTTTTTGGTTAAGCCATAGAGGCACGCTAGGGGCAGAATGCACCTTAGTGGATGCCTCCCGCATGCAAAAGATTTTGAGGGCCTATTTTGCTATATAACCAACACTGCAGCACCAGGATTACAACACAGGAATTGAAGAAGTGGCACTTTCAACAGAACTGGCGAATTCTGCAACTGAAGAAAGGCAGCAAATGCCCTCAAAATCTTTTACAACATCCCACAAAATAACTTGGAACTGAAAATTCATTTAAACATGTGAGAGACTTTAGGACATGAGAAGAGTACTGTTTGACCAAAATATTTACCCCTTTTTCTTGCCCTATACCCTATGATCTTTTCATAGGTATCCAACATAAATTCATTCAGAAATGAGATGTTGAAATTTCTGAGAAATTCCAATGGAAAGTTGTTGAAGTTGCAAAAAAATTCAAATCACATTGCTTAGTTTCGTGGAAATTCAAAAAAAAATTATACCAAAACTGAAAAGTTTGATGCATTTATTCTTGCCATTGAAATCATAATAGAAATACATGTTGACACAGGATTCCAGAAATTTCCATATGAAAGTATTCAAGAACTGAGTACATACAATGGATTCTAATAATCCTGAAATGAAATTATGCATCAAGCTTCAAGGCACATTGCCATAAGCCTAGGCCTCGGCAAGGTAAAGTAAAAGGTAAATGGGTAATCCAGGTGAGCCTACCTTTATCTTACCCATTATCTTACCCTATTGCGACCTGTTAATGTTTATCGTTTACTTTTACCCCCACTTTTGACGGGTAATTAGCATGTGGCATTGATCATTGTTTTCATCACATGATTCGACCTTCAAAACAAAGCGTTCGAATTACGAATTCATCAGTTCGACAACCTCGTCGTCAAGAACCTCATCTTCCCAATGGTCTTGCTCGACTGCGATTTGATCAAAAATGGTGGCAACACCAATTGTTGCACCATCACCGAGCGCCTTCTTGATGTCAGTCGCCTCCCCGGCCCAATTTGATGGTACATTGATCAGGCCTACGTCAATGCAAGAATGCAAGCACATCGTTTAGATAAACACGGACAATGATAGCGACTACCTCGTAGCCGTGAACTTGCATCCCGCCACGTTGTTCACGCGCTCTATTGGTGTCGACGTTGCAGGCATGCCACGGTAGTCCGCTACCATCTGGTAATGTGCGAAACACATCCTTCCACGTTGTCCACCACTCCATCACGTCAATGAATGACGACGATGTGACAATGCTAAGGCTAAGGTACTTTTCGACCTCGTTGTCGATCTCATCCTTGACATTTTGCACATGCTCGAACATGGTAGCGAAAAGCATATCGACATGATCAGGTCGAGGAGTCAGCGCAACAACGATGTTCATATATTGACGCTGAATCTGAGAACGAATCAAAGCTGTGATTTGGCCCATCGCCACAAGATCGGTCGGCCTCGGCAGCTATGGGTTTATGTACGCGGCCACGATAGCCAGTTCTTGAACGCAAAGTTTTTCATATTGTTGCAACTTTGTCGTCATGCCAATCGTCATTAAGTCCTAATCAATGTCCTTGAGCGTTATCTTTCCATTCTCGCAGTGCTTGATGAAATGTGTGATGGACACGGACACCAAATCCAGAGACATCTTGCGATTGATCGCCAACGATTCCATGACCTGGCGGGGTGGACGCAGGATCGCGATCACGGCAACAATGCATTCCCATTGGTCATCAGATAGCACATCGACGCCAATTTTGTTGTTGTAAAGATGCATGATGTGATCCAATGGAACCCTTTTGCTAAAAGCATCGCTACCCATTTCATGGTCGAATTCCACCTCATCGGACAATCTTGATGCGTTGGTTCTTTGCTCGCAAAACCAGCTAGATCGACTTCGTGATAATACACTTGGCGCATGGTCTTGCTATGACGAATATAGACAAGCGCCTACTAGAATTGTGCATTGATGTCCTTGATTCATACCAGCACCTTCAGAATAACTAGTTGAACGAAATGGTCGGCGCAACGGACACGATTGCATGGGCGCATCAGTTTGTATCTGACTACGACATTGATCAGCTCGAACATGTGCTTCACGATAGCAGTCACATCAGAGCCGTTGTCGCTCATGACATTCAACAATTTAGGCAACACGATCAATCCCATCCCCTTCAAATGCTCGAAAAGGGCTTTAGCGACATGCACGTCAATGCCACGTCCACTTGCAACATCTATGATGGTCAACAATAAGCTCTTGGACTTGGCCATGACAATGTCGATCCAATGGACAATCACGACATAAAACCCTTTCAAGTTGTAGGTCGACCACCCATCCAGTGTCAATGAGATAGCGACATTCAACGAAGAGAAGAATGCAGCCAACAAAGGCCCTGTGATTAGGTATAGCTCCATGATGCGTCTGAGGCGCGTCGACAATGGCGAGTACCCATTTGTTAGAAATTACAATAGTTCTTTGAATCGTGTGCCTCCTGCCGCTTACAATGAGATGTCTCAACCAAGGACAAAATCAACAACAGTGCTTACTAGAGAGATAGGCCTTCCAACCAGAGCAGTTGGTCTTGCTCGAGAACCACTTTTTGCAATGGCTGCACTAAGGCTTCCCTTTTTGTGCCAGGGGATCACCCTCCACCCACCCATGGGTGTGCGCCCAAGGAAATTCCCCACGGGCATGCTTGTGTTTGTGGGCTAGGGTTGCACGACCGGCATCCGCCAAATCAACAACCACAAACATCGACATCAAATTCGACACCATAGTTAATGCGGTCTTCATCTCCAGCTTTGTTGCTAGATCTTCCCATATTCACCACCGACCTTTGAGCAAGTTGTCCAAGACTCAGTCTGAAATTAGGCCTCAATTCGAACTTTGTATTCCGTACAAACTTTTGATTTCCGGAGCCCAGATGCCAGGACCAAACCACTAAAGTGCCGCTACACTGGCCACTAGTGATGAATAGGTACTGGTAATTAACGGGTAATTGACGAGTAACCCTGACCAACTACCTTTACCCTACCCTCTACGTTACCCCATTGTCTACCTTAGTGATTTACCCTAGAACTTTACCCTTTTACCAAGTAGAAAAGGTAAATTACCTTACCTTGCCAAGGCCTACATAAGCTTGGCATGTTGTATCAAAACAAAAAAATTTGATGTGTGTATGTGTCTGTCACAGCCCTACTTTGGCCAAGTGTGGGGGTGAAGCCCAACACTTGGAAAAAGTGAGGATTTGGAGTCCTTAGGGACTCCCAAATGTTCAAAGTTCAACAATAAGGCCCAAAACACCTTGCATTGACATGTTCTTGGTGTCATTGAAAAGGTCTTGAAGCGTACATATCGAAAATGGCCTTGCATTGGCCATTTGGACATTTGTAACTCAAGTTATGGGTAAAAGAAGGGCCGGGAGTCAAACTGGCATTTTGACTCCTGACCATTAAAAGTCAAGAATCGACCTCTTTTGGACCTCCGAATTGAGAGTGCAATATGTCATTGAAAAGATCTCGACGAGGGCTACAAGTTTGGTTTAAACTTCATTGTAATCAGACCTTACAATCGGAAGCTATGAGCTCCCAAAGTCTTGAGACTCCACCTGGGACAATTTCGGGACAATTTCGGGACTCCAACTTGGGAGTCCCGGGAAAAAGAGCCATTTGGATGTAGTTTCGGTGGGGCATCGCAAAAAATACTATATGGGGGAAGGTGGTGGCTTCCCCCGAGTCCGGGCCGTGGTGTGTCTTGTGGTCCAAAGTGCCCGTGGCTTGTCCCAACACCCAAGGGTGTCCCGGAAATGTGAACTAACCACTTTGTGGTTTGTTTTGATGCAGATTTAAGCTCGATCAACTAATACCTCTTCCTAGTCTAATCCATGGGCTCCTAACTCGACCCTCTACCCCTTTCTAGAGTTGAAAGCCGGGAGCGCCTTCCGAGTCCCAACTTTCCGCAACTACACTTTGGTGAACCCTCAAGTGAGTTCCCCTCAGGACTTGGGATTGCGTCAGTGTCACTGAAATCATAATTGCAATACAAAAAATTACAAAGAAAGAACTCTATGCTAAAAGGACTCCACAATTGAGAAATCACAAGGCAAATTAATGATTTGTTATAACATTAGGAGGGAATTTTGAACAAGAGTGGTTGCTAAGGACGACAATTTATGAAGTCTCATGTGTGGAAACACAAAAAAGCCATTTTTTGAAATGACCAATGCTCCTATGGCCTGAAAGTAATTCAATTAGACTCTTTGGTGTGGAATCTGACCATCAGCTATGGTGTTCAAACTCTGGACAATGTTACACCCACATCCATAGGCTAGAACAAGATAGATGACCATTGTGCCATTGGAGTTTTCCATTCTACATGGAATTACTGAGTTTCCAAACCACAAATTCAGTAACACAAAGTAACAAATCCAATTAACTAAATATTGGATGGATGCTCTATCTTGAATCTTCATCATTATAAGTAAAGGCATAGAAACTTGTGCCAATGAGCACCACATTTGCTTCATGTTTCAAATGCTTCAAACATGGTGAAGTAACAAGTGAAGCTAACTTGAAAAAGATCTACATTGATTGGCAAGGGTATGGGAAGATAATAATTAGCACTTTCATTGATAAAAGAAGTTTCACCCCCATGGATGAAGAAAGAATGTCTCAGTTGTGTTTAATCCCATTGATATTTCCACACAACAACAATAACACTAGTGATTCATTAATGTGGTTATAGATATTCATTTGATGACCTCTTTGCAATCTATTACCTAAATTTCCTTAAAAAGAAAAACAAGGTGATAACGTGTTCACAAGTTACATAGTGATTATAATTTGTAGAGGATGAAGTGGAAGGAGTATTGTATATTAAACCTTAAGTCCAAAAAACAACTAATTCATATTTCAAGCAGCTTCACTAATACCTCATATTTTCAAGGTCCTATGCTAATGTTTATCAAATTTAACTTATTGTTTTAATTTTTTCTCAATCCCCACCTATAAACATGAAAAATGAAATAATATAAGGTGAAAGACTGCTTAAATTCAATCACTTGGGCCCAATTATTATAGTCAACCAATTAGGAACAATAGGTTTGGCATTTAGTGCCTTTTACAAGCATTGGATCCTCGATGCACATTTCCTTCCATTATTAGCCCTCTCCATTATAAAATAGCTGAACATCATTCAAAATAAATTGTGTAATCCAATTTATTACTTCCAATGGAATTGCTCCTGGTTAACTAATTAAGTGGAGGCAACAATGCAAACCATTATCTAAGGTCTATCCACAAATCAAAGAGCCTTTTTTAACTCTAATCTTAGGTCTCAAGAAAATTAAAGACCTCATCAAATAACTTACCTTGAACCATGGGTTATTTCCTAAAACCCACTAGTTTTTTGAAAATTTCCAAAAATTGGACTAGAGTTTATGAACATTATCAAAAAAATTGTCCAACATTGGTGTAAACCACTCTTGGCAAGTTTAGTGTATTGGGTATGTTCACATTTAGGTTTTGAGTTTTTTTTGGGATATCCAAATTAAAGGTTGAAAATTTTGTTGATATCAACTTGGAATTAATTTGTGAAATCATCTCTTGTTGAAAATGAAACTTAAAACTGGACAAGATTGTTGTCCTTTTTATTATAGGTCCAAATGCTTTAAACATATGAATATAAGGTTTTTTAAAAGTGCAACAAACAAGCCTTGATTTTGAAGTTGTTACAATTCCACTTTGGGCAAACTTTATGATATAAAGTGTGGTCATTGGGTGCATGTTGCATCACTTAACAAAAAGATGAAAGAAGTTATGTCATCATTTTATGATTTAGTTTCAAAATACAGTGGGACCTATTTTATAATTCTACCTTAGTGAACAACCACTAGTTCAATGCATTACGAATTAATGGTTTTCAATAACAATTAGTGATTGTTAATTCATGATTCTACCAACTCGCAATTCCACTAGTTATCAATTCATTGGTTCTCACTCTCCTAAAAAAAAATCGAAAAATACCTCTTTCCCCAAAAGGACAAATCAATGGATGTTTTCATTGTTTATGCCTTGTTTCATTGGTTGTCAAGGTTTCTCTTTTGATTATATCCATCCTCATTTCCTCCTACACTCCTACCCCAATCCATGAGTGTTAGTACTTATTTAATCAAGTTATTAAAATTAGTTGGATGCAATGTATATGGAATTAAACCTAATTTTAAACTGAATGTACAAGCTCCAATTTTTTTGGGAAATCTCTAGAAATGAAGGCGTCATAAATCTTGTAGAACATTTTCAAAATAAAAAAATCAAACATCATTATAAATCCCACTAATTACAACATGAAAACCAAATCTAATCAAACTAAATTGGCATTATGATAATAAGTTATTCAGAATCTTAGTTAGGTAGCTATGAAACAAGTCGTTTCCAAGTTTACATGAACAATCTATATATGAAAACTTTTGGCCCGGCGGGGTGAAGCAACCCCTAAATCCGTCCCGTCATCCATC
Source organism: Sphagnum tenellum (assembly GCA_963921925.1). Taxonomy (NCBI): domain Eukaryota; kingdom Viridiplantae; phylum Streptophyta; class Sphagnopsida; order Sphagnales; family Sphagnaceae; genus Sphagnum; species Sphagnum tenellum. The sequence continues at coordinate 5,946,803 of OY998149.1, forward strand.
CATGGATGAAGCTTCCTCTGAAGCCGGACAGACAGTGGCCGGACGGATAGTGGCCACAGACAGTAGCTAAAAAAAGGTAGTCTTGGTACATAGTTATGGGCCTCAAAATAATGACAAAGTCAAAGAACCGCCCAACGAAGTGGCAATTCTTCCACGAAAACCATCAGCTCGGCAAGGTTGTTGAAATGAAGGGAACCGATGGTTCTTTTGTTCATGTTGGGTTCTCAAGAACCAAAACCGAAAGGTTAAAAAACTGGAGTGGGAAATGTGAAGACCAGGCGGGGGGGGGGGGGGCTCGACGGGTTAAAGAACCAGAGTGGGAAATGCGAAGGAATGGGCCGAGGGGGGGGGGTCGATGGGGTAAAGAACCGTAGTGGGAAATGCGAAGGACCGGGCAAGGGGGGGGGGTCGACGGTAAATTTTTTAAAAAAAAAACTAAAAACATGAACCAAGGAAGTATTTGGTAGATTGTAGTGTGAGCATGTATATGTAATGGATATATATTTGGTGTAATAAAATGATTACATTATCCTTCACATCAATGCCTATCCCGGTAGTGAACGCAACGAGTACATGCTAATAATAGATTAAGCTTGTTGGTGTCTATTATTTTATGCTTTATATAATGGCCAATGACCATTGGTTGACCACTATTGAATTGGTAAATCAATCCCCAACTAAAGCTAGATCATCAATTACTTATCATGGTGAAAGCCCTTTTAATATTCATCATTTAGTATATTTTCAACCTTGAAAGGTCAAGCTAAATAATTTGAGTGAAAATTACTATTTAGTTGGAAATGTTATTCCAACTTTGAAATATGTGTGGAAAACTATGTAAACTTATTGCTTTGGCAATGTTGGAATAACGTACTTTTAAAAAACTTCTTGTTTAATTAATAAAAGAAAAATCCACCCACACCTTGTATGTGTGCCTCCACCAACACTTGTCATGTCCAAAATAATGTGGAATTTATTCCCCACCTTTACCCATAAACATGAAATATTGAAGAATGTATAGTGACAATCAATTAAATGGCATCACACATGTGCTAATCATTGTGAGAGTTAAACAAAGTCAATCATTCTTTTTAATTACCCTTTTGAAAAATACTATATTATTAGCATATTTACAAATCCAAACTTCAAAGCAATGGTTCTTTATAATGATTTCAAAATAGTGTTAATGTGAAGATCATCCATAAAAAAATGTTTACCCAAGTATGTCTACAAATGAATTTTGACAAGGAAACATATCTAAGGTTCCTTTTATATTATTGGCTACTTACCACAAAATGATATAGATGTTTAACAATGTGGGGGGTGGGAAGGGGGGGAAATTTGGTGACAAAAACCCAATTTTTTCTTTTTCTAATTTTTTCACTTTTGACAAATTTTCACCCATATAAACTATTTCCCACTACTTAAAGTTTGAATTTCATCCAAATTATAAGTTACATGCATGCCATTATATTTTTGTAAATAGAGTTGTTTTAATATTTGTGAAAGATCTTGGATAATCTAGTAGCCTCAAATTGACTTAAGTAATTGAACTCCAACATTCTTCATTAAAATTAATCATTGATTCTTACATGAAAATTGCCTGACATTGTATTCCCTGGTGGCTAAAACATCTCCATTGAATAAAAACTAAGTTGTTAAGGAATTTACAAGTTGCAAATTGCTGCAAGAATGTTTTGTTTGATCGCAACCACCACTACATCACCAAACCACTCCCCCTACAAACTATTTGCCTTGGTTACCTACTTGTTTGTGCAAAAGATGTAAACATGGAAAGTGATTTGGAAAAATCTAACATTAAAATCTTTGATGTGCTCCACCACTAGCCAACAAAAATTTGGAATCCCAAAAAAAGATTCACATCCATGATGACGCACACACCCCACACTCTTTGAAAGACTCAAATGAGAATCCAAAAATGAAAATAGCGGAAGAAGAAAGAATTATGATTATGTTTCTTGGCTCGCAGCACTTCAGGGGTAAGAGGGGCGTGCTAGAATTCCGGATGGGGATTAGGACGAATGACAAGTGGGTCAATTATTCACATGAACTTACACAAACTAAACAACAACTTGGTTAATGCATAGTTGGAGCAACTTTGATGCACGGACAAGCCACGAAAATACATAGACTCAAAAAACTCACCACGACCCTGACTTGGAGGAAATCATCACCTTCCCCCTTATAGTATTCTCTATGATTAACCAAGGGGGTTCCATTCAAATGTCATTTTTCTCAAGACTCCTAAGTCGGGATTCACGAAATTGGGACTTTGTTATTTTGGAGGCCCATAAATTCTTATGCAGACCTCCGATTGAGGTGCAGATTAAAGCAGAGTTGTAACCCTCGTTGAGATCTTTCCAACAAAATGTGGCTCGCCACCTTCACATGAGTAAATTAAAGCGATTATTGACTTTAGTGGTCGAGAGTCAAATTGACACTTTGACTCCCAACCCTTCTTTTAGCCATCACTTGTGTTTGCAGTACTCAAATGGACCATGTGAGCCCATTTTAAACATCTATGTCTCAAGAACTTTCTAATGCCATAATGAAGTCCTTACCCAATGAGTTTTGACCCTTGAAATTGATGTCTGAAAATTTGGGACTCTAACTCCAAAAGTATGAGTTCACTTTGGAATGTGTGGGCTCATTCCTTCACACACTCCCTTGCACTCCCGAGAGTGCACATGTGACTCCCGAGTTGCACTCTTGGCCCACACCTTTCCATGCATTTGCCTTAGTCGTGAACCCAAGGCTAAGGTCATGACACATGATGACACACATACAAATTATTCTCTTTCATTCAATTTTCATCCATCCCCACATCCAAGCCATTACAAGTGATTCAAAAACAAATGCCAATGTGTTTGCCTTGGAAATGATGCATTGAGGTATGGAATTTTCATTGTGTAATGGAAAATTGAAACATGAATGTAAAACTTTGAGATCATTGTAACTACAAATTGAAAGCTTGATTGCATTTCAAAAGTGCAAGAAATATGTAAATATATAGAAAGGAAAGAAAAACACTATAGTACATCATGGCAAATTAATGATTGCAACAAAAATAATAACTTTCTTTATGTTTGGTGCTTTGATGATTACATTGTTCAAGCAAGAAATGCCAACACTACAAAAGAGCAAGAAGAGGTTGCTTCATCTTGTAAGTTAGTTTGCTTGTTTGTTTGCTTGTGTAAAAGATCACATGACGAACATAAAATCCATTCAAGAAAACACAAAATTGGTTAAAAAAATCAAAGCAAACAAGCAATTTGAACAACAAACAAATGCAATAAAATAACAAGCAGAAAACATAAGACATTTTTTTTTCCATTTTGCATTATATGAAACATTTTGATGAATATTATTTTGTACGATGTCAATCTAAGGAGATCCAACTAACTAGGTAGGTTTGTTTCTTGTAATGTACATGGTATGATGGGACCATTACACTAACATATTCATTTACACTAACACAAGCCACCATGTTGCCATATGAAAGGTGTTTTGGCATATTGTACTATAGATGTTTTAAGTTACATTATTTTAAATATTTTTATTAGATTCATGGTCATAAGAATTTGGTACAACCTCATTATGTATCAACATGATGAAGTGATCCCCAAGAAAATATGAACTTCCATATACATGAATAAAAATTCATCTTCAAAATATAATATGTACCCAAGTTTGGATTCATTGGTGGTTCTTTAGATATTTCCATACCCAAATACTCAAATATTCATGATTAAAAAATTCATTAAAAATGTGAAAGAATGAATAGTTGATTTAATTGACTTTTGAGTTTTTTTCCAAATACCCATGACCAAAAGTTTTATTATTTCCAAAAATTTGACATGGCCATGATTGATGGTTCTCTAATCCTCTAAAATTGGAGGTTATAATTCAAAAGTGAAAACTACCCAACATTGGTTTGGTCCTTTTATTTTGTTGAAGTTTGAAAATTTAATGCCCACATGGCATTAATTCTTGCTATGATATAGTCTTTTAGGAAATTTCATCCAAGGTATCAATGTGTTATTCATGCATTCAACATGTTTTGAAATAATAGTAATATATCAAGTTTTTTGCAAATATTTTGAAAATTTAAACAAGTTTTACACATATTTCTTGTGAATTAGGCATGATATACATTTATCTAGTGGGCATTATGGGTCCAAATTCTTTAAAGTGTACCAAATTCTTGTCACAACATCCCCTTTTTGTTTTTTAGCTAGTACTTTCCTATCATGTAAAAACACATTTATGGATGAATATGATGGAATATAAAATTGTAATGGTTTAAAATATGGTACTTATGAAATATTTGACATTTTTCTATTCATTATTTTTTATTGGGATCAAAATATAGTGTTAAAAAGGATTATATTAAAAATTAAATCCTTTTTGTTTTGGGTGGTACACCTTAAGGGATTTTCATCCCTTTCTATTTTATTTAATATTGACTTAATTTGGTAAAAATATCATAATGAATTCTGAAAGCAATTTTTTTTTGTGGCAAAATTTTGCAATTCAAAAAAAAAATTAAAAAATCTATCTTAAACTCATTTTTTAAATAGAAAAAATCATAGTTATGACATTCTTGGTGCGGGAATGTTATGGAAGCCCAAAGATCTCCATAAAATTCGTTAAAATTTGTTAAAATTCGTCAAAATTTGTCAAAATTCACGCCGAAGAATGTTATGACAAGGTGCTAAATGAAGAATTTTAAAGAATTTTAACGTGCAAAATGAAGAATGTCATCACTAGGGAAAAAATAAATAAAAGAAGTCACCACAATCTTTTGTAATATGAAGGGTGTTTAAGATTTATACTTTCACATTTTGAATATTTGCAAATTTGGCTACATACATCAATGGATTATTGCCACGAACAACATCATAAAACTAAAAAAAACATTAACAAAGTCTACATCTACCAAGGGCTATAGTTGAAAGGTTGCAAACTTATTCATATAAGTTCCAATTGAATTGAAATTCATTAAAACAATGTGATTAATAATTTAAAGACCCATTGCTAGCAATATGGCCTTGATTAAAACAACACCTACATTAGTACAATTATAGTAAAAATCTCAAAGCTTTTGGGCAACTTTTAAACATTACATGTGTATGATCCTCAAACAAAATTAGGTCTTTGAATCAAAATTTAACATTCCCCATAACAAATATATCTTCTGAGAAACTTGATTGTTTACAAAGGTGAAAATATGGCATTAAACACCTCCATTCTAAACCAACAAGTTTTTTCCATCATACTATTCAAGCCTATTTTCGGAACATCCATAGTTTTGTGTTGTTCCACACACTTTGTTTCCCCCACCAACAAAACTTTAAGTTGCTTTAACAAAGTATTTATTAATTATTCATGTCACCCAAGTCTAGGATTTGAACACAAGACTCTAGAAAAACCATTGATTATACCCATCATTAGTATACATTTTAACATAAATTATAATTTCATGAAATTTTTTTCCTTCTTTCAATAAAACATAAGTCAAAGCTTATGTAAAACTACACAAGATCACACAATTGCTCAAATAGTGTGTTGGACATAACTCAACAAGGGTGTTTAACATCTTGCATGAAAATATTCAAATAGGTTTTAGTTCACCTTAGATAGCAAGATGTATCCAATTCTTGGGCGTTATTCTTCTCATATTTGTATACAATGCATCTTCCTTTTTATTATCATTCATTATAAAAGAATGTGGTTTCTCACTATGAGTTATTTTACAAGCCCTTTTCCTAGGGTTACAAATATCACACAACGGGTTCAAGGTGGAATTAAATACTAACGATGAATGGAAGCCATATAAATTAAAACACAACAACAAATTTTTGGTTTTTCAACTAGTTAATAAAATGACCTTTTTAAAAAAAATTACAATTGTAACTCAAGTTCATGTTAATGACTATGTAGTTGTAAAAGACATTATGGTGCCACATGGCATTATCATTTTGTGATTGTAGTCAATATCATGACTTGATGGTTTTTACACAAATATTAAAATTTGAAAAATGCATTTTAAATGTATTTCTAATAATCCAAAATTAGGTAATAACAAATTTCCATTCATTCTACAACTTTTGGTGAATAATAACAATTTATGGATGTGTGATGCTAACATGGCAATGAGGTTGACTAGTAGTCACAACACCTCATGATGTGTGACATTAACTTCACATCATGCTTCATGTCATTGATTTGATGAATTAATTTCATTTATTAGCTAGTTAAAAATATTGTTGTCCTTTGCAATTAATATCAACTTGGTTTCCATGTGATGATGACATGACATGCCATTTGGTAACAAAGTGTCACAAATTTTCATAGTAATCCATGATATTTTGTGACACCATAAATTTTTGTGTGTTTTGAATTTATGGCACCAATATTTGTCGTGGCATGCCATTTTTTTTTGTGTGCCATGAGGCTTTTGAAGTCATGAATTCACATGCATGTGTATGTGTACAAAACAATTTATTGTTAATGGCAATTATGATTATAATATTAATAGATATTTTGAAAAAGGTGACACATAATTCTTTGACTTTTTAACTACTTAAGACACTAGCTTATGTTAGCATACCTATTAAATTAACCTATGTATGTAGGCTAATTTGTAAGTTATTAACTAGATAATAATAAATTTACTACATCTAGTATGTTTAAATATACTTTAAAATAGGTTACTCTACTATTATGTTAACCTAGGTATGTTTTCCTAGCTTTAGGTTTTTTGCTAAGTCAACCTAGGTAGCCTCATTACAAGATATTTTATCAAGTTTGTAACCACTTCAAATTCGTGTGTAGTTTACTATATGTGACTATGATGTGACTAAATGCAACTAAATGCAACATAGATGCGACTAGATGTGACATAATTATCTTAGGTTTTTCTTTTAACCTAAGAATGCTTATGTTAACTTGGGCTAGGTTAGTAAATAATATAAGTTGACAAACTTATTTATCTTAAGTCAACTTAAGGAGGTCTAGGTCTAGGGTAAGTTGGTAGGTAGTAGGTAAGTTGATTTAGGATGGCCAAGGTTAATTCAAAGCAAAAAAAAATGAGCTTTATAACTTTGTGTTAAATATAAATGGTATAAAAAAATGTGGTAGTGCAATGGATGAGGACTTGAACCCCAAAGTGAAGGTGAGGGGTTCAAGTTTTGACTCTTGCAACCTATGATACCTAGGCCATTTGGTTTAGGTTAGGTAGCTTAATCCAGGTTTCTTGGGCTGGGAGTTTGACACGTGTTTTTAATCTAGGCCACTTAGCTTAGGTTAGGTAGCTTAAGTTGCCTAACATAGGTAGTTAGTTTAGGTATGTTAAGTTAGGTTGATTGTTGGCTAAGTGAACTAGGCTAGGTTAGGCTAGCTTGACTTTTGGTTATGTTAATAAATGGGTTAAACTAAGTTGACTTTTGGTCATGTGCAAAGATTCATAATGTGTTTATAGATTTTTAACACATTTCATCCATCCACAAGGCATCCTTTGTAACATTTAGTCAAATGAAACAATTAAATTGAAATGGTGTGCACTTTACATGTCATACCAAGGTCAATAATGACATAGAATTTCAATATTGATCCAAATTAATAAAAAATTACTTAATAAGATGATTGGGCTTTGCGACTAAATGTCCTTTGTGACTAAATGGGTGAAATGACATGGCTTTAAAAATTCATGAATGACTAGTTGCATATGTATTTCCTGATTAGGATTTAGTCGCAAAGCCTAATCACAAAACACAACATGTGTTGATGTTAAGTAATGGGTTTTGTTGGTCCATAACTAGATATTAATGCATTTAATTAATTTAGAAATAAAAATCTAACGATTGTTTAAAAATTTTGAACCCTTATCATTTATAGTTTACACAATTGCTTTTCTATTACTTCAAATTGAAGTCTATCAAGTTTACAAAGTTCTTTAATTACTATAATTATTATGTTTAAGAATTGATGACAATTCATAATATTTTATTATTCTTCCCTTCTTGCAATTCTTGTTCACTAAATTCTATTTTTTTTTAATATCACACTCACACACTCACATCAAGTTCGAATACTCACTTTTTTTTTCACACATTCACACATATCCCAAAAAAACAAACATTATGCTCTTTCCTTTGAGCCCATTTGCCCTTGCCCATGGTGAGCCTTTTCCTCCTTTGACCATTGAAGGTGAAGGAATATCCTCTCCAATAAAGTGTTTTCCATCTTTCACAAATCAATGAGGGTTGAAAACAATCTATTTAATTTCTCCTTAAATTGGAATGATTGTTGAAAGATTTCATCATCTTCCGATCATGTTGTGATGAAATTTTTCACATCCAATGAGGATATTGGAGCCCATCCTTTCCTTCATCTCGATTATCTTAATATTCTCAAGCTTGATTTGTTGTCTTGGGCAAAAGCATGGTTAGGTGTCTCAAAAGTGGGATTTGAAAGTCCATGATCTAACACTAGCAATATTTTTGCATTTTTAACAATTATCAAACCATAAATCCTATAATCATCCCTTTATGCTTTTAATCATAAATATTAATAAGCCAACCTAAGAATACCCCTAAGCATGTGATTGATAAAAAAATTTATGTAAAAGATTTTTAAAATGTGAAATGGACTCTCAAGGATAAATTTTATAACAATGATGCCATTTAAAAATTTTAAGATTAAAAAATATACATATTACAAAAGTTTCAATGCACTTCACTAATAAATTCTTCATTTGATGATTTTTTTTAAAAAAATTTGTTTTGACATTACTTTGCCATTTTTTTGAATCCACATTTTTCATTTTCTTTGTGATAGACGTAGTGTTGTCATTTCAAAAGTCCATTATGAGTCCATAATCTTCTTAAAATTCATCAAAAATTTATAATGATTCTCATTAAAGTCTATGACAACATGAATAATTAAAAAATTGACAATGTTAATTTTGAATATGACTTTAAATTTTACAATCGTATGTAATCCAAAATAATTACAAGTGTGACAGTCCAAACAATCCCCCTATTCATGTTTTCACCCTACTTTCCTTTTAAGTTTTGACTAAATGTTTTAATGTCTTTCCATTTAAATTCATCCAAGGTAACTAAACATTAAGATAATTTACCCAAATAAAAATATATTAATCTTTTGTTCTTTTTCTTGTAATTAAGTTGATTTGGGCGTAATATCAATCATTCATCAACCCAAGGTATAGTGTTCACTTGTCTAATACATATTATTTGTTATTTTTTAATGTACTGATTACTTGTTTGATACATAATCAAATTAGGATATATTTTTTAACCATAAGATTTTTATTATCATCCTAATCCACTGTTCAAATTTAAGCACTTATTTTTTAATCAGAATTAAGACATATATTTTGATTGAATTTTGATGCCAATAGCTGATCAATAATCTTATTCTTAATCATAATTATAAGTTTATTTTAAATTATTTTCTAAACAAAAAAATCAATTTGACACCATTATGAATACTTTTGAAATGTGTGACCTTGATGTTGCACCTACCAATGAAAAACATTTAATTGATTCACGAGCTTTAAATTTTAACCTCACAACAATCAAAACATTAACAAAAAACGAGGTAGAAAGGTTATACACACCAAGGTCAACTAATCAATGTGGGATGGTCCACCATTGCCTTTTAAGGCTTGTCCATTGGCAATTTATTTAGAGTTCATTTCTATTTCCAAGGATGGGCCAAAGCAATTTGCTTAATGTTAGGTTGAAGACGATGTAAATTTATTCTCAAAGACTTGGGTTCTTGACAATGGGCACTATTGTTGACTAAAAGCCTAGTTAGCATACTTCCCATGGAACAACAAGTCAAATACATTGTTCATACTATCTATTGACTTTTCAATTTTTTACAATTGTAATTTTGATTTGCTTGCTAATATATGGTCTATTTGAGGTCATGAAGTTGTTATTTTAGTTTGATTTCATTGTTTTAAGGATTCTAAAAGTTGAAGTTAAAGTAATGATGTTTTAAAATTAGTGTTCTAAGAATATGGTGAGTAGATTGTTGTTGCTTGAAGATAGTTTGCAAAACTTCTTCATCATCATTAAGAAATGTTTGGCACTAAGTGTTGGTTACATCCCCAACTATCAATAAAACACGATATGTTCCTTTTTTAAATACCCATTTGCAACACTAATAAATAATGATCTTACCTTACAATAGACCCTACTAATTTCTAAATTTAATTAATCTAACATCGTGACAAGAATAAGTAAGAGGTGTCTTCTCAAATGGCAACACCCACACAATTGACACAAGCTATTAGTGATTGTTAATTGGAAGCTTGTAAGGACACATAATCATTAAAACCTAAGATAATTGTTAAATGAAAGAGTCATATAACACAATGTTAATTTAAAAGACTCACTCTCACACAAAAAGCCATAACTCATTTCTGAAATAAACTTTTTGGTTTTCATCCATTACAATGGACAATATGTGATGTTCAAAGTGTGCAAAACATGTGTGTGATATGTGTCATCACCTAATGTCAAATGGCCATTTTAATGTAATATGTGTCACAATAGACATCTCATATTGTATATTGGAATGGATGAAAATCACAAACTTGTTTACTACACACATGTTATGAGGGATGACTTTTTGTGTTAAGAAAAACCACCTTGTCTTGGAGTGATTTACTAGAGCCGACACTTCCATTATCGTTTCTTGCCAACTGCTTTTCTCTGGAAGGTGTTGACAACAGAACTTGGAGGTTGAGCATGACTTCAAGGTTAAGAGATTTTGCTAATATCGGATGAATTAATATGCACATGTGTCCCTCCCAGTATAGTATGATATCAATTATGCACTTCAGGTAATGGTGGGGCCTTCAAACAGTTGACATAGTGGGAGTTGTAGCCCAAATGCACAGTATTTGAAACTTCTCGTTTGGTCCGCTCATCACGTACGTTAGTTGGTAGGTGGCCGTCTACCTTTGCAGAGTCCTTGCCTTGACTTTAGATCGATGCCTCTATTTGGAACTTGACATTTGCCTTATCGTATGTTCTGTGTCCCTTCGGTATTTTCCTATGGCCATGTACCAAAACATTTTTTCTCTGCTGGCCTCAATGGGAGTATTGTGAGTATGTCCCTGCCAAATTTCCCCTGGCATGAGCCTAGACAAAAAGAGCTGCTGAACATGATTAGGAAGATAGTTTGTAATCATCTGAACACCATGTGCTTGCAGATTCAATTGAGTTGAAAGTTCCATAAAAATATTATCAGACATATCTATTGATGCCTAATTTAGGTTTTTTGTATGCATGAGTGAGGAACAGCCTTGATTTCAAATTGTCAGTTGTAAAGGGACATAAGGAACTAAGAACTTCCTCTTCATACAGTAATTTTTTCTCATTGCACAAAAAAGTTGGGAAATTTTAGAAAATATTCTTTTTCTAGTGTAAATTCAACTAATTTGGTTAGTTTTTGGAAAAAATCTCCACATCTTTATACAACAAAATTGAAAACAAAAACCCTGTCCTCATCACCAAGAAATTAGCTTGAAAAAAATCCAACAATTGCTTCCTTCACAAAACAAAACTGCCATAATGGAGGTGATTCTTGGAGTTGGTGGTTTTTTTGGTCAGAGAGACAGTATCACGCGATCATTACACAGTTCGAAATGAGCAATCTAAGTTAGGATCAAATGTAGAGATTATTATTCCTAAAAATCTTTACAGATCACCAAGCAAAACAAGAATGGCGAGCTGCCTCTTATGGCAAGGTTAAACTTTAAACCACCAACAGTTAAAACTATAGGAAATGCTTCATGAAATTCCCCCAAAATGAACTCCCAGTAACACCTGAAATGCTTCACGAAGTTCCCCAAAACTGAAGTCACAGTAACACCTGCTGACCATCCCTCAAAATGTGGGACTAAATGAAAACTACATTGTTTACAGGTAGAGCCAACAAAGATCCTGATCATGATCTACAGATCGATTAGCTGGCGTCCCCCAAATCTAGGAAATGAAAATTATTTATGGAAAGACTTGCTCTTCTGACATTCCTAGGCGTCCACAGTGCACAGGCAGGCAGGGGTTGCCAGGGGAGCAATTGCAGAGTCCGGAGTCCAGACCATACCGAAGCCCCTTTGGTACGCGGAACAGGCGGCAAGTAATGTCAACGGAACCTTGCCAAGAATTAAGATTCACCAACTCTCAATGATGTCCCAAAGTCAACCCAAAAGCTGTGAAGAGGATTGATTACTGAACCTGAAGCTGCGAAGATTGAACCCGACGTATAACACCAATGTGCAGTGCAGGGCCGTGGGATTGGCATCACACCTACAAGTTAACAGCCGTTCCTAAGTCCACGCTGATGATCATCACTGATCAGTAATCTTGCGGACACTAATATTAGTGGGTGTCAAACCGTTGCTTATGTTTTTAAAATCATCGCTTCTTATGGTCAACAGTAATTTGAAAGGAACCAAGGAAAGGAGACAATCCTTTTCATTTAAATTTTATGCACCCTTTACACATCAACCATTTATTTTATTGCTTATGAAAAGTCATGTGAAAGTTGACAAATCAGGCAAAATGTGACGTAAAGTGCAATGAGAAACTCTGAGAAATCAGTGCCATCCAGAAAATCACCTCACTGAAAACGTTTCGGGATCAGCAAACACTCCAGACCACCCAATATTCAGCTAGTAAACAATGCTGATTCTCATTTTTCTCATTAGCACTAATCGCCGTTGAGATAAGCACATGTTTGACACCCACTACTGAACCTTCTTCACTACACTGCAAAATTTGTGTACTATTCACGAGCCCTTACAAGCTTCCGACTCCGGAGTGTAAAAATGGTATAAAAATAGTCCCACCTTCCTGCAGCCACACCCACTCAACCTTATGGATGCATAAATGCTGACAGAGTGACGATGAGGGCAGCATTAATAATGCTACCTATTCCTCCAAATCTGCCTAAAAATAGTGCAAAAGTCAGCCACATACATTGGTTTCCAAGAACCCCCACTATACCTTCCGGATTAATACTTTTTGACTTTGGATTGAGATAGCTCTAAGGTCTTGGATATTGTCGTCGTCTTCATTTCATGGCAATTCCTCCAGAGCTGCTGGCTCATGAGTATATATACTTCTTGTCGACCTCAGATCCCTAACTTCGTTCCAAGTCGAGAACAAAGTTTCATCACCAGCTTGATCTCTGAGTATGTCTGCAACTTTTAACTGGGATGTGAAGCTTGATGAAAATCACTGAGATAAGTAGCTCCAGATAGAATTGAATCAGCTGTAAACAGAACTACTGTTGCAGTCCGTATTCAAGCATGACTCACAATCAATACTTGTCTCTTTGTAGGCCCAGTATGTTCGTGCCGGCTGCTCGTGGGTTGAAGCTCAAGAATAATGCGGCCATATGCAGTGTGCTGCTGGTCCTCCTCGTGGTACTCCATATGCCGACTGCAGAAGGCGACACTGGTGTTGCTCTTGTTGAGATAATTTCGAATGAGCTGACGACTCCTTGCACCGTACAATGCAAATCCCTCGAGGTAGACTACGGGATGCAGACAATTGACTCCGGCGCAGAGTGGAACATGACGGTCATCACCAGTGCCAGCGATCCTAGCGTCTCTTGTGTGTTCAACGCGGAGAACGAGAAGTCGCCTCAGACGATCGAGGTTTGGAACTACATTCTTTCCGGGTACTCGGACAGTCCGTGGTTCACATGCCTGCCCAACTGCAGCTGGAGGGTAGAGACTGATGGGTTCTACTATCTCGCTGCAAACGGCACATATGCGCTCTACACAGGGTGGACGGGATCATAAACACAGTCGACAATGTGCACATCATGAACTGGTTTGTCGCATCCCTTTGACAAGTATTCCAATCTCTCTAGCGTTCCAAACTCGTATATCCTGGTTCTGTCTGATGCTCATGTTCTCGGTTCACTTTTGCAAATCACAAATTGGGACCTTCAACGATGGCCGTTATAGAGTAAAGCCGTCTAAATCTTGATGAAGTCCTGTGAAATGACTGTCATCAATATTGTAACTCTGCCAGCTGAGGTTTGATGTCAGCTCCAATTCAAATGAAATAAAAATCAGCACACATTATCCAGTGCTGGTCGACAATGCGTTATGAATACTGTTATGCTGCCTGCAAGTAGCCTCCACTTTTGACTAGTTCAGTCTCAGTTCAGTGCTCAAAAGAGCCATCGCCAAAGAGATGATCTCTACACTGAGTAACCTTGGCACTTTGTCTTGGATATGGCGCGCTTCCAGTAACTCCTGCAAATTGTTGCATGTGACTTTAGTTACTTGTACACATGTGATGAAAGCGGGATTAGTCCAGTTGTGCTGATCTCATAGCTATGACCATGTGATGTGCTCAATTGCAAACAAGCATGCTCCACCTACATATCACATCAAACCTTCGTTCCTCTACCATTTGACCACATTTCTCAAACTTGTTAATTTCCATCTACATAACTACAAAGCAGAACAACTGCTATGCATGCAAATGCTGTGTTCATGTTGAAGTAGGTACAATCTGCTCTCATGTTCAAACTCTTAAATGTCTCCACAACATTTTCACATAATAAATCAATCACACCAATTTTTCTGTTCGATTAGTGTATGCTCAAGTCAAATGATAACTAGGTTTATAATTGGTTTTTGTTTTGTAGGTGTACCCATATTATCTTTGACAATCAACTTAAGATTTGATGATACTGTCATTTGCACACAATGAGGCTATGATATCAACATAATTTGGAAATTAAAGATAAACTCAGATTCAGTCAAGTCTTTTTCATGCTAACCACAACATTTTCCCTGTTCTCAATTCATGCTGTTGAACAAAATTGTAGGCACGGGATGATATAAATGAACCTTAAAGAAAATAGTAGTAGTACACTTTTTCTGGGGCTCTTTCTGGCTCGGGGCAGTTGTACTGATCTTTGGCTGGCCATTCATGCTGCAATGGCTGCCTGGATGGCAAGGCTGCTGTGGTGAAATTAGGCAGCTTTAATTTTGATGAAGGATTGAGCCTCTCTGTTGGAAGATCTCTGTGTGTACAGTGGGCATTGTTGTAGTCATGGGTGCATGCCCATGTAAGAACACCATGATCAGGACAATAGGCAGACTGGATTCAGCCATGTGGAGCTTGTTCCTGCTCTCTGAAGTGTCAGCATTTTTCACAAGGCTGGCAGCTGGGAGTTCTTGCAGACACAAATTAGGTAGCTTCTAAACAATCATGGTTAGTAGGGAACTGTGGTGTATGATCATGACATGTTGGGCTCCATGCGATTCCCCATATTGCAAGAGTCCAAGAGCTCATTGAGCGGTATGCAGTTTCTAGCATGATGCCTGATTTTGAGATTGTTCATGCTTGAACTAGACAGACTGCAGATAACTTAAGAGAGATCCGAAATGCCTCATTGTGCCAAGGATGTTCTCTGAGATTGAAATGCCAATGTCATTTGTTGTGAGTGGGGCAGGCTTCCAGAAAGCAAGAACAGGTGCTTCTAATGGACAGTACGTGCAGATGATGCTCAAGGACATACAAAAATGAAATGGACAAAATTTTAGTGGCTGATAAACAGCTCCATAAAGAGCTGCTCTGTGACATCCTTAGACATGAGGCCACTATTTGGCATTCGTGGACAAAGGTAGCAACAGCTGTGATATCTGGTGGGGGCAACTTGAGCAACTGGCATCATCAGCACACTGGATACTCTGGCATATGGTGTAAGAAACAATGGCTTGCATGTGCACACACTCAGTGGCTCTCACAAATTACAAATGTAAACATGTGGCTGGATCAGAAGCCTGATTGTATGCCTGTAGCAAGCATCATGAACCCAAATCCACAAGCAATGATGCCCCCTGCATTGAATGAACAAAGTTTGCCATCACCAGCAAATCCAAGGGAACTCCATCTCATCATCCTAATTCACTATAGACCTTGGATATGCATCATCATAAAACAGAAGGACAATTGTAAGACCTGTGTTTGTTATTCAAATTGCACACAAAGAAATTGATGGACTTAATCAAACTATTTAGAGATTCAAGTAGGGTGATCTCTGGTTTGACAATTTATAACTGGAAAGTCAAGTCAGCAATGTAGTCCAAGTTTTTGAAACTTCACATGGTCATCTTATTCAGTAACCCTATGTCCATAAAGCCTTGTTATCATCAAGCAAAACACTTCCCGTGACCACAACAAAGTCGTCAACCATTTTGATCCCACTCACAAGACCTTTGCAGTGCACACAAGGCTCTTTTCTGGAATTCAGACTTGGTTCAATTGCACTATGCTTTTGACTCTAGCCTAAACTTCCTGAACCTCAAAATCCTAAGAACTCATCCCGTGCATATACTTAGTTCCCCAGTATAATTCTGCCAGAGGCTCAAACGGGTGCTCATGGGTTCACCCTTTCCCCTTGATTGTTAAGCATTTTCTATGAATACTTTTTGCTCATCTCATGGTGTCAAATTATTTGTGTTAAGTTTTAGAATTTCATGGTAGTAGTTTTCATGGCATCTTTTTTCAAGATTACATGTGCAAGTTTTGAAATTTTTATGGTTATAGGTATCACTTTTTTAGATCATATGTGTCATTTTTCATGATTAAAAGTGTATTATTTCATGGTGACATATTATCCCAAAATGTGTAATGCACAAGTCAAAAAGAGGGAATAACACCATTTGCACAAGTATAATCTCATGGTGTTCATTTCATGATGTAAAATCCACTAATGTAAATTTTCAAAATTTTATGGTACTAGTTTTCATGGTTCAAATTTTCATGGTATGTTATTTTGAGGTCATATGTATAAGATTTCAATTTTCAATGGTTGCAAATGCCATTTTTTTCATTAAAGGTGTCATTTTTCATGGTCACATGGTACCACAAAATTTGCAACCCATAAGTGAAAGGAGAGTATAGTTGTTCAAGTCGCTTTGCACTACCTTTAAAAAACATTTGTGGGCAATCACTTTGGGCACTTTGTAAAATGTGACACAGTACCACACACAAATTATTTTCTTGAACCAAAAGGTCTTTACTTGAATTGGAAAATACAGTTTATCCTTTGTGTTTCTTTTAAGCTTTTGGAGACATGTATTTTTAAAGAAAAGTGTAAAGCTTCAGAATCAATGCTGGAAGATGTGAATGTGGGATAATCATAAGTATTTTATTTCAAAGAATGGGTTACAATTTTGTGTTTGTGTTTTAAGAATGTATGGTTATATAATATAGTTGTTTGAACCTAGCTAACAATGATTTGCATACAATACATCAAATGAATGTATTCCAAAAGGCCTTGAATGTTCACGTCAATATAGATGAATAAAGCCTTATAATGAACCACATTTTAAAAATTCATTTTATAGTAGTGATTGCACTACAATGACCCTAAAAGTGATTCTTGAGCTTGAATCAATAGTCATGCTATTACCACCTTGTTGATGTTGCCTCCATCCAAACACATCTCCAAGTAAGCTTGGAACCCGTATTGACCTTGCATTGTCGAGAGACATTCCTAGGTGAGTACCAAATGAAGCTCAAATTTTTTATCCAAGTCTTCAAAAGCCAATTCTCCAATTTTGTAAACTTTATCTCATACAGCAATAACTTCCTACAACCAAAGTCATAAACATATAAACAATGATTATTTCATTAGTTTACAACTTTACAACCACATTGTTTAAACAACCATCAACATTAATTTCAATCCATTACTCTAAAATTCCAACATATCCATTGGTAATGACAAGGTTGCAAATGTCAAATTGATACCATTTGATATTGAAAAAATTGTTTTTGGACTAGTTGGCACATAGTCAAGGGATAACAAACAACATATTTACAAGCCCATAATAGAACTTTCATCTTTGGACATATCTAGAATATATCCTTTTTGTACCAAAATTCTTGAACTTATGCCATTCATCAAATGCATTCACAGCTCAAACCTTGGCATATTTGATAACTCTACACCCACCTCTGTTAACATTGTCCAAAAATGTTTATCGACCTCAAGAAATTTAAATTTTGATACTCATCAGCAATAGATTCATCATTTGTGGTACGAACCACATCATAGTCATCTACAATAGCAGTAAAAGAAACATCATAATTACATCTAGTCCAGTTACTAAATGTAATTATATTTACTAATTAATATATTTTTATAATTTTAATTAATTTTAATTTTAAAATTGTGAAAAAACATTTTGCAAGTTTTCATGTAGGGGAAGGTTTTGCACTTAGTACTTTCCGGATTTTTGCACCCCACTCCTTGGCCTGCTGTCCTTGGGTGGGCAATAAATCTAAAAAGTACTGGGTGCAAAACCTTTTCCTATACTTTAAAGAATACTACTATTCCTTTTGCATAAATAATTAAAGGGTTTTTTTTTGTCTTTTTTCTTTTCTTCTTGGAATTATTGTGGGGGATGCATGTAATTGTGTAATTGAAGCATTATGCAATTAATGTGTACAACACACAAGGACCATGTTATGATATTCGCATTAGTTGTACTTAGGCTCCACACTTTGTGAATTCCTAATGATGGTCAATTGATGAAAAAAATTGAATTGATTTTATGGAAATTAGATTCCATTTGTATGAAATTTTTGAATGACATTGCATGCAATTTGAATTGAATTTTTAAAAATTGAATTGAATTGAATGTTTTTGAATTCAAATCTTTAAATTTAATTCAAATACATTGAATTCAATTTAAATTTTATTATATCAAAATTAAATTAATTAAATTTAATTGAAGAGAAATGGAATGAAAATTCGCTCATGACCATGATGTTGGATTTTTTTTTAAACAATTTTTAAATACATTTTTTCATTCCTCTTTATTTGGGAATGGGCTAAAAAAGTTTCATGATTCATGGAATTCCATAAAAATGTATTTTATAAACCAATTCTGATGAATCATTATCTTTGGATTTTTTTAAAAAATTAATCATATGTAAAATAATATATTAAAAATTTTGAATCATACAACAACATATATTACATAACATGACATTGAAATTCCAACTAAATCATAAAATCAAATGAGACACCTTACAAATTAATTAAAGTAGATCTTTCAAAAAGATGAAATTCTATATTATTTGCTTCTTCTACTACCAAGAATCCATCTAGATATTTGAAGCCTTTGAATTTAGTTTTACATCATTAAATTATTTTTATAAGTGTGCTTAAAGGTCACCTCCTTAGGAGGAAGTTCCAAGTTGAAATTATTTCAAAGCTCAATTCAATTAGATTTGACAATAATTCAACAAACCTAATGTTGGTTGATGCCTTTCATTCTAGGTTTAAAAGCTACATTAATAATCATTCTACTTGTAAAATGTAATGTTGGTGAATTATCATTTTATGATGAGAAAGGCAATTCCAAAATTGCGGGCATGATAATGAAGAACACTTTGAGGAAATTGTAAGAGTTCCAACACATACTATGACCACACAATAAGTCTAGCTAACAAACAATTTAGGGTTAGGGTTTTTGTCCTTTTGATGATTATTGTTTGAGTTTTTTTGGCTTTTGAATGTGAAGGACAACAATATATATACCAATAGGATAATAGTGGTGTGTGGTTGCTTTATTTTTTTATCTTTTCCATGGATGGCAGCATGACTTCATGCTATTAATGTGGAGGATTGTGATTAATGAGGATGTCTTGTGAAATGGGGCCAATGGAGTTTGTGGAGTGTGTTCTACCTTGCTGGACTCATCAACCTTGTGAATCACCTTACCTTGATGAAGGTTGACATATCTACAAAATGAAGGGATGTATTGGAAGATTGTGTATGGAAAAGAAGCAGGTTTTGAAAGTGAATCATGAAAGTATATAATGCTTGTGTGGAAACTTTGTGTGGATGGTGTGCAAGGATGTGAATGAAATGAATGTTCATTAGCAATCAATTGTCATTGTGTTCAAATTTTCCAAAAATCTCCATTGTGCATGGAAAAATAAAACAAAATGCAAAAATCGATTGTTCAAATGTCTAGCAATAAAGGTTCATATGGAGATGATGATGAGCATTAGGGGATTTGAAAGAGTTGGTTTGTTATGGTACTTTTTTTTAAAAGTTCATTATACTTGAAGAAACGTCATCAGTGTTTTGAATTATATAGCAAAGGTTGTTGATAGAAATTAATATTTAATTTTAAAGGCACTTTGAATGGGTTTGTATTTCCTTTGAACATCATGCATGAGTTGTTGGGATGAATCTTGCAAAATCATGATAATGTAGCTTATTGGGCCTCAAAGGAATTATTTTTCAATTGTCAAAGCTTATGGGATGTGAGAATTAAAAGGGGCATATTGTAAAATATGTGATTTTGATTGAGCACCTATGGTGAAAAATGTGGTCAAAGGGTTTGGGTTGTAGAATGTTGGATTGAAATGCAGTGAAGAAAACGATTGAGGCCTGAAATCCGCAAATTGTGTGTGGTGAGGACGTTTGCAGACATTGAAGAGTTGGTGGGTGCTACAACACAGCTCGAAAGAGTGTTGGGCGAGCTTGGTGAGACGCCATTTGAACCTCTGAAAGCGGAGCACGAAGAAGGGATCGAAGAAACCATAATGGAGAAGCAGGTCACTGCATTGAACGACACGCTTGTCAATTTCTTCAAGGGGACTGTACATAATCCAAAAGCATCATCTCCTTCCACTGTAATTGGAGCATGCCAGATCTGCAAGGGAGGGGACCATTTGGCCACCACCTGTCCAAGGTTGAATGAAGCACGGCCAAAATGTGCCAAGTGCGGTATGCCTCATAGGACAGAGAATTGTGGAATAAAATGTACCTTCTACATAGGTTTGGGACATTCTGAAGACAGATGTTGGAAGAAGCCCAAAGATGGGAAATCATATTTTGGAGCAGCAAACTTCTTGGAGGTGTTGCTTAATGATGAAGCGGCGACCCTGCGACAACTCAACAAGTTGTGTGGGAATGAGAACCTTTTCTCTCACACTCAAGTACCTAGAAGGAGGATTCCTGTTGATGTAGCATCAGGAGGGGCTAAGCCGACCCTTCAAGCAGTGGGAGATGGAGTAGGTGCCGACCGAGACGCTGCGGTCAGGTCCAAGATTCTTTCACACTTTATAAAAGGGAAAATTTCTCTCTCACCTATGGAAACCATTCTGATGATTCCAGGGGAACTGGAACATCTTGAAAGCTTAGTGAAGTTGGCTACGCGAAGGAAGGATTCGGAGGCAATTGAAAATCAAGTGTCGATGGTGTCTACAATTCCAACACTGAGGAAGATCTGCATCAACAAGACCCATCGAAGCAAGACTCTGCATCTGCTTGTAGAGATCACCAACTATGTTGTTGAGGGATTGGTGGACATTGGAGCCTCCATGTCTGTTATGGCTGCTGTTGTCGTAAGAAAACTAGGAATGATGCATCTTGTTACTGGATCGAAAACTTACAAAACAGCTTCAGGAGTTGTCACACAAGCTCTTGGCAAGATTGATGAAGTACTAGTGAAAGTTGGAGGAGTGCAGTGCACTATGACTTTCATGGTAGTTGATACGGACGGTTATGATGTGTTACTTGGTTTGGATTTTCTTATAAAAATTGGTGCCATTGTGGATGTGGAACGAGGCTTAATCCAGGTGAGGCATGGACCAAGTGCCAACGTGGAAATATTGCCATTGACCATGGTGAATTTGTTACAGAGAATGAACTCAGAAGCTTTAGTGAATGAGGCTATGACTATCTTGAAGAACGCACACGTCAATGATAATTCTGACTGGATGCCAGATCAGGATAGTATCATTATGCTTGAAGAAAATGATGCATCTACCTTAGAGTCAGAGGCTGGTACTGATGGTAGTGCGCACTGTGAATGGGACTCACATCAATTGAAACAAGTTAATTGTGAGGATGGGTTCAAGGATATTGAATTGGAGGATTTGGTGCAGTCAAAAGGACCGCGAGAGATTCTGCAAGTGATACTACAGGAGCAAGTTGACAGGTTCATGGAGGAAGAAATCACAAATGCAGATGACTACGCGGACTGGTTGAGGTGGGTGTCTGATGCAGAGCAAAGTGGGCAGGCCATGTATGAATCCAGACATGATGCAACCATCCCACTTTCGTTGCAGCAACCCAGCCAAGGACACACCTCATCAATCCCAGCGCTGCTCCAAGTACTCCAGACAAAGGATGGTAACCCTGATTTCAAACCCACTAAGGAAGTGGCATCGTTCAACCATGATGGAATGAACACTAGATGGAGAGAGATCTATCAAAGAATCAGGGTTGACACTGGCTTGGATAAAGTGAGACAACCATAGCTCTGGGAGGTTCTGGAGCAGTACCAAGATGTTTTTGCGTGGAACAAGGGTGAACTGGGTTGCTGCACCATTGGTGAACATTTTGTGGACACGCAGGGGTTTCCACCTTGCAGAGTGTCCCCTGGTCAATTGTCCTACTGGGAGGAGGCAGATTGATGTTTTGGTGGATTTGGGCAAGATGAAGCCCAGTAACTCTGAGTATGCATGTCGGGTGACGCTACCAGTAAAGAAAGATGGGAGCAGGCGTTTTTGTGGAGACTACCGACCACTCAACGCACAAACACGTCGGGATTCATTTTCAATGCCACTTGTGGATGATGTGATTAACCAGTTGGGAAACTCATCATGGTTCACCGCCTTAGACTTGCAGTCTGGCTTCTGGCAAATTTGTATGGCTTTAAAAGACATGAAGAAGACAACTTTAATCACTAAAACTGGATTGTATGACTGGACACTCATGCCATTCGGCCTTAAGAATGCAACCAGTACTTTTACCAAGACTATGTCAGAAGTTTTTAAGGACCTTGGTTGCAACTTCCTGAAGGTATTTATTGATGATCTCAATGTGCACAGCGAAAGTTGGGAGGAACATCTTCAACATTTGGATGCAGTGCTATACAAACTCAGGGAAGTAAACCTAAATTTGAACCCAAGCAAATGTCGCTTTGCAGCAAATAGCATTACATTCCTGGGCCATGTGGTTAGCCAGGAGGGCACCAAACCAGATCCTGGCAAGATTGAGGCAGTTCTACATTTCCCACAACCGAAGGCGGTCACCAACGTCAGGTCTTTCTTAAGTTTAACGAGGTATTACCGGAATTATGTCAGAGGTTTTTCTCGACTGGCAGCACCACTATTTGAGTTGTTAAAAAAGGGATGTCAACTTTGTCTGGGATGTGAGCTGTCAACAGGCATTCCAGGCATTGAAGGCAACACTGGTTGATGCGCCTATACTCATACGACCTGATTTGAAGAGGGCATTATGTCTGGATGTTGATTGGTCACCCAAGGGTGTTGGAGCTATATTGTCCCATAAAGAAGGGAAATTTGAAAAGGTTGTAGCACTAGAAGAAAAAGGCCAATAAGTCAAGTCATCTTCCACTAACCTGCGACTAATTTGCGACTAATGGATTTTTTCATCCTTTCATTTGGATAGCTTTCAATGTAATTTCCATCCAAAAATACCCCTCTACCTACCATTAGTTGCAAATGTCACCAAATGAGTCATAGCCCTTTGAGTATTCCAAATGTATTATACATATTTTAGGCATAAGGGGTCCACAATTGTGTATTGAATGTATTCTGCTCATTATTATATGGGTACATATTAAGATGTACCCATATATTACTGGTTATGTATAATGGTTGTATTTAAATTGTATGTAAGTTGTATTTGAAGCATACTTGAATATGTATTGCATACATCACCTTAGTTTTTGTCTAGTTTATTTATGTTAAATTTGTTTAAAATAATATACAAATTATACCCAAGTCATATTACATGCCTTATGTGGTTTTCCAAATTAGTGTTCCAATATATTTGCCCAGATTTAAGTGTTGCAGTCTAATAGGGGGAAAAAACCTACATTTCTACTCCTATAATCCAAACATTTAAGTCTTCAATCCTAAATTTTTGTGATTTTATTGGCTCCAAAAAAATGTCATCATGTAGGTTATCAATTTGATGCTTACAAAAACTAAATGCAACACTCTACACAATTCTAAATAACTTAGCA
Organism: Sphagnum tenellum; assembly: GCA_963921925.1. Classification (NCBI taxonomy): domain Eukaryota; kingdom Viridiplantae; phylum Streptophyta; class Sphagnopsida; order Sphagnales; family Sphagnaceae; genus Sphagnum; species Sphagnum tenellum. The sequence goes on from OY998149.1 coordinate 5,970,930, forward strand.
AACTCTAGCAGGCCATGTAGTACATTAGCCCTGCCCACAGGCACTCCAACTAATTCGAATATAACCTGAGTAGTATAGATGAAAACGAAGACTTGTAACAAAATCAGGCTTGCTAGATGCTAAAAACAGTATATCCAAACCTAAGCACATTCCCAAACGAATTTTATGACTTAATTGTGTCTGGAATAGACAAATCAACATCATCATTTTCTTCCTTACTCCAGCTAGGGTTGGAGAACTGAAAGCATCCTCAAATTGCTGCCAGGTGAAACAAAAATGGTTGCTGTCAGAAAGGAATAAAGAAAATTGACCTTCTCAAGTTCTTCTTCCACATTCTTTGCAATGTCATTCTTCTGCTCAAAAACATCATCAAAAAGCATCCTTCGTACACTGGCCCGCACAACTACTCACAAACAAACAACAGCATTCTGCTCAGAATTGAAACCTGATCACATGAAGAACACATATATATATGTCTATATAGTTACCATTTTGCTTGAACATAAGGCCTACCTCATTGAAATTTGATACCGATTACATCAATTGTTTGCAACAAGGATTGCTATACTTAGCTTCAAATACATATGATTTGATTTGTTCCCGTGGATTCGTGAGCTTGTAGGAAGCATCTTCAACAATCTCAATGTGTGCTCGATATTGCACTGATGCCACCACAGTCACAAAGACATTGTCCTGAACATCATAGACACACAAACCCCACAATTCCTACCCCTGAGCTCTGATTCATCCTCACAAGATCACTGATAAAAGATCCAAGGCAGGCAGGTGGGTGGGCGGGGGAGAGGGGGAAAGAAAACAACACCAAACCTTGCTCTTGGTTTCGCATTGGACATCAAGCTGCTGGATGCGAAGGGATAGAACACCTGCAACATTGACACCACAGCACCATGGGACACAATGGCAACCAGGGCTAAGCACAGTACTGAATTTTCTGAATTTTTCCTTGACAGCAACAGTGGATTGGTCCACTTGGTATAAACCACACACCTACCCCATGTCTCCTCCACCCCACCAGGTCTGAGATCTGCACAACACAACAACAACAACCCATTTTCAACACTCAGATGATGCACAAAAATCTGGCATAAGTAAAAAGATTGTAAACCTCATCAGTCCCAACAAAGCAAGAGAAAATAAAATAGCAAGCAATAAAACCCAAAGGCTGTTGTTTCACCCAAAGACAAAAAGAAGTCCAACATAGTCTGTGTATGTCTGTCTTTCCTTTGGCAGGAAACAGGATTCCGAACTTTTTCCTTCCAGCCCAAGGAAGAAATCTTGAAGCAGATTAGTTAGAAACTCAATCAGCAACAATTTGCAAATATTGAATCCATGATGCACTCAAAAAAGGGTGAAGACAAAAAAAAAGGGGATCATCAATCCTTCCTACTTGTGTATCAATCTCGTAGCAATCCACTTATCTATATGTGAGAAGGAATAGGCATTTGAGAATCACTCACCATCTATGGCTACCTGGTTGTCTCTGTTGAGGAGCAGGCAAAGCTTCTGTACAAGCATGGCTTTCCTTCCATCCAATTGATTTTTGTTATCAGGAGTACTCCCTTCACCAATTGAAACTCTCACTCTTAAGTTCTGGAAAATCGACATAGTGTGTTATAACAGCAGCAGCTCTTGTTGTGCACGGGTAGAGGAGGTTCTACCTACATATCTGCTGCTACAGAGGAGAGAGAGTTCTTGGAAACAAACTGGCAAAAGGGATGCTCGTCGAAGACCAATAGAAGAACTCACCAATGCTACTGAAAGCGAAGAAGCTGCTAAAGAAGAAGAACAAGAACAAGAACAAGAAGACAATGATCAATTGCACACGAAACAATATGAGGAGCTAGAGGAACTGCTTCCTCAAACCGAGCAGGAGGCGCTGGCTGCGATGAATCTAGAACTAGAGAAAGAGAGAAATGCGTCTGCGACGGCGGCAAACGAAGCCATGGGAATGATTGCGCGTCTCCAAGAAGAAAAAACCGCAGTGCTGATGGAAACAAGACAGTTCTAGCGGGTGGTGGAACAGAAGTTGATGCACGATCAAGAAGCGATCAAGGGTCTACGAGAGGTCATTGCAAGGATTAAAGAGGAGAAGCGTGAACTGGAAGAGGAAAACGAATTCTATAGATCGATCGAGGTTACTCCGTGCGCAAATAGAGGAGAGCATATGTGCTCGAAGCATGCTGTTGCTTACCGCACCTTCTTCTTCTGCTGAAGAAAGAACAAGAAGAAGCCGAAGCCTTCTTCTTTAGAAATCGCCTTCATCAACGTCCATGGGAAAAGAAAAATTTCCTACTAATGTAAGGCCTGCTGCAGCAGATGTCCAAGAAGAAGAGCAATCGAGATTTACATGAAGAACAATCAAGTTGAAGAAACATCTTCGGGGTCCAATTGTTCAAGAAGAAGCATTCCGGAACGTGGATTGCCTCAACTGGAGGATTCGAGCATCAAACCTGCGAAGGGCACTGATGTGAACGCTACATCTTCGGCAGATTCTCAAGTGGTACAAGCGCGAACAGACGCAGTCATCAGAGGAGGAGGTAGTAATGCATTAGGGTTAGGGTTCAGCAACAGAATAGATAGAGCAACAACGAATTCGCCCACGGCAATGGGTGGTAACAACAAAAAGAAACATATTAGTAGATCACCGGCTTTGGCAGTTTTATCTGGGACTGTTTCTGGGAGGGGGCGTTGCAGAAGGTGAGTTTGATTCAGCTCAAGTCTCCAAGATTATTTTGGCGGAGGACTTAGGTAGCACCTCTAAGGAAGTTGAAAGCACCATTATCAGCAACAACAATTCTGGACTTCATCGAAGATCTCAAATGTTAGTGACAATGATGTCAGTCGATGAAAATAGTAGCCTTCTCTCAGCTGCTGCGCCTGAGAGCGATGAAGTGCAAAAAGTGTCAGAGCCTAAGGCTACTGCACATAGTCGAATGAAACACACCCAGCCTGCAAGCACACCATCTCACTTTTAGAAAGCCCTCTTAGTTCAAATGCAATCTTCAACCAGACAAGCGCAAAATTCTTGTTTCTTCTTCTTTTGGCGTTTCTTGTTTGTTCTCTATCATCTATTAGTATATCTTTCGATGCTTAATATGCTTCTTTCTTCCTGTTCTGTATCCTGCATCCATATACTCTCTGTCTGAATCCAATTCTGAAATCTATACAATCTAGTGTGTGGGCATGGCAATAATTGGAGCAGAGTCACACATGGCTATTCAATCTATGCCTTGTTATCCTGATTGAACTCAACAATCGGCTCATTATAGAGAATCTGATGAAGGTATTTCTCCACAACTCTCTTCTACCTATCTCTACATATAAAGATATTCTTGTGTGAGTTATTTGCTGCAATCTCAATCTGGTTCTATTCTTTTGAATCATATCAATCAGTTGTCATGAATGCATGTGTCTTAACACCAAGAGCAGGAGTTAAGATTTCCAAGACTTCAAAGCATCTTTCACAAAAGTATCTGCTATGGCTGAGGCGGGCGACACATCTCTTGAGGCATTGCTGAAATGCATTTCCCACATGTGTTTCCATTTTCACTATCTGCTTAAGGATTGATATCTTGTTTGAGCTGAAAGGACACTTTGTGGGATGTTGTTTAGACAGTATGGACTGCTAATACAAGCTGGGTTCTGGTTCAGCTCAAGGTCATTGAAGGATTGGCCTCTACTGATGTGTGAGTAATTTGCTTCTGAACTTCTCTTTGTCTGAAACCAGATGTTAGCTTATGTTTCAAGCATTTATTTTTTCTTGTTATTGATGGTTCATCAATGGTTGATTGATGTGTTCAGAAGGAAGTAGAAGGACATAGGAGCATAAACAGAGGGGGTATAAGAGGAAGTTTCAAGAGATTAATGAAGAGGCTATTGGTAGGGCTTTTGAGCAGAATTACACAGAAACACAAGCATATAGGTTGACAGAGTAAGAATCTTCTAGTAAAATTTTGTTGCCAATTTCCATTGAATGGGTTTTCTGTTGCAATCTGTAGGTTAACACTGCCAGTTTTTCCAATTTCTGCATTATTGGTGGACAAATTGACATTGTACACACCAATCTCTGAAAAGGTATTTTTGAGTATGTGATATTGCTTACAAATAGGCACTATTTTTTGGAGATTTTATGCTCATAATGTGATGAAGGGCTGCACTTAATCTGTCATGTCACCTTAGACCTATAGCTGCTGGCTTTGAAGTCGGTCTTTATGCTTCTCTTTTTGTTGGTATCAGTTCCAAGTAGAAAATAATAATGGGTTGTTTACCTGTGCTGTTTGTAGCCACTTTATACCTCATCATCACCACTGTAGGAATCCTCTATCCTGGATATGTTATTCACAAGTAGTTTTCTGCAGACATGCTCGCATACTCTATGGGGAACAGCTGTTGTTAATTTGGGTGGCATAGATCTACAATGATATATGGGCTCTTTTCAAAAATTAGAGTACACCAACATTAAGGTGCTGGTTTGATGGCTAATAGCTATTGGAGTTACAATAGCTTGGCAAATGCATGCTCAATGTAGATATGTGCTGGTGCTAGTTCAGGGAGGTAGTGTCAGCTACTTGTGACTTCCTCTACTGGCTGCAAGGTACAATCAGCCGTGTTGTCAGGCTTCATCCTAATATTGATTGCAGTAGTTGGATGGATGAAACTTGTGTCTTATGCCCACACAAATGCTGATGTGTGAGCCCTTATCAAGGCTGGAATGAAGGTATGCTTGGGCACTTGACTGTAGCACATCAACCAGTCACCAGGCTGGATGCACCAGTCAAGTAGAGGGGACCTTCCATGAAAGCACTAATGTGCATTTTCAGAAGGAAAAGGCTTGGTTGTCATTAAGTGTGAGATAGTTAGGAGAATTAGAAATGTGCACCAATTCTTATTCTGAATAGCGCCTGAATAGTAAGGGTTTAAAATGAAAAAAGAAGAGGCTTCAGGAAAGATTGGTGATTCAAAATGAGTTCTTTACACTCTTTCTATCATATTATAAGCGTTCAATATTGTCAAAGGGAATGTTATTGGTTCTCATTCACAAGTATTCATCTGAGGTACTTTTGATTTTGTACTTTTCTTCAAATTGATAAGCAAAAGGTGGGTATGTAGCAGCCAGCTACACCAAAGACTGCAGCCAAGGTTGAATACCCCGAGAACATCAACTTCAGAAACATGGCCTACTTCATGATGGCTCCTACTCTATGTTACCAGGTAAGGTAAACCTATGTCTTCCAGAGTTCAAGGGGCACTGTGTAAGCTGTAGTATATTGCATTCTCCTACTCATACAAGTCTACATTGCTGGGTTCTGGCTGCTGGTTTCAGACTCCTAAAGGTTATTGTAGAAACTTATGGATCTGAACTGGGTTAAATGCTTCCAACTTCTGGTGCATCTTTGCTGACTTTGATTTATATCATATTGGATGTATGAGGGTTGCTTTTAAGCAGCTGCTAATGCCATTAGACTAGATGTGCATGTGTCCTTTTATTTTGTTTTGCATTATATTATGGTCTTCTTTTGTGTGAAACTCATGTTTGTGAAGGAAACATTTTCCATCATACAAATTGTCATGTGGTTTGCAGTTAAGCTATCCCAGGTCCAATACAGTTTGAAAAGGATGGGTGCTGCGGCAAATAAGGAAGCTACTTGTGTTTGTGGGGCTCATGGGCTTCATCACTGAGCAGGTATATAATTATCCAATATTCACTTGATGTCTTTCCTTTATGCAATTGGTGGGGTTCACAAACCTGTGCACTGGCAAGTAACAAAACTTTCTATCATCAAACGTACATTCAACATCAGGATCTGCTTTATAGTCCTATTTGCCATCTCATTATGTTCCAGTCACTGGAGTTCCTCTATCCTTGTCCTATCTCCAAGTTGCATATATAACACAGGTCTGTTGGCTTTTTGGCATTATGGCAGTACATTAATCCAACAATCAAAAACTCCCAGCACCCTCTTAAGGGCAACCCTTTGTATGCATTAGAAAGAGTTTTGAAGCTTTCCATTCCAACTCTCTACGTTTGGCTCTGCTTTTTCTACTAGTTCTTTCACTTGTGGTAAGCATGTAAAGTCAATTTTATCTTTCTCTTACGCTTGAAGCTGCTTATGTCTCTCATATTTCTAGTTAGCTTTGTGTCTCCGTGTTTATTTTCTTTCCCTTTCCTCTGCATATTTCTTGGGTTCCTTGCATGAAATTGTTGTGAAGTATACTCCCATTCATGTACTCATGGTTTCATGAAAATTTCCATAGTAGCCAAGAGTTGGCTGCAATGTCCAATTCTCTCCCACATGATGATTTTGATTTTGTACCTGAATCTTTTGCTTATCTTTTTGAAAGGAATATGCTATTAGCTTCTTAACCGAACATGTTCTCCATAGATGCACAGTGCCAGAAAGATGTTAAACAGCCGCATCAAAATTCTACACCACCATCTTGTGTCTATTCAGAAAGGTATGTGACTCACCCTATGTCACCCCATATGCATTCATCCACTCAAGTGTTGTACGACGTTATGCCATGAGCATGTGGCCTTTTGGAGATACACCGCAAGTGTTGGTGTACTAAGGACATTACCAGAGGAACAAGTGAACTTTATAACAACCATCAGACCACATAGTCCCAAGCCTGAAGTGTACTTGATGATGGGTGTGATTTGGCATGGTAGGTCTGTCATGTAGAGTGGGTTCTATTCTTGATCCGGTGGCATAATTTGTATTTGTATGTAGCTAACACCATCATGGGGTTGCACACAGTGACACATGTTATGATGGGACACATGCTATGATGGGACACCTAGAAGGAGTAGCCTATTGTAGAGTTGGCCTCTAAATTCAGTCATTGGGTGGGCTGACTATTTACTTCCCATAGATTTGTACAAAGAAATTTCTTTCAATGTTGGGCCCAAACATGTGATTTGTGGCAATTTGTGCAGGAATGGATGATGGCACTAGACCCTGGTTGGTCTGTCTGATGTTAAGCAGCAGGAATGTTGTTTGGAGTATTGTTGATCATGGTAACAATGGTGCAGGTCAAGGAGCATTTAAAGGCAACAAGAGGACCCATGAAGGCATGGATGTGGTGGTAGCCGAATGTAGCAATCTAGGCATTGCCAGGTTTTGAATATACTTACTTACATTGGAAGATGTGGGCTAAGATTAGGTTGCTGCACCAGGGACCTTGCAAGTAGAAAGGTGAACTCAATGTTATGTATGTGGGCTGTTCAACTGCTTGGAATAGTTCATGTGTAATTAGTCTAATGAGTGCAAAAACTTGTAACCCATTGCCATAGTAATAAAATCTATCCTGATTTTGGTGGGAGGCCAAGCAAATTGGCATGTCAAGCTTAAACTACCAAATTCTTATGTAATTTTACCTTGGGTGCTTAAATTTTTGGGATTGTAAGCAATTTATAAATGCTCCTACCATTGGGTTTCAAAACTCAATTAAAATATATATTGTGTTTATTATAAATATTGGGCAAGGCCATAAACGCTTAGGATTTATTGTGTGCAACATGAAATTGGACGACAAAAAAATCATGCATTATCTGTAAATAAATGCATTATTTAAAACTAAAATAGGAAACTAATTGCCACATGTCATAATCGTTATGAGTAAAATCGAACAGTCCATATATATTGTAATTATTTAATAATAGAGTAAATACCATATTAAAAGCCACGTGTCATAATCCTAGTGCTTGAATCGGACGGGTAGTATTATTAGATGTCATGAAGAATTTTTTAATCAAATAACCAATATACCACGTGGTCTCTAAGCATTAGTGGAAAATAATAACCAAAATAATTGTTGAATATTGGCACCACATACGTATACTCGTATTTTGTCATGAACTGGTATTTGTACGCTGAACAGTTTCCATCCAACCCCGTTGTCGCCTACGACAAAAGACGACTACGACTTGGCCAACGCAACTACACAACTTTTAGTTGTAAATGTCGCCTACGACTAGAAAATAGTCACAAGGACCGATTGAAAAAGTCTACTTTTCTTCTCGTGTAGCCTATGCCAGCAAGAGCTTGATAGAGGCACAGAGGAAATTCCATCCCATGGAAGGGGAGTGCTATGCTCTCATACGAGGCATCATGCATTTCAGGCAGTACTTGCACAGGAATCATTTCATTTTGCGCACAGATCATAAACCACTTGAATGGTTAGCAATTGTGTCTGATGCACATGGCTGGAGAGGCAGGTGGATTGACATGTTACAGGATTTTAGTTTCAAAATAGTACATTGACCAGGTCTCAGACATACGAATGTTGAGGCTTTGAGTAGGAATCCAGTTGGACCAGCCATGGATGATGATGACTTTTGTGAAGAAATCCAAGACATCGGGAATACACAAGCTGACACACCTGTGGAAGAAGGGGATGTTCACTTTGTTCAGACTATTTGTGACCCGTTTTATAAAGTTGTTATGGACATTGCAGGACCATTGCCTGTAACCAAGTTAGGAAACAAGAATATTCTGGTGGCCATCGACCACTATTCTAAATGGTGCGAGGCAAAAGCTGTAGTTGATCATGGTGCTAAGACTGCAGCCAAGTTCCTGGAAGATGACGTAATCTGCAGGTATGGGGTCCCCAAGTTTGTATTGACTGATAATGGAGGAGAGTGGGCAGCAGAATTTGATGTCATGTGCAAAGACTATGGGATTCACCATCAACACACAACACCTCAATGGCCACAATGTTATGGTATGGTTGAACGCCTGATCAAGACGATTAAACATGGCATAACGATACTGTCTGCAATACCCGAGAATGCCAACTATTGGGATGAGCAGCTGGCAAAGGTTATGTTTGGATAAAGATGTGGAATTCAATCCAGCACAAAGTTTTCCCCTTCCATGATATTGACTGGATGCACACCACGCCTAAGGGCTGACAACTACTTGCATTCATTGACTGCCGTGGTTGATGACACTGCTGATGCAGAGACAACTGCAGAACAGTTTATGCAGAAGATGAAGTTGATTGCCAGCATCCATGAGAACGTTCTGCTCAATGTAGAATAGGCTCAGCAAAAGCAGAAAAGGACCTATGCTACGAGAAAAGGTAAGCAGACTTTTGAAGGTTTAGTTGCGGGAGAGACAATGGTTAAGATGAAGAAACCAGGAAAGAAGAAAGCTTTGATTGCCAGCTGGGAAGGTCCATACCAGTTTGTAGCGCATACTGATGGGATTGGAAATCTTGACTTTGAAGAAGGCAGCAGGATATGCATCATTCAGGATGCTGATGGGAATTAGTGGGAAAGACCTCGCAGAGATCTACAAATCTATCACACTCCACAAAATTAGAGGAGCTGAGGGACTCAGCTTTTTGAGGAACGGAAGGGTGATATATGTGACTGGTCAAGGAGTGACCGGACAGGGAGCCTGTTTGTGGTTTCAGTAATGTGAAAGCCAATTTTGTTTTAAGGGTTTAAGAGTTAAGCCCGCCGTAAAACTGGCTTAATGAAGGCGGCGGGGTTTATGATTTTGGGACGTGAGGATTGTAACGGTGCATGGGAAGCTTGGCAAGGAAGCTAGGAAAAGGGCGGCAGAAGGTTTTGAAGCAGTAATGGTGGCTGCATTAAGGGGAAGAAGAAGCAGACAGGAGGAGGATTTTTGGGGGTTATTAGTGTTTTTTTGTTTTTGTTTTGTTTTGGCAGCTGCTTGGCTAGTTGTTGAAATTCTCCGCTGCGCCAGTGACTTTGTTAAGCAGTTGTGCATGTCTTTGAATCAATTGATATGAAGGGTTGATGCCGAGGAATGATGAAGATCTAAGGGGTCCGAGCCATAGATTTAGGGGCATATTGAAGAGAGAGTGAGTATCTGGGATGGAGAGTGTGTGTTGCAGGATCTTGCATCTGTGTTGTAGGTAGTAGTCTGAGTGAGCACCAGAGACCCTTGAAGGGTATCCTTAAGGTGGACAGAATGTTGTTTATAGGGAAGGAGTGAAGAGAGGGATTGAAACCAGAAGTCTGTCATTCGTCTTTGCATAAGAATCTGTCACCTTGAGTAGCTTTACTAGGAGCTTGGTGTCTATTGATCAAAGTCCGGTGTTTTAGAATGTAGTTGGGTCTAAGAGTCTCTGGGTATTGGGTTTTCAGACGATAGGAGTGAGAGCACAATGCATTGATGCATTCAGTGGGGTGTGGGTTAGCGGCTCAAGGGATCGAATGAACACAAAGAGCTCTGACCTTAAAGGCTATACCTGAATCGTTGTTAGATCCGTGATGATGTGCATTGTAGATCAGGCAAGTAACAGTTTCCGGTCATTTAATCGAATGTAAGACGCAAGCTCTAGACTATGTGATTCGATGTGCTGATTAATGTATGAGTAAGTTGTTTCTATTGAAAGATCAGAGCATGTGTGTGTGAGTGTTCTATGAGTTGTTTGAGTGGCGTCTTTTGCTGCAGAACGCCAAGCAGCTACAATTCTATTTGGGTCAGCATATGTACCTTGGCTGCTTGTATTAGTCTTCCAGCCTCTCTCTATTTTTGTGACAGTATGATATTTCAACATTATGTTTCATTGCTGAATCCCACTTTTGCTTTTAAAAATGCAACATAAAGCCAGGATATTGATTTCTTGAAAAACAAATTAATATTGGGAAAATTATGAATTACTTATTCAACACCCACTATCATGGGCAAAGTTACATTTATAAGGTTTAACAACATCTAGGAAATGATTTTCTTACTAGAGCTAGAGGACAAGCCTTCTATGGTTGATTTTGGCACGTAAGCCTTCGTTGGGTAAACCTGCCAATTGGACCTTGGACGTTTTACTAAATGCAACACCCTAAGGGTTCCATTAAACTAGAATCAACATAGTGACCATATCTTCCATATGTCGATTTTCACATGTGGTTCAAGATGGGATTTAGAAGAAAGTTGAAGGAGCTTGAAATTTGAATGCTTTGAATGTGTTGTTGGATGATTTTTCAGGTGGTTCATATTTCAAAAACAAAAGTTGTGTAGAAGTTTTAAAAGTGGATTTTGATGTTTTTTGTATATTTTGATTTTATATTTTGCTGCATATTTTTTAATTCCTATTTTTTAATCATGAACCTAACTAGGAATTTTCGCTTACTATTTTCTTGATTATTCATTACTAAAATAGCTTAGCAAAAAATAAATTGTTGGCATGAGGCACAATGAGGTCAAAATGTTTGGGTCCTATTACATTACATGGTGGTTCCAGCAAGCTATTACAAAAGAAAGGAAATTCCTAGATTTACAAGCATCGCCTAAAATACCCAAATGCCCCAACCCTTGATCTTGAAATAAAAAAAACCCAACTTACATCCCCATGGAAGTATCCCCCCCCCTTCCCTTGAAATTCATAAGTTACTAAAGATGCACTACTTCTTTTGAAACCTTTTTTTCTTGGAAATAAAAAATGTTTGTGTTGTTATTGTTGGTTTGGTACAATTATGTAGGATTTTACCAAAACAACGGTACACAAAATCATTATCTAGTATGCAACACCAAAAGGAAATTGAAGTTAGCAAGCAATTGTCGCATAATAGAAGACTTGTTTACAAAAATGCAAGTTTGATTTTTGTTTTAGACTACTACACTTCTTTGTTCACATAATTTTTGTCTATCCCATGTCCATGAATCAATTTATGAATGACTTGCAAACTATGTTAATGATAATTACTTGGTCTTTTAATGGGCAATGGTTGTAAACAAATAGGATTCAAATGAGCGTATTCCGGAATTTAGATTGAGTTTCAATTTGCACTTAGCAAAAGTCAGCACAAGACTTTTGGAACCTCTTGGTGTACATAATACTTTAACCTCAATTACTCATAATTTCCCTTCCAAGCTGCCATGTAACATCAAACATTTTCATTCATGTACTAGATGATATAGGTATTGATAATGTTGTTAATGATGTAAATTGACAATCCTCATAGAAAATTGCCATATTGAAAGACTGTGAAAAATTCCTATTTTGAGTTGGTGGGCTGAATGTTTCCATCTGTAAAGTAATCATGTCAGCTAATCAATAAATGCAACTTCTATTTAGAGGTGAAGGAAAGAAAATCCTCATGAGGGACAATGGAATCTTAACAATAACGTTTCTTTACATATGCCATGAATGTTTTCATCATCTAAAATATGTTCGCTATTATAGTTTTGCTACTGAATTACAATCTTGAACATCAATAGTTAGTTGAGAACATGTTTTTTGAAATCCCTGGATGGTTAAACCCTCCTAACCTTGATTTGGACCATTATTAGCAACCTTGTGGGTGTAAATTTTCATGAAAAAACATGAGATTACCGATTGGGTCATGGTAGTAATTGATGGGAGTTGTTATGATGCTCATGTCATTGCCCAAAGTCTGGTCTAAGCATGCAACAAATATGGCATGGTCTGGAAAACTTTGTGCCATAGTAGACCTATCAATTAGTTAAAGCCTTATTATGTGTCTAGAGAGAACAACAAGTCTAATCGATCACCACTACAATCTAATGTTTGTTGGATTCAATGTTTTTACCAAATGTTGTGTTCCAAAGATTTTCAGTTCCAAAAGCTATTGAAAAGGAACCACAAGACATCAAGCATTTTCCACTCAATGAATGTGTGAAAGGAATGTTCAATTTACTGAGCTTCCACCACCCCATGTTCATTTTGGTTGTCCTCCCTAGCAAGGACGGAAAGATATATGGTATGTTCACTCCTTATGTTAAATGTTTATTTGTGCAAAGTATGCATGTTAATTAGTTTGGTGTAGGTTCATTCATGTGCTCATAATCATATCGTGTGGTTTTGCATGTGGAATTATTGAACATGATAACCTATCAAAGACCCATTGGTGGAAGCAAATGTTTGTTAACGCAACTCGTGTAATCACTATTAACGGATCCATTAAAAAAGATGTGTGAGGTGATGATAAGAATTGCATCTCAATCTATGGTCAAACGACAATAGTTCAATGACCAATATCTTGAAAATCATGCTTTAAAAATCAATCTCAAGGTAGTCTATCTATTGTTAGCCACCTTTAAAAAATAGTTCAATTTGTATTATGCTTTTAGATTCCTTGTTTCTTTGTAATATCATTTGTAGAAGCCGACAACTCTTAACAATAGCATTGATGTTCAAACATGTAGTTCTTAATGATAACATGTTAGGTGTAATTTTTTTTTTCTCTCAATCTTGTGACAATTTCATATGTGGGTTGATGTATGATAATTACCTACACCAAGAGCTAATGAAGTCATTAGGGATATTATGGGATCGAGCCAATCACTGCCAGACTTGTTGAAAGTCACTAAAATTGTTCCTCATTCTTTTGTACATTTTTTTGGGGTTTGCTTCTCCTCTTTTTGTTGCTTGCCAATGTGTTGTTGGATCTAAAATTTATATAACCTTGTTGCAAGGTCATCTCTCAGTTTTAGCAATAATTTAAGATGTAAAAATGAAGAAGTTGTCAAATCGCATGAATATATTTTGTAGCTCCAAAGTTTGGTAGATACAAATCAAACCCCTTGTTGTGTTATGAATGATATGTGTTTGGGATTTAGAGATGACATTGGTTAGGTGCATTTTTCTTCTTGTGTGATGATATTATCTTCAAGTGTTGTGCGTACAAATAACAATGGACTGCATACATTAAAACATGTTCTTGCAAGAAAATCTTTCATTCTAGGATTTGTTGAAGAATCAAATTTGGTCTATTGTGGGAAGAAAAAAAATGGGAAGAAAGTTCATTCCAAAAAGTAAAACAAAATTCAAATTGGAAAATGGCTTCCAAGATAATAACAACAATGGGACAAAATGTGTTGAGTGGACATACATTACTATCATAACCATTCCAATTATGAAAATAAATGTTTCGTTGGCAACAAAGCCAACAAATAAGACTAGGAATGGAAGGAGGGGTGTTGTTGTCAAAGAATGTAAGGATCTGCATGATGTGGGGTTTGACAAATAGTGGTATCAAACAACATATGGACCATATTTGACATCATAAGCATCCTCTAAACAAGAAAATGTGTCACAAATTAATGTTATTAGCTCGGTGTAATCTATGTGGAAGTGGTATCAACTTCAAGTTCATAGGTTTGAGTTAAGAGATTTTGTGTATTTGCAACAAACTTCACTAACTACTTTGCATGTCATTCCAAAATGTATCATTTTGAAGGTCTAAAAGGTCTTACCTTCTAGAGAATTGTTGTTGGAGGGTTGAAATGGTTAGACATGAAAAAACCATGTGCCTAACTATGTGCCATGTCATTTTCCTCATGTGGATGGTCATATTGACCTTTTTTTGGCGATTATTCTTGTCAGATTCTGTTATATGTTGTGTGGGCAAGCTACAAGGGTTGCCACTATGTCGATTTGTGATTAATGTTCCAAGGGTTGGCGCATGGGATGCTTCACGCCACCTTTGTATGAAGTATCGGTTGATAAATGGTTTTGCCCACAATGCATTTAGTTGACCTAGGTACCTACTTTTATGGCTTGATAGTAAGGGGTTTTTTTAGTTTTCTCCCAATGCATGTCTCACATTTGGTTAACAAATTAGGGGGATCGTAGTTAGGTGACCAATGATGGGGTTCACATTTGCATTCAATCTATTGGTCTTTTCATCTTAAAACCAAAGTGGTCATTCATGGTGGCTTTCACATAAAGGACTTCCTATGTTTTTATTTAGTTCAAAGGGACCTTAGCCCCATATAAGGGGGCAATTTGGGTTGATGAGATATTTTGGGTATCATGTTGTTATTTGATTTATGTGTGTGTTGATAGTGATATGTGTAAACACCAATATGGTAATGGATGACAATTGCAAAAAGTTATTATTTAATTACAAGAATAAGTCTAATTTAATTGACCTTAATCCTAATTAGTTAAGCTAATATAATTTAATAGTTAGTTTAGCTACAAACTAGTTCCAATGTGAATAGGTTTGAATTATTATTTTTTGGAATATACACCCTTGTTATGTGATCTCAAATCACTTTTGGTGATTTGAGATTTTAGAACATTATTTTTTGTGCTTTGAAGTTTTTCATAGTTTTTCATTTGCATATCATGGGTGGTTTCATGTTTTTTTGTAATCTAGACTTGTATTTTTACATTATATTGTTTGCAAGTGAATTCTTTTGATTTGGGTTGATGCACTATTTTGGGTATTGTGTTGTCATTTTGATTTATGTGTGTGTTGACAACAATATGTGTCGGTGTTGGTGTGGTAGCACACAAAAATATCATTTCTAACTTTTCACACGATTTGGCCATTATTCATATTTCAGAAAATGTATTAGGCATTGTGAATATTAAACCCCAATGTATTTTTGTTAAATTGCCCCATAATCTATCGCTTGTAGTCATTATAAACATGTTTATGTATATAAGTTTCCTCATCATTTGCTTGCCCATGATGTAAAACATGCAAAAATTTGTTATTCTATTCTTGACTACAATAGTGCAATGTTTCTAAAGATTTAAACTATCTTGTAAATATAACACCTTATATTTCAGTGAAATAATATTAAAGTTTCTAAATATTTCAATAAGTAATTTATTGCGTAAAATAAAAAATCACATGTAATATAATGAAAACCACAAATACATTGTACCAAATTTAATTAGTTCAATATCTATATCCATGTATTTTCAAATTTACAAGTTTTTCCTTGATAAATTTTATTAATAATGATAAATTTTAGAAAATACATGTTTTACCAATGAACATTGCCAAAATGAATGTACAAAAAAAATGGACTTGTCACCTACTACAATTTTGATAGGAAATTCAAGAGAAAAAAATCATATGTTTTAATTTATAAAGGAATGCAAAACTAGTGTTTGGTTTATTACAAGTAATATATAATTTAATATTATAAAAAAATAATTTCACTATATATTTTAGCTTGCAAAAAAAAATCGAACTAAAATTTTTATATATTTATTATTTTCAAATTAAAAATAAATGGGATATATGATTGATTTGTTGAAACAATGTGAATAATAAAAGGTGTTATATATATACATTTATTTATTTATTTTCTTGAGATTTTCCAATATTTAATCAATATTTATTTAATAAATACAATGAATACACTTTGCAACTTTTTTTTGGGAAATAAACGTTCCTTATATTTCATTTTTGAGTTAGATTTTGCATCACAATGTCAAAGAAAAATTACAATGTATATTTAGTATTTACTATTCTATGTATGGAAAGCAAAAGGCTATTTACAAATTTGAGTATAATTCAAAATGTTTATAGTAGATTCAAATAAATTGATTTCTTAAACATTTAAAACTATTTAGCAATATCCAAAATCAATAGCTTTAATATTGTTGATACAAAAAAGATAAGCAATTAAACAAATCGATAGTCACACAAATCAGTCATAATTTGAATACAAAAAAACTTGGCAATAAAATAATCACAACCCATAAGCCAACTAAGTATGAATTATATCAGTCACATTCAAAACACTCTTCTCCAAATGACCAAGTAAAAATACAGTTTACAAAAAGACATTAAACATTGTCTATTTTGTATGCTAAATAAAATATGTATATGTACAAATCTGATACAATTTCTTATATTTTTCATATAATGATTGGATAATGAAAATAAATTCAAAAAAATCTACACAAATTTTAGTTGTACTTGTTCCACCCAAAATACCTACAATAATCCTTCTACTTGTATAATTATTTATCAACAAGTAGGAAATATTGTGTATAATAGATTGCAGGTTTTTGTACATGTCACTAGAGTATGGTTTTTGAATAAGTTCCCCAATCTTGAAGAAAATCACACCAATAAAATATAAGAATTACACCATTCTTCTTTCACATCACCATCACTTGGTATAACAAAAGTTATGTAAAACCATAAAAAATGTCTACACAAAAATAGACTACCAAGACTAACTTCAACTAATTGTTAACAAAAACAAATTATTATTACTCTACAAAGTTGTAATCATTTACAAAACCACAAAATCAAATTTAAATTTATATACTATTTTTTAAAAAAAAACATATAATTATCAATAAACAAGGAAACTAATGTGTAAAATATTGTAAATTCCTTTACATAGAAAATAACAAATTTTTGTTCCCAAGGCTTTGAATTATATTCCAAAAATTAAGACAAGCCACATGTATGAATAAGACCCAACCACCTTCACATCATGATCATGTCATATAATAAAACCTTTTATGTACAACAACTACAAATGAATGTAAAATAACTAGATGAAATAACTAACCAAAACAAACTCATATTATTATATCCAAAGTCACATTCAACTACAAAATCAAAATTGCAAAATGAATAACAAAAATAATATATTGCAAAAAGACAAATTGTATCTTCATAAACAATTGCGTCACCTAAAAATATTAAGATAAAATTTATAAAACAATTGAAAACGAAAAATATAAATTTTGTAGTTTGAAAAGCACAAAACATCAATAAGATTGACCATGCAATACAAAAAAATTTAATAATCAAATGCATGATATACATAATTAAACATGTGTAATATAGACTTTATACAACACAACAAGCGATTAAAAATAATATGTAAAATTAGCTGAACATGTATAATTCAAATAATCCCAAAATGCAGTTATTTACATATTTGTATCATAATTCTATATAAAATTGCTGCAATGAACAAAAAAATCTTTGTTATAATTGTTAGTGCATCAACATAATACAAGAACACAATGTAACCAAAATTGATATTGTCACCAAAAATAAATGTATGTTTGTGTATACAACTATATTATTTAAAACGTATAACCATAATTTTTGACATTATTTTTAACTTCAATTTATCAAGTATTGAATCCAATGTCATTCACCTACTAATTCAGAAGGAAAACACCACTTACATATTGAAATGGAAAAATCAACTTTGAAAAAAAAAACTTAATAATCTTTCAACATTCAAATATATACCATCAAATGCATTAGCACACCATTCATGAGTAAAAACATCAGAACTCAATAAACATTAGTTATGGAATTGATACAAAACCAACAATCAGAATATACTCACTATGATTTGTAGTTTTTCCTGTTGCACAAAATACATGCAAATCAAAACACCAATTAACCAATTTGAGCAAAATAATTTTTTATGTAAATTGTTTAACAAATCCAATTACAATACCCATAAATGACACAAAACATTGAAAAAATACTATAATCCAATACAAAATGAAGCCCACTAGGGGAAATTAGTTCATATTCACATTCAAACTATTTCACAATCAAAATCCAGCAAATCAAACTTGTTTCAACAAAAATTCCTATTGTGTCAGACAACATCCATTATGAAATATTTACAATCGTGTCATTGTTCAATTAATACTTGCCAACCAATGTTTGATACTCAACATCTATAAGATATTCTTCACCCAATATTGATTACCCATACCACACCTTATGAGAATGTGTACCTAGCACCCAATGCTTCAATTAATATTTTCAAGACATCCACCAAAACATATCATTTGACATGTATGTCCTAATAACCAAAATGTAAATTTGTTGGAAAAAGAAGTTCAACACCCCACAAAAGGCTTTAAGAATTATCTATTTTTCTTATTGAAAACCCAACAACCTTTGCAATAGGGCTTTAAACAAAATTTTCCAATGTGTTTTTTTAATTTAAAAAACTTCATAATTTTTTTTTGTATTGCCTCAAACACTTGTCAAGAATCCCCAATGCACATTCCACAATGGCATGTATCAAAAGCCCGAACAAGATGTAATCATGTTCTTTCTTATCATCATGTTCATTTTTGTGAATAAACTAAGGTCCATTATCAGTTTAAACCATTGATTTGTAAATGTAACAATAATATGCAAGGTCTTTGTTTATAAAAGACATAAGGTGGCATCCTATACACATAATTTCAATAAATAAATAAATGGGAATTTTGAATTTTCTTACAACTTGCAATTAATCAACATTAAGTTTCAACATATGGAATTAGTTTGAACATTATCGTTTCAATATGCATAAATATTATTATTATTGTTTTAGAATGGAAAATAACAACCTTAAAATACATCAATAACAACTTCATACGATCCATTTCAAAATACCAAATGTGTCTAGCTTGACAAGTAAAATTAACCTAGTCATACAAACTTACAAACCTTTTTTATCCTATTGTTTAAACTTTTCAAACAAAACACCAAAATTCAAGAAGCATTTCTTAGAATATTTTATATTTAAAGCAATACAAACAATCAACATGTTCAATTCAATTCATTCCAAAAATTAAAAATCTTACACAAACTTAGAGAAATTTCAAACCATTTATATATATATATATAAGTTTATCAATCCATAAACCTCTATTTAAATAAAAAAATTGTTCTACTAGTGAAACTTTCAATTGAATATTCAACCTATCCATTTCCATCAACAAATATTTTTACAAATTTCACAACATTCAAACAACTTGTGCACACATTGTAAACTATGGACAATCCAAGTTGGGTAGATTGTTTCAAGCAAAAATAGTACACTGAAAATTAAACAAAAAATTGAAAACGTACTTTAAACATTGTGCCAAAATATTACCTTTAATTTTGATTTTGTGTATTTCATTGAACTTTTAAACAATTTCATTATCCATGACCAATTGTTACATCCACCATAAACAACATTTTCAATATTTTTACTAACTTGAAGATTGCTAGTTTGCTAGACAGTGTTGTAGACCTACACCTATTGCATGTGTTATGGGTAAAACTTAGGAAAAAAGAAAAAACTTGGGAATATTCACCATCAATACCATCATAAACCAAAAAAAAGGATTTGGCAAATCTACCATACATCCGAATAATAATCATCATTTTAATCATCCCCAATTCTTTAAAACTATCTCCTTGGATAAATTTTCGAATATTGGGAAAAAACACAAATTCTAACAAAACAAAGAACATATCAATATTATCAATGATTGTTGTAAGCCTCACTTTTAACACAAACAACCAATCTCCCTCATCAAGCTTGTTTTTGTGCATTACATTGAAATTTGTTATTTAAAAATATGTGCCAATGTTTATGTGTGAAAAAATAATGTATTTACAAAATTGGACCCAATTATCAATATGATTGTTATAAAATCAAACTCATTAAACAAATTTTAATGGATGTATTTCAACCCATTGCCCACCACATCATACGAACGAAAAGAGTTCATAATACATCTTTCAAATGATGCCCTCAACTTTTTTTGCAAAATATCAGTCATTAATGAAGATAACGTTTAAAGGCAATGCCTTCTTTTTACTATGGTTGGCAATTATGCATGCACTAATGATTGGAGCCAAAACCATAATTTTGTACTTCCAATTATAGATCAAAGTTATAGACCAAACATATTCACTGCAGAACAAACAATTCTTGAAATTTAACCAACAAACAAACATAATATTGTAAAACAAATTAAACACAAAAAACCTCGTTACAAAATATGCACCATAAACAACAATGGAAAAACAAAGTTAAGGTTTCACATTAAGGTTTGCAATAGTTTATAATAGTTAATACATTAAACCTATTAAGTTTCACTTAATAATAACCTTCACAATAGGCTTTAAAACACATTTTAGAATAAATTCCACATTAACCCTTGTTATTTCAATTATATTAGAACTTATAAAAACTTCCAATAAGGTTTACCACACAATAGTTAGGGTCTACACAACTTACAACACAACGATTCAAAATAACCTTTAGATTATGGTTGATAATAGGTTTTAATACAAACCATACTACTTTACACAACTGTAATTAATTAACACAATCCAATATAATACAAATACATAGTAAATTAAATATACATGGACATTAGATGAAAAACCACATAATAATTTTTTTAACTCAACACATGTCCTACCAAAACAATGTCAAAACATGAAAGTTAGCAATATTTGATATTTTTCCAAAACAAATTCAACACCACAAATGTCTATATATAATTAAATTGTATCTTTTGGGAAAAAATAAAATCAAAGCAACTTGAATAAAACTGATCCATCAATGTCAACATCCCAACAAGCAATCGAATAAGAATTACAAGTTCATATTAAACAAATTTTGGTTGAAAGGGACACAAAACTTCTTATTATCCAACATAAAAAAACCAAAACATCACCACAAATATTCAATTATTCATACCTTGATAGATCAACACACTTAATGCAACAATATATTTTCAAATGTAAATCAAATAGCAAACGTAAAAGGTACAATAGTAAATGAAAAAAAATGACAAAAGAACAAAAGAATTCATGTTATACTCTAATTTCCTAAATGTTTGGAAAATACAATTTACAATGTCTTTTGCAAATTTGTATTCAACTAAAATCCAATGGAAATAAAATCCACAAGAACATAAACATGTATACAAATTATGGACAATTTGTTTACAAAACCTACATTTGGAAATCAAACACAATTCCAACCCACCAAAACTCAAAAAATCATCTGAAAACACACAATGGTGTTCATTTTTCAGTGTTACAAGGCAATTTTCATAGGGGGTATGTTGAGATTTAGGTGTATATAACTTTCATGTACTATTATCTAATGTTAAAAAGGACTCATATTTTAATAGTATGATGCAAAAATAAATAAATAAAAATTGTGAATCCGTAATGGATTTAAAAAATTAATGAAAATGAACTATCATTGTTCACAATTTATGATATGAACTTGTTAATGCACATAACGATCATCCAATGGGTGAAATTTGGGAGAGGGGGGGGGGGGGGGGATGTTAATGAATGTAAGTATAAAATGGACTAATTCAATGGAAATATAAAGCTTTTAAATAATTTTGGAAAAGTGTGATCTAAATTGTTGAAAAAACCCTTGAAAATAACATCTTGGTGAATTTTGAATTAAAAATTGAAAGCATTGGCAATAAATAGGATTTTTTTTGGAGGGACTTTTTTTTTGAATTTGAAAATTGTCAAATTTTAAGAAAATGGTTGTTGAAAAGAAATAATGGTTGCTTATTTCACATTGTAAAAAGTCCATAAAATGGACTTCACATCCATTTATTTTTTATTTCCACCTTAACAATGTGTTTTTCACCTAGAAAACAAAACAACACAAGCCTATAATTTTCAAACGCAATAATTGAAATAAACATGTATATAGTTTATGCACTTCACACGTATAGAATCTATGAAATGTAAAAAACAACAATTGTTGTTTGTGACTGTTGTGGTGCCAAAAAACCCCATGGCATCTTCAACAAAAATTGGAAAACGTTTTGACACACTTGTGAGAATAATAAGAATGAAAACATTACAAACGTAAGGTTAATCAAAATCTTGAAAACTTGAAATGATTTGAAAATTGGCGGAGAAAACAAAACAAGGCAAGGGTAAGGATTATTGGGGATCCTTATATGTGAACATTGAAACTTGAGTAGTGAACATGGATTTTAAATAGGTAATAAGAAATTTTAATCAATGTTACAAAACATTGTGATAAATAACCTTTCACACGACTATTACATAACATTGTTTTAAGTGAGAATTTCTTACGCACCCTGAAACTCTTTGATGGAATCAACTGCGAGTCCAAAGGCAAAAACTAACAACGGAAGGAGAAGGAGTTGGGGCGTGGTCCCTGGCTTGTAGAATTTTGTGGGTAGAGGAGCATGTTCGGAGTTGGGATTAGGAAGATTGACAAGCACTTCATTTACTCACATGGACCTACACAAATCAAATAACAAGTTGGTTAATGTGTAGTTGCAGCACTTTGGTGCATGGACGAATCATGGGCAAACACGGATTCACAAGATTCACCATGGCCCGAACTTGGGGAAAGCCACCACCTTCCCCCTTATAGTATATTCTATGCTTGGCCACGGGATTAGCACCCAAATGTCATTTTGTCTCGGGATTCCCAAATGGGAGTTCCAAAATTCCCATAGTTGGGACTCCTGTGACTTTGGGGCCCATAACTTTACGTGCAAACTCTAATGGAAATGAGGTATGAAGCAAAGTTGTAGCCCTCATCATTAGTCTAAAGCAAAGTTGTAGCGCTCGTCAAAAGCTTTCCAATGGTATGTCGCACACCACCTGCACGTAAAGAAGTTGGGGTGATTTCCAACTTTTAGTGGTCAATAAATTGCCAATTTGATTATCGGCCCTTCTTTTGACTATAACTTTTGTGTTAAGTGTTTAAATGGGTCATGTGAGCCCATTTGAAATAAGATTTTTTCAATGATATAAGGAACTCCTTAATCCGATGGGTTTTGACCCTTGTAATTGTTGTCTAAAGATTCGGATGTCCATAAGGACTTCAATTCCCAAATTGGAAGCTCACCTGGGAGTGTGAGGGTTCATTCCCTCACACTATTTTGCACTTCCCGGGAGCATGAAATGTGACTCTTGAGCTTCATACTTGGCCCGCACCTTCGCAAGCCCTTGTCTTGGTCACAAGCCCAAGGTTAGGGTTGTGACAATTTTCAATTTAAACAATTATATGTTATTATCAATTTGTTAACATTGGCCTAACTTTGGACTAAAACCAACTACAACATGAACATCCACATCAAATTTTTTTGTTAACGATTTTGGTATGAATTGGTAAAAAATTACATGTCATTTAACATTCGCTTGCAATTCGCATCAAATGTGATTGTAATTTAATGCTTACAAATAGTCATAAAATCTTTGCTAAAAATAGGTGTAGTAATATCCCTCATCATAAAGACCTACCAAACATTTATAATGTTAAGAGAGGGCATATTTTGAAATAAAATTCCACCTCAACAAAATTTTTTTTCTCAATGAAAGGTTATACTTTTTGAAAGATTTTTTTGGAAGGAGCTTTTGGTTTTAGAGGGATCATATGGTTTACATGGATCAAATGGTCCATCTAAATTTTGTGGTAGGATTTTTACATTGTGTAAAATTTTCAAATGATGGCATTACTAGAATTGAGATTATACATGCTTGGTTGCCATCTTGCATGGTCCCTTTTTCTAATAATGCCCTTCTTTCTTAAGGCCTTAGCTTACATTTTTTTTGACCGGATCTATTTATGAAGGAAGGTAATTTGTTTGTTTATTTTGTTTGTCATTTTGAGATCTCGCAAATCATAACACCTCTTACTATGTTTTTAGTATTGTTGGAAAACCTTTGATGGATAGGGGTGCAATGAATTGTTTTCATAATGTTTCAACCTATAATGGAAAGGTTATTGAATATTGAACATTTTTCACCAAAATATCATTTATATCAAAACTAGAAATTATACGGGAATTTGGGTGCACTTTTGGTATTATTGAAAAGCCTTTAGTGAGTAGGAGGATATGATAAAGATGATTTGAAGATTTTTAGGTGTAGGGGTATATTGAATTTTGAGTAATTTTTTCCATTGGAAATTCAATTAAATTACAAAAAATGATTTTGAAAGGAAAAAAAAATTTGGATAACCAATTCATACTTGGGCCAACAGTATAGGCTACACTAGTCTTCATGGATATAAACATAGTTTTAAAAGCTATGATTGTGAGAATTTGATGAAAGTTCCCCCCCCCCCCCAAAAAAAAAAACAACAACAAAAATAAATCAGGTTTGCATTAGAAAACAAACATTTCCCATTTTTTTGGGTCAAAAAATGGATTAAAAATGATAATTTTTTTGCTAATATAACAAATTTGCTAATATACCCTTATCCACCAATTTGTAGCCAATTTCTTTTCAATTGAATCTGAATTGAATTAAATCAAATCTTAATCCAATTGGTAAATTGAATTGAATCAGAATTGATTCTAATGGAATCCACTCCATTTCAATTCAATTCAAGTTACATGAAAACATCATATTTTCATTCAATTGGAGCTAAATTTTCACAAAAGCATTTATCATTATCCTCAATTGATCAGTTGATCATAGTGCATAGCAGCATTGAGCCCAAATATGAAAGTTAAAACAATCTCAAACAACAACTTTTGATGTTGAAGATTTTGATTTTTGAGGGCAATTTTTTTTTTAAAAGGGAAATTTGCGACAAAATATTCCTTTTGTTTCCCTTGCGAAAAAATGACAATAATTCACCACCAAAAAAATCACACACTCTTTAGTACATTGCAGCTATGAAAATTTCTCTAGAGTGATTTAATTGTCCTAATAAGCACAATAATCTCATGTTCCCTAGTAATAATATATTAGTTCAAGGAAAGGAAACCCCCTGAGCAACAACACCCCCAAGAATTGACCTAACAGCAGCAACAACAACAACAACAAACAGTTTGGTTTGGTTTGGTTTGGTTTGGTTTTGTTTTGTTCTCTCTTTTTTTGTTTTTTGGGGGGTCAATTTTGTGATGTACTGTAGCTGAAATGGTGACCATCCCAAAGATGATTTAGCCAGATTTGGCTACAGACTAGATATGAATGCAGAAAAAAAGAAAAAGAAGAAGAATCTTCTTGTATTATTAGCTACCTACTGGAACTTATCATAAAAATCTGGCGATAATGAAAAACAAATTCTTCAAAATCTGGCTAATTTAGGCCTTCTTTTAAAATAAAATAAAATGAGAAATCCTTTGTATAGGTCGAAATCATATTTTTTAGCTTGAAATTTGGCGAAATTTCTTTTTCTTTGGAATCTGGCCAATTTGTGCCATGTTTTATTTATTGAAAAATCCTTTGTATAGGTCGAAATTTCGCCAAATTTGGCTCCCAAAGAAAAAAAAAAAACAAAAAACAAACTGGTACTACTGAGGAATGAGAAAAAGCAGGATTCCTAAAACTTGGCGCATATGAATAGGGAAAGAGGAATGAGTGGTGGGGTGCACAAACAACTGCGTTCGCAACGAAAAAAAGGGAAGAAAGAAAAACGCCCGCGCTGTGAGAAAGTGGTGGTGGTGTGTGGGGTAGCTGTCGAGGGTTCTTCTTTCCCATTGTGTTGGTGTTTGCCCTGGGCTTTTTCTTTTGTTTTTGTTCTTGTTGTTATTGTGGAAGCTACTTTACCTGCAAGCAAAGATTTCACTTCTGTTTTTTCTTGTGCGAGATCTCTCCTCGTTTTACCGCACAAGCTGTTTCCCTAGTCTCGAGCAAAACGAATCTACCTCCAAAGAGATCGCTACGTTGGACCTTATTAGAGGTTTTAAAGACAAGGTATCTTGTATTAGGGTTTGAAGGAGAGAGGTCCCTGAATCACAAGGGAGAAAGGGTACGATTGAGTCAAGTGAAGAGTGTTTTTTTAGGGTTTGTTTCTTCCTCCTCCTCTTCTGGGATTGGAGGGAGAAGAAAGGAAGGAAGGAAGAAAGGAAGGTAGAAAGGAGATCTTGATTTTGTGGATCTTAGGACGCTGGCTAGGGTTTCGTCTTCTTGTCTGTGTCGGAAAACGTAGAGGTAGAGAGCTATGGATGGTCTCTATGGCGAAGATGCCACAATCATGGGAGGTGGAGGAGGAGCGGCAAATCCGGCAATGAAATGGAGAGATAACATGGCTCGCAAGTTCCAATACTACCTTGATAAATCCACACCGCATCCTGTTGCGCGCTGGCTTGGCTCGCTGGCTGTGGCAGCCATTTATTGCTTGCGTGCTTACTACATCCAGGGCTTCTACATTGTTACGTACGGGCTGGGCATCTACCTTCTCAACCTTCTCATAGGGTTTTTGTCACCTCAGGTCGACCCTGAGAGCGAAGGTCCTGCTCTGCCAACCAAAGGCAGCGATGAGTTCAAGCCTTTCATTCGCCGTCTTCCAGAGTTCAAGTTTTGGTGTGTTTTGTTTTTTGCCACCTTTTTGCATATTCCCTTTCATGTCCATGCATGAATGATGTTCCGTTTTTGTTCAGCGTTTGTCCTCCCACACGTACACATTTCATGTTCTTCAGGTGAGAATTATTCTCTGAAAGGTTTTTTTTTCCCTCTCTTATGGGAAACAGATCTCTATGCAACAATTAGAGCTATTGGAAGAGGTAACTGGAGAGAATGGTTGGTGTCAAGGGACCTTGTGGTCATTCAGTCTCATAGGATTTCTTGTCTTCAATAAGCATGATCTTCTTTTCCTCTGATCATGAGACCTGATCTGGTGACAGGCTTGTTCCACATCAAGCTTTTAAGCCCAATGCTCATTGGTCTCTTCTTCACATCTTCTGTGCTTGTAAATAGATGGAGGCACAAAGCAGGATCATGCTTTTGATAAGGAGGAGTCCCTCAGCGACCGTTCGTATTAAATGCAGAAGAATTGCAAAATGTTTTCCTGCATGTACTCCACTTTTTGCTTCATCCTGATCTTTTTAGATGTCTTGTAGTTTGTGATCTTTTCTTCTTACAAAGCATGTACTGTATTGGTGGGGGCAGGTATGCGTTAACAAAGGCATTCCTTGTGGCTTTTGTGCTGACATTTTTCAGCATATTTGATGTGCCAGTGTTTTGGCCCATTCTTTTGCTTTATTGGATTGTGCTGTTCGTGCTGACAATGAAACGCCAAATCAGACACATGATTAAATATCGTTATGTTCCTTTCTCCTTGGGCAAGCAGGTATGCCTTTTCATCTCACCATTTGTTAGTTTGTCCACGTATTTGATATCATCTGAACAATATGGATTGTCAATTCTGAGTTTGTTGTGCCTTGATCCCATTATCGAGGAGTACAACTGCTGAGTTCAAGTAAGAAAAACACCTAGGGATGTGAATCTGCAACATAATTGTCTTTCTGAGTCCTCATTGATTTCAGGATTCCTAATTCTGGCCAGTTAGGCCTTAGTGGAGCATATGGATAAGAGATGTATGAGTGGTAGAGAAAGAAAGGAAGCAATTGTGGTGTGATGTAGTGTTTTGTAGTTCCACTCTGTCTCTGTCTTGGCAACTTCACTAAATTAAGTCTTATAGATTGGGTATTGTTGTGGGTATGCAGCGGTATACAGGAAAGAGGCCAGCACAGGCTGACAAGGCAAGCACTTCAAAAGACTAGTTTAGTTTGTTTGCCAAATTAAGTGGACCCATCATCTTGCCTTTTGGCTCTAAGACCTGCAGAGGCCTGCTTGGTGGGCTCTCAGAGAGTTTCCTATCTTTTTTGTCTGGAGAGAGGTAGGCAACCTGGGATGTTGAATTTTGGGCTGCCTTTCTATTCCTTGTGGTTGGTTCTCAGTATTTGGTTTCCTCCTGTAGTTAATTGTCCTTTAGGGCTATGTATGATGTTGCCTCATTCTGTGCTGTGCAGAAGCATGTGGCAGGATCTTATTAGATACAGGTTATGGTAGAACAGATTCAATTCTTTGGCATTCTCAACATGTGAATGTGGATTCTTGCTTCTGACTGCTAGTGCTGAAAGATGACATCAGCTTCTGGGTCTATATAATTGAAATAGATAAGAGATGCTGTGTCACATATGAGCAGGGTTGAAGGGTAGATTGTAGGCCAGATCATCAGAAATAGAAGCTAAAATGTGTTGAGGTTGCTTCTAGTAGACTGCTTTAATTTCTTGAAAGGCTAGAATCTGATGAAGTGCAAGTATAGGGGTATGTTTGCTCACAGTCAGCATTGGGTCTGACACTGTTTGTGTCAGGCATGGCAAAAGGCAAGTCTGTCACCCCTGTATCTTTGGGTGGGCATGGAGGTCATTCTAAATATTTTGCAATTTGTCATAACAAATAACTCTTTTTTAAAGATCTATATATGGTCATTACAAAATCTTTCCTCTAGATGTAGATCTTGTATGCCTTATGAGCTATCAAGTTAAAGCATTGGAACTGTGGCAAAGGACTAAATTGTAGCAGAATGTGAGAAACCTTTGCAGTTAAATAGTGGAAATCGGATTTCTGTCTGCTTTATCTTGTTGAGTCTCAGTCTGCTGTGCAAAAGGTTTGGCTATTCGAAAGGTTAGAGTAGGACACTTTCTCAGAGTGCAGGACAATTGGCAAAGTTAAGTTCTGAGAGCTGTGTGATGCTCACATTGTATATTCCTTGTAGCACTAATTAACTATTGAAAATCAACTAAATCCTTTTTGTCAACCCTATTTGACCACAATTGGATAGTGCCTGGGCCAATGCAGGGTTTGGGTTTTTTGTACTAGAGAATGGGAAATGGACTGCCAATTGCAGATTCTGCCAGGTAAGCCCTCACTGAGCTTCCCCCTGTACCAATTTTGGAGTAGTGCTGATCCAGTCATCATGCCTGAGACTTCTCATGGTGTTCCTTGGCTTTTGATGCCAGAGAACAGCCTGTGAGTGATATATTCTGCCAGGTAGCCTTCACTGTGCTTCTTTGGCAAATGGTACTATTGCAAGTGCTGATTTCCACCTCCTAAGTTGCTTGCAGGGTACCCTGAATTAGTCCCCCTGCTTTTATTTAACAAGTTTGTCTGACATAGTTGAAGACCTTGTCCACTCTTCCACTCATTTGAAGGTTTGATGCATTGTTGGAAACGATTACAAAATAATATTGTTAGGAGCTGCCCTTAAAAGCTGAAGAAGTCTTTTAGTACAATTTAAAGTTATGGAGTCCCTCTTGGTATTTGGTATGTGGAGAAGCTTGAAATAACTTGAGCTTTTAGGTGGCATTGCTTTGGAAATCTGACATGGGGAACATTTTCCACATAATCCAATTGACAATAATAATGATGAAAACCTGTCAAATGTCAAATCAACAAAACACCCAGAAAAGAGGGAGGAAAAGGTACAAGATGGATGGACCCAAGTCAAGGCAAAAAGAAGAAACCACCAACTAGGGTGGACCGCAAGGGGAACATGAACAAATCAAGTACTCAAATCCATAGTTGCAAGGAGCATATCAAATAATGAGAGGGGAGGTGGTTTAACCTAGAAAAACCTTCACCTATAGTGAGAGCATGTTTTGAAATAGAAGTTCCTTGCACTTGTTGCAAGGCCATGAACATTTTTTGCTTGTAAAATGAATGCAAAAATGAAAGAGGACTTTTTAAGACTTTTATATTCCATGTCATGTTAACACATTGAGGAAGAAAATTGTTAGTTTGGTGATGCAAACATCCAAAGATTTCAAGCACCCTTGATGCAAATCAAGATCATGCTAGAAAAAGAATGTTCATGCAATCTTTTTGAAATATTATCTTGGAGTTGATCTACTCCTCTTTCTACCATTTGCTCAAAAAGGGGACACACACCATTACCATTGGGGGAAAAAGCTCACATGTCAAATTCAAATGAGTCTAAAAGGATAATGAATTTGAGTCATTCGTTCCAATAGAACATATTAAAGTCCAACAAAAACCTAAAGGTAATAACAGGGATAACAAGAACCCAATTCCCTAAATATGCCATTAAAGCAATGCCATTTACAAAAATGAAGCCTAACCCTTCATTGGAAATGGGGAAATAAATTTCCTATTAGACTAGGGGAGCCTAAAGGCATTCAAAAAAACCGAACTCAAAAGCCTTTCAAAAACCCCCAATAGAGCCAAATCAAAATTGACAAGCTGGCCCTAAAAAAATTTAAAAGACGAAGTAACAGAGGAAATAGAAAAACTTACGAGCAAAACATTGAGATCAAAACCCAAATGTTATTTAGACATCATTTCACCTTATGAATGCATTAGCATGATGAACATTTTCATCCAAAACCTCTTGTAAAAAAGATGAGGAGAAGGAATTGAAACCAAATAAGACTCCCAAGATCCTAATGCCATTGATAGGACAACAAATATTAACTAAGAGGATGAACCCAAAAGGCAAATTAGAAGGGGCTTAAATCAAAAAATCGTGAAGCTAAATGGCTAACCCCATAAAAGCTAATTGAAAGATAAAATGATTGAAGGCAAAAGGAAAAACATGAGTAGGGCCAAAGATATGGGTGTCATTAACCAAAGAAGGGGAAAAAATGAAAAAAACATTCGAAAAATAATATGAAATAAAAATGAAAAAGCACAAAAAGAAATCAAACAAGGAGGTCACCTTAATTATCACGAATGCTAACACTATGGAATTCATTCATATGAATGTTCATCCATGATTTGTAATGAATTTGTATGTAAATCTTAGTTTAATTTTAGTTCACTCACAACTATCTTATAATTAACTTATAATTAATTTTTAATTAAATCCTAATTCACATTTAGTTGATTTTTCATTCATTTCTATTATTTTTTCCTAATAAAGTTTTAATTAAATCCTAATTCACATTTAGTTGACTTTTAGTTCATTTCTATATTTTTTTTCTAATAAATTTTTAATTAATTTTCAATTCACTTTTAATTGCGTTCTAATTCATTCATAATTTACACATGGGATATACATGGGCACACATAGGTGAACATGGGCCACATGTAGGTTGGAAGTTCTTTGAACTAAGTGCCCAATAAATATAAATAAATGTATAATTCTTCACTACTTTTAGTTGTTTCAACACCAATTTTGGGTATGTTCTTTTATTGTAACCTTATTAAGTTCTTGTTTTGTCTTGCAATAAAATCTTGTTATTGTTTCTTTTGTTTCGGAATTTGAATTTGGAATTATGTTTGCTTTTGTTTTGGTCTTGCTTTAAGAAATTTTGTAAACTTGGTTGTTTTTGTGTCCATGGCATTAATGTGTGTCTATAAATGAAAAGATGACAAACAAATTGGCCAAAGGGGAGTAATGATTAATTAAATTATTTTTTTGATATGCATAAATGCACAAATAAAAAGGAAAGTTGCAACAATTGGCCTCCCATTGTTTAAAGCTCTTCAAAGATGGCCTTATATGAGATGATGTTGAAGGCATTCATTACATCCATTTGAAGCACCATGCAATTGAAATGAACATCCAAAACAACTTAAATAACATAAACTGTTGTTTCACAACCAGTTTTAACCACCATGCCAAATTAATGCGACAATTGATGAGAATAAAACATGTCATGAAATTATAAATATAAAATCTTGTTAATTACTTAATAAAATTTCACCTCGCCCATATTAATTAGCTAAATGTCATTTAACAGTTTGGTTAAAACCAAAATTTAATAACACCAAAAATGCAAGTCACGAATGATGGGATGTGGCTAATGACCACATGGGAATTCAATTGATGAAATTAAATGAAACCACTAGCTAAATCCTCGAGGTCAAAAGAATCCTGAAATGTTTGAAGACCATGCATGATAGATCATTTACAAAAAAATAAGACATGTGTAAAAAAGTTAATTTAAAATAATCCATGGAAAGTTCCACATCTATATTTGGTTGAAAATTTGTTAAGGAGTTTGAACAATGGAAATCCAAATCTAAAGGATGTAAGGTTTGTAACACACAAACCATTTTTAATGATGTTGGAGTGAAGCAAAAAGGGTGAAAATTCTAAATGCACATGCAAATTCCCCAAACACACTCGAAGGCTAGGTTCCATTGATGAAAGGGGCATAACATGAATAAAAGTTGGAAGAAGTAAGGTTGCAAATAGAGCTTTCAATATGCCGTGTTGTTCTATCACGAAGAGAAAAGACAAGACAACACCAAAGGTACAACAAGAAAAGGTGCTAAACAAGCACATCAAATAGGTTTTAAACAAGCCAATCCAAAAGAAAACGAAAAGCAACCTCCACCTTTTGACACAAAACAAAAAGAATGTGCACATATAGTGAGGTTGAGAAAAGAAGACCCAAATGGAAAGCATTAATGGGATCCAATGCCAAAATCCAAACATAAGTTGTCATGGGGAAAAGGTGTTAAAAGTGTGACCAAGGAGGTGAATGCATTATTGGAAAGTTGTCACGGGAGAAGGTGCTAAAGGTGTGATTGAAGAGTCGAAAACGTTATTAGAAAGTTGTCACAAGGAAAAGGTGCTGAAGGAGTGACCAAAGAGCTAAAGGTGTTATTAAAGTGTAAAATTAAAAAGTCCTAACAATGTTTCTAATGACATGCCATGTCACATTGCAAAAACAAGGCACCACAACCAAAATAAGGAATGTTATGTTGAGTCTTGTTCCTACCCTGAAAGACGAAAAAATTAAAACACATCAATCATGTGCCCAAAAAATCAAGCTTGAATTATAAAAATGAGTGGAAACCCAAGAACCAAAGAAAACAAGGCCTCCATTGGGAAGCCCACCTACGTGCCCAAAAAATCAAGCTTGAACTATAAAAATGAGTGGAAACCCAAGAACCAAAGAAAACAAGGCCTCCATTGGGAAGCCCACCTACGTGCCCAAAAAATCAAGCTTGAACTATAAAAATGAGTGGAAACCCAAGAACCAAAGAAAACAAGGCCTCCATTGGGAAGCCCACCTACTAAACCAACAAACCCTTATAAGAAAGGGAAAAAGAAAAGGCAGCCTTAAACCACACAAGGGGAGCCCCACCCTTTAAAAATTAATTAATTAAAAAATAAAATAAAATAAAATAATAAAATAAACAAAGAAGAAGAAGTCTAGAATGCCCATAATGCTTCTAGTACAAACTAAAGACAAAATAAAGAAGGATGGACGGAGAGAGGGCGGTGAAGGCACTATGAAAACGGTCCTCCATGTGCCTCAATCAGCGTGTTGTGGTTTGGGTGGCGATGGCAGATGCAGACGCGGACATGCCTAAGAAGCTAGTCTGCCAGGCCTGTATTAGCAGCTTTGCAGCTGCCATGGTGAGTGTGGACGGGAAAAGCCCATTACTCCTGCTCCCTCACACATCCAACAGTAGCGTCGCCTCCTCCGCCGCTCATGGAACCACGGCTTTACCCATGGACGTCATCCGACATCGTAGAACAAGTTCAGCAATAGCAGTAGCTCCAGCAGTAGTCGTCATCGTCTTCTTCAACAACAAACATGAGGATCTCCTCTGCTCACTCCAGATTTGAAATACCACTTAATCTGAAGCACCGTATATGTGATTAAATTTTCATGAGACTGATATTTGAATTTTCCATCAACTGATGATTACAAAATCTAAGAGCATGGATTGCAAACATCAGCAAAATTCTTTTCACCTAAGTGAGATAGTCTTAGATATGTTAAAAAAAACTATCTCATAGGTCCTTTACATCTTATGCATCAAGATAGCACCAACTACTAAGTTATTGGCATCCAAATTAGGGGTTAGTTTTTGTCAAATTTGTGGTGTTCTCACAATCCACAAGAGGAATTAGCCAAATCTGGCTACAAGTCAGAGAGGAAAGTAGAAAAAAAATGATTTGGCGACCTGCTGGAACTTATGGTCCAACGTCTAAATATGGTGATTTCAGAGATTGTTTCCCTCAAAATCTGGCGACTTCGGTACATTTTTGTATGGATGGCACTGGATCATTTTGATTTCGTAGTTAATGATTCCATGTTGCTGATCCACTGCTGGAACCACGCTGCAGAGAATTGTCCAATCATACCTTTCTTCAAAACCCACTTTGCAGTTCGAGGTGAAAACACTTGACAAAGATTCAAAATTCTGGGATTCCAAGTTGTAGACACGACATAGACATGCCCAAAAGAAAGAAAATCACATATTCATTCAAGGTATCCAATAAAGTCCTTGAAGTGGGGATTGTTAGTAAGTTCTAGACACAAAATAGGCAATGCCCAAAGAGACATAAAGTCACACATTCGAGGTATCATACATAAAGTCCTTGAAGTGGAAATTGTTAGTAAAAGTTCTAGACACAACATAGGCATATGCCCAAAGAGGAAAAAAATCACATATTCAAGGTATCATACATACAGTCCTTGAACTAGGGAGTGATAGTCCAATCTTTGCTAAAGTCCCGAGGGGGTTGTTAAGCCCCTGTTTCAGGGACAAACAAATTGAAGCTGGCTAAGGAAACCCTAACAAAACCCCTTAAAACCCTAACCGTAACCCTAACCCTAAATGAGCTTGAACGTATTTGCCTTACCATCGCGACTTCTCTTCCTCCTGCCAGTGCTTTATGTGATTCGGCCGGGATGCCGTTCCGTGATTGCAACCGCGTCTCGTGCTCTCGATGTCCTTCGTGCATCTGCTGAGTCTGCTCTTGACGGACGTATTTCCAGACACAAAATTTTTGTGGCACTTTTTCTTCAGTGTTGTCCCAACATGGGAGCTCAGAAAGTGCAAAAGCGGGCCACGAAGTTCGTGCAAGGTCTTGCCCGACAATTGTGCAGTGACGGGAGCTGGACCATCTCATCTCTTGTACCTACCCACTCTTCTCTCCTGAAAGCGGCAATTGAGAGCGTGCCTCAAGGCCCTCTCAAAACAGCTCTCGAGAGTGACTTCGACTCGTTCGTTGCTCTTCTTCAGAAGGAGATTCAAAATGCAGCCGTTCCACCGTCGTCGGATATAGAAGCGAAGAAGCCCCTTGTCGTGGTTGGACCCTTCGAGACGCAGAATTTGGAAGCTCTCCTGGAATTGGCGCGAGGTCCTTTGTTGAGGGATTATCAATACGCTCGTGCCGTAAAGGCAGCCGTGATCGCGAGTGAGAGAGAAGCAGATAGAGGCCTCATTGTAAGTTTCCTCTCTCCTTCTTTCCCTCCCTCAAGCTGGTAATTTGTGTATGTATGTGTTCTCAAGCCCTAGGGCATCTGTGAATCTTTACTGCTGAATTGTGCTATTCGCTTCCATTTGATAATGTATCGTGGAGAATGTGGCTTCCCTGTCCTGGAAAGCTGAGAGCATTTGCAATTGTTTCCTTCAGCCATTGTATTTCCTCGAGTCTGTTATGGTCTGATATGGCTGTCGCATGCCTTTCCCTCTGGGATTGCTCCTGAGAGCATTGCAAATGGTTCAGGGAATGGAATGGCGGGAGGCAATGTCACGGCTCTTACGGTCTAGAAGCCATCCTCCTCTTCAGCTGTGGTGTGCATTTGCAGCCCTTGAAAAGAGTTCTGATTCTCTGGTTGAAGAATCTCAAAATGGACTACTTGATGGAATGGCTGCAACAGCCAGGGCTCGGTGCCTTCTGTCGTCATTTCAAGCACTCACTGCAGCTAGTATAGATGCATTTGCTGTCATAGGATCACTGGCTCCAGTTTTGTGCATCATTTTTGAGGCAGTAATATCACTGAGCAAGAGAGACATGGGCACTTCAGATAAGAAGAGGAGAAAAGCGCTGAGAGAAGTGAAGAATCTCATCAGTGACTTATCAGGGTTCATCTCTCTCTGCCATGATAGAAGGAGGAACTTCAATGAACTCTCATTGGGACCTCCTGTAGCAAAAAAACTGGCCTTAGTTGATGGCCTGGCTCCTTCACAATCACTGCTTTCTTCTCTTCTCCTGTTTGCAACAACAGGTATGAAGAAGGCTGTGTCTGAGATTGCAACAGATCCTTTGGAACTGGCACGGACTTTGACAGAGATTGTGGAGATTCAAGTCGGGTTGCTGCTTCTGGCAGTGGAGGTGGTGGATCATCAAAATGGGTCAAAGAAGCAGGGAGGTTTTGATAGAAAGAAGCAAGAACTTGATTTGAAGCTCAGGCACAACATTGCTCGTGTTCCATATTCGCTCTACAGCTCAGGTACATTTAGGGTTTTTGTGGAAATGAATTTGAAAGAGCTTATCCCTGGTGCATCATGGAATTTAATGGGTTCAAACCTAAAACCTAAATGGTCTTATGGGGTGGTGTTCCAGGTTTGTTCCTGGATATGCTGCTTGATTCATGTCTCCCACTTTCCAACATTCTGGTATGCCCATTTCTGCTCTCTGAAACAATGTCTTTGAGCACTTTCCCTCTGATATCATGGCCTACCCAAATTTGGTTTCAATTGTTTTCTCACAGGATGCAGAAGAGGAAGCAACACTTAGAGGGGTGTTGTATGAGTCATTGCTGGTGGAGCCATTGCGCTTTGGGATGCTGAACAGGATCACTACAGCAACAGTATCAGAACAGGCCTTAGGAAAGGACAGTATCATATTCCTCAAAAGGATTGCAGTTACCCGTCAAGCTGCTGCTTTCTTCAAGTAAGTCTGGCCTTCCAGGGGATTCTTGAACCTCAGCATCAGTATATCAGGATCTTGGCATTCAATCAGAACAGGGAGAACCACCATTTATCATTTAAATTTGTTAAGAGTGGAACTCACCATGGTATGTCTCAGGTTTGTGGGTGATGTTTTGATTCTGAATTAGAATGATGCTCTTAGGCTGTGGTTGAATATGCTGACTTTATGGGTCAAATTCAACACCTAAATATGGGGCAGGTTGCAAAATGAGCACCATCGTGGTTCAGCAATTATGGAGAAAGTACGGTTGCACAGTGCTCCTCTGCAGCTGGGAAGGTGGCTCAGTGACAGGAAGCACTTGAATCAGCTGCCTCCAACAACCATCCTTCTAGATTCACATGCCCTTACTGGTAAGTCATTTTGATTTGCAATGTTCACATTGATGAATTGCTGATTCCATCAATTGCAACATGGACAAATAACAAGGTCTGGATGTGACAAAACCTGCAAGTTGATATTGACTTCAGGTTGTGGGATTATTTGCAGACTGGCTGTTAAATGTCAATAATGAGGTGTTTCGGTTGGTTCTTGATGAAGCAACAATGCAAAGCTTGCCAATGGAGCAAATCCTAGATGCTCCCCACTCAGATGCCCAATCAGAGATGGTTGCTGCAGATGAATCTCAAGAAACTATGTTCTTTCTTGATACCAAAGGTGGACCTGAGGGGGAAGGTTTGGCAGCTGATGTTGCCATTGACCAAGCTTTTTCACAAGCTGCTGAAAGGATGCGGCGTGGTGATGAGCACACTGAAATCAACAAAGGAAACGGTGTTCTCTTTCAAAGATTTGAGCAAGCTAACCTTAAAAGGTCTCGGGATTGTGCTATTGGATCAGAGTCTGAAGATTTGAGTGAAGATAGTGATGTTGACAACATGGAGTTAGATTTTAAACCAGAGGGGAAAAGAAATAAGATTCCAAGAAAGGCTCAGCAGGATCTCCAGTTGGACAGAGATGAAGATGTGGGGGAGCTTGAAACTGAAGGGAACACTGAAGTTGATACTTATAGCTCAATGGCTGAAAATCAGAATGATGCCATGGGTTCTGTGTCGATAATAACTACAAAAAACTAATATCCTATGGTAAACACTTAACATGTTTTCCATCTGATTTCATCTTTGACAAACCTTATCATCAGTATGTTACTTTTGTTTGTTTTACATTTCTCAGGTAGATTAACATACATCAAATCTTCATTTTGAAACACTTGAGCACAGGATCCCAATCACAAATGTGCATGGTCAAAACTATGGTTATGAGTGTGTGCCTTATGACAAAACATGAATAGGAACTAAGTTGTAGCCCCCAATCACACCAAAAACAAGCCCTGGTTGCTGTGTAAGAAAGGTCATAATGTTATATTTTATTGTGCACGTGGGAAGAGTTTGCATGCATGTTGTAAGAGGATCTCCACTGGTGCTCAGTATCTGAACCTGCACTTGAACTCTCAGATGATGTAAAGCAGTCAAATCCAGTGAATCCACTGGAAGCCTGCTGTGACCCTAAAACTTGGATGTGAGAAATATTTTTGCAGGGTCTCATGTTGAGCGCTGCTGGAGGGACTCTAAGAGAGCAAGATGCATATATTTTCACTCATAAAGGAATATGATTTTTGAACACATTGTTTGATATGGGAATGCAAATCCTTATCCAATATTAAGAGCACAATATGTATTTAACAAAAAAATATTGCAAACACCTTACTTGGACGTTGGTCATATAATCTATGTTATTCATCTCAACAAAGGTTTGTAACCCCAATTTGGACTCATGTGTGACACTTGTCCAAGATTAACTTTCCACTCTTTCAAAATTTCATTGATAACCTCTTTTGTGCTTATTAAGAAAAATGATGGTTCTTTCCAGGTATGTTTTAATTATGCCCTTTTTTTTCTGGTATTTGAAACCTTCTTTTTTTAATATGCAAAGCTTCTTAATCAACACAATTGTGCAAAATGTGTAAAGTGTAAACCATGATCAATCTTCGTTATTTATATTTATAGTTTAGGTGAATATGTTACAAATGCAAGACAATGCTTTATATGTGTTATGGTCATTTTTAATAGACTTTGATAATTTGTTACAGTTAATCGCATCATAGGCATTTAAGGCTTCATTCACAATAGTTGTTTTGTCATTCATGTCAACCTTTCAAAACCATTTATATGTTTTTGATGCATTTAAGTTTGAATTTGGATCTGCCATTTCAATTTGAAAATCTTTTTTAATTGGTGAAAGAAGCTACCCTTTTCAAACTTTGGAAGTGATCAATCATTTCCCTCCGTAATATTGATTTTTAGTTGCATTATTTTTTTAAAAATTGTATTATCCACAAGGTTCATGATATAAACTTCTTGGTTAATGTTCATGCATGTGAAGAGTGACAACGTTTTGTTTAAACATGAAATCACCACAAAAAATATTCATAAAATTCTGAGATAGCAATACATAATTCAAATCGTTGTGAAATTCAACAACCCACTTAGTCAATTTTTAGTAATGATAATATGATGAAAATTGGATTTCGGAGATCACCAAAATAATAATACACGTGTCATGTTGTTCATACTATGTACATAAGCAAAGATATATCATCAAAACTTTACAAAACTTTATTTAAAAACACATTGCTAATTTGGAAAATGTACAAAGGTATTAGAAAAAAAGGGAGAATTTAAACTTAAGAGGATTCATTTGCTAGCATTATTAACTCAAATCTAAATATTAAGTATGTTTAATCACATTGTTTAATTCAACGGTTTATGGCTTAATTTAATGGCAAGTTCAAGATTTCATTCACTAGTGTGGAATAAAAACTTTATTTTGAAATTTCCTCTTAAAAAGTAAGATATTCTAAAACATTTTGAAAGTTACTCTATTCTCCTTCACAGAATTTTGTTTTTTTGAAAGAAATCTTGTTTTTAAGATTTCAACATTTCTGCCAAGATCTTATATATAATTACAACATGTTTGTGCGTCCGTCTGACGCGACGGTTCCGTGCTTTAATTTCGCCAGCGGAACCGTCCCGGACAGTCAGACAGTTCCGCAGCGGAACCGGCTGGACAGCCAAAATGCGCAGACAGAAATCTCAAGGCAAAGAGACCGTCTGCATTGACACGAGAGAGAAGAGAATTGCGCTCACAACAGGAGAAGGAGGAGGAATCAATTTTTGCTCCACAAGCATGCATCGTAATCCGCATGCCAAAATCTGTTCCTCATGCATTTTCTCCTCCTCCTGCCATTTTTTTGTTTGTTGTTGGCGCCAGGTGACTGACTTCCAAGAAGATGACCAGTAGTAGAAGAGTTCGTCGTTGCTGGGAACCCCATGACTCCACTCTCTTCTTCGTCTTCTTCTGGACTCCACCAACACCAAATGCATGGGCAGGCATGACTTAGTGCACACTCCTCTATTGCAATTCCGATCGTTGCT
This sequence comes from Sphagnum tenellum, assembly GCA_963921925.1. Classification (NCBI taxonomy): domain Eukaryota; kingdom Viridiplantae; phylum Streptophyta; class Sphagnopsida; order Sphagnales; family Sphagnaceae; genus Sphagnum; species Sphagnum tenellum. Next base: position 6,011,296 of record OY998149.1, read on the forward strand.
AGGTACCCCATTCCTCCACTCTCTTCGTCTTCTTCTTCCTCTGGACATCGTCTGCTTCTTCTTCTTCTTCTGGACCTCACCAACATGAAATGCATGGAATGCATCTTCTTCTGGATTTCACCAGCATCCAATTGTATCGACTGAGAGTTCAACGTTGCTGCTGTGTGGTGGTGGTCATGATGCTCCATGTTGCCGAAGCAAAGTGGAAGCAAGAATGTTGAACTGGTACATACCTTTGATCTCCTCCTTTCTGACCGGAAACCAAAAAGAGAAAAAAAAGGAAGACCGACATCATGCTATATTTCACTGACTTTCCAAATAGCTGTGATCAAAGCAGCTTGATGGAAAGAGACCCTTAGAATAATATCTTATAATATGGCTTCTTCTATTAGGGTTTACGGAACATCTCTGTTCAGCAAAATATGAGTAAACATATTATGTGTGAGATCAGAGCTTCAATGATAAATTTGCTGTAGACTAAACCCTAAACTTCGTAGCCAGGCTCTTAGAAAATTATCTTAGAATCCGGTTTCAGAAAACTGCAGGTTATTCCATGGTGATGTGAAGACATGTTTGAAATACAAATCCATAGTGCGTGTACAATGATGGGGCGGTTCAAAATGTTACCTGAAGGTCTGAATAACAACACCACCAAGCAAAAGAAATTTGAAAAAATTTGAGAATCTGTTTGGATCAGTGCTTCAGGGAAATTGATTCTGAACCATGTAGACTAAACCGGTTTTTGTTTTACCACTTCATTGTTGGCAGCTCATCACACTGGTTGTTAGTGATGTTGTTGCCAGTTCTAGAGGTGCCATCTAGAATTAGAGATGAATTAGATGATCAAAACAAAAGAAGAAGTCTATGCAGTAGTAATTAAAATTTTAGTTTCTCTAATAAAGTATTGCGTGGGTATAAGAAACTTCATCAAACCCCTCTGGGTTATCAGGGTGGTTCTTTGGGTTCATGACTGCAGTCTTCAAGCAGAACAAATAACTGGTTCTGATATATTAATCATGGTTCTTGAGAAATTTGAAAAATACAAATAACCACCGACCAACTATGGGTGTAGGTTTAGGGTAGGTTTAGGGTTTAGAACAAAAAAACATTCTTTCACTGCAAGAAACTCTTCAATGCAGCAAGGAGAAGTTCTTAATTGCAGACTTTTTGTTTGTGCATCATCATCATAGTTACAAAGGTGATCAATTGACAAAAAACCTGAGCTTGGCAACAAATCTGAAGCTTCAATCTCTTGAAGCTGGTGTACTGGAAGACCGACATCATGTTGTTCTCCAGGAACTGATGATTGATCAGGCTTTGATGGGTCAAACATATCAATGCTGAAGGAAGCTTCTCCTCCTTCCTTCTCAGACATATTGCTCAACACAAGCAATTGTTCAAACATACACGTTGGTGGATTTTGTAAGCTCACAGACAAAAATATCTTCACAACAACAACAACTCAACCAGCAGCAAAACACCATTCATCACCCATTTTTCACAGACAAAAAACCTTTACTCTCCAACCTGAAGCAAGCTCCCCCTGGGAGCAGGATGATGATGCAAAGCAGGCCTTGATATCAGCTAGCTGAAATCAAGCAGATGGCATCACCTTCCAGGCCTTTGGTGGTATGTTTTTATGACCTAAAGCTTAATAAATTGAACTTGGGCAGTCCCTTTTGAGTGCATTGTTGGAGATGCCACCACATCAATCTCATCCCCATATCCTGTAGGCTCACTGACTCCATCAGAAAATACATAACACAAGCGCGAGAGAACTCGCAACCGTCGATTCAAAAAAACTCCTATGATCACAAACGAAAGTAAACAAAGATGCGAAAAGCACAATTGTGAAATGCCGTAACAACACATCCAACCGCAAGTAGCTGAAGATATTCCCGTAATCTCTCTGACAAATTGGAATCTCCGAAGCTAAAATCACCAAATTAGAATTAAAATTTGATAGGAACAAATCGTGCGCAAAATTCCTGGACAATTTCGACCAAATTTGCCCTCTTCTTTTGTTTTGAACTCACTTTGTGTATAATGCAAAGGGCTGAACAACATCAGGTAATCAGGGAAAGGAATGCCTCTACCAGGCGTGCTGCCAGGGCAGCCCAGTCTGTTGAACAACAGAAGGCAGTCAGGGAACGGAATGCCTCTGCCAAGCGTGCTGCCAGGGCAGCCCAGTCTGTTGAACAACAGCAGGCAGTCAGGGAATGGCATGCCTCTGCCGGGTGTGCTGCCAGGGCAGCCCAGTTTGCTCAACAACAGCAGGCAGTCCAGGAACAGGATGCCTCTACCATGCGAGGGGCTCGCGCCCGGCGAGCTGGGAAGCAAGCCCTCCGCACTGCGGATGAGGTGGAGGGCTTGGTGGTACATTCATTGGGTGCCATGTCACATAGGTGCACACATTGCAATGCACTCCGCTTTGAGCACGAGAAAAAGCGCACCACTTTGTGTTACGGCAGTGGCGAGATGTCTAGGTTGAGTAGTGCTTTCCCCGCCCCTGCACTTCAGCCACTAAGAGATTTGCTCATCAGTGTGCCCAGTGAGCACCAGCCTTTGCCACCTGCCATTAAGGATTTTAGGCAGAACATTCGTGCATACAATTCTGCATTGCAAATGACCTCAACCCTGCACATCTGTTCCCCGGAACAAGGGATCAGCATGATTGCCATCAAAGGGGCAGTGCATCACTTGCTCGGGCCTTTGCAGCCTGCCGAACATGATGTGCCACAATTTGCCCAGCTGTACATCATTGATTCCATGGATGCACAAGTCACAGCACGCCTTGCAGCTTTGGGTGCTACGGGCTCTGCTTTGCATCAGCCAACTTTGGTGCGGCTAAAACAGATGTTGCATGATCACAACACATTTGTGCAGCGTTTCAAACAAGTCATGGACATGCTCGCACACGACTTGCCTCAATGGGAAGTTGTCATCAGGGTCGATGGCAACATTGACAAGCGCCGCTACAATGCTCCTACCACCCCCGAAGTGGCTGGGCTGCTACCAGGTGAGGTTTTTCAGCAACGTGTACTACTGTGCTATTTGTTTGTTGCCATTTTTCACTTGATGTAATGTTCCTCATTCATTGACATAAATGTTGCTACTTCTGCATAGGCGGCGACGAGCCGGTTACAGGCAGGGACATCAGAGTGCGTGCACGCGGCGGCGGGCTATGGAGGATCAGTGACCTGCACCCAGCTTATGATCTGCTGCACTTTGTGCTATTCCATCCTCATGGTGAGCCCGGCTGACAGCCAGGCATGCCCCATGCTCCTTTGCCCCTGTCCGCCGGCGGGCTGCTACCATCGAGGACGAAGTTGATGCTAGGCATGTTGTAGCAGATGCAAAGCCAGCACAACCTGCACAGGATGATGGCAACGAGGAAGAAGGTGATGTTGAGCATGTTGCAGCAGATGCAGGGCCAACACAACCTGCACAACGCAAAAAAATCACTGCACGAGAGTGGGCTTGCTATCACATGCACGATAGGAACCCGGCATCACACGCCCTCTTTGTGTATGGAAAACGTTTGTATCAAGAGTGGGTTGTTGACCAATACAGCAAAGTGGAGTCACAACGACTGTTTTACATACGCAACAACCAGGGCCCTTTGCGTGCTGCAATTTATGGTGGCGTCGCTGATGCTGTTGCCAATAACGACGCCAACATTGACAACCTGGGAGGCTCATTGTATTGCCATCCTCATTCACTGCTGGACAACGACACATGGCTCAGTTGTACCAAGATTCCATGGCCATTGTCCGCCAATATGGCAAGCCTGATTTGTTCATCACCATGACCTGCAACCCCAAGTGGGAAGAGATTCTCAGCGCGATGAAACCCGGCGAGATTGCCAATGACCGCCCTGATTTGGTCACACGCATTTTTTTTGGGAAATTACAGCATTTGTTAGACAAGCTTTTGAAGAAGGTCGTTTTTGGCGAGGTGGTGGCTAACATTCATGTCATTGAGTGGCAGAAGAGAGGCCTGCCCCATGCACATATTTTGCTCATTCAACACTCCGATCACAAACCACGAAGGCCTGATGAATACGATCGCATGGTGTCTGCAGAGTTGCTTGATAAGAATGCACACCCCACTCTTTTTGAGGTCGTTACAAGATGCATGGTGCATGGCCCCTGTGGCACCATCAACCCACATTGCACTTAACATGGCTGACAGCGTTTGTTCAAAAGGCTACCCTAAGGCCTTCACAGAGCACACCACTGACACCACCGGGTCCTACCCAACATACTGCCGCCGGGATGATGGCCGCACATTTGAGCGGTAAGTGTGCTAGCAGTAGGACCATGCATTTGGACTGACAACATGCACGACTATGTTGCCATGCTTGTGTTTATTGACCTCTGGCACCGCTCACGTAACAATTATTGTTTAACTGCTGCTGCTGCAGGGGTGGGTTTGCCTTTGACAATCGCTGGGTGGTGCCCTACAACCCGTACCTGTCCCTGTTCTTCAACTGCCACATCAACGTGGAGGTCTGCACCTCCGTCGTGGCTGTCAAATACCTCTACAAATATGTCTACAAGGGCCACGACCGTGCACAGGTGGACGTTGGCCCGGTGGATGCTGCTGCACCTGATGGCGCTGCGCCCGCTCAACCACGCATGCGTGATGAGATCAAGATCTACCAAGACGGCCGGTATGTGTCGGCTTCTGAGGCCAACCACCGTTTGTATGGCTTTGATCTGCACAAGGAGCACCCCAATGTCGTTTGGCTTGCTCTGCACTTGAAAGGACGACAGACCATCCTGTTTCAAGAGGGCACTGATGTTGCGGCCGTACTTAACCGAAACCCTCACACAACTCTGACTGCATGGTTTGCATTTAACAAAACAGCACGGGAGCATCTCAATCCATCTGCACCATTGCGTTTGGCTCTAAACACGCTTTATCATGACTTTCCACGCATTGCCACATGGAAAAAAAAGGAAAAGCAATGGGCACTCCGCACACGGACGCCAAGTATGCTGCCTGTCGGCCGCATGTACTTTGTGCAACCCTCCGAGAGGGAGAGGTACTTCTTGCGTCTTTTGCTGCATCATGTGCCTGGGGCTACGTCTTTTGAGGACCTCGCGTGCACCAACAGGCATTTGCAACATCCCACGCAGCACACATCTTTCAAAGAAGCATGTCAGCATCGTGGTTTGCTACGGGACGATGCTGAGTGGGCGCAGTGCTTGGAAGAGGCTGCAAGCATGGCTAGTGCCTCATGCCTCAAGGCACTGTTTGTTGCCTTGCTGGTGTTCAATGATGTTGCAAACCCATTAGCTCTGTGGGAGTGCTTCAAGGAAGACATGGCAGAAGACTTTCAGTATCAAGCACACCAGGTTGGTGCTCAGCTCTCCCCGTGTATGGCTCTACATGTCAGCCTGCCTTGCGATTTCGCATGGTCATGGTTTGCATGTTGTGCGGCGCTTAATGCTCACTATGTCGTGTCTGTGCTCCTATAACGTGCAGGGCGAGCCATCGCGGCAATTTGATGTTGCCATCCGGGACATGGTGCTTCAGGAGTTGGCGCTACACTTGGCACACCTCAAGAACAGCCAGGACTTGGCAGCATTTGGCTTATCGACGCCTGCGGCCCAACCTGCAAGTGCTGTGGTGGCAGACGAAATTGCCAGGTATGATGTGGCAACGCAAGCAGCCATACGAGATGAGCGCGTGCCGCAACTCAACCTTGAGCAACGAGCTGTCTATGACAATGTAATGGCCGCTGTCGACCGCCGTGTATTTTTTGTCGATGGCCTTGGTGGCATTGGCAAAACCTTTCTCTACAGTTGCTTGCTGAGCATTGTGCGTGCACAAGGTCGAGTCGCTATTGTTGTGGCATCGTCTGGCATTGCTGCATTGCTGCTGGACGGAGGTCGCACTGCACACTCACGTTTCAAGATCCCTGTGCAAGGCCTCAATAGCACATCCACATGCTACATCAGTAGGGACTCTGAGCTGGCAGCACTTCTACAAGCGGTTGCGCTCATTGTGTGGGATGAAGCTGTCATGATGCACAGGCATGTTTTTGAGGCTGTCAACAGGTCTTTACAGGACATCATGGCTGTCATTAACCCACCATTCAAGTTCTTGCCCTTCCGCGGCTTGGTTGTGGTGTTTAGTGGCGACTTTCGACAAATTTTGCCTGTTCTGCCCCGCGGCACCAGGGGAGATGTCATCAAACTAGCTTTGAACCGTTCCAGCATTTGACAACATGTGCGTGTATTCAAGCTGTACACCAACATGCACGTGCAGAGGTTGTTGGCTCAGGGTGACGCGTATGCACAAGCAGATGCCACACGGCTGTAGGCATTTGCTGATTACTTGCAACATGTGGGGGAGGGCGTAGAGCGCGTGTATCCCTCTGTTGGTGAAGACTCCATTCTTATTCCTCATGACATGTGCTACAATGGCCCTACTGTGGCAGATTTGATTGAAAAAGTGTATGGCGTTCTATCATCTATTGTTGAGTATGCAGTAAGATCTGCATACATCATTGAGCGTGCAATTTTTACACCTTTGAACGAAAATGTGGATGCACTCAATAAACTCATCATTGACAAATATGCATTCACAAAACACGATGGCTCGCCCGCACAACACCGCGTGTATTACAGCGCGGATTCTGTGGTGCATGGGGAGCAACATGGCATTTACCCCACAGAGTTCTTGAACACACTCAGTTTTTCGGGCGTACCACCCCATGAACTGCACTTGCAAAAGGGTTGTCCCATCATATTATTACGCAACATGACCAACGGCCTGGCTGATGGTACTAAGCTCATTATCATTCAACTCATGCAGCATGTCATTGAAGCAGAGGTGGCAACAGGTCCAGCAAAGGGCCAATGAGTGTTCATTCCACGGCTAAACATCACACCTTCAGACACAGAACGAATGGCTTTCACTCTATGTCGTCGCCAGTTCCCTGTGCGCCCTGCATTTGCCATGACCATCAATAAGGTGCAAGGGCAGACATTGAAAATGATCGGCATTTTCCTGCCCAAGCCTGTATTTACACATGGCCAATTGTATGTGGCCATGTCGCGCATTGGGTGCCCCGAGGGCGTGAAAGTGCTGGTTACAGATGGGTGGGAGAATGCTCATGAAGATGCACATGCCGGTGTGTACACTCGCAATGTTGTTTACACAGAGGTGTTATAACATGATGATCATGCAAACAATAAAGTTTAACAGAGCATTTGGGGTGGCTAAAGTGGCGTAGCCACGGGTTACCCACTAGTCATTTACAAGCCCAAAGTGAATTTCACATTTTTTTTAAGCTTCAACTTCATCGAAATTACTCTTTACGTTTTCGTTATACTATTGCCTGTGAAAATCCTTTAAATTCTCCAAGCCATGAATGACATGATTATAACATTTCATATTTTTGGACAATAACATCAAAGAAAATAATTTACAAACATTTAACAATACAAATTGTCATTTTAAGAGACTGATTTTTCATATAAGTAATTCACAATATTGTAGTTATTTTTTGCAAAGTTTTTTTGAAAAACATTTGGTCAAATTTGTTTTTAATTGCCAATTAGGACTAACTTTGTTTTTTTGGGGGGGGGTAAAGTTTGCAAAAAATTTCACCTCACAAAATTGGGAAAAAAATGCATTTGGCAGCTTCAACACATGTTTGTTCAATTTTATTTCAAAGAATAAAATTTTCTTGAAGATTCATTATTTTCCTTCACAAAGTTTTGCGATTTGAAAAAATAAACATAAAAAAATTAAAAAATTCAACATTTCTGAAAATAATATAATTAGTGTCGCTTCGTTGAAGCTTCCCACAGCGATTGTTCGTATGGCGAATTTTCGCCATTTTGCGAAAACTATTATTTTCCCAAAAAAGAATATTCTGCTACAAATTCTCAGTTTTAAAAATAAAATCGCCAAAAAACGAAAATCGCCCAAAACCGCTAGAACCACCTACAATATGAAAGGTCGCTTAAATTGTTTTGACTTTCATATTTTGAGTATCGCCAAATTTTGCTAAATATTCTTATGGATGATCGCCACGTGAGCAACAAGACAAAATAAAAATAAAATAAAATACTGAGATGCCAAGCTAGTAGGGTTATTACCTTTAAGAGACTTGGCGGACCGGAGGATAACCGTAAGATCTAGCGAGTGAAGAGCAGGCGAAAGAACCATCGGTCCGTTTGCGATCAGGAAGGAAGAAGAAAGGGCGTTGTCTTGCGCTGAGTGCAAAGAGAGCTTCGCACTGTGTAGACCCCAGAGCTTGCAAGAAGGAAAATCATGGCGGACATGGAGGATGATCTGCTGAAGGAGAAGAATCCACGGCCTCTGGACGAAGATGATATTGCGCTTCTCAAAACCTATGTAAGAATTTCTGTGTGCAATAGCTAAGACATTTATCTCTTCTTTTGCTTTTTCCTCTTCGTGTCTCTTTCTGTTCTCGGTCCTAGAATCATAATCCATCGAGAAGGTCATGGACTTTGGGGGGTGTATTTGGCTCGTCGAAGTGTGGGACTCGGGGGCCTTGAGGGTTCAACACATGTTCATTCCGTTCTCAAGTCCCTGAATTCCTTCTCGTTTAGTGAAACCCTAGTCGAGCTTGAGTTTCTCGCTTCTCGTCTTGGAATCAATCCCTCGAGAAGTTGATGGACTTGGGGTGCATCCGGCTCGTTGAAGTGCGGGACTCGGTGTTCTCGAGGGTTCTTATCATGTAACACATGTTTATTTCATTCGCAAGTTCCTGAATCCTTCCCGTTGAGGGAAACCCTAAGTTGAGTGAAACCCTAATCGAGCTTGAGTCTCTCGCTTGTTGATTGTGGACATGGACAGGGATTGGGTCCCTACTCTACTCTCATCAAGAAAACAGAGAAGGACATCAAGGAGATGGCAAAGAAAGTAAATGACTTGTGTGGTAAGTTTCTCGTGCCACATAAAATTTCAGCACCTACTGCCTTGCTCCACTTGCAGTTTGTTGATGTGTAGGCTCGATCATCAAATCTCCAGCTTTGTTGATTATCTTTTTTTCAGTTACCAAACAGAGGAGCTAGTTGGGGTTAACGGGATTGTTAGGGTTGTTGGGTATTGGAATTTGAATGTGTCTTGTGTGGTTTTGACTTGTGATGATGACCAGGGATAAAGGAGTCAGACACAGGCTTAGCAGTTCCCAGTCAATGGGATCTTGTTTCTGACAAGCAAATGATGCAAGAGGAGCAACCTTTGCAGGTAAGGTTATCATTAAACACCATGCCCCATTCTTATACTTTGATAGATTGCTCCGCCCTATTTTCTGCTGGAATTATGCATCATATTTTGCCTTGTGAAATCCTCTTGCAATAGTCCCCATGATCATGTAATGAGCAATGATTTTTCAGGTTTGTTGTTTCTTATCTGCTTTCCTACATTGTAATGCAGGTTGCAAGGTGTACCAAGATTATAAATCCAGGTGCTGATGACTCAAAATATGTGATCAATGTTAAGCAAATTGCAAAGGTAATAAATGGATAACTCGTTATGACTGTCTTTTCAGGGCACAGATTTATTTGATGAGAATGAAGTTTTGGTGTGTGGGGGAGCAAGTGTCTGTCTTACAGCAGTTGGTAGTTGGCCTCCCATTCTAATTTTGTTCTCTCTTTTGGCATTGCAGTTTGTGGTGGGACTGGGGGATAAGGTCTCACCAACAGATATTGAAGAGGGCATGCGTGTTGGGTACCTCTCTCTCTCTCTCTCTCTCTCTCTCTCAGTTATGACAACTGTAGGTTCATAATCTCCCCTTATTTGTTTGTTTTGTGGTGGCCCAGACCTTCACAGCAATTTTTATGTATCACTCAGTTATGTAAATACTTGGTGTTTGGCAGGGTGGATCGTAACAAGTATCAGATCCAAATTCCATTGCCGCCCAAAATTGATCCCAGTGTAACCATGATGACAGTTGAAGAGAAGCCTGATGTCACTTATAATGACATTGGAGGGTGCAAAGAACAGATTGAAAAGATGCGTGAGGTGGGACTTGACATTTGTTGCCCTTTCTTGATGTGGTGAAAAAGTGGATTATTTGTTCTAAATTCTAGATTTGGGTGTTTTCATATGTGCATGGGTACTGTGTGCATTTGGTTTCTTATGATTTCTTCTGTGGAGGTATGTGTAAGTTTGTAAATCTGAATGAGTTCTGTTCGTTATAAGGATCCGGAGGTTCTCAGTAGTGATGAACTGATATTTAATACTTCTTCAGTGGGGAATGACCCTTGTACTTGAAAAGCCTACACATTAGGCTTTCTCCACTTCTGTGCAGAGGAACATGTGGCAGGACTGATTGATAATAGGGGTTGCTCTTGTATGAATGGATATTTGGTAATGGTTCCAAAAATGGTATTAGGCAAGATGTGCATGCTGGAGTGTTTCAAATTGAAAATCACTTCTGCAGTGGGGTAAATTAAAATGGAGTATTATCATGTGAGGAAGACTGATGCTTGGTAGAGAGTCCCATAGTTGCAGGAGATGGTCAGATTTCAGGTTTTGTGCAAGAGAGTTCTTTTGGCATACCACTTTTGAAGCTTGTTACCTGCATGTCTATGTGTAGGTGGTGGAGCTGCCTATGTTACACCCAGAGAAGTTTGTGAAGCTGGGGATAGACCCACCTAAGGGAGTTCTTTGCTATGGCCCTCCTGGGACAGGGAAGACCCTATTGGCACGTGCTGTTGCCAATCGAACAGATGCTTGCTTTATTCGTGTCATTGGGAGCGAGCTTGTCCAGAAGTATGTTGGAGAAGGGGCTCGTATGGTTCGTGAGTTGTTCCAGGTAATAAAGCTTGGGTCAAAGATTCAACCTCTGGAGGCAGATCAGACATAAAAAGGACTGCCTGGTTTGTGCAATACTAGATTTGAGTTTGCTGGTGTTTTGACAACATATCCAGTTTAGCCATGCTTGACATTTAAGAGATTCCTGGGATAAGTCTTTGTCTTGCAAAGATATTTCTCCCTTTTGTGTTTATGCAGTATTCTCTATTGTCTAATCATATTTTTCTTTGTTCCAGATGGCTCGATCAAAGAAGGCCTGCATTGTGTTCTTTGATGAGGTTGATGCAATTGGAGGAGCTCGATTCGATGATGGACTGGGGGGTGACAATGAAGTACAGCGCACTATGCTTGAAATTGTAAATCAGCTTGATGGGTTTGATGCTCGGGGCAATATTAAAGTGTTGATGGCAACTAACAGGTACATGCTTCTTTCTTGGTGCAACATTTATGGAGTTTGGTTATGTTCCTCAAGTTGAGCACTGCTCACCTCATATCTTCACAATGCTTTGTCAAGTGGGAACTTGATTCACATTTGACCATTCTAACAGTGTGTAATTGGTTACATGTTGAAGAGTAATCAGAAAAGTGTGTTTAAATTTTATTTTATTTTATTTTGATAATAATTTTGATATCCCAGAAGATTTGGACTATTTTCCTTGTTATCTTATTATTGTATTGTATGTGCAGGCCTGATACACTAGATCCAGCACTTCTTCGGCCAGGGCGGCTGGATCGCAAGGTTGAGTTTGGGCTGCCTGACCTTGAAAGCAGGACCCAGATCTTCAAGATCCACACCCGTACCATGAACTGCGAGCGTGACATTCGCTTTGAGCTTCTGTCTCGTTTATGTCCCAATTCCACAGGTTTGTGTCCCTTCCTTTTACTTCTCTACCATACAGTGGCTGTGTGGAAACTTGTCAGAAAGGAAAAAGTTGACAACTGAACAGTAACTTCTTGCTTCCTGTGGTGATGCTCCAAGTTTCCATAGACTTCGCCAAAGATTGTGATTATCATTATGCGAAAGCACCATGGCTGGATCTTAGGTCATGAATGCTACAAATTATTACATGACTTTCAATGCCCTACAACTTTATAGCCCACTGAAAAAGATGCACTGGCCTTGTGTGTTAGAGCTACTGCTTCCTTGTCAGGTCTAGACAATCTCTTGGGGTTTGGACAGCAGAGTTCGGTTGCCAATGGAACAGAACCCTCCATACACTTTGTTCTATGGAGGTGTATTAGAATGGGGAAATCTAGCTTGAATGAATGTGCAGTCAATTGTTCGATTGCTATGACCCTAGAAGTAAGGATGGCTTGATGGTTTGAGGCGCTTTTCCTCAGCCTTTGTGCCAAATTATGTATTCTTTTTCAGTCTTGAATTTGAAGGCATCTTCTCTGGTTGTATAGATTTCCAGTGGGTGACATCAAGTTCCAACTGTGGGGCCAGTGCAGCCCATTCCACTTTCCAGATCCTTGTGGGAAGGCAGTAACATAGATGGTGATAGTTATAGCTTTCACAAAAGTGTAATGCATGTTGAATGTGCAGGTGCCGATATTCGTAGTGTGTGTACCGAGGCAGGTATGTATGCAATTCGAGCCCGTCGGAAAACTGTCACTGAGAAGGACTTCTTGGAGGCAGTCAACAAGGTGATCAAAGGCTATCAAAAGTTCAGTGCAACTCCAAAGTACATGGTATACAATTAGGTTACAATTCTTGTGGGGCAGAACCACTTTCTTTTCCTGCAAGTCACAATGTGGGAAAAAGTTCACCAAGTACTTCCCTAGAAAAGAATTTGTTGTCTATGGATACAAGAAGAAACCATTTTCTTTGTGTAGGGTTTAGACAGTTCACAGGAACATGAAATTATTCTGCTGTGAAGGGCACTCAGAGCTCCTCTTGGCCTAATGCTTGCTCTGGATTTTTTGAGCACTCTGATTTTTGTCATCACATGAATCTGGTATTGTGACTCAGTTGATTTTATATTTTCCATGCTATTAGCTTTGGCAATGGTGTAAATTGCCAATTTGGAGCTTGAGGTGACTGACCCTAAAGCCACAACAGTCCTTAGTATTGAAGAACAGTTAACAATTCCAAAGGGACAGCTGGTTGTTGTATCCAAACAGGCTTGAAATTTTCACATGAGTGAACCAGTTGTTAGCAAATACACCAGTTGTGTATGAGGCCGTTTTGGCTGTTTTGGAATGAACCCTAACCCTTTAACCTAAACCAAACCAAACTTGAGGTGGGGTTTCTTTTGTCTTTTCTTTTTGTTCTGTTTTTTCTTGAAGATTTTTTTTCTTTTAAAAAAATAAATTCAAGGAGAAGATTTCCCACTCTCCCCTTTTTCTATTTCTTTTTATTTCCTTTTTCTGTTTTCTAGGAATGAAAAAAATTCCAAGAATTTCTGTTTTTCTTAGCTTTATCTCAAAGATTTTTTGCTTTTTCCCATGTTTTTCCGATTTTTCAAAAGATGGGTTTTTTTTTTTTAAATCAGTTATTTCCTATTTTTCGAAAAGAATTTGTTTCTTAAAATTTTCCCATTTTTTCCTTTTGGATAAAATCCAATAGATGTTGTGTGTTCATAAACATATAATTCTTTTTGGGTCTTGTTTACATTTTTCAAACTTGCATGCCTTACATTAAGGTCAGTTTTGAAGAAAATAATCTTCAAAGTAGCGAAATGAAATTTAATGAAAATAAGCAATTGCATGTTCAAAATTGTCACAATTATTTAGAACAAGAAAAAATAAAGTAGAAGGAAAAAAAACCAAAAGAAATTAGAAAAATCAAAATTTTAAAAGTAAAAAGAAATAGAGGAATTTAAAAATAATAATACTAATAATTCGAAAAAAAGAAAAAATGATTTATTGTTTTCACAAAATATATAATAATTATTGATGTATATTGTATCTAAAATGACATTGTTTTCATATGTGGGTATTGTATTTTGTGATTGGATCTTTGATTATTTTAGCTTTTAACAATAACTTGCAAAATATGTAATACTTACATGTGGGTCATAAAAGTTGATTGAATTAGCAATAACTGCATTTAAAGTTACCATGTACCAACATTGGAATCAAATATGATTAAAATGGTTGTTAGTTCGTTTGATGTAATACTTTGCATATGTTATATATCATACATTGGCATACATTAGCATCATGTAAATGATAGGTAGTAAGGTGGGTAGGTAGGTGAATGGGTATGTGGGTAGGTAAATAAATAGGTATAATGAGGTTCAAAGGTAGGTAAATAGCTAGGTCATTGCCTAAATAGGTAAATATGTACACAAATAAAAAACAAGTTAAATCAATAATGTAACTATGTAAATAGGATAGCAAGGTTAAACAAAATAGCCAAAAAGTTTTGTTAAAAGATTTTGTCAAAAGAATAGTCTTCATGTTAATTCAAGAATATATATATTTTTTGTCAAAAGGTAGAGGTTTTGTTAATAGGAGTAATTTAATCATGAAAAAATAGAAGTTTTCCAAAAGATAGAGATTTAGCGAACAAAAAGTAAAGGTTTTGTCAACAATTAAAAGTTAGCCATGAAGAGATGGAGGTTTTGCCAAGAGGTATAGGTTTAGCCAAAAATAATTAGAATTTTCTCCAAGTGATAATGGTTTAACCAAAAAGAAATAGAGGTTTTACTAAGAGATTTTTAAATTAAAAAAAAGGAAATAAAGATTTAGCCAAGAGATAGACATTTGACCAAGAATTTTTATTTTTATTTTCAAGTGGTAAAGGTTTAGTTAAGAAGATGTAGAAGTTTTATAAAGAAATATTAGCTTGGAAAAAATAATTTTTTTGTTAAGAGGTAAAGGTTTAACCAAAAATAGATAAAGGTTTTGCCCAAAAGTAAAGGTTTAGTGAAAAAGATATAGATATTGTGCCAATATTTAAAGGTTTAACCATGAAGAGATAGAGATTTTGTTGAGAGATAGATATGTAAGTTGCCAAAAGGCATATGTTTAATTAAGAAAAATAAAAAGTTATCCCAAGAAACAAAAGTCTACTATCACAAATTTAACATGTGACAAATTAATAATGAAAATCGTGTGAAGTTCATTCATTCATAGGTTTGTACATTTTATGCACGAATATCATGTGATGAAAAATACGTTTGACACACGAATAAATGTGTTGATAGATGAAGTATGAACCTATAAATGAATGAATGTCACACAAATTTTGCATCTTCTAATAAATTGATGTTTCAAATTTGTTTTGAATGCACAATATTATTCCGTGGAATGTATGAATTATGCATGAATGAATTTTGCACTATTTCCATTACTAAATTGTGAGATGCTAACTTTGTGATGGGCCAAGGAAAAATAAAGGTTTTGTTGAAAGATATAGATTAAGCCAAAAACAATTACAGGTTTTACCAAGAAAAAAGTTTAGCCACAAAAAATAGAAGGTAGGTAAGTAAGGCCAAGATGTAAATTAATAATGTAGCTAGGTTAATAGGGTAGCTACAAAATTAAAAAAACTAGGTGGGAAGGTGATATGGTCAAAGTTGAGAAGAAAAACACCCAAAAAAAAACAAGGGTTAAAAATCAGCAATAAAAAAAAGGTTGAGTGTGGTATAATGTTGGTTAATATAGGGTCAAGAACTAGATGAAGAAATGCAACCCATCCTATGGATAGAATGGGCAACTATTGCACTGGTGATGCCAATTCATTCTAGGCAAACCATGGTAGTCAAAGTTACAACCAAAAAAAAAAACTTTTTCACATTTGTTGTGACCAAAACCCTTTGGTAAAGACCCATTCCAGTTACTTTTAATGTAATTGAAGGGTGTAGTTTTTGCTCCTTTGTTTTGAAACATTTCAAAAAACAACAAGCTAGGAAAAAATGGGGGTATTTTTTATTAAAAAAAAATAGGCCTTCCATTTTTTTATGGTTTTCTTCCATGATATCTAGTGGATGCATAAATGGGGAGAAAAGTAAAATAAAATATGAGCAAGTCTTTACTCTTAGTATAACCTAAACCCACGTGCCTTACCATAATGAGGGGTTGTGTTATCATTATTGAAGGTAGAAAACTTATCAAAAACTACTACCAAAAATCACTAAACCAGAATTTGTTATCAAAAATCATTACTAGAAACTACTACCAAAAACTACTATAAAAAATGGCTACCAAAAAGCATTATTGGAAATCATTACTAAAAACTGCTACTAGAATTCACTACTAGAAATTGTTACTAGAAATAATTCCCAAAAACTACTACTAAAATTCACTACTGGTTTTTTATTATTGAAAATTTATTACTAGATTTTGAAGTGTGTATTTTTAGACCAAAAAGCTTAATTAGATTGACTTAAATGAGGATTTCTAGATAGGATTTATTATGAGTTTTAAAGAGAATTTTGGGATTCCCCTAACTTTTTGGGATTTCCATTGTTTCGACCCCTTAAAGGTTTTACATATGGAAACCTAGGGAGTCAAAAGATGTATCATCATTTGTTGTAATTTTATGATCTTGATGTTGGAGATTTGAAAAAGCACATTTGAACTCATCTTTTCACTTGTTTTTTTTAGCCTATTTTAAATTTGTAGGTGTATGTTTGCAAGTTTGAAATATTTGCATGATAGAAACATGTAGTCTATTTGAACTATTGGTTTCATAAACTTTTTATGACTATTTGTCATTTAATGTTGCAGAATTGAAATGTTCATTTTCTACTCCTATTTCTTTTAAATACTTAAAACTTGGTAGTTCATGGGTGGCCTTAACATCCACCCTACAAGGGCCCTTATTTTGGTAAAACCAATGGCCTTAAACACACATATAAATGGGAACCCACATTTGTTCATATGGATTTACATTGTTTTTATCACATTTTCGAAATATATTATGGCATACAAAGTGGGCTCCCTAAGGCTTTATTCAAAATTCAATTGTGTCAATTATACTCATATTTATTTGGAAATATTGTAACCAAAAAAGAAGTTTGACAATATACACAATTTTTTTGGTTTCACATTGCAAAATAAGGAATCTCAAATTAGTATTATTTCATGATGGTCCTTGCCATAGGTATTGGTAGCAACCTTGAGCAATATAACACATTAGCACACATCTACAATCCTATTAGTTCACAATTGGATCAAATCATTTTGGATTTATATTTCTCTCTTCTTTGCTCTGCGTCTTGTATCCGGCCCTTTTGAAACAATTTATCGAGACGTTCAAAATATTTTTGAACCTTCTCTTTAGGTTCTTGTTTGATGGCATCCAGCTTCATCCGGATGTCATCAGCATCAAAACTTCCATATTTTTGCACTATCAAATTCCTCAACTCAGTCCAATCGGCTGGCGCTAGTTGCAACCTTCTGAACCATTCCCTAGCTCTGCCCCTCAAATTCAACTTCGCGATCTTGAACAATTTATCTACATTCAGGTCTCGCACCTCAACTGCCATGGTGAGCCTCTCTGCCTAGTCACTAACATCTTCATACTCCCGTCCCCAGAACAATTCGTCCATTCCCTGGGGACTAGTCATTCTGAAAAAGTTCAGCTCCAATCTAGAACTTCAAGAAAGAGTCAGCCGTGATTCAACCTGAAAATTTGGACTGATCACCCTCTGCTATTGGTCTCAAAGGTGAAAAGTTAGATGGAAAAATGGAAAAGTTTGGTCATTTGTGGACTCTTGTTGGAACTGCCACCTTTCCTATTGATTGCGCCATATCCACCAGCTTATGAGGCGGGAGCTCGATCCACTGTGTTCCACCTTGAGTAGTCGATCTCCAACCTGAAACAAATCTTCCACACCAGGAATATACAACCTGACAAAATGGTTAGGCGAAGTAGCAAGTTTGGGAATCCAAATATCTCCCAGCCTAGGCACACTACGCTGCATCTCAGTGGATGAAGGCGTTACTCTACGCAAGGTACAAGGTGTAGTAGTATTGCGTCTGTAGCTCTGAGGTTGACACCCATCCTCTTGCTCCATCTCTTACCTTCAACCAGACTTGTGCGTGTATAAAAACCACTATGAGCTACTTCTACTGCTACATCTCCAACTCGGGCTTCGTCGGGGTCTATTCCTACAAGGGTTACTACACCAAAATCCAAGAAACACAGGATTATTGCTCCTCGTTGTGATCCATCCTACCCCCTTAAATAATCGAATCTAATGACAATTCGCTGCTCACGAATCTCCTGCGTCAATTTTTCTACACCAACCTCATCCGCACTCGGCGATGACATGATATTTCAATTATCATTATACTTAGATATCTATAGGTTTCACTGACATGCAGTGGATCTAAACCAGCTCTGATACCAAAAACAGAAAGAGGGTGGAAGAGTAATACAACCAGCTAAGGTACATATGCTGACCCAAACAGAATCGTAGCTGCCTGGCGTTCTGCAACAAAAGACACCACTCAAACAACTCACAGAACACTCTCACACACATGCTCTGATCTTTCAACAAAAACAACTTACTCATACACCAATCAGCACATCGGATCACATAGTCTAGAGCTTACGTCTTACATCTGATTAAGTGACAGGAAATTGTTACTTACCTGATCTACAATGCACATCATCATGAATCTAACAACAATTCAGGTATAGCCCTTGAGGTCAAAGCTCTCTGTGTTCATTTGATCCCTTGAGCCACTAACCCACACTCCACTGAATGCATCAATGCATTGTGCTCTCACTCCTATCGTCTGAAAACCCAATACCTAGAGACTCTTAGACCCAATTGCATTCTAAAACACCGGACTTTGATCAGTAGACACCAAGCTCCCAATAAAGCTACTCAAGGAGACATATTCTTATGCAAAGACGAACGACAGACTTCTGGCTTCAATCCCTCTCTTCATTCCTTCCCTACAAACAACATTCTGTCCACCTTAAGGATACCCTTCAAGGGTCTCTGGTGCTCACTCAGACTACTGCATACAACACAGATGCAAGATCTTGCAACACACACTCTCCATCCCAGATACTCACTCTCTTTTCAATATGCCCCTAAATCTACGGCTCGGACCCCTCAAATCCTCATCATTCCTCGGCATCAACCTTTGATATCAATTGCTTCAAAGACATGTACAACTGCTTAACAAAGTCACTAGTGCAACGGAGAATTTCAATAACTAGCCAAACACCTGCTAAAACAAAACAAAAACAAAAAAACACTAACAACCCCCAAAAATCCTCCTCCTGTCTGCTTCTTCCTCCCCTTAATGCAGCCACCATTACTGCTTCAAAACCTTCTGTCGCCCTTTTCCTAGCTTCCTTGCCAAGCTTCCCATGCACCATTACAATCTTCACGTCCCAAAAATCATAAACCCCGCCGCCTTCATTAAGCCAGTTTTACGGCGGGTTTAACTCTTAAACCTTTAAAACAAAATTGGCTTTCACATTACAGAAACCACAAACAGGCTCCTTGTCCGGTCACTCTTTGACCGGTCACAATACAACCAAATGTAGCTCAAAGTTTAGATTGTGTGATAGGCTTAGTATATATCATATATCAAGTGTGGAACATCTTTGCATTTCACAAACTGCAAAATGCACCGCCTTAAAAGATGGAATATATAACTTATACAAAAAATAATCAAAACCTTCTTTCAAATTTGTCAATTTTCATAAGTTTATGGATTTAGGAGACTGTTGATAACACGGACCATTGGACAATTTCTTAAAAAAATACTATAACATGGCAATAGTGTGGAGTTGGAGTTCATAATATTAATAAAAATTTGATTGCTTTGGACAACAAACATAGACATTACAATCAAATATGAATATACCTAACATATGATGCACTTAAATTTACATTGCTTTAAAAAATGGACAAACCACCACATCCAAGGAGGATTGATGATTTATTTTTAATTTTTAAGCTATCACTTCAATAGTCATTCTTGTACTCACATTGCTTATTTTTTCTTCCAAAGTAAATAGCTCATGCATTCACATAGACAATAAAAAAAACTTCAACCATGCATCAATGGGTTGTGGTAAATTAAGACAAATTCCTCCGCTTTTACAATTATCAACTTGACCTACCCCTCCATTTCACATTGCTCGATGCTAGCATGGAAAAATTTGATGTGTAAAACATTGTCAAGATGTTTTTTTCCTTTCGTCTATAGCTGAACATTTTTTTGCATCATCTTGAATGTGTGCACCAATTTTTCGTTGATGTACCACATTTCCCTTACGCATCGTGGAATCTAACATGTCACCCATTTGCTCTATGTGATCTTGTCTTTTCACATAAGTTGTGTGAGTAGTCTATCGCACATAAAGGACACACCCATACTAGTGTTGATGATTTTGGATGGTCATCATGTAATAGTTTAATCACGAAGACTTCAAAAGAAGCACACTCCCTGAAGTTGGAAAAAAATAGGTTAAAACTCAGGAAGACAAATTGCCCTCCATGTGTTATGTCCCTTGTAAAAATTCACACAAACATAATTTAAACCTAAAACAAAATTCGAAATTGATAAAATAATGAAAATAAATTTGAAATAAAAAATACTTTTGATAAATTAACAAATCACATAATGCAACACATCTCGATGCATATGTGTTGTCGACACATAATTCATTGTGACCCCCATAGTAATGAATGATGATTTTTCAGAACGCACCTTGAATAATGGTAATTATTCTGGATATGCATCCTTTAACTCTTTATAGTAAGACGTTAATTGAGGGTGTAAGTTTGTGTTAACAAACTTATGGGCTCAAGTGTTAGCATATGTTTCCAAGTCTTTTGACATGTATTTACGAAGTGATTTTTTACTACACTCCTTGTGAAAAAACTTATAAAAATTTTAAAATAAAAAGATTTGCATGATGGGAAAAATCCATGAACATGAAAATTATATGTTTTACAAGTTCACCTCGCTGGGACAAAATCATTATTGCAAAATTTACATCCAAATATTGTCATCTTTATTTTTAGAAAATAAATTCTTATCACACATCCATCAAATTTTCACATGTGTTAAACACACAAAGAAAATAAAATAAAATCAATACTAAACAAATCTAGCCTACTTACAACACAAAAATAATTAATTGATTGTTGGTAATTTAATAGAATTCATTTGCAAACAAAAAAATGTAGGAATTTTAGTCTAAAACATTAAAAAAACATGAATCACATAAGACATGTAAATGAAAAACGTGAAATCATAAAAAAATTACAAAGCAAAAAAAACATAATGTTTTGAAACCACATAACAAAAGATTATATCCCAAACATGAAAAAAATTTGAATTTGTTCACATTGGAAAATTGATTTATAGTCAAAATAATAGTTAAACCATATTAGCCTAACTAATTAAGATTAATTTTAATTATTTAGGTTGAAGCTTATAATTTAATAATAATTTTAACAATAATAACAAATTGATATTTGAATTTTTTTTAATAGAAATAATCATTTTGAAAATATTGAAAAGTATTATCGCACACATAATGTTATAGACAATGACAATAAAATATTTTTTTTGTCAATTATAAAAAATTTGGTCATAAATTAAACATGGGTAATATATATTAATTATAAAAAATGAACAAATTTAGTTATAAATTAGATAAAGGGTGATTTGTTTAACAAAATATTAGTATTTAATACCTTATATGTGATAAATAATTTTGATGTGTTTTAGTTATGAGGTTATTAAATGTGTTCATTAATTATGGGTAAATAATAATATTACTAAAGTTTTCAAAAATTAATTACTTTAATATCTATTTATGCGTTGGGATCGATGCAAAAATCAATATAATGACCAATGCAAAAATGACATGTCACATTAGTTTTGATAATCTTGTTCCTTCTTTTCTTTCATGGGTTTTTAATGATTTTAAAAATAAATGTTAAGTTAATTAAGTCATAAAAAATTATTAGCTTTTAATATATTTTGGGCCATAATTCTTGTATTTAAATAATCACCTTTTCATTTGAATAATGTTTTTATTACTTAAATTAACCATTATTATAATGGCCAACTTCTAAATCATTCTCACATTCATCAAGTGTAATAGTTTTCATTTATGTGTTTAGGATTAAGTTCATCATTAAATAATCTAAACACTTTAACATATCATTCAAAATTCATCGTTTACAATTGTTTGTCATCCATGTACATTTATATATTTTTGCAAATAAATGTGTCTCCAAAATAATAATTTTGTTTTGAAAAGAAGGAACAAAAATGTTTAAGGCATCTAAAAGAGTTGATGTATAATTAAAAAAATCATATATGCACAAGCTTAATTGTATGAATTTTTTTATCAATTGCCCATTATTCATAGGCATTCAATATAAATTAATTGTCAATTTGTCATTCAAAATTTGTTTATTTGTTTTGATGACATGTATAAATTTAAAAACATTAAAGTTAAACCTTAACCCACAAACCTAAATAAAAACCCCCATGCACCTTACATTCAACAAATCAATCTAAAATATATCATTAAATAATTTTTAATTTGATAGCTTCATTTTTATTACCATTTGTTAGGTGAAACACAATTATTATCTTTTATGTTTTTGGTATTATAATTATTTCTTATTTTCTTCCTTAAGTTCTAATCTATATTTCTTCATATAAAGTATAATACTATATGAAAAAACAAAGATCAAAATAGCCTTTGTAAAAAAAATCAATAATTTTTTTTTGAAATATTTTTTCCCTCCTTTTCACATAATCTCTCCTAAAAATTATAATGAAGATTTATTATAAAAAATGATAATTCACACTTGTTCGCATTTATAAAATGTTTTTTTTATCGAATTTCAAAATTTAAATTAATGTTGAGTATTATAATATAACTAATATTTAACTAGTACAAAAGAATAAATAAAACTAATGAAATAAGAATATAATGAAAATTTTAATTTACATGTTTTATTACAATTGATTGAGCTAACATAAGTTTTTGTTGATTAGGATGTTAAAATGTATAAATAATGTGGTAATAGTTAAATTATTCTTTGTGTTTGATATGATTTGCATAAAGATTTTAAAAGTCATTATAGAAAAATATTTTTATTATTTAAACCTTTTAACAAATCAAAATTTGAAATAAAAAATTCAAAAATAATGGAATTGTGAATACATGATTGAAAAAAATCATAGCAAAATTGTTTACAAATTTAATATTGGAAGCATTGGCATTATTTAAGTTGACAACATTTTGAATTTTTTTTTTCCAAAAATATATATATTTAATTTTTTCATCATTTCAATTTATTAATATGTAATAGTTTTTTTTAATCACACAATGCTAAAACATGTCTTTTACAACTTGTCCTATTTGATTACAATGGTTTAAACAACTAGAAAAATGATTATAATAAAATAGGATTAATTGTAACAAACATGTTTTGTTGTTGTTTACAAAAATAATAACAAAAATAAAGAGAATTCAGTTAATAAAAAAATGTATCTTCATTTTTATCATTATCATATATTTTTATTATGAAGTATTCAACTACTTTTATCATTTATTTTAATAGATAATGCGATTGGATCTAATTCTTTAATTTTTAACAAAGATACACATGAAGTAATATATGTGATCACATTATACAATCACTTGAAATTCCAAAGGACAATTTTAATTTTAATTAAGAAAATCCTACAATTTATTTTTTAAATATCCCAAGCATCATAATTGGACATTTTAATGTAAACATGTTAATTAAAACATTCAAATTGATAATAGTACAAAACTTTATGTAAAAAACTATTTATAATTTATATTTTTTAAATGTACTAATTTTTATTGCAAGCAAATTAACCATGTATGGAATAATGCACCAACATAACAATTTCATTTTGAATCAATTGAAGGTATAAAATCTGGTGATTAAATGCAAAATATATGGATTTTGGATATTGGATAGATCATAAACCCATATGTTTTGCATTTAAATTACCAGATTTTATACCTTAATTTGTTTGAATAAACACCATTGATGTTTATTTTTCAATTTTGTAAATCCACACTTGTCATATATTCACAATATGTATAAATATGAAAAGCCTCATTTCATGCTTTTTTTACTTTTTAAGAAACATATACAAATCTCATCAAAACTTTGATTTTTTGAATAATTAAATTATTCTTAAATACTAGAATTGATAAGTTATCACATTGGATCATATAATCAAATAATTGATATAAATTATCCAATTGGATTAAATAAATGATCAACTTGCATGAAATGATAAAACCATTGTTAAAAGTGATGAAATTGGATTGGATAAATTACCAAATTTAAACACAAGTAGGATAAATATCAACACATGTATGCACAAACAACAACACAAATTCCACAAACTTTCACACTAATTCTATTAATTTTAACACAAAAATGATTAATTTTGACACAAATCCTACCAATTCACATACACATTCCATAAATTTAACTTAAATTTTCATTAAGACTTGTATATGCATACATATGTTTACACATACATACACAAATAAAGAACAACAAGAAGAAAATTATATTTTATTTTTCATTTTCAAACTGATAGGGTTCACACATTCCCCCCAATGCTTTGTTTTGCTTTTTCTATTTTCTACCTCCTAGAAATCCACATGCAATGCTAGTTGTTTGGGAATTTTAAATTTTTTGTGTGCTTATAGACCCCATGGTCTTTCATATTTATTTATTTTTTCTTCTTACCTAGCAATTACTCGTTGGTATTTGTGTCCTAATTGCGAAGTTCACAACATTCACCAAGTACTAAAAAATATAAAAGATTTAAATTTTTTTAAAACTTTCATATCTAATACATAGACAAATTTGGCTAATCTTCTTGTGGATAATATAAAAGGATTAAAATTTTTAAAAAATTTTCATATCTAATACATAAACAAATTTGGCTAATCTTCTTGTGGATAATATAAAAGGATTTTTAATTTATTTTTACTTTCACACTTAGTACAGAGACAAATTTAGCTAAATCTTTTTGTGACTAATCACCAATTTGGCTACACCACAAAATTGAGAAAAAAAACCCTTGGGAAGGATGACGGTCTTCATATCTTAAACCCACATTTTAAACTTTCAAAAAGTTCTTCTACTCAACAATTTTTAATTGATGACTCATGTTTTTGCTCCTTATATATTTTCTTTATAGATTGATAAGTATTCTCCTAAATTCAGTTTGCAATTTGTTCATATTCATGGCACCTAATTCTTCAATTTCAATACTAATTTTTTAAAAATCTCTTCAAACTCACTATTAGGTTGGACAAAAAATTAGAAAAGAACAAATTGGGGTGCTCCTATTTCCACTTCCGTAACAAGTTTATTGCCACTTGACATGGAAAATCTAATTATGCCTAATTTTCTTCACTTGCACTTAAATTGATTATAGTAAATTTAATTGTTAAATTCTCTGCAAATTGATTTCAATTGCAATCACTTTAATGGTCAAAAACATCAAACCTAATATCCCAATGATGGATTGGTTTTCTTAAAATTTGGAGCTTCCCACTTCTTATGAGAGAAAATTCTAAGACACACAAAACTCAAAACTCTCTTACGACAGAAAACTTAAAAAGAAAGAGAAAAAAGCACAGGTGTTCTCACCCAATAAAGAATTCCTTTTGAAAAGTTTTTCAAAGTTTCACAATTTATATACGTGTCCAACAAAACACTGTACATTTTATCTACTTGTTGATATCTTATATGCAATGCTTTCCAAGTGGTCAAGGCAAAGGCGGCCAAATTAGATCCCATTGGAACTTTGAAGTGAAGCAAGAATCTTGCAGAAGGATTCAAAACAATATACTTAGGATAGGTGACTCACCAAAAACTCCAAAGGTGCCACTGAAACAGACTCCACTCATTCTCTGCAACAAACCCACCTTACAAGAAGAAAGTAAACACCATCAAAATCAACATGGGTCAATTTTACATTAAAAAAAAAAAAAAAGGGTTTCCAATCACTTTGGTTTCTCCTAATGCCATGCATTTTCACCATTGCTCCAAAAAAAAGATCTAAATTTTTTGTTCTGAATTCACAGAAAATTAATAGATTTGACAAATATAGCATCTCATGTTTATATATGTATATATTTGCATGGTTCAAATTTGTTGCAAACCCCACTCTCAAACTAGATTGTGAAACCATGAAGCTTCCAGAATTAGACTTTGTGAAGTTCTAAATTTTGTTGATGAGAGAGAGTAATGAAAATTTCATCAAGAGTAGTTTATTTTAGTTGCTTCAGAATTTCAATGGTAGCTATGAAGTCAGATACATAAAACATGTGAAGAAGCTCTCTGCAAATGGAGTAGGTATTGGGATACAAGTCATATTATTATTACCTCTGCTGGTTGTCTCTGAGGATGCTTTGACAATTTCTCGAAGCTGCAACAAAGCTGTGGATTGATGGTAGCTTTGTTGGTTGAAATGGGTCTTTTGTTCAGAGACGGTGGTGGATGTGGTCCAATTCTTTTCTCTCCAGCTTGTTTTGATTTTCTATTTTGGAGTGATGTGTTGATGCTTTGGGTAACATGCTTCATGCTGGGATTACTTGAGAGGCTGATCTAGTGTTTCCAAGATTTTGATCTTGTTCCTCCATTGTGCACTTCTTGACTTGCTCAAAATCTTTTTGACAGGTACCTAGTTCAGAAAGCTGGACTCCATAGAGAAAGTGCCCGCTTTCACTTGAGGTTGATGCACCAGAATTTCCAATGAGGTTCTTCTGTTCTTGTTGTTGATGCACTCTTCAGTGCTGCCTCAAAAGCTTTGACCGAAAAGCTTGATTGATCTGCAAGAGGAGAGGATGTTTTTCTGTAAGCTTCTGATACCTTGTGCAGATGAAGGTTTCATGAGACAGCATGATGAAAAGTACCCAACTAATAAGGGGAAGCTGGACACTAAAGAGAAGTTGCCAGCTTTACTTGAGGTTGATGCACCAGAATTTCTGGCCTGCTTATTTTGCAGTTGTTGATGCATTCTTCAGTGCTGCCTCAAAGGCGTTGACTGAATTTCGAAAAAGCTTGATTGATCTGCAAGAAGAGAGAGAGAGTGATTCTGTAAGCTTCTGACAGCTAGTGCAGAGGAAAGGTTTGATCAGAGAGGTTGATGAAAAGTACCCAATTTCAGAAGCTTTAAGGTTGAAATTGGGTACCCATTTCCAGAGATTTTGCTGGTGAAGATCAGACCAGAGACACTTGGGCAAATGGAGCATGAAGAAGCTCTTGAATCACCTCAAGGACTAGATCAGAGGCCTTCTTCTGTAGCTGCGCTGAACGTGGAAATTGGTTTAGCGCAAACCAGTTCTGCCCAAGAAACTGCGATATCGGTCCAAGAACCGCCGGTGAGACGCCAAGATAGGACTTATGACAGATTCAGGACCAGGTCTACTAGATTCCAGAGCTGGCAGGCTTCATCTCGTCGAGGAGCCGCTTCAAATAGACATGGTACTGGAATGTCCAGAAACAGACGAACGGAGTCCCCTGTCGACGATGCCCAACAAGATGATGATGATGATGATGCGGCGAGACTCTCCCTTCTACCTGATCGTTTCTTCGATGCACTCAACGGCCCCGAGCTGGAACATCTCAAGGTGGGTAGTAGCTTTCTATTATCCTTGGAGCTCCAGACTTGAATCTTGAAGCTTTTCTGAAGCATCTGTCAGTACTGTTGTTGCAACCTATGAATAAGCAGGAGCATGAGAAGGAGCTGATGCTTCCAAGAGATAAAAGATGGCCATTTCTTCTGCGCTTTCCAGTCAGCTGCTTCGGTGTGTGCATGGGGTTGGGCAGCCAAGTGATCCTGTGGAAGAATCTATCAAGCTCCACCCAGCTGCACTTCCTGCATATCCCTCTGCAAATCAATCTCGCACTCTGGTGCTTGGCTCTCTTCGTCCTCATCCTCATCTTCCTAACCTACAGCTTGAAGGTCATCTTCTTCTACGAGGCGGTGAGACGTGAGTTCCATCACCCCGTACGTGTCAACTTCTTCTTCGCCCCTTGGATCGCTTGCATGTTCCTGGCGCTTGGACTTCCGTCGGCGATCTCTCAGTCTTCTGTCCACCCTGCAGTCTGGTGCATCTTCATGGCTCCAGTTTTCGCACTGGAGCTCAGAATATATGGCCAGTGGCTCTCGGGAAGCGCTCGTCGCCTGTCCAAAGTGGCCAACGCCTGCACACATCTATCTGTGGTGGGGAATTTCGTGGGTGCGCTGCTTGGAGCCACTGTTGGGTGGATTGAACCTGCCATCTTCTTCTGGGCAGTGGGTCTAGCGCATTACCTGGTGCTGTTTGTCACTCTCTACCAGCACTTGCCCAGCGACATAAGTCTACCCAAAGACTTACACCCAGTCTTCTTCTTGTTCGTGGCAGCTCCTAGCACCGCGAGCGTAGCATGGATGCACATCACCGGCCGCTTCGACCTTGTCTCTCGCCTCGTCTTCTTCATGGCACTCTTCCTCTACTCCTCCCTTGTCGTGCGCATCAACTTCTTTCGTGGAATTAGGTCAGATCCCTATCTACCATCTTCATTCACGCAAACTTATTCTTTTTGCAATTTCATTCACTTCATTTCATGGAGATTGTGTCCTCACCTCGTCACAGATTTCCTTTTCTTGCTCGGTCAGAGATTCTCCTGCAATCAGAGCTTTGAGTTTAGGGTTTCGTCAGAACTCATCAGCATCCATCTTCTTCATAGTTTCCCCCTTACAGCATTCTTCTCACTTCTGAACTTCTGGAAACAGCTTCATGCAAAGCTACACTTCCTTGACAGTAACAGCAGATGCTTCCTAAACCCTAAACCCTTCCTACACGTCCTTCAAATATCCAACGATCTTCATCGTTCAAGCTTTACCTCAATCAGAGCTTTGAGAGTTGAGACTCTTCAGCATCCATCTTCATCACAGTTTCTCAGAACAGCATTCTTCTCGCTTCTGAACTTTTGGGATTGGAATCAGCTTCATGCAAGCCATAGTTCCTCAAGATGTCTGACAATCTTCATTGAAGCTTCTCTTCATCGGTAAAGCTTTTTTACCTGGGATGAGGGCTTTCGAGTTGAGACTCCTTGGTATCCTTCATTTTCATAGTTCTGTTACAATGTCCTTCTCACTCCTGAACTTCTGGGAAATGGATCAATTTACTGCAAGCTGTATTCTTTGAGTTCTAACAATTTGCATTGACACTTCTCTTCATTGTTCAAGCTTTTCCTGCACATCAAAAGTGACAGCAATGACCAATTATTATGTTTTATGCAGGTTTTCAATATCATGGTGGGCATACACATTTCCAATGACTGCAGCAGCCATAGCCTCAGTACAGTACACAACTGCAGAAAACTCTTGGATCACACAAGGCCTTGCAATCATCCTCTCGGCAACAGCCTCTATCACAGTGTTCATCCTCTTCTGCTCCACGATTCTTCATGCCATTGTGTGGAAGAGTCTTTTCCCAAATGACTTTGCTATAGCCATCACCGTGAAGAAATCCAATCCTGAAAACTCAGAGGGTAGATGAAACATGGACAATGCTGATGAGCTGCTAAATGACTCCCAAAACACATACAAATGGTGTGAACAACCTCTACATGAAACAAGGATCAAGGAATTCAACAACATTTCCAAGGATCAAAATTGTCAGTCTCACTATTCCTCAGAGGATTGATTGTAGGTTGACAACACCATCATGAGTGTACCAAACATCAATTTCACCAGCAGAACACAAACGTGTTGACATTATTCTTCAAGAATTCAATTCAAAAAGGACTTAATTTTTATTAAAGTTATTTTTTTCCTTAGATCCCCATTAGAACTAATGAATTAAAGAGTGTGAAATATTTCATAAGTATCATACTTTAAACCATTTTAATTTTAGATTCCATCATAATCATTTATAAACGTGTTTTTGCATGGTAAAAAAATATTAAATAAAAAATACAAAAAAGGTGACGTTGTGTCATGATTTTGGTACACCTTAAAAAAAATTGGACCTAGATGGACCTGATAGCTTGCTTAAGTTTGCAAAGTAAAGGTTACTTAAAATCGCCATGACATGGTGATTTTATTGACAAAAGGTGTTAGGGCCAAGGCCAAGAGTTGATGGTATAAAACATGGATAGCCATACTAAGTGAAATTGACTATGGGGTTGTGCTTAGAGTCTCCCATTAGTTTGCTTGGAAGTGCTACTAGTTAATGACAACAAATTCTACTTTGGTTTTGTACAATAGCTCAAGAACTTGAAATATAGTTGTGACTTAAAACAATATCAAACATATTTTGTGAATGGGCATGGATGAAAGTGGGAACCCTAAGTCACATGGGTGGCAGATGACACCAAATTATGAAGTAGTTATGCTTCTTAGGAATTAAGGACACTAAAAGTCCAGTTTCTTAATTTCTTTTTTGTTTTTGGTTTTGTTTTGCAGGCTACTATGTTTAATGTTGTTATTCAATGGAACAGCTATGGTGAGCTAGTTTTAGTGGTGGAGTAAAATCCTTGTTGCTTAATTGACAATCTTTATGGTGAGTGTGAGTCACGATTCTTAGAAATGATTAGTACTGTGGTTTCAAGGGAGCAGGAGGATGAGGACTAGGAGAAACTATATGAAGTTGGTTGAGGAGGAGGAAAGACAAACATTTTTGGGTGGAAGAAGCTAAGTTTTGATTCTTCAAATTGTGAAGTTGTTGAGTTTGTTTGGATTTTACATAATGAATAGCTAGGGATGAACGCCCTTTTGGAATTCTTCTTCTCTTTAACCTAACACATGTTTTTTATTGTGCCATGAATGTTAGAAGGAAAGTAAGAGGTCTAGAGTTTGTATTTAAGGACTGATTTAAGGGAAGTGATGAAAGAATCTAACAATTTCAAGAGCAGTTGCGGTGGCAGTCATCATATGTGTTAGGTTTTGGGGAACTTAGCGGGAATGTGTAATGTGGTTTATTTTGAGAAGAAAATACCTATGATATAATGGGAGTTCTAGGGATTTTGGAATGTGAAGAAATTGTGAAGTTTTGATTTTCATAATTATTAGTTTGTTTTGAGTCATTGTCCAACTTTTGAATAAAACTATATGATGATGATGATGGGGTAGCATTTGTGGGGTTTTGTTGTTGAATGATGAAGTGTCACACTCATTAACAACCAGTTGGCTCCTTGAGAGGAAATCAAGATAGGCCTAATCCCTTGTGGTCCATAGTTTTAAAATTGTAAGAATTGTTTGGCTAGAAGGATTAGTGGTTTAGGAATAATATTTGTTGTAACCTCCTTTCTACTCCTTGGAAATATTTAGTATGCCTTGGTGAACTTACATTCAAAATGTTAGAAAGTGTCATGGCAGAATCACCTCTCCTTCCTTTTTAGATGACACGATAATCATGGAATGTATAATAACTCCAAGCTCTTGAACTATTATACAAAAACGAAGGCCAAATTTATTTCCATAAAAAAGAAGGAGGAAAAGCTTTGGGGATTCATGAGGCAAAACTTGAATATATGATCATCTTTGTTTTTGCAATAATTTGGTTGTCATAAGTTTAAGGTAAGATTACCCTTGTTTTTGTACTTTCCTTCATGTTCATTCTTTGAAGGAATTCAAAAAGCTAAAGTAAGTAAGGTAAAGCTAACACCATATCTTGGTTGCAACAATTTTTCAACAAGTTGTAAAAAGTAATTGAGGTGAACACAATTGATGGTTGTTCTTGTGTAACCAAAAAAATGGGGCTTGGTCAATTCCTAGAGATCATATTGGATATACATCAATAAACCATACTCATCATACACAGAATCTACATATCTATTATTTGATCCAACAACTTTCAATGTTCTATTCCCACAAGATTTATATATCCAAAAATCATCATGGGTCAGGTCTTTTCAATTTCTTTCTCTTGAGCTTCAACTAACCAATTTGGCATGTCTAGAGCTTCCTTCAATGTTAACACAACCCAACAACAACCTTAGAGTAGGAGAACCCAATTTACCCACATAAATTCCATCACAATCACTAATAGCAATACAATTTTGGGCACCCAACTATACCTCCAAAAGACATAGGAACCCAACCACAAAACATTGACTCCCCACTTGCTTTATAATATTGATTAAAGAAGTTTGACAAATGTTGCCATACTCTCACTAAAATAAACTTGACAACCCAATTGAATATTGTAAGCACACATTCGGAGGTCCCAACTTAATGGGTATTCTCTTCCTTCACACAAAACAATCAACAACCCCAACACAACAATCACTCACATGTTCCCTTGCCAATGGTTGCTCACGAAACCCTTGAAATTTTCATCATCCCCTTAATCATTGACCTATCTATGTAATGCATTATTTCTGAAAAAACAATTGTGCAGTGGAAAGAATAAGATTTACCCTTTAGAAAGTCATTCACCATCTACTATTGGGCATTCTTCCCTTCAAAGCAAATTTGCAAAAAAACTACACACACACACACACAAAACAAGAGTGGATACTTAGCTTCCAAAATCAATGCCTCCTTATAGTTGAGCCACTCCCATGCTCCACAGCTTGCATCGTTTTCCTCCACCCAACAAAAAAACAACAAACATTATACTAAACTTTCACATAGACTTAATAGTGAGCTTATCGCCACCTCAAAGTTTCCTTTCAAAAACCTTTTTGTGAATGACAAGACGACAAAAAAAAAACAAACAATTTTGGCAATATGAATCAGATGAGCACATCTAAACCTAACATCTCTCATCCATAATTTTCAGTCACACCTGTTGATTTGGCAGAAAGGAACATTCAGGTGGTTTAGATGGTTCTAACACTTCTTCAATAAAAATTTGGAATAAGTCTAGGGTGTAGGTTTTAGGGTAAATGCTAGGTTCTAGGTTGCGCCTCGACTATATTCGGTAGTCCGGCTCCTCTCCCCTACCTAATACGTAACTCGCCCTCCACATATGTTAAAAACCCAGGAGCAGGTCTTTGTGGCGGTGAGAAAGTGTCCAAACCCAACAGCAGCCCTAAAATGGCGAGGACACTGGAGATTTTTCATTGTGTCAGTTCTTGTTCGCGTCTTATGTCTCCTCATTCTCTCGCGTGCTTTTTTATATTCGTATTTCTTTCTGTGTGCATGCTCTCCAATTTGGTGCGAAGGCCACGGTCATGGTATCAATCGACTTTTTTTATCTAGTCTGCTGTAGTTTTTCCGTTCTTTTCGTGACTGTTGTGTCCCCGCAATCTTCGTTGCTTCTTTAGATTCACCGCATGTTCTTTTTTCGGCGTGCTTACTGTATTGTGACGCTCTCCTATTGATCCGTCTCACTAGGAGCTGTGGCGAGATCTTTGAACTTTGAACCAGTCTGCTCAAGCTGTTTTCGGTTGCGATATTGGTGCCGTTGTCACGGCACCGACGAAGTTCTCAACTCGTTCGGTTGCATCATCGATTCTCAGATAGATGGCAGAATGCTATCGGCTCACCTTTGAATTATGCCGCTTACGACATATATTGACTTGGAGCCACAGAGCGATCGCAACTTCTTCGGGTGGAAATGTTCGCGCAGTAGCAGCAGGTCGTATAGAGAAACTCTGGCGGCAGTTCTTTTCAGATCCTTCGCAGTGGTGGGATTGTAGACCGGAGAAGGTGAATTCGAACCACCCGGATTTCAAGCATAAACATACACAGGACGGACTCTGGCTCGTGGACCGGAAAAACCCCACGTGGGTGAGAGCACAGCTTGCTGCAATGGCACCGGGGACTGTACAATTGCACATGTTTTCCTGGAACAGAAGGCTTGCAAGATATGTGAAGGCTGGGCAACATGAGAAGACAATTGAGCTTTACCAAGAAATGCAACAAAAAGGCATGAGTCCTGACAATTTCACTTTTGTTCCGGTGCTCAATGCATGCGCTAGTTTACGAGCACTTGAAGCGGGCAGGAAAGTTCATAAAGAAATAATTCAAAGCGGTTGTGAGGCTGATGTCTTTGTGGGGAATAGCTTGGTTGACATGTATTCCAAATGTGGGAGCATCGAAGATGCTTGCAAAGTATTTAACAACATGCCATCTCGAGATGTGGTCACTTGGAATGCAATGATATTGGGACATGTGAAGTGTGGACAAGGGCAGAAGGCACTGGAACTATTTCACCAAATGCAACAGAAAGGTGTGCAGCCAACCCCTGTGACTCTCATTGGAGTTCTGAATGCATGTGCCAGTATGTTTGCACTTCAGGAGGGCAGGTGCACCCATGAACAGATTATTGAAAGTGGGTGGGAGTCAGATGTCTTTGTGGGGAGTAGCCTGGTTGACATGTATGCCAAGTGTGGGAGCATGGAGGATGCTGAGAGAGTGTTCAACAAGATGTTGTCCCGAAATGTGGTCACCTGGAACACCATGATATTAGGATATGTGAAATGTGGACAAGGGTCAAAAGCACTGGAACTATTTCAACAAATGCAACATGAAGGTGTGCAGTCAGACCCTGTCACGTTTGTTGGGGTACTGAATGCATGTGCCAGCATGGTTGCACTTGAAGAAGGCAGGCACGCTCATGAACAGATCATTCAAAGTGGTTATGAATCAGTTGCTGTTGTGGGGAACAGCTTGATTGACATGTATGCAAAATGTGGGAGCATAGAGGATGCTAAAAGAGTGTTCAACAAGCTACCATCACATGATGTGGTCTCTTGGAATGTGATGATATTTGGGCATGTGAAATATGGGCAAGGGCAAAAGGCACTGGAATTATTTCGACAAATGCAAGAGGAAGGTGTGCAGCCAACTCCTTCGACTGTAGTGGGGGTGCTGAATGCATGTGCAAGTGTAGTTGCACTTGAAGAGGGCAGGCGCGCTCATGACTGGGTTATTAAAAGTGGGTGGGATTCAAATGTCTTTGTAGGGAATAGCTTGATTGACATGTATGCAAAATGTGGGAGCTTGGAAGATGCTCTGAAAGTGTTCAACAAGATGCCATCTCGAGATGTGGTCACTTGGAATGCCATGATTGTAGGATATGCCATCCATGGGCATGGTAAGGAAGCACTTAAACAGTTTGAACAGATGCGTGAAGAAGGTGTACAGCCAGATGATACCACTTTTGTTTGTCTGCTGTCAGCTTGTAGCCATTCAGGTTTGGTGGATGAAGGCCTGCGCTTTTATTCTTCAATGAGTACAGTTTACATGATTTCTGCGAACTTCCAACATTACACCTGCATGGTTGACCTTCTTGGCCGTGCTGGCCGTCTACATGAGGCAGAGAATATGGTATTGGCAATGCCCTACAAACCACAGGTGGCTGCTTGGATGGCTTTGCTTGGTGCTTGCAGAATTCATGGCAATGTGGAGATGGGAGAACGAGCTGCCAAACAAGTTCTTGAACTGGAACCTGAAAATGCTGCAGGCTATGTGCTGCTATCAAATTTATATACTGCCACTGGTAACAGGGATCTCAGCGAAAATATTGAACGGCAGAGAAAGGAAAGAAGTGTGAAGAAACACCCAGGTCGCACTTGGATTGAAGTGGATAATGAGGTGCATACATTTGTGGTAGATGATCAACACCACCCTCAGATGATAGAAATCCATGCAGAATTGAAGAGGTTGTCAGGGCTGATGCATGATGCTGGATATGTGCCAGATACTAATTTTGTGCTACATGATGTGGAGGAAGAAGAAAAGGTGTTTAATTTGTGTCATCATAGTGAGAAACTGGCTATTGCATTTGGGCTTATCAACTCAGCACCTGGTACTCCACTCTGCATAAGAAAGAATCTGTGGGTTTGTCGTGATTGCCACACATCCACAAAATTCATTTCAAAAGTAGTTGGTAGAGCTATCATGGTGAGGGATGCAAATCGCTTTCATCACTTTCAGGATGGTGAGTGTTCTTGCAGAGACTACTGGTGATGCCAGTACTCTGTCTTGCCAATCACTAGATTAAGTTCATTTTGTTTGTAGCATGTCTATTGCTTTTATTACACCACCGTAGTTGAGAAGACAGTTCAGGGTTTGCCTGCTGTGACAACTGTGTACATAGGAAAGAGGCCAAAATACAGCTGACACATTTTTTTTGACATATTTGTTTGTAACTATTCTGCTCAACATACAAGTCCTGATAAGGTGAATTGAGCAGTCTCTCAAGGATCACCAATTTTTCTTTTGGTGTCAACTGCACTTTGCATTGAACAATTTGCTGCTGAAAGGAACACACTTGAACTATGTTAGTCTGTTATGGGACTAGGTGACAATCTTGTGGAGAGATTTAACTTTCTGTGAGAAAGAGTGTTACCACTGTTTTGAAATGTTCATACATTTGCAATTGAGTCGTTTGATGGCTACTGCAGGTGGAGTGTAAGTGTAGTATATTGTGAAGACACCATCTTGGAAGCTTGAAATGTGTTGAGCTGTAAACATGCACCCATAACTTCATAATGCAGACTTCAATAGTGCCATTGCTACTAGATTTAGGAATTTTACTTGTTGAGGAAGTACAGCTAGATGTGCAATGGAGAAACTCTGCTAGTTGTATCCTGAGATGTCACTAATGCCAAGAGCTTGATGAGAAGAGAATCATCAATTGATATTACAAATTCTATTTAATGTTAAATGCGTTTTTTTCAAAATGACTTCAAAGCAAATAAATATATAAAAATGTAATTCTTCAGCTTCTTCATGTCATTCATGTGTACAGGTGCAACTTCCTATTTTTGCAATTGTGTTACAAGCATCAATGTCAATGCTTGGGAAAACTCTTCTCTCCATCTTTTCAGTTTTAGTAGCAACAATACAAAAATATTATTTGCTAATTATACAAAAATTGCTGATATTTATTGTTCACCATCAAATATTTATATTCAATAACTCTTGCATTATAAGTCTAAACATTAAAACATTGCTTCAATGAACCACTCAACAAAGGATTTCCAACAATACCAAAAACATGGTGGGGGGCATTGTGGATTGGGAGATCTCAACATGACAAACAACAACGTTCCTTAATAGATAGATTAGTGTGACGCAAAGATGTAATTTATGTCGTCACGATTTGAGGTAGATCTGTGTTCCACTAAAGGAAAAGCAACAGTTCTCACCAATAGTAGAATTCATGACAAAGTCCAAGCATTTTGTACACAGAAGCTCAAATGTAATTCATCGCCTCAAATTCCACTATACCATGTGAACTAGACAGGCATCACTGGTTTGAAAAGTTTAATTTTCTGTTTCAGAAAATTTGGTCAAGAAACTTACTGCGCTGTTGGCTTTTGTGCTACATCAATTTGATCACCACTTACAATGACCTCAATGCAAGCAATCAGTTACATTTAACTTTGATCAACTTCCAATGACATCCTCTGCACTCAAGTAAGCCCTGGGAATTTTATAGTAGCATAATGCAGTCAACGAACTAATTCCCCTGTTGTTGGGAAGCCTGCCTCAAGGACTACACTCTGAGCACAAGATGTGTGACTCATAGTTGTAGAGAGGATTATGACAGTGGCCATGTCCACTTTACACCCCATCGAGAATGGAGCTTTTCCACTGGGGGAGGGGGGGAGGGGCAGTTGTTGACTTCTCAAATTTTTGTGGCCTGAACCTTCTGTTGTAACCTTAACATTGTACAATATTGTAATTTTAACATGTCATCTGCTGGTGAAGAGCTGTTGGTGCTTGGTTTGAAATTGGGGGAATATGGTGCTCAAGGAAATGCTATTGGGCTTCATCCACAACCTGCACCGGTATTGGTGAGCTTTAATTAAACAAAGGGACATCCTCTGAATGTACAACAAAGCACCATTTCAGTGTCCCCATTCAGATGACAAGCTCACTCTGATGCAAGATCAAATCAGAAAAAGTGAGGAACCAGACCTTCAAAGTTAGAAGAACCAGCTGAGTGACTGGCACCCACTGTGGGGCAATCACCATTTTCTCAGCTACAGCTCCACCAGATGCTCCTTTTGTGGCCAACCCTCTATCAAACTTTACTTGGCTCTACATCCAGTTGTGAAATTCAGAAAAAAAATCAAACTCCACACATTTCCTGATGCCTTATACTACATAAAGATTGGTACAACACACAGTTGGGAACAAGCCTTACATACTTTGCATTTGACAGCAAAGGCTTGGCAGAACAGCTAACATGGTTGGCACTCCAATATATGGAGCTCTCATGGGCAAACTAAAGAAGCCTTAAAATTCTGAGATCCCATGCTGTTTTCCAGTGGAGCATTTCTAGAGTAAGGCCAATATGACATTTCTTTTGTATGATGGCCAATTCTAACTTTCATCCTTCTGCTTCATAGTACATAGAAAAGGGAATATGTATCTGAGGTACCTGCTCCTCACCATGCTGCTGCCCTTCTAGCACTTGCTGTTGCTCCTCAAAGCTATGCAAGCACACTTCTTAGTACTAGATCTTAAATCCACAAGGACTGATGTTGATGCTTGTCTGTTTTAACAAGTAAAGTGCTCATGGTGCCACCATCCCTAGACAGAGACCTCCCTCAAGGCATCCCAGGATCTTCTGGGGGGAATATTGATGAGTCCACAGAAACCAGGAAACTTCTCCATTGTTTTGTTATTGATGATGAATGATGATGGCCATGATGATCAGAAAAACAGAATGCAGATCACATTTAGAGTCAAGTGGAGGGCAAGTTGCCTAATAGTAAGACAAGTATGCACAAGAACAGGCTTACATGAATGACTTGCACAAGATGGATGTCATCAGTGACAGCTGATCTTGATGCCTCATTGTCAACCACCCTCAAGAACTGTAAAGTCACATAAATCTGTCAAGTCCAACATTTTGCTTCATTCATCAGACTTGTTTTTTGTCAAACCTATTTCAGCTGTTGAGTAGGCTTGAAATGTTCAAGCTTCAGTTAAAATAGCAAAGAATTAAAAGTGATCTTTATGGTTGACATCAAATCTTAATGATACAGTTCAGTAATTCCAGCAGAATTCATGATTCACACAGGACTCAATGAAGCCCCTTGGTAATTGACAAATACAGATTATGTTCTAGCTTGGTGCTTGACTCCAGACTTACTAATGTAGTAGGCTCTTAAGAAAGGAGACAGAACATAGCAGAAGAAAGAATGGCAGGGTGTATGTAGTACTGTAGTCAGCCATTGGGTACGATAGTGCTCTTCAGATGAGGTCAAGCGGTAGCCTGCTGTGTCCATCTTGAATTCCTCCATACCCTCCCCTCCATACTGCACCTCCACAAAAACAAACTGCACACAATAAGAATCTCTCCATGTGATTGATGGCCTGGGTGACGACTAGTTTTGGGTTGCTCTCCAGAAATACAAACTGTTGGGTCTGGGTCTATTGATTTCTGTTACTCATAGTTAGCTGATAATCTGCAGAGTCTGCTTGGGAATCACAATTTGTTTTAGAATTATGAGATGGTTTCAACATGGCTTCACATCACAACCTCAACTTGTTCTTTGCACAATTGGGAAACCTGCACAAGAAGTTTGAGTCCCTAGCTTTTGGTATATGAGCATGATGAGCAACAAAATATCCAAAAGTATTGAAGCAAAGAGGAAATAGATAGCACTGGGTGGAAAAAGGCCTGCTGGGCTGCTTAGCGGCAGCATATTTGGCATTTACCGCAAGCTGAAGAGAAAGTTTGTCAAATGTGAAGCCTGCCATGAAGGCATCAACTGCTGCTGCTACAAACTCATGCAATGCTTGACCTGCTGGTCTTCCCATATTAAGCACACAGATCTGCCAAATTATTCCCACCACAACAGCATGATGAAGATCTCAACATTGATGTCAAAGCATTCAATGCCACAAGCTGCATATGAAGAAGAGTGCACATGTAAAGCCAAAAACTTGTGAAAGGTTTGTGAGCTTTTTTTCTATTTCATTGTGTTAACAATTTTGCATATGGTATGTAAGCCTTGAATGGTCCTGGTAATGAAGCTTTGATCTCAAGCAGTTTCATGTTCCTCAAAACAAGCAGGCATGAATGCTTGCAGCTGCAACTTTGCAGCTGACATCTCCTG
This sequence comes from Sphagnum tenellum, assembly GCA_963921925.1. Lineage (NCBI taxonomy): Eukaryota > Viridiplantae > Streptophyta > Sphagnopsida > Sphagnales > Sphagnaceae > Sphagnum > Sphagnum tenellum. The sequence goes on from OY998149.1 coordinate 6,051,096, forward strand.
GAAGCTAGACAGCATTACATTCATTTGAGCTGATGAAGGAGATGGCAGGCAAGAATACCACACAATGAACAAAAGTCTGAGGAAATCATATGAAGACAAAATTGACTGTTTCCTGTAAGAAGCTCTCTCCTTCATTTGTCCACTTCTTCTTCCTGCATCCAGACAAAGCTCAAAGAAGCACAGCTGCAAAAAAGAAACTGAATCTTCTATGTAACTGTGGGTCCTGGAGATCATCATCAAACATGGTATTGGAGCAATTGTTCCTCACCTCAAAGAAGCAGTGCTGCAATGATCGACATATGTGAATGAGGGAAGGCTGTGGCTTTCCACTTCCATATCTGCCTGTGCCCGACGACGACATGGCATTCACTTGCAAAGCGCCATACATGCGGGCTTTCTGAACTAGAAAACAGCAGCACCCACCATATCGAATTGCTTGTGGAGGAGCAGAAGAAGAGATTGTCACCGGTTTGAAGGCAACCTGAACCAGGAGTGGTTGCTGCTTTTCACGACGTGTGAAAGTGCAGCACGCCGAACCTCTACTGCCTCCTCCGAGCTTCAGAGAGTCCAAAAGAATGGACGACAATGGTGCTGTAAATGTCCCCATGGTCATCACACGAGAATCGACAACAAGGCTCTCTCTGTGTGCACACGTGCAAAACTGAAGATATCCCTAAAGTAGGAGGACCGAAGAAACTCTCGTCTGTGGCAGTTCAGCATCTGCTTCCAACAGACGAGAAACCGGAGAAACTGCCGAAATCAACAAACACCTTTTTTGGGAATTGCAAAATTGCTGCAAGATTTGCTTCAAAGGAGAAGAGACGACAGCAACATGGCATGGTAGAGAGGCATGGCAAGGTTAGGGTTTAAGAAAGAGTATCATCAACAGGTATAATTACGGCTGCAGATTGGCAACAGATACCTCTAAGTGCAGTTTGGTTCAAGGTGACAACCATCTGCCACGAGCTTTCTTTGCTGCAGTAGCCTCCCTTTGATTATCCTGCAACAATAATGTCACAAAACTTCTTCCAAGATACCTCAGCAATGGAGCACTACACCTGCAGGTACTGGCTTGAAGGCTTCTCTTCATATCTTGAATTGCTACTTCATTTGGTGATAAGGCTCATTGCAGCTACTGAATTTGAAAAGGGCAATGAGGTTGTTGTTGCAGCAGCCATGTAAAGTGAGCATGTATGTGGTAGCCCCATGCAGCACCAATCCTGTTTCATGGAGAGTTATAGCCACAGTTTGCAAGTCACTCATGACAGTGGCTCTGGCAACAATTGTGCTTGTGGATTTGTTGTTGGGCAGATTTGTTTGGTGGTGGATCTTATGTTCAACTGAAGTCCGACTTGGGTATCTGTAGTTTCACATGCACCCAATGTGACACTACAGACTTGCTCTCCTTGAAGTTCACTGCACAGCCAAACCATCTCATGAACTCTTGTGGGTGTACACACATGCCAGAAGGTTGGGTGGGTGCTTGTTCCACAGTTACCATCATACTGAAGAAACCCAACAATGTCTATCTGTGAATGCACCATACACAGAGGAATGTGACAATAATGTCTGCTCAGGGAGCCATGGTGGGGTTGACACTTCACATGCCAATTTGAGAGAAAAATTGACTGTATTTTTTTCAGGGTTGGAATGTGGAGTGCAGGTGTTCATGGCGGTTCTGGTCATCTTAAGAATTAGTGTGACTGCTGCAGTGACACCGAGTTTTAATTTTGCTGAGCAGCATAATATTTGCTGAACCTTTGTTATCTCACTGCACTTAGTTTTATGAGATCCCAGCTCAGGTTTTACCACCACAGTCATTGGACTCATGACTTCTACATGGGGAGTGGATGGACTTAAAGCAGCTCATGTGGCAAGTGTTCAGTGTGGGTGTGTGGGACATTGACATTGATTGGAGTGAATCTCTCTTTCAACAGATCCCACATCCATCTCCACACATGGAACAGCCAGTCTGGTCTAAAGCCCTATTAACCAATCAGTTGGATGCTTGCTGGTATTGGGGGGAAACAGGAGTCACTCTGCAGACATAAGTAATCTTGTGCATGGGAGTCTTTAGTCTGTACTAAATCTTGATAGTGAATCTACTCAATGTGGTGGTGATGAAACACAAGTTAGGCAACTATGGAGTGGCAGCAGATCTGCTAAGCCACTGCCAGATGACTTCCATATACCAGCTTTACACATTTCTCCCCCGGTACAAGCCAAAAAATAGACCAATTTTTTTCATTCACATTGTGGACAGCATGCACACATTTACACCAAGATCTGAAGTGGATAATTCACTGTCGGTATGACTTTTGCAACACTGGAAGGTATGTTACCATACTATCTAGCACTCTTAAGTTTTGATATTGAGGTCGAAATGGGTGGGAAAGAAGTGCAAGATGCTACAGTGACAGCAAAGCTGCACAAATCACATGCATGCAGACACATAGTTTGTGCACAAGTTCCTTTTATGGTTTCATCCCATCAATATGTTGTATGATAATGGGGCCATGATTCTTGTTATCATTTGGCCAGTATCTGGATCTTCCTGAATTGGCTGCTGCATCTTTGATTCATTCTCAGTTGACCTGTGATGAATCACATTAGCACTTCTGCCTTTGCCATGATGTTGATGAAGTTTCTCACGCATTGAAGGCATGTGAGAAACTCATGGCAGCAGAGGTTATATTCATCCAGAGTTTCTTCCATGTAGGGCAAAGCCCTAGGACTGGGGTTTTACAGAAGTAATGGAATCCCAAATTTCTGTAAAGCCCTAGTCTATGGGCTTTACACAGCGTAAAGACTGAGACACTTGCTGGAGAGGAAAAGCAAAATGCCCACTCTCAAACAAAAAATCCTGCAACAAATCAGAATGTCCTGCGCCTTTTGCCCATGGGAAATTACAGTTTATAATGTGCGTCCATTTTACATGAGCAAAAGATGACAATCTGGTAGTAGGATGAATCACACAATCAAACAAGGGGATGCATAGACCAATGTGCAACAGTTCTCACCTATTCAAGAGAGTATCAAGTTCCATATCTACAACAAGATCATCATGGCAGGGTTCAGTTTCAGGTTTATTTTTCAAAAGAAATGGAAACTGGGGCAGTTCAGATTTTGATTCCAGGTTGATGGGTGGTTCCAGATTAGTAGTGCTTTGCACTACTAGGCTAGGCTACCAATTGACCAGTTCCTGGTCAGCAAGTCAGCTCCAGTTAGTTGTGATTAGATCCCATGAGGGAAATGGTTAGATCCGTTCCATGCAAAGTGAAAACCAGGATTTGGTTTTTTTGTGTCTTTTGATCCATGGAAATTTGCATTTCCAGTTCCAGTTCTACAGCCAGGTCCAAATTGCCAGTTAAGTTCTGGTTCTAATATCCAACATCATGTATCTAGGATCTACCTACAAGGGAAAATCTAGATACAACATCTAATGAACTTTGTCCCATATGGTTATCCCGGCGGAGATTTGGAACCCGAGTATATAAACCCTTGTCATTGAGTAAATGTTTACTTACCTGGGCGGGGTTAATCAGAGGTCACGATGGCTGATTGCCTAGGGAAATTTCATCCATTGCACTACGGATCGGACGACTCTAGCATCTCCCTACAGGGGGCATGCACGTCATATTTTGTTGCAGTGGGGGCTCGCGTTCGCGCGGCCCCCTTCAAGCAAATTCAAAAACTGGATTACTTCACTAGAATTTGCAGAGGTGAACTGCGAAAATGGAGCTTGCTTGCCTTACTCCCCACGGTTCTATGTGGAATTCGTCATATGCTCTTGGTCATGTCTTCCTCTTTGTGTCATCTGCTGGTGAATTGATCTAATTGTGTTTAGGGAAGAAGTGCTACCAATTGCTTTCAGGGTATCAGTTTGAGCCTAGCGCTTTTCAGTCTTAACCCTTTTGAGGATAGATGTTTAGGCCCACGTTCACCAAGAAATAAATCACATTGTTATGTGAGATTGAAAACCTCAATAGAAAGTTTATAGGCGAGTGAGTGCCAAGGCTTTATACTCTCCACAATCTCAAACAACAGGGCGAGCACCTTTGGGTGGTACTTGAGAAGGGTAGAGGGTTTCCTTGTTTAGAAACCATGTAGAAGCAATGTACAATTTCCTTGTTTAGAAACCATGTAGAAGCAATGTACACTTTCCTTGTTTAGAAACCATGTAGAAGGAATGTACAATTTCCTTGTTTAGAAACCATGAAGAGAAAAATTGAGCTCCTTTTCAGTTTAGGTTCTGGTTTGAACCCAGAATGCTCATATGTTTCTTGGACAATTGAAAATTTTGCTACTCTCTAGTACCAAGGCTCTTGCCAGGCAGATAAAAGGCACATTCAAAATGTCCCATGCCCTTGTCTTTCTACATTTGTTGCACAATATTTACAACTCATGGTCCTTTACCAGTGCACTTGCCTTATTGTGCTCTTTTTTCTTTTCAGGCCCTTTTGTTAGTTCCAGTGTGTCAATTCTGAACAACTATGCAGGAGCACAAAATTCAGGGTTTCATGTTTTGAGTCGTATGGCTGTGCTGCATATCACATCCTTTGCTAAAAACTCTGCAAGTTTTTATACAAGTTTTAGATTGGCCCATCCTTATTTAGGCTTGATTTATATGTGGTGTTCATGGTATTGCCACATTATGTGGGCAGATGTGGACAAATCTTTCTTAAAGTTTTCTGCAGAAAAGTCAATTTTCAAAACTGTGACACTGGCTTTCCAGAGTAATAGGTCAATTAAAATAGATCTAAGACCTTATCACTCATGTTAGCTTTTAACAAATGCATCAATAACTATGATCATGACTCATTCTCTAGCTTTAGCAAACTGAATGGGATAGTCATGTGACTGACACAGTGTGGAGTGTGTTAAATATCCCTTGTGATTAATCAATTGGCCAAATTTTGGTGTTGAGATCAGAATTTGTGAGATGTTGATTCTATGTGCTATGCCATGGTTTGTGCTTTGGATACATGCCTATGGAATTTGCTCGCTGTACAACTGCAGCTCTTAGACAAAGCCTTTGAACTGATGCAAGTGCCTTCCAGCAAGTGGTAATGCAACTCACTTGCTTTCCAAACGTAGATGGAGGATCGTGTTCTTTTTTCCCATGTGATATTGCTGTATTGGCTTTTGCACAATGGACCCACCAAGGGCTATAGTATCAAATTCCTTTTTTCAATATTGCACACTTGATGGCATTGCAAATCACTACAATGTAGTGTAACCTATGAACACACAAGCCCAATGGAACTAATCAAGATTTTGAATAGTAGAAGAATTCAACAACAAAATGAAAAAAATATTAAATATAATGGGGTCAACTTTACGCTTGTTGGTTTTTTCTTCATTGATAGTTGTGTCTACACTTTTTAAATGACTATTTGGAAGGCAACATTGTTCTTTGAATCATTGAATTAAATGTGGATGTTAGATTGGGTATGGAGTATGGTGCTTGTTAGATTTAAGCTTGCAACTACTTGCAAGATCACTATGAATCTACATATATAATTGGTTGATGGAAGTAGATAAAAGACAGAAATGTTCAAGGCAAAGTAAAGATGCATACCACAAAATAAAAACTCCATCGCCATTATAAAACTCAATGGCCAGATTTGGTTTTCACATGTCGAATGGACCCAATTGAACAAGTATTTTGGATAGCCATATCTCTTAATTACAAATCATTTCACGAAAGACGTATGGGACACACAAAAAATAATGTAACATTTAAAATAGGGGAATGTTAATAATCCTTTCAACAATGTTGATCACAAGGCCAAAAGAAAGAAAAAGTCAAATCATGAACAATGGGTGTGATAGAGTAGAAGCTAAGATGAGAAATTTAATATTTTTCTATGTTGATTTTTGCTCCCCTCTTAGTTGGAATTGGAGCCTTTCAAAATTTAGCTCTCGAAACTCAAGATGACCATTATGAAGCTCTTATTTAGTTCATCATCGTTCAAACTTAGACTTAGCTTAAAAGTGGTCACCTTAACAACATTAACATTAGTAGGCATGAATGGATGTAAAACCAAGCAATGACATTTTTCTTTGAATTTACAAAATACATCAGTAAAAATATAAAGTCCCATATATGGGTTGAAAGAGAAGAAAATGAATATTTAATAACAACACAAGGAGGTGGCAATGTTGAGCCACAAGATCTTATAAAAAGTAAACAATCAAGTATAATCTCAAAGTTATAACTTATAACAATAGATGCATTAAAAACATAATCTTTTAAGAAAAATATAATTCTTGAACAAAACAAGGGAAATAAAACATATTCAAACAAGTAAAAAGGAACAAGGAACCCTAAAATAAGAAAAACAATTGAGAAAAATTTGAGGATAAGAAGATGTAAAATGAAAGGAGTGATCTAATATTTCATGGGTTGGGGTTCAATGACAAACCCTAAACATAGGACAATAAAATTGAGAACCTAGAAAACTAAACCCATCTAAATTCCAAATTTTAACCCTACACAATCCTATGACCTAACCTTATATAAGAACCCTTACAACCTAAAGGTTGGTTCTAAGCCTAGTCTATTTTCATGTAGATTCACCTAGGTCCAATTCAAAAGTGAATCTTGATGCACTTATATTTGTTGGAATTGGTTTTTAGACCTAAATTTGGAATAAACTAATCAAAAACCTAGACCCAATCAATAATGGTTGTTATTATAATATGGAAATAAAAACTTTGACAAGCTTTTAGAGGTAAAAAAAATTTATGAACTTTTTAACTAAAAGGCTGTACTAATGTGGTGGAACAAAAGTAAAGATAATCCTTTAATGAATTTTTATAAGAATAGGTTCATTTGGAGCAATAAGATGGCATATACACTCCACTTTAGGTGTTCAAAATAGACCTTCACTAGAAGAAATTTTCTAATATGTAACCATTCAATTTGCAATTGCATGCAACTACATGTAACTACCTATCATTTGCAACTTTGTTTTTATCATTTTTACAATTAATCACCATCTTTTAAACTTTATGACTATTTTGTGACTATGGTGTGACTATTCAATTACCCGTCCTTCCAATTTGACTAGCTTCTTGGATTTTTCATCCAAGAAGAGGCTCCTATGTTCATTTAGTTACAAAATTAATTACAATTTGGTTATTTATCATGGTATGTTTATACATTAAATGTACACTAGGATTTTATGGACTACATTAAGAGTATATTATATAGATTTGATTCGAAGTATATTAAATATCCATTCAACTTATTTAACATATTAAAGTTCATATAAATTATATTCAAGGTATATTAAGCATATTTGACTTGTATTCATGGTATGTTAAGATATTTAATTTGAATTCAATATATATTGAATATATATTCGACCATATGATGGGCACATTGGATTGAAAAATAATTATTTTGATTTTTTATGGTTCATTTAAAAATATACCATCTTTATGAAGGCACGATTAAATTATAGTAGCAAGATCATATTAATATGGTATAATTGTTCAATTTAATGAACATTATTATTTATTATTAGTATATGTTAGTTAGTTCAAAAGCATTTGTTGATCAATTAGATATTAAGTTGTAAATTGACATAATGATTCATGATTAGTCATGAATTATTCAAATTAATTAAGAAATATGAAATAATGGTTAGTTAAATTTTACTTTATTTCTATCAACAAGTCAATAAGTTTATAAATAAATAACCTATATTAAATACTTATCAATTAGTGATTTATCAATAATTTATTGAATATTATTTATTTTTAGCTACAATGAAATAATTAGTTATTCTAAATAATTATCTAATTATCCCTTATTTAATTCATTCTGAAATATATGATTAGTTTTGAAATATTTCAATAATCTAATTTAGGTAGTTAATAAAGAGTTATGGTTAATATCTAATGACTACTAATTAGTAAATATTTATAAAGCCAATGAATAATAAATAATAAATTTTTCAAAAATTAAATTGTTTCATTACTATTAATTATTAATTAAAAATGATTTTTAAAATTAATAAAAAATAGAATTGATAATATGTATTTTTCTAATAATTTTATTCTTAAAATTAGTTAGTATTTCTTCAATATAAATAATTATTTTATTAATATTGATTAAACTGTGTGATAGAATTATTTTTAATAGCTAATAATTTTAATCAGTTAACATTAATGGGTTGTTCAAACTGATTTATCTAGGTTAATAAGTTAGAAATTTAATAATTTATAGTTAATATTCAGGAATTACCAATTAGTTAGTAAATTATTTTGTTAGATAATCAATTAATATCTAATTAATTTTTATTCAATTTTGAATCATTAGGAATTTAAACGGTTTATTTTCAGAGGTAAAAATAGTATTTTTATTTAAGTAATTCAATAAATAGGAAATTATTATTTTAGATGTAGTTTACAAATAATTATATGTATTAAAAACTTAAATGATTAATCTGTGACTTGATTAATTAATTAGATATTAAATAATTATTTCTTGAAATATTTTTTATTATTTTTGAATTATTACTATGAAGCAATTGATTAGTTGTTGGAAACCATGAAAGAATAATGATCAATGGTACTTTTTTAATTATTAAAGTTATAAAAAAAAATGGATTAAATAGTTTTGTAAATGGGTGGGTGTGGAGGTAATTAGTTATTTCTTACCTATTTAGTTGTATAATTTACGAAACTAAAAACAAATACATGTGGAAGAATATATTTTTATAATCGAATTTGTGACTAACGTGCAACTAAAAGGTTTAAGCCATATGTTTTGTTTTCTAATGTCATCTTACAAAGTATATAAAGAAGGTGCATTTTCTTTGAATTTCATTAAACAGCATGTGCCATTTGGGATGAGCTTAAAGAAGCTTAACCCTAAAAGCAAAACATAAAATAAAATAAAATATTTCCATGGTTATTTTTTAATTCACTTACTTTTCTACCTTTCTACCTTCCTACCTATTTGCCTACCTTCCTACTTAGGTAGTTAGGTGGGTAAGTAAATAGCTTAGGTAAATATGTATCCTAAGTAGGTAGGTTTGTTTTTTTGCACATAGTTTACCTACCTACTCACCTATGTAAGTGATTTTTTCCCAATAATTTAATCAATATTTCACATGGGTACTTTTGATTGTGCCATGTGTCAAAAAAAAAAATCCAAATGTCATGATGTAAATAGTTAAAATTGGACCATGTTGATTTTTCCTCATTATATATTATATAAAATCATATTAAAAAAATTCCAAGTTTTGCCACGTGTAAAAAATCTGATTAGAATATGTGTTGAAATTTATGGCCATTTGTTTAATTAATGGATGGTCTAAATTAGTATTTCAATAATAATAAAAATTGCCCCAAAAAACATTATGTTGACAAATGGCAATTAATGATAGGGTTATCTACTAATTGTAAAATAATGGTTAGTAATTGTAAATGTTATACATTAAACAAAGGATGGAAGTGTATATGTTGACTATATATGTCATCCATGAAAAATGTTTGGTCACAAATTGTAGTTGCAAATTTACATTTTTTTTATTAGTGCTTTCAAATGGTGTGAAAATAGGTTTGGACTAATGTTGGCTAGTTATTGAATATTGATTTGATTATCAACCCATGTATTGATAACCTATTAATTAGGTGATATTCAATTTTAAAATTTTAATAATTTACCAAAGTGACTTTATTATCATCAAAGTAGGTTATCAATCCTAAAATGTTGAACATGTTTGATATAAATTAGAAATAAAATAATATAATATAATAATTGACAATATTACCAATGGTTATTTCATTACCTACTTTTATGTATAAGTATTGATTATTACTCAAAAATATTACTAACTTGATTAGCACACAATTTTTTTGATATTGATAATTTAACCAACACCCAATTTGTTAATAAAAGAATAACCTACCTGACAAATATGAAAAATAAAAAATAAATGGCCAACATTAGTTTGGACATGTATTTTTGTACATAATACAATCATTTGTGCAATGCCTACTAAAAATTAATGACTACTTTTGATTAATGAGGCATAACGATTGGCCTTGGTGGTAACATTTTAATAGTTTATCCTCATATACTTCCAATTTTGCACGTGTGTGTAGGGCTAGGAAACAATCAACACTTTATGTTTGATGTAAGAAATAGTGGTAAAGGCCCAAATAGGGGGTGTAGGTGCACCTATTTTGAGTAGAGCTAGTCCTAGTTTTATTGTGAAATGAACAACTATGCACATGAGTTGAAGAAGGTTGGAAACAATGCTAGTTGGTTCTTAGTTTTTAAAAATAATTGTTGGGTTTAAGTTTAAAATCTATTGTAAATTTGAAGGCCTTCCAATTCTTGGTCTTGGGAATATTTTAAAAAATTAAAACTTGTTGGTTTTGGGGTTGGGCCAAGTTTTTTTGACTAATGGTTCCATATTCAACATGTCCAACCTTTGTAAAAATCGTTGATTTGAGTTTAAATCAAGACCAATTTTGATTTATTATCTTGAGGGGGACAATATTCGAAGAAAAATAGAAAATGAATGAGACAATATATAAGGTGCAATATATTGGTTGTCAAGTAAAAGTTATAAGTTAATAATTTCAAAAAATAGTTTTATATATATTTTGAAAATAAAATTTTAATTAATATAGGGTATGTGAAAGTCTTTAAATTAGAAAAAAAAATTAAAAAAATAGCATGTGCATTAAAGATTGAAGGTATTAGTTATTAGTAGGTTCAATTGTTGTGGAAATATGTTTTGATTAATTGTACATGATAATTATTGGGTTAATAAGTTAGCTAAAATCTAGATTTAAAACATTTAAATGAACATGGAGAAGAACATTAAAACCTTAAGTTTGACATTGATGGTTTTAGATTTTAGAGAGGCAGCAAGAGTCTTCTAACAATATCTTAAATTATTCAAGTGCAAGCTCTTACAATTTCTTTCTGTGTCAAAGTGGTGGAAGCGATTTCTGGATCTAGGATTTTAAGGAGCACACAAACAAACTTTTGTAATTCCATTTTCTTAAACTAAAAATTAAAATTACTATAGGGTATTGAATTTGGATGGCAAAAAATATATATAAACACATATAAGATGGCTAAAATATCTGAGAATGAATAATAATAATAATAATAATAATAGGGTGGAGGAAACATAAATCTAAAACCTAATACCCCAAAAATAGTTGTTTGACACATGTAGGTCACCAAAATAACATTAAGTGTCCCCCTTGGGCTTATTCTTCACTATAGTTCCAAAGTCAGTTTATGAATTTTTATGAATTTTTCGGGTTTTGATGTTCCCAAAATGTTTTCATCAAGTTTTCAAAAAGCTCCCATGTTGTTCCCATAAAATCTCATTAAACTTCCCAAAGTTTTGAAAGTGTTCCCCGACATGTTCCCAAAAGCAACATCAAGGCACAACATATGGAACAATTAGCCACCATTGGTCTACCAAACCACGAACCCCTATTTGGGCTTCTATTCAACATAAGGAACAACATGATGAACATCAGAACATATTTTTGTTAAGGCCATTTTAATGTTATCATTGGAGATGCCTTTATATATTAAAACTTATGGTTAAAACTTAGGATCCTAAACCCTACGTACGCCCTACAACTTAGACCTAGGTCTCTAAAACCTAGAAACCATAAACCCTATCTAAACCTAGGTGGAGATGCAAGTAGAATGATCAAACACCATAGTACCTGGGCAGCCTCAGCACCAGTTATAACAAATTATATTATTTTTTGTTTTGTCAAAATTTTCAGAACAAAATAGCACTTTATGTGGAAAATTTTGAAAATTCAGTGAAAATGTAATCAAGGCAGCAAGACTTGAACCCACACTGTCCAACAATGTAACATAAACTGTGATGAGTCCAAGTGAAAAGGCAACAAGAAACTTGTTAGATATTTAATGATTTTATTATATTTAATCCTTATATGCTGAAGTTTTTAAATATAAAATCAAGCACCAAATTAAAAAGTTAAAAATTATATTAATTACCTTAGTACCTTGGCCAATTCGATACTAATTATGTTATTTTCAAAAATGTTGAAATTTTAAAAAAAATAAAATTTCCAAATCAAAAAAGTGAATATTTAAGAATAGTCCATGTGTTGAAATGGAAATTTCAAAATGAATTAATTATTCGATGGACATGTGTTGAAATTGGCCAAGGTACTATTATGGTATTTGACACGTTAGTGCCGAAGCTGCCCCAAGTACTATGATAAGTGCACGACCCTTTGGGAAATTTGAGGCACCAGTCACTCGGACAATAATGTGATGTTGAGTGAGGTTGGGAAAAAGTAAATAACAAAATCTTGGACCTAAGAAATAGGGTTGTTGCAAGTGTGTACAAAGCATGGGTGGAACTGCTAGAGATGGGCCTAAATTTCAACAGATGTCATTGTCTCAAGCATCTTTGGCCCTTCAACTTTTCCTTTGCAAGTATGGGCATTCAAGGTCTAGATTTGGAGGTCCAAATTTGACCTTACAAAATTTGCACTCTTTTTCAGGCCATATGATTTTGTGGGGTTTGTAAACGAGCTGTAAAGGAACATGGTGATACAAACTTTTGTTGTTCAATGCTAAAGGCTTTTCTAAAAGAGGTTGGCTCTAGGTCTATGGGTTTTACGTAAAGATGAATGTCATGAGTGCCAAAGAGGAAAAAAAGAAAGAAATTTCTTGATCAACATGATGGATCTAACACTAGAACCATGTGAAAGAGGACAAAAATGAAAAATATTTACATAGTTACACTCCAACTTTTTACCATCCTATGTCAAGTGAGGCCACGTGGACTTTTCAGATTAGAGGTTGGGCCATAATTAGAGATTGACAAATGGCTCAATTGCCTTCTCTCAGTCCATTTGGCCTCTCATTTTTTCTTTTTGCAAGTATGTGCACCCAAAGTCAAAGCTCCAAGGGACCCCCAAAACTTTGCATTTTTTTATTTATATATTTTTTTGTTTTGAGAATAGGTGTTGTTCTACAGAGTTCTAAAGGGCTTCTAAAAGAGTATGGCCATCCAAAGTTTGTTGCAAATGCTTTTGAAAAAGGGATGTTTTCAGGGCTTTGCTTGAGAAGAGGTGAACAAACCATGATTACTACCATGTATAACTCTTTTGATTGACCTTCTACATTTGTCTAGAAGGAGACTCATGTAGAAGATGACAAAACAAATGACCTACTCATATTGTTACATTGTATGAAAAACACTCAACCATGCCAAGGATGACATGGCCATGGCTTTTTGTTTTGGTCTCAAATTGGTGTTAAAAGAGTAAAAGTTATCCATAAAGTAATCCTTAGTTTCAGTCTCACTTTGATCCTGACTGTCCCACTCCATCCCCAGTTTGTTCAAGCTACTTGTAAAGTGTAGCAAAATCAGGACCAGTCCCCAAAACACAACAAAATGTCCTCAAAATTTGGCTATCACTTTTCTAATTAGAGTATGATCTACCTTCATGGTAATAGACTAGGGTTTACCTAATAGGGGGGTACCTAGTAGGGGTTTGACTAGGTTAAGCCTGCCTACCTATCTTCTTACTTATGGGCTACTTATCTATCCACCCATGAGCCACCTTCTTACCTACTTATTTACTTAAGGATTACCTATATACTCAAGGGTCACCCACCTAATTCTTCAAGAACTCCCAACGTACCCATCAGCTATTTAGGGACTACTTAGGAAGTTATTTAGGGGTGACCTAGGGGCTATTTAGGTGGCCATATTGGGGCTACCTAAGGTTATTATGGGATCTATTTTGGGGCTATCTAGGAGGCTATTTAGGTGACTACCTAGGGACTTCAAAAGTTAAGGAATATCTACAAGATATTTGTGGGGTTGCATAGGGGACTATTGAAGGGTAACCTCGGGGGCTCTTCAAGAGACTACCTCGGGCCTTCCTAAATTAGGAGATACCTAGGGGGTTACTTATGGGGTTACATAAGGTGGCTAGTTAAAGACTACCTAAAGGTTATCTAGGGGGATATTCATGAACCACCTAGAGGCCTACTTTGATTAAGGGATATTTAAGGACTATTTAAGTGACTACATAGGGCTTACTTAGGAAACCACCAAAAATTTTCCTTAGTTAAGGGGTGCTTAAAGGGTTATTTTTGGGGCCATTTTGGAGATACCTAGAAAGTTATTTACAAGACTACTTACAGATTTCCCAAGTTATTTGATACCTAGGGGGTTATTTACGGGCCTACATAGGGGAATATTTAAGACTTACATAGGGGGATACTTCCTAAGGATTATGTAGGGGCTTACCTAGGGTGCTACATAAGGCCTACCTAGGTGTATATAAGGCTACCAAAATCAAAAGTGCAATCCAAAATCTTAATCTTCAACCTTCTGCAGGAGGATAATCCATAACATTTGCTTTAAACCCATAAGCTTTGTCTTATGAGTGGGAACCTATATAAACAATAACAACTCCCACTTACTTTTTCTTTTTCATTTATCATTTGTGAAGAGGTTTTTTCGTTTGAAAATCATGGTTTCATCTTCAACCCATGGGTTTAGATTTACAAGAGATAAATTTAGCTCCTCATCCTCAAGTGACGATGAGACGATACATGAGATGTTTGTGGACCTAGATAGATAAAACCAATATGTTTTTGTAGTTGTAGTTGCCAATTCATTTCTCATGCTCAAAAACAATGAGTTCGAGGAAGTGTGACGTAGTAAGTGGATTGAAGTGTGGGAGTTCAAGATGTGTTCGTTACTATGCAAACAACGTTAGAGTTGTTCAAAACATTTATCAACTTTCACTTTGGTTGAAATTGATGAGTTGGCATTATTAATGGTAGCTACCATTGCACATCATGCACAATCAATCGTTGAACACTGCATTCAAGTTTTAAATTAAAGTTTTGGTTTTATGGTTTTTATTTTAAAGTTTGAAATTAAAGTTTGGATTTGAAATTAGGGTTTAAATTAAGGATTTGGTTTAACGGTTTGGGTTTGGGGATTATGATTAAAGTTTTGTTTTAAAGGTTTGGATTTAGGGTTTGGATTAAGGTTTTAATTTCAGGGTTTAGGGTTTGGATAAGAATTTTAATTTTAAGGGGTTTGGGTTTAGAATTTGGATTAAATTTATTTTTGGGGTTTTCGATTAAGGTTTTAATTTGAAGGGTTTAAATTTTAAAGATTTTGGTTTAGGTTTGTGGGGGGGGGGGGCGGGGGTTTTGGATTACGATTAAATTTTAAGGGCTTGGGTTTATAGTTTTTGTTTAAGCTTTTAATTTGAGCATTGGGTTTTACAAGTGATCACCACGTTGAACTAAGGCATTTTTCAAAATTGACCCTTGAGCAATGCCTTATGTAGCTCATTTTGTATATGAAACATGATCATGTTTGCATTCATATGCAATTTTATGGAACTACTTGAAGAGTGCAATTTGTGATGACTTTTCCTATGGCATGGATGTAAATGTGGGATTCAAGGATACATTAAGCCCGTGTAATGGAAAGTCCGAATCCACAAATAAAAGTAGAATGAAGAGCAAGTGCAAAAGTAGATGGAGGAAATGTAGGAGTATATTAAGTTAATGGATTGATGGTACCATCCATTAGACTTTTTCAATGTTTCATGACATTTTGTATGGGACACCCAACTGTTGATTTCAAGCAAGTTGAGATTTCTTCATTTTGTAATACCACACTCTCTAAACCTTTCTCAAAAAATTTTGTCTTCATTTTTAATTCCCTTAATGTTTCCCACAACCTTTCCTTAAAGGTTTTCTCCTAGAACTTTGATTTGGAATATTCCACCTTGTATGCCACTAAATACAACCTTCCACATTATAGAAGGAATGAGTTGTGTTACCTTGGTATAGATAGGAAATTATCTATACCTAATCTTTATATCTAAATACATGATTTTAAAAAAACACAGTAGGCTTATCCATTGTCCCCAACATTGTTCATGGGATCTGGATAACTTTAAGCCTAAACATAAGGGAGTTATTAACATGTAAACTTGTCATAAACTTATTACTAACCTATTACAAACTTGTTTATGAATTATTAGAGACCCACTGCATAATCTTTCTTTTGCTACAAAGGTCAATCTTCCTTAGGTTCTTAAATTTTTCAAACCCAAAATTTAAAAAAATAATAAAAATATTCAATAGAGAGCTTTTTGAGCATAACGATGTAGATTTAATTACAAAACATGATGTTAAAGAGTTGGAACATGAGAAAAAAGAACTTTAACTTGGGTATGTCCTTCTTTCTTTATGTCTCTGTTAGGGATTAATTAACTTTTCTCTTTCTTTAAACCCTAATTTATTTTTGCCCAAGCTTGCCTCTAACCTTAAACCTAAACACATACCTTAATCATGATGCAAAAATTGACCTATTAAGTAATTGTTGCACTTTTGCTAAGTTGTAAAAATCATACAAATTGAGGCTCTTTGGTCTATGCATCATCTACCTACCTACACTAAACATAAACCATAAAACTTGCACCATGATAAGCAATAAATGAACCAAATTTAAATACCTACATCAACTGCTATCCAAAGCAATTGAAAACTTAAGCATATGGTGTGGCACAAATGAAGTTTAAGGTTTATGGTTTTTTTATTTAGTTTGAAAACAAGGATTGAAAGTATTAGTTCTTGTATCAAACTAACTCCATTGCACCAAAGATGCTACCTGAGACTTACAACATGATACATAACATAAAACATTGAAATTCTAAATGCATTTGGTTGTTAATGGTTTAGTGAAAGCTCACTTGCATTTGTTTCAAGATGGGAAATAAATCAACAAAAGATCATGAAATGAATAAGATGCAAGCTCCAAGTTCAAATTCAAGTTGTGTGTGTTGAATTTTCCAATTGCAAATTTGCAAAATTTACAAATTTGTAGATTATTCATCACTTGCACCACTGCCATTAACATGGTTAATTTGGTTTCATTGTCACACATGTGAGGGGATACTATTGGACCAATTTAATCTCAACATTCATCCCAATCAAAAAGAGCCATGCCACAAAATCCGAAGGTTTATTTACATGAAGCCATATAGGCCTTCAAGTTTCTAGTTATAGTTGGCACCAAAATTATAGACCTAGGGGGCTACTTATAGGCTTATATTAGATATGACCGTATAAAAAATGAAATAGTTTTACATCAAAAGTGATTTGATATTCATTTCATGTGAAATAATTCAACATCAGAATTGTCCAATTCATAAATGATAAAAGTGATCAATAACTAAAAGGTTTCAATCAAAATTGATAAACACAAATTGCATTTGTGATCAATCAACCTTTTGAAACATTAAGGTAATGGCATCAACAAAACATTACGATCATAAAAAATAGCTAGATAGTTGGATGGTTACAAAATTGGATCAAAGACAAATATTAGGCATCAAATTTGGATCAAATGGGTTTTTTTATTGGTACTAATGAAATTGGGTTAACATGTTAAAACACATCATAAGGCACACTTACATAAGGCATCCAAAAATCTAAAATAAGGAATCTATGGATACATCCATGTTGCAACCATAAACCTAATCTTGCTAAAATTTGAAAGTTCATCAATTAGAAGGTTAATCCAACAATAGACCCATAGATTTTAAGTTTTAATTTGCGCTTTAAAATATGTTGGTAAAATGAAACCACGAGCTAGGTCAATCCATCAATTACAAATTTGTGAGGGGAATAGAAATTGGTTATAATATACAAATTTTGTGACAACTAACACCGTAAGTAGCAAATATTTCATTCAAAAATTCTTCACTTAAAACTAAACAAACATGGCCAAAAACATTTCTAGGCATTGCATTTAAAACTCTACACAATCCTTAAGAAAATATTTATAAACCTTTTTTAGAATATTGTTTATTAATAAATGAAATTAGGTTTTGAGATTTTAAACGTGTTCCATGTGACTATTTTCCCCACAATAGTAAACAAATCCTTGCTTATTTGGCAAAGTTGTAAAACATGGAAGGATTTAACTAATGGTAAGCATAACAAAATGTGTTCAATCACCACAATATCTACAAAAGGCGATAATGAAGCACTAAAGGCATACAAGATTTTTGTTTGGAGGCTACCATTTGATATTTGAAGGCATGGGTATCAAAAACTTGCAATTTTGGGCTTGGAGGATAAGCTTTAATTCCAGTCTTCTCAAAGATTGTGCTAAAAAGTGACCAACAACCTTTTGCACCAATTTGCACACCTTGCAACAAAAAATCGAAAGTGACCACACTAAAAGCAAGGACTCCCACAACATGAGCTGATGGTGTTAACAATATCAAAAAAAGGTTTTCATGCTCCCACAATGATTGTGTAAGAACCATTGTTATGTTGTTTTGAAAAGAACATAGTTTGACCCTAAATTTTCACCTACCTAAGCTCTCACTTTCAAGTGATAATTATAGACGTTTCCATGTGATGGTTCTTATTGTTTCCACCTCTTTTTCCATGTAGCAAATGTGGTCTTCATTTCCTCTCCTAACATGTGAAGGTCAAGTGAACCTTTGGTTATCCTTTCCACATGCTCAATGCCGACTATTCTTTTAATATAAACACACACACATAACAAACCTTGCACAAGTTGAACACACAAGTTTCAAAAGTTTAAAAAAAACCCACAAAAAGAGATCTCACACAACTTCAACATGCGGGCCTAGAAATATTTGCGCAACACAAAACATAAGATACAAGAAATTGTTTTGTTTGTGGGTTTAAAAGGAAAATCCAATTTCATTTTCGATTTGTTTTTCTTCAATGAACTTTTTTCTTAATATATTAATTTCACCAAAACCCAAGGTTTTGGTCTTATGTCCTACCTATTTGACAAAAAACTTAAATATGTGGATAATAATTAGAAGTATGATACACAAACATGATTATGATTAATGGTAGGAAAGGTACTTAGTCCTTTTTAGTTTTTGTCATGTTTTTGTGTTTAAAAGTAGTTCCACCAATGATGTGCACATTTAATTTTGGATGAAATACAACACATAAATGTTGGTATGATTCAAGATTTGTTGTTTGGGCCAACAAATCCCTAGATGATTCAAATGGCACTAAGTGCCCTTGCATAGTGAAATGATTGTTGTCCATTGGCTAACTATACAAATCGGCCAACTATTGCAATTAAATTATTTCTCATTTTCATATCATTTCAATTTGATGTTTAAATGTTAGGGTTAAGAAATAATACCCTTTTTGGTTACAATAAACACAACTACCAGCACAAATAAGGGTAGGGTTGAAACTTCTCTAAGTTATTGGGTGATTTTATTGGTCTTGCCTCTTCATTATGGACTAACATGTACACCTTATGATTTTTAAAAAAAAAGGTTGGTCCACTATTTTTCTCACGAATTAGCACACTTGTGTTTTGAATAGATAGGATATTTTTTATTTCCTCATTAGAAAATTCATTAAACTTCTCCCAAAATTTTCAGAAATAAAAGATCAAAGCTAAGAAGTTAAGGCTTGCGATTACTTCCAAAAGTGCTTGATGCCTAATAGATAATATGTTTTTCAATTATAACAATACATCAACTAGTTTTCTAACTAATCCATTATTCTCTTGAGTGTGGGAACATGCAAATGGAGTAAAACAAGGAACTAGATATATGAACAAAGAACAAAATAATAAGGAAAACATAAGGAGTAGAACACAAGGTAAAAAACTAACCATGTGAACAATAAAGAAAGGAAACAATGTGGTAATGCTTTACATTTTGGCCCTATAAGCTTGCATTTCAATTATGAATATTATGTGTTGTCTTTTTGTGCAACTCAAGTTTAACAATTATTGATGAGCGGACTTTGATCTATTTGAAGAAATACAAACAATGTAAAAACATGTGTTAATGGGTGGGTACTTGGTTTGGATAATTAAAACTACAAGTTTGAATTTGATTTTTAAAGCTCCAATTAGTACAAATCAAATTGAAATTGAGCTCAATTTTGGTAATTGGTTCTAAAAATTGAATTGGAATTTATTTTCTTGAATAACCAAAACTAAAATTCAATTTTCAACTCCAATTGTGTGTGGCATTGGAATTGAAATTAGAACTAACATTTTTAAATTTTTTGAAATATGACTTTTTGGGCAATTGAACCATTAAAATGCCCATTATAACATAATCCTTTTCTTGCACATTACAAATGCACACATGTCATTCAAAGCATAAAATAAGTAACAAAACACATAAGTTATGGCTATTTCTTAAAAATTGACTTGTGGGCATTAATACAAAAAGGGAGGTGCAATTCCTTAATTGAAATAATTATGGGATTTTAAAAGTGAAATAATTTCACCCTACCCTCATAATTTAACCTCATTCAAAGTCATGTCACTATATGGTCACTTTGTAATCATCATGTTTTAGTAGTAGTTGACATTATACTCTATTAATTGAAGTAATCCACTATAATAAATAGGTTTTTAATTTTATTTTTCTGGGCTATTATACTTTAGGCTATTTTAGGCTCTTCTACATTAGGTTATTTGAAACTATAATATTAGATGTTATTCTTGGCTATTCTTGAATGTTTTTAGTCTATTGGGCCCAACATTATTATTTGTTATTCTAGATTATTCCACTGTAAGTTATTTAAAAATATTC
Organism: Sphagnum tenellum; assembly: GCA_963921925.1. Lineage (NCBI taxonomy): Eukaryota > Viridiplantae > Streptophyta > Sphagnopsida > Sphagnales > Sphagnaceae > Sphagnum > Sphagnum tenellum. Next base: position 6,071,748 of record OY998149.1, read on the forward strand.
CAAGTTATTCCACCTTAGGCCATTCTAAACTACTTTTTATTATTTTAAGTTATGCCACCGTAATCTATTTAAAATTATTAAATTTTAGGTTATTATTATAGTAGTTTATGTTATTCCACCCTAAATTATTTAAAGTTATTCTACCCATTATCAAATATTTTACCTTAGGTTATTTAAAATTACTTTAAGTAATTTGAATTATTCTATCCTAGGTTATACATTAGATAATTATAAATTACACCTTATAATAACATACGGTGGAATAATTTAGAATAGCCAGAAAATGCCTAAAGTGGAATAACTTAGAATAATTTCAAATAATCTAAAATAACCTAAGGTGAAATAACCTAGAATAGTCATAAAATAAAATAAAATAATCTTAAATAACTTAGGGTGGAATAACCTATAATAATTGAAAATAACTTGGGTATAATCACCTATAATATGTTAAAGTCGAATAACCCAAAATAATTATAAATGTGTAGGGTAGAATAACCAACATAACCTCTGGTGGAATAACCTATAATAATCAAATATAACTTTGGGTAACAATTTTAAATAATTTACAATAGAATAATTTATAATAATCAAGAATAATTTAAGGAAAAGTAGAATTTTTAATGAAATAAATAGAATAAATCATAATAATTTAAAGTAAAATGACCACAAATAGCCACGAGTAACCTATGATAGGATAATTTGAATAACCTAAGGTTGAATAACTTAAAATTAGCAAAAGTAAGACAAATTATAGTAATTTAGAATGGTAAAAATTAACTTAAGATGGAATAACCTTGAATAAACAAAAATAACCTAGGATGGAATAAATTAAAACAACTTATAATAACTTATAGTACAATAACCTAAAATAGTCAAAAATAAACTAGTGTGGAGTAACTTATAATAGTTTACAATAACCTACATTAACTTAGTAACAGTTGAAGGTTAATATAGGAACTTTACTTATGGTAGCCTACACATAGGTTAAAAAAACAATGTGAGGAATAATATGTGGTGACAAATCATTTCATTCATTTAAACAATGATCCAATGGTTAAAAAATTGCCTTTTAAGCATGGAGGTGAGAGGAGGTGCGGAGTTCAAACCTTCACATTTGCACAAATTGGTGGGTTAAGTTAAACTAGGTTTTTAGGTCCTTATTCTAACTTAGGTTCCTAGCAACTTGTCTAGCCTAATTATGAACTAAGTGTTTAAATTAATGAATCAACCATTAGTCAATTAAATTAACTATTAACGAATTAACTATTCACGAATTTAATTAACTATTAGTGAAATTCCCTTGTTTATAACAACTAGTCTTCGTTCATTAAGGGGTTGACCATTGTAAAATTGTGGACCCAATTGAAATAAGACTTTGACAAAGGCTAATGGGTAAAATCTTCAAAAATCACAAATGAGAAAGCAATATTCAAAGATTATTAATCAAAAGAATGAAATGAAAATGAAAGCAAATGAGAAGGCAATATTCAAGGATTATAATCAAAAGAGTGAAATGAAAATGAAAGCAAATGAGAAGGCAATATTCATGGATTACTAATCAAAAGAGTGAAATGAAAATAAAAGCAAATGAGAATTTCCAACTATCCATGGAAGGGCCCATGAAGGTAACTATTTTGTAGCTTAAGTTTTTGTACCTTTGAAAGTTATTGTCCAATAGACCAATACTTTCCCAACCTTGTTGCATTAATTTTATTGAATTGTTACTAAACTACTCTTATAGGGTCAAAATATTATTGGGATACTCTTTTTGGAACTCTAAGGATTCATTCCTAAGACACTCAAATTCACCTTTTTTTTTCTCACTTTTCCTATGATTTGTTTTAGTTTTTTTTTAAAAACTTTAATGTCAATTGAAATAACTTTGTTCCAAATTTTATTTAAAATATTTATTTTTTTAACTTATGAAAGTAAAAATAGGAAAATTTATCCAATGTGGGCCGTGTTCTATCAATGGTCCAAAATTCCCATAAATTTCACTAATAACTAGGAGGCCCATAGGACTAGCTAGTCTAAGCATATTTATCACTTTTACCATGATAAATTTATTCAAAATCTAATGAAATACATTGTGAACTAAAACACATATTGGTGTAGTGAAGGGAATTGAACCCTTAAACTACCCATTGTAGTACAAGTTGCTTGCAAAAAATATACAAACATACACATTATACACAATAGCAAAATTTGTTAGAACCTTAATATTTACTTATTATCCTTAATAATTAAAGAAAATTATAAGGATACATCAACCTTATTAAATTCATGGAAGTTGAAGGCCAAAGGGAAAAAACTAGATTTCAATTTATTTAAACCAAAATTATGTGTCAAAGGCATATTGAGTTTGCATATCCTTTCAAGTTGTAATTGTTTTGTGTATGGAAAATTTTATATAGTGTATAAGATTGTTGAACGAACATCCTAACCACAAGGTCCATATGTGTTGTTAGTCAATCCAAAAACTTAGATTTGATGAAATTAAAATTGTTGAAACATCTTTCATAAATAACAAACTTTAAAATGTGCATGACAACATTATGGAACACAAAGTTCACTATGAGTCAAATTTAATTTTGATTTAAGGGTTAGATGAAGAAGATTGGATAAAATCAATGTACGTATAATATATAATTCATAGTCTTTTCATAACCACAAGACTACATTTTTTTTATTCATGACACGATACCAAGCAAAAGAAAATTTGAAAAAAATGTAATTTTTAATTACAAAATGAATTGCTCAAAAAATTAGAAAAACAAAGTTTTTTGGAATGGGTTTTCAACCAAAAAAAAATTAAACTTCAAAATGGTCTTAGCTTCAATTTATGTATATTAATATCATTCATCTATAAAAAAAAAGCCAAAAATTCCACCAACGACCTTAATTTTGAAATATATATGCAAAATTTCAAATTTTGTGACATATATTATTTTCTCACAAATATAGTCTTTACTTGCTAATCATAGAAACAAGTGTGTGCATCACCGACCTATTTTGAAAAACTTAATCAATGCTAAAATTAGATAACATACAAAGAAAAATGCATAATTTCAAATCTCTATCCATATGACATGAAAATAATAATCTTTTAGAAAGCTACTTATGAATATAGGGTTGAACTTCCGAAAGTAATAGAGGGTAGATGTAGAAAGGAAATAGTGGATCTGGATTGGGTTCAAGTTCTTCAATATTTGTTGGATATTTTAAAGAAATTAGTCTTATATTAGTTTAAGTCGAAGGCTAATCAAATATATTCAAACCAAACAAATTTAATCCAAGATGTGATGGTGATACATTGAAAAAAAATTAATTGCAAAAAATTATATTGGTGATTACAATTTTGAGGGGAAAGGGGGAGGGGGGGAAGGGGGGTATTGTGCTTTCACCCACACAAACATTGTTGAAGGTGACCATTGATGAATTGCAAGCGGTCAAACAAATGAACAATGGTGAACTGCATGTGTACAAAGAAGAGGAGATAGCGAGTCACAAGTGCATGAAGGGTTTAAGGTTCATGATTTGGATAATGAAATTTGTCAGATAGGTGATTTGATGGATGGCTTTTTTTGGCACCTCCTAATATCATCAAATTGAAGGTTTTAACGAAAGGGAAACATTGATAGATGGCTATTTAATGCTATTCATGATGGGAGATATGATTTTTGGCAAAATAACCAATTCTTTCCAAAAAAACTCCTTTATTGATGTGACCAATCCTTGACCAATGGCAAATTTTGGCGATAACCTGCCAAAAAATGAAAACTATTAGTCCCATTGAAATGTAAACATTTTATATAGGTATCTTTTGGTTTAACATTGACTTATAGGAAAGGTGGACAATGAAGAAAAGCTTGGGGACCATAGGCTTCAAACTTTTGTTCTATGCTCACTCTTTTTGGAAGGTCAATTGGGTGTTTCAGTCCAAAATGTAGAACCAAACACTCACTTTGTAACAATTGGCAAAGTTGAATTTGATGGCAATGACTCACTTGAAACTTGATGTTTACACCAATGTTGAACATTTTTTTAATTTTTTCATAACCTTCAATTTTGATTTATAAAAAAATTGAAACCATTTTTTGAAATGTTTTGGAAACAAAAACTTTGTCTGATTAAAAAAAGAAGTTTTTAAATCCTTTCAGTTCCTAATTGTGTTGGTCATTTCTTGACACAAAAAGGTTATATGTGACAATCTTTAGTTGTTATATGTTGAAATAAACAGAAAATGAAATTCGTTTTTAAAATTTGAAATTATATATATTTTCATTCATCTACTATAATATTGTGAAAAGAGGAGTGAAATTATTCAGATGTAGCCTATGATAATTATGATGATTTTCAACATGTCAACTTCACATTTTCACAAAATTTCATTTCATTATTTCGAGGATTATTTAATGACGGAACTGACCTTAAGGTAAGGTAGTATGTTAATGTTCACCTCATGTTTTAGGGTGTTAATTAGCCTCATTCATTGGCTTATTAAAAAATCAATTTCAAAACTTTAACTAGGATTCATAAATGTTCATAAATGTAACCCTATCCCTTTGCACAAAGTGTGAAAGAACTAGATGTAGATTGTTTTTCAAACCAAGGAAGGTGAAATGTTGAAAGAACTTGGGCCAGAAAAGAATTGGCCATGGACATTGCAAGTCTTTTTTTTTTTGGCAAGGGAACAGAGGCCCGAAGGGTAGTTCAACACATTTGTCCTTAAAAATAAACATTACCTTGCAAAACATGACCATATTCCTTGAAGAACACAACCATTCCTCAAGGAACACATTTGTTCATTAAAAAAACATTTCCCCAAAGACAAACCATTTAAAAAAAAACGCAACCATTTTCTATGAACGATTGTCTTTGTTTTGAATGATAGCCATCCAAAACAAAGATGGAGATGACAAAAACATTTAAACATTGATAAAACCTAGTATCACAACTATAATTGACATGGTCATCAATATTAGGGAATAAGAGATTTTTTTTTGAAAATTGGTTTTGGATGGGGGCATCGTTGACGGGCATGTGTAATTTTGTGTCACAAACTAAGCTATATTTTATTGGTTGCTACTACTATGTAGTGTTTGCTTAATCTATGTAGTGTAATGTAATTTGGGTGAGCAAATCAAACCCTATATCAATTTCAAAATGTTCAACAATCTATGTTAAAGTGGTTTAGGTATGGATGACCTCTTTGTATTACCTTTAGTGCTTGTAACTATAGATAGAGCCTATATCTGTAAGGCTTGCAATTCTAGTATAATAGTCTGCCCCATGATATAAAGTGCATAGTAATGCCCTAACAACAAAGCATTACTTGAGTAAAAAACCGACGCAAGCCAGCCCAGCTAGGGCTCTTGCTGGTAAGACAAGAAATTAGATGGAATTGTCGTGTGTGGGGATGTTTCACAAAATGGAATGGCGGCCAATGAGCTTATTATGGGTATGTTTTTAGTTCCCTTTGTTCCATAAGCTTAGGTTCATAAACCTTTTTTTTCCAGTTTTTGGGGGGAGGGTGGATGTTGTTCATTCACTCAATCATCTTTGACAAGGAAAGTAAAAGAATGAGAAAAATGAAGCCTTACGCTATTGATGTAAGTTAAAGCAAAGTTGTGCAACTTTGTTGAAATAGAATAACACCAAGGAACAATGGAAGAGAAGAAACAGTCCTTGTGTGGTTTGCTACATGGATAAAAAGAGGTTTTTGGAGTTGCTTCACATATATGCATGTTTTGGGGTGGCTTCTAGACATGTATTTTTGCAGTTTTTTTATAAAAAGAAGGCTTGGTCTTTAGGTTGGAACTTGGAAACCCTCTCCCATATTGGTTTGCAGCTGGACTTGCAGTGTCCTATGTCTTTTGGCATTGCTTGATGGTGGGTAGTTTGCAACTTGTATTGAATATGGGTTGTGAAACAAACCCGTTTTCAAGTAAGTCTCAGGGCTTCTTTTACTTGGGTTTACTTGCTAACTACAATCTGGAGCTTGTCCTCACCCCTAATTCCTTAACAAGTTCTTCCCAGGCCCATAAGTTTCCAATCCACCCTTTGTTGGAGCTGCAAAACAAAACACACCAAAACACACCAAAACTGGCCAAGGTAGATGCAATCAGCAGCATATTGACAAGATGAAGAAGAGTGGTGAGCCTGGATTATGAACCAAAATACGCTTCAACAGGTTGCCCATGAGGGCCCCCCCTCCTTTGTCTCTTTGAAATGATTGTTTGTGAATCTAGCGGTTGGTTGGGTCTGATTGCAGCTAAAAAAGTAGAAGTTGGAACTTTACTCTACTTTTGCCAACTGCCATCCATCCATCCCCCCATTTGGCAAATCCTTTTTGATACATTAGAGTTATCTGTAAAGAAAGGAAAAAACACGGCATGAGGAACCATGAGTTTGGTCATACATGGGTGAGATTCAAAAACAACATGCAGAAAACTCCGAAAACCCTCAGTTTTGGTGGGAAAGTGAGTTTTTTTTTTAATATCCTGTGCTTCCTTTTCCCTGAGCGCGTCTGCAACACGGGGTCTCTTTTTCCGATTTTGGGATGTAGCCAAGAGGTGGTGGCTATAGTCTCGCATGTGATTTTGCCAAATTTGGCCACCTGGAATTTGGTTCTAAAATTTCCCATGGAAACCATTTGGGAACCAGGATTGTGAGTTTTTAAGAACTGGGGATATCCAGAGGTTAACCTGTAGAGATAATTGTTGGTTCTGGTCCATGTTATAAAAAACAGGACCAAAACTGGGTTTGAATTTTACAACCAAAAGCAAAACTGGAATCAATTTCATTTTTTTAATTTTTATTTTGAAGCAATAAACCCAAGACCGAAACCTTCTACTTTAAGAACTGGACCTGGACCTGCTCTACTTTATTTATTAGAAGTGTGGGTGACATTTCAGGTACTAATATGTGTATATTATGGATGGGCATGTTCCATAGAAGTGCATGTATCAAGATGAGAAGTTTTAAGACTGGAATATCTAGACCCATTAGTGGAAGTTTTTGATGTAAAAGCATGGGGGGTGAGCTTCACCCGTATAAAGGGCCTACATGGTGAAGTCAAGCATAGGCCAAGATCTGATGAACTATTGTAAGGGCTTTACATGACATCTTCTTTATTTTTTTTCTCACAAAAAAAACGTGCGTGTTCATAAAAATGAAATGCATGTAGAGGTGGGCATTTTGTTTTCCCAAACAACATGTTTTTTCACACTCTATAAGAGTAATTGCAAATACATTTTTAAAAATGAGCAACTCTTTATGTTTGAAGTTTGAATGTAACAAGTTTGATGTAAAGGTGAGAGTCAATGTGTGACAAGTTGCTTGTTATCACATGATATGAGTTTTTAGACAGTTTCTATTCGTTTCAACATTGTGCAAATTTGGAACAATAGCATTTTTGCAATATACCCAGTTTGATGATCAAGATGCTAAACACTCCCCCGCCTCCCCAAATGAGCTTTGTCCAAGACACTCTTCAAGTGATGATTCATTGCTTGGATGGTTCTTCGTAAGTTTTGATTGATATTCTACCAAAAAAGAAAAGAAAAGAACATTGTTGTAGTAAATGCTAGAAAATAAACTAATGGTGGGTATTGTCAGTGGATCTCCCTGAAATATTGAATTTAAATCTTTATGGGTGATAGTAGAATGTCAATAATTTTAAAAAAAAATTTATCATACAACTCTTGAGGATGGGGAAAACAAATTCCATAGAACAACAACAATGCAAAACCATGTAATGCTTAAAAAATAGGCGCAAGATGAACCACCAATTTCAATTTCAAAAAACTTTTATCCCGTCCATATAGGTACAATTGGCTTGTGATCACTGGCATTCATACATCATGAAAGTCATGGCCTAGTTCTTTGCAGCTTTTGGTCTACCATTTCTTAGCCACACTCACAAGGTTATGATTACAACTCTTGTTGAATTGAATTTGGCTGGCTTAACCTTTGCGTTGTTATTTGATAAGATTTTTGTTTGTTGGCTATTGGGTGATGGCCGTGTGATTCTTTTTTGTGGCAATGTCTTTGAGATTTAGTGAAAAACATCTGAGGAAAATGTTGCACACCCTGTTTTTTCAATGTGAAATGTGCTTTTTCAGCAAAATCTGATCACTTTTGCAGAATCAATTCTTTTAAAAAACACTCATTGACCTGTGCCTAAAGGTTGAAGCCAAGGATTCGAAAAATATTAAATTGTTTAATATTATTCCGATGACTCTACATTCACTTGGGTTTACAACACTTAAGTGCTCAGGGCAGACCAGATCCAAGGGGAGGGTTTCATTGTTTCTGGTGTTCAAACAAAACTTGAACCTCTCCTACTGGTGTATCTGGCACACTAAAATCCATCAAAAGTGGATTAAAATTGAGAAATTTATGGCCCCCCCCAAATACCAGTATCTGGCACACTAAAAGCCATCAAAAGCTGTTCAGAATTGAGACATTTATGGCCCCCCAAATTAGAGGGGTCAAGAACTCAGAAAAACAAACCACTGAACGTTACAAAGCCAGTTCCTAAACACCCAAAAAACTCTTTGCATGTTGCTTTGTTATTATTAGAGTTCAAAGATGATTTGTGGAATTGAAGGTGGCACTCCAATAATATTTTAAATTGGTTAAAATGAAAAGAAATGAGAAAGTTAAAAGTTTTGAAAGTAAGAGAGGTCCAAAAAGAAGAAGAACAGAAAAGAACGTGTTTCGCAAGTTGGAAAGCTTTTTTTTTTTTTCTTGTTATTATTTCATTACTCCTTTTACTTTCCATTTCAAAGACAATTTCTAGAACTTGAGGTAGGATTCCTGTAACATTTGAAATCACTCAAAATGAAGCACATAGATGATAAACATCTAAATAAATGTTTGGTGATAATGTAGTGATCGATGATGAGTAGTTCTACCTTAGTAATTTTGAACCTCAAAAGATTAGAACTTAAAGCTCTAAACTAGGTAAGAGGAGACAAATGATTTGATGCTTCATTTACTTCAAAGATCTATTCAAATTTAATTTGTTAAGTATCTTGTTTTCTTTCTTTCTTGTGCAATTTTGGGTTCAGTTTGGTTGTAGTTTTAGTGTTCAACTAAGAACTATGTCCATTCATATTTTAGAAAAAATGTAATCTGAAATGTAATAACAATTAAATAAAAAATGGAAAATATCATGGCATGGGTCTCCCGTATTTTAATTTTTACCTTTATTCCTCTATTTAGTTTCACATTTTGTACAATGACTGGGATTCAATTTGGAATTCAAACTTCTCCAACCAGTGTTTCTTTTTTACTGGTGTATTTTCGCCAAATTTGATTTTGACGTATACAAAGGATTTTTCATGGGGGAAAAAAAAGCTCAAATGGCCCAAATTTGCTAGATTTGAAATATAAAGGATTCCAAATCGCCTTCCCAAAGGTCGTGAAGAATATAGATGGACCTTTATCCAGGAATGACCTTCAGAGCTCATTCCTCCAAATTTGGAAAGACTCTCCTCCAGTACCAACCTTAGTGGGCTTTACGACTTTGCATCACCTAATAGAGTTACCCATAAAATCACTCTGTCTTCACCATAGCTTTGGGGCTCTTTTCATCCCCTAACCTCTTTCAGTGGTATCTGCAAAGTAATGAAATTGTATTAAATCTTAGTATGAAATGCTGAAACTCAGCATTCAATGGAGAAGGTTCTAGAGTAGTTAAAGTAGTTGTACAGGTACGAGCGGCGAAACTATATGTAGCAGCGGTGGAGGCGGTTAAGAAAAAGCAACCCACCAAAATTGATGGGTTTCTAAGTTTCTCCCCTTTGAATGCTAATGTACTTTCTTGCAGGTTTATGACCAAACTCAGGGTTTTGGTGCTGTGTTTTTCTTAATTTATGGATAACTCTAATCCCTCGCCATGTCATTTATTTGGTTCCAGCTTTGGCCCTCTGCCTCCAACCTCGAGTCACTTTGTTTTTCTTTTAACCCCAATGGTAATTTTTGGGCTTAAATTATTTTGTGAGCTTGGTTGAATATGTTACACCTTAGCTCTCAATTTCTTGGATTTAGTAATAGCCCAAGATGTCAAAGGATTAAAATATTGAAATGGCTTTCCCTTGAACGTGGAATTGATGAATTTTATAAAGCTTAGAACCATTGACCCAAGGGAACCACCCAGTCTAGAAAATTTGACCCAACCTCAAAACCAAGATGTGTTATATTATTCTACACATATGAAATAAGCCTCTAAATTAGTCGGTCATCCAATTTTTAAAAATTGCCAAACCTGGACCTTAACAGTTCCTCTTCAAACCAAGAACGGGGCTACATTGGTAAAAAAAAAAAAAAAAACTCCAAATTATGTCTGAACATTATGATTATACCATACTTAGAATAGAAAAAACATTAGGGTCTCTGAGTCCCATTTTAACAATTCCTTGATTAGTTAAATTATTTTTAATTAATTCTCAATTTTTGAAAAACATTCAGCACTTTATGTCAAAATTTTCAATACTCCAATCCAAAATGTTACAATAGCTCTTGAAGGGTTTAGGGTTAAACCCTAAACCTCAACTTTGTCAAACTTATTAGTACAAGGTGTGTGTGAGAGCATCTTTCCAATGAAAGATGTTAAATAAGCTATGGATCCCTTATTGCAGGCAGTACAAAAGCCCTGCTTCTTTTTTTCATGATCTGCACTTGGGCTCATGGATGATGCCCAGACACACTTTGGGTCTTTTAATGCATGTTTTGAGCTAGATGCCCACCCATTAAAACCTGCATAGCAAGGATCCAAAACTGTGTGTGTTTGAGCAGCTCCAAGATCTTGAACAGGAAAATGGGCAGTCACAGAAAAAAGAAGAAGCTTGCAGTAATTGCTTGCAATAATGACCCATACCTTCTTTAAGGACACTTCCCTTTGAGATCTCTCTCTCTTTTGGAATGTCCAAAAGGCCGAGCTGGGTTGTTTGTCTTGCAATTGAATTTGTGTAAGTGAGATGTCTGCCTTGGCTGATTGGACATCAAAGCCTTTATCCAATTAGCCCGGATTGCAAGTAGTTTCAGTTGCTTTTGTAGCTGGGTTTTTTTTATATAAAAATTATTATAAAAGCACAACAGCAGATCTGACCGACAAGCTCTTGGCGCTCCCCAAGTCAAGCTCAGTGGTAAACAGGAAGCCTTGCAGGGGTTTCACCTGCACACCCCCACACCCCTGGGTTTGAACCCAGAAAGGTCCCAAACAAGGGCTATACCACTGAGCCATCACCCTTGGGTTCTTTTGTACCTGGAGCTCACAACTGAGTACTAGATCCAACTCTTATATTCTTATTTAACCGAGTCCATCCAGCGTAGCTAGTACATTTTCTTTGAGAGTAGAAGCGAGTATTTGAGCTTGGGTTGTATTTGTGTTTTTGTATTTGACGATTTTTTTTCCTTTTCCTTTTCTCTTGAGGAGCACCTGCCTCGCTCTGAACTTTGTGTGGACCGGGGATTAGAAGCTAAAAGACTTGTAGACAGTCTCCATAACTGGTGCAGATCGACATGCAGACTTGGACGAGCGAGGAGTTATGGAGTTGGAAATTTTTGCAGCCTGGGGTATTGATTCCATTGCTGTTGATATTGTTGCCATGGGTGCATTGGTTTGTGATCAGCTCGGAGGAGAGAAAAGGGCTGAAGTTGCCTCCAGGGCCTCGACCATGGCCTATCGTAGGCAATCTACCGCTCTTTGCAGGTTGTAGTACCCATCGACGCATGATGGAGCTCAACAAGAAATACGGGCCACTCTTGTATCTTCGTCTCGGGTCTAGACCCACAGTGGTGACAAACAGCCCAGCAATCGTGCGTGAGTTTCTGAAGCATCAAGACCATGTGTTCTGTTCAAGACCCCCTAGCTCAGCTCGCGACATCATGGTATACGGAGGCGCGGGGTTCGCGCTCAGTGAATACGGTCCCCACTGGCGTCATCTGCGCAAGATTTGCATTCAGGAGCTTCTGGCACCCAGTCGACTTCAGCGTTTCCACAAGGACAGGCACGAGGAAGCTCAAATTCTCGTTGCACAGGTGCTTGAGATCGCTTCTAAACAAGCTGGCCAGGAAGTCGAATTGCGAGAACTCTTGACTACTTTCACTATGAACATCGCCACAAGAATGATGATGTCCAAGAAGTACTTCAGTGCGTCGGCGGCAGACGTGCAGGGATCAGTACAGGAAGCGGCGGCTTTCAAAGAGTATCTGCATGTAGCATTCAAATTACTGGGTGTTTTCAACGTGGGTGATTACATCCCGTTTCTGAAACCGTTTGATCTTCAAGGCTACGAACGCCAGATGAGGAAGGCGATGCGCAAGGCAAGAACTTTTCTCGACGTCATCATGCGAGAGCACTACGAGGCTGCCTTGAAAGCTCGAAGCTGTAGAACTACTAGTAGCGGGGGTGGTAGTAGTGCAGCAGCAGTCGATGCAGACATTCTGCAATCCGCCCATGACTTCGTGGACGTCCTCTTGGCTTTGCCTGGTGAAAACGGCGCTGAACGCCTATCTAATGACACCATTCAAGCTCTCATTCTGGTACGCAACTCTCATGACATGTAGACTAGACTACCAGAGTGACAACATTAAAAAAAATTCAAGGTTTTCTCTTCTTTGCAATACAATTTAGCTCCTCACAGAAACCCAAAAAACAATAGTATTGCTACAGTTGCATCAACCAAAGCTGGGAGTAAAGTGGAAATCTCACAGAAAACCAAAAACACCATTGCTGCTGTTGCATGAACCAACGCTGGGTGTAAGTGGAAATCCCACAGAAACCCAAAAACACCATGGCTGCTGTTGGGTGAGGATGTAAGGGACGGGGTTAAGGGACAGACTAGAAGGACTCGCTAAGGAACGATGTAGTAGTGTCCATTTGGTCCCACCTGTTGAGGAATGCTCATGACCTCATGTTTTTTTACTGTGTGAACTGTGAGTTCATTTCTTATTTTTCACTACAGTTTCTGGTTTGAAATTTCAACCTTATTGAACTCTTTGTCCCTAGTTAGTGCCTTGTGATCTTTGCATGTTGTTTATGACAATGTTCACCTCGCGCCTTAATGATAGTGTTCACCTCGTGCTTTGTCATACACTTCAAAAGAAGAAGATATATGCTGATCTTTGAATTGTTGCTGTGTCACAGGAGTTAATGGCTGTGGCCACAGAGACTTCGTCGGTGCCCATGGAATGGACTTTGGCAGAGATGGTGAGAAATCCCCAAATGCAAAAGAAGATACAAGAAGAGATTAGCAAAGTATGTGGTAAAGATGAGAATGGAATCGAAAGCGTGGTACAGGAATCTCATCTCAATGAGCTCACATACCTCAAGGCAGTGTTCAAGGAGACACTCCGGTTCCATCCTGGTGGTGCCTTCATTGTCCCACACATGTCAAGAGAGCCCACCAAAGTGGGAGGCTATGACATACCTAAAAACACCACCGTGCTTATCAACGCTTTGGACATGGGCCGGAACCCTGAATCCTTTGACAAGCCTGAAGAGTTTTTGCCAGAAAGATGGCTCGACACGGGGAATGTGGATCCTCTTAGGATTGATCCCGAGATGCGTTCAGTGCCTTTTGGTGGAGGCAGGCGAGTATGTCCAGGTGCTTCACTGGGGCAATGCATTGTGACATTAGGACTTGCTCGGTTACTACAAGCCTTCGATTGGCAACTCCCTGAGGGTAAGGATGACATTGACATGGAAGAGGAAGCATTTGGACTCACTATGTCCTTGGTCACACCCTTGAAAGCTCGAGCAACTCCCCGACTTCCACCTCAATTCTATAATCCATGAATGTTCCTCAAATCAATTCGATAGCTATGGAGACTTATGTTCTTGTTTTTTGGAACTTGTGATAGCGATGGAGATTTATGCTCTTGTTTAACGAGCTTCAAAGCCCAATAGGAGTTTAGGCCCATGGGCTTTCACTCCTCTTAGCCACACCGTACCTAAAGGACAAGGCTTCCAGGGCTAATTCCATTACCTAACCTTGGATCTTAAACGAGTTGTAGAAAACCATAGCTGACCTATGCTAGAAAGGATGCAATCATGTGTAACATCACCAGCTTACTAAGTTTGTACATTTAGGCTCCTCTTAATGTTGTGTGCTAAATATAATTGTTCAAAATGTATAATTTATATAGTTAAATTGAGGAATTATTGTGGGTTGTCAAATTAATTATATTGTATCTTTTTTGTACAATTCTATTTATTCCAGTTAAACTAACTCGTTGCACTTAACTGATTTGAGAAATGATGAGTTTGAATCATCTGGCTTCATAAATCTTACTAGGAAAAAAAAATCAAAATAAATGACTGGATCTTTATTTGCAGCTTGTATGATCTAAATCATAGGGTGTTATGGTTATGTCATTTAGTTCTCATCTAGATGTGACTTTTCAACATGCAAAACCAACTTCACTCTCTGTCAATAAGATTTGTTGGACAAGAGTTGAAGCCACTTTAAGAGCTTTCTGTTCTATTCTCTGGAACATATTGCCAATTTAAAAGGTTTGTTCTACAACGATTTTGTAGCAATAACAATCTTGGTTGCTCACTTATTCCAGTAGTGTTTTCAGACTAAGATTGGTTAACTTGAAGGAAAAGTTTGAGGGATTCGGAGAATTCACATTTCTTAATCAATACACAATTTCTTTTTAGTTCTTCACTTAACCTAACTATTAACTGGGTGTGCATTCTTCCACATGTATGAAAAACCCACTAATTCCCTTTGTCTATCTAACCAAAAAAAATCCCATTTAACCAAATGTATTCAAAATTCTAGGTATTAAATTATGATGTGGTGTAAAGTGATGAATGAAACAAATCGGGCAGACTAAACTATAAGCGAATGTTCATGTGTCCATGGAGTAAGGTAGGGTGAGCTCACTTCAACCTTCACCACATGCCCCTAGTGTAGCCCTTGAAAGATGGAGTCCTTTTTTCCCTCAATTTCCAAAAAGCATCTAGCTAGTGATGATGTTGGTAAACTACTTTTCCCTCCCAACACTAGAAAGCTAGTTAGGTGAATGAGTAACCTACAAAAGAAATAAGCTTTTTTTTATTCTTATATCTGACATGTGTTTCCATGTTATGTCTACAAATCATGTCTTTTATGTGCTATCTTTTATGATTGATTTTAGTCTTAAAATATATATTGAAACTAGTTGATTATATAGACAACAATGATCAATCATTTATATTAACTATAAATTAGCACATTAGTCCTATCCAAAATGATGGAATGCTTAGTTGTGTCCACTATGTCATGTATATTTTGACTAAAAATTTACATAATGCTAATTGATGTTGCCTAATAGGTGGCTTTTCTATTTTACCTTAAAACTAACATAGCACTCAACGTTGAAGACTAATAGGTTGCTTGTTTGTTTTGCCTGAAAACTTACGTAATTGAAGTTGACTAGTAAGTAGCATTTCATGTTTGTGATTTAATAATTATTTATTAAATAATTATAACTGACTAATGAGACTAACTAGGGATTTGAAATATAAAACTGAGCTTAAGCATGTAAGTCACCTAAGCAATGTTTTCTTTTCAATTTTGTGATCTTGCCACATAGGTGATCATCCGCAAGGAGATTTAATCATGTTTGGCTATAGATTAGTTGTAAAAATAAAAAAATATTAAAATCATTTTATATACAGGCTACTTGCTTGAACAATGTTTGGGGTGACTTTTAAAATTTGGAATTGTTTTTGAAAAAAAAGAAATATTCAACATGGTATTATTTTTTTGAATTTTTTTTTTGTTAAATGGTGAAAATTCACCACCAAAAGAATGTCACACCAAACATGTAGGCCTTCTAAGCGAGTAGGTGTGTGGGCCTCCCATAGGTATGTGTTTGTGTGTAAACCACTTGTAAGTCCTTTAAGCATGTAGGTGTGTTGGCTTCCCTTACACATGTAGGGTTGTGGACCATTCATAGAGGTCATGTGTATGCATGAAGGTATGTACACATGAATAAGGTGTCACAAGAGGGAGTTGAATCTTTCATTTTCATGGCCACAAAGTAAGTCCTTATTGAACCCCCTACAACTTCAAATTGTGACAAATTTTGTTAAAATATAGCTATAAAGATGAGTAAATTTCAAAAAAATTTGTGTACATCCAAATTTTGAATTTTTTTTTCTATATCATATCTTCTTCAAAATTAAAATAATAAAAATGAACAATTATTTTCAAAGAACTTTCAAAGTTCAATGCATTGAATTGTACAAATTCACAAGTTTTAAAATCATTAATGAAGAATCATTTTGAAATTCAAATATGGTTTGCAAATTAACACATTATTATATTCTTTCAAATCATGTTCAATTGAAACAAGGAAATTTTTAATTTCGTATAATTTTTAAATACAATTTGAATTGGATATATACATATACATGGATATACATATTGAATTTTTTTTCAAAACTAGAAATATTAAAATGAACTTTGAGGTCATGTATATTTACTTCAATTATCCATAATATTTAACAATTCACCATGTATTTATGATTTTAAAGATGTGATGATTTGTCAAAATCACATAGTCTTTATTTATAATCTTACTATCGGTTTCATTGTCAATGTATCTTGCAATTTATCATTTATATATTTGTTTAAGAAACATTCTTGGGCCACTTTTGAAGCAATCATATTAATGTTGATTAAAATATGTTTTTGATAGGACATCATTACAAATTGAGCACGCAAATACATTGTCATTTGACATTAATCAAAAGTATGCAATTTCAAGGTCAATTTAAAATAGATGAAGACCTAAATTAGATTTTTTTCCCAACATATAAAATTTTAAATGCTCAAAATTCAATTTTATGTAATTATCTTATAATAAAAATTTGATTGTCAACATGTTTTTCAATTGAGTATTTCAAACATTATAAACAAAATATAGCCCTTGAATCTCATGTACCTAATCAACTTTCTACCATAAATCTCCACTAGAAATACAATTGAAAGTTTTTAAAAGCAAAGAAACTTAGTTAATTACTTTTTTAATTTTACCAAAAAAAACTAAAACATACATACACTTGGCATATCAAAATAACATTATCAATAACATAAATCTAACAAAATTTGTAATATGTTGCAAACAAGGTTCTTTTTCAATTTTTTCAAATAAGTGAATTGGTGATCATCCACAAGAAGATAAAAGTTCAACATGAACCAAATTTAGTTTGAGATCAACCAACACAATAGATTTATTTTAAGGATCCTTTCTTTTGGCAATTTCTAAATTCTAGGAATCACTAGAAGAAATTTGGAAATATACAACCATCCTATTTGTGACCACATGCAACTATGTGTTGTTTGCATTTATTTTACAACTACTTACCAACTTCATCAAATTTGGGGAGAGTTTGCAACTGTACTATGACTAATGTGCAATTATTATCTTTTTCATCTTCCTATGTGAATGTTTCTAGAATTATATTCATCCATGAATAAGCCCCCATAGCCCATTATTTGCATGTATATAACCAAATTTTAGTCACAAATAACTTGAATACGTAGCCTTAACGATGTACAATGTGTATTATAAGCATGATAAACATATATATTTTGCGTTGTACATTAAAAAGTCTAGTTAGACTATAATAAATATTTATTATTAATATTATAAACATATTTGTAAGGTTTAATGTAAAGTTTTGTGAAACGTACATTAAGGGTATATTCAAGGTGAAAAAAAACTGATTTAAATTTAGTATATCTACTATTTTTTATTATCAATAATTATCACGCAATTCATTAATATGGAATAAATATTTCATTAATAATAACAAGTTATTGATTCTTGATCACTAATAGTTAATATTCGATATTAAAGAATTCAGAACTAAATATTAGTAAATTTTAAATTATTAAAATAACCTAATTATTCATTTAATATTTATTTATTAATTAATAACCAGCTGAAATTTAACGTTCAATTCATATTGATTGATATTTTTATCACTAATTAATCCTTTCATCAATTGATATTTAGTATTTAATACTTAAAAAGTAAAAATACTTATCAAATGCTCGATCATTAATTAAAATACTGATTAATTAAATATTCTACTACATAATTCAGAATTAGATATTTTAATCTTTGAAATATTTAATATTAATCAATTAGCGATTAACTAGTTAGATTTTCATATTCAATTATTTATAATTATTTATAATTTATTTATTCATTAAGATGAAATATTACTTAAGTACCTATATTATTAAATAATTCAGAACTATATATTATTACAATTTGGACTTATTGATATTAACTAATTATTTATTTAATATAATTTCAATAATAGCTAGCTGAAATTTAATATTTCATAATTCCAATTAATATTTCAGAATTATTACTTATTTTCATTAATTAAATACTAATTAATAAACTAAAACTATTTATTGATCAATTGCTCATAGATAATAATTATTAAATTAATTATGATTATTAATTATATAGTTCATCATTAATTAAATAATAGTTAATCAACTAAACCCAGTTAATTAATCAACTAGTTACTTATGAATGAATTTTCAATATGAAATAATTATCTATTTAATATTAAAGTATCAATTAACTAAAAATTAATAATTGATCATTCATAATAATTAATTTATTAATATTATTTTTTATGCATTTTTACTATTGATTAATTAATTAGTTCATTGTAATTTTTAATTAATATTTTTTGTCATTACAACCTATTATTCTCAATAGGTAGATGGGTAATAAGAAGGTAAGTAAATAAATAAAAAGTAAATAATATATGAATAGGTTGTAAGTTAGTGAGTTAGTTAATTAGAGAATCAATTAGTTTATGAATGAGTTACTTACTTATGAAGTTGATACAATTGAAAGGGAAACCAAATTGTATGCGATAAAAAATTTAATTGCAAACTATGTTTGCAATTAAATTTTTTATCCTATAATTGTTTAGCTTCCCTTTCAAGCACATTTCAACTATATAAATAATTGCATTATAAACATTGAAATATGCAAAATGACAAATGGGATGAGCCACTTAAAGAACTTTAACCGTAATTTTTTAAAATCCAGTATAATTTGTTTTTTAATTTAAAAAGTCTTAAAATTTACCTACCT
Organism: Sphagnum tenellum; assembly: GCA_963921925.1. NCBI lineage: Eukaryota > Viridiplantae > Streptophyta > Sphagnopsida > Sphagnales > Sphagnaceae > Sphagnum > Sphagnum tenellum. The sequence goes on from OY998149.1 coordinate 6,090,888, forward strand.
ACCTTGACCTACTTACCTACCTACATAGGATTACTTATCCACCTACTTACCTACTTATCCTATGCTTCCTTACCTGTCCACCTATTTCTATTTTAAATGTTTCAAAAATCATAAGTGTTGCCATGTGGCAAAAAACTATTTGTCCTCATGTATGAAGCAAAGACCTTTAAAAATATATGATTGAGATTAAAATTTATGTAATATTCTTTGAATATGCCACATGGCATCATGACATTGGTGATTAAAAATTAGTCACTAGTTACATGATAGTCACATGATAGTTGCGTGTGTGATATGGTTAACAAATGAAAAATATAGGTAATTCAAATACATATTTCATCCATTGTCTATGTGATGACATCATCATGACATCAACATTTGCAACTCAAAATTAGTTGCAACTTGAAGTAAAAAATATGTAGATTTCTTCTAGCAAACCCATTGTCTAAATATAATGGTGACTTTAAACTTTTTTTTTTCCAAAATATCACAAAATTTGAACATTTTTCTAAAAAAAACCTTTGTACATTTCACACCATTCTTTTTTTATCACCATGGTGCAAAAATTCGTCCAAAAAAACATTTGTCATAAGCCAGATTGCATTTGGAGTGACATATATTAATCTCAAAACTATATGCACCTTAACCCCACATAAACAACATACATGTCACATGGTGGTGTACAAATGTAACAAAAACCAAGTGCCCTATTGCAATGTAAAAAGTTTCAAAAAGTGAAAATTTAAAAAAATTTGAGCTAATGATAAAACATGGCCCACATTGGATAAATTTTAATATTTTTACTTTCATAATTGAAAAAAATGGATATTTTATATGCCTATATAAAATTTGGAAAAAAATTATTTCATTGAACATGAAAAAAAAGGGGGAACTCTAAAACATGTTATAAGAAAAGTGAAGAAAAAGGTGAATTTGAGTCCTTAGGAGTGAGTCCTTAATGTTCCGAAAGGGGTACCCCAATCGTGCTTTGATCTTTTTATTGATTCAAAAACTCTACTTTAATGTTATGGATAAATAAAATTAGCACTTATGGTATTTCCATTTTCATTGGAAGAACATTTAACATCTTACAAACATCATAATCATCAACATTATTATAACATAATGTACCATCAAATGTTGAAATTTAATTTAATTATAAACTTCATGATTTAAAAAAATTTGAAATAACTTAAATGGAAGATTGTCCTTTGTACATATTTACATTGATTTGCAAATTTTCATTGAAAAATTCAAACTAAAAAATATATTTCTTTAGTCATTTTGTTAAAACAATCATTTTATGATAGGCAATAGCATGTGACAAATATATTTCAAAAAATGATTGCATCATTCCTATTAGCACTAATTTTTCAACATAATGATACATCAAATGTGAACTCCCTTTAATTACACATTTTAATCACTAAACATTTTCTAATAATGTTCCCAAATCATTCAATTTTTACTTGCAATGAAAACTACAATAATATGATAGTTTTTTGTGTCCATCATATCATGCAAACATACACACAAAGACTAAGCACCCAAACTTTTTTTAAATGGACAAATCCAATTTTATGCCACATAATTTCTCATTATAAAGTGTAGTGACATTAACAATAACCAAAATAATTGTAACAAATGTTTATTTTTTCATGTTTTAATGTTCAAAGTTTTCTAATGTTGGAACTTGTTTGAAAGCACTCATGACTGTGTTTCTAATATATCATGAAAATGTTTGGTATGATTTGGAATGAGTCTAATGAATATATATTCTTCAAAAAAATTCATTAAACATTATAAGAATTTTTATTTCTAGAAAGATTGTCATAACATGACATATTATGGGGAGGTACTTTAAACATATATTTTCATAATAATATATTACAACATCTTCTTGGATCGAATTTTAGTTTTTTCAACTTTCAAATAAAACATTCCTATGATTTTTTTAAAAATCCAAAATAATTAGTCACCGCAAACAAGTGGGTCTAGCTTCTATTATCTTATTTGCACCCCTTTTGATGTTATTTAAAGTTTTTTTTAGAGGGTGATATATTTACCAAGGTTTGTCATGTTGAATGTTGGGCCATCCATTAAATTTCAACATGTTAGTTCATGAATTATTGATAGTTGTGTTTTGCACATGTTCAGTCAAAGTGTAATTTTTGTGTTTCACAATGCCATTTTGTTATGAAGTGTGACATTGCATAAATCTGAAGATGGAGACCTTCCAATACCTTTTGAAATTTAATTTAATTCAATTTCAGGTTTTAGTTTTAGTAAAGGATTTTTGAACTTGAACAACAACAGCATTAGAAGCAATCAACTTTGCAAGGACTAGATTAAGGACTTTTTTAAGAAATAAAATTTGATGGGAAAAAATCAAGATGATAGTAACCTACTACCCACACTCAAAAACATGCACAATCTTTAAAAGTTGTAGAATTTGAAATTTCTAGAAATTCAAAGTATGTATCAAAATCTTAGAATTTCAAAATTCTTTTATCACACATACATGAGGTGTAGTTACATGACATATAAAAAAAACTTGTAGCTTATGATGCAAGACACTAATTAAAAGCTTAAAATAGCTAACATATTTTAGTATGATTTGAAATTATGCTTATTTTTCAAAATGAAACACAAATTTGCACTTTTTTTTTTGAATATTCAAATATATTCAACAATGATCAAAACACAACATGTGATGTATTAAGGCAACTCTTGGCATATTTAACAAGTTGCAAAAAAATTGATCAAAAAACTTTTTTCTATGAAAAATTCAAAAAGGCTACAAAAGGACCCACAATCATTTTACAAAGTAATATTGTTGGCTCCAATTAATGTGTTTTGACCCTTCAATGATTTTGTTGATCAAAAGGAAATTGACATGTGAATCCACATGGGTCCTAAGAAACCTCAAAAGTGAAGAAGGTTTATTAATCCTTTTGTGAATTTGCACACATGTTGAGTGGATCATGTGTGGAACACAATTCAATCCTTTGTTTATTTTCAAACTTATCACATCTATTGCACACTTTTTACCCAAATCTTTCATGGTAGTCCCATGGTCACACTAACTAAGCATCTACTATTGTGAGACAACATGGATAACTTTTAATGTTTGATCATTGACTCTATAGGTGTTTTGTGAATGTTTTTTCCTTTACCTTTATTTCATGGAAGCAATTAATTTTCTCTAATGACAAATGAATTGACGCACTCCCAAGTCCCGGGGTGAACCCACTTGAAGGTTCACCAAAGTGTAGTTGCGGAAAGTTGGACTCAGAAGGCGCTCCCGACTTCCAGCACTATAGAGGGGTAGAGGGGCGTGCTAGAAGTCCCGGGATAGACTAAGAAGAGGGTTTAGTAGATCAAGCTTGAATCTGCATCAAAACAAACTACAAAGTGGTTAGTTCACATTCTGGGACACCCTTAGGTGTTGGGACAAGCCACGGGCACTTTGGACCACAAGACACACCACGGCCCGGACTCAGGGGAAGCCACCACCTTCCCCCATATAGTATTCTCTGCGACGTTCCACCGAGGCTACATCCAAATGACTCTTTTTCCCGGGACTCCCAAGTTGGAGTCCCGAAATTATCCCGGTTGGAGTCTTGGGACTTTGGGAGCTCATAACTCTCGACTACAAAGTTTGATCGCAACAAAGTTTAAACCAAACTTGTAGCCCTCATCGAGATCTTTTCAATGACGTATCGCACTTTCAATTCAGAGGTCAAGAAGAGGTCGATTCCTAACTTTTAGTGGTCGGGAGTCAAACTGCTAGTTTCACTCTCGGCCCTTCTTTTGCCCACAACTTGGGCTGCAAATGTCCAAATGACCAATGCAAGGCCATTTTCGATATCTACGCTTCAAGACCTTTTCAATGACACCAAAAATATGTCAATGCAAGGTGTTTTAAACCTTGCTGTCGAACTCTAAACATTCGGGAGTCCCGAAGGACTCCAAATCCCCAACTTTGGGAGTGTTGGACTTCACCCCCACACTTGGCCAAAGTGGGGTTGCGACATGAATGATGAGCTTTTCCAAGATTATAAATGGCATTTCATTGGAAACAAGTCTTGTAAATGTACGGCAAAAATTAAGAAATGCATTAATGATTGTTGTAGCACCATGTTGTTAGTAGTGATTTTTTTTTTGCCATGTGCATAAACATTCCACCACTTGTGCACCAATTCTATTGATCAAAGAAGGATTAGATCGTCAATCTTGTTGTTGAACAAATTGACAATTGCCATACTTCCATTGTTGATGAAACAACCATCGTAAATCCTCGCTAGTAAACAGACAAGAGATCGCCCCAAAGGTTCATTCATTGATCAATTTCATTATGTTACACGAGTTACATGTGTTTTTAAATGGGGTCAATCGTCATTTCTACATGCTCAAGGTTTAAAGCTAAGGTTTATGTTCATCATGTTTTGTGTGTAAAAATCTTCAATGTTTTTTTGTTCTTAGTGACATTGGTTTAAGGCTAAACTACTTTGGTGTTCAATGGCGAGTTGACCATAGTGGGGAGTGTAACATGTCAAAGCATCACAGGTCTACTTTTCAGTGTGTTCATTGGGCATTTGAGGTTTGTGTGTAATGGCTTTTGGTGGACATACTTAAATGGATACGCACTGAACACAACCAACACTTCAATTAGATTCTACACTTCCTCTATTACCTTTTTTTTTTTTGTGGTTGTTGCACATTTGTGTTGTATTGGGGTTCTTCATGATCAATGTAATGATAATGAAAGACTTCAATCAAGTTTTACACCTCCTTTCTCCTGTTTGATTTTTTGTGTTTATTGAGTGTTTATATTGCATTAGGGTTCCAAAAATAGTGTAGGGTTTAGCAAAACAATGGTTCCCCCTCTTCAGGTGTTGAAACATTTCAAGTTCAATTTGTTTTTCAGTGTTAAGCCAAGTCCTAACACTAAATCAATGGCCCATGTAGGATTTAGCTCTTGTTAAAAAGCTTCTAATAACACTCTTGAAAGCATTAGAATCAAAACAAAAGTTTGTCCATGTTCAAATATTAATCCTAAAAGCATCATAAGTTCTGGATTAGAACCCTTAGATTCTCTTAAACCACCTACTAAGAAAACCTAAGGGATCTTATGAAAAAACTTGTGTGTTTCAAGATACATGGGCTTGTCATTTTCCATGGGTAGAACTTGTCATTGGGGATGATGGTTTAATTTCTCAAGTTCAATGCATTATTTGCAATAAGATTTTAGGAAAGCCAAAGTTGTTGGCTCCTAAACTTAATATGTTGCAAAAGCACGTTGGTCGTCAAAAGGCAATTGTACCTAGTTTGGGTGGGGCTATTGGTGCCTAGTAATATTGCAATGATGCTACACACTGCAAGAATGAAAGGGCGTTCATTGGGCGGAATTCTAAGCCTATTATGACCTTAGTATAATCAAGGATTCATTTTGGTGCTCGAAAGAAATTCATTTAATTTGCTAACATCCTAAACATACTCATTCATGGAAGGCCCACATTGGAATATGAATCCTTATGGGAATTGTTTTTGTTGTTGAAGGTTAAGAGCACACCATTGAAGCATTGGTCTAACAGTAATGGTTGGTAGATCGCAAAAGCCATGCATGATGTTGTCCTTTCAAAGGCTATGATTGTTATTTCAAGAGCTAACTATGTTGTTGTTAGTGCAAATGAAGTGACCATTGTTGGTGCTCAACAATGGATTAACATAAAAGCATACGTGATGAAGTGTTGGAAACGAGTTCCAATTTTCTTGACCCTTGAAAATGTTGAGATGGAAGCAACCTTAGAAAACATTAAGGCTATCAATTTGAATGCCATGGGTGGGTATGGGGATTTTATTAATGAAGCCATGACCTCCAAATAGGTTTGCCTTGGATGCGATAGTGATTCTGTGTTCCAAGGCATTTGAACTAGGTTGATCACACAAATAAGGAGTAGACTACCCCTTATTTCATCAATGTTCCTTATGTAGCACATCAAACCAATCTAGCTATTCTGGTGTTGAGTAAATTGTCCTTAGTTGTGAGCATTGAATGTGTGTTGCAATCTTTGTACATTTTTTTTTTCTCAAAGAAAATGCTAGAATTTATGACCCTTGCCAAGATATTAGAGACCAAGGGCTTGAAATTGCTACACAACATCAAAACCTTGTCTAAAGTTTTAGCTTAACTACCCAATTAGGTCGTAATTAAGCCAAGCTGGGTTAATTACGTTAATTAATTTGTTTTGAATCGGTTCAAATGTGAACGCAATTCAAGATATTTGGTTTTGGGATAAAATCCCATGGAATGTCATCTCGAAACACTTTTTTTGATTTGAGATTCTAGACATAATTATTTCATGTTTTTGCAAATTTTGTGTTATGCACAAGTTTTTTGTTTTTTACAAGGTGTTTATGTTTCTAGTTTTTCTTTTTATATTTGGGCTTGGGTTCTTGTGTGTTTGCAAGTGAGCTTTGTCTTGGTATAGATGTGATTTACCATTCAAGGTGTTAATGTGTTATGTGTTGTGAATGTGATGACAATGATAGTTGTAAGTGCAAATATTAATGCGCACGACAATTTGTTGGATATCCATGCTTAGCCCTTTGAAGCGGTTGTTAACAAAGTACAAGTCCCTAGTTGTCAAGATGTACATGGATGCACCCAAAAGTAAACTTGCTCAAGATAATTTGGATCTTTTGTGTGATTTAGAATTGGTTACAGGTATGCCATGCATGCTTCCAATGTTGGAAACAGTGCACACTTTAATCAAATATGCTCAAAGGTGGGATGTTTTTATTTGTGAGTTCCTTGATGTAGTTTCCATCACTATGGAAGTTTTGCTAATGTTTATGTTCATGTGCATCTAGTTGACCAAATTGCCATGCTTGAGACAATCAAGGTTGCATGCTTGAAGGCCACTTCAAACTTGTGTTGTAAGTTGTTTTATAGGTTTTTCAATGTAGAAATCATGGCTGCTCTTGGCATGGTGTACCTGTAGTATTGGATATGTGAGGAAATAACTACCAATAATTTCTTCCCCATTTAGATCTGATTAAATATGCATTTTGTGTTGATAAAAACTTTGAAAGGCGGATCTATAGTTCCTAGGCTTCTAAATTCAAGCCAACTTGATATCCAAGCTTCTCATTTCATGCTCACCATGAGTCACAATGATGAGGCAATGGTGCAAAAATCCAAAAATGTGAACTTTATTATTCATATGTGGTTGAAAATCCAATCATCTGCCATTTTGGACCAAAAGTTAAGTGAATACATGAAGGTTGCTAAAATAACAATGGTGATGCTATTGGGTTCGGTGGAAGATGGAAGGACCTTCAACAATTTAGCTTTCATGAAAAACAAGTTACGCAACCAACTAACCACACACCTTGACTTGTGTGTCCACATGTTCAATTATTATGTTTACGTTGTCACCAATTTTCCATATGATGTAGCCATTGTAGCATGGAAGGAAGTATGCATGAGGTACCATGTAGATGGTTAGGTTTGCCCACAATAACCTTTTTTATTGAATTTGTCATTCACATTTTGTAAACTATGAAGGTAGATTCATCTTTTGAGGCCTTTGTATTTTATTTTTTTAGAAATCCAAACAACATGTATGATTTCTTAATGAATTGTGTGGAAATTATAAGTTTGATTATGAGAGCCATCTCCTATGCAAGATTTGTGGGTGTTGGGTTTGATGTTTCAAAGTTGGGATTTGTCTGTGGGATGTTATTGTGGGTGTAGGACTCCTCTATTGCATGGGTAGGACCTCTTGAGGTCAAGGTTCCCTTCCCTTGGAAGAGATCATGTTTATGTGTGTGTGTGCTTATCTTTATCTTACACTTTGAAATGTGTAGCCAAAATGTTGTCCTTGTATTCAAGCTAGTTACAAACTTGTGCATATTGGCATACAATAAGTAGCCAAATTTACTACCACTCCCAAACCCTAAAACAAAATTTTCTACTAGCTCAAAATACCATAGCCAAAATTTCTATCATAAACTCAAGTGCCAAAGTCAACTTTGCTCTTCACTAGAAAAAACCATAGCCTAAATGCAATAAAAATTTCCTTTATAGTCATAAATTTAGTCATTAAAATTTTGATTATTGGAAAAGGAAGCCAGTTTAGCACTTGAGGAAATATGAAAAGAATAAAATTGGTTGCTGATGGGCATTCCATCATATTCCATAAGCTTATTGAGTACATGACTCCAATTGTCTTCATGAAGTTGGTGACATATATTTCATTGACTTCTCCATCTACATATTTTAAAAAATTGATCTTTCACATCAAATATATTAACACTTTTGTAAAGAGAGTTTAAGACTTGAGAAAGCTCTAGCTTGCTGCCTCTTGACATTGTTAACCACTATGGTCATTGCAGAAAATTTTGTAGCTACCAAACATAACAACCAACTACTATGGTTGTTGTAGAAAATGTTGTAATTCCCAAACATAGCAATGACTACCTACTTCAAGGACTTGTGAACTAGTGTTGTTTTCATCATTGCTTTCAACATATTGCCACATATACTTATATAAAAAAGATTTTTATTTATATATTTCCAAACAAATATTTAATATTAAAGATCAAGGATTATTTAAGTTTGATATTCTTGAACAGTTTTTTAAATTTTCATGCCATAAAATAATAATAATAATATGCCATTGTAATAATAATAATTCTTCAACAAGGTAATCACTAAGTTAGGATCTGAAAAACTAGAAATAATTAATGCTGATTTTTAAAATTTTATAAATAAAATAAAAGGAACAATGATGGCATGACAAAAACTCAGTGTAATGTAATGCAAGGCAAAATTAACTAGAATAAAAATTTGAAAATAAAATTTAAAATGAAAACATAAGCATAAAATCATGTGATGAGTGGATGCCATTTGCAACAAGTCATTGAACCATTTCTCTTGATTACAAAATGTGCACAAGTTCAAATGTGAAACACCTTTGGCCCATAAATTGATTTTGGACTACCTTAATTAATAAAGAAAGGTTTAAATACCGTGAAAGTGGTCTTTTTACAATTGATTTATCCAAAAAGAGGAATCACCATTAAAGAGAAGTAAGTATTAAACAAAGTAGACAAAAGATAACAAAGGAAAAAACAATTTTTTTGGGGGCATAAAAATATTAGTCACAAGAGCCAAAAAAACAATGTTAGGTCCAAATGAAAATTAACAAATAATTAAAAATATGTTTTGTGCATTGCCATTTGAAAAATATTGTAATAATGACAAATCAATTTGCTAAAAGAATATGAGTGTTGAAACATTCCAATCAAAAATTCATTTAATCCAATTTAGGTTTTGAGTTAATTCCTTTTGAATTTGTGCAATTTTTGCATTTGATAATGTTCATTTTGCAAAGGGCCCTTTATTTCCTTTAAGTACAAATGTGTTGGTGGTGAAAATAAATTGAATGGGAAGAAACTACAATTCCTAGTCGAAAAACACTTGCAATTAAAAAATTGGGTAGTGTAGAGCTTTCAAGAATACATTTGAAATTTGAATATGTATGAATTTTGAAGGATATTTTATCATATGTTAATATGATATGATGTGAATGACGCATGAAGCAAAGTTGCGATTTACAATAAAATAAAATGAATCATGGAATAATGAACACATTTTGGTTTGATTATCTTTTATCATTTTAAACATGCACACTTTCAAAAATGTGATTTTTTTGACATTGATTATCAAATGGCTTGTGAGATATTGAGTCAATGACCAATATATCAAGAAAAAGATTCAAAAAGTTTCATTAAAAAATTTTGTAATATGAAAAATTTACTTTGCAACAAAATGATACGACAATGCTTGGATTTAGTAATGTCATTGCCTCTTATGCATGTATTTTTACTTTCAACCCTATGTGAAAATCTGATGGGTTTGCAAGGAATGGGACTTGCATGGTGCCAATTCACCTTCATATCATTTAATTTGAGCATTACGTTGATGCACACTACCATGGACAATCAATTATTTTTATTTTTCTTGTGTTTTTGTATGGTCTTCAGTAATTATTTTTGTCAATTTCAAATTTAATTTACATTAATATACATTTCATGGACATGAAAAGACACATGTTAATTTTTCTTTTTCGTATCCATGTTGGTGGATAGGGAAAAAGAATGAGGTCATTATAAAATGAAGGAAGTTATTAAGAAAGGTGAAAAATAGCCATTAAAAAAGTTAATAGGAAAAGGAAGTAAATATATATATTTAAATGAAGTAATTACAATTGAAAATGAGATAATTATTTCTGAAATTGTCTTTTGAATAGTCCATGGATGACCATATGAAGGATTCCAAAAAATCCCTCATATTCCAATTCCAATTACTTATCATTGAATTTTTATAAAAAAAGGGTTGTATCTTTTGCAAAATTCATTTAGTACATGTATTATGAAAAATTGGTGACAGTTTAAAAAGGGTACCTTCTAGAATCTAGGCCTGTTGCTATCCCAAAATTTATTAACACAAGTAGGTATCCAAAAATAATTTAGTTCTGTTATTATGTAATCAAATAAATTTGTTTTGCTAAAGTGTGAAATTAATCTTGTATTGATAAATGTCACACAAGTATCCAAAAAATCATTTGGTCATTGTTATAATGGTAACCAAAAATAACTTTTGATAACTTGAAAGGAATCAATATTTTAAGTGTCAATATCACACAAGAGGTAATTAAAAAGACATTTGGTGATTGTTTATCATGATAACTAAGATTTCTTTTACTAGAGGGAGAAATCGATCTTTAGATGTCAATATCACACAATTAAGTATCTAAAGAATCACTAGTGGGTAATCGTGACTTTCAGACACTGTGAAGTCCCCCGGTTTCTTTAAACCAAGAGAGACACACACAAAGGCGCAAAGTAGTTTTTTATTTATTTTTAAATTTATTGTTTTTGAAAAGTCCCCCATGAAATCAGTTGCTGGCCAACCGCATTACTGCAACACTTTTCCTCCTTAAATTCTCTCTCTCCCCATGGGTCTGTGCTGTTCACCGTTCCCAGTTCCAAGCAACTCTGCCCTCTGGAGCAAAGCAAGCAACTTACACTACAGTAAAACCTCTATAAACTGATCCCCCCAAATTTTATAACCTTTCAAATTTTATCACTTCGGCCCGGTCCACCAATGGGACCACGTAAAAATTTTAAATTCTTATAACTTATCACTTTTCCTCTTTCCCGACAATTTTATAATTTTATAATTCGTTTATTTCTCGATCAGTTATGGTGGAAATAGCTAGTGACAGGCCTCTGTTTAAGACTAATTTAGTTTAGGGCAAAGTGTGAAGTGCGCTGGAGGGACAATACTCTGGTTACAAACAGGTTCGGAAAAAAAATGCTGGATTTTAAATGTTTTGCACCCTTTTTCTCTGCCAAAGATGAGTTGCCTTGATGATCAAAATTGCAAAGAAAATGGGAAAAAAGAGCAGCCGGCAACTTTTGAACCCTGCGCCTCACAGTTCCAAACTCTCCCATAACTTATAACCTCTCAAACTTTATCACTGGCTGCCGATCCCTAGGTGATAAAATTATAGAGGTTCTACTATACTCACTCATGAGACTTCCACCCCCGCCACCGCCACCCTCCCCCGCCAAACACACACAACTCTCTTACGCCGGGCTCTGTCATAGCCGTGGGGTGCCGGGCCGAGCCCGGTCGGTGGAAATCCAAGAGTCCGGGAGTGCCAGGCCAGGCTCGGTCGGCCTTCTGTGATGGACCCGAGCTTCGTCACAGATGGACGTAGAGAATGGCGTGTGTCTCTCCACCACCACGACCCGCAAGCCGGTTCTACCATAAAATGCTTTTGCAGTAGAATTGTCGTGTCACAAACAGACAAAAAAATCAATATATAAGATTGGGTTGTTGGTAAATGGAAGGATTTCTTTTGCTAAAGGGTGACATCAATTTTTTACTTGTCAATATTACACAAGAAGGTATCCAAAAAATCATTTGGTCGTTGTTACATGTTAACCAAGGACTTCTTTTGTTAAAGTGAAAGTTAGATGTCAACTTTAGTAGCTCCTATCTTTTATGTGAATAATCTTTTGTTGTTAAATATGACTCTTTGAATATTACTTGAACATGTGAGATTAGCGATGACAACATTCATAAGATGCAAATTTGAGTCCTAACAAGAAAAATATCAAACACATAAATATGTGAATCAAATTGTTGATGAAGGAAACACATTTGAACACCTATTCTTGAATCGATTGAAAATTAACTTCACAAACAAAGGCATCCATCACACACAATTTTGGTTTGTTGTTGTGAATGCAATGAAAAAGTGAATAATCATTTGAATAGTGAACTAATTGTAAACACCAATTAAGACTAGCTATCAAGAATTGAACCTTTCATCCTGATGTGAAAAGCAATAGACCAAAATTTTGAACAATAAACTCAGTTTATGAATATGTAACTCAAATGCAAAGTAAGCTCCTGTACTTAGGCAAATAGGTTCAAGAATGAAAAGCTGCAAATTCTAAAAGACATCAAACAACACATAAGATTGCTCCCCAAATGCTTTACTTTATGGGATCAATCATCATCCAACCAATGGAGCTTGGTCCGACAGATGATAACTATTTCATCTGTTGTCGGATGACGAGCTCAACTCGAGGGCTAGCGAGCGATCAAGAAGAGGAAGAAGAAGACGAAGGAAGGAAGAAGAAGAACAACGGCGAAGGCAAGGAGGAGCTGCTGTCGGGGACATCAAGGAATTTGTTTGTTGCGACGTTGATGTTGGATAGGAACTTCGTTTGCAATCTTTAGATTAAAAATCGCATCTTTTTACTTCTTCTCATCATTTATTTGAAACATATTTGGGAAACCGCCTTTGATCAAGTGTGTCGATTTCTTTCCTTGTTTCGTTTCATACTTGTGTGTTCATCTTGAGAAGTATTATTAGACCGACTTTTCCTTCCGCCTCTGGCCAGCGCTTCCACCACCACCACCACCACAAATAGAAGAGTTGAGAATTGAACTTGTTCTTTATTTCTTTGCTCGATTATGTATGTATGATTTGGAGGAAAAGACACACGAGTGGTTCTGGAAATTGCTTAGCCCCGCCGTGAGAGTTTGAGCACCGGAGCACCTGAATTGCATGTTAATTTTTTTCATCATTTTGCAGAAAAAGTGGAATTCTCTATTGCATTGCCTCGTTGTGCCTTACCTGCACTGTCTAGAGGAAGGAAACAACAAAAAAGAATGAAATTTCGCCTCTTTTCTTCCGAGTTACAAATTGATTTGACGAATGTGAAGACATTTCTTAGTGAAGAACATGAAGCCACGACACACCTGAAAATGAGTTTTGTTGGAAGTCTGTGTGTCTCCAATTGCAGTCAATTTTTGCTCGGTGTGCACAATGGAGGGAAATGTGGCTTCCTCGCAAACAATTTGAAGCAAACTACAGAAAGATTAACCCTCGGGGAGAGGGTTCAACGTGCTTCCTAGGTCCAATGGGGTCAATGTGTCATTGATAGGAAAAGACTCTGTTTCCTCAGGAACAGTCTTGACAAACAAAGAAACTAATAATCCCAACATGGTGCTGAGCAGTATACAGGACTAAGATATCTCTGCAAGCTCTCAGAGATGAGGAGAAGGGACAAAAACAATGCATCTTAGATTTCCTCTGTTATCCACAGAAATAGTCGCAGATCTAAGTAAAATGTGAGGAGATTCAAGAAAAGAGTTTTTCAATCAACATTTTTTTGTCTTTCTGATGTGATTGTTTGGGGGTAATAAGTTCTTAATTGTCCATGGATGAGGAAGCTTCTGGAGCACCAGATATTGGACTTAGTACATGCAGTTTTGGTTCCAAGTATTGAAGAGGATCTTGGGTCTGTCACTGTCTGAAGAGAGATGAATTGTGCTGATAGTGGTTTCCCATAGTGAACCATGAAACGGAAATACCGTACTGAGAGAAAGTCAGGCAGAAAAATCAGATGGTTATCATCCTACAAATGTACTCATTGGATTTCCCTTGCCACAGGCTTGTGGCCACAGACTTCACGCTTTGAGAAAATGAAGGAAGAAAAATGATGGTTGTGTATTCCATGAGGTATTTTCAGTGAAAAGGAATGTCATTGCTCACTTAAAGGTTGTGCTACTGAGTTGAAACACACCAAGACTTACAAGACAAAACCCACTTCTTTCTTTTTGGCAATTATCCAATAAAGAGAACTGACTGATGTGTCAAGGAGCATAGATTGTTAGAAAGCAAATATGAGAGGTGGAGACTCTTAACCGAAGGGAAACTAATATGTAGGTTGCTTGCTTTTGTAGAGCTTTTGCAAGATGACTGCAAGGAGGAGGATGAAGATGATGACAAAGAAGAAGCACATGGAATAAGCAAGAGTGCATCCCAGTTAGCAACTGTCTTTGACTTCTCAGGTGAAGGTTGGTGAAATCTGAAGCTCGATGAACCAGAAACACTAGAGGAACAACTAGGCAGTTGGATCCATTGGCTTAGAGATCAACCTGCCCAATCCATGCCATAAAAAGCCCACCTTGCTAGCTCATCACATGTCTTCCTGAACTCTTGGTGTTCCTTGCTTGTTTGCTAATGGCCATAGGCTTCCATTCTTTCATTTTCTACTTTGTTGGGGGTCAATTTTCTGTTTTGGCAAATTTGGATGCTCAGACTCGTTTCATCCTGTGTAGCCCTCTCTCAATCCACTCTATCAAATTGACATATTAAATAATTAGCTGTGGAAATTGTATGTGTGTGAGAATAGAATTATATGGACCATTATAAGAGAAGAAGGTTTAGGAAAACAGGGTTTGGTCTAAGGAAGTTCAGCAACAACATGCAGAAGTTTGAGGGCAAGATAGACAGCTCAATATGGAGAAAAGAAACCAAAGCAGTTAAAATTCTAGTTGCTTTCATCCTCTGGTGACAGCGGTGAAGCCAGGGAGAGTGCTCTCAAATGTGACATTGTCAAGAAGGGATTGTTTGTCACCAGGTCCAACACAAACAACCTACAGGAACTGAGCAACTTCTCACTGGTTAAGCTGAAATCAATCTTGAAAAGCTGCCACTGGTAAAGACATTATACTAGTGTTGTTGGTGGAGCACCTACAAGCCTCTGAGGCATCAAGAGTTTATTACAATGACATTTCAGTGCATGGTCGTGAAGAGGAAGTCATGGACTTCGCTTTGCAGCAGAAGGCCATTCAAGGAGGGACTTATGTATACATTGCATCACAGAATGTTCACCATCAGTGGACTGTGCTCTTCAGTCATTGAGTGAAGATACTGCTGAACTCTCACAAAGTGGTCTGCTAAACCCAGGAAAAGTTGTGCAAGCAGACACATGAAATCAGTGCTGCAGTGCAAGAATTTACAGAATACAAGGGATATGTGGAAGGAATTGGCAAATTCCTCCTCTGTGATAGGCTCTACTGGGTCAGTAAAGTTAACAGGATGTTAAGGAGGTTACTGACGAGGCTATCTTTGCCGACAGGTCTGTTGAAGAGACCCTTGAGGCTTTACATCAACCCTCTCAAAAGGAGACAAACCTCAACATTCCTGAGGCAGCAATGAGAGATCATCTACCTTTGGACCAAGATGATGCGGTGGGCTCTTTACCAGTTTTCAATATATGGGCTTCAACAGCTACTCCACAACTGAAATTAGGTGAGCTTACTGAGAGAACCAAATACATGGCCAGAGGTGGAGGGGACACTCAAGAAAATGACAGATTTGATGACAAAGATACAATGGTGGAGACTGGTAACTATGCAGCACACCAACCAGAGGGACTTCTGGAAGATTTGGAGGTAGATATAGAGTCTCCCTCCAGGTTGGACCTCCACCTTGAGACTTCTCAAAAAGACCTTGAAGTTGGATCATCAACTTTTGAAGGCATTGAGAATCTTCTTGTTCCAATAAATTTTGAGCTGCAGTTGGACAAACTGAAGATCAAGATCAAGCTTTTCCACCAATGGACAGTCATTGTGACTCTGGGAATTTCATTGTAGAACCTGTTGCCATTGAGGGTGACCAAACTGCTGTTCTTTCATTTGCAGCAGACAATAGTGTCACTGCAATCAAGATTGGTCAGTTGGTTGTGGAGGGAAGAGAGAATGGATACAATGGTTGCAATGATGAGGGAAAAATTAAATCTGCCATGTTGGAAGTGAAACCAGGTCAGGTTTTTGTGCTGCCACTTGCCGAAGAAGTTGCTGTTGCTCCAAATAACTTAAGTCGGCTTCCAGGAGTGCAAGATTCACCTTTTCCAACAAAACACAGTTCAGAGGCTGAACGTCCATCTTCTGCACACCCCACAAATTGTTTGCAGCACCCTCAGATGTCATCTCTTCTCTCTAAATCATTGCTGTAAGTCTACTGAAAATTGGCCCTTTGATTGCTACAGAACATTTGTCTCTGTAGATGGTGATTTATGGCTCTCATTTCTAAGTTTGACATTGTCATGGTGACATCCACTTTAAGTATGAATTTCACATAATAATAAATATCTGCGAGGACTAATTTTGAGCATGTGCACTTGTCCTTCTCACTTTGAAATATGTCTATGGTGGGTGTCATCAGCCATAAGGAACCAGGCCAGGAGCAATCACTGGTGACAACTCTAGTTTTGAGACCTCCAAGAGGTCTGTTTAGTTGCAATTTTATGCTTCTTTGTCCTGTTCTTGCTCCCAGTTATGATTCCATCCTGCCCATATGGCTTGCCCACAATTGGTATGTGGACAAACAAACCTAGGCACTGAAATCCAAAAAGCATTTGTCTTCATGTGTTTCTGAGCTTGGCCCTGTAATTAAATTATTTACAATTGGAAAGTCCTGACCTATTTCTGACAGGTGATGGCCATCTTCCTGTGAGCATAATTGCAGTTGTCCTGGAGATGTCCACCAGGGTTGTCACCCTTATCTCAACAAACATTAAGAACTTTGACAAATAATATGTCTACAACATGGTCCTGATGAAAGTTTAATGGCATCTTGTTACTTAGTCATTCTTGTTCATTTGGTGTTCTAGAATTCTAACACTCCATACAGGGCTTTGAAAGTGCAGTGACACTGACAAGACCAAGGGTTTGTTCTCTATCAGGTGGAGCACCTGAGGAAGACATAGGTGCCAATCAGCTTCTGTCAAGTTTCAGGGTGAATGCAATAGACCCAATATGTACATGGTGCACTGGTGCTTCTGAGATGCTAAATCATGAGAACGCTCTGAGCAATACTTCCATTGCTGAATACACACTCCATGGAACTTCCACACTTGGAATTCAATTCTTCTAGAGAGTGGTTTTCATTGGCTTTTGTTTCTCCCTTATCAAGAAACCATATTAGATGGTTCTTTGGAGTTGTTTCAGTTTTTGGGAGGTTCAAGAGTGCAGGTGGTGGGAAGGTGTCGTGAAAGAGTTAAATGAGGACAACATAAGCAAGCTCACAGTATACTTTCCAGGTTAGCTACATCTGTCTTTTTATCAGGACTTTTGCAATCAGCCAAAGACAAATGACTCCAGTTCCACCAAGTGTATCCCAGGGACATGCACTGGACACAGACATTTTCTGGAGCCATGGTGGTCCAATGATTTCCCAATCACTGCAAAGCTGCCAGAAAAACCTCCTCCATTCCCACCACTGAGTATTTTACTTCCGATGATGTCCTTTCTGTGCAGGGGAAGCTGATACAGCAGTAGTTAACGCAAGGGATTTGAGGCCCTCAATGATCTGGACAGATGGGCAATGGAGGGCATCTGATGATTCAGCAATAAAAGAGGTAGGTTCCTCCAATTCAGCTGTTCCTCTGTTTGTAGTCTTGGAAATTGACTTCCTTGAGGTTTCAACTTTCAGTAAGAAGTTATATGATTTTTAAAGTATCTGGAGCTCCAGATACTTTAAAAATCAGGGATTAAGATTGAACTCTTTTCTTGTCCTTTGGTTTTCTTTTTCTTGCAAATAATAATTGTGTGAGTTTATGTTTATATAGCAAGGAGAGTCTGTACTTGCCTGCTACTGGTAAATACAATAGATGGCAACAGGTTTTTGTGTGCCTACAGCAGGCAGTTTGTGGAACTTGTTTCACTTGGAGTAATGCCAAAGCAGTGGAACTCAGCCATCTTTTGAGCCCGTCCTGTAACTATTTTGGCTTCATTTCAGAGGCACACTAAGGGCTTACTGCAAAACTTGTTTTAACTCTGCAGAAAGTGAGTCCGTACATGTTGTGGATATCAGATTTAAGTTTTGGGATATTTCATCTGTGGCAGGATGGTCGGCCATCAAAGAAACAGAAAGTAGGCAGTGCTAACAGGAAGGGCAAGGAGGAGGGTAAATTGGCTGCAGAGAAGCCAACAAGAAATGTGGTCATGAGACTCAGCCCTCCCAACAGGAAGGGCAAAAATAAAGAGAGTAAAGCTAGTGTAGAGAAACGTACAATGATTGAATTAACCCCTGCCAAAAGCAAGTGCAAAGAGGAGAGTAAGATGAGTGCAGAGAAGCTGAGAAGAAGCATTGCAATAGAACTCAGTCCAGGCAACAAGAAGCGCAAGGAGAGTATGGTAGGTGCGGGGACACCTACTAGAAGCATGGCATTAGAAGTTGGTCCTGCTAACAAGAAGCACAAGGAAAGTCAGGTGAGTGCAGAGAAGCCTACAATAAGCATGGCTATGGAACTCAGCCCTGCCACCAAAAGGGAGATGGAAAAGGAGAAGATGAGTAAGATGAGTACAGAGAAACCTATGAGAAGCATGGCTATGAAACTCAGCCCTGCCAACAGGAAGGGCAACACGGAGAAGAGTATGATCAGTGCTGAGAAGCCTACAATAAACATGGCTACAGAAATCAGCCCTGCCAACAGGAAGGGTAAGAAGGGGAAGATTAGAGTCAGTGCTGCAAAGCCTACAGTAAGCATGGCTATAGAACAAAGCTCTGCAAACATGAAGGACGAGAAGAAACAGAGTAAGGTTAATTTGGAGAAGCCTGCAGTATGCATGGCCATGGGACTCAGCCCTGCCAACAGGAAGGACAAGGAGAAGAGTAAGGGCAGTGCAGAGAAGCCTGCAATAAGCATGGCTATGGGACTCCGCTCTACTGACAGGAGGATAAGGAGGAGAAAAAGAAGGACAAGGAGAAGGGTAAGGACAGTGCAGAGAAGCCTGCATTCAGCATGGCTATACAACTCTGCCCTACCAATGGGAAGGACAAGAAGGAGAAGAGTAAGTTCAGTGCAAAGAAGCACAAGTTGGAGGATATGGCAAATGCAGATAAGTCTACCAAAGGTATGGTTAAACAACTCAGCACTGCTAGCAAGAAACGGAAGGCAGAGAGTAAGGCAATTGCAGAGAAGCCTACAAAAAGCAGGACTATAGAACTCAGCCCTGCCAAGAGGGTGCACTATGCAGAGAGTAAGTTAAGTGTAGAGAAGGCTTCAAAAAGTCCAGTTATGGAACTCAGCCCTGCAAACAGGAAGGGCAAGGAGAAGGTGGGTACAGAGGTTGACCTCTATGAGCCTACAAGTAGACTCATAGAGGTCAACCCTGGCAACAGGAAGCAGGAGAAGGGTCAGTTGAGGGCTGCAAGAAAATTTAGCCCTGCCAACAAGAAACATGAGGAAAGTCAGTTGAGGGCTACAAGAAGTATGGCAATACAATTCAGCCCTGCCAACAAGAAGCATGAGGAAAGTCAATTGAGGGCTACAAGAAGTATTGCAGTAGAGCTCATCCCTGCCAACAGGAAGTGCAAGAGAGGAGATAGTAACATGACTAAAGAGAAGCCTACAGCAAGTATGGATGTGAAACTCTGCCCTGTCAAAAGGAAGGGCAAGAAGGAGAGGGACGGGAGTGAAGGCATGCCTTCAAAAGGTCAAGCTGTGGAACTTGGTCTTCCTAACATGAAGAGTCTTGCCGACTCAACGGGCAAGAAGGAGGGCAAGGTGAGTAAAGAGAAACCTACAAGAACTATGGCTGTGGACCTCAGCCCTGACTACTTGAAGGGCAAGAAGGAGAAATGTGAGTGAAGGGATGCCAACAAGAAGTATGGCTGTGAAACTCAACCTTGCAAACATGAATGCCAAGAAAAGGAAAGCAAGGTGACTGGTAGTGTGGCTGTGGAACTCAGCCCTGCCAACCTGAAGGGCAAGAAAGACAGTGAGGTAAGTACAGAGAAAAGCAGAACTCTGGAACAGGCAATTGCTAGAGCCTCCAGCAGAGGATTAGTTCTGAACTCAGGCCCAAGCAGCATGAGAGTCTCCACCAGAAAGTTGACTAAGAAATATGTGACAACTCCAGGGAAGGGAGATGCAGCAATTGTGAACAGTTTAGCAAATGAGAACAGGAATGTTGGAAAATTGCCATCCACAATCAGTGATGCTCTGATTATGCCCAAAAACATTTCTTTGAAGAAGAATGAGGCGATGAGAGTACATAATGTCATAATGACCAGAATGAAGGAGATAGCAGAGTTGCCCAAATCACAGCACAGTTCAAAGGCTCCTTTCAAACAACATTCTTCCAAGGTACTTCTTTGTTTACCATGTCCAGCACATTAATAAATAGTTCTCTAGAAGAATGTTTGCCTGCTATTGCACATGGGTACCACAAAAATGTACCTCAAGAATTTATCTGCATCCTGACATATTTTGGTGTGTCTTCTTCAGGTTGCCAAGATGGTTTGTGCCAGGCAGTCTCTACACGTAGTGAGGCACGGCAACTGAGATCCAAGACTTCACAAATGAGATCTACAACATGTTGAGGGGGTCCACCAATTAGGAGAAATTGAAACATCATTAGTACCTGTAAGGTGCAGGCCCCATTACTTCAGGTACGTGATTGTGTCCAGTGTCTTCTAGGTGGTTATCCTCTACATCCTCAGATTGTTCTTGTTGACTTTGCATGCAATTCTGTTTGCAAATTATGTTGAGTATGTACACCAGAAATTCACATTATGCAAAAATGTCCAATATCTGTAGCTACTAGTCCTGCCCAGTAGGGGCAACTATGGATTCACGCAAGGTTTTTGGTGTCCAGCCTGTAAACCAAATTTTTGGTGTTTCCTGTAGATATTTAGAGCATGGATATTTACCACCTATTCATTTGAGGATTGTTGATTCTGGGGTTGCAAAGCCTGGTAGATTGGCAAGCATCCTTTTTAGGATTTTTGTTTCCAATCCTTGGCTGTTTTTAATGTACATGTGAGTCAGTTGCAAATAAGTTGCAGCTAACTAAGGTGGATACAACCAAGGTACTGGTATGGGTTACCAACCAGGAAGTCCAGTGCTGCAAACATATAGAGCCCACTTGTGAGAGGAGGCAGTATCCCTATGCTATAGGGAAGAGGTTCTCAATCATGCAAGCTTTGGCTAGTGTAAAAGTTTTCTTTATACATGTGAATCTGTTGTTGGGCATTGTCAGACCACACACGAATGATAAGTACATGACACATCTCTCTTGCTGTAGAGCACCGTCCATGTAATTGCACCAATACCTTTTGCATGATATATGGTAGATGGCCCATTCAGAAACTTTAACTTTGGGCAGAACACTTATGTGTTCATGGTGCATAGTTTAACCAAATAGAAACCAAGTGCCTATATAAAGAGTGATAGGGCAGTGAAGGTTTCACTGCCCTATTGGTAAGTGTGGGAAGGGAAATTTGCACAGTTTGTTTACTGCAGCAAGGCCCAGTGCTAAAACAGTGAATCTGAGTAAAGGTTGCAGTCCTCATTGTACTTCTAGGTTCCAGCTGTAGGGTGTGGTTTCTGTTGCCTGCACATGCTAATTTGGTAGGTGTGCAGACTGTTCCTAGTTGTTTTCTTGCCTTTTTCCTTTTGACCAGATCCTTATCTGCGGCCATTCTGCATGTTATGCAGGCCTCATGTCCTGAAATGTCCTGTGTTATTTGCAGGTGTGGAGTGTTAACATCGGCAGATTGGAGTATTCAAATTTCTTGGCTCTGGCAAAAAAAAAGTTGGCAAGTTTAGTGGTCACATGCCTTTTCACTTGAGAAACAAGATAAGCTCTTTGTGAGTTTTGCCCATTGACCAGATCTTCATCAAATCTACTCTCTTGTAGCTTGAACCTGTTTCCATAAGCAAAAAAAGCTAAGTGTCCACCACAAGCTTTGTGGCCAAAACTAGACATGCAATCACACAGGAGCTGCAGCTTGCTTCTCTGGTGGCAACAACTTTGTCTGTTTCACTACGTCCAACCATCCATTTACTCTTAATGGAATCGAATTTTTGTTGTTGTTGCACACCATCTGTTCATGTCAAAATGTGGCACTAAACCTTCTTCAACATTTTACTTTCATACAATCAACATGTTTTACAATTCATAAGTGGAACCAATGCATCTATATTTCCAACTTTGATTTAACCCAACCCAGTTTAACCAATTGAAGAGTAATTTATGCTATACATCAAATTGGCAACTGGTCATGCAGTACAATGGCAGTGTGGGCAAGGTATTTATCAGTTCTCTGGACCCCTAGCTTTGTGATCATTCTCAATGATGTGTTGTCACAAGGATTGCTATCAAGGCAAGTATATTGCATTTAAATTCATCGTACAGTTTAGTAGCTTAATGGCACCTAGATAATAGGTCTATTTTTCTACAAGGATTTTTGAAAGATGACATTTT
This sequence comes from Sphagnum tenellum, assembly GCA_963921925.1. NCBI lineage: Eukaryota > Viridiplantae > Streptophyta > Sphagnopsida > Sphagnales > Sphagnaceae > Sphagnum > Sphagnum tenellum. The sequence goes on from OY998149.1 coordinate 6,113,548, forward strand.
GGCTTATGTTGAAACTTGAGATTAGTTATAGAACAATAATATCTTGAAGGATCTTGGTTTTTTTTAGAGGATCTTTTTAAGATTATATTTTTGCATGGTGAAACATTTGAGTTTTCATAATTCTTCTTTTGTCTTGAGATACCATTTTATGTAAATGGCAAGGCCACAGTGTGTGTGATACACCCGTTGTTTCTCCTAGTCATGAGGATTAACAGGATTGAATGTGACATGAATTTACAAATTTGTAAACTAGATGGTCTTAGACATTTGAACCTTTTTGCTATATCTATTCTAAGCATTCACACCTTATAAGATATACACAACCTTCTCACATATCCACACATGTCTACCAGCAGTAATTTCTGTGGCATTTCATAGATTTTGAGTAACACATCTTTTGGTTTGTCAAACCAAAAGATCACATGACACAGGTCTTCCAGCTGCAAGAAATCAATAGGGACAATGGCTAGCTTTCCAAAAGTGCTGAACAACCTACTCAACCACAGCCATCCACCATTGTCCTTCAGTGATTTGGGACATCCAAAAATTGGAGAGTCCTCAAATCAGTGATTTAAGTCATCTGGCAACCGAAATCACCATAAGGTTTTGCTAGTTGACTGCTTATCAACAGTCTTGTTCAGGTGTGCAGCACCCCACTTTTTTGGTAGTTCTAGCTGCAAACTTCCTAAGACAGCGAGAGTTGTTTCCTGTTCAATTGAATTTTCAACCACCTGACCTTATACTGAAATTAGTGCCCGTGGAAAACAGGAAGGAAAAGCATCTACTTGACACATGTGAAGAGAATTACTCACCTGAAGATTCTTGAAAGTTAATGAAGATTATTAGCATTAACTCATCCATAGCTTTAGCACACGATCCTTGCCTCCAGAGGCCACTTTCTCACCATCCGGACTCCAATCCACGGCAAACACCTGTCAACCAACACTTCTTCCCAGTGAATTTTCTGCCTTCCATAAGACCCCAAAACAGACTTTTGAGATGGAGTTGAGATCCCTGAGCTAATGTGATAAATTGGCTCTAGGGTTGTGCAGGATACAAATCTTAACAAAATACTGGGTTGCTGAATCTGGACATCAAGAGTGATGGTAGTCATCCCCAGATCAAAACCACTCAAGTTTCTCAAGAGGGCAGTCCCAAGATACTCCAAGGTTTGAGAAAACAAGTCAACTTGTCCCCTGCCCACAATCCTTATTAAAACAGAGCTGCAGTAGTCAGAGATTTCACAGAGGAATACCTCATCAGCATGGCCAGGGAGATCTTCCCGCAGCTTCAAGGTCTTCATATCCCACATCTGCAATGTCACACCAAAGATTACTGCATCCTTATGAGGTTGTCACAAATATCTAACATAAGAAACAAGCACAGTAGTCTCAATTTGCATACACCGGAATCTCCAAAACCTTTGTGTCCCTAGAGTTGCCATAATATATATCAGCACAAAGCTTGCACAACAATTTTGCTTTGCAGGAATTCAAGTACATGTTGGAGACTCACCTTCATAGTGGAATCTTTGCTACCGCTGACCAATAGCCTGCTATCAGCAGACCAACTGTCACATACAAAGTACATAATGGTTAAAAGGCTTTCCAACATAGTTTGCATTCCTTCTCACTCATATCTCCGTTTAAGATATGTTGTATGGGACAGCATGGTTACAGCAATATTGATCAATACCCTTGGTCCTGTCCATGACAGATGGACTTACATTATGATCAAAGTTTGATTGTGTCTTAGCAAGCTCAAAGAAGACAGGAAAAGGAGGCCATCAAACCTAATTTGGTATACAGGGCCAACATGGCCACGAAAAGTTGTGATGAATTTGCCAGAGTATCCATCCCACAGTTTCACTGACTTGTCAAATGATGCACTGGCTACCCACCGCCCATCAGGTGAGAAGTACACATGATTCACTAGCTGCAATGACAGCAATTCAAGTCAACTCCCATCAAAGCCATTATTTCCACCAATGTAAATGAGGTGATTCTTGTGTATATTCAACATTTCACCTACATTTGAACAATCTGGAAATGGGAACTCTTTGCTGTTGACATAGTGGACAAAGCTTTGACCCACATGACCTCTTAACTGCCCAATAACAATACAGCTTAGTGTACCAACAATAGCTATAATCCCCACAGGCTGAAAACATATATTCTGCTGAAACTTCATAAACATGCAGGTCCATTCATGCTATCTGGTGGGCTGTCATGGGGGAGCACAAGGGAGCAAACTACCTGCTGATGACCAGTCATGCGAGCTTTTGAATGTTTTCCAGTTGCTGGTTCCCATAGGAACATGGTGAAGTCATCTGATCCTGATACTAACCGCTCGGGGGAGTCATGTTTTGCTGCTGTATACCTAACAAGTGCGGCCTACACCCAATGCAACATAATGATCCTGTCATGCTGTTGTACCTCTTGACCTAATAGTCATCAGTAACAAGCTAATAGGAAAACATTCATACATATCAGAAATAAAGTATGCAATAAAATAACCCAATTCCAGATACTCTGTAACTGGAGAACTGTTTGCCATGCACCTTCTTCATCTCTTCTGATGAAGAGTATTGTTTGCCAGTATGATCAAATGGTCCAGTTCGCAACACATATTCTGTGCTCAATGCCAGTGTGTTTACCCAATGCCCATGTCCCTGCATCCTCAACACCAATCCACCATCACCATCTCTCCCAGACACAGAAGCCAAAAACCAAAAGCAGGAAGAAACACAATAATGCATATATAAGAAATATAATTGATGGAATTACACTCAAGCTCTCTTGAGATGCTCTTCATGCTTAAAGCAACTTGAACAGTATCTCACTAACAAATTTACTCTAAATATGTGTCCACAAGAAAGTGAGAAGGCCCATCAGATTTTTCTGCCCAAACTATGCCTTGGTCTGGGACTAGTCTCAGACCAGATACTTCCAGAATGCTTGCCTACTAGGTATATCTGCAACAGGAAAAGAAAGAAGAAGACCTTGAGCTCACGAATTAGCTTGCCTTGTGTAGTTTCCCAAACTTTGATGGTGCAATCCTGAGAGCTGCATGAATCACAAGTCCTAATCAGGGCTAGACATGTACACATCTGACCAACTCTGCATTTTGAGCATGTCACAACTAAGACAATTGAGTGGCAACAACTTTACCCTGAGAAAATGAACCCATCTCCACTCCATTTCACACAAGTGACAGCCAGAGTGTGGCCACTGAGACACAACACAGATTTCTGCAGCACTGTGTCCCAGATTCGCACATCACCATCTTTACTTGCACTTGCAAACCGCCGACACGGCACCTGGAGGTGGGCTGGCTCCCATGCTACTCCTGTTATCCACTTTCTGTGTCCCTGCCACCTCACACGACAGAAAGAATATTCATCAGGTCCCTTGTGGAGAGCCAGACTTCCTACTCTCAGTATAACATGTGAACCTAATTCACCAGTATCCTCATACTGAATATTATAATATTTCCCAGTCTGAGTTAAAAACATGCTTCCAGGTATTGCACTACAGAAAGGTGGTGAAACCATCTTCAGATATGTCAAATCTTCTGAGATAATACAAAGAATCTCTGAGTTGATTACAGAATTGAGAACAAACACCTGAGAAAACAGACTCCACCTTTAGACTGCCACACTGAATTCACAGCATAGGAAGAACATCATACTGTCAATGGGTTGCCAACTGCCTTGCCAGTTGTGGGATCCCACATTCGAAGTTCTCCATCTTTGCTTCCACTCACCAGTTGTTTGCAGTCAGGGGACCATGCAATGCATAAAACCCAATTTTTATGCCCTGTTCCAGAACATGCCCTCTTAGTCCACCAGCTCTACAATGCTGCTGCCACATGAACTGTGTTTCTAGCTGCTAGTACACACAATTGTATTGGTCATGTGTTAGCTACCAATTCTGATTTGCAGTACATGCCATCAGACACTGTGCCTTACACCCATTTGCCTGACAGACACTTCAATTTTGAAGGGGAAGCAGGGCAGACCAAACCATAGTGAAGCACAAGCCAAAAATGCATACCAAGGTCATATCAATATCCCTGTAAGTATAGAGAACTCCCCACACTTACAGTTTGAAGCTAACTGAATAGAAAAGAAGCAAGAGAAGAGAAATAGTATAAGCACAGTCCCTCACATCAACAGCAACATGTGTAGCAATGAGCAATTAGTATAACATCCACCACAAGATCATAGCAAACAAACAGCACTTGAAAAGCTCAATATTTTCAGCACAACAAGGTAGAACTGCAAACCATAGCAAGTGAAAAGTGGAGTCTGAGTGTAGATATCCCAGAACCGCACAGTGGTGTCCCCAGATCCACTTGCTAGCTGCCTGCTGTCTGGACTAAATGCTACAGAAAGCACTGCCTCCGCATGTCCTGTATCAAAAAGGGATCCTCAGAACAAAGCCCTGACATCTCCTGACATCTACTGCCCATGATGAGAAGAGTTGTCTAATACATAGCAGTGGAACAACTCTATTGTGTTAAATATTGAAAAAATCCCAGATATGAAAAAAACAGGGACCTACCAGCAATTGTAGCAGAACAACGAGTGACAGGCTTGATGCGGAAAACAGCTTGGGGCTGATACACAATTTGCAAAATTTGCTCCACCGATACTGCATATGGTCCAAATTATTTCTACTCCCTTAGGTTCCTCCATCCCCCAATACCAATTCACCATCCAGATTCAAAGCAAGGTGCAAACCTTTGACAAGCCTTCAGGTATTCAACAAGAAAGAGATGCTTGCACCTTTATTTTGAAGTAAATGTGCACCCAAACTGCTACTCAACTCTTTGTCATTGATATAGAATGCAAATGGCAGCTTCTCTTCCTGTCATGCAACCACAAAGAGAGGTGGTCTGAATCCCAGGAATTGAACCAAAGCAAAGATGATATAAAGTTTTTTGGAGAGGAAATAAGCCCAAAGCCTTGTGGTCATCACAAGGCTACCTTAAAAATTTACTTGGTTCCAAGCAAGATGTTGTTCATGCTCATCAAACCAACTACTATACTGACTCATTGTCTCAACTGCGTAGTGAGGGTCTTAGGAGTTCCAAGTCCAGTCATGGAGATTTTAGCAACAGAGAAAAATTTGCACTCTTCTTACGGCGGTCACGAATTGCCACCTCCGAGAAAGAAACCAGCAGCTCCAATAAAACTACGCTTGGAGAGAGAGGACCAAAAAAACTTACGGTTTGAAGAATCGTATTGAGGAGCAGTTGAAGCTCCTTGGGACCGGCATCCTGTGGAAGATCCAAAGGTGGACCTAGAACCCTTCCTTCCGCATCTGCTAAAGAACATATTATGTTGTTGGCTGGCGACGCAACGGTAATCGATGCCATCTCTAGACGATCCTTTCTCTCTCGCTCTCAACTCTCAACGCAACAACAGCAACCAAGAAGGGAGTCTGTTAAACACTAAAACCCTAAACCCTAAACCCTAAGGGAAGAGTACCCTTGTGTTTTCTTTCCACGGTCAGAAAATTCCTGTTTGTTTAGAGGGCGGGTTATATGGACAAATTACACTTGAAGGGCCTTCTTTGTTGGATCCCTAGGGCCAGGGTTGTAACCATTGTTGGTCGGTTATTGATTTTTCGAAATAACCCCCGGGTAGGTCTTTTGCAATTTGTTGGGACCCACACAGGTTATCAATAATCAATATCAAGTTTTTAAATTATTCGATCGGTTATCCAAAAAATTTGAGTAATAACCATCAGTTATGCATAAAGGTAAGCTATCATATAACTAGTTGATAACTGCATGTTATCCTGCCAATTATGAGGTTTTTATAATTTCCTGATTTTAAATTTCTATTAGATTTTAAAGATTGATAATCTACTTCGATAATAAGTGGGTCATCCAAGCATGTTATTGAACTTTTGTAAATTTGATACCAAGCAATTATCAAAAAAAATCAATAACCGAGTAGTAGGTTATCAATAATCAACTTGGTAACTGGGTCGAACCTTGATAACTGGCTAACATTAGTTGTAACACATAGTTGCTAACAAAACACAAGAATTTTTTTTGTAAAAGAAAATTTTTATTTATTTTTCATCTTTACATACACCACTGTTTTTCTTTCAGGTTTCTTCTATAAAAGAGCTTTTTCTTTTTCTGGACTGCAGGCAGGATTTGTGAATTACAAACTTATGAAATCATTTTGCTTGAAATACAAAAGACTGTGCAAAACAAATAGAGACCAAAAAAACCATATGAAGCATATTCATGAGCACATATTCAATATCAAAATAGTTTTTTGGTGTTGTTCAAAATCACCATGCTTTTGAATCTAGCTCAAATTGCAATCAAGTAATAATTGCTTTCTATCTAAGCTGCTTTTGCTTCAATTTTGTTTACAAGTTTATCATAGTTCAAATTCTTTGTGTTCTCAATGTGACCGCATAAAATTTTTAGGCTTTTAAACTTTCTATCATTATCAACTTTTTGCACGATGACAGTGAAAACCTTTTTGTTGTTATTTGTTCCTTTATATTAAACATTGTCATAAGAGCTTGAAGAGTTGAAGAGGGCATGTGAAGTAAAAGATTTGTTTGTTATTTGTGTATAACGCAAGACTTATCCTATTTGCAAATAGAGTTGACTAAAGAGGAATTACATGAAAGTTCATTAGTTTTTGTGCAAGTGGAACCTCTTTTTTTTAGGGACGTCACATTGGAATCACATCACCATTCAAGAATAAACATTTTCCCTACATGATGGCGACAACATTGTTTGCCCATAGGACAAATCTTATTTTGCAAATTTTGTTTAACTTACTAATGGTGACCAAGTTTAAAGGTTTGTTTCACTTGCTATAATCTTCATTTTTAGGCTCACTTAAATGACATTTGGAATCCAATAAACTTGTTGTGATTGTTGAAATAATAGGACATAAGATCTTGAATAATGTCAAAACTTGGTGGATGTCAATGTTGGAGCCTTTGAAGCATGTCCTAGCAAAATACCATTTATGATTATGGAAATGTCACAAGATAGCCTTTCAATTGTTAAAAGTTGAATCTTGTAATATGTGCCATTAATTAATGTCAAATTGCTTTTTGCGTATTATATGTCACAATAAACACCACATATTGTACATTATAATGGATGAAATTGCACAATTTACCACACAAATGTCATGAACCGTGACTTTTTGTGTGATAGATACCATTTTCTTTTGTTGTGGGCTTGCATTCTCATCCCTATTGGGACTAATTAACCAATCTACATGAATATTTTTTTGGCATCCATTGTTCTAGTGTTCAATATTATTGTTGCTAACATGTTTATCACACAATTAAATAGGTGTTTTGTGAATTCTAAGTTGATGAATGTTCTTGGCATTTTGTATCCACAATTTTGGATGCAACCTAACATTGATTTCTCTTTTCCTTCAATCTTAATGTCATCAAGAAACATTATTGTGAAATGAAGAGGGTGAAACCTTTGGTGGATTAGGTTGTAAAACCTTTGAATACTAAACTTATAAACCTACAACACAAATATGAAATTTCAACAAGTGGAATTTGGAAAGGTTGCAACTTTGGACAAAAGGAGAACATCAAATTGATGTTATTTTGATCAAAGGTAAGTTATTAGCCCATTGGTTTGGGGAATTTGCAAGTTTTGTTGGGCAACTTATGTTGGTAGTTGTTGTATTTTTCTTCCATTACACCAATAGCTACTTAGGGATGTGTTATGTACTTTTGATATTATATGAACGATTGGTGCCGAGAATGATGAGAACACAAGGTGGTCCAAGTTGTAGCAATTTGGACATGTAAGCAATTTTATATTCATGCATTTTGTTGGGGAGGATTTAAGTATAAATCAAGCCTAGGTGATTAGTTATTTGGAATGGTTAGTATGAGAAACCCCTCAAAAATATCCTTAAGTTGAAGCAGGAAATTAGTGAAATACAAGATTTTGCCAATTTGCAAAACTAATCTTACACCCTTGAATCCACATTAAAAAACTTATCTATACTTGTAATGGTTTTTGCATAAACTGAATGCTTTCCATTTGTTTTAAAACTATCACACTTTTGAACCACTTGTTAGTTGGGAAGGGGGATTGTTACAGCGGTGTTGTAGAGAGAATGTGTGTGAACTAATGAATTGCATGATAGGGGTGGGATTCTAACAACTCACGGGACTAAAAGAACATCAAAGGATCTAATCTTTGGCTAAACCCGCAACAATCATGAAGTAAAAGTTTGATTTAATATCAAAAAATATTAAATAATAGTTAAATAGGCATCATCAAGATCTTCAATTGAATGAATTGAATTGTGTAATGAATGTTGTTGCAACAACATTATGTTTCAATTCTTATTGAACTTTTGTCTAAACAAAAAATCTAGGTTTTTATTGTAAGGTTTCTTCTATGGCTTAGGATTCAAATTTTACAAAAATGGAATTCTAAGTATAGTAAATGGTTTTCAATCATGTTCTTCTTTTGCTATCTTATGTAGTCACTCCTTTTAGGTTACAAAATATTTTAATATGAAATCTATAATATAACTCTATTTTAATCAATAGTTTTGCAACTAGTTAACCTTTACAATCTAATGAAAATCAATGACTAACTTTGGTTGACAAGGTTTCATGAAACTAGAATCATGAACCTTCACATCCTTCCAAAAAAAAACAACCATCATAGAAACATGAGACTCACATTTTCACAATTATGAAATTGATAACCAATCTAAATACTAAAATTTCAACATGTTTAAAATCACTAATTGTTAATTGCAAGAATCAATTTTTTCATAAATATGTTCTTCCCTTTGACAAATTGCACACACTTCTCAATAAGATCATAAATGATTGCACATGTTTCTTGATAAGATCATATATGATCAATAGATTGTAATGTGGCAAAACTCCCAAAATTTAACATACAATACATTTGGGCTTAAAAATGTTGATAGTTTGAACCTTTTGAGGATTATCTAAAACAAGAGTAGGACAAAAAATTCCAATAAAACATTCAACATCCTTAGCTTCAACTTTCTATCCACAAAATCAATTCATAACATTTAGGAAAAAAATTGGGTCCAAATTAAATAATAGAAGCCAATTACATCAAAGATTAAGCTTTATTAGTAATCTATATTTAAAACATTTTAAAACCGTAAGTTACAAATTGACTTAATAATTTTATGACCCAAAAAGATGTTGCATTATTCTATTTTGTAAAGATGTACTTCCAAAAAATTCTCTTGAAATATTTAAGGTATTTCAAGTATTTTAAAAAACAAAATGCAAAAATTGTTCACATTGCTTTTAAAATGCTTTTGGGATTTTATACTTATTATAAAAAAAATTAAATAGGTATAATGAAAATAAAACCTATTTAAAAAATGATAGTACATTAAAAATATTATCGTATAAATCCATTCAAAAATTTCAACATCAATTTAAATTTCATTATTACACTAAAAATTAAATATTGATTACATGTTCAAATGATTTTTAATTATACCCCATTTGAATTAAACCTTCAATCCTTTAAAAAAATTACATATTTTTTATTTAAAATTTAAATACACATATAAAGTTTCGAATTTTAGATTAATACCTCATTAATTCATTGTTTAACAAATTTTTAATAAAAAAACCTTTAGGTGAACTTCCTTCTATTTAGGAATCTCCCATGCAACAATGCATTATAATTAAATTGATTATTTGAATACAGTGTAGAAGTTTTATTTTTACCCAACAACCAATATATTGCACCTTATATTTTTATTCACATGTTTTTTTACTTTTTAAAACTAGTGTCCCTCATGGGGTACCAATGTTTGTTCCATTTCCATAATAGCAATATCTATTTTGTTAATATTTTTCTTGCCTTTAAGTTCATTAATGTTTGTAATAATCATAACATGGATGCCAAAACTATATTTTTTCCATGCATGTCTTTTGAAACCAAACATCATTAAATGGTTTGATTGATATTTTGGCATGTGATCCTTTTTCCTTCTCACTCCATATAGGTCATGCTTCATAATCTCATTGTAGCATGTTATAACCATCAAATTAGGACAATCAACCACAAGTCTTTGATTTTTCATACCAAAATAGTTTACATCAAATTTTTAGCTCTTTGAAGGTGATTTACTATATTTTAAAAATTCATTCAAACCATCAAAATAAGAAAAAAAATTACATCATCCACTTGCCACATTTTTTGTTAACATGAATAAAAATGAACATACATGTATGTAGATATATCATCGTACTGGTGAGCCTTTGAGAAGTCTTCAAAAAACACTACTCAAATTCTAGGATTAAAGCCTTTTGGTCCAATGTTATAATATCGTCCTTAACTATAGAACAAACAAAACCCACTTTGATCAAGCAAAATGATTTCATGAGAAACTAACTTAACTTTAGGGTAGTGCATACAAGTAAAAATGTTAACTTTATTCCTAGCATAGAACCCATTTCAAATACACAATGTTCTTGCTTTGCATGAATAAGATTTTCAATAGCACATTATACATGTTTGAAATTGTTGTAAGAGGATATAGTGTATTGTCTTGTTTTATAACTTGGAGCATAAAAAAAACTTGTGTATATTCTCAGCAAAATGAACATAATATTTGTATTCTAAGTAACTAGTTATATCAAGATTAAAATAAATTCATGATGTTCATGAAACTTTTTAATTGAACATTTTTTATTTCTTAAAATTTTGATGCCCTTTTTTGATCTCATTTCAAGATCTTGGTGGTGTCAAAATTCGAAATCTACACAACTTTTTTAATTTTACAACAACCGTCTCAACATCATCAACGTTTTAGAAGTCTTCTACTTAATCCTAAAACTTGAATTCAACAAGTTCATTTCCCAAGGGTATGAAATAAGTTTGAAAACATCATTAAGAACTTATATAATTTGTGCAACTAAGAACAAATTTTGTAATCATAATTGGACCCACATTCTTGACATTTTTATTAACAACATAATTAGATATAAAAGTTTCATTCCTAATAAAAGGCACAATATCAACATGATTTTTAACAAGAAATGACATTAATTGTGATAAAAGGTAGAAAATCCACATAAGCTACACTATTGAAGGAATTCATGACTAGTCTTATTAAATGAACCATTGGCGCCTCCTAAAACAGTTATTCCTAAATAATCTTGATAGGTTGATGTGGTAAACATGCGATTGGTCAAATGAATAATCCTAACATAAATGCTAAAACAATAGTGCATTGACAATGTTTTTACTTAGTTCATTTTAAACATGAAAAAATGACTTACAATCTTTATTAAATGTTGAAAGATATTTTATTCATCATATTAATTTCAAATTGATTCAAATGCTAAATCAATAAATTACAAACATTATTTTTCAAATACAACTAACATTTTCAAAATAACTCAATTTATTCAAAATTGACAAACATACCCAAAAAAAATTTGATTATGTAAAAAATGACTTTTATAGCATGGTTCATTGTCAAATATTAAGTTTTCCAATTAACTTTAGCTTTCATAGATATCAAAAATAAAAATAAAAATATATATTTAGTCTTTACATAGCCTATTGAGGCACCTTTTTATAAATATTCCAATAATTTGGTCCTATATTATTTAGGTTTCGTCACAAATCACAATCATGCCCTTATAATAACAAGTTTAGATAACATTGTTTTATGAAATTCATACATTATATTTTACATGCTTATACACACAAATTGAATCTTTTGATAAAATGATATTTTTATTGGTCAAAATGAAAGCTTGTTGAATGATGCTTTTGTATATGCCTTGTGATATGAACGAAAAAATATAATACTATATCTGAACAATGAAAACTTATTGAGTTTCTAAATTTTGAGCTGATTTGGAATTGCTAATTAAATTCATTTCATATACACCAACTTCACAATATATATGGAGTTAAAATTAGCTTATTATGTAACAAACCATTTGGCGATTTGAATTTGAATAGTCAAATGTTATAATTTCATGAGAATGCACATTCTTATTGGACTAAAGTAATATATTGAAACTTTTTATTCAGACGCACAATTTTCAAATCAAAAACTTTGTGTGTGCTCTTAATTGTGGGAAGAACACTAATGTAAATAGGTTAAACCTAGTTTGGGTGCATGGTCTTTTGAACCTTGCACCACAATTAGAATTAAGAGATGACAAGTTGTGGTGAAAAGAGGAAGCATATTGTCAAGTTGAAAAAGTTGAACTAATGTTGTCTAGTTACAACTTTTGTCATGGTAGGAGAACTTGGACAAGTATCATGATATAACACAGGTGTGCCAACATTACACAATGTCAAACTTGACCAAAGTACTTGATCTTTTTGAAATATTGGTGAGATATTTAAGACCACTTTAGACATAGGTCCAAGACCAAAACAAATCAAATTGTGATTTAGGTTACATGACATCATTTTGGAGGGAAAACCAATTGGTCTAAACCAAAAAAAACATTTTAAAAAACAACTCATGGTTTGGAGAATCAAAGTGTAAACTAGGGTCCAAGGTTGTTCATCTCTTTGTTTTTTTCTCCTTTGTTTTCTTTTATCCTTCTTGTTCAAATTTTCTGAAAATGGAAAACACATTTATGGATTGAGGACATTGTTGAAGCACATTAGCTCCCTCATTTTTTAATCAGTTCTAAAGTTAACATGGCTTGTTCAGTGGATCCTCACAATGTGGTTGCTAGAAGGACAACATTTTCAACCTTTCCAAGTCCATGAAAGGGAAGTGAAAACATAAAATAAAAAAACCATGAAAAAAAAAAGGAAAAAAAAGAGGAAATATCAAAGGTTAACCTAGTTCTCTCACATGCTAATCACATTTTTTGATATTGGACCCTCAAATTGGACCCCAAGTCTTTAGACACACTCATTGTATCTTTTTTGAAAAAAATGTTTTTTTTAATGTGAAGAAGAGTCCAATTCAAGGTTCAATTTGGTTCAAATTGGTCCTTGGGCTTTTGGTCCTTGGAGCCTTGTCTAAAGTGACCCTTATAATCTACCTTTGCTAGGATGCAGCCCAAAAGCTTTAAACCAAGATTCTCTTTTCTAGAATTGATTTCTTTGAATGTTACATGTGATATAAGAATAACATGTTGGTTTTGTGAAACACAATGAGGGTTTTGGAAAACTCTTGAAAGTGGTATTTGAGTGTACTTTGCTTGGGACTTGAAAGAGTGAGGGTTTTGGAAAACTCTTGAAAGTGGTATTTGAGTGTACTTTGCTTGGGACTTGAAAGAGTGAGGGTTTTGGAAAACTCTTGAAAGTGGTATTTGAGTGTACTTTGCTTGGGACTTGAAAGAGTGAGGGTTTTGGAAAACTCTTGAAAGTGGTATTTGAGTGTACTTTCCTTGGGACTTGAAAGTGTGCCTGGTGATGACTGGTATTGTTCGGAGTATCAATTAACTATGTCTTGGAATGGGCATAACTTATAAGGTAATAATAGGCAAGTAGTGTGTGAAGAGGAGAAGAAAGATTATTTTCACCAAGGAAGTCATCTCAGGCCATTGATTCTTTCAATTTGACTTCAGTAATACCTAGGCTGGTTCAGCAGCAAGGTGCCTAATAATTAGTTATTTTCTATGAGTTATATTCAACAGTAAAAATGCAATAATTAAAAATGTGACATCATACTAAATAATGAAGCTATTGTGCATTCGAGCTTCGTTTAGATTTTTGGCATAGCAGGCACATACTTTTTCGAATTTCTGGCAATTCCAGAATCTGTGATCCTTACCTGGAGAGAGTTGCCTCAAGTGTTGCAAAAACCATCTAGTTTCTGAAACATAGTTTGTTGTTGGCCTTGCCTTACCGAGGCAAGGACATTGTGTTTAGATTCATTATAGAGTATAGTAGCTTAAGGGATTTTGGCCCTTAGGTAAATAGGTCTATTTTTTATATGAGGATTTTTGGAAGATGATATTTTGGCTTGTGTTGAAACTTGAGATTAGTTATATAGAACCATAATATCTTGAAGGATTTTGGTTTCTTTCAGAGAACTTTTTGAAGATTATATATTTGCATGGTGAAATATTTGAGTTTCCATAATACTTCTTTTTGCCTTAAGATACATTTTAATGTAAATGGCAAGGTGACATCACAGAGTGACACACCCCATGTTGAAAGTTGTTTTCAGATGATACCACTAGGACAACACTATTGAGACTCAAAATGCATTCTAAAACATAAAGGTTATCATGAAGCATGCATCTCATAAAATATCCCTCAATGGTTGTGCGAAGCCTTGCAAACTTTGACAGCGCTCTAGTTGAATAATAGAGTAAATTGTTTTAGTGAGGTGCTAATGGTGCATTCACACTTTATTTTAAATTGATGTTAAATGACAATCTAGGTGGCATCCTAGGTGGCACTGTGAGTCATACCGACACAACCATGTGCGGTAGTCTCGATTTTTTAAGAGTTACTTCGGGGTTATTTGAGTGCGGTAGAGTTATTAAGGGCTTTCAGCAACTTCACAAGGAGTGATGCATGTGCTTGGTGTGAAGGGGGTTTTGTTTTCTGGAATGCGTTATTGGTGGGTAAGGAGGAAGGTCAGTTCTTTTCTTCAACAGAGGCTAATAGCCATAGTTTTAGAAACCTTGTTGCGTAATTAGGGGTGACAAATCTCTAGAGGGTTGGGGGTAGAAGTAGGCATCAAAACTTGCAATGTTCAACACTACATTTGTCTTGTTACGGTATTTAGGAAGTATCAAGCATATTAGAAATTCTTGAAGCAGTCAAAGGGATGTCAATGAAGGGGTTAATAGAAGTAGTGCAATTTTCAAATCGTTGAACATGAGGATAACTCGAGACAATTCAACAATTAAATAAATAGTATGATAGTGTGCCAACAGCAATAGGAATCTGATGATAACTGAAAACTTTATTTATAATAAGGTTGAGTTCAGTAAGAAGCTGCAAGTACATGTGAAATCAGGAGCTGTGCCTTAGTGATAGTTCATAACTGCAAGAAGTCGAGGATGCGTCGGATGGTGCGAATTAGGTAGTCCGCCTTGCTATTAGGAGGGAGGCGACGAATCGGACCGCGCAACCAACGATAGTGTCCAACGCCGGGAACTGAAGACCAAGCGAAGATGGAGGTGTCTTTGGTTTCATAACAACTTTCACAAACGGTTTCAGGTTCGTCACCGGAAGTAAGATCGACTTATAGCAAGATGCCCAGGGTGTGGGAGTTTGGCGAAATGCGGTAATACCAAGCTCGAGGAGGTTCAACTTCGAGACGAACGCGCACCTCTCGAGGTTCGAGTTCTTCGTCACGGGGATGCTGCGTTAGATTCAAATCTAAAGACGATTCCGAAGGCGGTTCCTCGTTCACTTGTGCGGCTTGGGGCCCGTAGGAGGTAATTGTGTGCAACACCATGCTTGCAAGGAAGAGAGGAAAGACCTTCAACAAAAAAAAAAGAAAAGAAGAAGAGATAAATAAAATCAAATTGCAATGAAGGTGGAGGGGATTTGTGACATCAAGTCATGTGTTCGTAATTTATATGCAAGGAAAGGAAGGGAGTGGGTAAAGAATGGCCTAGGACCATGGTAAGGTAAAACCCTTGTGTCAGAGGATAAAAAATGAGGGTTAAGGTAAGTTTGCTTGGGGGGAAGTGGGAGTAGGTGCAAAGGGATCTTCTCCTTCACCTTCCATTGGCCACCAAGCCAAGAACCTTCCATTGACCACCAAGCAAAGGGATCTTCTCCTTCCATTGGCCACCAAGCCAAAAACCTTCACCTCTCTTTAAAAGGCGGACTTGGGTCATGGGAGCTCTCTTCTTCTTCTCCCTCGAAAAAATAAAATTGGATCGAACCTTGAAAGTGTTTGTTTCGACAAGGTTTTAGAGGAGGAAATGAAGGATCAGCTTGGGAGTTGAAGAGAGGAAGGAAAATAGGTGGAGATCTCGTGAGAGTTTGTAAGTAAGGGATGTGAATAAGGATAGATTTGAAGGTTAGGATTTAGAGAAATTTCACAAAACCCTTTCGGGTTTAGTGGTGTAACTCTTTGCTGTTTTAGCTGCAGAGCCCAAAATTTCGTAGGTAGATGCGTCTACTAGTTAGCTTTCCAAAGAGCTATAGCAAGTTGAATTTGGACAATCTGGGTGGGAGAAACAATTCTCCAAGCGACTGGTGGTCTGCAGTTTGGTTGAATCAACTACTTCCTCAAAATCCTCTCGGGTTTTATAGCATAGTTTCCTAGCTATTTAACTGCAGATCTTGAAACTTGGTAGGAAGGTGCGTCTACTAATTAGCTTTCCAAAGAGCTATAGCAAGCCAAATTTGAACAATCTGGGAGTGAGAAATAATTCTTTAAATGATTACTGGTTGTAGCCATGATGAAGGAAGTGTTGAGTTCACAAAAGTTTGTTTAAAGAGCTAGTTGTTTAATTTAAGGTTCTAGGATCAGGGGATTGTGGGGATCAAAGTAATAATAATAATAATAACAAAATAAAAAATAAAATAAAATACATGGTCATCAATGTTAAGTTATGAAAGATGCATAGGCGATAGAGAAATTTGAACTTCAACTACAAACGCAATCTAGTATCTAGAAATACGCTCGCTTTGTCTTTCATCGGTAGCATTTATACTTTCAAGTATAGTCACCTTGTAGAACCGGGGGTAGAGGGACAAAAGTTGCCTCATAGGCACCCAATTAGGGCTATAGTTTAATGTTAAGTGAATGTTAGTTTAACATAAAATCTTCATGATAAGTAAGTTTAAGTCTGAGATGACTAGTATGGTGATAGTGGACTCAACACTAGAGTCCCTAACACTAAGTGTGAACACACGCTAAATAAATAATTAACAGGCAGCGCTAAATAATAGTAGATTAGGGAGTAGCTAAAAACTTGGTGGGATTTGGCGCCTGCTCACCACAGCCCTCGTCACAGCCCTCGTGAGCAGCACTTCGCTGCTTTCTTCAGTACTCGGTTTTGTTTCTGGCTTGGGAGCAGCTGCTGTCGCGCACATGGCAGCTCCGCTCTGCTGTGCCCGCCATCACCACTCGCTGTACCGGCAACAAGGTGGGAGTAGATGTGAAACCCAGAGCAGAAAAACTCGGCGATGGAGGTGGCCCAACAGTACTAGTTTGGATGTTGTGAGTATAGGAGGACTTGGTACTAGTTCTTGTAAAGATGATGAAGCTTCTTCCAGAGCACTTTGTGGATCAATTGCAACAAGATCATGGAGTGTAGTCGTTCACGGTCGTTTGAAAGTAGCGTCTAGGATTCGAGCTTTAGGAGGTGAACAGGGTGTTGTTGGAAAGGACGTGTCGTTGGATTTTCATGATAAGGTGAAGTTGTTGTCGGCCGCAGGAGTTTCGTATAGGACTGGGGGTTTTTTGGAAGAGTTTACTGTGATGACTACTAGTTTTTCTTATCGCCATGTAGCTTCGGGACTAGCTGCGTCAAGTAGAAGTTGTTGCTGCACTTATACTAGAGAGCTTGCTAGCTGTGTGTCATGGGCAGAACCACAACAACGCTGTAGAGGACGTAGCAGGAGAGCCGGAAGCTTAAGGTTTAGGGTTAGGGCTGGGGCACAAGAGAATCCTTTAGGGGAGGAGGGTTACTGGGACCAGGCCGAGGGGAAGGAGAAGTTAGACGAGATTGAAGATTTGAAGGAGCTTCTCGCAGAGGGAGAACGGTTGCAAGAAGCCGGAAAGGATGGCGATGAAAATGACAACACAAAGTCTGCAGAGCAGCTTGCGCAAGAGCGGGCCACTAAATTGCGGGAAGAATTAGAACGGGTGAGAAGCTCAAACTTTCCGTCTCATTCTGATTGTGAACTCGTGTTTTCCAGATTCATAATCTGGAAGCAAGAGAGCAAGTGGAAGGAGCCCACAGCTGAACAAGCCTCTTAAGCATACTTTAGGACACTTTCACTACAAGTGCTCATATTTCCATCCCAATCTTTGTGCTACCTGTGTATAGCTGAAGCGTCTGCACAGGGTTTCCCAGATTCTCAACGGATAGGTATACATTCTCACAAGATCAAGACAGGCAGTGGGAAATGGGGTGACTGAGAAAAATCTTTCTTGATTTGGACACTGTAAGAGTTTGCAGGGAGTGGTCATGTGGGTCCTTGTGGAGCCCTAGAGTTGTTTATGCAAACACCATTGCCTATTAGAGCCAGAAGGGAAGGGGACGTGGTTCAGGTCCTTCATTGGGACTGCAAGTGTGAAAGGATTGAGATCCGTTCAAGGAATTTCATAAGATATCTTTCCTCCTGATCTTGCAATGGTGTATCAGATTCATTCCAAAGAGTTTTGCATGGGTTGGCTTTCCACAGATATGTCCAGGGTGCAGGAGGCCCTGACCTGCTATGTTGGCCTCTCTATGCCTTAGTCTTAGATGCTTGCTTGTACAGGGGCAAGCTAAATTGGAATGGAGTTTAACTTCACAAGCGTGTTGATACCTGAATGAGGATACTGTTGACTTTTGGTTCACTATGCATCTGGAGATTGAGCCAGCATGATGATTGAGTCTTCCCATTGCTTCTGAAAATGCAACAGAAGTTCAGGATGCAGTAATTTGTATAATTGTCTGCCTGAGTTTTTGATCAGACTATTATAAACTTACCTACAACCACAGTTTAGAGCTGATGGAGTTAATGGGGAATAATGGGAACTAGTCACTGCCACTCATGATGGGGGTGGTGGGCTTATACTTTGTGAGTGACACTCACAAGGTTGGGCCAGACTCATTCTTGTCATGTCAGTTTTGGTTTGGTGTGCAACTGACACATTGGTTACCTTGAAGGTGTTATTCTGTAGATTTCTGTGCTATCTTATAGATATGGTTTGGACTTCTATGATTAATGTGCAAGAACCCAAATATGCTGCAGAGTTCAATTTTTTGGTGCATTTTCATGGAAGGAAGAAGTTTGTCACAGAAAACAATTTGTGTTCATATCCCATCAGGACTCTGCCAGGTATCTAGCATTTTCTTGAGTCCTTGAATTGTGCTTCTTAAGAAGCATTTGTTGCTTAAATCAATAGCTGAGAAATCATCATGTGTGAATTCCAAGAGGCCTACTGTAATGTTACAGGGGTGGAGGACGGCTATTCTGCTGTTTGCAGGTTGATGGCCTTTGTTGAGGGGAAGTGGGCCTGCTGCATTCCCGTTTGTCTATCTCATGGAAACCCTGTGAGTGAGATCCTGGACATTTATTAGTGCTGGGTTGGTTGTCTGATTCCTGTGGCTGCTTCTCATTGTGGTGTGGCTGTATGATTTGACTGGAAGTGACAAGAAGGGGATTGTTTAATGGCTCCTTTTCTTTCCTCCTCATTTTGGTGCTAGATATTTACCTCAGAGAAGAAATGTTTCATTAAATTTTCATACAGAAACAATATCAGTGTTTTTCACTTGCTACTCTTTTCCTTTATGTCTATTGCTTCCAGTCTACTTTTAATTTGTGTCAAATGCTTGGAATGTCCTCCCTTCTTAGGTGATCAACTATTTCTTGCAAGCTGCTTTCTTAGGCTGATGATGCATTTGTATAATTAGGCTGTTAGGCTTGGGGGTGTTATGCATATGAGCAAGAAAAGACAATGTAATGTACTGTTTGCATTGACAATGTCAGCCAGTTCTTGTGTGGTAGCACCTACTGCTCAAATGCAAATTGTTTTTGTGCACAGGATTCACAGAATCTTTGGCGCATGCTTGCTGTGTACATGTTCCCAACAGGTCACAAGCATGTTTCTCCTTCAGATGACCAACATATACACCTACTTTTGTCTTATCTTGCAAGTTTATTTGTAAGCAATGTCCTTGACTGTAATGTTTTGTGTGATGCAGAGAGCAAAAGAGCAAGCAAAACAAAAGAAGGAAGCAGAGATTATGTTCCAAATGGGACAGCGAGCCTATGGCCGGGGTGTGTATGACAAATCTGTGGAAATTTTGGAAGCTGCTTTGACAAAAATATCGAGGGCTTCTAACCTTGGTGGCGAGGTAAACCTTTCTTATCTCCGAACATAGAGGCAGGGAGTTGGGAGGGATGTAGACATTGCTGAGGACAAAATTCAGCAAGCTGGCACCCTGTGGCTTGTCTGTAGACAACAGGGCAAGGAACCAGCTGCTTTACAGTACTCACAGGCCAACAAAACTGATTGTTCAAAGACAATTTCCAACAACAATAGGACTGGATCTACTAGAATTATTCAGAGCTAGCAAGGTCGAAATCAGGAGTGGGTCTGTGGACTCCATGCATGAAAATCTTGTCCAGACTTGGGGTCACTCTTGTCTTGCACCCTGTTTCAGACTTGCATGTAGACATCTGGTGCTGGTTTGGGGTACAGTCTTTGTATGCATGGGTTCACAGCTTCTGGACACAGTATGTGCTTTATTAAGTGCTAGGGTATCATATTATGGAATGTCACACAGTAATTGTTGATGCCTGAAAAATGATGGATTCTGATGTATTAGATGTATTCTGACTTCAACTTTCACTTAACCTCTCTGCAACCATTGCTAACCAGCAAATGAGGGCCTGAAGGGACATTGCACATCCATGATGGGATGTAGGTTAGTGTATGCAGTTTTTAATGCTCACTCTATGCACAAAGGGTTATTTTGTGTGTTGTTTTGTTGATATGTTGATAGTTTTCTCCTGTCTATTAGCAGATCCATCTGAATTGTAATATTCCCTTCATGGAAGGATGGAAGCAAGTCACAATCTAAGACCTTCTGTTTTTGTTGTGTAAGAACAGATTCAGATTTGGCTTGCTATGGCATATGAGGCACACAATCGGCATGATGATTGTATTGCCCTTTACAAGCGCCTTGAGAGTGGGCATCCTAACAAAAACATCAAGAGGCAGGCAGCAGATTTGCGCTACATTTTAGAGGCACCAAAGCTTAAAATATCAAAGGATGAGATGGTCTCAATACCAATAATTGACAAGGACTATGACAGGTGAGTTATTGTCCATCATTGCTTACTTGATGTCAGTGACTGTGGTGGTACTACATGTTGAACTGCTTCTGTCACTTGGAGTTGCTTCATCCATCTCATTTTTCTGTGTGGCACCACAATCTGGGTTGTTTTCAGTTTACTTAACCACTGCTAAGGTGGTGGCAACACTGTGTCCTACTCTTTTAGGCCACTTGCATGGTGGAGAAAGCACATTTGAATTGAACCTTCTTGTTCTGCAGAAAAGCCAAGTCCTGGAGTCAGACAGTTCGAGACCGTAGGAGGAAACCTATGAAGAAGTCAGCAGCTACACGGGACTACTTGGAGGATTGGTTGGTCTGGAATCCTCCACGCTGGGAGCGCAATCCTTATTTTTGGGTGGCTGTCACAATCTGGCTAACCCTGGTTGGTATTTCTCTCATGTTTCAAAACTGATTTCAGCTGCTCACTTTATGTTGGCCTGTGCCAGTTTCCAGAGCAGGTGCATTATGCTCTACATTGAGAAGTCTTATATGCTGATGAGGATTCACCAAATCCACTCTGTTCATAGGAATGTGTATACTGTATTTTGATCAATATAAAGAGAACAAAACAATGAGAGGTAATTGCTTTTCCACGGGATTCTGCTGCTGGTCTGTGAAGCAAAAGTGATGTCTTTTGGTTGGTTGTCAGGAATTGTGTGTCTGTAGGTATGCATTGGCACACAAATGATGTGTGCATGTTGATTTTCAAGGTTTGAGACCTTGTGTTTAATGGTCCCAATTATAACCTACACCAATACTCCAAGGTATACACCTAAAACATGTTCTCACAATAACAGATGAGTTTGATCAGGTCTGTCCTTTTATGAGGGGGCTCCCACAACATAAACTCATTGTGAAAGTGGAAAACTTTTCAAATGTGGGAGGAGGTAAGAACTTGGCCAAAGAGGGATTTTTTTTTTCAAGAGGCTTGACATGAGGGTGAGTCAAAAAGAGCGTCCAAACCATCCAATGGTGAGAAAGGCACTTGCAAAGGAGTTCAATAAGAGGTTTAGATGCACAGGAGTAGTAGTTGCAGGGTGTGGTGAAGAGAAAAAAAATCCAGAAAAGTCTCAAATACTGTATGTGATGATGACTTTCATCCATGATGATGCACCTTTTATTGCCGGGCGGTACAGTTGTGTGCCAGTTCATCCAAGCTGAATTAGAGCAATTCCAAGTGGAGGCAATCCCAAAATATTGTGCTTTTCTTTGGTTAAAAAATGAGCCTATTTCCAAGGTTCAATTTGGTGGGCAACAGTTGTAGAGAATATGTATGTCAATTTTTTTTTGTTCCTCCATCGGTTCTAGTATCTATAATTTTCCCATTGATATAGATACTCAACTCTAGGAACTTCAAAACCTTTTGTGAACATTTGGTTCTTTATTCAGAGCTCAGCCCAATCAAAATCCCATGTACCAGCAAACCTGAACTGATCATGTTGATAACTGGCATCATAGATACACCGCAGAGTTGAAGTAGAATGTGTGGTTCAACATGATAAACATCCAGGCAAGTGAGGGAATTACTGTTTAAAGTGTCAATGGTTATTATTTGAAATTATTTGAAATCAAATTTCAAGGATAATATTGATGAAAATATTCAAGTCCACTCAAACAATTTCCCACGAAATTTCACATTATTTCACGAATAAACCCTGTTTATTTATCCTTCTTGGGGATAGAAACCAAAACACAAGGGAAAAATGAAAGAAATTAGACCACAACTTCAAACTAGGCCCTCTTATGAGTCAGTAAGTATTGGCCATCCCCAAACAATAATAAAACCATCTAGTCTAGTCCTGATTAGGGGTATTTTTTAATTTTGTGATGTAGCCGCACTAGCAATCATCCACAAGAAGAATTACCCAAATTTGATTACATGTCAAAGAAGAAAGTAATTAAAAAAAAAAGAATCCTGCTATATTTTGGTGATGTGCTATAACCTATTTTCTAAATATGGCGATTTCAGAAAAATATTTCTAAGATATGGCAACTTTGTCTCATATTTTTCACAAAAGTTAAAATGCCGTTCCTGACTCCTTAGTGTTCACTAGTGAGTGAGTGACCAGAAAACCCATCAGCCAAGGGGTGAAATGCATTGACATTGAAAGGCATGGATTTGCTGCACCAAATTATTTTGTAACACAAATGTGGAGATACTAGATCTAAGGTTTGTGAAAATTTTAGATGACCAATTGAAATGGTAGAATTGGATCATTATTTTCAATGTTCAGCAAAATAGGGTTGTGTGTAGGAGGCTTTAAGATTTTGTTCAAGCCAATGGGATTGTTGGATTTTGTGATTTGAATTTGTTTTCTTACTTATCTCAATTTTAAGTGTAGTAGTTATTTACAAACAGGGTTCTAGCACATTACTTGTGACCTTTGTTTTTTTTAGTTATTGTGAGTGAACTAAGAGTTAAATGTGCATAGGGCTTCATAGTTTGTGAAAATTTTAGAGGACCAATGGAAATGATAGAAAAGGACCATTATTTTCAATGTTTTGCAAAATATGGTGTGTAGCATGAAGAATTTTTTCAGGCCAATGGGATTGTTGGATTCAATGGTTTGAATATGTTTTCTAGTTATCATGAGTGAAGTAATAGTTCAATGTGTAGGGGAACTAGGCCCATAGCAAACACATGCCTATGAGCAAACACCTATGTAGTGCAAGGGGTGACTGGTTATAGAAGGCATACAACTATATGGGCATTTAAAATTTTCCCTATGATCAAATGTTCAGATATGATCAATTGTGTTCTAGATGTTTTTGCAATCTTTCCAAGATGTGATTTTTATGTTCAGTCATAGGCATAAATTTTGGCATGTATACACACCTCTTGAAAACTTAGAGTGTTAAAGTATTTGGTGATGGGTGGTGAGGAGACCAAATAATTGAAAATAATTGAACAAGGGGGGGTGGGTGTTTCTCTTGTTGTTTGGTTTTGGGAGTGTTGGTTTAAAGAACCCCAAGTTTGGGTTAGCAAAAAAGAGTTGGGGGATAGGCATCCCCAAGGCGGGGAAAAATTGGTTGTTTTTAGTGTTTGGTTTAGGGGATGAATTCAAATGGTTTGGTGATGGGATCTTTATGTCACAGTACAACAACACACAATTGATCATAAATATGAAAACCCTAATTATATATATGTGCATAAAAGGACATTCAAAATTCAATTTTGTAGGAATCCTATGAATCTTCAAATGAACACCTTAAAAAGGGAGAACTTCCAAATTCCCCCGGTTTTGGTCATATTACATTCTTGAGAAGACACTCCTTTTATATTTTAGGAAGCACCTAAAGTAAAAGGATATAATCTAATATGCTATGAAATAATGGCATATTCTTAGCATATTTAAGTTGTATTTTAAGTATATTTTCAAAATGAATTATTGGAACTTTATTTATATTTAAATACATTATAATTATAAAAAAGTTCAATAAGTTTCACCTTACATTTTTGACACATTTTTTGCAATAAAATGGAGGTGACCTCCTTGGGATTGCATTCCAATCAAAACAACACCAACTTCATAAGGTTTTAGGTTTTCTAGGGATACAAGCAATATGTTCTTAATTTTATTCCTCCCCATTCAATTAACATGTTAAAACTATCAAGTAGTGTGAGTCTCAAGTCCTTCATAAAAGCATATGGGCTAGATTAGTAAACATCAAACATTAAAATAGATGATCATAAACCAAACCTTGAAATAGTCAAAGTTGAAGTAAAACAACAAAAATTAGATTTTAGAGTAAATAGAGAGGAGTCACAAAACATACAAAATAGATTAGATATCATAGCATTCAAAGAAGAGACACAAGAGGTACTAAAACACAAATGTGACTTTAGAATAATCAAAGACGAGACGTAAAAACAAAAATGATCACAAGAACAAGATTCAAGGGTGATTATAAATGAGCAAATAGGAAGGTCAATAATATATAATCCTAATGTTTATAGAACAATCAGACCCCGCTTATGGTCCTTGTGTTTCTTAAACAATTGACCCCCTTGTCCTTTCCTTCTTGTGTTTCTAGAGCAACCACATCCCTTTCTAATTCTTGTGTTTCTCGAGTAATCAAACCTTTATGTTTCTTGAGCAATCAACCCCGTTGTGCTCATATTGTGTTTCTTTAGCAACCAACCTTCTTCAAATTCTTTTATGTTTAACTTTTGTTTTTGGAACACATGATCCCTTCCTTAACCCCCTTGTTTTTTTTTCATGAATTAACTTTGTGAAATGGTTGTAAGTGTGCTACAACATGCCTTCATGCTTGCATTCGAATTCTTGCTCATTATATATCTTGTTTGTGAACATTTATTATTTAGCCAAGGTTCACACTCTTTGTAACCAAGAAGGTGAGCTTGAAATTTAGTGTGAATCTTGCATTTTTTATTGTATTACTTAACAATGTTGAGAGGAATTAGTTTGTTGTTGTTTTAAAAGTTCCATGTGAAATGTTGTTGTAGTTATAATCAATGTAGTTATAGTTAATAAACTCCTAGGTTTTTTTTTTTTTTTTGCCTTTTCATTTTTCAAGCTTCCTTAATTGTTTATGTAACTTCCTTTTCCATTGCCTTCTATCGGATAATGCCCAAATATTCCTTTAAAGTCACTATAGGGTTTTGTGAATAATCAATTAATGATTTTTTGCCATGGGTTTTTCTTACAAGTAAATGAGCCTTCTTTATATTCACAACTAGATTTCATATTTTTGTTGCAATTTCTTGGTTTATGGCTATAAAGATTTTAGGCATATCCACATTATACCTAGGTTGATTTTCAGGCACACCATAAGTTAGGGATTCATGACCAAGAAAGGTTGTTGTTGCTATGTTGATTAGTGTTATTACAATAGATTGTTCTCACCATTGGATATCATAATCCTCATCTTCATTAGATGTGGAATCTGCATTTTTCTCCCTATTTGTATTCATTGTGGTGTACAAATTGCTAGGGTTTGTTTTTTCATCCATTGCCTTAGGGTTTAATCATGAGATCCTTGTAACTTAAAACCCTAATATTATGTTTTTTTTGGTGAATGATTAGTTTAAAACCTTGTCTACCCAACCTATTAAGGTGGTCTCGTCTAGTGCAATGTAATTATTTTTAACCATTGCACCATCTCTCTTTTTTAAGTTGGCTTGAAAGGTTTGAAGTAGGCCACATCTAAAATTTAAAGTGCATGGTTGGTATGGGAAGGTAAAGTTATCATATTTAACCCAAATTCTTGTGTTTGCTCAATTGTTTTTAAAGTGACATGAAATCCATGCCCATCTAAGATGAACAAATGTCTAGTAAAGGAAATGCTACCTAGTATTCACCTTTTGAATAAAGACATGAATTATTTGAATAGGAAATTAGTTAGTCATCCATGTTTTTGTTCTCATAGCCATACATGTTCCTTGTTTGCAAAGGTTTATATATCATCATGCAACCTTTTTCCCTTGAAGATGTAAATCTTGATAAAGATCTTTCAATTATTTTGACAATAAAATGGACAATCAACCACTCCCTAGATTTGGGTATTGTGTTATATACTTGGTGAGAGCTTCATTTGGCCAAAATCCTTGCACCTCACTACCTACCTACTTGTTTGAGTTCCAAATGTGATGTGCATTGTAGTTATGTTTATTGTACAAGGATTATAAATTGTTATAAAAAATTTCACATGATTATGTGGTGAATCTTTGTGTTTAGTTGATATCTTAGGCCTTTTGCTTGCTGAATGTTGAATTTAATAAGGTGTTGATGCTTTGAACCAATACCACCAAAAGTTTTTTAGCTCTAGAAGGAAAATGTCAATTTGCAACATTTACAATTAAAATTACTTTAGATGCATAAGTGAAGTTGCATAAACATTTAGTTGCAAAACATGACTCAACATGACTTAACCAAATGGATCATGAATGATGTATATAATCAACGTATATATGTTCATTCTTTGATTTTTAGAATAACTTTTGAACATGTGTAGAAACTTTATGTGCGTTGGTTGATAGGGTAAACATTGCTTGAAGACCAAGGTGTGGGATGATTGGTGATGATTGTTTTTTTGGCAATGACTCCCTTTACTTTGAGAGGCCAAAACTTGGGCAAATCTTAACCATATTGAGCGATCTGAAGGGCAATAGACGCGCCCATTAAACCTCTATAATCCATCTTCAGACCACATAGCCAACCGGTCCCACTTGAGATCACAAACCTATTCTGAGCGTTTAAATTTTCTAACACCGGTCTGGTTACCCCAATAGCTATTTGCAGACAGGGTTCTCGCACAGTACTTGTGCACTTTGTTTCTTGTTAGATACTTTGTCTTTTTTCGCAGCGTTGATCCCTTTGCTGCTAATTGATTTCACCTATTCTCTCTGAAACCCCGCAGTGTGGGCAGTCTAGATGTTAAGAGGCAGTGTTAGGCCGATGTTCTGGCTACAAACGCGCAGGAAACAACAGAGCTCCACTAGTTCTCGATTCCAACCCACCTAGGAATTAATGACGGTGTGGGGCCGACGTTGCGACTATGGACAGATGGAAAGTATGCAAATCCTTGCCAGTTTTCTAGGCTACAACTAGCCTAGGAAGAAGGAGCCGCTCACTAAAGAATCAGAGGGTCAGAAAAGTGTAGGTTAATAATGCCTTCTCAACAAGGCATTTCACCCTATGAACCAAGCGTGGAACCCGAGGTCAGGGGTGTAATGCCCTGCTGTCAGGACATTACATGTCGTAATGTCTAAAGGCAGGCCAGCACAATCATCAAGCCGTTTGCACCCCTGAGTGGGGGCACTTTGTACAACGGAACTCCTGGACGTGAGGTCATTATGGAGGCATTAAATCTGCTGCAAGAAATGGAAGAAGTCACATGTACCCCAGCAAGTGCCGAATCGAATATCAACACTTGTACTCTCCAAGCTGAGATGCCTGGGCTTTGCTAAAGGCAGTATGTAGCAGCAGCAGGCCGTGGGTACTCCTTGAGTCTTTCCAAAGGAGATGAAATATTTGACGTATTCAATGCTCACATCCACTACTCATTCATTGCTCAATTCAAAACTTATTACTATTTTGGCGGGCCCCCAGGATCTAGGGGGGATCCACGCTGAGTGCCTCCACAAAGCTGAACATCCGCACTGCGCAACACTGTTTGCTAATTCCTCCTTAAAGTAGGACATTTCCTCGCTCACTCCACCCAAGTCATTTTTTTTGAAGTATAGCTAGTGTAGACCGATCACCGATCAGCTGCCTATGGTCGAACACTTATTTATATGTTCATCATATGTGCTTCATTATGAGTGATTTAAAATGTTATGGGAGCCCTACCTCAAGCTCTAGAGATCATTTTTCAAGTGTGAAGGAAATGGAATAATGAAAAAATAACAAGAAGAAAAATAAGCTTTCCAATTAACAAACATGTTTTTTCCTTTTTTTTTCTTCTCTTTGGACCCTTCCTACTTTCAAACCTCATGACTTTCTTATTTCTTATTCATTTTAAACAATTTAAAGTTCTATTGGAGTGTTATTCGAATTTCTACAAATCATTTTTGAACTTTAATAGCAACATAACATATAAGGAATTTTTGGGTGTTTGCGAACCAACCTTTATAGTGTTCAATGGTTTGTTTTTCTAAGTTCTTTGACCCCTTTTATTTTGGGGGATTATAATTTTCTCATTTCTAATCCATTTTTTATGATTGTTAATGTTTTAAATGTGTTAAGAAGAGGGCTTCAAATTTTATTTGGACACAAAAAACAACAAAACCCTCCCTTGGATTTGGCCTACCTTAAGTGCTTAAGTGTTTGGTCACTAACTAATCTTCCATTATTGTGGTTACATGTCGCAACCTCACTTTGAGGCAAATGTAAAGATGAGACTCACACTCCCAAAAGTGGGAATTTGGAGTCTTCCGGGACTCCTGCAACTTTAGAGCTCGATTGCAAAGGTCAACACACTTTGCCCTAAGGTGTTCTTTATACCGTTGGAAAGTCCTTGAAGTGTAGATGTCAAAAATGGCTTTGCATGAGCCATTCGGACATCTGCAGCACAAGTTATGGTCGAAAGAAAGGCCGGGAGTCAAACTGGCAGTTTGACTCCCGACCACAAAATGTCAGGAATCGACCCGACCCCGGTGTGTGCAGATAGAGTGCAACACAGCGTTGGAAAGATCTTGAGCAGAGCTACAAGATTGCTTTAGACTTCATTCCAATCCAAGGTCTGAGCTGGGAGTTACGAGCCCCCAAAGTCCCGGGAGTCCAAATCAGGATAGTTTTGGGACTCCTCCTTGGGAATCCCGGGAATGAAAGCCATTCGGATGCGGGTGCCACGGAGCAACGCAGAGAATACTATATGGGGGAAGGTGGTGACTTCCCCCCAGTCCGGGCCGTGGTGAGTCAAGTGAATCTAAGGTCGCCCATGGCTTGTCTTAACACCAAAAGGGTGCAAAATGAATTCTAACCAATTTGTGATTGGTTTTGGATGTAGGACCGAATAAGTAAGTAGCTTGTCCCTCTTCCTAGTCTAATCCCAAAACTTTCAGCACGCCCCTCTCACCCCTTTTAGTGTTGGAAGCTAGGAGCGGCACCAAGTCCCATCTACTTCCGCCTTTGACATAGTTGGACTCTTTTGAGTCTAACAAGGGACTTGGGGGCGCGTCATTGCATAATTAAACTTTCAAATAACATAGTTGGTTAAATATTTGTGTGAAGTGGAATTAACTTGACAATTTTATTAAAAAATGAATATATAAGATGGTTATTTCTCATTTCCACATGGTCATAAAATGGCTACAATGATAATAAGGGTGATCAAACACATGGACAACATGTGCGTTATTAAGGGGAATGCATTTGGTGATAGGGTTATTGTAAAAGGATTAAATTTGATTATTTGCAAAGGGAACATTTGGCTACATAGAGGCACCAACAAGAGGCTCTTAGTTAAAATGCTTCAAATTTTGTAGGACGCTAAATTATAATGTTGTTTTATTTTACCAAAAAGTTGTTCTCCTCATCAAAAGGTTTGAAATGTTTTTAAATCTTATATAAAAATGTATCATAATTGTTGCATAATTCTTGGTATGGCATCAAATTGGTTGGATTTAAAAATACACAATAGTTACATTTTGTAGAAAACATTCACATATTAATGTTTGGATCTTTTAAAAATGGATATTGATTATTAGATGGAATTTCGATCTTCTTGAAACCATATGATCACTTAAAACTTCCCCACAGATTTGCAACATTGCTTACAATGTTCACCCCAAACCATGGAAACCTTACCAATGATACTTATGACATTTGAAATTGAAATATGCATGTAATTTGCAAATTGCCTTTTTCAAATGTGCATTTAGATTTTGCAAAGTCTTAATGCAAAATTTGTCGTTAGATTGTGCAAAGTTTTAGACTTAATTCAATTATTATTAAAACTTGAACCCGGTTCAAATCCTAGGATTGAACTTTGAATCATTTGTGTTGAACAAAAAAAAAGGATAATACATTATTTTTTTTAGCATAATTATAATATATTAACACCCACTTACAAATAAGGATTTTGAGGAAAAATCATGCAAAGCTTTAAGTCCCAACCAGTTCACTTGCTTTTCCTTTAAAACATGTTAGATTTTGCAAACCAAATAAACATCATAATTTACAAATAGCTTGAAAGGGATTTGAGCCCCAACCCCCCCAAAAATGTTGCCAATGCTAATTACTCAAAACCCCATTAGAAAACAAATTCAAGGCATTTGCAAAAATATTATAAAAACAAAATAGTAATTATTGGAACTCTAACATTGGGTTTGCAACCAAAGCAAGGGCTTGTGAAGGTGCAGGCCGAAAGTGAAGCACAAGAATTACATTTCATGTTCCTGGTAGTGTGGGAAAGTGTGAGGGAATGAATTCCCAAATGAATTTTCACTTTAGGAATTGGAATTTTGATGGACTCTTGAATTTTCAAAGAGTGATTATAGGGGTCAAAACCCATTGGATTGAAGAGTTTTTTTATATCATTGGAAAGATCTTGGAACTTAGATGTCTAAAATGGGCTTGTATGACCCATTGGGTACTTGAAACACAAATTATAACTAAAAGAAAGGCTAGGAGTCAAATTGCCAATTTGATTGTCGATCACTAAAAAACAAGAATCACTCCGATTTCATTATGTTCAGGTGGCATGACACATACCGTTGAAAATTTCTCAACAAGGGCTACAACTTTGCTTTGGACGTTACCTCAATTGGAGGTGTGCACACAAAGTTATGGGTCACCAAAGTCGCAAGAGTCCCAATTTTGGGAATTTCGGGGCTCCAACTTTGGAGTCTCAGGACAAAATGACATTTGGGTGTTGGTTCGATGGCTAAGCATAGAGAATACTATAAGGGGGAAGGTGGTGGCTTCCCCCAAGTCTAGGCTATGGTGAATCTTGTGAATATGTGTTTACCTATGGATCGTTCATGCACCAAAAGTGCTCCAACTCTACATTAATCAACTTGTAATTTGGTTTGTGTAGGTCTATGTGAATAATTGACCCGTTTGTCATTTGTCTTAGTCCCATTCTAGAGCTCCAGCACACCCTTTTACCTCCGAAGTGTTATGGGTTACAGAACACGCCCCAACTCCTTTTCTTTCCATTGTCTTCACCTTTGGACTCGGATTTGAATTCATGAAGGAGCTTGGGGGTGCGTCAATAATAGCTAATTGTATAACCATGAATTAATTTCAATGATATTCAAACAAAATTACATGTCAATGGACCTTCATCTATACATAAAATAAAGGCTGAAAACTGATGCCATATGCAAAAATAGTAATAGCTAATGCAAGGCACAAGCTCCATGAATTTAATGTTGTGAAATTTCAACAAAACATAAATCAAAATCTACAAGCTCCAATGAGAGCAACATGGTTAAACTAAATTTTTTCCTATTTTTTCATTAACGAAAAAGACAAAAATATGTCTAGACATAATTAAGAAAAGTGGAAATAAACTTAATGCATGGAAACCTGAATCTTAACATGAACCAAAATTGCATCAATTGAACCAAAATCGCCCATAAAGCTTTTAGTTTTGACTTTTTGCACAACCATGAAAATTAATTGCATGTATTAAAGATTGAAAAAAAAAGGAATCCTTTAGTTTTTTTCTATTCCTATCGTTGTTTATAAACTATTCTTCATCTTAATTGGGATTAACCAACTACCATACCTTGGTACAATGAACATGTTTTTCAAGGTTAAATTTCAAAAGCAATGTGAATTAGGGCTTAAGATCTTCAAGATGACCCTCCTACCCTTAGTCCGTAAACAAATTCTAGCAAACAAGAACACACTTGCAACAACTAAATATATACACAACATAGAAATTAAATAATCATAATATGACAAAACAAAACAAATAGGATAGTTTTACCATGACACTATAATCTTCAATTTGACTAACCATTTACATGAAAGAAACATGGTCCAAAAATCATGTTAACATATTACTAGTTGTGACATGAAAATTGTGGCACACAAATTTGATTTGCTACCCATATTTACACTTTCCAAACCTCCAAATTCATGATGTTGTCACCTACACGTTCGCACATTAATAAACTTTACCAAGCCACTTGGTAAAGGTATGTTCATTTGGAAAACTTTGCATCATAAAAAACATTAATTATAAAATTTGGTGCACAAATCCAAATATGTGTTGAACTTGTCCTATAACCTATCCTTCATGAAATTAATTATACTAAATGTTTATTTGCCAAGTGGTTGTAAGATAAGGTGGATCGATTTTGACAATAAATAGTCCATAAAAAGTTCATTTGATAGTGGTTAAATGATGATTAATTTTGATATCATTGTTTAAATGAAGGATTACAAGGTGGTTAATGAAATAATAAATAACATGTGAATAAAAGCCCATTTAGATAACTTTTTAATAGACATGTTAAAAGGATATTTTTTTGAAATCCATTAAGAGATGATTATGATATGAAATTTTAAAAATAAGGTCCATTTTAAAGCATTTGGAAGTCCATTAACTTTTATTGGGTTGAGGTTTTCTAGCAAAACTTTTGCATCTATTCCTTTTGCTTTAATATATTATAATTGAATTCCTTTAAGATATTTCAAAAAAATTCATAATTTATTTTAATATATAAAACTGTGGTTCATATATAGAAAATTAATCCATATTTTTCATATTCATATATAAGTTGTTGTATATATGTTGCAATATTTTAATATATTTGTCTTCTAATTCAAATTGACAATTTTAATCCAATAGCAAATTTGACACAATGATGATTTTCTGGCATGTTAATGACATGTGAATGTTTGACACTTTGCAAAAAATTGAATGTGATGCAAAAAGTGATCCACCTTATCTTGCAATGACCTCATCCTCTAAAAGAAAATCACATATACAACAATAATCTCAGTTAATTTAATGCAATTCAAGATCTTATGGTTGAAGATGGCAAATCCAACAATCTTTTGACTATAGGGTTGAACTTGTTGCCTTCTTGCAAAATTGCCTTTGATCTCTAACATGATCATCTTGGAAAATAATGTTTATAACTCAAAAGGTTGATTTGAGAAGGCATACATTATATTCCCATTTCACCCAACTTACAAAAGGACACAAAATGTGGCCTTCAAGACAACTAGGTGAATGTGAAAATTCTAATTTGCTTCCTTTGCATTTGCAACCTAAAACTATGAATATACAACATTAAAGTTGTCATTACTTCATGTGTTGAAAAACAACGTTTCAACTTTTCAATAAAACTATGCTTTCACCTTCTTCCTTCACTTTGTTGATGGCCTACTTAAAGGCATCCTTGGTGATAGGTTATTTTTCTCCAACAACACCAACATAGGACCAATAGAAGGTACTTATAGTTAGCAAATGAAAATGTCAAATAGATGGTGTTTTCTTTGCCATTTATGGTAGAAAACTAATTTCAAGATAGTTTGTCATTGGTTAGAGTTTTAATTGAATTGAAATCATCAAAACCCATATCCTCATACCCATAATATCCTTGGTAAAAGGATTGTAGTAAAATTGATGCAACTTTTGTTAGGCTAGCTTGATAGACTTCAAAAATCATAAACAAAGACATCTTTGCTTGGTGCAACCTTGATTAATGCATGCACACATTTAGGCATAAGAAGGATATAAAGGAGCCCCAAAATGAGTTCAACATTGCACAATGCATTTAGGTATTTCAAAGTAGCCTCAATCTTTGAACTTCAAGATGCATACTCATAATTAAAGGGCAATATTATGCATATACACACTTTGTTAGACAAAGCATAAAAACCTAACAGATTTGGACATTTTGAAACAACTTGTTGCCCTTGGTGTCGATGAGGTTAGCAAGTTTCTAGAATTCCAAAAATTTCTTTGGATTGTATGCACAAAAAACATACAGTGCTTGCAATAAATTATCCAAATTTTTCATTACATCTAATTCTTACAAAGTCACTATTGCTAGATTAGTCTTATGAACCAAACAATGCATTTTTATGAAAAATGGATCAACTTTATTTTTGAACTAAAATGTCACATTGGTAGAACATGCTACTCCCACATGATGTCCCATGTTGACCAAATTGGCTCCCAATTCTTTGAACCCTAATCCTCCAAAATCTTGTAAAACCTTGACCATTAAGCCAATTACATTATCAAAATGTGATTGAGACATTAATCATTTCAAAAAACACAAAGAATTTGGGGATCCTTTTCCAAGCTTGGATAATATTAAATGGATTTACAAACCATTGAATATTGTTAATTGCTTGACTTTGCTTGCAGAAATGCCGATGAAGGTAGTGGTAAAAAATGTAGCTTTTGTGGCATTTGATAATATGCCATGCCATAGCCCAATGAATCATCCCAATGTTTTTTTTAAGAAAAATTAATTTTGAGCATTTGGAACAAGGCTTTGAAGCTTCAAAATTAGTCATGGGAAAACCATGAACAAGGATGTGATAAATAATAGCAAATTGAACATATTTCCTTTTGGGTGAAAGCATGTAAATTGAAACGACCCACTAGGAACCACGTTAAGGAACAAAAATTGGCCAACTAATATTCTTGCGCCCTTTTCTTTAATTTTTTTCATAATTAAATATCATGTTTTTCTCATGTTTATTTATCACGTGCCAAAGTATATGGCTTGAAGTTTTCATTGCAATTAAAAAAAGATGAAAATCATTCCAAATTTATATTCTTTATTGATATGGCCCTTTTAAGAATCAAATTCTTGAACTTTCGAACTTCATAACTAAATTATACCTATGAACAAATAATTACCCAATAACAATACCAAATAACATACCAAAAGGTGAAATCATGGTAAAATATCTTTATAAAATAGTTTAAAAAGGTAGTCAAAAAGTGGTTTAATTTTTGACACAAGTAGAAAAAGATAGAGTGAAAATAATTTTAAAGAACATAATAGAATATGGTGGTTTTCTTCAAGTTTATAGTTAGGTGATTACAAAATTTGAGAAACTTTGGCACAATAAAAGTAGATAACAAGTATGCTTGAAAATGACTAAAATTGAATTTAAACATACTTTTCCATTAGAAGTTTGATGTATTCTTTATAAATTTTAAATGTTGAGAACTTACTAGTACATTTAAAAATTACATCATGTTGAAAATGAAGAATATTCAATGGTTCATTTACTTTCACCTACTTATACAAGTTTGGAGAACTTTAAAAATAGGATAAAAAGTACAATTTAAAAAAATAATAATTGAATGCATATTAAATATGTGAATAATCACCATAATTGTGATAAAATCAAAGACTATCCTCATGTTGATCATTAAAAAAAAAAAAATTCTATTTTCAATCACATTAAAGCTTGTTTATGGTTACTTGTTTTTTTGTGTGACAAGGAGCAAAAATTATCTACTTTCCATTGCTAGCACCCCATTTAAAATACCTTAAAAAATTATATCCACAAAAAAAACATTCAACCTTTTTTGAAAAATGTTCCTAATCAAAATTTAGTCCAAGGAAAGTAATTGTGACATTCTTGAAACTTTGTATGAACGTAATGAATAGGAACATCAAAATTGAAAATATTTTCTTACATTGTTAAACTTTCAAAATCTATACTACCTAGTTAATGCATTTAACAAAATATTTACTATATACCTTTCTTTATGTGTTTCCTATATTTTGTAAAGTATTATGAGTCTTGAAAAATGAAGGTGTGATGTTCCTAATGGTACCACCCAATCATAGTTTCACCCTTTTGTGATAAAAGGAAACATCACATTGAAATAAATTCAAGACTAAAGGCTAATCATTGATAGTGTATTATCATTCATTATTGGAATGCCGTAAATTCTTGTTCACATAATATGAACATGCATCTATTTTGGGCATAAAACATTTGTATCTTTGATGGCCAACATGTTTGAAAGAACTATCTAGCTTGGAACCTTTTAGTGTTTCTTTTCTTGCCATTGATGTGAAAATCATACAATGCATTTAAGATGCACTTTTGAGTATAATCAAATAAGATGATAGGTGGGCTATCATCAAATAGTGGTGAAGAAGATGATGGCCCAATTTCATTTTGAGGGGGCAAGGATAAAGGGTAAAAATGCTTGAATTTAAAATTAATTTAAAAAAAAAAGGGGGCCATGGACTTTTAGAATTGTATGAATTAATAAAAATGCAATTTCAAAAGCTTGTAGAATCAAATGAATTCAAAAGAGTCAAAATTTATGTCAAAATGTCAGCTTTCTACAAGTTGTTTTTACATGTGTCTATATGATGCCATTTTAATGGCATGTTAATCATGGAAAGTTGTGCCTAATCGCTAATATGAATGTTATGAAGTCCAAATTGAATCATTACATGTTCTAGTTTTTAATTTTGGTTTGAACAAAAAAAATTTAACAATCGTTCAACATCATTGTTTTCATAAAGGGCCTTTTTATTTTTGTAATAAAAATTAGTTTATTTTATAAAAAATCTAGTACTGGGACTATTAAACACATCTAAAAAACACATAAAACTTCAGAAAAATAAATTTTGTGTTTTTAAAAATTCAAGGTTTATTTAAAGTTCATAGGTCCTTTATGATATGCAAATTAAGTGGTGCAATGTATATGGTGTTTAAAATAAAAATATAAATTATAATAAAAAAACCAAAGCTTAAAATGTCAAAATGTTCAGGTGTGATTTGAAATTGTGATTATGTTTTAAAATGGAATGTAAAATCTAAGAAAATTTGTGAATTTTTAAAACTTTATATTTATTCAAAAATGATGAACACAAAACATGTGACATATTGAAGCAATTGTAAATATAATAAATAACAAGTTGCCGTTTAGATTTCTTTTGAAAATTTCTTTCTATGTAAAATATGTTTTAAAACAAAATAAACTTCAAAAGGACAATAGTCTTTAATCCCAAGTAAACAGATTGGCTCATTAAATCTTGTTTGGACCTCATAGCAAGCTACAAAAGTCAAAAAGCTTAGAGAGAGATTGAAACTCTAAAAATCAAATAAAATGACCCAATGTGTTAAGGTTCAAGGTTCACAAAGATGAAACACATGATTTGCAAATAGGTTGCATGAATTAGAAAGCTTGAAAGCTCAAAGAAAGAGATTGAAAGTTGAAACCTTAGAAAGAAAAAATAACATGATGATTATGGTTTAAAGTTCATGAATATGGAGCATGGAATTTGTAGGCAAGTGCTTGTAGGAGTTGGAAACTTGAAAGCTCAAATAAAGAAGTTGAAAGTTGAAACCTTCAATATAAAAAAAAATGACACGATGAGTTATGGTTTAAGGTTCATGAAGATAGAACATGGGATTTGCACATCTCCAAAATGGTTGACAAAATGGTAAAATCACGCAACATGGATTGGGCTATAGAAAAGCAAAATTGAAACCATGTGTTGTGGAGTTTTAGCCCTTACTCTTGACTTTTAAGATTCAAATGACCAATAATGATGGCAAGTTAGTGAGTCCAAACTCCCAACTCCCCAAAAAAAACCTTGATTTTGAGGTTTGAAAGCTTTGAATGCAAACAAAATAACTTTCAAAATAGAAATTTCATAATATTGAAAAGGCAGAAAGGATTATGGAAACCTAGGTTAATAGTGAAAGGATTCTTGAATTACATAATAAAAAAATCAATGGGTCAATACAACAAGTAAAATCCATGAAATTCAAAATTTAGATACCTAAAGGCTGAAGCTCTATTCCAATCCACAAAGCTGAACTAGCCAAAGTGTTGGTTCTAAGCATTCCCAAAATCCCAACCAATCGAAATCAAATCCTAATTCCCCTCGATGTTCTTCCAAGTTGATCATATCTTGCACACCAAATCTCCCTTAGGTTGCCAAAGTTAATCCAACCATTAGCTCTCAAAATCCATGAAATCACCAAAACAAATATTATATTACAACTTACAAATTTAAACTAAAATAACTCAACTTTCAAAATTTAAAATTGGTTGTAGCAAAGTAATTACCATCATTGTGCAAACTTGCAACACCACAATGCAATGTACAAAGGATCATTCATAATCCCAA
This sequence comes from Sphagnum tenellum, assembly GCA_963921925.1. Taxonomy (NCBI): domain Eukaryota; kingdom Viridiplantae; phylum Streptophyta; class Sphagnopsida; order Sphagnales; family Sphagnaceae; genus Sphagnum; species Sphagnum tenellum. The sequence continues at coordinate 6,152,107 of OY998149.1, forward strand.
CGCACCTAAAGTGCTAATGAAACCTAGTTCAGTTGGTGTTGTAAAGTGTTGGCGAATTCTACATATATTACTATTGAAGTGTTGGTGAATTGACTTCAAAGGTGCAAGGCATCATGGTGAAGATCTCCTAGGTGATGGTTGCTATCTTGCTCGAGAGGTGGCAAAGATAGAGATAGTCGTAAGAAAGGTGCTTAGGGTTTTTGCAAGGTGGTGATGTGGCCAACCCTAAACAAGTGAAATAGGCTAAATTGGGGGATTTTTTTGCACTGCTATTACAATCGGGTGTTGCAAGGCCTTCATGTCGAGTCACCTTTTGGCGATTTTTCACACTAAAAAAAAAGGCTACTTTGCCCCCTCTAATAAGGACTCTAGATCTCATTGTGTAAGTCTGGACAGTGGAGACATTTGGTTTTGTACTTTTCTTTTTTTGGATTTCCACTTTTATAATGTAGTCAAAGTGACGATCATCTGGAAAAACAATTAGCCAAATTTGGCTATATACCATATGTGAAAGGAGAACAAATAAGGAGTTCCTGTTTTTTCATGAAGAGTCGTAAATTTCGGCCAACTGTATTATATTGCAGCAACTATGGTGGAGCCGCATATAATACCTACAACATCACTTCTTCTAATCACAAGGTTCACATACACAGGATATCAAATGGAGACAGTACTCTGGGGTTTGCTGGCAACCTCCAGGCTTAAGACCACCAAGGTTATTAAATTTCTCATTTGGAATCTCCATTGTGAAACCAAATGATTTAGAGAATTTTTTCATCACCATGGCTAATCAACCCAAACTTGGCTGAAGACCCCGGTGTAAGATGTTTCACCCTCAATTTTCAACCCTGTTTGCATACAGACGAGGGTTGTATTAGTGTAGAAAATATGTACACACATATACAGGGTTTGTAGAATAAGCATGTACCTAGGTTTGGAAAAAAAACCTATGTGACCAATGAGATTGAAAGTTAGAAACGGAGCTTTGGATTGTTTTGAGGAGTTCACATCAGGAAACTGGCACTAAAATGTTATAGTAGTCTCATATGCTTGTGCCTAGATGTGAAATTTTTTTTTGGTGGCCAATAAGATTGTTCAAATTGGTCCCATCAATCATTTTGAAGAGTTGCCTTTGTAAAGCAGTACTTTAAAAGTGCATTTGTTTATATGCAAACCACATGCAAAGTGAAAGGAGCTTTTAACATGCGCTTTTCTGATTTTCATGAGGGGCATGGGGTACACAAACCCTCAAATTAAAAACAACAGGATTTAGGCACATTACTTGTGCTCATTATTTTCATTGTGGAACCCATTAATTTCTTTGAACATTTTTGTTATCACCAGTCATGTTGATCAACAATTTGGCTCAAGATCTCACCCGGATTTTTGTACAATGTGGAAGCAGATTATTGAGGCATGAGCTTGGTTATTAACAAATTTAAAACTTGATTAGGCAACACGTCATTAAAATGTCCACGACCTCCAGCGATTCCCAAGATTACTTTGCCAATTTGATCATTTGTCACAGGTGTAACTTTGACAGATCACTGGATGGTTTAAAATGCCTGTTGAAGTGTTATGGGATATTTGTCCACTTGACATTTCACATAATACATCCAACATGGAACAACTCTGTGCACTCATGAACGAGATTTTTGCCAGAAATTCTACGTCACATTCTCATGCTTACAGGTCTTGAAATGCTGACCTCACCTATTTAACTGGCAGCGCATCCTCTGGAGCTCTAGAGAAAGAGGTATGGCAGCTGACAAAGCTTTTGTTTGTATACAGTGGAATTCGGAACAGTGAAGGAAGTGGACGAATTCAAGGTATTTTGGGGCTGGATTACATTCCAGCTTTGGGCGCTCAAGCATTTGAGAACCGCCAGTGATGGCAGGGTGTAGGTTCAGGTTCATGATCTATTAGCTAAAGCTGGCAAACATGATGGCCCTGGTGCTGATATCATAAATACAGCACCGGCAGAAAAAATTCTAGTGTATGGGGGCACAGAACTTTTCTCTCTGCACAGGGTGGGGCATTTTGAAAATTGGAAAGCCTGCTCCCATGGGCATTTCGATTTTTCCCTTTTCTTCTCTGTGATACCGTGGTACCCTCTGGGTGTCAATGGAAAAAAAAAGTTAAAAATTCTACAATTACTTTGGTTAAAGATCTCTGAAAGGGGACGTAGGGGGGGCGTGGGGTTGGGGATTCCCAAAATAAGAGCCCCCTCAGCTTCATGGTGCATGTCTCAGGAATTAACCCACTCCTTAAGCCTTACCCTGGTGTAAAGCGTTGGGAAAAAATCTACTCTGTTTGGAGGGTACATTATATTCGTAAATGTCTCTCCCAGAAAAGAATCTTAATGTTATGTGTAATCCATAAGAGTGAGAGGGAAATTGTGAATACACTAATTGTACTTCAATAAGAAGTACAATTTACAATTATGAAGTAGGTATAAGAACCCTCCCTTCCTACACTTCTAAGTCTGCTTTGGTTCATGATATGGTGCTATGGGATGGATGAATCTTATGGGTGGGTGACATTCCAAAAAGTGGGGCCAGACTTGGCTATGTATCATCTCATCATATGCCCCTTATTTTGAAAATGCTCCCAACTTGGGGCTTTACCCTACACATAAAGAACCGCCAGGGAGTTTCCTATTCATTTAGCAGGCTGCTTAATACCCGCAATGAAATGCACTGGGGGGGCCATTATGTGGAATTATTGGGCATCATTTCTAGCGCTACACCTTTCATCTGTCCAGTTCTGTAAATTGCTTGAATGTGCTGTGTGGGCTGCTGCCACGGTTATGGAGGACTTCTTACGTTACATCTTTTTCAATTCTTTAAGTATTTTCTTTAGATTCAAACCTAGATCCAACTTGAACTTATTGTAACCCTGACAAACTTTATTAAAAGAAAACAAACACCCATTTGGAGAGCAGGTGGAGTACGAAAGGAGAGGGTCTTAAGTCCAAGTTGAATTACTAGAAGTCAGATGTCATGATTATGGACGCTTGCAAGAAGTAGAGGATCTAAGTGCAAGTTGAATTGCTACGAGTCAGATGTCATGATTATGGACGCTTGCAACAAGCTAGCAGCGGGAATGGGGTGGGTCTGGAAGGTCTGGAAGGTCTGGAAGTGGAAGTTGAGAGGTAGCTAAACCCACAGCTAGAGCTGGAATTAAGACGGTGGATGTTGCTTCTTTTGAAGCACTTGCGATGCAAATTCGTTGGCTAAGGAAGATAGCGTTGGGTTTAAGATGGTGGCTGTTTGCTTCTTTTGATACGCAATGAAAATTCGTTGGCTAAGGAGACTGACCCGGACGGACAGTGGAGGAACTCTCTGCTGCATACCGAGTTGTATGTTTGAACAGGTTTTTCAAAATACTCTCAAAATTAAAATAGGACGATATTCCGTGAATCCAGTTTGCATCAAATGAACAGATGGCTCAAAGTAACACCTGGTGAACAGTCCCCAAAATGTGATTGCAGATGAAAACTAAATGGTTTAAAATAATCTCTCTCTTCCATGGACAACTCAATAAATACAAAGTCTGACGTGTACTGATTAGAAATGTATAACTGTGTTAAAGCCAAAGGCTCATCTGACAATCTGTTTAACCACCATTTAATTCCACCGCAAAACATTGACCCAGTAGCTAGGACTCAGGACCATCTAGCAGAAATTAGTGCTCAGTAAAACTAAATTTTCTAATCAGCATTATCCAAATACAAATTTGAAATTGTTAATCGAGTTTTCCTCTTAAAAAAGAGTAAGTAGCAGCGTTTGAAGAAAGATGGTTACACTGGCTTGGTAGGCAGAACAAAACCAACGTAACTTTTATTCGAGCGTCGCAAGTTGTCGTTGAGTATCACTACTAGTCATGCAAACTTCTTTGACAATTTCATCATAAATCTTTTTTCTACTGCTCATGACAGATCACCAATGTTCAAATGTTGCGCTATGAACACTTATGACTTCTGTCATTGTTCTCTTGAGCACGATCGGCAATGTGTTTTAAAGAGTTTGTTTGGTCTCACTAACTAGTGCTTCAACATCTCATTATCCTACTAAAAGGATACTAAAGCAACATAAATAATTGTCGCATAGCTGTAGTAACTCCAGGAAGTATCTACTACGCTTTCCGTAGTTTGTCAATAACTAAGTCCCTTTCATGTGCTAGCGTCAACATGAATATTCTGCATCAGTGTAAGGAGTCGACGATTCTAATTTCTTCAGACAATTATGAGGTGAAAACTCTTCCCAATCAAATCATCGCCATAGATCATAATAAAAAATGACACTCAAGAGAATACAATTCGCAAAAACCCATATGTACAACAGTTGGAACCTTCATTGAGGTGAGATCCTGCTGGAAGTGTGATAACCAGTTTTGTCATATGCTGAGTGTTCTATAGTTCTATTCGTGTTTGAACTTTGATTCCTCTCTATCTAGGAGTATCATTGCATACTAATTGGTTGAAGTGAATCGGTAATATTCAAGTAATCCTCACGATGCTACAGTTGCAAAGATGTTTTTCTTACAGATGTTTCAGTTCGACTGTTGTACTCCATTATCAGTTGTTTTAGCTACATCAACATCAGGTAGTGGCTGCACTACTTCACCCAGATTTCCTGTACCATACATCTGTTTTCAGAAACTTCGTTCAGATTATTTTTTCTTGCATCAAGTTCAGATCATCATCCAAGAGCACGCTGTATAAGACATGCAATACTAAATCGATAATATAGACAGCGAGAAAAAAAAAATTTTAACTTACCGAGCAACGTCCCTCCCTTTTGTCTTCTCATCGCAACTTCCACACGGACAATGCTGCACAGAATTGCAGTTAGCCTGCACTTGGAAGGAACTGAAACCTTGCAGTTCTCACCGCAGCTGATTCTGAGTAACTGCCAGCATTGAACTTTTAAGCCGCACGATGGAGAAGAAGAAGCAAACTCTATCAGATAGTCATTTCAGGATTAGACTAACTATTGCAGGTGCTTATCTCGAAGCAGAACCGTCTTCCCTGGGCCCAGGTCTCCAGGGTCACATAGAAGTAGAAACAATCTGCCTAATGGAGCCATACGTGTACTGTGCTATCTGGAACGGTTACATTTTGTCGACGACAATGAGCATGTGAAATATGGCTGCACAAGCTTTCAGTGTGGTAGAAAGCAAAGTCCGCATTGCATTGTCTTCAGCCTGCAGCAGAATCAGTAACCGGTATCGCATCTTTGAGATAAGTGGAGAAGACTACTCAATAACGTTTTTCAAGATAAATGTGACGTCAGTTCCTACGCAAACATTTGATCTACTTGGGCGCAAGGACTTGTGGATTAAGTACATATCAGCATTATGCACAGAGTCCTACAGGCCGCGATACAGTTCCAAGTGATTCATTTTCAAGAAGACATACTATGTTATCCAACAACGAAGATCACTGACATTACTAAGTTGGTGGTCATCGTCAGAATGTCTCAAAGTTTCAAAAGATACATTTGCATTAGAAGGAATATCAAAGATCTGAAGACTCTGATGGCAGTCTCGTAATTTGATAGAATCTTATACAAGCAATGCCAAGGTTCAAATCAAAAATCCATTGAACACATGTAGGAAAATGATAGAGAGAGATCGACACCGAGGAACGAACAAGTTTTCGAAATGTCCATGCTAGTGCGGTTCACAGCTTTGTAGCTCTGGTGATAATTTGAGAGCGTGCTCGAAAGTTTTCGAGTACCAATGAGAATCGTGGCTCAACATTCTATGTCCGTACTTACCTTTCAGTGCCTTCCATGCGTTTGGCATAGACGACTCGATAGCATTCAGTACCTCGCTACAAAACAACCACATCTTCAGTGAGTTTTTGGAACGTCTATGAAACTGTACCGATTCCAGGCGTTTCTCCGCGACGGAAAAAACGCCCAGATCCCGCGTCTTACTGTGGTAGGGATTCCGGTTCTTTAAAACGAATCTCCGCTCATTGAGAATCGACAGAAGCCTGGAAAAAAACACGTACAAGACGGAAAGGCATCAGCAGGCAACCCTTACCTTCGACTTGCACATCCATACGAGGAGCATAATTTGCTGCGCAGACACATAAGAGAAGTTACGTGTTTATGCACAGGGACTCTCCGGAGCTGCTTCAACTGCGAAACAGTGTGGTTGTCGAGGAAAGATGTACGGCGTGCACATTCAAAATGAGACAACGGGAAAACAACGACAATATGGCTTGCCAACCCCAACGACCGACAGTGAGATGATGTTTAGTCCCAAAGTGCAACTCGTGCACGAAAGCAAAGAAGCAAGACATTGATGACCTTGCATAGATGAACAAAATGTAGATGATAGCTCATTGAAAACATCTGATTCATAGCTTACTCTTCAAAGATCACCACCATGGTCAACTCACATTCTAATTCTTCTCCTGGTGGGCTGTTAAAACTACTCTCTATTGAACCGAGTTTTGTGGACAAAATATTTGATTCTCAATCAGTGCAAGGCCAGGTGAGGAAAAATCTTTAGCGTATCTTTTTAAAGCCGTCAAGTCCGCACACAATAACAGATCACGCTTCCAATGCGTGCTGACGCGGTTAGTCTATAAACTCATTAAGTCAGGTCAGTGCACACAGATGTCCACGTCCTCTACGAAGAACAGAACGAGAGAAAGCATTGCAGTAGCAGATAAAAGATTTCATAGCAATTTCGGCACCGTTTCTGTGATATATACTCTCTTACAAGGTTTGAATCGTTCACGAAACTCCCTTTCAAAACAGTCCTTGCAATTATTACTCTCTCGGACCCTCCCAGCGCTTAGCACTAGGGGTCAATCTGGGGTAACCTCGACGGTACAAGAAACTGTATCGACTGCAAATAAAACGGAAGGCGGAACTTATGTCTGGAAAGAATTTAGATAGGTGAAGATGTTACGCATTTGTCGACTACTGCCGAACAGGCCTGCGCAAGCCCGGAAGTTCCTAAACATACAATCGGAAGTGAGCATGTTAAAGGTTTCACCAAAATTTCCCGGTAACATTCAAGCATATGTTACTGTTCAACGAGGAACAGTACACAAAAGAGAAACCAAAAGCAGGCTGAAATGCAAAAGAACTGGGAGACAACTGGAGAGAACACGCATGAACACAAGTGTACAAGTTTCTGTATACGTGAATTCGAGCGTGCTCTCTCTCGTTGTCACCAACCACTCCTTACCACCATAAGTTCATGGGAGATTGTTTCGGAATCTGGGATCCGGACCTCAACGACCTTGACCGCCAATATCTTGATTGAACACGCAAGTGAAGCGTAATCAAAGCTGCAACAGACATGTTCAAGCGATACGCTCGAGAAAACAAGGCCACGCAGCCTGAGAATTTCCGCCAAAACGTTACACAACACAGGAACGGATTCTCACAGCTATCCAACAAGACAGAGCTGATCGTACATCACGTACAACACACAAATCTTCAGGATAGGAAATATTTCAAAGGAGGGAAGTCTCTACAGACAGTCTAACTCAGAAAAAGAAAATCCAGAATCAAGAAAACAAGAAGACCTGGGCCGGTGTAGGACACGTCTAGGCAATAGAAAAGACTGTAAGCAGAGGGCTGAGTGCGGAGTCTCAACACCAACAGGCGATGAGAAAGAACTTTGTGGAGAACAGCAAGTGAGCTCGGGGCTTTATTGTGAATTCTGCTACTGGGAAGGCCGGTCGAAGGCTCGTCCCGAAGGGGTGGGTGGGGAGAGGCGTAGGATGGGCCGCGCCACACACCCTCGCTCACCCCCTGCATCTAACACCCACGCCTTACTCGCGGTGAACTTGGAGGCAGGTAGGTGTAGGGTCAAGCGACTCGGAGACGGAATCGTCACCGTTCTTTTCCTTCGCCAAAATTCTGATCCACCTGTGATGACGTTACATCCCGGCCCCCCTCGGCAAGTGCATCTACTCAAACAAAAATACAATTTTTATAAAAAAAATATTTTCATTATAAAACATATTTAAAAAATTAAAAATTTTTTTAAAAAGAAAATAGAAACTAAATAAATAAATAATAAAGATAGACAAAATAAGAATAGAAAAAATAAAAACATGAAACAAACATAAATAAATAAAAAAGTAAAAACGCAAAAATTGTAAAAAAGGAATGGAAACAAATGAAACAAGGAAAGGGAAATACAGTAAAATAATTTTAAAAGAAATTTTTTTTCAAAAATGAAGAAACCAAATAAAGAATAAAAAATAAGAAAAATAAAACTTATAAATATTGAAGAAAAACCTTACTTGAAAAAAAAAGAGGTGTGTCTTCTTTCTCCAAACTTCAAAGTTGCATTCAAACAAATACATATATATAAATGAAAAAAAAACACTTTATTTTTATTATAAAAAATAATAATAATAATAAACACATAAAAATATAAAAATTAAAAAATTAAAAGTTTCTAAAAAATACTAAAACATGAACCAAGTTTAAAGAAACCGAGTCACAGGCACCCACTAGTTATATAATAACAGAAGAGGGTGGGCTGGGCGGGTAGAAAGGAAGGGGTGGCAACTGGCCAAAGTAAACCAACAACGAGCTGCACACCATTTATTGGACCTGCTTTTGTGCGGGGTAAAGCCCCAGGCCGCGGGCTTTACGGAGCGTAAAGACATGCTCTTTTCTTTATTTTGTTGGGTTGTGATACCCGGTGGGTACTTTTTCTCTTGTGGAAATTGTTGGTAAAACATGAAAAAATGGGTGACATTTCCAGAAATGGAATGCCTGCTTTTGGTGGAATGCTCACTACTAGTGGATGTTCCATTTTTTGAAGCACCCCAAGGGAAGAAAAACTTCATGAAAAGTTATTTCATGTCCACCCACCATCCAGGCCTAGCTGTGCACTGGTAGCGGTTGATTCTCTCTGGCTGCTGTAATTAGCCTAGTGTTTTTTCTGGATTATTGTTTGTAGCTGATCATCCTTAGGAAGATGTGAAAAAAGTGGTGACCATCCCTAGGTAGGTTTAGCAAAATCTGGCAGTAGACCAGATGTGAACTAAAAATGTTTAGTTATCCCTTTATATTTTTGGCTATGCACTGAAAACCAAATAAAGAAATCTGATCATTTTTACTATCACTTCTGCCTATAGAAAACCTCCAAAAATCACTTCAATTTCAAATTTTCCCCAATAAAAAACTAAGACTAAATCAGCTTAAGTGTCACTCATGAATAGGCTATGTAACTATTACCCAACAAAGAGGACCCTTGTGAGGGGGGAGACAGAGCTGAGCATTGGATCCAAATTCTGAGAACATCCGCATTGAAATTCCTTAAGTTTCACCTAAAGAATCAATAGGGAAAAACCACCCATCACTGAACACTTTCCAAAAGAAAATCATTCCTTAATCAAATTGAGTCATTTTGGTGTCATTGGAAGTGCAAAGTGGAGGGCTACAAATGTCTTTTAGTGTCAGATGTGAAGGAACCACACCAAAAACACAGGAAGAGGATGAGTGATAGTTGGCTTCGGAAAATCTGAAAACATAATTCCACACCCCCTCTAGTTTTCACCCCATATCTTTCTCATTTTTAGTTTGTTTTGTAATTAAAAACCTCACCAACCAGGGCTTTACAAAACTTCTTTGTATTCCAAAGGCAAAGATGCAATGATGAAAGATCTTAAGCTCAAAATCTTGAAGTATTTTAATGCACTCATCATTGAATTCTAAACCCCATTTCACCAAACACTCCATACTTTCCCCATTCATTTATAGAATTGAGCATTTTTGACATTGGGAGCACTACGTGGAGGGTTACAAATTCTCTTTCAGCTTCAGAAGTCGAGGAACACAATGTGTGAGGATTCAACCTCCTTTGACTTCTGAAGTGCTCTCTCACCGGCATATGTACCCTAGAATTTTATTTTTTAAAGGGATGACTGATTCCTCTGAGAGGAGAGGAGGCATCTTACATGTTAGGAATGCGAAACCTTACGCATGAGGTGCCAGCCTCTTTTTAGGCAGATGTGTTACTGGGCAGGGTGAACCTGCACGCATGTTGGTACCTTTACCTTTTTGAGTGAGGCCTCTTAGTGGCCATACTAAGAGCGAGGAAAATATTAGATTTGGACTGAGAGATTTATGCGTAGGATACTTGTAATGTTTAATCATGGGATAATTTAAATGAATTTTGGGATTTTCCCTTGATTCACCCAAGGCATATATTACTGAGGGTAAAGCGCCGTCCACAAAAGCGAGAAAGTTCTACCGATCCTTTATCTTACAGCTGGAAAGAACAAGATCTACATGTTTGAAAAGTTACTCCCCAGATGAGAAAACGCGGCGCAATTTTGGCATTCCCTGAGCTTTTATAGCACACAAAAGCCCTTTCACACTAGGTATTTGGCACATACGCTGAGCAGGTGAAGAAATGGACAAAACCAACTACCATAGTAGATTCATGTGAAACAAATAAATAAAGCTACTAATTTCAGCCTCTCATACTCTGGAGTCAAACAATTTGCCCCTGAAACACATGTAGGCGAGTAGGTGAATCATGCATGATGCGTCTGTCCATTGGTTTGCTTATCTGTTTCTTGGGTCCATTTCTTGGGGTTTAGTTGGAGATTTGACCCCAGGATTTTAGGTGAGACAGAAGAGCTGAAAAAGGTACTTCTAGTTTGACAATTAAGGTTGATTCTATTTAAAATGCCTGTTTCTATTTTGTTGGGATTGATCTGGCCACAAGAAGATCAAGAAGATGAACCACTTTTTTATCCATTAAAGGGCCTAAGCAGCCAAATCTGGTTTGAAACAAGCAGCTCATTGCGTAATGGCTCTGCCCAATGTTATGTGAACATGATAATATTGTATTTTTTTTTTCAAAATTGAATATTCAAAATTAGTTTATTGTTTGGGAGGCAAGTGCAAAACCTGCCAAGGTATTACAAGGTACTCCAGTATATGGAATGTTTGGAATCTAACATTTTGAAATTTGAAATGTTTGAATTTCGATGTGTGAATACTGAAAGCTAAAAACAAAAATTTGTATGTGAAATGTTTGGAATGTAAAATTTTGAGAACTAAAATGTTTGAAGTGGGATGTGTGAATACTTAAAGCTGAAAACTAAAAATTAAAATTTGAAATCTCTATGTGAAGCATTTGGAATATGAAAATTTGAAAACTAAAATGTCTAAATTTGGATGTGTGAATATTGAAATTTGAAATTTTCTTTGTGAAACGTCTAAAAGGAATTTGAAAATTGAAATGTCTAAAGACTAAAAACTAAAAACTAGAATGTCCAAATATTGAAAACTGAAAACTGAAATGTTTGATCCATCTACCCATATTAAAATGCCCAATTTATGAATCAAATGGCATGTGAGTAGAAAACAAGCATGATCCCCCAAAAAAATTCATCTAACTACAGTTGAGAAAATAGCTATGTTTTCTTGGGATCAATGTGTTTGTTAAATACCATCCAATTATAGCAATCTAAGGTACACAAATGGTATTGCATGTAGATGTGCATCGTTTTACACCGTACATGACAAGGTGCTACTCCCACTCCATGGGCTCAGCTATAGTGGGTGTCTAATTTAAACTTTGGGAAGACATTTAAAAGCAACACATGTACTTGTACACCAAATGGTGATCAGCACATACCATTGTTATGATTTGCAATAGTTTTGTCTTCTAAAAATCAAAAAAGGTGCACAAAAATCCCAACATTAGGATGAAGATTGTGAAGTGCCATCAACCAACACAAGTATACGTTAAACAACCATAAACATGATTGTAGAAGTACTTATTGATGGTTTCTTGACTTTCATGTCAGGATTGGAAATATAATAATGAAAACATAATCAATACTAGAATTCCTTCCTCTTCTTCAATTACTTGTTGTGTACATGTCACCACAAAAGGTAAAATTTCAAGATAATACCAAATTGTGGGACAATAAATGGATGCAACGGAATAAATGGAGAGAGAGATGTCACCATAATGGGACATTGATGACAACAAAGAAGACCAAGTACATGTCAAATGTCCATGGAACCAAAGTGGGTCTAAAGAAGAAGCCCACCAAGGAACGGGCCACCATGGTGTTGTAGATGACCAAATCTCCAAACAAATAAAGTTGTGTATGCATCAAAACACCCAATGCCCATCACCGATACTAAAATCAAACATATTAACCTCTCTAAAATAGATGGAAAACAATAATACCATATGCCATAAGGACATTAAGATTAATTTTCATTCACAATCAAGACTATATTTTCAAAGCCCTTACATTTGCTAGGATCCATGAACTCTACACCAAAAAACTCATGTAGTTCAAAATCAATCTCATTCACAAAAATTGAATCTTGTTCCACAACAACTATTTAAATTATGTATTGGAATGGTATTTACAATCAAGGTTGTATAAAAAATTGTAATTCCCCATTGGTTAAAAAAAAGGCCTTATAACCAAAAAACTTTGTCTTAATAGTAGTGACAGTGGACTAAAGCATGCATCTTCCATTTAAAGACAATTGGAAATGGCAATAACATTGGATATGTTTACAAAAGATTTAAATAACCTTGTAGCTCATAATGACTAGTTAGAGAAACTTTTAAGCTAAAAAACATATTACCATTTCACCCAACTCTGTCTGTTTTACAATCTAGAATAGCTTCTGACCACTTTGTTGTTGAAGAACATGTGACTCTTCATTTGGAGTTCCATCCTCTAGTAGCAATTCTGGAGGTTCAATGGCTAATAGGGTGTGTTCTTCAAGGCCATTCTTTTCTCATCAAACAAGTTGCACCATGAACAATTGGCAGATGATTTGTTAGGAAACAATGCATGAAATAATCTTCAGATTCTATGCAAATTGTTGTTATAGAACTGCATGCAACATTTCAAAGTGATCAAACCAGTGAAAACATGACATTTATAAACAACACATTCACATTAATAAAAATTAACCTTATTTTCAAACCGAATGAAAGCATTTGCAATGGCTATTGCCTCTAGCATGAATGTCACTATTACAAAGCTACATAAAAAAGTTGAATTCATTATTACCAATTGCAACAAACATAAAATATTTCCCATTGATCTCATCTTGTGACTCTTAGCATGGACCCATCATTTTAATCAACATTTAGTACAAATGACAGCCATGAAAGGTGCCACATTTTGACAACATTATATAGAGAGATAAAGAGAAAATGTTACAACCATGTCAACAAAATGATCACAAACATAGTATGCAAAACACATAACATATTGCCAAATTTTGGCATAAAATTCAAAGGTTTTTAGTTGATGCTTTGCAAATGTACATTATATTTAATGCAAAACTAGTTGTTTTATACTTACAAAAGGAAACTAACACCATGAAGATCCATGCCTTGGCAATGTATTGAAGAAGATCCAACATTATACAAAGGATACGCATCCCTGCCTAGCATGGATCTTAAATTCTATCTTGGTTATATCTTGCTTTGTTGGGTGAGCTTTTTGGGCGAACATTATATAGAAGATAATAATGGTGGAGCAAGAAGAACAACAACATCTTTGGATGATGAATCCATTTAGAGCTATAATCTTATATATAATTACAAACATGGTGTGTGTGTATCTGTCTGTCCGTCTTTTACTTTTCTTTTCATTTACTTCACACGTTTTGGGGTCGGTCTGTCTGTCCGTCCGTCCAAGTCCTGAAACCCATACCTTTTCGTTTCAGGACTTCCTCTTCCTGTCCCTGGCAGCAAAAGGAAAAAAAGTTCCCTGTATAACTTCCTCCTCCTGTCCCTGGCAGCAAAAGGAAAAAAAGTTCCCTGTATAACTTCCTCCTCCTGTCCCTGGCAGCAAAAGGAAAAAAAGTTCCCTGTATAACTTCCTCCTCTTGTCCTTGGCAGCAAAAGGAAAAACAAACACTACCCGTTCCCTGTGTAACTTCCTCCTCCTGTCCCTGGTAGCAAAAGGAAAAACAAACACTACCCGTTCCCTTTGTAACTTCCTCCTCCTGTCCCTGGCAGCAAAAGGAAAAAACAAACACTGCCTGTTCCCTGTGTAACTTCCTCCTCATGTCCCGGGCAGCAAAAGGAAAATTTGAAACAGGGCAGGGGCAAGGGCAAGGGTAAGGGCAGGGGCAAGGCAGGGCAGGGCGTCCAGGGCAGGGGCAAGGGCAAGGTAGGGGGAGGGCAGGGGCAGGGTAGGGGCAAGGCAAGGCAAGGCGTCCAGGGCAGTAAAAAATAAAGAGTAAAAAATAAGAAAAAATATAAAACAGTGGCTGAAGGTTACAAGCACCCACGGGGGACTTCACAGTGGCCTTTGGCCAGGGGCACCCACTCGTTCCAATAATAGAAAGCTTGGTTGATAGAAAAAAATCCTTTCAGCTTCTATGATGGTTATCAAAACTATAACCTTCAACTACTTGAAAACCTAATGTACTTAGGGTTACCTCCACCCAAAGATGGAAAATTACATCTATGTGAAAATTTTCATTCTATGAACACTTGTCATCTCCACATTGGCTAATGAGTGAACCAAAATTTTATCCCCAAGTCCAAATCCTACATAAATGCATAGTCTCTTCCCTATGGGCGAAAACAAAAAACAACACAAGTCACCTATTAGAATGTTATTTCTTAGTGTGACGAAAAGAGGTTCCAAATGTTGAAATTGTATCCATAAATGTTAGGGTTTGTGATCTCCAAATTCTTGTGAAAAATTCCTCGCAATTTACATGTTGTAGTCTTTTTAAAACAATTCAAAACACCAATTTGAACAATCTCATTCTTACAATTTTTTCACCTAGACACAAGTCTATGAGTATATTACAACATTCAAATGCTAGTTTAAATGTTCAAGCATTTAGAGCAACCTTTTTTTCATTTGAAATATTTTGCCAAAAAGTGAAATGCAAAATTGTAAAATGAAGTGAATCTCGAGGTTTTCAATAGTGAAATGTGAGGGAAAAAAACACAAATTACCAAATTTTTACATTTGATATTAAGTGTATAGCCAAAAATATTGAAGGTTAACTAAAGATTTGGCTAAATCTTCCAACGGATGATTGCCATTTTTTAACATCTTATGAATGATTGCCATTTCGGCCTTTTTTTTTAATCTTTATAAATTGACTCTATCATTGATAAAGCTTTTGATGGACCCAATGTTTTTAGTTGCCAAGAGGGACATCATTACATTTTAAAGAACTCCCTCCAAAAAGCTTTAGAAAACTTTGCACTTTTTTTTCCAAAGCTAATACACCTTTTTCATGTAAATGAAAGTTTAGAATTACCCTTCATTACAAGAATTCATGAATTTTCAAGATGTTTAGCTTGATTGCCTTCTTTCTTTTGACCAAAAATTTGGTTAATTTGACTATAAGGGTGAAAGCACACTACGAGGAGGGCACTTTGGGTACTTTCATAACATGTATGTAAAGTATATTTTTGCAAAATGTATTGCATTTAATTTTGGGTTTCACTTTTGGTGTCTAGGCTTGATATTTTGATTTTCATAGAATTAATGACAACATTTCCCCCTGCCCCCCCCCCACCCCCCCCCCCCCCCCAGTACTGTGCTTTCACCCATAAGCCCATGGTTGTTGAAGGGATATAACATGTAATTTATTAGTTCTAGACTTTGAAAAAGTTCAAAAATGTAAAAAAAATCAATTTTAAAAGTTTAAAAATAAATAGAATAACATTTTCAACTTGGTGGGAACCAAACAAAGTGTTGAAAGGTCAAATTTTCATAAGAATAATTTTTCAGTATGAAAATAACATACATGACAGTAAATAAACTTGGTGGCCACTAGAATTTAAGAACTTGAAGACCTTTAAAATGAGGGAAGTAATTGAAACATAACATAACATCACCAAGTTTTTGTGGCACACACCAAAATCAATAAAACACTTAGTAAGTAAAATCAAAGGACACAATTTGAAACATTTACTAAATTTCATGTCATTCAATTCTGTAGAATATCAACAAAAGAATTTATAATAGCTATAGTTCATGTATCTCATAAATCGTTGGTGGAACATTGAACACAAAAGCTTCAAGGGCATTGAGTAATTGAAAAGAATTATCTATTAGAAAATAACAACAAAAATAATATTTGGTGGCCACCAATCATGGGTATCATGATCTTAACTTGATTTGTATTATGACATATATGTCGAACATTTAACCTTGAATAGGAAAAAAATTGCAAATTATGAAATATGAATTTCACCTTATGGAGCTAACAACCAAAGCAAATTTCAAAAGTGCACGGGAAAACAATGACTATCAATTTATTGATTTCATACAAATACAAGTATCAAAAACTATGTTGTCGTCCACATAGAAATTTGGAATATGAATTACTAAAAAAAAAATTCAACTCAACAATCAACCCAAAATTAAAGAAACATCTAACCTTTTAGACCAAAAGTCAAATATGCAAATGCATCCTTTGCCTCTATAAATAAAGAACCCGTTCAACAACATGATTTTCTACTTATTAAAACTATAAATGCCTTCGCGTAATCTATAAACAAAAACCAAAATCCACTCTAAACAAAAATGAATAATTGAAATTTCCCCAAAATATAAACCTTTAACAAAATAGAAGATATAAATAAACACTACAACAAAAGGTGTCCCTGTACACCAAGTGATTTCACTGGATTTTGAGTGAATTCACTAGTTGTAGTGAACGGGGACCAGTGAAGAAGCAATGAATTCATTGGTCTAATGAGCATGGACTAATGAATTGCACCCACATTTTGTAATAGTGAAATAACTAAACCAATGTGAAATGAAAAATATAGAAAACATATTAATTGAAACAAATGAAGGATATGTTTATTTAAGGCATCACTTAAAGGAAGTTGCGTTATATTCTCAAATCATTGTTCGAACTACCTTCAAATTGTTTAAACCAAACATAAGATGAATATTGAAAATTGAACAGTCGCTTCAAAAATTACATGATAACTTCAAAATGGGCATCCACTATCTTTGCAAAGGGCAAACCTTTCAATGCCGACCACAACTGAAATGGAAGGTTTAACCATTGCACCTTGTTTTTGGATAACTTGCGTCCTTTGAATGGTTAAAGGAAAAGTCCACTCCATTTTGGATTTCAAAAGGCCTTGTTAAGTTCATCATCAATGAGCAATGTTTGATCCTTGTCCCCATAAAGCAAATATTTGCATGCCAAGTGAACTTGATTCAAGTCCTTTAGATAGTACTAAACTAAACATGTGAGCTGACCCATTGTTACAATGCATTGCTCACATCCCTAAATAAACACAAATTGATCAATGAGAGTTTTGGGCATCAACAAAAGAAAATTTTCAAGGACATCTTTTAACAACATACATGACCAAATAATAATGTAAAAATGTTCAAATGCTTGAGAAAAGAAATATTCTACTCTAACCCAAATTTCCAACTTGGAAATGTCTAAATTTTGAATTTCAAGCTTTCGTTAATTCCCTTGAAGAAGGGCACACTTTGGAAAGTAACAAAGGACACCATTGACACTAAGAATGAACAACTTTGTAGTTAGTTTAGAGCAAGGTTGAAAAGTCCAAATTTGCCTCTTTGGATTAAAAAGAGCAACACCATGCACCTACCAAAAAAAAGATAAGTTAAAGCAAAGAAAAATTGAAAATTGAATAGAAGCCTCCATCATTGTCATAGGATATGTTAGTCCAACTAAGAATTTACAAGAATTAAGTTGATATCCAAAATATGGAAGGATATTTCTTTACATTGGCCTTCAACATCTGTAAAACGCTTGATCAAGCACTCTAGAGGCATCAATAGAGATTTAATGTGTTTCACACTAGATTTGATCCAAATAATTATAGACATAGTGACATTAGGTTGCAAACCAAATATATACATGGAAATGCACAACAAATTTTTCTAGGAATTCCTTCAATCCAAGCCTAAAATGAGGGTGCAAGATGGAGCTTTACGATATCCACCCTTATCAAAACGTGTGGTGACTAGAACTTTATTCAAATAAAAAATGACTTTAACTCACCTCCAAGGACAAACAAGGAAGTGGGGAGTTCATTTCCAAAATTAGTGACATCTCATTCAACCCTAGTTTAATGAAGGTGCGTGAATTTGGCAACTCCACTTATTCTTCCTTCTCAAGAAACAATGCATCAATAATTAGAAAAATAAATAAAATTGGGAAGTCAAAAAATTGAAGCACCATATAAATCAATGAGATGGGAGAATCCAAGAATAAATTAGATATAACATTGGTGTCCTTTTGAGTCCTTTGAAACAATTTGGGTATTTGCTTTAATTGTAATTTTCACCTTAAAGGAATCAAAAGGAATGTATTAAATAGTGCAATTGACTTCAATTTTCTTTCATGGATAAGTAATGCATATATTTATGTTTGGCAATGTTTATATAATGCATCTACTTAAATAATGTAGGATATAAGAAATTTGAAGGCTACAAAATTCATTTTGAAAATACTACAAGCAAAATGAACATTTTTTCTCAATTGGTTGATTTTTTTAATTCACTAGCTTAGAATTTGTGGCCCCAAGTGCCAAAAAAATGTGCAAGAAATTTTCATGTAAGGAAAAATGTTAAGTTGTATATAAAAACTTATGTATTCATTTTTTACATTTTTAGTTTTTTAACAAAATATTTATGCATAATTACATACACATGTGAAAAACCACCACCACCATGAAAACTATCATAATTTGAATTATCCAATATCTCTCATTTAAATCTATTCCATTTAGATTTTGTATTTGCAAGATAGCAAAAACAAATTCCTTGAATCTTGTGGCAAAAAAGTGGTACCTTGATTGTGAATATGCCTCCTTTGGCATGTCCTCATAGGACTCAACAAAGAAGCATTAAAGGGTGAATTTTCATAGCTTTTGTAATGTGTATTGTCTACCAACAATGTATTTCCAAGGTGAGTAGTAAGATACCTAGGGAAAAAATTGAAAAGGTTTTTATGATAAATGTTTTTATCAAAAGTGGGACAATCAAGGCATTTATTGTTCCTTTGAAAGGAAACTACATAATGTGCTTGTAATCTCGCATAGATCTTGACCAATAATCCTTTGCAGGTCGATTTAAATACTTGTCTTTCTTGTTATTTTTCTTAGGTAGGCTTTTATCTTGCCAAACGGAGGAGATGTCCATATGTAAACAGTAAAATGCTTAAAACACCTTAAGAGGAATTCCTTGAAACTTGGCCTTGAACTAACCTTCTTCTATATTAAGATGCAAAGAATACCTATGTTATATGGTAGAGGCAATAACAAATTTATTTTTAAATATTCCTTCCCAACAAGGACACCTTTTAAATCAAAAATCACGTGCAAAGGACTCACTTTTGCATCCTCTTCATTTACAAGTGGAGGAGATCTAAGACCTTTGAAAGCAAGCTTTGACCCTTTATCTTCCTCGACAATTTCATGGAGGATTAGAGGAAGTTTTTCATCTCCGTCCCCATTAAATCCCACAAAGGGTGACCATGGCCGCAATGGAACAGGTGGTCCAAGGGATGGGAAAGACACAAGTGCTCATTTAAACAAGGATGTTGAACCTTAACATGGTGAAGGTTGGATTGGAAATGACATCAATCTCCTATGTCTATCTTGTCGTCTAGCATGTTTTTTCCAATGCAACTCAGTGCCATCCAATTGTCCAAGTAATTGAATGGCCATCCTTCGATTTCCATAAGGGCCAAAATAAGAACTTGGCTTGCCCCAATTAGCCAACTCCTCAAATGTGGAATCACCCAATTCATCAGACACATAATTTCCATCAAAAGGATCATTACCTACAAATAGAAAGTAGAAAGGGTGAAAATGTGGCAAAAGAAATTCCCAATAGGGTGTAAGCAAGATAAAGTGAAAAACTTGATTACCTTATCAAAACCAGAACAAGTAGATTTAAAATAACAACAAATCCCAGTATAGAATTGTGGAACATTAAGTGTCTTCATTTTAATGATTAAATATGATATATGTTTACCCTAATGTGCATTGATTTTCATATTTCAAATTGTAAAAATAGGTTTTAAGTAGGTTTTTCAAAATACAAGTAGCTTTTGACATCTACTTTTCATAGTGGGTTTTTGGTTTCAAGTAGGTGTCAAGTAGGTTCTTACTAAAAGATATTTTTTTCTTTGATGACTTGGAAAAGCATATGTTGATCTTCATTTCCTAACTTATTACATATTAATTTCATTTTTTTAAAAACCAAAAAGTAGATTTTGAACACACATGTTTTAGTCAATTTCAAATGTATTTTTCATCTACTTTCAAAATTCATTTGCCTTTGTTTTTTTAGAATTAGATTCTTATAAACTTAATAGAGCGGACTAATGCTACTTGACACATATTTCACTTAATTTGATGTTACTTTATGGTAGTTATATGAAAGGCATAGGGTTAAAGTGAAGATGTTTAGTTTTTTGGTATTTTTCATCTTGCTTTGACCCAACAAAGAAATTGAAAAATGAAATAAACTTGGAAAATAATAAACAAAAGGGAATCGAACACCAAATAATAGATATCAAAAAATATGAAAATAAATATTGGTTGCTACAACATAAACTTAATTTGGTGACCATTAGATACCTTTGCATCTAGCACCACTGTATTTTTTGCATCCTTCAACTAGATGCAAATTATTTGGCGTCCACCATATCAACCTATATGGTGGCCACTAGATTGAAAAATATGGAAGCCACTAGATATAAACAATTTAGCAACCACTAGATACAAAATATTTAATGACCACCAAATCGAAAAACATGGAGGCCACTATATATAAACTATTTCACAACCATCACATTAACAAATCTTGTGGTTGCCAAATATAAAGTATCTAGTAGCCATTATACAATGTTTGACCAAGAAAGCATTTAATCATTATTTGGGCTCAAATCCTCAAGAGGAACTTGTTTGTTCATCTCCTCACCAATATCAACATTGTCAACATCCTCAACATCATCCTCCCTTTCAACAGGAGGAGTCTATGACAGTTTCACAAGATAAAAATCAAGGCATGCTGATACATCATTATAACATTGATTTTCATCTACCATTCTTTCTAGTTGTTCAAGATTGAAAACTCTTCAAGTTTGTCAAATTGCCATTATTCCTTCTTGTGTTCACCTCCCTAATAATAACCTCTTAGCTTTCTTACCCTTTTTTTCCTTCTTACAAGCATAAAGGTATCTTCTTTTTGCAATTCTACCTCTGCATCTAACCCTTACTACTCAAGTTCTAGAGGTGGGGATAGAGCACAAATCATAAGGGGCATTGGATTTATATTATACAAAACAGATAGATTCATCATTGCTATCTCTTCAACCTTGTCAAGCAAGTCCATTAGAATGAACTCAACTTTAACCTTCTTTTCTTACATATTGGAACAACACTAATTCAAACTTTTAAATGGACAACATGGAACATGGATATAGATAAAATTATTTAAGAATGCATGAGATTTTACCAAGCATAGATTTGTTAGGACTCCACCACCAAAGATACTAAGACACATCAATCCACCACACAATAGTGGTTGGAGAATGAGTCAAATGGCATCTAGGTTGAATTCCAACATACAACCTTTACTCCTTCGAAAAAGAATTGCCACGTGTGGGGACCAATGCCGGAAGACACTTTGACACCAAAATTTCAACCTACATAGACTTTCCCTCTTGGAAGGCAAAAGGTAAGTGTAGATCAAAAGTGGGCAGTTCATCCATGAGCCTGATGATCTCATAAGAGGAACTTCCTACTTCAATGCCTAGTAAAATCCATATTCCATAAATATTTCGTTTTGGAAGTCTTCGCCCTATAATGTAACCACCAAATTGTTAAGACTTATGCGCACAATACATACAATCATTTTGAAAGTGACTTTCATGGACAACACGCTCAAGAGGACACTTTTCCAATTTGTGAAAGAACATATGTATGGGTTTTTGCTTAAAGAATTCATAGTAAAAAACACAACAAAGGTCCTCTTTGATTTATTGTTCATGAAATCAACATTCCTTGAGCAACCATCCACAATGTCCTTAAGGTTGTTAAGCTCCAATAAAGGATCCCCCCTATAGTGCGACTTTAAGCACACAAGACTAATTTATGGGTTTTCATCAACAAACCTTGAAATCCAGTGCTTGAAAACCTTGTTGAATTCATCAAAAGGAGGATCCTTGGATGGATTCATAAGAGTTTTTCCCTTGAAGAAATCATCGATTAGGGTCCTCTCCAGTAATGCAAACAACACCTTAATGTACTTATGCTGTGAATTGACATTTTTTCACATCTTTTTTGTGTAATTTCATTTTGTATCACCCTCCTTTTCTTCAAATGTCAACAAATGTGGGTTACTTCTCGTTGTAAGTCGATCTTGCAACAATATTTCATGCGCTTTCAAACCATGCATGAACTTCACCATGTGAGTTTCATTAAGACCCACAAGGCAATTGAAGGTTGACTTCTCGACAAGTCATGGTCTTGTAGGTAGTTTGCCATACCATCCAAATCCTTCCTTGCTCCCACATCACCAGTATCTTTTTCCACTCATTGTAAAACATGTCTAAAAATAACAATATTGTCATACATTCTTTCATAGATAAAGTTACAAACAGAGTTGTTAAAAAAGCTTCAAAACTTTGCATAAACCAATAAAACATTGAACTTGGACATTATGTGGAAATGTATTTCAAAAATCTATACCTTGTAAGCTTGAGTCTTTTTCTTGTTTTGTTCAATTATGCGCTTAATCAGCCGAATTTCATCCATATTTTTCTTGCATGTTGAAGATTTTCCTTATATGAAAGGACCAGGTTCTTCAACATATTCGGATTCTTGAGGACAAACAATAGCTTGCAAAACTTGACAAAATCAACATTTTTTACAATAGCTCGCAAAGCTTGACAAAATTAACAGTCTAGGCAATTATGATACTAAACGTTTCGAATCACTCACATATGTCATCATTGATATTTTCTAGAATCAATATCTCCTAAGGAAATGAAAGAATGATGTAGTTTAAAGGAAGTGAATGAAATAATTGGAGTAGTGAATGGGGAAGAAGAAATTGTAACACACATTTTACTTTCACAACTTGGATTGTATGTTATCCACCCACAATGAAAAACTTTGAATTGGCAAGATTAGATGATGTCCTTGGTTTGGTTTTAGGAATTTTGGTTGACTAAAAAAAATCTTGTCCACTTTAACCAATAGTTAGTGACTCATTTCATGACTATTGTTTAAAACGACTATTTTTATGACTACATTG
Source organism: Sphagnum tenellum (assembly GCA_963921925.1). Lineage (NCBI taxonomy): Eukaryota > Viridiplantae > Streptophyta > Sphagnopsida > Sphagnales > Sphagnaceae > Sphagnum > Sphagnum tenellum. The sequence continues at coordinate 6,175,409 of OY998149.1, forward strand.
TGACTAATCCTACATGTCATATAGTCGCAAGCTTAAACAATCATAGGTATGATTACATTTTGACTATACATGGCCCTTAGTGGAAATTTCTACTACTTTTTTGTGACTAAAGTTGCCAACAATGATAATGTGGATGAAAAATCCATTAAAATCATCCAAAATTGGTGTTATTTGGAGATGAATGACTTTGTAGCCATTCTTACAACTATACTTGTGACTAGGTTTCTTTGCACTATAATGACTAAGCATTTCATTACCAATTGTACAAATGTGATTAAATCACCATATGGCGAAAAAATCAATTAACATTGGATTAGTTTTGGGGTTGATTATGTGGAAAATCAACAATTTTTTATTAGAAGATGGTAGTGAATAAAAAAACTAGACATTAGAATAGGTAATATGTCTAATCATTGGAGATTTATATGTGGTGTGATATTAGTTAGTTTCTTCTTAAGTTACATATTGCAAACCCATCCTTTAATTAAGACCTTTATTAACCTATATCAAATCTAATTGTAAATGCCATGTGTTACCCATGCTTACAAATAAATTTTAAAACACAAAGTCATATAGCCAAACAATAATCACATAATCAATGTATACAAGTAATTTACCCTAAACATAATATGTTGAAGGGTCTCTTCTGTTGGGTTGTTTTATAAATATGGAAGTTGAAATTATGTCATGTTGGATAACATTAGGCTATTGGGCATCCTTATGTTCCACACCAACATGCTCACAACCATTTAATTAGCCCTTGGAAACTTCCTAACCATTGAAATAACTAAGTTGCACCCCGATTAAAAAACCAAAGAACCAAATAGTTGGATAATTATATATGGGAAATAAATTACCATGGATGTTTTTAGTTATTACAAAAGGATTTTGAACCTCCTTCCCAACAATGGAGCATGTGGTTGGATTGTTAACTAGGCTATTAACATACTTTTTCCCACATTCATGCTTACCATAATCTTGTTGTTTTAAACCATTTGACGCACCCCCAAGCTCCTTGATGGACTCAACTGTGAGTCCAAAAGTGAAAATAATGGAGAAGGAGGAGTTGAGGCGTGCTCCTTAATTCACAACATTTTGGGGGTAGAAGGGTGTGTTGGAGCTCCAGGATGGGACTAGGATGAGTGACAAGCAGTTCACTTATTCACACGAACCTGCACAAACCAAACAATAAGTTGGTTAATGTAAAGTTGGAGAATTTTTTGTCGCAACCTTAGCTTTGGGCTCGCGAACAAGGGAAGGGTTTACAAGGTTGTGGGCCAAGAGGGAAGCCGGGAGTCGCACAACATACTCCCGGGAGTGTGAGAAGGTGTGAGAAAATGAACCTTCACAGCCCAAGGGAGTTCCAATTTGGGGAGTTGGAGTCCCGGTGGACTTTTGAATTTTCAGAAGGCAATTTTAGGGGTCAAAACTCAATGGCTTGAAAAAAACATTTATATCAATGGAAAGCCCTTGGAAGATAGATATCTAAAATGGGCTTGCATTGCCCATTTGGACATCAAAAACACTAGTTATGGCCAAAAGAAGGACCGGGAGTCAAATTGGCAATTTGACTCCTAACCACTAAAAGTCGGGAATCGACCCGATTTCCCTGCGTGCGTGCAGATGGCATGTGATATACCCTTGGAAAGATCTTGACAAGGGCTACAACTTTGCTACAGAACTCATCTCAATCCGAGGTCTACATGCAAAGTTATGGTGCCCCAAAGTTGCAAGAATCCCAACCTTGGCGATTTTAGGACTCCCACTCCAAAGTCCTAGTACAAAAAACCATTTGAATGTGGGTCCCATGGAGAGGTGCATCCTAGCACCAAAGGTGTTCCAACTATGCACTAACCACCTTGCATTGGTTTTGTGTAAGTCCGTGTGAGTGAGTGAAGCTTGTCAACTTTTCTTAATCCCATCCGGGAGCTCCAGCATGCCCCTCTACCCCTCTCAAGTGTTGTGAGCCAGGGAGTGTGCCTCAACTCTTTACTCTTCCGTTGTTTTCTGTTCGGGACTCACATTTGAATCCCTCAAGGAGTTGGGAGTGCGTCACTTTTGGTGCACGGACGAACCATGAGTAAACACAAATTCACAAGACTCACCACGGCCTGGACTTGAAGGAAGTCACCACCTTTCCCCTTATGATATACTCTATGGTTGGCCACGGGACCAGCACCCAAATGTCATTTTGTCCCGAAACTCTTCAGTGGTGGTTTCGAAATTTCCAAAATTGGGACTGTTATGATTTTGGGGGCCCATAATTTTATGTGTAGACCTTCAATTGAGGTGCGGTCTAAAACAAAGTTGTAGCCTTCATTGAGAGATTTCCAATGGTATGTGCCATGCCATCTACACACAAGGAAATCAGGGCGATTCTTGACTTTTAATGGTTGGGAATTAAATCGCCAATTTGACTCTTGGCCCTTCTTTTGGCCATAACTTATGTTTTAACTACCCAAATGGGTCATGCTAGCCCATTTTAGACATCTAAGTTCCAAGAGCTTTCTAATGATATAAGCAGTTTTTTGGTCCAATGAGTTTTGACCCTTGCAATTACTTTTTGAAGATTCGGGAGTCCATTGGGACTTGAACTCTTAAAGTGAGAATTCAATTGGAAGTGTGGAGGTTCAATTCTTCACACTCTCCTACACTCTCGAGAGCATGAAATGTGATTCCCAAGCTTCCCTCTTAGCTTGCACCTTTACAAGCCTTTGTTTTGGTCTCGAGCCCAAGGTTAGGGTTGTAACACTATTGGCTTATTAAGAAAGCTTTCCAAGTTGTCATTAATTATGGATAATCTAACAAACCTTAGAGAAACCATCTTGAAGGATGGCATTGGGCATGATGGTGCTACACTACAAAAACTATGTGTTAGATTGTAGGTGCTACTAATTGGCATGCTTAAAATTGCACCAACTAAGGTGAATCTTCATTCTTCATTTCAAGTTGATTTAAGTCCAGTTAGCCTGGGTTTTATGTCCAAGTCCTCACTTATACAGACCACTATTTGGGATAATGCAAAATCACGATTTTCCATATGCAAAATTATAGAAATGGTTGAATTATGACATGTAAAAAACAAACATGCATTGAAATAACTAATGTAAATTAAACATTAACCCATGAATTCCTACACATTAACCTTTGTGGTTTCCTTCAATTCATTCAAAAACCAAACCCATTATTTGTGAGGCAACTTTCTATCCTTCTATTCTTAGTTTTATGAGGTGATTATACTCGGAACTACATATGTTACTAGCGAAGGAAAAAAATGCAAAGAGTATTTCTAGATGTTAAGTTGTGTTTATAGTTGAAAGCAAATAATTTGTCTCCCATGCATCATTTATGATATGGATTTGATAGATATATTTTCTAAGTTCAAACACTCCAAGTCCTAGAATTTTATGTTAAATTGTTACCCACTTAAACCAACTTTTAAAGATTTGACACCATGTTCAACTTGGTAGCAGACCTCCAATCATTTAAAATATTATTTGTATCACATACGTTATCCAAATCGAGTTTATCTTAGCTCATTAGAAATCTAACTACAAGGCGCATTTGCTTACCAAATTCCAACCTTTTCACCCAAATTAGTAAAAAGTTGTGCTACAAAACTTGAGAGGGTTTATGAAATTTCCATAGTAGTGACATATGCTCAATTTGATTCAAACATACGCGTATTCTACCTTTTTTTGGGCTTTTTTAAAAATACTTGAAAATACTTATTTTTGAGCACCTTCGAAAAATACTCGTATTTCGTATGTCACTACTATGGAAATTTCTCAAAGATTTCAAGCTCCCAAAATTATCTTTATTCGCTTCCATTCTTTCAAAGTACCACAATTATCCACTTTATTCTCCTTCTTTCCACCATTTACTAAGACTAATCATTTTTTTCCTCCCAAGGAAGGTTCTAGGAACAAGTTTTTTCAAACTCAAATTAAAAGTTATGTCTAAAAAAAAACCTCAAATGATCTAAATTCACCCTTTAAATAGAAGGAGAAAAAAGGAGGTGAAGGAAAATCCCAATTCAATGGCCTATGGAAGGTTCTAATGTTTAATAGCCAATGGAAGGTTCCAATGCTTGGTGGCCAATGGAAGGAGAAGGAGAGGCATCCTTTCATCTCTTTTCAGTTTCCCCTTAATAAATTTTACTTAAATTTTTATTTTTTCCATTGATTTTAAGGTTTTACTTTACCATGGTTCTAAATCATTACTTACACCTTTCTTTCATTTCCCTTGACCTATAAATTACAACCATGCATCTCGATGTAACAAATCTTCCACACATTCATTGCCGATTTGATTGAATATTGAAAAAAAAAAATTTCCTTGAATTCATGGCGTTGTGTATGATCACGTCTAATGGGCCTCAAGTTGCACAAGTGAATGAAGAACCACCTTAGGAGTCTAATGATGAACCTAAATTTTTTTGCAAAGATTTTTATGAAATTAAAGACACCTCCATCTTTGCATGGTCTTCAATTCCCAACATTGGACATTATCATGGGTTGCACAATCTGATTCATCGACTACCTTTTAATAGCAAGGCAAATTACTTAATTTGCACCATTCAACGCATCCTAGATTTCCTGCAGTCATAAACTATCATTGTGGCATAACTCAAGACTCAACATGCAATAGTAAAAACCCCCTTTTTTAACCAAATTTTTTCAAATACATGACATTTGCAATTATGTTTCAATTAGATTTTTAAAATTTTTAAATAAAATTATGAAAATTACCAATTAAATTGATTCATTTACTATATTGGTATGTAGTTGAATGCATTTTTCAACTGTGTGGTCATTTGTTGAATATTCCCAACATCAACAATGTTTCAAAGTTGAACTTCCAACTATGTTGGTAAACAATGTGAAGCATGTTTCAACTAAAAGGTCATTTTTGAAATATTCTTGGCATCTAAGGTTCTTTAGTTGGCACACAATCAAGACATTAATTAGTGTTCAACTATTTTTTATGATAAAATGTACTAAAAGATGGATGAATACAATCTTATTTGCAACTATCTCTTATAACTAGGTTAAACAACTATAGGCAACTTTAATTTTATACAGATAATATTGTAATATTTATCTAAAATTATGATAACATTAAATTACTTGTAAATTTTATTTGTATAAATGAATGGTTTTTCTTGTGCATATAAATATTAAAATTTAATTTTATAATAAAATTTACGAAAATTTTAAAAATACGTTAGTATTAATGTTTATGTTCAATACACATGTAATTTATGATTTCTATGTAAATATTACAACATATCAAGTAATGATACATAATTAAATATATTGTGCAACTATAATGTTTGTTCATTTATATGTGATATCTTAATATTTGTTTAAAATTATGATAAAAACTCATTAAACACTAATGTACCCTATGTCATTGGCCCAAGTTTGAATGTTTTCAATTGAATTTTCCTTCCAAACCCCTTTTTGCAATCTTTTTGAATTTCCAACAACAATATGTACCCACCAAATATTCAATAATATTGTTCACATTTTAGGTCTCAAAATTATGAAATCAATTTTATTAGATCGAACTTTGAGGGCTTTCCAATAATACTAAGAACACCCCCAAGTTCCAATATAATTTTCAATCTTGGGATTTCAAAAGATTCAATGAAAAAATTGGTTCAATAATCAATAGATTCCACACTGTAGCTCCAAACATTCTAAACCAAGTCATTGCACCCCTATTCATTGAATTTTTTTGATGATAAGCTCCATAGCACAACCTAAGACATCGTGGTTTATTATTGAATTTTTACGACAAAACAAAACAAACTACCTTCCTTCATGGATAAATAAGGTAACATGTGTTGTTGGCCCCAAATGTGAACACACTCAACTCATTTTCCCTTCTAAACCCAATTTGCTATAATTTGTTTCAATTTCCAACAATATAATTCATTCAAAATTCAATCTTCCACACCTTAAATATGAAAATTATGAAATTAATTTCATTAAATTTAACTTAACAATTATTTTTCAACAACACCAACAACACCTTTGGATTTGAGTAAAATTTCTATTTATGATTTTATTAATTTGTATTATGAAAATGGTTCAATAATCAATAACTTTTGCATTGTAGCTCCAAAACATTTCAACCCAAGTCAGTGCACCCCTATTCATTGTTAGGTTTTCAAAAATATCAATAGCATTATATGAAGTAATTTGGTTTAGGAAATTTCAACATGATGGAATAAAACAAAAAAAAAATCCTACCTACATTAATACATTAAATTATGTGTAAATTATCTTTGTATGAAATGAATGGTTATGTATGATGCAAATTTTTTTGTGCACACAAATAACAAAATTTGATTGAAGGAAATTTAAGGAAATTATGAAATACAAATTTGTAATAATGTGCATGTTCAATTACCTAATTATTATTTATATGTAAAATGGATATTAGTTTACAACATATCAAATAATGATACATAATTAATATTTTTTGTGGAACTTTGATGTTAATTAATCTTTATAATCAGGATATCTCAATATTTTCTTAAAATTCCAATAAAAATTCATTAAACATTAAACTACATGCAAATTTTATTTGTGGAAATGAATGCTTACATGTGATGCAAATTTATTTTGTGCATATAAATATCAAATTTTAATTTCAAAATAAATTTCAAGAAAATTTTGAAATATGAGTTTGTTGTAAATCAAATGTTAATTTACAATAAATCAAGTAATGATATGTAATTCGTAATTTTTTGGAACTTTAGTGTTTATTCATTTTTATACCTATGATGTCTTTAAAAAAATTTAAATTACAATAACTATTCATTAATTATTAAGGTACACTAAACATTTTTTGTATCCATGAATGATTACATGTAAGATGATTTTTTTTGTGCATATAAATATTACACTTTAATTTGAAAATAGATTATTAAAAAATTCTGAAATATAAGTCAATTTAATAATGTGTATGTTCAATACATGTGTAACTTTTTCATCTATTAAAATTACTTATATTATTTTTAAAAAAATAATTAGTAAAAATAATTAATAAATTATCATAAGAAATTATTTTTATTTAACATTACTATATTATAAAATATTTTTTCTTATTTAATATTTATTATACTAGGTCATTTGATACTTCCAACAAGTTAGATAAAAATATGAATAAAAATAGTTAAATAACTAGCCTAACCTAATTACTAGCTACAATATTATTATTAATGTTACTGTTGTAATTGTAGTCAATTATTAATTATCACAACATTATAATGATTATTGTAATTAAAATCTGATATAAAATTTATTATTGAATATTTGGAAATTGGGAAATGTTTCTCGAACTGCAATTGAAGTACGAAACTAGCTATAATCTTTTCCAAGACCATTCAAGGTCACGGCCACTAGATCTTCATCATCTACAGGGGCTCCTATAGATTCAAGAGCATTTACAAGGTTTTTCACCTTTGTAGAATAGTCACTGATGTTCATCTTGTTTTTGTGTAAATTATGCAACTCTTGCTTGAGCTGCATTTTGCAGGCTTATGTATTGGTGCTATACATCTTCACGAATGTATCCCAAGCTTGCTTAGGCGATTTTGCATCTTGAATATGCATAATCATAGAATCGGACACATTCACACAAAGCCAATACAAGACTTTCCCTACTTTTCCATGCCAAGTTTTATTGGCTTGAATTTGTTGTTGTGTGGGGTTTTTTGGGAGAGGAGATTCTGTTTCATCACCAGTTATGAACTCCCAATTACCTTTCCCCATCGAGAAATTCATAATCCTAAATTTCCACACTTGGAAATTGTTCTTGTTTAATTTTTCAATTACAATTTGAGAAAGATCGTCCACCATTGTTCAAATAAACACTCAATGTCTTCTTAGGGTTTCTAGGATCGGGATTAAGGTTTTCCTTCCTTAGGTTTCTAAGATTAGGGTTAAGGTTAGGGTTGAACAAGATGGACCATGCATATGTATGTATGTTTCAAGTATTATACAAAATTTTATATTATACATAGGTTTTACGTATATGTATGTATTTCATAAAATATCTTGTATGGTATTAAGTACATGATTACATACCAAACTTTCGTATGAAGGTCTTGATAATGTATTTGTGCTTCCCAATCTTCAAACTCCTTTCAAGTTCTCCCAAGTTATATTTGCTCCACTTCAAAAATTTATTTTGATGTCTTCTCAATGTAAACTTCTGTCATAACAACTTTGCGAAGCTACACCGTTCACATATGATTTTGAATCCTTTTGAAATTTTGCTGAAACATGTAATGTTATGTCTACTAATGTCTCTCAAAATTTCAGCTCATTTGACTTCATAAGATGAGAGATCTTGTTGCTTTCTTTGAAGTCACCTCAAATTGGGACCTAAACACAAAATGACTTACAACTCGCTCTTAGCAACTCCAAATTCTTTGAGATTTTGAGAGACACATAAAATATACGTCTTTTATGTATATTCAAAATTTCAGCTCTATTGGTGACGACCACAAAGAGTTATCACTCTCAAAAGAAATTGACTTCAAAACTTAGGCTGAAACTTTAGATGATTGAATTTCTTTCAATACAATCCAAATGATTTGAAATTTCTCTCACGTGTTGAGTCCTTTATGATCTATAAATTGACTTCAAAACTTAGGCTGAAACTTTAGATGATTGAATTTCTTTCAATACAAATCCAAATGATTTGAAATTTCTCTCACGTGTTGAGTCCTTTATGATCTATAGGATCCCAAAGTTGCAGATCCAAAAAAGCTCAAAAAAAGGAGATATGACCAGAAAACCATATCTGACACAGAATCTTCAAAAACTCATAACTCTCACAAAACACATCCTTTTCTTCTAAAATTTTGAGAATAGAAATGTCTTATACTCTTCTACAATCTCCAAGTTTCACTCCAAGATCTTTTCACAATTGTCGCAACCCCACTTTGGCCAAGTGTGAAGATGAAACTCACACTCCCAAAGTTGGGGATTTGGAGTCCTTCGGGACTCCTGAACCTTTAGAGCTCAACAGCAGGGGTCAAAACACCTTGCATTAGGGTGTTTGTTATATCAATGGAAAGGTCTTGAATTGTAGATGTCAAAAATGGCCTCGCATGAGCCATTTGGACATCTACAGCCCAAGTTATGGGCAAAAAAAGGGCCGAGAGTCAAACTGGCAGTTTGACTCTCGACCACTAAAAGTCAGGAATCGACCTCTTCCCGACATCCAATTGTAGAGTTCATCGAAGGATTTCCATGACAAAGCCTATGGATTTTTATTTAATGTAGTTGTTCCTTTCAAATCCACCCTTGGATTTGTGTCAAATGTTAAACAATTTTAGTTTAGGAGGTGTAGAGAGTTTTCTCAAAATTTTAGCATCATTGGGTTTGTTGCAAGGGAGCTACAATTGCTGAAAGTGGAGGGGGTTGAAGTTGTTTATTTTTCCCTCAAATCTAGTCAAAATACTTTTTAGCTCCGAGGCATAACTCTTGATTTTAAAAATAAAAAACTTATAAAATTTTGTAACATTGCTATTTTTTAGATTAACTCTTCAAAGTCCAATGCATGTTAAATTAAGAGGTTATATGAAAATGTTATGACGAATGGAATGAAGGAGGTTCAACTATCAAGCGTGAACATTGAATGAACATCAACAAATGTTCTTTCACATTCCCTCATGGTGAGTTATGATTCTCCCACAATATCTTCATATCTTCCAAGTGGACATAACACATTAAATTCTTAGTGAACTTCATTACATTACATTGAACCACCTTTATTTGTTAGATTACAACTACATGGTAGTTCCACTCCCAAGTGGGTTTTGTGAGTGCATATTTTCATGTGGAAGGTGTGCAAGAATTCCTCACATCGACGATTCCCACTAATAGATCCACGGAGAACAAAAGCTCAAGATATCAAACTATGAAAGCATGGTGAAGATCGTGTGAATGCTAATAGGTTGGAGCGGTATAGATGCCCTTGTTGAATATGCCCAAGTGTTCGGCTTCTGAAGCACACCACAATTCAAAAACATTTGTTGGATTTTGGATGGCACCCTCACAACCAAGGTTGGATAGAAGTACATGTATATTGTTCCCCACTCAAATCAAGTTATAATCTTATGGTTCATAGTGAGTGATGCATGAAAATTAATTGCCTTCATGCATACATTGAACTTAATCAATTAGGAGGGTTTGAAAAGTTTGATTTACATGTTTATGGCAAGGGGATCCATATGATTCATCTAATGAGGAATGGGTGCCAACCATTTATTAAGCAGATGGCCACCTAGTAGACCATTTGATGGAAGCTCTTGACCTAGATGCAAATGTGGACATGGCAAGACTGGTGAATGATGCATTTGTAATGGCGAACCAAATAGCAATAGATGCCCAATAAACGTTTCAATGACTGATGAACCCATACTACAAGATTGTCCAAATGTGGGTGGACATCTTGAACAAGCCATTGATGCAAATCTAGTGGATGCATACTCTAATATGTTAGGAATTGGGGAAGGCATAGAATAAGAATACATAGCTACCATGTTTAATGACCATGATGAAAATAGGGGACCTAGTAAGGTTGAGTTTGAAAAGGCATAAAAAATTCCTCTATATGAAAATCTCTAAACTATCAAACTTATGTGCAACATTATTGATTTTGAATAATTATTGAACACATGGCACATCCAATGCTTTCATATTTGAATTATTGACTTTGTTAAAGAATAACATATTACCAACCTTCAATACAACTCCAAGTTTGAGTGTGAAGCCTCACACATGTTAAAGAAGTTAGGGTTGACATATGACGTGATTGATGTATGCATCAAAATATGTGTATTGTTTAAGGGAGTCTATGCAAATGTGGACCATTGTGTGCATTGTGGTGAACCTTGGTATAGATGGGTTAGGAGGTCAAAGGTGGCAAGGAAAATGCTTCACCACTTCCCACTTACGCTTCGACTAGCATGAATGTATGTTAACAAATAGGAGATCTACTCAAGTGTAAACATAAAACTTTATTGAAAGAAAACTAAAACAAGATGCTCACAACACGAAACATAACATCGAAAACTCCTCAAGGTTCTTATCACATGAAATACACAAACTTGTGTAATGAAGAAAAGAGAACCAAACCATCAACACCAAAATATTTAACTAAAAGACTAAACCACAAACACCCAAACTAATATAAGTAAAGAATGTAATTCAACCTTGTGAAAGTAACCTAGTTACTTTCGTCCTCTAATAACTAATGAAACCTAACTAGTTGAGCTTAAATTCTCAACATATACAACACTCTTGCCCAAGCAAAATTGATGGTGTGGCATCACCACAACTACAGCTAAGATGGGTTGGTTCGACATCTAGCACATTCACACCAATGGAATTTTGTGGAAGTTTGTTTATCATGACCTCAGCCTTGGGGTCGCGATTAAGGCAAAGGCATGGAAAGGTGTGGGCCAAGAGTGCAACCTAAAAGTCACATTTACATTCCCAAAGTGCAAAAGAATGTTTTAAACCCCAAACCCTAAACATGTGAAGAAATGAACCCACACCCACAAGTGGATTCCCACTTTGGGAGTTAGAGTTTCTTTGGAATCCCAAAGTTTCAAAGAGAAATTTCAAAGGTCAAACCTCATTGGATAGAAAATTTCCTTATATGATTGAAAAATTTTTAAGATGAAAATGTCTAAAATGGGTTTACATGATCCATTTGAATACTTACACCACAAGTTATGGTCAAAAGAAGGGTCGAGAATCAAAATGTAAATTAGATTCTTGACCATTAAAAATTAGGAATCGTCTTAATTAACATGTGTGCAAATGGCATGCCACATATTGTTGGAAATATTTTGACAAGGCTACAATTCGATTTAGACATCACCTCAATTGGAGGTATGCACAAGAAGTTATGGGCCTCTAAAGTGATGGGAGTCCCAATTTTGCAAAATTTAAGACTTCTAACTTTGGAATCCTAGGAAAAATGACATTTGGGTGCAACCCTCATGGCTAGTCACAAAGAAAACTATAAAGGGGAAGGTGGTGGCTTCCCCCCAAGTCCGGGTTGTGTTGAATTTTGTGAATCTGTGTATGCATGTGGCTTGTTCGTGCACCAAAAGTGCTTTATTTATGCATTAACCAACATGTTGTGCAGGTCCAAATGAATAATTGACCTGCTTGTCACTTGTCCTAGTTCCCATCTTAGAGCTTTAGCATGTTGTTCTTACTTTTGAAATGCTTCAAGTTAGGGAATGTACCCTAACTCCTTTTTTCATTGTTTTCACCTTTAGATTTGCAAAGTTTTTCAAGGAGTTTCGAAGTGTGTCATTATTGGTCAAATTTTACAGTGGAGCCTCCCAATGTACAATTGGGATTAACAACGGATGGGGTGAACCCATTTGGAATCCAAAGGTCAAATTGGTCCACATGGCTAGTAGTTATGTTGAATTATAACAACCTTCCATGGCTAACCATCAAAAACATTTTGTGATGTTATCCTTGATCATATTAGGCCCTTGATCCATATTGGGTGAACATTTTGATGTTTATCTACAACCTCTATTGGATGAGCTTAAGATGTTATGGGAGGTTGGTATAAATGTGCAAAATGTTAGGCAATCAAATGGGGAATCAACATTTAGGCTTCGTGCAGTACTCTTATGGACGATCCATGATTTGCCTGCATATGGGATTGTTGTAGGTTGCATTATAAAAGGGTATCGAGATTGCCCTTGTTGTGCATTTGCAACAACTTGATGATGGTCCAATGTTTTTTGCAAGGTAGTCTGTTGTCACTAACATAGGAGGTGGCTCCCTCATTCACACTTGTATCGTTCAGATGCAAGAACTTTTGGAAGCATAGAAGAGGTGACACCACTTGCCAAATCAAATGTGGATGATGTGTATGTTATTGTAGTAGTAAAGGAGGCATGACTTCAAAGTGGAAGGCGATTTGCACAAGTTGACTCCGTTACACAAACTAGGTACAAAAGGTTGAGTGCATTATTTCAGCTTGAATATTAGAAGGTAAGAAATTTTGCTAACATGGATCGCATACACATTATATCCTTTTGGGTCTATTGAAGGAGTGGGAGTATCATCGCCAATAAGTGGGATTGATATGTGGTAGGTGTCCAACGAATGTTCAATGGGTGATTAATGGGATTGTGGTGGCCAAAAGGTGGGGGGGGGGAAGGGGGGGTGGTGGGCATGTAGTTATTGCCACCTACGATTTTTTTTTGACATATAGATGGGATCTAATCAAGCAATGGCAATAAAAAAAACAAAAGAACTTGCTGTAAGAATAGGTAGTTTGTTGGTTGATCTTTTAATGAACCGTGCATCCAAGGCAAGGTTCAACTTGAAAATTTAGTGATGTAAGGGGGTTGCCTTTGTAGGAATTACCCATAGAAAACACTTTGGATGTCATGCACGTTGAGAAAAGTGTTTCAGAAAGCATTTTAAAATACCTTTTTGGGGATAAGGACACAATTGAAGTACGTAAAGACCTACAAGAGGCTAGGGTGATGCAACATTTGTGGCTTCACCAACAAGGGGTTGGATTATACACAAAACCATAAGCCCCATATGTTTTCACTTGGAATGAAACAAAGGCCTTTGTGGATTTTGTGGCTGAAGTGCAAGCACCAATAGGGTATGCAACAACATTCAAAAAACATGTGGGTAATCGGAGATTACAACACATGAATAGCCATGAGCACCATGTGATGGTGCAACAAATAATGCCAGTGGGCACTCATAATTTATTACAACTTGGGCCACGCAAAACACTTATATGTTCGGGTATAATGTTTGAGCACATATGCATAAAGGTGGTGAATCAAAATGAGACTAATGCCCCACATTTTTGAGGCTAAAACATTGTGCATGCTTAAAATATGGTTCCCACTTGCATTTTTTGACCTCATGACCCACCTTGTCATCCATTTGGTGGATGAATTAAAGATATGCACGCTTGTATTAGCTCGCCAATGTCACCCAATTGAAAGGTACTTGAACGTGTTGAAGAAATATGTTCGTAACAAAGGAAACTTCGAAGGATGCATTGCATCTAGGTATATGTATGATGAAAGTATTTTGTATGGTACCTTTACATTAGGCATCAGAAGTCGGACATTGAAAAAGAAGAAGAGGTGGACGTTGGGGAAGTATTAGTTGACAAGGGAACATAAAAAATAAACAATCGAAGAATTGAAGGCCATCCATGAATATATCATTATGAACTCCACAACCACTAAAGTTGCATATAAGTATTCTAAATTGTATCTTTTATATAAATCCATTGTAATAGTTGGTCTAAATCTTAAACCTTAAATGATGACATACATTATGATCCTAATATTTATAGCACTTGCTAAACACCAATTTGAAACCATCATGTTTATGCTGGTAGTTAATCCCACTATAATGGTTATGGCAATCCACCATGGGAATTAGTGGTATGACCCTTTGGTGCAAAGGCCAACGTAAAAACAATTAGATCCTATGGTTTCCATTTTGGCTAGTTAAACATGGTGATTTAAGCTTATATTTCCTTCAAGGTCTCCAATTGTGAACTCCACATGGTGCTAAATTATCTTTTTAAAATAGTGCACTTTATGGTGGTTTCTTTTAGTGGTTCAGACCACTGTTTCGGTCAATGTTACGCATCAATGATCAAATGTATTGCCCTTGAATTTTCTTGGTTATGAAACTTACACTTTTTATGGTACAATGTTGTTGGTTGCATTTGTATGCCTTAGTGGGTTATCTTTGTCAAAATTGGTGGTTATTTTAACGGTTTCAATATTGAATGTGTTTTTGTTTTGGTTAATTTTGCATAGGTTGTTACAAAAGGTTTTCAAATATGACAACTGGGCATTATAGGAAATATATGGAAGAAAAAAAAATCATGAAATGAGAAGGTGGGAACACATGGCACATGCAAGGGCTCATGGTCCTCACCAAAATGTAAACCCTACTCCTCTTCATTCACATTTATATATAGATTTTCCCACATTTGCAACATGGCTTGAAGATCATGTGAAGCAACAACTCCATGTAGGATTAATGGAGGTTTCCCAAGAGCTTGTGCAATTATCTCGCCCACCAAGCCACAAGGCTTACACGTATAATAACATGTGGGAATATGGCAACCATTATCGGGTTGACCTAGAGGATGGACATCCATCACATGCCACATACAATTATGGGGTGGCTTGCATATTCATTCAAGCAAGCCGTAGTTCAATTCAAGACCAAAACATAATAGTTGTAGATTTACAATATGTGGGAGTGCTGAAAGAGATTGTTGTGGTGAACTATTTGGGACTTCAATTAGTTTTGTTCAAATGTTCTTGGAAACACAAGAATAGTTTGACAAGATGAGAATGGAACTTGGATGGTGAATTTCCAATGTCAACTCACACCTATGGTGGAACCCTATGTGTTCCATGTGCATGTGTTTCAAGTATAACTAAACCTTTGCTTATATATAATGTTACTAAACATTTGTCAAATAACATTAAAATGAACTTTGGTCCAAACCACTAGATAACCACTAGAAAATACCCACCTTTAAAACCACTAGACAATAACCAACGGATCCTAATAGACATACATTAGCAAACTCTCAAGGTTTTGACATTAAAATGCACATGTTGGTTGATGTAGGTATTTTTGTGCTACACATATCGTGACTAGTTCTGATAGGAGGGTTGTCTTCCAAAAAGACCCACGTTCCAAGCGGATTGTGGTTGAAGTAATTGGTCCAATGCTAGTGACCGCACTTGGAGATAATGGCATGGAAATCATTGAACAATTGCATTCATCGATAAATGTGGCGCAAGTTGCATCAAGATCATTTCAAGGGGAAGATGTCCTTGCCATGGATGTTGAAAGGGTGGAAGCAAGGTTGGGTAGGCTTGAAGACCAATATGATCAATATGAGGAAGAAGAAAATGACTAGTAGTGTGATATACATTTCGCTTGGATTTTGCATGCAATATCATGTTTCATTGTGGCACACATGGTTATCCAATAATGGTCTTAGTTAATGTTGCATGCCCGAACAAATGAAGATATACACAAATTTTACCACTAGTGCAAACCACTTAGGTGATCTAGTTAGGTGGGAAGATAATGATTTAACCATGCCTAAAAACAAAATCAGGTAGCCAAAATTGGAAAAATTAAATAAAATGAAGCAACCACTATGTTAACCACCTCAAAACCACCATAGTGGGCATGTAGTGGATTATACCCATTCATGTTGGCAATTAGTGGTTTGCCATTGTGATAGACCACCCACAATCAAATTGGGTGGTCGGGCGTAATGGTTTAACCACATGGTTTTCAATAGTGTCCCATAGTGAACATAAATTTATTACTTCTATTTTAAAGAGAAAATCTCATTTGATCTAAGGAATAAAAGGCGTTGGTTGCAACTAGAACTAAACCTTTGTGTCACGATATCCCACACCTTCCCAAACATAAACACTAATTATAAAAATACTAATAAAAACAATCTCAAATATAGCAAGAAGTAGCATAGTGCTAGTTGGTATTGACAACTTTTTAATCAAACTCAATTAGGCACAATCATGCTAAAGAAACCCTACAACTTCTCCTCATCTAGAAACAAAAGAAATGAACTTGAGAAAGATAGAATAAAGCATAAGGAAGAGGAGAAGGAAAAGGAAAAAAACATGAAAAATAGGAAGGGAAGAAAACAAGAGAGTTGAAAGGCCATCCTAAGCTCGTGTACCTTCAACCACCACCACCACCACCACATGCGAAGCTCCCCTAGCTCCCTAATCCTGACAACATTGTGACAACCATGATGGTGAGGAGAAGAATAAGAAGCCGAGACAAAAACAAAACAAAATTGCCAACAAGAGTTGCTTGCAAATGAAGACACAAAAAGAACTAGGAAGGCGAGGTTGCTTGTCACCACCTCCAAATGCCACTGCTCAAACCAACATATATTCCTTTGGAAAGAATTGACCATTTTTTTTGCAACTCCAAATCAGAGTTCAAAGAAACATGTAAAATTTCCATGACAGTTTTTTAGGGCACGAGGCTCTGAGACCCCTGACCTCTAGAAGTTCCTAGGACCTTCCATTTTTTGAAATTTTCATCCCAGGTGAATAAGTAATATATGCTCGGGTTAATATTTTTAATAATCACACAACACTGGTTCATCTGTCTGTCATTATGTGTGGTCTTTTAGATTGCACCTAAGAACAGCTCCACCTGTTTGTGTGTTTTCAATTATATGTTTCAGCTTTCAAGTTATGTTTACATGAACTTATCTTGTCAAAAGTACATACAAAGTATTTCAGCAGCAGGATCATGTCATACCTTGCCTCTCCTCTCCTATCGGGAACTGGGAAATAATTATTCTAACCAAACTTGTGACTGTATTCTGGAAACATCAGATTCCCTGGAGTTCTAAAAGAAAGGAATTTCGCACAGAAAAGTGCGTTGCAATAGATAGTACGGATTTGTTCTCATTCCAATTCAAAATTATCAGTCTTTTCTTCTTTCTTGTACTAAGGACAGGCCCAGGGCACCTAAGAACAAGTTGAGCTTGGTGGAATTGGCACCATTTCGTTGGGTGGCAACGGTTCTACTAGGGCCTGCTCTAGAGCATAATCAATAATGTTCCACGTCACAAGGGTGTTTACCACACCGTGGCTTTGCATCACAACTGGAACTGGCACTACAACAAGTGGAACCATTAGATGACTGCCTGTCCTACTTCAGGGAAAAAGGCAAAAAGGCACTTGAATCCCTAGAACACCAAAACCCATTACCTCTGACGTACCTTAGACCAGAAGCAGAAGGATTCATAAGAATTCGGATGTTCATGTTTAACCTCTGAATGTGTGACCATATTGGTTCTGGGTAAAGTGGGGAAAGATAAAACTCAGTTTCGGGGACATTCAAGGGATAATCATTTTAAAAATATTTGCATCCTTTAATAAATTTTAAAGTTGTAATGTGCGCATTGGGCTGCGTGTATCCACACGATCCATTGTCAATAGCCTTAGTACCTAGTCTGATTTGGCACAAATTAATTATTTTTGGAATTTTTGACAATTCTAAAAAATACTTACCTGCAATGCTGAAATCTGAAAGAACCCTCAAACACACTAGCCTCATTATTTAATACAGTGCCTAGTTGTAAAATATTATTATTTTTACTGTTGAAAGTGAATGACAAAAAAATTAGGCACCTTGCAACCAAACCAGCCAAGGTAGGTAGTCAATTGATTATGGACTAGGTAACCTGTGAGACACTGTGCATTACCGCATGTAATGAAGAAGTTGGAGTGGTAAGATCATGTGTGGTAACCTGCAGCCTTGAGGCAATATGGGACCTAGGGCAAAAAGGACGGCTAAATATGATAAACAAATATTAGTCTTATGGGGCCTACACCTGAGGATCTTTTGACTAGGGGCCTACTTTGGACTCATATAATCATTAATTAATTGTTCTATGTTGCGTTCCATAAAGGTAAAGTAGTTTGACCTCATATGAAACAAAACATTAAAGGTGTCAAATTATATGGGAGTTCATCCATGGAAAGGATGAGGATGAGTATGCTAGAAAACTTGTAGGGTAAATAATATTATGGCTACAAATTAATGAATGATAATATTTATTAAACCTAGATGAAAGGATGGATGATTCATTCACTCTCCATGCTTCAAGATCAATCGCACAACATGATGATTAAAAAAAGGTCACAGAATATGCAAAAAATATTTTTATGGAGATTTATTTAAAACATTGAACTATTGAGAACATAAAACAAAAGAAATAATGCTAAGGCATAAATTCATACCTAAGACTAGTCCTGAACAAATTGAAAGTAATTCAAGGAAGTGGACAACCTTTATATATACATATTCGAGGTAGGCCTCTTTTTGGGGGCTTAGTTAAAAAAAAATTCCATGGGGCTTTCGTATAGCTCTTTGTCTAATGACCATTTTTGAACACCTTCCTAACTACACAATATGGATGAAAATGAATGAATTTCATCCATGGACAATGAGTTATTTAAAAAATATTATAAATTAATAATCAATTATGAATATATAAAATATGTTTAATGAGATAGGTTATGGAATGTCATCGCTGATAGTAGGTTCCCTTTTCTATAAAAAAAACCAATAATTCAAAAAAAAAAATTGTAACAAGTTAATTTTGCCACTTTTAAACACAATTTCTAGTTTTGGGGCAATATTTTACTATAGTCTTATAGTTTTGATAGTTTTCTATCAAATGCGTTGTCAATCAATGCCAAATCTTCTAGGTAGGCCTTTCTATATACGGAAATCTATTAATAGAATCCGTAAGTTCTGTATTTCATTTTCGCAGGGTGCCGTTTTTTAATAAAAATAAATAAAGCATTATTTCAAACTTTAGAAGTCCGTGGCACATTTGCGGACCACCAAATGACGTTCCCTTGCCATTTATTGAATTTGTGCTCAATCGATGGAGAACTCTAAGCCTGCTCTGAAGCGTCCCTATAAAGCTGGAGCTCGCAAGACACCGTTCCAGACGAAACACGCCCTACAGTATGGACTTTCCATTACAGCTCGCGACCCGGGCTCCTCAGAAGTCGTTGCTGTCCGCTGCTAGTTTTGTGTCTGCTTTGGTCGCGAAGTCATTTCAAAAAAATCGTCGACGACTTGGACGTTCGAAGGACCTCCATTTCGAACCGATAATTACACGTAGCGCCTTCGCCTGAATCACAAAACGCGATGGGAAGAGTACCAAGGGTTGGCACAGCAGGAGAAATCGAAATATTTCGACGTAGCTGTCAAGCATGCTGAAATGATATGCCATTACATCGAGAGCCGATCTGAGGCTATCACTTTAACCGTCGGCAGCAGAATCGTTGACGTTGTGATTGGGGACATGCTTTGGCATCCAACCGAGATGGAAGGGCAAACACGTGAAAACGCTTTGTCTCTTTTTAAACGGAAGGAAGACGGAAGCTATCTTGTGGAGATTAACAAGTTGAAGCAATTCTTGCTCGCGATGCGTTTTGTTGGACGTGGAATGTCGTTTGCCATGGCTGCAGATACAATTCATGATGTAAAGGAGGTTTGCGACATTATAAAGCTTCGCGTTTGCAACCATTACTTGGTTGCTTCATACGCCAGGGCTGCATGTGCCATTTCGATTGAACATATTTCGCAAGTTCTATGCAACAAATGGGCATTTTCACTGGCGTTTGACGCGTCGACCGACCTTCAACAAACCTCTTGGGTTGATGTTCGCATTCGGTACTATCAAAACTCTGCTCTGGAAAACCTTCATCTGATTACTCTCCCATTTGCTGGTCGGCATACTGGCTTGGCCACATTCGAGATGTTTGAGAAGCTATTTGATGCTGTCTGTCCTTTATGGAAAGACAAGCTAATTGGTTGTTCTACGGACGGGGTCGCAAATATGACCGGGCGTCTTTCTGGAGTTGTGACACGGATCCAAAACGTTGTGAAGCCAAACTTCATGCGAGTGTCGTGTCTGTTGCATCAAATAGACGTCATTATGCAGAAGGTGTACAAGCAAGCTGGTTGTAACTTTTACAAAACGCTTACCTCCATTATTTTGTTATTGCGGTGCCAGAAAAACCTTGTTGAGGAAATGCAAGCCATCTATCCGAACCTTTCTGCCACTCGGTGGGCTTCTATGTCACAAGTTGCTCGATTTCTGGTTGAAAAGCGATCGAAAATTGTAACCTACTTTGCTGAAACGGAACCATCTAACCGTTTTGACCAGCTTCTAACTCCTGCTTTCTGGATCTTGATTTCTATCATTAGCGAGATCTCTGCTCATGTTAGTGAGTGCGTTGAGAGTTTGCAAGGCCGGCGAATGATTTTGCAACAGTAGTCGGCAGCGGTTCAATCACTGCTAAATTCTTTGCAGCGATTTGCATTCGTGGAACTCACTCCGGATGAGGCCGCTGTAGTAGTCCTGCAGGAATTCGTTGTTATTGGGGGAAGACAGGTCAGTTACGATGATCTCACTGGATTCATTCAAGATCAGGGCATCTTCGCCAGCCAAACCCTTTCTGCGCTAGAACCAGAAGAACGCACCGAAGTTCTGTATGCTGTTGGGGAAATTCTTCTGTCAATCGTCAATGGATTGAGCTCAATCGAAGCGTTGCGCGGCAAAGTTAACAACGCCAGTACCGAGGGCATGCATCCTTGCTTGCCGCACGAATTGGTAGCACTGAAGCCACATGACGTCGTCCAATTAGTCCTGAAATTCCACGACCGGTTGTCGGCTTCCTGGAATCAGAATGCCATTGATTTGATTGTGGATCAGCACAAGAAGCTTCTGAATGCCGTCATCAAGGAGCCAAGGCTGCAAACTGCCTTGGCTTGTCACAGTGAGCAGACAGACTTCAGCGAAGCTTGGAGCACCCCATCCATTAAGGACCGATTTCCTGAGTTAATGGAGTTCTGTGGGGGATTGGCTTCTCCTTTCCCCAACACGGCCACCGTTGAAAGTGATTTCTCAGTTTTGAAATGGGAAAAGGATTTACACCGATCGAATCTTACTCCTTTTTCACTTGAAGGGATCATTCACTGCCGTCAGATTCGCACTTTGCTGAAGATTTAGCAATAAAAATCAATGATATCGAAGATTTCTTAATAAGTTCCATATCTTCCGTATTTCATTTTTGTAGCGTGCCGTATTTCATTAAAATACGGAACATAGGGATTCTTCCATATATAGAGAGGCCTGCTTCTAGGGATTCTTGCCAATTGCTACTATCTTAGAAAATTGAAAAACAAAAATCTTGAATTCAACGCAAGGGAGCTCAATAGTTGGCCCATCCAATGCTTGCAATGTGAAACACAAATTTACAAATTCCATATATTTCACAACTCCAGCATTGGATTCCAAGAAAATGATATAGGAATTATAGGAAAAATAAATATATGAAACGACCCGTTGGATTACTGGCAATGTGCATTAAACTCCTCATGTAGCGAATTAAAGCTGGTAAAGTACAAACAAGTATAGGGCTCCAAAGGAGAAGCGACAAATGGTCTAAGTCAGGGGATCACTCTGAGCCATGAGGTCCTGGCCTCATAGGCTAGGATTGGGTGGGGTTTGGCTACAGTAAACATTCGCTTAAGTCCGCATTCATATAAGTCCGCATCCCAGTTAAGTCCGCATTTTGTATTGTGAAAAAACCGGATCAACATTTTTAGGGGTTATTCAATGCATGAGGTCAAAAAGAGTCAGCTGGCGGCTGTTGCACATAGCCTCACGTGTTATCGCCGAGTGCCCGCTCTGAAGAACACGTCGGAGGGTGAACAATGCAGACTTCGCCTGATGTATTTGCTCCGACGTCAAGAAGGTCGATTCCTCTAGTTGATGCAATCGGACCTCCAATCCGATGACATCTTGCAACGAACAATCGATCACTTCGCGCTGGTCAATGGCAGCTGAATCTGTGATCACCTCATCAGGGCCAGAGCCACTGTTGTCGACATCAGAGTGTGAATCGAGCACGAGAGCTTGTCCCATGGCCTCTTCAATCTCCTCAATTAAAACATTTTTGCAGAAGTCAGATTGGTCATTGTCGTCATCAATGCACCGCTGGACCTCGTCGCGAATATTGAGGTCGTCAGAGTTGCGCAAAATCGAACAATTTTGGAACAGCTCGACAATCTCGTCGAGGTCGTCGGAATCGGAGTTGACTTCACTCATGCCGCGAAAGCTCGAAAGAATATCGGCTTTCTTGAAACAATTTTTCAAGCATTGCGAGGAGATTTCGTTCCAAGCGATGTTGACAAGATTAGCTACGTCAAGCACGTGAGGAGGCTTGCTGAAGGCCACTCCTGCTGCGCCGCGTTTCATTTTTGCAACAGCGGCTGACAGCTGTGCCTTCACAGTTTCAGAAGCGTCATGGTAGGCAATAATCTCCTTGATCAGCAGGTATTTGTACCGTTTCTTCATGGCTGCAATAATTCCCATGTCCATTGGCTGCTTCCATGACGTCACATTGGGAGGAAAGAACACGACACGAATTCCGTTCCGCTCAAACGCCGATGCATGACCTGGTGCGTTGTCCAGAATCAATAGCACCTTGTGACCGGTACGTTTCCGAATAAAAGGCTCAAAAACCTCATCGAACCATTTGTTGAAGGTCGGAACATCAATCCATGCATTTTTCTACTGCATGTACGGAATCGGCCAAGTGTTGCGTGAAATGCACGCTGGATCTTTTGCTTTTCCTATCATGGTGATAGGCACACGTTCAGTCCCGAAAGCGTTGTAGCAGACGACAAGGGTCACACGATCTTTGGCTTTCTTTTTTCCTCGAACGGTTGAAACGTCTTCTCCAGGCAATAAAACAGTATATCGGGGGACCAGCCAAAAAAAGAGGCCTATTTCATCCATGTTGTAGACGCAGGACGGGTCGTATTGGTCGATGACAGACTCTAGCTCCCGAAGAGCTTTGATGATCTCCGGATCGTTTTTGTCGACCTCACCACCTTCTCCAAAGAGGTTGGTGCTATTAAGCCCGAATCGATGGCGGAATCTGGCAAACCAGCCCCACGAAGCTTTGAACTTGTCCTCTGGGATATCTAGGGCAGCAGCGATTGCTTTAGCCTTATGGCAGATAACGTTGGGCGGTAGAGTTAGCGCCATACGACGGCGAGCTTCGATCCAATCAAAAAGACGTTTCTCAAGTTCAGGAAAGATGCCAACAGATGCTCGAAAAGTCGTTTCCTTTGTCGCTTGGTCCAATCGTTGCGCTCTTTCACGAACTTCATCCTTTTTAGCTTTCAGCTTTCTTATTGTCTTATCGTCAACCCCATATTGCCTTGCTATATTTCG
This sequence comes from Sphagnum tenellum, assembly GCA_963921925.1. Taxonomy (NCBI): domain Eukaryota; kingdom Viridiplantae; phylum Streptophyta; class Sphagnopsida; order Sphagnales; family Sphagnaceae; genus Sphagnum; species Sphagnum tenellum. Next base: position 6,199,319 of record OY998149.1, read on the forward strand.
CATGGAAGGGGGTTTTGGCTGCTCAAGGAGAGCGAGGATCTCCATTCTCTGACTGTCGTTTAAACGACAGCCTTCGCCTCTACGCTTAACCGTACGTTGCGAGTTCATTTTGGAATGTGGAGACGCGAATTCTTTAGCTGAACAAATAGAACTATGATTTCCTAAAGAGTTTTACCCCTTTTAGTGCTAAGTCCGCATCCCGGTTAAGTCCGCACTACTTGTCTGAGATCAAAGTGCGGACTTAAGCGAATGTTTACTGTACTTCCATATGCCGTTGGTGGCATCTTAATTGCCCATTCGCCATTAAAATATGGACGATTTTTGGGTTAGTAGTGGCTCACACCCTTGGCAAGTTGGCACACCCAATGAACCATTTTTCTTCAGCCGCCTCTATATTTATTTGCTTGCTTACAACCTTATTGGCTCACAAGGTTAATGTGGGGAACGACCATAACATGTTCAGGGCTTGTACAAGCTCTCTGGGCATATAGATAACTAGTTCAAATACCCTTGTTTTTTGTGTAATTAGATGCACATTTTTGTCTTGAAATGTAATAGTCAAAGATTTATGAAAAGCCATAAAAATCCCTCTCAGATCTTAGGGGGTAAAGATTGTTCTGGTTGGCATGATTAGGTTATAACAATACTTCGAAGTAGAGGTTTATGCAATGTGGGGGAAACAAAATGGGAATGGAATTATTAATACTGTTGAAAAATTCTTACTTTATAGATGTGCTTGAGGATATCCCCATCTCTATGATCGCAACTTTAAGAACACATTTTCATTTCAATCTTAATAAAAAAAGAGAACTTTAAAGTTGAGAAAACCTCTTTCGAAGTCTGGGAGGTAATCGGCCATTGAGCCAATGATTCCAAGTATTTGCATTTAGATTGTGTGGTGGATTGTGGAAGACTCCACCTCTAAGTCATGGGCAATCATGGGCATTTTATGTTACTTGTTTTACATGCTCACCAAGAGGATATCATGAGCTCTGTTCAGCAGTGCTTTTCTTTTCTTTTGTGGTGAAAATTTCTCCAATGGGTCATCTTCTTTTTAAATAAGAAAAATAAAATATAGGGTTTTCTTACTGTGAATTCTTGAAATATATATTGAAATTTCAAAAAAAATTCCAAATTCTTAATTAGGTTCCAGTAGGTAGCTAACAATATAGAAGGAGCTTTAAATGTTTTTACATTAATATTTCATTTATTGCCAGATTTGGTTAAATCTCTTGTGGATGATTCCAATACAGCTTTATCACAATTTTTCAAAAGAAAATACAGTGGAACCTGTATTGCCCAATGCCAATTGCCCTATTGTCAATGTGTGAGGAAGCAGTATTCAATTTGTTGACATTTGGTGATACGTACTTGTTGGAGAATGTGAACTGTTGTACAATGTAGGCCAAGATGATGTTCTTCCCTTCAGACTCTATTTGATACATGGTACCGTTTGTTTTTGGAACTCTTCATAACTAATTTGGTGGAAATATTAAACTATGGGGATCAGTTTATTTTGTAGAAATGTGCAACAAAAACCATCCAATGTCTGACAATCAATATTCAACAATACCTTGGCATACCCTCACCAATGTTCATTTCATATTCTGTGTTGTTACTTTATTTGCCATGTACTTTTTTGTGGCAGGAATTTGAAAGCATGACACATGATGTCAAGAAACATAAAGCACACAGAAAAAATTCTTAGTGTATTTGGAGGGTACCTTATGTTCATAAATAACCCTTGTAGAAATGACAGGGGATCATATGCCTAGTACCTACTCCATAAGAGTGGGAGGAAAATTATGCTTAATTATATGCCTCATAACCTAGATATGTTTAGGTTCATGGTAAGTTTAATCTTGTGCTTTGCAATGGGCAAAGCCGGTAAAGCACATGGGTGGAGGATATTCCCAAAATCTTTGTGATTTTGAGGTCGGTGAATAAAAGCTAGCAAAGTGTACCGCAGAACATAAGCATTTCTAAACTCATTTCATGTTACAGATTCTGAATAGATAGGACTCAGGAGGTACACAGTACACCTCATTAAACCACAGGAAGCAGGTAAGTACAAGTAGCAACTTTCGACAAGTGTTTTTTTTTCAATTTTGTAGCGTAACAGCAGTGGGAAGCCTCTGAAGGCAGATTTCGACTTCACCGGCGACAACTTTGTACAGTTTCGTTAATGTGTAGCCTGTAGACAGGCCTGTGATATCACTCTCCCCCAAAAAAATTAAAACTCAGAGAAATTTGGCGACTCGTTTTTGAAAGAACAGGGGTTTTTCGCCAGAAATCGGGATGAGTGTCACCTTTTGGCGATTTTTTGCCAAAAAGAAAAAGACTCCTTTCAACAATTCCAGCCTCCATTTTCCAATCCATTTCTCTTTAAAAGTTATCACGCACCTCACACAAGACATGTAACACAATTTTCCTTGCCCTTGATTCGTTGTTGTGATTTAATTTGCTTCCATTGTCATGCTTGTATGCATAGTTTCATGTATGACAGCCGGTTACAGGCATGCCCATCATGCTTTTTAGAGTTAATGTATGTTTTTAAGTGACTGTACACTTATTAGGTGCTTAGGGTTTCAACTTATTGGCAGTTGTATAAAAGGCCAAGCCTTTCCCTTCTCCTTTTAGATTTTTTAGAATTCTTTTGTCAGAGAGAGCTTCCTCCATGGTTAGAGAGTTTATTCTATACTCATAGGATTTTTAAATGCTCACGACGACTATTACATAACCACCATTTACATACATTATATGTTTTTTTCTTCTTTGCAACTTAATTTTAGAAATTTTTGTTTTCTGTTACTTAATGTTGAAAGCGGCAAATTTATTTTGGCTTTGAGTTCTTAAGTTTTTGTTGCCGGTGTTGTTGTCGTCAATGTTGTCGATGTTGTTGGTGTTGCTGGTGTCGGTGTTGTTGGTGTTACTATCGATGTTGCTTTTATTTATGTTGATGTAGTTACTAGTTTTACTGTTGCTAAAGGGAGCTTGTGCTATTACAATTTTGCCAACCAATAGAGCTGAGATTGGGGGAGTGACGTATTTTGGAAAGGTTATTTCTTAAAGTTCTTTCTTTCTTTCTCTCTTTTTCTCTATTGTATAAAGACACATGCTTTCTCTAACTCTATACATGAGAATTTCATATCAGCCTTCTCTTGTGCATTGTATATACATGTATGTGTGCATTCCTTTTTGGTTGATTAGTTTTTACCTTTGATTGGTTTTAGTCTTTTTGTTTAGTAGTGTTTACTATGGATTTACACCCTTATGACATTATACGTCACGACATTACATGTCACAACACCATGTGTCACATACTAATTTTTTACCAGCATGGAGATACCATCCCCACATTCTAAAGGTGAAAACTTGGTTAGATCCAAGTTTTGTGGAATGTTTGCAACATTTGTCCTAGATGTTGTGATGGCACAACTTGTTAAAACATTTGAAGCAAACTCTAACAATGCATTATATCTGGGAGCAAGATCACTATTTATCACATTTAAATTTAGTGTTAAATGTGCACATCTCCATCATTGATAAATAATAATTATTGGACAATATACACATTGAGGGAGAGTAATTGTTACATGTGAATCAATTGCTGTAATTGGTTAATCAGATGTTGTCACCATCAGATTTTCTCTAGGGTTTTTTCGCACCCATGTTATCCTGCATAAATTTAGAGTTGAGCTCATTTTCACATAAATGTAATAGTAACTTCATTCTAAAAATTTAGACCATTTATTGCAACAGCTGGAGCTGCTCTTACACTTACAAGAGACAAAGAATTGACTGGACTCATGAGCATATTTGTGAATGGTCTACAAAAGCATTCTTACAATTTGTTGCTTCTATTACAGGGTGTTTTATATTTGTGAAAATGAGCTCTTCTCTATTTTTTTCCTTTTTTTTCCCTCTAAGTAGGCAAAATGGGTCTGCAAGTCTGAACCTTAGCCATCATTCATAGTCCCTGACCACAGAAGAAAGATATAGCATGGATATTGTACTTTCCTGCAATAGCCTGGCAATTAGGCACTTCTGGAAGTCATTGTTGCAACGTGCAGTCTACGTTATAGCATTTCCAACAGAAAGCTGAACAGTATGCAGGGCCAACTAACTCTGTCTGGCACAGGCAAAATGTTCAGTCAGTCCCAAAATCTTGCGCACTTCGGATGACAGGAAATCAATGAACACTTCAGTACCACTGTAGTTGCTGTCAATGAGCACAGAAAGGCAAGGCAACTGATCCACGATGTACGGTATGTTACTCAAGTGAGATTGAGACTAGAAATTGTATCGCAGCACCTCCAGCGGTGCTCAGGATGTGACGCTGCAAGAATATTTCCAGATCCAAGTGTGAGTTACCTACTTGCCTTTTTCCAATCCCGCCCATAAAACTGAAACTAGGATTGCGATTAGGTGGAAAACTACAGATATCAACCCACCTGGACCAATCAAACTATCTAGCCAATCAGAAACAGGGAGAAATTAATAAAATATGATTTGACTGTGTTTATTAGACTGTTCCAAGCCTCCTCCAAGGCTCTGAAAGCTGTACATATTTTCAGGGTCGTAAAGGGTCTTCGAGTGATTAACTGGATTCTACTGGTGTACCTCATCCCATATTTCCAGTGTAGGGTCTCATACTGAGCACCAGTGGAGATGCTCTTAAGTGTAGGCCAAAGTCCTTATTAGAGAGCTGTAGAGAAATAAGGGATCTGTACTTTAACAGTCCCTGTATTTGTAGACTGCCCTGCTATGAGCACTTTACCCACCATAGACACCAAGTTCATATTTTCTTTCCACCAGTAAGCATGGGATACTTGGCGGGTGCAATGCAGGATGGGGCAAAGTGCCTGAAAGAAATGCCCGCAGTGAAGGGATGGTGTGCATAATTTCTTGCCTAAGAAACAGTATAGTACTAGACTAGTATAGTTCTGCCCAAAACATTCTTTGACCCATTTTAGGGCAAAAAGCATAACAATCATTTTAGGGTCTGCCTTTTGATTTTTTTAAAAAATTGGGCAGACTGAAAATTTGGATTTGAAGACCTTCTTGCAAATGTGTATATGCATGGTGTTCAGTGGCAAGTTTGAAACAACTTGCTGTTGATTGGTCTCAATGGTTTGCTATTAGTAGTCCCTCACTTTTTGTAAGTTCCCCATTCAGTTTTATGGGTTGGGTTGCAAAAAAGTAAATAACTAAGCTTGGATGTGAGAAATATTTTTGCAGTCACATACCAACTATGGATGCTCTAAGATTTTGGTGGCCTTGGAGAAAGCAGACTACTGAGTGCCCAATTGGAAAGAATAAACTTAAGAAAGCATTCTATACAAAATAATAATATAACCCTTGTCTGTATACAGAGTCCAGACAGTGTTTAAAAATGAAAGTTCCGCAAATTGCCCTGTTTGTCATTTTCTGGAGAGAGATTTTTATGATGTAAAAAATATTTAGCTAACTTTCCAGGTCAGGGTGAAATTTTATATCTACAATATTTAGAAACAACCCAAATAAATTTCAGGTTTTAGTTTTTACCATTGTACCCGTGTAGGTGCTGGTTCACCCAATGCACGCAAGGACAGCTGTAGCATAGGTGAAAACACAAACTGCAACCTAACTTATAACCACTCCATGTCGGGCTACAGTCCACACTCAATTAAATCAAATGATATAAATGCAGCTCATTCTCCAAAGCAAGTTTGATCATGCTCACTAGTGTTGCACGTTGCCTGCTAGAATTTTGGGAGCCTTTAATTTTTTATTCCTAAATCAGACAATTGTTGACGTATTGGTTAGTACATGCAACAAGAGGTTTTCATATGTCATCTATTTTTCATCATTCACTTTGTAAATGACTAGATCACTAACATTTACAAAGTGAATGATGAAAAATCTTGAATTCCAGCTCCCTAAGGCTGTTGTGATCACCGTTACACACAGTGTGCTTTGAACACTGTGCTGTGATCACAATAGCCTTCGGAAAGCCACTGACATAGGACCTTGTTTTTTGCTAGCTTTCCATTAGAGAGTTGCAAGTGTGTTGAAAATATATAGTTAATCATGTTAGGAACTCTCAGAGCACTTGTTCCCATGAAAAAAGGATAGATGTCATTTTATTGTTTTCAGAGCTCTTACAATTGTTCAATGATTGACATATAGATTGTGAGCACAACTAGCTGGAAAAACAAAATGCAAAGCTGCTCTTGCAATTGTTCAATGATTGATTTACAAATTGTGAGCACAACTAGCTGGAAAACAAAATCCAAAGTTGCTCTGATCACAAAATTTACGATCAAAGGATTGTAATCGATACATGTTGTCCTAACTATGGAACATTCTGGATCATCTTTTTTGACCTCCATTGAATCTATAGTTTTTTTTTCAAATTTCATATTTCTCAACCTTCAATTTTACCATCATCTATTTTTATTTCCAATTTTTCAAAATTTCCGTTTTTCATGACCTCCATTTCATCCGATTTCTTTTTCATCTCAACCAATGTTTAACTTTCCCAGATTCCATCATGCTTAACTAATTCCCTTTACATTCATTGTTCTTGCTAGATTTTCTAGCCTCCCGAATCACATACCATCCATTATCCATCTTGTATTGGAACCTCCCAAACACAATTATCATCAATGTTAAGATTTCTAGAAATCCATCTTTCCCAATTTGTTGAAATTTGATCCATTTTTCAACTCTTTAGAACTTTTTGAACATATAAATATCATAACATATATTTCATTAATTTCGAAGTAAAATATTAATTTTAGACTTAACTCAACATGGTGAGTGCAAAGAGGGTCACTTCATGGCCACCATAATCAAAACATTTTGAATAAAACTTGCAAAATTATTATCATTTTTTATTCATCTGCAACAAGAAACCAAGTACACTATTAATGACCAAAACTTTGCTACCTTTAAATTTTGACATATTAAAACAAATTTTATATGTCTCATGTCAATATCTACTGACCACCTAGTACAACTTGTAAAAAATTCAATTTATCAAAACAGTAAAAGTTAACACAACTTGAACTTAATAAGATTAGAAAACTAAAAAGGTTAATGGGCACCATGTTGTCATAATATAACAAATAAAACAAAATTGTGAAAGTTTGCAAGTTGGATTACTACCACATGGCACATGTCCATATTAATATGACAAAGTCAACATATTGAAAAAAAACATAAATTTTTATAACATGAATACTCTTTTTTCGAACCAACAACCACCAAATTGCATTTTTTTTAAAAATGAATAAAACTCAAAATAATAATTAGAGACCAACAATCTAATTAACCACATCAAGGTTGTGTTTGGCCTTGGTTGCATGAATAGCACTAATCATTATAATGCTATTGAGTGCGACTTTACTTTTAATAAAAAAATGACAATAGAACAAATGAGATGTCAATTCATTGTTTTGGACTTATTAAATTACATTTCCATCTGCTCAAGCACTTGTTAACAAGTTTTTTTAAGGATGTTTTCCCAATATTCCAAGTAAGGGTACATTCATAGTAAAAGGAACCAACAAAGTTGTTGACAATGTTTAAAATTGCACTTAAATTATTTTGAAAAATCACCATTAATTGTATTTAATGAATTATTTATCCATAATTTGTAGTTTTGTTTTGATGTTCTTGTAATTAGACTCCTATGAATTTGGAGTCATTTCATTATGTTATTAGAGTCCTTTGTTATACACAAAGCACTTGTTGACAAGTTTTTTTAAGGATTCTAAAATTTGAACATGTTTTTTGTTCTCAAACTTTCATTAAATGTTTTCAAATTTATTATGGGCTTTAATACATTTCTTAAGAAAGGCCACATGTATGTGTTTTTTTAAAGGCACATGTATCGAACCCTTTTAGTGGATGTTATTGATTTTGATTCTGAACGTCCTTAATGGTCAACAAAGTTCAAAATTTGTCATCATAGTTAGAAACAAAACTATACATTTAACTATAATCTAAGTCCTCATGCAAAATAAAATATAAATTATTATAATATGAGCCATGTTTGGTCTCAATAATATATCCAATCCCATAAATTACATTTAAAATATAGTTTTGATACTTAATAGACCAATACATGTAAGACACATGGAAAATGTAGTTTGTAATAAGGACTCTAACCTTGGTCACTATGGTTCTTTTTTTTTAAAACCTACTATTCATAATAGTTTCCTTTTAAATTGACTTGGAGGAATCATTCTTCCATATAAGGCAAAAATGAATGAAATTTGGAAATCCCTATGGCAACTTTAGATGATTTGGCTCATCTATTTGCCACAATAAAATTGGAGGTCCATCCTTAGGACTCCCTAGGGTATTAATAGGGGACACTTTGTATTGCATAACATGTCACCCAATGGAATCAACAAAAACTGAAACAAATGCATGTATGTATGCCCAACAAAGAATTTTGGCCCATCTTTCAAACATCCTTTGACCCAAGTCTTGAAACCTAGGATTTCGTGCATAAGTTGAAGAATGAAGGGATGATCTTATGAAATCATGAATGTTTTCACTGAGTCCACCAAGAGTTAATTATCTTGTTCATTCAATTTCTTGGAAAGATATTTAAAATTTCCATTTAAATGTCTTTGTGAATGTGGCCAACAACTAGAAACCCTAGTTCAATTTCTTCAAACACTTATCCTGTAATTAGGAAAGATAAGAATGGAAGCAAACATTGATTCTTATTATGTTTCACATGATTGTCCATTCGAAAAACTAACTTTTTAGGTGATGGCTTAGCACCAACAAATTTTTTTAATGTTTTCAATGTAGCCAAACAATGAAAACTACCATGCATCACTCATCAAAAAAATGCATCAGTGGTTCACGCTTAAATAAAATCCTTGATTTATTAACAAGTCCCTTCTCCAAGGTTAGAAATAATTACAATAATGACCCAATTGTAAATTTTGGATCATTTGGCCAAAACATGTTGGAATACTAACCAAACATCTCATTTCCATGACCATGAGTAATCATTTCGATCAAAGTGATTGGGAGTTATCCCAAACCTAAAACCATTTTATTTTTGACAACAAATCTTGGAAAAGTAGTTTTGGAATCGTTCATATTGTCATGTATGGTACAAAGGTATTCAAGTCTTTGGATTGGATTGATTCAACCCTCCAAATGTGATAAAAACATCTACACACACTATTACAAAAGTGGGGTGCAATTCACTAACCTAAATCACTATGGCATTGGGGCCTTAAAAGTGAAATAAGTTTATTGCACCTTTGTGATTTCACCTTGGTTAAAGTTATTTCATTATAAGGTCATTATGTAAATATCATGTTTCACTACTACTGACAAAATTCAATATTATAATTTATTATAATAAACATGCTTATTTTTATGTTGATGTTTTAAATACCCTATGTTATTTTAATTTACCTTAAGTTATTTTAAATTATACCCTGAAATACTGTAAAATAGTTTAAATTATTTTAAATTATTGTACCCTAGGTTATACCTTAAATTATTTTACTTTGAGCTATTAAATACGTCAAGGTTTCTCAGGCAGCCAAAGGCTCTCCCAAATAATGAACTAAGGTAGAATAATTAAAAACAACAAAAAAACCTTAAATAATAAAAAAACAATGTCTGATAAAATAACCAGTAACAACATACAATAAAATAATCAATAATAGCCTATGATATAATAACCAACAATAGCCTATGATAGAATAAACAACAATAACCTATGGTAAATAACTTAGAATAATCAATAATAACATATGATAAAATAACCAAAAAAAACCTATGGTAAAATAACTTAGAATAACCAATAATAACCTATGATAAGATAAATAAAAATATCCTAAAATAATTAACAATAACCTGTGATAGAATATCCAATGATAATTTGTGGTAAAAGAACCTAAATTAACTAGCAATAGCTTACAATATAATAGCCAATAACAACCTAAAGTAAAAAAACATAAAATAGTTAGTAATAACCAACAATAATTTATGATAGAATAACCTAAAATCGATTATGGTAAAATAACGTAAAATAACTAATAATTTTATGATAGTATAACTTAGAATAACCTATTATAAAATAGTTAAGAATTGCCAAGAATAACATAGGGTAAAAAAATGTGCATAATAGTATGTGATGACCAAAAAATCATTCATTCAAATAATAATTTTATGGTTAACAACTTGTTGCTTAAACATTGAAGTGATAGAAGGTGAAAGGTTCAAACCTTCACATTTGCATTATATGTTGGTGGGTTAAATTTTTAATTTAGGTTAAGTAGTTTAGTGAAGGTTTTTAAATGCCTAGCCTAGGTTCATAACTAAATATTAATGAATTTATTATTGATGATTTAACTATTAGTGGATTTATTATTAATGATTTAACTATTAATGAATTTATTATAAATGATTTAGTTATTTGTGAGTTTATTGTTAATGATTTAACTCTTAGTGGATTTATTATTAATGGATTAACTATTAATGAATTTGATTATTTATTGGTGAATTCAATTAGTTATTAATGAATTCACCTATTTGTAATAACTACTCCTTGTTTATTAAGGGGTTAACCACTTTCACCATGGTAAAATTTTTGTCCAATTAGATTCAAAATGTAATGAAAGACATAGTGAATTTGGATGCTTATTATTGGTGTAGTGACAATTCCTAATGATTTTATCATTTTATCATTTCATTTCATATTCCTTTGCATCTTCGTTATTTTTTTGAACTTTAGATATCAAATCCCTCAATGATTCATAAATAGTTAATTAACAAAGTTAGAACCATGTTTTTTGAATCTTCATATTAACATTCAAGTTTATGTTTCTTTTTCAAATGATTCATTGCAAATTGAAATATTCTTCCAATGCCTACATCTTTACTAATTTACAATCCACAAAATAATCAACCAACAAAAAACATCAAACCTTAATTTGACATATTCAACATTTTAAACAATTTGTCTTTCATGTTTAAAAATTGATATCATATGCATTATCAATATCATATTCCCAACACCTTCAACATAAATTTCAACATGATTCAATTTGCAAATATAATTGATGTTTTAACATAATTAGAAGTTAGAGTTGTAAATTTTTACACCTCATCATTTTGCTCATAAACATTTTTCCATGTTTTTGGAATAGGGCTATCAATGTCACATTTGCCATGTTAATTTTGATATTGACATAGCCCAACGTCACATTAGTTTAAGGTTAACATAGGGTCAACCTAGGTCAAAGTAGTGACTTTTCATGTAGGGGTAAAAAATTTTGCACATTCCATCAAAGGTAGGTGTTTTTGGCAAGGTGTGAAATGTGACCTTGTTAATGATGACGAGGTGTTCGTTGCAAGCAAATGTGTGATAGCATGTGACCCCATGGGAAACAATTATTGATGATTAGCTTGGTGAAATCATGTGAGATTGAACATTTTATATTGCTCAAAATAATGTTTCAACAATAATGACCATTTGGAGGTGGCCATTGGCTCAAACAATTTTAGATGGGTACTCGTTAAGACAATCTTTCATACCACATAATGAAAGCCACATACCAATTATTGATGAGGAAGTTGATGTGAAAAAGAAACAATATAATTTTCAAAACAAGAGGCAAAAGGTACGTGCATATGAACATTTAGTGTCAAGGATTGAAAAGCTCTTGTCTAAAAAGTTTGTTTGAAATGTGAGTTCTATGTTATGTTGCCTTATACGAAATCATTGTCAGCATTTTTGTTGTGAAAAGATGTTTAGAAAAGAATTTTGGTGTTTGTCATTTGAAGACCATAGAACGTATGGTTTGGATATTCCAAAAAGGCTACATATGAAAGGAAATATGAAATAACAAAGGTTTATCATTGTTCAAGAAATGGAGATCTATGAAATTGCATGGTATAAAATTGTTGTTTTATCAAAATCAACATATATGTTATACAAAGTGGATTGTAAACAAGGTGGTAGATTTTTACCCCATGGAAACAAAGGTTGGCATAAACTATGAATTCCAATGAAATAGGCATAGTCAAATGTTTAATCTTGATTAACTTATGTGCTAAGACAATGCCATGTCAAATGAAAGGAAATGGTAGACATGATGTTTCACATATTTTGCTTGATACATGGAAGAGCCTTTGAAAGCACAATGATGAAGTAAAATACATTTTATATATTCACAATATGTGAATATTGTGTGAGTTAATTGTTAACATATATATATTACTTTAATCATGTAGGTCTAGTTGTTGTTGTTAAATATTATCATGGGTTATTTAGTATGAGATTTATTGTTCTCATTTGTTTATTACTTTTTTACAAATAAACAAGGAGTTGAACATTATAAGTATTTCTCAGTCTACAATGAGCAGGTTGAAGAAGAAACACCATCTTAAGGAACGTTTAAGGACTCACTCCTATGGATTCAAATTCAGCTTTTTTTTCATTTTTCCTATGACCTATCTTAAATTTACCTTTTTTCCTCATGTTAAATGAAATAATTTTGTTCCAGTTGTATATAGGCATCTATAATATCTATTGTTTTCATCTAAGAAAACAAGAATAATAAAATTTATCCAATGTGGATCATGTTTTATCAATGGCCCAAAATCTTAGAATTTTCATTTTTTGAAATTTACGTTGCAATAGGGCATTTGGTTTTTATCACATTCATAAATTTTATGTACATTAGTACCTAAGGTGTTTGTGGTAAGAATCTTGGGCCAAAATAAATTGTTTAGACATTTTCATGAGTCCTTGAACTTTTTTTTCCTTAGGAGACAAAGTCTTGGATTTTTTTTCTAAGACTTGGTAGGAATCCTAAAACTTATTCAAATTTGGCATGCTATGCATTGAAAAAAAAACCTTAGTAATGAATCTATCCATTAAAAAAAACTTTCAATATGAATGTGTCATTAAATTAACACATGTTTTAAGTGAGGGGGCCCATTGGATACAGATTGAAATGGTCTTTTTTGGTACCTTAACCATACTTTGACCCATCTTGCATCAAGTGTCATGGGTGAATGCATGGTACAATGGCTCAATATTGACAAAAATTACACTTCCCATAAGTCCATACAATATTCTTTAAAATGATTCAAATGGACAATGTTGTTATTTTTTCAAATGATATTATTTTAATCTTTGAATACTACATGTTCAATAACCTACAAACCTTCAAGATCTATGTGAAAACTTATATTTAATGTAGTTAATATCATTTTTGATTTGGAAGTCTTTAAAGGAAAACCCACAAAGTCCATATGAATAATGGCCCATGTAAAATTTTCAAAAAAATGCTTTTGGGACAAATAAATTGAAAAAATAAAAATAAAATTGTAATTCATATGGATTTATGAAAATATGGTCAAATTTTAACTATTAAAAAATCCCTAACTATTAAATGGTTAAGGTTTTCAAATAAAATATTCTTCATATGAGTTTATCATCTTGTATTACATTATATATTAAGTCCCAATAACAAATTTTAAATGTGAATCAATATAATGTTTTTCATTTTGTGATGTTCCAATCAAACGACCAATCCATATTTTTCGACTAAAAAAATTCATTACTACTAACAAATGATTTTTTTTATCAATAAATAACCACATATTTTTCTTCATAATGAAATTGTTAGTTTGATTCCAAGTTCCAATTAGTAGATCTAACGATATATTAATCACCATATGTATTTGAATAAAGGGTACCCAAGGAAAAAACATTGTTTCATAAAAAGAAAAGCCATCATACCTTGCCTTTACCCTCATGTATAACTTATACCATACTTGAAGGTTTGAGTGTGTTTACTCGAAGGGTGAGTTCTTATGCATTATGCAAAAATTGTATTCTTAATGTTCCAAGTGACCAACAAAATGATTTTTGATCTTGGACAATTACCCATTACCCTCATTGGTATGATAATGCATGGTCATGGCAATGAGAGCTAGGTATTCTAATGAGCTGTGACCTAATATTTAGAAGTAAAAGTATGAAACCATAGGTCATTACATTTAGTTTATGGGAAGTTAGGTACATAGTTTGAATAACTTTGGTATCATAAAAAAAGGTTGAAAATACATTTGAAATTAATTGGGTCAAAATGGTATTCAACCTACTTCATATTAAAATTTTGATATATTATGATTGTACCATGCATAATTTGGCAATACATAAATATCTTTTAGGGCCCCCTTAACTTGAAATTTTTTAAATATCAATATTTCATTTACATGTAGCTTATTTTGTGAGATAATACATTTTATGCAAGTAGAAGCATCTAATTCTATTTTCAAGATTGGGTTTTTCAACATTTTAAATATAAAATGAATGATTATCAGGATGTTAATTATTGTACAAAATATTTTTTTTACTTTCAATACATTAAAACTTTTTCATGGCTACTTGTAAATTTTTGACACAAAGCAGGGAACAATTTATTTTACCTTGCTTACACCCCTCCACCGAATGCTTTTTTTATGTGTCTTTGCAAGGCAAATCATGTTGCACATTTGAATTAAAGGCACCAAGGCAAATTATTAACCTTTAGCCTTTGCCAAAAAAATTGTTGCTTCAAATGGATAACTATGTGAAGGAAAAATAGGTATTTGTTACCATAATTTTTGTCGTTGTTGATTCCGAAAGAAATGTTTGAGGTTAAACTAAGATTCCTTATTGTTGGTCATACACATGAAGATATTGATGTATGCTTTGGGTATTTGTCCAAAAAATTGAGAGAGCAAAACAACTATATTTTGACAAATTTAATGTAGGTTTTCATGATTTGTAGGGGCGACCTTTCATTCTGCAATTGATTCAAGAGATTCTAGATTTTTAAAGTTGGGTCTTTAGTTGTTTAAAGGATGGTTCGAAAACTTTGGTAATACATAATTAATATACAAATTTTTAAACTTTTTGTTGATTTGTTTGATTGGCCTATGATGCAATACAAAGTTTTTCCCACAAATAGTGTTTGGAGTCCCACTAATGGGCCTCTAATCAAATTATGGAATGCTTATCCCAATGGTTGTTCAAAGCTACCTACTAGAATCACAAGTCCTATTCCATATCACCCAATTTTGGGCCATGATGTAGTAAGATCTATGGAGAGGGAAAAGTTTATTAATGCTAGACTATCCAAATATGTGGAATTTTAGAAGCAAAACATTGAACAATGTGCAACTTATGCAATGAAGATGATTCCATATGTGCAATATTGGGAGGATATTTTATTGCATTTGTCAAAGTCGTGGCCTTTCCAAAGTTCCACTCTTTAAGAAGGCTTTTGGCTTTCGAGCAATTGGAGGTATAAATATGCCAAGGTTTTGTTGCCATCAACAATGGAGGTTGCGGACTTGGAAGATCTAGTCATGCATCTTTATTGTGGACCTCAGAATTAAAAATCTGCTTTGGTATACATTCCATTTAAAGATTTCAACAATGGAGATTTTGTTATCATGAGGCCACATGATCTTTTATTTGTCCCTGTGTGGATGGGAAGAACACAAAGTGATGTTGTCAAGGATGACCAAAATGAAAATTTCAAAATGGTGGGTGTAATGGTGGGTTCCAATGAAGAAAGGGTCAAATTCAAATGAATGGTGTTTGTATGAACATTGTTGGAATGGCAAGTGGAAATGTAATTTAATAGATCTACAGAAGTGTTTAATAATTTAGTTGTTCATTTTTTTTTCTTGTTTGGAAAAATATAACAAACAAAAGTCAACTTACTATTTTTGATAGTTGTGCTTCTCGAATGAAAGTGAATATTGAAGTTGTTGATGCATTGAATAATTTGTGAAGTATGTTGGTGACATTGATAAAATATTGGTTATTATTATGATTTTTTAATCATTTAATGTATTTCACTTTTGTTTTTATGTTTCGGGTGCACTTTTTTTCATTCACATTTTGTGTTATTTTGAAGAATTTAGTTATACAACACATTATTCATTATTCCTTTTGATTATCCATAATTAATACTAATATAAATTGATTCTTAATCAATACTAGCATTGGTGTCCTTCGATGTGTGAAATTTTGATAATGGTGTTTGTAATTGAGACAAAATTTGAACCTTTCATTCTTGGCTTTTCAAATCAATAATTTTGTATGTTGGACCTAGTGACCACAAGGAAAATGTTATGGTGTATAAAAGTTTAAACTATTAAATTATAACTTTTACTGCAAACACCATTTAAAAATCTATAAACATAGTGATTGTAACCATTATGAGATTACATGGCAACCTTTCTTTAAAACTCAAATAATTGAATTTCTTATTGTCATTAATGGGGGGACTACCCCATGTCTTCATTATCCATAATGCATTATTATTATTTTATATGACATCATCTGGTGGCCAATAAACAAAATAATATATAAAATTCAAATTGGCTTGGTGGCCTTTTTTTGAGTTTCTCATTATCACTAATTGGAACATGAACTCATGGCTTTCATTATTAGCAATAAATTATTTTTAATATTATTATATTTGTCACCTAGTGGCCATTAGGTGGAATACTCCTAAATTTCATAATATATAGAATTTGAATCTACTAATGTATTTGTTTTAGTATGAGCATCATATTTGGATCCATAAACAATCTTGCCATCAATGTTGGATTGGCATGGTGTCCTTTGTTTGAAACTTAAATTTCTTTTTGTGAGTAATGGGAGTGTTGACTTGTGGATTTCATATTCAATAAAATACTAGTGGCCACTAAGCAAAATACTACTTTCATGGTATATAGATTTAAATACAAATTAGTAATACAATATTTGTTATAATACATTGGTAGCATTTTTTGATCCATTGTTGGATTGGCATGGTGTCCCTTGTCCAAAGCTCAAAGAATTGAGTTTTTTTTGTTGTCGGTAATGGGAACACCAACCCTTGATTTGAATATTTTTTTGGAAGTTATTAATGCACATTGTGTTATAGAGTTGTTAATAATGATGTTGTCATTTCTTTTGGAACAACCCAAGTTGAAAGGGTTAATCACCTTCGATGGATCACAAATGCATTATAATTGTCATATCAAATTTATATGAATTATTTTGAAAAGTCTTCATTTTTTAATCATTTGTTAACCTTTGATTATTTGCACATTGATGTTTTATGTATATCCACCATTATTCTCATCATTACACACAATGTTTACATATTAATATTATTTTTGGGAATTGTTGGTGACATTTTCATATGTATTTAACAATAAACTTACTGAGACATGCATTTAAATGGTATTCATGTATAAAATGATCACAAACTTGTTAAATTAGGTGACCACTAGGTGGAATTCATCCCATCCAATAATTCAAAAGTTTAGCCCTAAATTAATTCAATATGTGTTCTAAGGTCAAATTGCATGTAAACTATTCAAGTGCTACTTTTTGGATGTTTTACAAATTCAATCAACTTTTGGAGAATAGAAAAAAATAATAGTGGAATAGTGTTCCTATCCACAATGAAACTGTAACTTGATGTGTAACTTGATTACACAATTACTTAGGTAATTGTTTAATGGGGTGCAAGATTCCATAATTTGGTCATGGTGCATAGACTTATGTCATGTGCACCATGTGATGTTGTTTCCTTGTGATTTTGTTCCTTTTGATTATTTGGGGAACCATGTGGTGGATAAGTTTTAGGAAGTTTCTTCATTACTTTCCTTTTGGTTAGTATTTAAGGAGGTGTTTGTGACCTTGAAAAACACCTTCATTTGTACAAAGTTATGTTATGAATAAAAAGTTTGTGAGAATTGAAGTTTTGATTTTGAAAGGCTTTTGGTTTTGAATAGTTTTGGTGTTGTTTGTGGGTAGTTCATGGTAGGAGAATGGTGAGGCTTACATAGCCAATAGAAGAGTGGGAGGATAATTTTACAACCAAGAACATAGATTTCATAGCTATGTAGTAATCATACATAGTTTCGGTCCTAAACTCGTTCGTGTTATACATTTTTTTTTGGTTCCGTTGCCTGGACCTGAGTCTATGTTAATTTTGTTATGAAATTGTTTGAATTGTGTTATGCAATTTAATTGTGTTGTGGAATTGTGTTATTGAATTATGTTGAGAAACTTAATTGTGTTGTTGAAAATTTAGTGCGAAGAAGGAAAGAAAAGAAAAGAAAAGAAAAGAAAAGAACAAACTGTTTGTTTTGTTTTACAATGAGGAATGCAAGGTAATTTGTTTATCCTTGAATCATGGATGGAAGTGGCCACATGGGTGGGTGGAGGAGATTCAACTTGTGGCAATGGAGATTACAAAAGGCAAGCCATGTCAAGTTGGATGCATGATTCAACGCGTGAAGCAGCATTACGAAGACCATAAACATGAGTCATTTTGTTTGACCCCAAGCTTGCTTTTGGATATTACTTGTAATCCTAGGCATGAACTAGAGTTAGATTTGTGGGAATCTGAGAAGATTCGTAAAGAAAAGTTATAGGCAAGAAAAGGACAGAAGATGACATGTGTTAAGCCATATGAAAAAATGTAAACAAAAGTTTATAAAGGATAGTGAGTGTTCTTGAATAAGCCCATGTTCGTTAAACCTTGTTGAAACCTTTAGGCTTTTTTAAATAAAAAAGTGTTGTAGGTTGTTGAAAATATATATATGTGTGTGTGTGTGTGTGCGTGTGTTTTATTTCTAGGATTAGTGTTTTAGTAAACACATTAATGTCAACGTTAGGAGAGGCTTCTGACTCCCTTCGTACATAATTTCCCAAAGATAGGCAACAGACCCCACCTTTGACATTAGGAGTTGCTAGGCCAAGATCACATGTTGAAAGACCTTTGGAAGAGCTTGGGACTGTAGGTGAACTAAGTGTGGTAGTATCACAACTACGTAGACGACGGGAGGAATTCAGACCTCAACCCAACTTAGAACCTGCAAGGCAACGCCAAAGGACAATCATACAAGAACAACATTTATTCATTTGGCTCAGGAAGAAGGATGCGACTCCAGATTGTGCCAAAACCAACAACTTGCATGTCATGTGGAGTGGAGGCGTCATTGATACTCGTGATGGCTATGCTTTTGTAAATGTTGTCTTTCAATCCATGCATTTAAATAGGAGAATAGTAGGATTGGAAATGTTTAGTCCTTTTAGAAATTTACATCGAAAAGATAGGGAGGATTTTGTTGTGAGCGCAATTCGGGCCATTGGGAATTTCCTTATTCATGAAGAAAGGTTGTGAAAGCTAAGTGATAGTTGGTTAAAGGAATTAATTAGTTTGGTGTGTTTTTTAGAGACAAAATAAGAATCAATATGGTTATTTTGGTTTTTAAGGGAAGTAAGGGTGAAAACCCTAAAGTGTTTTTAAGGGAATATAAACGGGCTTGTATTGGTACGGGGCTTAGAACAACTACAGAATGGCTTAATTTTCTTCCTGAATTCTTAAAAGGCACAACATCACTTTGGTTTGAATGATAGACGAAAGAGTTGAAGGGACCATGGAATGACATAACTAAGGTTCTTGTGAAAAAGTTTTCTATGAAAAATGGCTACCAAAACTTAATACTTGAACTAAGTCAACTAAAGTAGGGGGCTTTAGAGTCAATAAGAGAGTATAAGGAAAAGACAATGATGTTGCAAAATAAACTCTAAAGGTGTCTTAGGGCATAAGGTCATGAAGGAACTGATCCAATTTTTGCGGGAGTTAATGCATTGGTACAAGAACATTTCACCATTGGTCTATTGTCAGAATTACGACAACAAGTGAGATACGAACAAACGGCAATGTTCGATGAAGCAACGGAGGTGGTCGAAAAGAAGGAGGTGAGCATGGAGGAAGTTCCATGACCAATTGTGCAATCCATGGTGAAAATAGTTCAATTTTCAACTGAACTAGAGTTGTGAAAGCATTCGCTCTCGCATGGACTTGACCGTCGAACAAATGATCAATCAAATGAACCAACTAAGCCTCCATCTATAGTAGCCAAGGATTACTAAGAACAGAAACGTGGAGAGGGACCTGTCAACAATTCAATGTTATAAGTGTCGGGAGATGGGACATTATTCAAAAGAATGTCCAAACTCGCTAGCCTTAGCTACTAGAGAGAATGTGAGTACTTCTACTCGAAGGTTTTTTGCAAAAGAGAAGGGTAAAGCTCAAGTGCATTTAATTGAGCCGATAAGTGAAGGGCGAGAAAAGGCTTTGATGGGTTTGGAGAAGAGCCTCTAATTCCTTGAGGATGGGATGGATGTCATGGCCCAAACTAAAAGGTCGACGAAAGACACTACTCATCCTGACGTAAGTGTTGAGAGGTTCAAAGAGATGGCGAGAGCCCGAAAAGAAAAAAAAAAGAATCAAAGGTGAAGGTTTAGCTTCCAATACTTTCCAATTTTTCGAGATTCTGGCCCTTATTCAGTGGTAAAGGATGTGGGATCACAGAAAGCAGACATTACCATCGCACAATTGGTGGCAATGGTGCAGTCAGCTCGAAGGGAGTAGAGAAAAGGTTTGTCAACACCTAAAGTCCCAAAGGTACCCGCATCTTTGAATGCCATAGTAGCTGAGCACGAATGTGATCTGATCATTGATGTGCAATGTAATGGATCAATGTTGCGTGGCGTATTGGTGGATGGAGGGGCAAGAATTAATGTGATGATAATTTTTACAATGAGGTACTTAGGCTTGAAAATTGATAGGTCAGCCTTAGTAACCTTAAAGATGGCTAACAAACGAGCTGTTAGGCCAGAAGGAGTCATTAGCAATGTTGTGATCACTGTAATGAGGGTTTCTACCATTGTGGATTTCCATGTGGTATTGAAGGAACATGGGGCTTATCCAATGATATTAGGTAGGCCTTAGTTAACAAAGTCACATGCAAGAAACTATTGGGGCGAAGGATACATGACCATCGGAGTTCATCCTAACCGATAGAAAGTTCCATTTGCCAGTTTTGTGAAAAGCTTTAGAGGGATGAATGAATATGAGGATGAATCAGAAACAAACTAAAGCTTTAACTCTGAAGGGATTTACACGGATGATTCCAGTGAAGAGAAAGTAGGGTTATATGCTTTGGAGACATCCCCAAGGTTGGAGCTTTATTGGATCAAAGGGTTCAAGGGGATGATAACCAATCACCTACAGGCGTGTTTATAGAAGGAGAAGTCGAGGAGCGGCTAAGCAAGATTCAACTAAGACCAGACCTTCAACTGGAGGAGAGAAAACAATATGAGGATTTACTACGTAAGTATATCCATCTTTTTGCTTTCAACTACAAGGACTTGAGGGAGGTCACCATGGAGCAACACAAAATTGAACTGTTACCAAATGCCAAACCAATCAAGGCCAAACAAGGGAGGTGGAACCCAAGATACACGGCCATGGTGAAGAAGGAACTTGACAAGTTGTTAGAGGCGGGGTTCATTAAGCCTGTGGAAACAACTGAGTGAGTTTCTCCTGTGGTATTAACATTAAAGAAGAATGGCAAGCTAAGGGTATGTGTCAACTACAAAGCTTTAAATAAAGTAACTAAGAAGGACCGATACTCTTTGCCATTTTGTGAAGAAATTTTGGAAGAAGTAGCTGGGCATGAGATGTACACATTTGGAGATGGGTACAGGGGCTACCACTAGGTGAAAATTGCTCCAGAAGATAAATTGAAAACCACATTCACCACACCTTGGGAGACATTTTGTTACACAGTAATTCCTTTTGGTTTGTGCAATGCTCCAGGGACATTTTAATGTTTAATGAACAAGGTCTTTGATCCATTATTGGGCCTTTTTCTACGGGTTTTCATTGACGACTTTGGAGTTTATAGCGATAGAGCTTTTCTTGCCAAACTTGAATTAGTCTTTCAACGCTTGGATAGTTCGGCAGTGACTTTGCGCCCTGAGAAAACCACAATTGGTTTTTCAAAAGGGGAGATGGTTGGACATATTGTGTCAAAGGATGGGGTAGCCACAGATCCAGAGAAGTTTGATAGGATTTCAAAGCTTCCCGTTCCCACCACGAAGAAAGCCCTTTGAGGTTTTTTAAGGATGGTGGGATATTATCGCAGGTTTATACACATGTTTGTAGCAAAATCACGTCCTTTAACATGATTCTTGCGTGAAGATGTAACTGCACTAATGGAGGACGAGGTGTCAAGAAGGGCATTCGAACAACTAAAGTCAACTCTTTAAGTTGCGCCAATCCTTTAGACTCTAGATTGGAACAAACCATTTTTTAGTATATTGTGATGCATCTGGAGAAGCAATGGGGAGCACCCTATCACAATTGGACGAAAATGGGCATGACCACCCCATTCATTTTGCTAGCAGACAATTAACTTTAGCAGAGAAGAATATACTGTGACCGAACAGGAAGGTCTTACAATTATTTTCTCTCTTAAGAAGTTTTGCCATTACTTGTTGGGGTACAAGGCCAAAGTCATGACAGATCACAAGGCCTTCACCTACTTGGTCAACAAGCCCAAACCAAGTGGTCGACTTACTTGATGGTAATTCTTGATGGAGGAATTTGACATTGACATTGTCCATTATCTAGGGAGGTGACATGGCAATGTTGATGGCCTTACAAGAACATGCGAAAGAATGGGTGATGTTTTAGAGGATGACGACTTTTCAGATGCTGCAATCATGTCCATTAATGTAGAAGAAGCACCTAAAGAATATCGAGAGATCATTCAATACTTAGATGGCATGAGGTTTTTAGATGGAGCCACAAAGGCAATACGAACAAGAATTACGCATAAGAGTCGAAATTATTCGATGAAAGCAATGAACTTTATTTCCAAGGAATGGATGGTGTTTTACGACGAACCATTCGAAAACGTGACACCTCACGTCTTTTGTATGAGTTTCATGATGGGTTCTGTGGAGGCCACTTTGCGGGATGAATCACTGCAGAAAAGATTTTGCAAGCAGGTTACTATTGGCCCACCCTCTTCAAGGATGCGCATGACTATTGTAGGAGTTGTGATATGTGTCAAGCCTATGCACAAAGGTCTACTGTAAGTGGCCCTTTACATCCCATACCCCCTTTAGAAACTTTTGAAAAATGGGGAATTTATTTAATGGGCCCATTGCCAATGATTAGGAGAAGGCATCGATTTGTTGTAGTTGCCACAGATTACGTCACAAAGTTTGCAGAAGTACGTGCCTTGAAGTTTTCGGTGAAATAAGAAGTAGCACGATTTATGTATGAACAAGTTTTTACTCGATTTGGGACACCACTTGAAATTGTTTCTTATAATGGTCCCTAGTTTTTGAGTGATGTTGTGGAAAACCTGTTAGCATGCCTTGCAGTGAAACACAAGTTTACCACTATGTATAAGCTTAGCACTAATGGCCTAGTAGAATGGACCAATAAGACATTATGTTCCATGTTGGCAAAAGAAGCAGAGGTTCATGTGAACATTTGTGATTGGGATCTCAAGATCCACCATGTTGTGTGGGTTTACAACACCACATACAAAACTACCACATTGTACTCACCTTTTCGTTTAACTTGTGAGATGGAAGCGTTTTTACCCATTGAGCTGGAAGTAATGACTTTACGCACTACCACAATGATGAGACTTCCTTTGGATGAGTCCCAACACCATCGATTGTTGCAACTTAACGAGTTAGACGAATTGTAGTTGAAAGCCTACCAATCCACTGAAGTTGCACACGCTTAACAAAAGAAGGCTTTCGACAAGAAGCTGAAGAAAAATGATTTCAAAGAAGGTGACCTTGTCATGATGTTTGACGCTCGACATCATCGGAGGGCTGATAAGAAATTGTTACCCAAGTGGTTTGGACCATTTATTATCAAGAAGGTGTTTGTTGATAATGGGTCTTATGAGCTTGAAAATGTTGATGGCTCACCATATCCAGATCGCATTAATCATGACAAATTGAATAAGGTTTTGGATATGTGATTTTGAGGACGGAATCCATAATGAGTTTGGGAATGATGTAACTTGATGTGTAATTTGATTACATAATTATTTAAGTCATTGTTTAATGGGGTGTAGGATTCCATAATTTGGTCATGGTGCATAGACTTATGTCATGTGCACCATGTGATGTTATCTCCTTGTGATTAATTGTGGAGTCACATGGGGAACCATGTGATGTTGTTTCCTTGTGATTAATTGTGAAATCACATGGGGAACCATGTGATGTTGTTTCCTTGTGATTAATTGTGAAATCACATGGGGAACCATGTGATGTTGTTCCCTTGTGATTAATTGTGGAATCACATGGGGATCCATGTGATGTTGTTTCCTTGTGATTAATTGTGAAATCACATGGGGAACCATGTGATGTTGTTTCCTTGTGATTTTGTTCCTTTTGATTATTTGAGGAACCATGTGGTGGATAAGTTTTAGGAAGTTTCTTCATTACTTTCCTTTTGGTTAGTATTTAAGGAGGTGTTTGTGACCTTGAGAAACACCTTCATTTGTACAAAGTTATGTTATGAATAAAAAGTTTGTGGAAATTGAAGTTTTGATTTTGAAAGGCTTTTGGTTTTGAATAGTTTTGGTGTTATTTGTGGGTAGTTCATGGTAGGAGAATGGTGAGGCTTGCATAGCCAATAGAAGAGTGGGAGAAAAATTTTACAACCAATAACATAAATTTCATAGCTATGTAGTAATCATACATAGTTTTGGTCCTAAACCCGTTCGCGTTGTACAAAACCACTAGGTTAGAACCAATGTTGGGCAGTTCTCATAGGGTACCTGCTTTTCATCTCAATTTTCAATTTAATTTTCAGATTGAAGTTTGCCGTGTATTGCATTTCAATAGGAACTGGGTTGAAAATCGACCCCCAAGTTCTCCCAAGAGTAAGAACCGGTTCCCATAGGAACCAATCTCAATGACTTTTTAAAAAAAATTGAGACTCGGATTCCCATATGGATTAAACCTAGGTTTCTATTCTCATCTCAAGGTAGTAAAGTTTTTCATAAGGAAACAAAAAAAGTCATAGAATCATAAAGAGGATGAGATTTTAAAAAACTTGTGAAAAAAATACATATGGAACTCAAACTCTAAATTTCATCATGTTTGTTTTTCTTGATTACCTTCAACTAATCAATATCGTTCATTGTCGATGTTGGTTGTACTATATCTATAAATGTTTTCAAGCCATGTGCATTAAATTCTAAGTTTCAACATTTTATACCCATATTTGACAAAAATTCATTACTTTACAATATTGAACTTAGAGCTTGAAAGAGGGTTGAGGTATGAAAGAAGGGCCCCAATCAAGGTCAAAGCAGGGTCAGTTTATGAAAAAAACTTCACTAGGTAAGGTTTTTTTTCTAAAAATATGATTTTTAAAAACGAATTGAGAATTGGTTTTTGTGAGAACTGGAGAGTATATTTAGAACTGGGTCAGTTCTCTCCAACTAATTTCTAAAAAAATCAAGAACCAACCCGGCTCTCACATAGAGGCATAAAGAACCACAACTGACGGTTATTGAGAAAAGTGACAACCGCCCAACACTGGTCAGAACCCAATCCTTCTACCAGCCACCGACAGTAAGCCCAATTTTCTAATAGGGCATCTAGTGGGTGGTGCTGGTTCACTGTGGCCGTGAATTGTCAATAACCAGTTTCATGGCCGCCACTTGTGAGTGAAAGTGCAAAAAGTTAAACTGCTGAGATCTAGTGGGTGTGTGGGAGGGGATGGGGAACCAACTGAAAAACTATGGAATCTCTCAAGTTGGGGAGTCCTGTAGTTATTGTTATCTCACATGTGAACTCTCAATTGTGTGCGTTGTGCAAAATTTGAATACTTGTATGCATATCAACTGATTCCTGCATGTTCATCACGACCCCCAGCCCCCATATATGTAGACATGCAAAATTCGCCTGAAGAATGGTGCCCAAGTCCACAGCATATTACGCAGTTCGAAGGCTGTACGGTCGTTCGAAAAAGTCTTCTGCATCGTCACTCTTATGTACAAAAGATGTGTCTTGGTGAAAAGTCTACAGTGTGTCACATCCTAAGTGAAGCTCAAAGCCTGCAAAATGCCTTATAAAGTTTATATGCAGCTAGATCATTCTCCTACGGTGAGCTCATAACATTGCATACTTCATGCCATCCCCCAAGCATACCACTAAGAAGCCTGGGTATGGTACTGTCCCCTACTAGGAAATATGGGGCCCAATTCAGTCCTTTTTTTTTTCATTTTTGTACTGTAGCGACACTGGCGAGACTCCCCAGACATATTCAGTCAGATTTCGCATTAACTGGTAGACAACCTTGTGGCGACAGGCCCGCCCTTACCCCAAACGGGGCGACGTTTGGCGAATTATTTTTAGAGAAAGGAATTTTCTTTAAAAATTTGAGGCAGTGTCGCCATTTAGCGATTTTTCGCCAAGAAAAAATGACTGGCCCAATTCAGTCAACATTTCATTCATTTTGTAGTGAATTTCACGAAAATTCACTACAATGAATTCAAAATTGAAAATGTGAACAAAAAGTGACCTAGTGAAGTACATGGCATGTACACAAGTACATTGTTCACATGTGGATTTTAAAGTTTCATTTATTAACAATATACTTAATGAACTGAAAACATTATAATACTAATTTTGATTTTCATGTATAAAAATCAAATAAAATGTTTTTAAAATAAATTAATAATCTTTAAATAAAATGCATGTTTTCAAATTTTAGGTCTTCTTGTGACACCAGATAGTGACCAGCATAGACAAAGATGGTCTTATATATGGTGTAAGGTTTCTCTTGGGTGAAATATTTTAGATGAATATTTGTGCAACACAAGTTATTCAATCTTTGCTACTAAGTTGGAAAATAAGTTTAACAAGTTTCATTAGTGAGAAGAATTGACACATTAATCAACTCATCCTAGCTTTATGATAAGATGATATATAATCAACTTTCAAAAGCTCAAATTTAGTTCAAAATAAATCCGAGAAATGAATTGTACAATGCAAATAATTTGTTCTGTTTTATTCTTTCCCCCATAATATTTTCTATATTTAATACAAAAAATTACTTAAATCAAAGAATAAAACATCCTCATCCACATGGAAATGGGGCAAGATACCATAACCACAAACTATTTTTGCAACACATCTTACTATGCCACAAGTTCATATATTTAATTATGGAACTTGGGGTACACTTCAATGAGAATCAACGTCAACATTTGCCATGTAACTAGTGCACAGGGGTTACAATGTTTCGGTGACCAAGTTACACCTAGGAATACACAAAATTTGTGCTGTTGATTGTCAATAACTTGGCCATGGATTTTTGGTCTCCAAGAGTTTAGTTGGAGTTCTAGGATGAAGTTGTGAATGGTCCATAAGATTTGCATTCTTTGCAGTGAAGATGTGGGTTTATAGCAGTGTTTTGTGGGTATGTCATTTACCCAGATATACCCATCAGGTATGGATAAGGTATATTATTTATTTTACCTTTTTTTTCCAAAATCAATAGACACTAATCAAATACATATTCAAGGATATGTAAATTTGAAAAAATATACTCGTTTCATAACCCTAGATATATTTCAAAAATACCTTTCCTTGAAGTTAAGTATGTTTTAAAAATTGGGTAAATCTAGTTAGGGTAAGTTTCACCTAAACCCTAAAATTTCTGTCACTCTTATGTGTAATCATAGTGCAAAGTGTCTAGTATTGAAAAAGAATGTAATGAGTTATGTGTGTGCTCTCATTGTTGTTGAACCCTAGGCTGAAAACTAATTAAATCATTATGTTGAGCTTGTTGATATGGTGAAATTTAGAATGTAAAATTTTATCATGATTTTTTAAGGCAAGTGGCATGTTGTCCAACTTGACCTCATTGGTCTCTCATTTTTATGTATATTTAGAATATATATATATGCAATTTCTTATTGTAATCTGACATCACATGTGTGTGTGTGTAGTCCCACTAGATTTAGGCCTATGAAAGATGTCTAAACAAATTCGAAAGTGTGAAAGAAAAACCCCATTTTTATTTAAATAGAATAAGCCTTTATTTACCCTAGCCATGGGTATATTATAGAGGATACCTTGACCCTACCCTTCTAAATAAAATTATGTATATTTTTTTACTTGCACACTACCCTAACGAAATTTTTTTCATAATATACCCTTACTCATTGGGTAAATAAATTAAAGTATTATATATACCCTTACCGTAGGATATATAAAACAATCTGCCTGCACAACAGTGGTTTTAAAGGCTTATATCTGACGACAGTACTGTTCTGCAGGCATGTACTTACAGACATCCACATATGCTTTTACAGTGGTGCGGAGTTGTCTAAGAGACAACTAGTGCAGGGCCCTTTTGTGGGGGTGGGGCCAATTGTTTTACCGTTTCTAGGTCCCAAAATGTGAGGATAGAATGTGACTGTGACAGTCGTTTTCCTAGTTCCCTGAAATGATTCCTGACCTGTGTCGATTTCCCTTCACCGAAGATCTCAATTACAGAGTTCACAGAACCCTAGAGCCAGAAGAGCTTAGGATATGGCTGCGGATAACGGCCAGATGGAACCTGCACACACCAGTGCATCACGAAGTATGGACCCCAATATTGAATATGGGGGTCCACAGTTCCAGTTCCTCACTAACCACGGTGCTTAGCTCAGTTTCTTTTTTTTTACTACCTACTTACTAACACCCAAATTGAGTTGTTAGCAGGTATGTAATAAATAACAACCCTTACCAATATATAAACCATCTATTTACCCAGTAGTCGCCAATTCCCCAGCCCCAGTAATCACTCACCAGCGCACCATCCACTGAACACTATTATTACTAAGTTCTGGATGAACCTCATCTGAGTTATTATATGGTTTCACCTTGGTAACCAATTATGTGAGAAATAGGTCTCTTATATAGGTGGATAGGTCGGAAAATAGGTAAGTACTAGGTAAGTAGACGGTTTATAATAAGTAAGGGCTGTTTTTTACTACCTGCCTACCACTGACATCCTGTTTGTGAGTTGTTAGCAGGTAGGTAGCAACTGAGCTAACCACCATGTTTAGCTGGGGAACTGGAATCCAACAGAAAACTGTCTCCTGACCACTTACCATCCATCCTTCATGGTGGGCTTGTGGGTTCTGGTTCACCGTGGCCCCATTCGCCCACTTATCTACTTATTTTGCTCCTACTTCTTACATAATGGGTTACCAAGTGAATAAAATATTAACTCAGTTGAGTTGAGGTTCAGTCGCAATGGGAGACACTAAACACCTCCCCGACCCTCATGAGCTCTATCCAGTGCGCGGAGTTAGCCTAGGTTCCAAGTCGTTATTCGCAGTCCCTACTCGCCCACAAAAGTTAAGACATGTCTGACAAAACATTTAATGCAGTGTCGGCCACTCTCCATGTCAAACAAAGCTCAGTGACAGGTATTTAACTCCTCACACTCGTTGCAAGCATCCAGTGTACAGAGTGCACTAGTGGGTGCTGGTGGCCACGACGAATTGACCCCACATTGGGATCATGGTAAAAGCCCCCAACCCCATCTAAATGGCCCTATTAGGCCCCAAAAATTTAAGATTTGGACTCAGGGACCCTGATTTTAAAGCAATTTAAATGGGTTTTGGGGATTTACGAACCTGGGGCGAGCGCTTAGTTCTGGAATGCCCTGCAAACCATATACAGTACCCTGCTCATAGCAGGTATCCAGTGTATATAGTTCGCAGGTGGGTGCCGGTTTGCACTGGCCCCACATACCAACAACAAGATTTCATTTCTACCGAGAATTACATTTAGAGCTTAGAACAGAGCGAGAGGCCAGAGCTTAGAGGATGCTACACCACTTATTTGCACCCTCCCCAGTGACAATGATCGACCTGCCAATCCACACGTGTCTGGACTTTCGCACCACTTTCAAGGCAAAAGGGAGAGTAACTACCTACATTCAGTACTTTCGTCAGCGCAAAGTTTTTACTGTAGCTGTAGGCAGCCTTACATACCGTAATAGCTGGCCGATGAGCATTCCGAAAAGTGTAATACCCAGTGGCGAGCATTACGCTTTCCTGTAGTAGCCGGTGGGTATCCAGTGGGTACCTTCCAGGTAAAACTACTTAATAAAAAAAGCATGGTGCTTTTTGCACCTGTAAAGCCCTTAGAGGCAGGCTTTACCCATCATGTAATTTCTGGGGGCACAGTTCCTGGCGAGCCGCACTATCCTGGCTTCCATGTCATTACATGTATGTAATGGCCAAGGGCTGGGACGTTCCTGAAATAACGGGCCTCTGAAGCTAGAGGCCATAGGCCCACTATTTTCAGAACACCCCAGCCCGAGGCCGTTGCATGATGTAAAATGCAACACGTTTTTCCTTTCTAAATTTTTCCCTCTCACGGGTACTCACCAGGTATCATGATAAAAACTCAAAAAGTATTGCAGGCATTGAAAAGCAGAATGCGTGGCCTCTAGAAGCGTTTCTCTTTTTGAAATGCCTGGTGACTTATTATGTATTATTGCCACCCTCCATTTGCACTGCAGCAAAACTCAGAATGTTTTAGGCTCGCGGAGTTTTGTATCTGAATTTTGGGCAGTCATGCAAATTTGAACTTGGTAGAATTGGGCCCTCAAAGTTCTTGATCATTATTTAGGCCCGCTTTACAGTAGGAGTCAATGCCGAAATAGAAAAAAACTCTTCAATCTGCCCCAAGTCAAGAATAAACGCTGAACTTTATGGCCTTGTATTGGCCCCAAGGCTGAAAAAAGGATTCCATCAAATTTGGGAGGCCAATTTGCCACCCTTGGAACCAATGTTCCAGCATTTATTAATATCCTGACGTCAATGTTCTAGCATTTATTAGTAACTTGGGGCCAATTTGCAACCTAAAAATGCACAGAGTTGGCTCCAAGTTTTTTTTGCCCTGCCTACTAGACTAAAGCGGGCCTTAGCGTCCTTCTTCGCTATCTAGGCAACTAATTAATGAGAATCAAAAGTTCCAGTTGGAAGCATCATTTGTACACACGTTTGCATGACATCACTTCACTGGAAACAACCAAGTTGACAAGATAATGCAACCGACTTCAACAATGTCTACGGTCACATCTGTTTGGACAGATTCTCCTTTCGTCATGAACTACGAAATCTAGGAGATTGTGTAACTATGCATAAATTACCTTACACATGCACGCACTCTAATGAGGTTGCACATGCAGATGGATGCACAGTCCAAGGCCTCTAGCCTCCAAGTCAGGGTGTAAAACTACCAAAACCACTTAGGGTTTAACATCTCTGTAGAAATTAATTTGGATTCAATTCACTATAGTACTAAAGACACCAATAAAATAGGTGGGATGCTTTATTGGGCCAATTGCAAAATTCTTGGATGTACGTGGTACATAGGTACATGATTTGAACAAACGGGAGTAGTTTTTTCTCTCAATTTTTTAATTTTACAAAAGTGGCAAAGTTTTCCTCAAAAAACAGAAGTTACATGAAAAACCACAGTTTTAAACTTCATAAAGTAGCAAAATTTTGCTAGCAAACAAAATTCTGAATTGGACCACATATTGAACGAAATTGAAAATCTTTTAGACTAATTCTCAAAAGAGTAGCAAAGTTTGGGAGGCTGAGAATGGGCTTGGGATAGGTGACCATCCAAGATACAATCCCACCTAGCTTTATAGGGCTAATCTTAGAGGAAATTAATATTCATAAAGTATGGAAGAATCTCTGAGCCACATCGACTCTAAGGTCATAGGTTTTTTTGGTTGTGACACTCAAGAACCTTTGAAACCACCTCTTGGTTTTTCGGTATTTGGTTCTGACTACCCTCATGTGATCTTCAAATCATATACTGTAGTACCTTTTCAGGTTTGGCGGAATTAAATTGTTTTTGGAAAGGGCAAATCTTTGTAGAAACTATTTGTTTAAAATGATGAAATTTAAGGAAATTACAGGAGGAAGGAATTTCTTTTTAATGTTGGAAACTCAAGAGCTTTTTGCTCCAAGGCAATCCACTATTTGAGAGAAGGTATCCAATAATTGACAACATTTCTATATACTATAATTTGGTATACCATTATGTCTCATCATTTTTGCAAAAAAAGGTGCTAAACAATGTTGTACTAAAAGGTTTCACTATGTTAAAGGTTCAGAGTCAAAAGAATCTGCCAAAGAAGCTACCTACATTTATTTTTGAAATTTCATAAACTGTTATTTTTAATGTCAAAGTGCATTTTGAAAATAAAATTACTTATTTGAAGTTTTGGGCTTCTAGTATTACTCAAAAGTTCAATAACAAAAGAAATTCAATCAACAAGGCAATACATACTAAGTGGAAAATGAGTTAGTGAATGAGTGTATTCTTCAAACTGCTTGATGGGATCTTGAAGGGGGAGGACAAATAATGTATAAAAGATACATATTTGGCTAATACATGTATCAGATAAATATTTGTATGATTTTTTTTATGACACATCATTAGACCTAGGTGAACATTTTTTGAATTGAATTTTCAGCCTTTGAATGATTTCAATAAATATGAAATTGTGAGGTTTGAATCTATTTGGCAAATGTCTAGACATATAAGCTTAGCAACTACAAATAAGTCTTTCACCACATTCCTTCTGAGGAAATCAACATAATCCTGATCCAACATGCCCTCTTTGAATATTTTCTTCTTATTGCCATGTATTGTTGGTTGACTCCATGAGATTTTCCGCTAGGCTTTTGCACCACCTGTTCTTTGTCCCTATGCCTTTTGCTTACAATAGGAGCCCACAACATGAATTGGAACTAACATGCACCATTTTCCTCAAAACTTGTTTTGTCTTTTTTTGTTGGGAACTTTATAAAAGCAATTAAGACAAAATCTGAAAAGCCAATCTAAATTAAGCTGGTGGTTGTATGGATCTATAAATGCCACAACCCTCTTCTGCAGCCATTTTTTGAGGATGAATCAAGGGATCAAGCAACTGTGGCTACTTGGTAGGGGATGAGGAGGGTGTTAAGGGCCGTTCAAATTGCATGCTTATCCATTAGCTTGTCATTTCACTATGAATTCAAGTTTTGCAGCCGCTTTTTTGACCATCAACACTGTAATAAGATCATATTGAATTAGGGTGTCACACAACGACAAGCTCTTCATGTAGGTGTGCATCTAGGGAGATGACATAAAAGGATGATGTAAGTGTGTGTGTGTGATGAAAACTTAAAATAAAAATGTGTGATAGTGCAATTTGTATAGTCTCAACAATTTGTATAGTTAAATTAGAAGCCCACTACAAACTACAATTATGACATTATGATTGACTTCGTTTGCATGGCGGTTGTTCAAGGGTTTAATTAGCTTTGGAGGACAAAATATAATATTTCAAGAAAATCATTTCTTACCTTGTGTCCTGTTGATACTTTTTATAATCATTTATATCCAATATTTGAATAAACAAATGTTTTTGGTAACTATGAAGAGGATAATACTTATGAAAATATATGCAATCACCCATTTAATGGATGAGAATATGGTTCAACTAAATAGATGGAAATCTTTTGTTTACTAAAGTCATATATTAACATATTCCTTTGGTTAAACTTTTTACTAACTTAGTTATGCATATCTCTCAAACTAATATTTGTGGTTTAAGATTTAATTTTTTACACTAAATGATTTCCATGTAACTTATAAACATTTAATAGGTTATGAACAAGGTTGCTAACGTCCATGTTTTGGGACATGGATTTGAAGAATATTTTAAATTGGGCGTCCTTGGTAATGTTTGGTATGGTTTTTTAGGTTCAAATGCATCCAATTCAAGCTTGGGAGATAATGGGGATGATGAGAGGATGGTGGGTGACAATGAGAAGACAATGACTGATGACAAAAAAGATGGTGAACAATGATGAGGACAATGAGAAGATGTTGAGTGGCATTAGAAATATTATTTTCAATTAGTAAGGTGATAGCAAGAGAATATTGAATGGCATTGTGAATTTTATTTTCAACCAATAGGGGGATGTTGGATATGAGGACAATGTTGAAAAAATGTGGGGTGAAAAATTTGTCAACACTAGGGAAATGTTATGTGATGTCAAACATTGTGACGAAAATTGTGGTGACATTGGGCAAAACCAAGAAAACTTGGGGGGCAAGGGGTGTTGTGTAACATTGGGAAGACTTTGAGGGACATTCAAAAAACTCAAGAAAACAATAAAAGATGATAAGGACATTGATAAAATGTGAAGAAGATGTTAAGTATAGTTAAGAAAATGATGAAGGATGTCAAATGATGCCAAAAATAAACGCGAAGGATGAAAGGAAGAAGTAAGTGTGAATCAAAACAAATTGTGATAAAATATGAAAAACAATTACTATTGTTAAGGACACCAAAAGAGATGTCCATTTTGGAACTTAGTTATGAAGGCTTTACACCATGTACAAGGGGAACAATTTTGAATGCTTCAACTTGAGGATTTATTTTTTCCCTTACCAATGATTGTCATATCATAAACATATATTTAAATTAATTTGTATTTTGAAAACTCTAAATTCATATTCTATGTTTTCTTTTTGGGTGAAAGGAATAAAGGCCTTTTTATAGTCAAAAGGTGGGATAGTAAATGATTGGGAGGTCAAGGAATTAACATATGATGTTGGGTCATGCTTTTTTATCGATCAATTATTATTATGCGGGTCCATTCACAGTAAAAGGAACCACAAACACTAAGGTTGAAATCCTTACCAAAGATTACATTTTACATGTGTCTTGCATGGATTAGTTTATTAAATACCAAAACTATATTTTAAATATAAATTTTTAGATTGAATATCAATATTGAGACCAAACATGACCCATATTACAATAAAAATTAATTTTTTTTGCATGAGAACTTAGATTATAATCAAATGTACACTTTTGTTTTTAACCATGACTACAAATTTCGAACCTCTTTAACCATTAAGGATGTTTAGAATCAAAATTAACAACATTAGTCAAAGGATTCAATACATATGCATTTAAAATATAAACACATGTGGCCCTTCTTATGCAATATATTAGAGTCCATAATCATTGAGAACATTTGGTGAATGTTTGATTAACAAAAAACACATTCAAATTTCATAGTCCTTATAATAACCTTGCCAACAAGCGCTTTGTGTATGACAAAGGATTTTAATACCATAATGAAATGACTTCAAATTTGTAGGATCTCAATTTCATGAATAAACAAGCAAAACCCCAAATATGAACAAATAATTCATTATATATAACTATTAATGATTTTTCAAAGTAATAGAAATGCAATTTCACTATAATCAACAAGTGATTTGGCTCCTTTTATTGTGAATGGACCCATGCAGTCATGAATTTTCAATATTTTTTCTACTTTTTTTTCCCCTTAAGCATCCTATAATTATTCAATTTGTTTGGGTGATAAGTCACTGAAATTGATGATGATGACACCTTAGCAAGTTCCATTAAACAAAACACTTAGCAAAAGGGGGAAAGGAAGAATAAAGAGAGATGATCGAAGTACAAGCCACAAAAACATAATTCAAAATGGATTAGAAAAAGGAAAATGAACAAATTATGTTCTAGCTCCTCCCCTAGTTGTAAGAAGCATATCATAAAAAAAAAGGGAAAGGAAACTTTAAAAACTAATAAACCTAGAAAAACCTTCAACTACAATGATGGTGTCGCAACCCTAGCCTTGGGCTTGCGACCAAGGCAAAAGGGTCTCAAGGGTGCGGGCCAAAAAGAGTGAAAACTCACTCTCCCAAGTGAGCTTTCCTTTTGAGAGTTGGAATCCCAGTGGATTCCTGAACCTTCAAAGAACGATTGTAGAGGTCAAAACACCTCGTATTGAGGATTTTTTTATATCATTGGAAATCTATTGAAATGTAAATGTTTAAAATTGGTTCGCATGACCTATTTGGACATCTAAAACATAAGTTATGACCAATAAAAAAGACTGCAAGTCAAATTGACAGTTTGACTCTCGACCACAAAAAATTGAGAATCGACCCGATTTCTGTGCGTGCAGATGGAGTGCGATACATTGTTGAAAAGCTCTCGATGAAAGCTACAACTTTGCTTTAGACCTCATTCCAATTGGAGGTCTGAGCAAAAAATTATGGTCCTGCAAAGTTGCGGGAGTCTAACCTTAGCAATTTCGGGACTCCCCTTTGGGAATCTCTGGACAAAAAGACCATTTGGATGCGGGCCTCGCGGAGAGCCGCGGAGAATACTATATGGGGGAAGCTGGTGGCTTCCCCCAGATCTAGGTCATGGTGAGTCTAATGAATCCAAAGTCGTTCGTGGCTTGTCCTAACACCAAAGGTGTTGCAACATAGTACTAACTAACTTGTGATTGGTTGAATGCAGAACCAAGTGAATGAATAGATTGCTTGTCATTCTTCCTAGTCCCATCCCGGAGCTCCAACACGCCCCTCTACCCCTTTAAAGTGCTGAGAGCAAGGGAGCGTGCCCTGAGCCCCTCACCTTTCCACTGTTTTTTACATTAGGTTCATCTTTGAGTTTAACAAGGGGCTTGGGAGTGCGTCACATGGCATGCCTCAATATAGAAATAATATGTGTTCTTTATAAAGAACTTATGTCTTTATAATCACATAAAATTGTTTAAGGAAGACCATTGGTGCCTATGCCATCTTAGCACATTGGTGAAAAAATAATTCATTTAATAGTGTAGAAAACTAAAAATCTTTATGGCAAGGGGAATAAATGCATTTTCTAGGTGTCAATTGTGGTAAATTCTTCCTTTGCTTAAGTCACCATGGCCACTTTAGTCTCCATTAAATGAAGCAAAACATGAAACAAAATCTGATGGGGGTGGGATTAACAATGATTACATTGGCCAAGGTGCAAATGCCATCAGCCAAATAACACAATGTCAACTTGTCAGTGAGAAAACTAAAGGGAAGGGCATAGAAGAAGATGGGCTTATTCATGTGGAACATGAAACCCTACATCTATTATGATGGAGGCGAAAACATTTTGAATGGCATCATAAGATGTACTTTGTTCCCCACCATGGGAGCAATAAAAAAGGTGATTCATGAATTTCTATGACATGCCCATTGGGAAATACATGACTAAATCAAGTCTAATCTATTTATTTATTTTTATGTTAAGTGGCAAGATATCCTTAATAATCACCAACTTTTTATAGTGCATTGGGATTTTCATGGTATAGGTTGTAAATTTTAACTTACATGGTGATGACACAATGTTAATCAATTTTGGTAAAGCCCAAGGTTGTAGGATCTAATTTGATTAGATGTTTAAGCTTGTGTTGTTGGTTGTCCATGCATTATGAAAGTTTAGTTTGATTCAAAAGGTTTATGACCTACAATAAAAGAATGATGGAATGATGAAAATGGTTGAAATTATGGCACATTTTTTGTATTGTTGGAAAGCTTTCAACGAATAAAACTTTATCAAGGTGATTTTGTAATTTTTAGACCTAGGTTTCTTGGCATACATGTACAAATTGTAATTCAAAAATTCCAAACATAGTGCACACTCTAAAATAGTTAGGAAGTATTATTAAGTTGCAAAAGTGAATTGACATTTATATCATGTAAAAAAGTATATTCTAGATGCTTAATGACATAGTACCATAATGGAAACATATTTTAAAACTATTTTAGATTATTCAAATTCAAAACACATTACACAATGGATACACTTTAAAAAGGTCATTATTGTTGTCACATAGTGTTAACAACTTGAATTTTTTAAATGTGGTTTGAAAAATAATAAATGAAAAATTCAACTAGTTTTTGGGTAAGTTTTATCGTCTCCCCTTTGCATAATGCTTTCTTGAACCCCCCAAGCTATGGAAAGTACTTTCTTTTCAAATTTTTCATCTTCCTTAACAAAGATATCCAAACATACTTTTGGTATACTTCTCAATGGAAAGAAAATATCCCAAAGTGACAAACTTTACCATACTTTCACCCCTAAAATGTGGGAACTATTGAATTGTGATTTTTTTTTGTCATTAAAATTTGAATAAAAATTCAATATTCAAATATTGTTCAAGACTTTGTGGTTGACATTTCTCTAGTGCTTTCAATAACTTAAAAAATAAAATAAAATAGCTTTTTGGTGCTTTAACAATAAATTTTTCATAACCAACAAAATTCATACATGTTTTAATTTTCTTTTCTTTGCATTTATTCTTGGTAAATCGATCACCTTTGTGCTATGGATGTGTGATAAAAAAACACAAAGGCTATAAAAATTAAACATAAGCTTGCTTGTGTCCAACCTTCATGGTGTTTCAAATCTTTTCACATATAATAACTTGCAAGTTACTTTTAGTGACAACACACACAACATTCAAACATGTATTGATTTTATATCCAAGGCATCTCATAAGTGTTGATTGAAGAATGTACATTCATCTTTCAATACAACACATTTTGTAACTTAGTGATGAAATATTTCATCATTCATTGAAAGTAAAAGTTAAAAGTATTTGATTCCACTTTTGGTTATCTAATAACTAGTGGCCGTTTTATCTCGACAAGTCCACAAGTGACACCATGTCTTATGTCACCGTAAAATTGAAACCTAGTAGTCACATCACATTCCAATTCACAAACTCAAACCAATATAATGGAAACAATTTATTTTTCTTTGTCAAAGAACATCCAAAAGTTTGATTATGTTCCACATGGGCCTTATTAAACCTATTACCATGCCCACAAAAGACGTTTCCATATGATTGGTACATTTCTAGTGAAAAATTTAATTTTAAGTGATGTTCATGAGATATGAATTCACAAATCATGCATGTAGGTAGTTGTGTGAAGGAATCATATTGAAGATAAAAATACATCTATTCGTCTATGAATTGTTGGTCCTTTTTTGCTTTCTTCCTGGCTCCTCCTTTCACTATGCATGTTAAGTTGTACCTCATTTGGAATCTTTCACAATCTTAAAAGTCAAATTTCCTCAATTACCATTAAGTGCACAACAGCTACACAAACATAAATATCAAACAAATAAATACATCTTGGTTTGCACAGTCCAAACACCCAAGACAAAAATGCACACAAAAGACCTCTAAAGGAGGATGACATGCATTTCATTGCAAACCCTAAGAGATACAAAATAGAATGCTGATGCAAAATGTACAATAGTCCATCCACCTTGTCAGTTTTGTCTCTCAAAAATCTCTCTAGTAAGGTTTGTGCTTAGTTTGATTCTAATCTGGCTCTGCATCTGATTTTATACTAATAATCGCAAGTGGTTCAGATATTAGCAATTGCACTTCTCCAGTTCCTTCCAAACAGCTTACCACAGGTACAATGAGAGTGAGGCTCACCACATTTTCATTGTACCATTTCAACTGCTGGGTTGGGTTTGAAGTGGTGCCAACTGATGTTGAACTGCTTCTGCATATCCAACCAAAGTATATCTTCAAATTTCAGAGCCATGGTTGAAAAATGGCTTGAATTTCTGATGGAGATTGTGGTTATCTAGCTGAAAAACCACAACAGTCAGCCATATTCACCAGAACTTCAACTTGATGGTCTTGATTTGCATGGCCAAAACTGATCACTCATCTGATGACAAAGCACTGGCATTAGGGGTATTCATGGGTTGCTTCACATCAAGGGAATTAGTCAGATCTTGTGATCCTACGACTGAAACTAGTTTTGAGGACATTATAATGCCAGGGAACTGTAACAAAATTAAGGTCACAGCAAAAGAGGATTTACAGCTTAACTTTCTTTTAATCATCTTTTATGTGCAATAGTGAACTTTGAGACTCTCAGAAGTGGGATTCATGTACATCAGGTTGGCTGAAATGTCCTAAACGCTAAGCCCTTCACAGTTGGCTTGATGTTGGGCTGGGAAGGCCTTCAAGCACTTGTTAAAAAAGCATAAAGAAATCAAAAATTCTCAGTACATTTTTACAGCAGTCATGGTTCCCTGTTCTTGAATCCACCACTGCAGTAGTTGTTTGCACCAATAACCTTTGAAGTTGCTGGTGCAGATCAGAAACAGAATTGGCATGCAGAAGGTGCATCTTTTTGTTCTAGAACATGCAAGCTGGCTGCTATATGCCATGACTCAGTTTCACATTTCTCCATCAGACACAGAAGACATGCAGGGCAAGAGAAAAGTGATCAAATCATGAAGCTGCTGTACAAAGCTTGTGGTAAATATGGCATGTCCCACATCTGAACTGAGAAGTACAATCACCATACCAAGGTTGATAGCTCACGATTCCATGTCATGGTTTTCACAAAATTCTGAGTCACAGTCTAAAACTACATGCAGGGATGGAAGTGGCATGCATAGGAGTTAAGATGCAACCCCTGAACAAAGGCATATAATTTGCATTCACTCTCTTTCCTATGAAATCAAACCGTAATCAATTTTTTTTTGTAGTCATTGTAAGTGAGGATCATCTCAAGTTTATATTATTTAAAACAGCCCATAACTGAAGTGCATGGGCTGGAACTAGTCCACCTAGAGCAACTCCTCAACAAAAATAGCTGTAGCAGAAGCATTAGTTGTAGTTTGAAGCATCAAAACCACAATGTAACTGTTCTTCACAGTTGTTTTCTGGTCAAAAGATGGACTTTGTGGAGCATGGAGTATTATGTGCCTACATTTGATCATTATCTAAGGGATTCAGATGAATTGGATCCCTATTCCTTGTAACAGATGAACTATCATCAAATTGCTATCACCATTTTCTCAAAACATTCCATGTGGTCAGATTGCAAGCCTAAGGAGTGACTCAAACTCCCATCACCATTTGGGCTTGATAAATTTAGGCCATGCCTTCAAAACCTATGATGGCAGACCCCATGAAGGTGGGTCCCCCCTACCCAAAAGTGCAGTCATAAATTGACATTCTTCCTCAGCTTGTGATCCACAAATTTAGGGACCCAAAACACCTTTCTCCTTGCACTAGCTTTGACAAATCAGGCTGCAACTCCAAGTAGTTCAATGCTGACTGAAAGTAACCACTATCCATTCTTGCCACTGCATCATGGATCTGTGACACATTGCAAGGTGATGGTTATTAGCAATTTGTTCTCCTTCTAAAACTTTTGATCTGAGATAGAAAGAAACAGACCTACTTACTTACAAGGGCATGCTGATAGATGCACTGCCATGCACTGGCAGCCAAACCACCAGACTACCCAGGCGGTTTAACTCTCCAGATTGGTGACTCTTGGTTGCTAGATTTTTGCCCCATCCTTGTATGTTGTCTTCAAATTCAAGAAAACTGACATTGATAACACAATCCCACCTT
Source organism: Sphagnum tenellum (assembly GCA_963921925.1). Lineage (NCBI taxonomy): Eukaryota > Viridiplantae > Streptophyta > Sphagnopsida > Sphagnales > Sphagnaceae > Sphagnum > Sphagnum tenellum. Next base: position 6,240,554 of record OY998149.1, read on the forward strand.
CAAAAAGCCTGAAAAGGAGGACTGCATCAAAGGAGGCATTACAACATAAGCTCACCTTGCCTGCAGCATATGTCAATGGATTTTCAACCAACTCATTGGCCATGCTCATTGGGGTTGCCATGAAAATAACATTACCAAAGTAACCCTGAGTGGGGGTTTGAGGCATGAACAGCCAACGATCAGTATCAATGAAAAGCTTTGTTTCTTGAGACCCAGAGAACTTCCAGGCTTGAGTTACACATTTCCAGATATGACCCAAAAGCATTTCATATCAGCTATATTTGACATTCTTTTCTTTGTCAGTTGTTATCTGCTTCAAAGTTCCTAATTGCTCCGTCATGAACCTGACAACACTCACTGCCATTGGGAATTCTTCCACTCCAAAAGTGCCATTTTTCTCATGTTGAGTTGTGTGGTTTGGTACTTCCAGTGCAATACAGTGTGACTGCTCTTGATCTTTGTTTCCTGCTCCATTCGTGGTCTCAGTGGCTCCCTCTGTACTGATCAGGCGATGTGATGGATTTTGGGCACTGGGGGAGACCTTGCCTTCAGCAGAGTGTAGTTAATGCATGGTGGCACTCCAACAGGAATTCCTGACCATATCTGACCACAAATTTATGAAATGAATTCCTGATGTGCCATCTGAAGTGTGATGCTGCATTCCAACTCCCAACAATACACCCCCACACTTGAAGAGTGTGACCTACACAAAAAAAGGAAAAAAATAAAACAATGAAAATAAAATCCTGTCACTCATTCACAGCTTCAGTAGCCTGCAAATTCAGAAAAATCAGCATGGGAAAGTGTGATTGGAAAACTTACTCTAACTTAGTGGATGTTAATAAGAATCCTCTTAGGGAAAGCTTTCCACAACCATTTTTACTCCTGCAAGCTATCAATTTTCTGTACATAATGTTGTACAGGCATGTCTGTTCTGGAAATCTATATGTCAGTTTTAGATACAGTTGAAAGACTTGTCCAAGTTTTCTGAAGAAACAATACCAGTTATACAGTATTGAAAACTTGAGCGGCCAACCAGATTGAAAATCTTGGTTGCTTTATTGAGCTGCATGCACTGTAGGTATGTAAGAAACAGACAAAAAGACGCACCTGGAGAACAAGAAGAGGATATGCTGAGATATCACAAGAGTAGTTGACCTGTGGTACCACTTGTTGAAACCTTGGATCTGGAGCAAACTCACCAATGTCAGAAAGTTCTCGAACACCTGCTTCTGCCTCTACAAGCAAAATCCCTGCTGCATTGTAATCAATCTCCACCCGGCTGTCATCTTCTTTCTTAAGCCGTCCAGGAATTGGGTAAAATGGCACCAACATCTTTTCCAATGCTGCAACAAGGATTTCATGCTTGAAAAAGTCAGCTTGGCTTCCATCATTCAGGTAAAAGTATACACTCTGGGACCAGGGTATGTATCTGTGGGATGACAAGGTTAAAATTTGAGTTCCAAAGTCTTCTCTGGGGTGTTTGCTCACTAGGCAGGACCATCAAACGTTTCTAATTCTAACCTCCAGGTTTGGCAGCCCCGTTTTCCACTCTTCGTGGACAAAAATCCTGCACTGAGGGACAACAAGCAGCTGAGTTATTCACAGAAATACATGGGACTTTCTGATGTCTATCCTATATAAAATTTGCTTGAAATGCTGCATCCCTGGCAAATAAATTGTTGATTTCCCTGACAAGAACAACAGGACCAACAATGGAAATAAATCTAGTGACTGCATAACTGGATCCTCAACTGATCTTGGTGCTACATCCCAAACAAATCTAGACACTCCCTTGTTGACAAGAGCTCACTACAAGGGAGGATTGCCAGAAGAGAACTTATCGTCTCTTTATTAGGCTACGCTGCGATCACAGTAGCCTACTGGAAAGTCGCTTGGCTTTGTTTCTTGCTGTATGGACAGTTGCTTTCCACTGTACAGTTACAAGTGCATTGAAAATATATAATCAATCATGTGAGGAACTCTAAAATAACATGGTCTCATGCAAAATGGACAGATGTCACTACATGGTGAGTTAGAGTTAAAGTCATCCAATTCCTGCAATTGAGCACAGTTGCTTTCCATTGTAGAGTTACAAGTGCATTGAAAACATGCAATTATCACTGAAGAACTCTGGGATAACATGTTCTCATGAAAAGTGGACAGATGTCACTACATGGTGAGTCCGAGGTTTACTCATCTCTCAGAATTGCTGCAATTGGTCAATGCTTGACGAATAGAACTCTGAGATGACTATGAGCACAGATACTTGAAATCCAAAATGGAAAGCTGCTGTGATCGCTACTACCTAATGGAAGGATTAGGAAGGATGTCATTAGTCTCACTCAAGAAAGAGAATTTCCCGAAATAGCAAACGTGCAAGCTGCCACAAGTAAGTAGCGTGAAAATTATAACAGTATTCCTGCTAGCTGACATTGCTTGAGACGACATTTGCGAATTAGGCTTATCCCCATACCTTCAAAGATCAGCAGCGTGCAAGCGTCCTGATCGGTTCTGAAAAGTTCTCGAATCTTAAGTAAAGCTCAACCGCCAATCAAATTTTCTACCGATCGTTCTCTTCTTCCAAAGAAAAAACCTCCTTCCTCCTCCAGGCGTCGTACCTAACCCACAACTCAAAGACAGCCGAGATATATAGTAAGCAAACCATTTTTTCGTCACCTATTATTCCCCGTCAGAAACCACAAATGTCATTTCACGAAGAGCTACTAAACCCACAAAATGCATTAAAAAGAAATAATTCTTTCGTGCAGTCCATCTCACGATAATCCACAACCCGTCTGTCCTCTGTCTCTCTATGTCTGTGTCACAAACTCTAGTTGAATGAGGTTATCACATTTAGAAGTGCTACATTGTCGCCTCCGGTCCCCACGGTCCTGTCCGCTTCTCTTTTCTTCATCTCTAGAGTGGCGGCATGTATGTCGTGGGCGCAGGTTGGCGGTGTGGACGAATACGGCAGGCACGGAGATGCACCAAACTATTCAACAACAAGCAGCTTGTCGCGTTATGGCTCTGCCCGTTTACCCAAGTCCAAACTAAAACTTCCATTTGAATGGATTTAGAACTCCTCTTATGCATGCATGCGGTTCTATGGGACACCGCTAAATGCCCATGCCATCATAGCTGTCACCTGCACATTGGTTTAAGATTGAGCCAAAATTTTATCCCCAAATCCTGCACTAATGCCCATAGGGAAGAGACGTGGAGTATGGACATCTACTCATCTAAACCCCGCATTTTGAAATAAAGGCCCTAAAATACAACCCAGCATTTTCCTTTTATTAATATCACTATTTGATAATTGGTATTGGCAAAGCTTGCTTAGCTCAGAGGTCAGAGCAGTGCACTTATAATAAGGTGGTCATTGGTGAGACTTTGAGACTTCAATATGGGGCTTTCTTGTTCATCTCTCATTATTTTCTCTTAATGATCCATCTTTTTTGGTTGCACTGTAGTGAAATTGCTCGATAGATTAAGGGAGCCAATCAAAGGCTACTAGAACACCAGATACAAAGATTACCCAAACCAATGATAAATGGAAATAAACTTTTCAACCAAGTTTCATTAATTGATCATAACAATATTGTGAAAATGCTACACATACCCATATATATACAAACAGAAAAAAAACCTTAATATTAAACCAAATAGTATTTGGAATTGCCTAGAAAATATAGAAATATCTAAGATAGGCAGCCAACCTCCTACAAAAAGCAATGTACATAGACTGGAAGAGTTATTTGATACAAATACAATAACAATCATAATAATCTCCTCTGGTACCTATGGGTACATAAAAACCAATTGTTTATAATAAGGTGCTGATTTTCGCAAATTCCAACATATTCCTAAGCCTCTAAGCATTCCATCACTAAATCCCCAATCCAAAGCTTGTTGTGAAATGACAATACCAATATCTACTAATCATTTGGTAATGTTCCCCACCCCACGGGCTTTACCAGCACAAGGTGAAAGTTTAAAAGCTGAATTTTTTCTTGAAATTTTAAGGAGGGGGATTTGTGACAGACTATCAATGAAAAATTGAAGTCATCCAAGCAGACTCTGGTAGACGTTGGATTTGCACTTGATTTTGTCCATCTAGTTGCTGGATATGCCTTCTCAGATAAATTTTTCATCTATTGTCACATCTCGGTACATGTCAATGACCAGTATGCACCAAAACACATGCCATTGATGGGTTTAGGTAAAACCCTAAGAGCTCTTCAAATTGCCACAAAATAGTGGGTAGGGTGAGGCCATGTATGAGAGCTAGGAGCCAGGTTCAGCCAAACCCTGCCATTAGTGAAGGGGCTTGGGCATTAGGCCTTTCCAGGTAATCCATCTCCATGGATGCCAACACTCGGATTAAGTCCCAACTATTTTTTGGACAAAATAGGGCACGACATTTTATTGTGAGAAAATTTCAGACCTAACCTGCCATCTGACTTGGGCCCTTGCCACCTTCCCCAAAATAGTTTGTTTTTTCCCATTTTGGCATTGATGTGTTTTGAGCATAGTGTGTGCTAGGTAGATAATGTGGCAAATCTATCTATGAAGGAAGGTAGTCAGTTTTGTTTTGTAGTTATGAGATCCATTGAACCAGGATGCTTCAGGTCGTGTTCTTGGTGTCTTTGGAAAGCTCTCAACAATGAGGGGTGCATGGGCTTGGTTCGATCATGTTTGGACTTGTGACACAAAAGGTTTTGAATATTGAATGATTTTTGAGTGAAAATTAACGTAAATTGTAGATAAATTTTTTGGAGGAATTGGAATGTGCCTTTGGTGTTGTTGAAAAGATCTTGATGAGCAGGAGTTAATGGAATTTATTGGTAAAATTTGGATTCAGAATGTGGGAGATATTGACTTTTATTTTATTTCTGCTGTTGAAAATTCAAAAAAATTCAAAAAAACCAGCTTTTGGAAGGAAAAATCAGTTGAGAACATGGTAACACTTGGGCCACGGCACAAACCACACTAATAATAATAAAACTTAGGCCTAGTTTACACGAGGGCCCAGGCTCAATTGATCGTGGGTCCAAGATTGGAGGTTTTGGCGCAATAATTAGACTAAACAAAAAAAAACTATTTTTTATTATTTTAAAAAATTGGGCCCAAGTCATGTAAACTTTTTTAAAATCCAAGTCAAGGTACAAAATCCTATTATAACTTCTCTCTTTTTTGAATTCTCATTTTTTCTCAATTTTTATACCTTTTTTTCCTTTTCATTTATCATTTTTTCATATTTCTAAAACACCCATACACATTCACTTCCTACCACTTGAGTTAATTTGAAATTGATCTTCACAATGTACCAAAAGGAAAACTATACATAGCTCCCTAGTTTCTCTCCCTTAGGGGAGGAGCCTATAAACAAGAATAACAGCAGTTACATGCAGCATTTTGTTTTTGCTAAATTTTGGTCACATGGCAACAAAAAATAAATCCAGTGGAACTCATGCAAAGGATTTTGTAAAAAAATGTGCCAAAGTCCTCGATTTCAAGGAATTTTTTTTCTCCTGAAATCACCTATTTAGACAATAGGTTTGAGCAGGTCACCAAAATATAGCAGGATTCTGAAATTTTTCTACTTCCCTTGGACCTGTAGCCAAATTTGGCTAATTTTTTTTGTAGATGATTGCCAGCATGAGTACATCACAAATTTTTTTGAAAAAACCATGGTTGGATGGTGTTGATAAACAACAACAAAACAACACTGGTCTCATACTACCTACTTATCTCATGATGCACCAGACAATTGACTAGAGTTTTGTGACTAACTTGGCAGTAGTTTTTGGACTTAAAGATTAACTCCACTGGTGCTCAGTGGATTTTTAAAGTTTAAATTGTCATCAATTTGAGGAGACTTTTATTTTTTTAACTTTGAAATTTTAATTTTTGTGAATAAAAATTGGTCAAATAATACAAGAGTGGGTTGTAAGGCTCTTAATAATTTGGTAAAATTGATAGATTCAAAATTAAACTTAAGAATCAAATGAATTTGAAGTTTCATTTGAGTGAGATGAATTGAAAGAGGACTAATTTAAAAATCTTTGTATATCTTTGAAATGTGACCTATGAATTTTTTTATAAAATGATCATAATTGTGAAATCTGAAATTTTTTTAAAGAATCGACATAATATAACTTACTAATCTAAATGAGTTAAGAACTGGTTGGGAGAGAACATGCCGAGCATGAAAAAAGAAAACCCAGACATGGTATGAAAAGAAAATCAAAGAAAATTGAGAATAATTTCAATTCTTTAAATTAAAAAAACCAGGACCTAAACATGCGATTATGAAAAAAAAAAGTTACTAAACACTCAACACTGGCAACAACTTGCACAATATTTTGAACTGGATATACAGAGTAGAAACCCACGTACTTGGGAAGGGAGGCAGGGGAAGATGGCTGTTAACACACCAACATCATCATGCTCCTTTTCATTTCATAAGTCCATAAAGAACTGGCCAATTTTTTCCTTTACAGACTTTGCATTTGGGAAAAAACCATGTATACCTTGATATTGACATATGATTTTGAGAGCATTTTCACAGGTGCACCAATTCAGGATGAGGCCAATCAAGCCATTTTGGGGATGAACTAAAAACACATTCTCTTCCTCTGCCCAGGAATTTTTCAGCCCCCTTCTCTGCCCTAAAATTTTCCCCTCCTACCTAGCTCCCTCACCTCATTTCCCGCTCACTCCATCTCTAGAGCTCGGGAGAGCTCCCAAGCTTGACTAGCACAGAGCTTCGAGGAGACACAAGACATGAGACATACGGCTTGAGAAAGGTGGAGAGCTCAACATTGAAGGAACACGGAGAGGAGAAGGCAAGAGGAGCACTTCATCCCAAATGTAGAAGTAGGAGAAAAAAGGTAAGCTCCCTCCTTTATTTGCATTTTTTTCTTTTTTATGTTTTTTTTTTTTTCCTCTATGTTTTTTTGTCTTTTCTTCTGCTTCAGAAAAAGAAAACAAGAAAGGTAAGCTCCCTCCTTTACTTGCATTTTCTTTCCTTTCTATGGTTTTTTTTTTCTTTGTGTTTTTTTTTCTTTTCTTCTACTTAAGAAGAAGACAAGAAAAGTAAGCTCCTTCCTTTCTTTGCATTTTTCTTTTCCATATGATTTTTTTTCTTTTGCTTTAAAAGAAAAAAACACCATCAACTTCTTTCATTTTTTTGTTTCTACTTGAAATGAAAAAGGTGATTGGACAACCATATCGTTGCCTCTTTTTTTTCTTCTATTTTTTGTTCCAAACAAGGCAACGACAATAAGCTTGATGTCATCACCCAATTTTTTTATGCACCCCAAAGTTCTTTGATGGATTCAACTACAAGTCCAAAGGTGATAACAACGAAAGGAAAAGGAGTTGAGGCGCGCTCCCTAGTTCGCAACATTTCGAAGGTAAAAGGGCGTGCTGGAGTTCCAAGATGGGGACTAAGAAGATTGACAAGTACATCAATTACTCATACGGACCTACACAAACCAAACAACAAGTTGGTGATTGTGTAGCTGGAATAATTTTGGTGCATGAACGAACCACGGGCAAACATGGACTCACAAGACTCATCACGGCCTGAACTTGGGAGAAGCCACCACCTTCCCCCTTATAGTATACTTTGCACCTCTCCATGGGGTATAGTACACTCTACACCTTTCCGCGGGGTCCACATCCAAATGGTTTTTCTTTCCCGCACCAGCTGGGACTCTTACAACTTTGGAGCCTCATAACTTTACGAGCAGACCTCAAATCGAAGTGCGGTCTAAACCAAAGTTGTAGTCTTTGTCGAGAGCCTTCCAACTGCATGTTGCACGTTGTCTGAAACTAAGTAAATTGGGTCAATTCCCGACTTTTTCTGGTCGGGAGTCAAACTAGCAATTTGACTCATGGCCCTTCTTTTGGCCATAACTTATGTTTCAAATATCCAAATGAGCAATGTGAACCCATTTTAGAAATTTACGTTCTAAGAGCTTTCCAATGATATAAAGAATGTCACAAGCCATTGAATTTTGACCCCTAATATCGCACTCTAAAATTTCGGGAGTCCACCAGGACTCCATCTCCCAAAGTGGGAGTTGCCTTAGGAGTGTGAGGGTTCACTCCCTCACACTTTCTTACACCCCCAGGAGTATGAGGTGACTCCCGGGCTTCCTCTTGGCCCGCAACCTTGCAACCCCTTTGCCTTAGTCGCAAGCCCAAGGTTAGGGTTGCAACACATGGCCCTTCTTTTGGCCATAACTTGTGTTTCAAGTACCCAAATGGGTCATCTGAGCCCATTTAAGACATTTACGTTCCAAGATTTTTTCAATGATATAAAAAAATCTTGAATCCAATGAGTTTTGACCCTTACAATTGTTCTCTGAAAATTCAAAAGTCCATCGAGACTCCCAAAGTGGGAGCTCACTTGGGAGTGTAGAGGTTCATTCCTTCACACTCTCCTACAATCCCGGGGGCATGAAATGTGATTCCCAAGCTTCATTCTTGACCCACACCTTCGCAAGCCCTTGCATTGGTGACGAGCCTAAGGTTAAAATTGCAACATTTTCCTTCTTTCTACTTGAAGCAAAAAAGATGATGGCAACAAACTTGTTGTCATTGCATTTTTTTTTTTCCTTGTTGTTACTATAAATAAGGCAATGCTAGCAAGCTTGTTATCATCATTTTATTTTTTTGCTTGAAGCAAAAATGGGCAATAGCAACAAATTTATTATTGTCGCCTTTTTTTCTCTTCTACTGGTGTTGTTGCAAAGAAGGCAATAGCAGTTATCATCACCTTTTTCAAGTGTTTTGTTGCAAAGAAGGCAATGGTTTACTAAACCCTAAACCGTTTTTTTTTTTTTTTCTTCTTTTATGGTCCTTTTGTTGCGAATAATTGTTAATTATAATTGTTAATTATTCATTAAAATTGACTATTAATAATGATGTGGTGAATTTAAATGTTTAGGGTTATAATGGCTAAAAGAAAAAACTGAAGAAAGTTAGTGATGATTTAGAAGCTTAGAAACAAAATGTTATTTCATTATAATCAACAATTGAGGAGCAAAATGTTGTTCCATTAGAACCAAGAGTCGATGAATCAAGCAATCCATATGACTTGAAGTTGGCAATGCTGGTTGTTTGTAATTCAAATGATGAGATCCCTTCCAATACAGATTGGGAATTTGGATCGAGAAATGTTGGGTTAAATTATTTAGAATCTACATACATTGATCAAATGTAAGAAAAAAAGTTGTACAAAAAAAATTTAATTTAATTATACATGCACGTTTTATCATTTGATGGAAGATGTGGGATTTTTTTTTCAAAATTTTATTGCAATACTTGAAAAAGGTTAGAATTTGTAATAATTACATCTGATTATATGATCTTATGTTTTGCAATACCTCCATTATGTTGTGTGATGTTTTTATGTCTAAAATTTTAGGGTTAAAGTTTTCTTATTACAAAGTAAAGACTTATTTGTTTTTATAGTTTTTGGTTTAGGTCTAGAGCTTGAAACCTACTAAGCCTTTCAGCCACCAACACCCCCTCGTCCATTTAATATGGCTCGGAAGGGCAAATAATGGATGAAGGTTGGGTCAAAATGGAAGTGTAAAGTTGGCATTTGCATTATTGCATATTTTGCCAAATTGTTGTTGAACAAGCATTTGAAGGAGGTGCATGGTTTAGTGGTAGAAAAAATCAAACCTAGGAGGCCTTCGACTTCTAAAAGAAGTCCTTGACATCAAGACCATGTTAAAATGAACGATCACATCTTGGGAAATGCCATGGCCATGTAAAGGTGAAGTGATGAAAAGGTTGTTAATTGCATTCATGCCAAAACCCGGCATGAATGGGATAAGATAGTAATTGTTCAAGAAAAATCTTCACCATTATCAAAACCAACTTTGGTCAAATTAACTTCAAAGCAATTATGCAAGTATTAGGTCTTAATGCTTAAAGCGTGGGAAAAGTGCTTCAAAATGTAACATCATGGATGGAGAAAGATGAAAATTTACAAGAGATGATTTGATCCACCCATTTTGCATATGCACTATGATGGAGGATGCCATGGGATGTCACAAATGGGAGTAAAAGTCCACTAAAGCAAGTTAGACACAAAAGTTGATATTTCTATTGAATTTCCATGAATCTAAAATGATTCATGGAAGGTTAGAAATAATAAAAATAATTGTTTGTTGTTTTTTTATAATATTGTTTCATCCAAAGTGTGTTAAGGTTTAATTTGAAGATTTTTAGATGTTTATAGGGTTCAGGGTAAAACAAAAGAAGAGTTTGTTAAAAATGCAGTTCATGTTGAGATGCAATGTTGCCATCTATACATTATTTGTCATTAAGTAAGGGCTATAAATGCAACAATTACTTACCAAGTTAAACACGACATGGTAGATAATGATATGGTTTCAGGTTTCCACTTTATATAATTACCTAGTTCATTTTTTGGACTATCCACTTTTTGAACTTTATCTTTTAATATATTGTAAATAACCTTTTTTTTGTAAATAGTTGTTAATTTTTAACATCTTTTGTAATACCCGCATACAAGTTTCCATTGCAATATTTGTGGGATTCTTTCACTTTAAATATATATATATATATATATAATGACATTGCATTATTTTACATATGTTTAAGCCCTAAAAATTTCACCCAAAATGCACCGTAGATTTATTTAAATTATTATAGAATTATTTTAAAATGTTAATTAAAATTATATGTCCCAAACTTTAAACCTAAACCATAATTTTAACATTAAGTAATAAATTTTACAGCAAACCATAACCCCTTAAACCATCAATGTGACCATTTTTGCATTATGTTCATTTTTATATATGTTAAATCATACTATAAGGTGAACAAATAATTTTGAAAACATGAATTTCACGATGTATTGGTGGGGAATCAAATATTTAAAAGTTATTTTTATGTTTCATGGGTAATGAATTTATCACAATATGATACGAGTATTGCATTTAAACAAAAGTGGGTTAGGAAATATTGAACTTTAACAACTATGGAACGTATGGAAACAAAGGAGATATTATGTTATAAATCTAAACAAGTGACAAGACCAAAAACCAATATAATGAGCAAAATTTAGAGTATAAACCTTAAGCCTTGATATATATGAACCAAAATCTTTAACATTAAATCATTAGGCACGACCTTAAAAATTCAAATGATTATTTACCGTAAGCCCTATTACAACCTTAACTATACAAACCCTAACCAAAAAAAAAATCTTAGTGATATATGCCCTAAACCTAAGAAACTATGCGAAACATACAAATTATATAATGCAAAACAATTTTTTTAAAAGAACATAGGAAATATTTAGAAACCAAATTTTAAGGCTTTTAAACTACAAACATTTATTAGCCAAAAAAAATCATAATCTTAAAAAACAATCAAATAAATTTCATAAAAAACCAAAAGAAAATACATGTTTCTTACCTTTGTGTGATATCTCCAAGCTAATTATTTTCCACTCTTTTTGAAGAAGATATAAAATTATATTATATTACTTCACATATGTCTAAACCCTATAAATTTCCCCCCAAGTTTAGGTTAGTTTAGGTTAATTACCATAGATGTGTGAAGAACTTATTAATTAATTTATGTGTTTGAACCTTAAACTTAAACCATAATCCAATAATACATACTTATAATAATTATATGAAAAGATGGATTGTAATGCCCATTTCATAAATTAATTAAGTAAACAAAATTTAGTAAAATATGCATTAATTAAACCAAAATGGTTACAATTATGACATTGTTTCCACTATAAATTGTTTGTAATACCTACATATGGGGACCTATGTTCATCATCCATGAACTAGGACAAACCTTAATAAATTGATACGTAAGATTAGGGGGGGGGTGGGGGGTGGGAAAAGTGAGTAGGTAATTAGTTAGGTATTTGGCTATGTAAAAACAATGGATAGGTAAGTAAGCATAGTGGTACGTAAGAAAGTGGGTGCATAGGTAGGCTAATAAGGTTGGTAATTAATACAATGAATAGGTTAGTAGGGAAGGTAAGTCAATAGGGTATGTAGTTAACAAGGTAGTTATGTTAATAGGGGATAATTAATCAGGTACCAAGGTTGGTACAATATTTATGAAGGTAGGAAGGTGAGTAGGGTAACTATGTGTGAAGTTAGGTCCAAAGAAAAACTATCAAAAACAAACAACAAAAGTAATGGACTGTGATGAACCCATTTGGCACTAAATGAAAAAACACAACCCATCCAATGGACAAAACAACTAATTAATGCATTGGTGGCTACTGGTTCAATATGGCCATTTTCACATAACCATGGATCTAGAACGATGGAAATTTATGCCACTCCTTAAATGGCACTGGAGGATAAATCACATTGAACCATGGGGTTGGGAACCTCTTGATGGTATATTATGATTCATGGTATTGCATTTTGACATTTTCCCAATAACTCTTTCATAGCCTTGTTCTAGGCCACTTATTCCACCTTTAGGCTTTACCTTACACCTAAAGCATTAGGTGAAATTTCCTAATGTGCTTGAAGGGCACCTTATATCCATGAAGATCCTTCTTGGAAAAGGGTATGAATACTATACCTCTTCCAAAGTACACAAAGGATAACTAGTTTGGTTCAATTCTTACTTTTCAAAAAAACCTCTAGTCCTGGTTCCAACTCTTTTTTTATTTGACAAAACCTTTAGTTTGAGTTTAATTCAAGGATTTTAAAAAGTTGATAAAACCTCATATTCAATTGTGAACCTAGTTCTTCACATTTCAAGACTCCCAATTCCTGGGTTTTTTAAATAAACATTCATGGACAAGTAATTTGGTTCCAAATCATATCTTTTTTTACCTACTCCACATAACCCCAAATTTCATTTTTCTAATTATTAGTTTCATACAAATCTTAAAACAGATAATCACCTACACTAACTCCATGTGTAAAAAAAACAATAAAAAACTTGCATAATTAAGACACATTCCAAAATTAAAAATTACATGCCTCATGCAACTCCCCTAACCTCACCTGAAAACATATTGTTTCAAAAAATTGTATACCTGAATTTACTTTTCAAATTGATAAAATGTCTACCTCTACTTGAAAAAAATATTTTTCAAAAATGGAAAATTAAGAAATAGTATTTCGAAAAAATGAATAATTGAAATTGGTAGAATGGGTTTTGGGAATGAAACTTTTCATCTCGTTAATTTCCAAAGTTCATGCAAACATAATATCCTTATTGCATGTTGGTAAAGAACAACACTTCTTATCATATTGTAGTACTTGGTGACTCCTATTTCTTATGGTTCTTTGGGTATCCATGTTAGTCTCCATTATGAGTTACTGACTATTACCAAGAACAAACAACAACCCAATTTGTCAATTCAACATTTGAATGGAGTTTGTGTATACTAATGTTGTGCATACAATAGCAAATTCACAATCATTTTGAATATGCTTTGGTCCAAATGCACTATTGTTGGGGAATGAATGGATGGTCATTAGTTTTGCAAGGAATGCCCAATTTTTACAACTGTTTCAAGTTCCCCATTATGTCACTAAGAAACCATGTATATATATGTATACAAGGATGGAAATCCATCCACAAAAAGTACAAGGCATATTGAAGCAAGTGTAAACACCCAAAAGGAAAATCAAAACAATCAAAATAGTAGTAATGAAATAGAAGACCTAATGCTAAAAGGGCATCCTGGGCCACAAATTAGCTAGTGATGGAGGTGCACTAGCTGGTATGGGTGGAAGAGATGAAGATTTGTGACTAAACAAGGCAACCCACTAAAAATTCACAATGTAGTCTGTGAAAGACACAAGCAAACAAGCTCAAGTCTAGCTGCAGAATTGCATGTCACTCTGGGTTCTTTGGGTTTCGGTGGACAATTAGTTTAAAATTTAATTGATTGATTACTTTGGAACAGAAGAAGTATTTTATAGGCAAATGACACAACCCTTTTTTTTAAAGTATTGAAAGTGGGTTCAGAATGTTTTGGTCTCTTTGTGTGATCCACTTTGTCAGAGATTGTACTAGCTACTCAGTAACCCACCCCAATGAGGGAGAATTAAGTTATCAAGTTTTAACTGGACTAATTGCAAAGTGAGCAAAATTGGGTACTATTTCATCAAACTCAATATGAGTTCAATCTGGATATTTATTCTCACAAGGCTTGATTTAATGAAGATTATGAGCAGCAATGACAGCCCAGATAATGCAAATCCAAAACTAGGGGTGAGATTCCCCTGAGCACCAATTTAGGTGAGACAACTGTGCACTGTTTTCATCTTGACTTCTGATTTCATACCCAGTTTTCATGAAACTGGGGCCCAAAAGCCCCAGTTTGGTCTACTTTACGGGTAACTCTATCATCATCGTTTACAAATTAGAGATTATGAAATCAAAAGCTGAAAATATCTCTTTTGTTGTTTCAGTTCTTTGAAAACAAGTACTGTTGTGGGTGAGCCATAGAACCATTGCTCCTCACAAGAATATTTATCAAATCCAAGTTTAGTTATTTACCATTTTTTCCCAACTCACCTGCAAAAGTAAAATGAGGACTGCTAAGGCATAGGAGACTACCTGGATGAATCATTACAAAATGCAAACCAGAAACCCGAGCAACAATCAGATCACATTTATTACACTCTTCTCTATCAGGTGTTATGCTTTGCTGCTTGTAACAGCCTGAGCATATCATGCAAAAATGCAAAGCCAAAACCATTTGTCTGAGCCAAGCCAGCATGATTTGACTTGTCTTCATCCAATTTAATTTGCAGGGTCACATACTGAGCAAGTGAGCACAGCTGGAGTTGTTCTAAATTCTATTGATTAGTTGGGGTTGCACCCAAAGTTATTTATTTTGAGGAGGCACTTTAAATTGATCCATTAGAAAAAACTTCATTGAAACATTGGACATGTCCAAAATAGAGAATCATGTTGGACTAGTTTTTTTTGGGTTACATTTGAACTTGGGGCAAACCTCAAAAGAAACCCCTAGAAGGGGAGGGAGGCAGCAGCCCCATCAAACATTAAAGAAATCCAAGAAATACAAGGGGGGCAAGAAGCACCACACGATGGTGACGCAATCAACCCCAAAGATGCCTAAGTGGCACCATTCCGCCCTAAAGGCTTGCTCAATCCTATCTTGAATACTAGGGTCCCGAGTGGACCGAAGGGAATTAATGGCCTTCCAAGTGGCCATTCCAACCTCAACGGTAGCAACCCAGGCTTGTTGAAGGATTTTCCTAGAGGAATACTGGTTATCAAAATGCTTCCGGCATCTCTCTGTCCAAAGAAAGTAGAGGATAAAACTACGAAGGATGTCAAGCGGTTGTTTCATGTAGGAGAAGCCTCCTACATGGTACCCTTGGACTCCAGGGGGGTCATCTTCTCTCTCGAAGACAGCTTCACCAAGCATGTCGAAAGGCCAGGAAAGAATGATGTCATTGGGCGCTCCCCATTTTTGCCATATGTGATAGAAGGCCTCCCAAGCCCGTTTGGCGCGGGGACACTCAAGGAGACGGTGTTGAGGGGATTCAAGGGCCTCCTTAGTGCAAACCTTTGCACGTGGGGAGGATCCTCATGCATTGTAGCCATGTGCCAACCGGGAGACCCCGGTTTAAAATGAGCCATATGAAAGTGTCGACCTTTCGAGGTCGGGTCGTTATGCCATATTCTGGCAATAACTTACGTAACAGTGGAGTTTTGCAAGTTTATCCTTTGAATGAAGGAACAGATGTTGGTGCTATGGGTGGGTTTCCTTGCATTTCGGTAGCCCCGCTTTATGGAATAGCTGAAAAAAAGGCTCAGAAGATACATCTCCAGTTGTCATGTTGAATTGGATGAGCTTTGAAATTTGGATGTACGAAAGTCTGTACTCATTTGCCTTCCATTAGTAATTAATTTCTTGCCTGGGTGAACATTGTTGGATTTGTATATTAGGGAACGGCTGCTGGCAGGTCATGATGGCTGGTGAACAATGTTCATTCTTGAAGCCAACCCAATATTTGAGCACCTAGATAAACCTTATGGAACCCTATGGACATACACTCACAATGGCAAAAACAAGTGTTGAGAGGTTCTTTACTATTATTATGAAAAACCTTCGGCTGATGTAAAACAAGGCATCACAAACCTGCTGGCCTTGCCAATAAATAAGACGTACATTTACCTATTGACCCTTTGGCTTGATGGAGTTATATTATTATTTATTATGTCTTTAACTTGATGTAGTTATATGTAATTACTTAATGGGTAAGTTTAGTGATTTACTAGTTAATAAGATTTCATAGTTTAATTATAATTTAGTCATAGTGTTTGACTTTCTCATGAAATTTTATGTGAAAAGTCATGTGATAAGTTTTTGGCTCATTAAGGTGCATTGATTTCCACATCATAATTTATGTGAAAAGTTTTTAACACATGAAGGTGCATTGACTTTCACATTATAATTTATGTAAAAGTCATGTGAAAAATCTTTGCATTTCATTATACATGTGAAATCAAATGGGGAACCATGTGTTGTGTAAACTTTAAGAAATTTTTTATTTAGTTTTCTTTTGGTTAATATATAAATGGGTGTTTATGACCTTTGGAAACACCTTCATTTGATAAAAATAAGTTGTTATATAAATGTAAAGTTTCATGGAACGTAATTGTGAAAGGAATTGAATTTTGGTTTTGAAAGGTTTTGGTGTAGTTTATGAGAAATTCATGGTAGGATAATGGTGTGGCATACTAGTTATACATAAACAATAAAAAAGTGAAAAAATATTTATGCAAACAAGAACATAGATTCCATAGCTATGTAATAAACATACATATTTTTGGTCCTAAACCCACTTGTGACTTACATGTCCACACTCTAAACACCAAAAACAATCTATTTCAATCTAAAAAGTCTAAACATTTTCAGCCCAAAAAATTGGTTCATTTAATGTGAAACCGGTTCTAATAAGATAAAACCTCCAAAAGTTGGATTGAATGCCATAAACCCAAAAATGAATTAAAATTATCTTAATTTATCCTTAGTGCACACTTTACGCAAGGAGACAAGGCCAATGTTCAATTCAAATCAAAGATTCCTATTGGTGCAAAAGTTGAAATTAGCCCCAAGGGCTTACACTATGAGTCAAAGCTGAATTACAAAAAATCTTTTCAATCTGCCCAAAGTTTAAAATAAATGTTAAATTTTATGGCCTTGTATTGGCCCCAAGGCTAAAAATAGGATACCATCAAATTTGGAAAACCAATTTGCGACCCTTGTGGCCAATGTGTCAACATTTATTAATTTCATGACATCAAATTTCTAGCAAATATTTGTAACTTGGGGCCAAACAACAAGCCAAAAATGCTCAAAATTGGCCCCAAGTTTACTTGGCCCTAACTCCTAATGTAAAGCAAGCTTTAATTTCCAATACATAAAATATTAAGGATTTTTTCACAAATCTCACGTCATGATTTTCTTGGCCTCTTGTACTTTTCCTTCATGTGTTCCTAGGACTTAGAAGCTAGATGTTTGAATTACGTAATGTCATTAAAAAAGACCATTTTTTTTGCTCAAAAATATTTGCTACAAAGATAATCACATGAAAAAAAAAAGAGGACGGACTTTTAACTCAAGCAAACCAAGTTTAAAACCCTTACATTTTTACTGAAATTTTTCAAATAAATCTCAAAAAAACCATTGTAAGGAATGGAGCCCAAGAGATCAATTCACATTTTGACAAAATTTAACAACAAGAAAAAGAAGAAGAAAAAGGTTACTCCCACTATGTGTGCAATCTTACAATTTTTGTAAGCTTCAAATGTAGTATAATTTTCTTTGTAAGCACTTAGAGAAAATACTTAATGTATTTGGGGGGTACATTATGTTGATACATATGCATTCCTACTACAAAGAGGGGGAAATTATGCCTATTTATAGATGTAACATCCATTCCACTCTTTAGGGTTAAGTGGGAAAAATGCCACCTCCTACACCTCATCTATGTATGTTTAGGGTCATGAGAATTTTTGCCTTTAGCTTTATTATGGGTATGGATGCCAGATATTCCCAAACTTGATTATCATCTCATCCTAGGCCATTATTTTGAAATTACAACCTTGGAGATTTACCCTACATAATGGTGAGCAGGATACAAACATCCCAATATTTATTTCAACTTAACTAGCAACACATTTTCATAGGAGGGCAAAATATGGCAAAAAAATGATTTTGAAAAAGGAATTTGTTAGAGAATATTTGTTTTTTTTAGTTTTGGCTATCCTATGTGGGTGATTTTCACCAAAGAAAAAACACTATTTTAACCCCAGTTTTTATATTTTTTGGTTTTTGATGGAACTCCAATCCATTTTTTAGGTTTTTTGGATTTCTAAAAGAAATTGCTTCCAATCTTTTTTTAACAAAATTGGAACCTTGTCTAGTTTAGAATCAAATTTGGTTCCATTTCAATTATACAAAAGTGCACATAATTTATTTTAAAGAGCATTAGTTTGTTTAATCAATTCACATGGTCCAAGTTAGAGATATGTGATATTAATTATGTATTAAAAAATGTAAATCAATTATTTGCATAAAATTTAGAGTGACGGTTTTTTTTTTTTAATTCTTAGATTTTTTTTCCAAATGACATGCAAAAAAAAAGTGCAAATTTTGAAACATAAAATTTTATAATCGATCTAATTGTAAATATGGGTGCTTAGAATTGAATTTTTAAAATATATCTAATCTATAATTTTAATGAAATATTTTAAAATATTCTACTATTTACCCAAAAATTTTACTTTATTTCACATGTTCCATAAAGTATACAATGAATAATTTCCTTACCTAGAGAAAACTTAAACCTATTTTAAACCCCATTTAGGTTCCAATTCAAATTTTGAAAAGTTTGGTTGCTCAATCTAATTCAAATGTGGTTTCAACAAAATGTTAAATTTCCTTCGAACTTGACCTAGAACTTACACTTGAACATGGCTAAAATCAAGATTCCACCAACATTGGTGTTAACCATAACAACAATGTTAGATGATTTTTTTATTTTTATCAAAAACTTTTAATTCAAATTTGTTTAAGGTTCAATAAAAATGTGGCCACCTTGTACCTTACATGGTTTGGTCTTATTTGTAAAACCCAAGGAGAATGGGCAACTTATAATTAGTGGACACATATCAAGAAAGCTTTGTAAAATGAAATCATTTTGACCAAAAACATTTATCTAACATTTCATCTAAAACCTTATTTTGGCTCCTTTGAACCTCACACCTCCTTATTACTTTCAAAATTTTCCTTCTCACTTCACTTCCTTCAATATATTTGAACTAGATTTTCCAAATTATTATGAAAATGGTGTCATATGGATTAAACTTATCACATCATTCCTTGACAATGGCATTTACCTTATTATGGAATTCATTAATATGGCATTCACAATGAAAACATTTTTGCATGTTTTCCATCCCCCACAAATAATAGTAAATATGGAACAATATAGATTGAAGAAAATGTGGGCAAATCGTTATGGCCAATCAATGACCAACCAACCATTTCTAAAGTCTTTTGACACCCAAAGTATGCAAGGGTTATAAGAACTTAACCCATTCTCACATTATTGTGGCATTAACTCTATTTAGCACTGCGACATAAAGAGGAATAATAGCAAGGTAGTAGGTATTCAATATTGAACACATACAAAGTGTATGGTGGGGGGTAGTTCAAAATGAGGACTCAAGATGAGACAAGAAAACCAAGATTAGTATTCAAGAATGTCCACCACCTATAGGCTTAACCTCTGATCAAGTATAACAAAAAGTTAAATCAAGCCCATAATCACACAAAGTCACAATACATGAGTAGGGAAGGGTTGTTCAATAGGTACCTAATGAACTCACAAAGTAATAGTTGTGTATTTAATTACCTCCTTACCCTATCTATATGTACTATGTATTTAACTACTTATTTATTTTACCCAACTACCTTTACTATCTACATATCTTGTTTAGCTAGGTAGTTGCCTTACCCTACCCTACAATATTTAGCCCACTAGTTACCCTAATAATGAATGCACAAAATAATATTTGTTTGTTTCTATAATTACCATTTACCTTACCTAATGTATATAACTAGTTTTCTACCTTACAACTAGTTTTCTACCTTACCAAATTACCTTTACTACCTACCTACCATTAATAATTCATGGGATCAAATAATTTTGATAAAATTAATTACTTACATAGCCACAAGATATCCCAAAGAAAGAACCAAATGCCACCATCACAATTGATTTTCAAAACAACTTTTTTCCATAAACTTTTCCATTGATTGTAAAAATGAATTATCTAAGGGTGGCATATTCACTGTAATCTTATGAGTAATATTTTGGAATATTAAATGATGTCATCAAAGCAAACACTTAAATGCATAACATGTGTGTTCTATGCATATCTTCAATTGTGTTTTTATTAAGGTTTGATATTGTGTTTTTATTTTGGCACTCTTTTCCTTTCAAATGTCTTAAGGTTAGAAACATTGTTGGAAATATGTTTTTAATGTTCAAGTTTACCATTATGTTTTTAGTCAGATTTTATTTTCTTTTCAAGGTATTGAGGTTAGATATATTGATGGAAGTGTGTTTTTTCTTGGGTCCGCCATTGCATTTTCAAGTTGTGAAATCAAAATTCTAGTTGGTCTTGAGTTTGGATACATTGTTATACATTAATAGAAAAAATATCTTTTGTGATTTGTTTTATGCAACTACATGTGTCACATCTAACTAAAAACATTTACATACAACATTTTTTAGTTGCTTATATGGCATGTTTAAGTTGCATAAAACAATTCACAATAAGTAGTTTTTCTAGTGAAAGATAGGTCTTGTGTAAAAGAGTAATGCACAATGGGTTTGATCAATAGTGAGCAAGATGGAAAAAAAGAGATAAAATTCATGCACAAACAAACAAGAGACACATTGGTCAATGGCCAAACAAGCAAACATTTAGAGCCTACACATGTCTTGGCAAGGATGGAGGAACAAAAATATGTGGAAGAAAGGGTAATGCAAGGAATAAAAATCCTAAACAATGGCACTACACAACTTCAACTAATGATGCAAACTACAAACAATAGGAACATATTCTAGAGTTCATGATTTTGCAGGACATTTCTATGAACTGCCAAAATGCACACATATATCAACATCACAATATTTAGGTTTTTTTAAAAAAGTGATTTGGCTAAAAGAAAGGAAGATGGATAATTGTGTGGTTTCAAAATATTGGAACCTTTTCAACAGATTCCTAACACAACTTGGGGCAACTTGTTTGTCAATGGGTACTACATCTATTTCCTAGATATTAACTTATTATTACTAGATGGGTTGTTGTTTACAAAAGGATTTTAAGTGGAAATGTAAACATTGTCCCACTACTTGCCAATGTGTTGCCATCTATGTTGCCATCTCCACCTATGAATTTTCCATAACTTGTGTTGCCCTTATAAAACAAACCTTAAGTAATTGCGGGTTGAAGCAATTTAGAAGTTGAGGGAAATGGGATTTCCATGGAAAATGAAAGAACTCCAACAAGCTCAAAGGTGAAAGGTAGAGAAAATTTCATCAACCTTATGGATATTAAAATTACATTGATAAGTAATGGACAAATAAGGAGAAGAAACACTTCCATAACACCTCCATGAAGTGTATAAGTTTGTTGATTAGCGGATGGAGAAATAGAAAGCTAAACAAGGACACAATTACAATGTAATGTCTTTAGATTTGTTGCAATGACATTATCAACTCTACCTATTGATAGTAGAAAGGAAGAAAGAAACCAACAACCCATTAAAAGTGTTTTTATAACCTTTGATGTTGATTTAGAAGAAATGGGAGACACATCATGGGTCATCAACGACGAGAATCATTTGAAGTTACTAAGAAAGAGAAAACTTGAAAACTTGGAAAATGAGCCAGTAGATTACTTCCTTATAGCTTGCATTAGAGGAGTTCAATTTTGTGATTACTCAAAGGTGGATTAGTTGAAGTTGGAAGAGTATGTAATTATTTGATCGATAGAAGAAATAAAAAATTAGGGATTGATTGTTCAAATGTCGACTTGTGCAAAACTTGACATTCCATCCATTAATGAAGATGTTCAATAGTGGGGACATTCTAGAAGAGAGTATGAACTTGTGGCTAGCTAGACCTTTTTGGAAAGAGTGGTGCATTTGGAAAAAGTCATAGCAAGAAATCATATTAAAGATCCCAATTTCAATTTGGCTAGGACAATTTTACAAACATTTGGAGCCAATGAGGTTGACATAAATGAATTCAAAAATTTGATTGAAACTCCATCATTCATGAATTTATCAACCTTTGCAAATGTTGTGCAACTCCAAAGTGAAGTCATAATGCATGTCACAACCCCACACTCCCGAAATGGGGACTTCGGAGTCCTTCGGGACTCCCAAAACTTTAGAGTTCGATTGCAGGGGTCAGAACACCTCACCTTGAAGCGTTCTTCATGTCATTGGAAAGATATTGAAATGTAGATGTCGAAAATGGCCTTGCATGAACCATTTGGACATTTGCAGCACAAGTTATGGCAAAAAGAAAGGTCGGGAGTCAAACTAACAGTTTGACTCCCAACCACTAAAAGTCAAGAATTGACCCGATCCCGGTGTGTGCACATGGAGTGCGACACACCATTGAAAAGCTCTTAACAAGAGCTACAAGTTTGCTTTAGATCTCATCCAAATCCGAGGTCTGAGCAAAGAGTTATGAACCCATGAAGTCTTGGGAGTCCAAACCGAAACAATTTTGGGACTCCTCCTAGGGAGTCCCGGGACAAAAAGCCATTCAGATGTGGGTGCGTGGAGTAACGCAGAGAATACTATGTAGGGGAAGGTGATCGCTTCCCCCGAGTCCAGGCCGTGGTGAGTCTTGTGAGTCTAGAGTTGCCGTGGTGAGAATGCGAACTAACCAACTTGTTGGTTGGTTTTATGCATGTTCGAGTGAATAACTAAAGCTTGTCCTTCTTCCTAGTCCCATCTCTGAACTTCAGCTCACCCCTTTACCCCTTTTAGTGCTAAAAGCTGGGAGTGTGCCTTCAAGTCCCCACAATTCTATTGTTATAGAAACCAAGGCCCACCCTGGGCCTAACTTGAGACTTGGGAGCGTGTCAACGCATGGAGAGGAAAAACTTTTAATTATTAGGGAAAGAGTGGAGAAGTCCCTTATGGACTATTATATATTCTTCTTACACAAAAATATATTGTTTCCATTTTTATTTTTTTTGGACAACACAAAAAGGATTAAACAAAGAAGAATCAAAGTGTAGAAAAATTGAAGTATCCCACATTTTGTGACATGTAGTAGGAAATTGCAAATGAATAAATCACCTATGATGTGAAGGTTGATTTTGTGCTAGCAAATCGGGTGCCTAAGAGCACTACAATTGACTTCAAGGGCCTTCACAATTCCTAGTTTACAAATTCTTGGAAGTAATTGTGGAGATCACCATTTGTAATTTTTTTTTGCTACAATTATAACCACAAATCTACATGTGTTAACTTGGATGATTTGCAATATACCACACAACTTAACCATGTGTGGAAGGGTGTGAATGGATGTAAACATATAATATATATTTTTAATACCTAAAACATGAAAGGAAAATCTTCCATCCATTGAAAGATGAAGATGTCATAAAACAAAAAAAACAACTCAAAATGGTAGAGATGGTGGGACATCTAACATGGTAGATATCTATCAACTAAATTGAAGTTAATAGGTCCTTTACTTTTTCAACATTACTAATGTTGTTGATGCCACACCCAAGTCCATGGACTTAACCCAAGGGGTGGATCCAAAATTAAGATCAAATTTGATTCATGAGTTTAAGCTTTGTTAGTTGGGGAAGTGGAATGTACTGTAAAAAATGTAAAAATTCTAGCAAGTTGCACAAGAGATGATTGAAGTTGTTATATTTGACATTGACTTTGTCATGGTTTTAGGTAAAGGAAATCACTTGGGAAAGTGTAATACAAAGAAAAACTAATGCAATAGTGTGAAAGAATTTGTTCAAAGATCAAGAACTCATTGGAAAGTCATTGAAGGTAGGATTCACAAAAGTTATTGATGGGGTTGAAGTGGGCTAGAACAAGAAGGAAGAATTTTAAAAAGCTCTAAAAATGTTCATTTTAAAGAAATTGAATTTTTTTTTTTCAAGGTCACATGTGTGTGATTACTTCAGGGTAATTTTGATAAGTAGTCACATATACACAATCAATCCCCACACACTAGAAAAACATGTTCAAAGTAGTGGTGAAGAAAATGTTGTTTTTTAAATGTCATAATTTGTATGTCTTTGTAACAAGGTTATAATTTTTTAGGAAAACCTCAGTCATGGTGGATTTGTTTCTTGGTAGAGATGGGAACTCATGTATCCAATCCTCCATGTGCTTTTCAATGTTATACCTTCCATTGTACAAAGATGAAAAAACAGTGATGAAGAAAATCAACTACTTTACATTTGATACCACATATGGCCAACCATGAAGATGATTTCAAAATTGGCAAGTTGTTTAGCAAATGTGTTGTCCTTTATGTATAATGGGAAATCATGGTTGAAATTGTAGTCATCATTTTGATATATGTGATAAATTGGCCACTTGGATTTCCAAAAGATTTAGCATTATTTAAATTATATTAGGTTTTGAAGATTGTTGTCAACTTGTTTTTGTTCCATTCAAATGTTGTTGTTTAGAGTTGTTTAATTTGTTTAGAAGGATTATTCTCCTATGCAAATGTTGGTTAACTTAGTTGTTTTTTCTCCTATTGCATCTTTGAACATACAATCAAAATTGTAGTTCTTGATGCATTTGGTCATGTTTAATATGAAACGAGAACATGTTTTTGGGATGGGCTTATAGGTAAACTTAGGCCCTTGCACTTGAGCCATTTTTTACAAAGATTGACAATAACGAATGAAATATGCAATAAAGAGTTGTAAGGAATCTTTGCAAAATATGTATAGATTCCTTCACATATAGCTATGAAATATAATTTATTATTATCGTTGATGGATGAGGAATCCCTCACATACCTATGTCTTGATGCTTGACAAGAAGTTTAGTGCTTGCCATAATAGAAAAATTCCACCACAATCTTAGCCTATTCTACCTACCAATGTCAAAATTTCAAATATAGACCACAACATCAACAATCCTTCAAATGAAGAAAAAAGACCAATGACCCTCAAGATGAAAAAGAATTAAAGTTTTTTTACAATTCTTGCACATATATGCTCTAATTTATGACAAGCGGGTTGACAAGTCTAGTTTGCATGGTCGATTAAATTTTTGTCAAGTCACATTATCGATGGTATCAACCTTTCCACCTTTAATGTTAGTGCCATAATAATAAACATATATGAGTAGTTTAAAATATTTTCTTGGAATCATGGAACAATCATTTAGGGGTTTTAATCTAATATGTTAAAAGATTTATGATTTGTCAATTATACAATTTGAAAACATGGCAAAAGATGGCAACGAATCAAAATGCAACAAAAGTAAATTGGGTTTCAATTGATTATTCACATCCATTCTTCTTTTTATTCTTAGCATTTGGCCATGAAAAACTTCACCATCATTGTGGGTCCTCAATCTCAATTACCATTTCCAAGTTACTTGTTTTTCCACATGCCATGTCCATAAATCTTGATCTTTTATAAGATTTGAAGTCCTAATTGTTACAATGTAGGCAAACATATATAATATTTGTTGTCACACTTTTTTTTCCAAACAAAAAAATTTTCACATTATGATCTGAAACATAAGTTCCATAATTCTTAAATTTGTACCTGCAAATGTACCAATTATTCCCACATTGAATTTCACTCTCAAATTTACATAACTTCACACAATACTAATAAATTGAAATATATCATGGATATTTACTTGCTCCACTAAAAGCCAATATGCTTCGATGTTCATTGGTCATGCACCTTCTAAATCTATATCTACCAACTGTATGTGGTATTTTGTTGCAATGTGACAATAACATGTGAAGTAATAATGTAACAATACCACTTTACAACATTCCTCCCTTCCTTCCCTACCTCATATGCCCTATCTTTAACAATTTCAAGATCCATATGAAGAGGAGAAACCTTTGTCATTCTTTCCACTTCATTTTGATTATGTCCAACACCTTCCATTCTTGGCATCCAATTGGATCCCTATCATGAACACTAATGTCCATGGGTACTACATTGATGTGTTCATCATATACATCTACAAGAAATGTTGTATCAATCTAATAAAAACCATTACGTATTACAAGATGCATGAATATTTGTTATACATAAAAAAGTAATTTCATGATTTCTTCCCCACCTTCATGTTTTGCAATGTTAAATTCCATTACATTGTTGTTAAAAATTGTATTATTAAAAAAATGTAATATTCAAATGGACAAATTCATGTAATGCGAAGGTTTTTGTAGTTGCTTATCAATAAGAAGCAAAAAGTACATGAAACACATCATTAGACATATAAAACAATTTCTTGCACATTCATGATTTATGATATATTAAGGCCCATTTCACCCAATTTTTATTTGCCAAGCAACATGTTTCCTTTTTCCCCTATAACCATTTCCTTACATGCAATTAATGATAAAAAAACTACCGCTAGCTTTTAAATTGCAAAATTTCCAATAGCCAATTGCATCCAATGAATCGCATTAATGGCCTCAGGCTTCCAAACAATAAGTATAAATGGTTTAAAAAGCATACCCTTGTAAATGTTCATATATACTCTTGAAAATATTTAGCAAGAACATGGCTTGTTTTTTCACATCCATTTTTGTTTATCCTCCTCTCACCCTATTAAGATACCAAAGGCCCACATACTCATCTACCACATCTTATAGTATAGTAAGAACATTGATGGGTGTAAGCATGGTGAAGTATGCCATTGGTCATCCTTATAGACAAGGAAAAATAGATTTGGAATCTTTTGCATTTTAAGCATTTTAATCATGCTGTAAATTTTGGGAGGTGCTTGTCACATTAAATAAACCATATATTGTCATTCTTAATGTATGTTACTACTTTCACACATTTATGCAAGTTTGTTACTCTAGCTGTTATTGCACATTTTCCAAATCAAAATATTCAAATGATGTGTTACTAATGTTTGAGCCATTATGCACTTTGATACACATGTTTTGGAAGTTGAAGTTTTAGATTATGACATTGTAAAACTCCTCAAAAGTAAGTTCTCTATAAACTTAGATTTGACATCTGTGAGCCATGGATTATAGCTCAACAATTAGTTAAGCTTTAGTTCCTTAAATTTCCTTAGTACTAATGATTTGAATGCTTATAAACCTTCAAGTAGCGATTATTAAAAAGTTGAATTAGTTTTTGTGATATTTCTAGGCATAGAGTAATTTTTTATTTCAGTGGATGAAACGCTTAATTAGTTTAGGACCTAGTAAACCTTTTAAAGTACATTATCCTTTTTAGTTTGTAGAGAAGGGGAAGGGGATGTAGAATTAGATGTGATTTATTGATATATAGGGAATACAAGCCCATAATTAACGATATTTTGCATGACAAGGTTGAGTTAGTCTGTAGAATGATCTTCAAGCACTAATGATGTACTTATAGGATTTTTAGGATGTAGTAATAATACATCTTTATTTAGTTTCACTTCTATTAGACTTTGAAATAGAATAAAAATCAAACTTAAGTAGCAACAGTTTCGTTTGAGTAGCTTCAAGTGAATTACAACTGAATAACTGACTAAAAGGATAGATCACAATTGTAAAAATTCTAGGATACGACGAATGGTGCGAGTGAGGTACTCGGCTCGATGCTCAAGGGGAAGTGGGTTGATCGGGCCTCGTAGCCAACGATAATGGCCGTCACCGGGAACCCACGTTCGACAATGGAGACGGACATCATCATCTTCGCACTGGCACTCTTCAAACCTTTCTGGCGCGGCTCCACGAACAGGAACAAATTCTAGGTAAATTGCTAAGGCATGTGGGTTGGGAGAGAGTCGACGATCCCATACCGAACGAGCAACTCAAGTGTGCACCACTCTTCTGGGCGGTTCTTCTTCGCGCGGCTGTTGAGAAACATCCAAGTCGAGCGGTGCTTCTTCAAGCTCTTCTTGTTGTATGGGTGTGACCGGAAGATTTGAAGGCGTAGCGTCGTCGTCCGCCATGACTAGTTGCGCCTGCATCAACAAAAACCAAGAAAGTAGTATGAACAAGGTGATACTGGAGTTTAGAAGGGGTCAAGGCCTTTTTATTTAACAAATTAGGATAGGCGTAAGGTGTGGGAATGACGGCGGAACCTCATGAAAACTTGAACACCCTAGATCCAATGGATTCATCAAACCCTAAATTCAACGGTGGATTTAGAAGTATGTGAGAGTTTTTTGTGATGTGAATTGTAATTCCGACTTATTATGTACTACATAGTTAATTAGTGCATAATAAAGTAAATAGGTAGGTACTATCAAAGGAGTAAATGGTACATGGAAATGTTACTTCAACCATTGAAGTAGCCAAGTAAGAACTCAAGGATTTTTCTTTGTTACTACCGATAAATTATCCTAATAGTTAGTTACTTGAAGTAATTAGGATGAAGAAGTAGGATGTGAGGGTCAACGGACGGAAAATATAAGGATCAAGTTCAAGAAGATTCATCAAGATATCCAAGATAAGGGGGAGGATGGATCCTCGAATCCCATTAGTCATGAGGATTGTCATCCTCTTTGATTGGAGGATGGAATCTCTCTTGTGGTTCATTGGGCCCAAGGATTCTCATCCTAATTTCAAGTGGATGGCAATTAATTCTCAAAATCTCATTGGCCCTTGAAGGATGAGGAAGCCATTGATTGGTGCAAAAGGATTTGGAAGCTCTCATTGGACAAGAGGAACAAGCTCAAAGGGTCATGGAGGCTCACCAAGGAAGGGGGCATTGTGTGTATGTGGAAAAGCAAGAAGGAGGAGGAGGAGGAGTGTGAGGGATTTTGGTTGTTAGTTCTTAGGTGTGCAAGAATCAAGCATGGAGGGAATGTGTGCAAAAATCAAGCATAGAAGGAGTGTGTGTAAGAATTAGGCATGAAAAGACTTTGTGTAGCAAGTACTTGTTGCGAAGCCTCTGGACTTTGGTTGATTAATTATTTCTCACAAATCCACCGTTGGATTTGTGTCAAAATTGAATCAATTTTAGTTTGCAAGATGTAAAAGCTCCTTACAAAAATTCAGCATCATCGGCATTGTTGTGAGGGAGTTGCAGGTGTTGGAAGTAGAGGGTGTTGAAGTGGGTTTCATGGAATGATTTCCGTGGGGAAGCCTCTGGACTTTTGGTTTGATTAATTTTTTCTCTCAAATCCACCATTGGATTTGTGTGAAAATTAGATCAGTTTTAGTTTGCAAGATGTAAAAGCTCGTCACAAAAATTCAGCATCATCGGCTTTGCTGTGAGGGAGTTGCAGGTGTTGGAAGTAGAAGAGGTTGAATTGTTGTTTTTTTTATCTTCTTTCCTAAATCTAAGCAAGTGGTTTTTAGTTTCGGCTTAACTTTTGGTCAAAGACATAAATAAAAAATAAATAATGAATAAAATCATGAGATTTGGACACAACGCAATAAATCTTTAGTGAAATTCATTATTTATCTTGAACCATTTACTTGTTAGACTACAACTACATAGTAGTTCCATTTCGAACCGGGTTTTATGTGAGTGCATACGTTAGTGGTGAAGGTGTGTAATAAATACTCACAACATCCAAAACATCTATTTGATATGATACTAAAGTGCATTGCATGTGCTTAATTCATTGAAAGTCCCTTTCAAAATGCAACATATCAATGAAATTTTCAAATGAAAATTTTAAAAACTACTTTCAATTTACTTTATCACAACTAGACAATTTGGCAAATTTTGTAAAGTAGATTGAAAGTAGGTTTTAAAAAAGGTTGATACAAAATTTGAAACTTTCAAAAACTTCAACATATCACATTTGATGCCCTCATGTAGTTCAAAAGGACAACTTCATAAGGCATCACCTATATTCTAATTTACTTGTCACAAATTTGTGTTTTTTTATTCATGAGGACTACTTTTTTAGTAAACTTTAACATGCTTTCGCCTTGATGTGAATGACTCTCTCATGTAAGGATCATCCATGTCCAAGATTTTAGCTTCTTCCATAGCTTTGAAACAATTCTTATAATAGAACATAACTTTCTCCCATAGATGCTTCCACTATTCCTCTATCTTGTGCCCACATATTTCATGTCACAAATATGATATTTTTTACCAAAATCTAACATGGTAGTTGCTTTACACCTTGATGGGCAATAGGATATCATGTGAATTGTTTTTTGAAAATTCCATATTGAAAGTATAAAACACATGTATTAAAATATAATACTTAATTTTTTGTAAATGAATTTGAAACATAAATGTTTTGTATCCCAACCCTTGCATGTGCATGAATGCCATGCATGATTAGTTTATCATAGGCTCCATCATAAACCACAATCATGTTTAAGATAAGCCTTAACAAACAATTATGTGGTTAAGAAATTCAAGTGGATTGGTGCGAATATATTCCACAAAGATTAAATTTTCATTAGTGCAATGTACAATATGAAATACAACATGATAATTCACATGGAAATAGTTAAGATTGTATGACTATACAATAAGCCATGGCTTGTGTGTCATTGTATTGTGCTCTTCTTAATTGCCTTCTTTTTTTTCATTGGTCATAATGGTATGCTAAAATGATTCTTAAGGCAATTATAACACCATGTTTAGGAATTTTATAATTATGTCTTGCCAAACTTTTGTGTACATGTTTTATTCCCCAATTCATTCCATTTAAATCCATTAGAAATAGACTATTGATGATGGAAGATAACTCCTCTTCTCCAAGATGAAGGTAAACATAAAATTTTTGTCCCAATGCTTTTGTCATTTATCATTTCAATTGTTGTGGGTGTTTTACTCCAAATGATGTGGTTATGTCCTTTAGGAAAACTTGTTCCCTTAACATTGTGTGCACATAGTCCACAATGTCCACACCTCCATGCTCCATGGTTTGCATGGAAATTTTGTACATTTTGCACAATACAAAATAAAGAATTCTAGAGCATTTCAATACCAAGACGTTTTTGTTCATTACACGTTTAGGTATTGTGACTTACACTTTCAAAAAATGACTTGGAATGTTTTATCAACTTGTCATAATCAACAACATAAGCATTAAAACCTTGATATATAAAGAATTTAGAAAAAGATTCATAGATTAAATTAGCTTCAAAAGTTAAACATAATGGTACTACTTAAATGTACAATTTTCATAAAATGTAGGGTTTGTACATTGCATAAAAGCATGAAAGCCATGTACTAGAAGTGATAAACATAGAAAACATTTGTGAAATTTTCAAATTACAGTTCAAATATAACGTCAATTTTACATTATGGAATTTAATTCACAAATTTGCTATATTGTAATACAAAACCAGATGGTGAAAACCCTTTAAGGTGTATCACACAAGATGAAAAAGGCCTAACCTTTACTATATTCCTTTTTTACCCTATATTTTGATCTTCATAAATAAATAATGAATCAAAAGTTGTCAAAATTTTCAAAAGGATTATAGTTTAGACCATTACAATTTTAAATTCCATGGTAATCATCCAAAAATGTGTTTTTACATGGTAAAAAATGACTAGGTAAAAAAGAAAAAAAAAGATGACACTGTGACAAGATTTTGGCACACCTTAAAAAATTTGCACCCAAATGAAAACACAAGTAAAAAAACAAACCAATTGTGAATCTACTTTTAATTTGCAAATTCATTGAAAAATGGGACCCACCTACCCATGAACAACCTTAAGTTCTTAATTTCAAATACAAAGCATCGGAAAGACCAACACCTTTTCTTTTTTAAGGAAAAGTTGAATGATTCACCATCAACATGGCATTAAAAAGCAAAAACATCAAATATGTCAATACCAATGTTCCAAATGCAAAAAATAGTAGAAATGATTAGAATTGACACACTTAATACAACAAAAGTGTCCCTATATGCCAAGTGAATTCATTAGATTTTGAGTGAATTCACTGGTTATAGTGAATGGGACCTAGTAAGGACATAGTGAATTCACTAGTTTAATGAATGTGGCTAGTGAATTGCACCCACATTTTGTAATAATGACATGTGCAATAAGAAGACACAACCCTTAAAAGCCTTAAAATTGCTACATTTGATGCCCACCAACCTCGTAAAGAACCATCAAAAACTCTTCTTTTGACATACCAAACACCAAAACCCTTGTCACATTCATTCCTCTACATAAAAGTTAATCGATTAGCCATCATTGGATCCAACATGTGACAAAAAATCAAAAATAACATAATATACTTAAAAGTTCCATTGAGAAATGCAAAGCCCTTTATATGATGTTGAAGGTTTTGCCACCATTGGTGATTCTATGCATGGGCAACCCTAATGAACATGACAATTCTAAAGATACATGTTTTAACATACTTGTAAGGGCATACAATAATTTTAAGTTGGGATTATTATCAAAAGTGAAATGATAATGATCTAACCTTGGAAACAAAGGACCTAGACTAAACCCTTAGTTAAAATGACAAACATGATTCCAACCTTAAACACTTTGGCTTTTGGTAAGAGGTTTTTGGCTTAGGGTTGGAATCAACTTTGGTATCTTGGTTGAAGTTAAAAAAATTTA
Source organism: Sphagnum tenellum (assembly GCA_963921925.1). Lineage (NCBI taxonomy): Eukaryota > Viridiplantae > Streptophyta > Sphagnopsida > Sphagnales > Sphagnaceae > Sphagnum > Sphagnum tenellum. The sequence goes on from OY998149.1 coordinate 6,273,383, forward strand.
ACATCTTGGGTATAGTTTTAAAGCCATGTCTCATTAAATAGCTCTTTTTATATTTTAAAACATTATAATCCAATGTATTTTAACTTGTGGTATAATCATTTTTGACTTGTAGTTTAAGCATTTTGGCTTGTGCTTTAATAGTTATCATTTGTGGTATGAACATTTGGGCATGTGGTTTAAACATTTTGTCTTTTAGCCCAAGGAATTGTAATATTCTTAAACACTTTGACTTATGGTCCAAATAATTTTGGTAAGTGGTTTAAGCATTTTGGCTTGTGACTTAAGGACTATTATATTTTTAAACCTTTTGGTTTGTGGTCTAAGCATTTTTCCTTATCGCTCAAAGACTATAATATTATGAAGCATTTTGATTTATGGTCTAAGCATTTTGGCTTGTGTTCTATGCATTTTTACTTGTGACTTGAACATTTTGACTAATTTCATAACTATTTTGGCTTGTGGCCAAAGGTTATAATATTTTAAAGCATTTTGACTTATTAGATCTATGCATTTTAGCTTATTATGGTGTAAACATTTTGGCATATTAAGGTTCATACAATAAATTATAGTGCTTAAAATCAAAAGAGTGACCACTCCTTAAAGACAATTGACCATGGGAACAACACATGACATAATCTACTCTTTCAATCATTTGTTGTGGTCTTAAGGCTTGAAGAAGAATATTTTTAATTCATAAGAAAATTGCACCTCACATATTTTGGCCAACAAGATCAATTTCTTAATCATCATAAGTGTAATAAATAACAAGCATAGGTCAAACACGTAATTATTTGAAATATAAGTATAATTTTGAAATTATGAAACATATTATTTCTAGCTTGATGTTCCAAATTAGGCCAAGAGTTTATATCTCAAGAAAATATCAATGTTTTTCCATAGGATTTTGGCACAAGGTTATAATATTCTTAAGCACTTTGGCTTATGATTTGAGCATTTTAGTTTGTGGTCCAAGCATTTTGGATTTTAGCTTTGGGCAAGAGCATTTAAGCCTATGCTTGGCATCTTTCCTTATCATATGGCATACGATTCTACTTATATTATTGTTTGACCCTTTTGGTGTTCCATAAATAACACTTGTAGACTCCCCATTTCTCAAAGGGCGCATGGACACTTCATTGCCCTAGCTGACATGTGGAAACAAGGCTTGGTGGAATCTTCATTTGTGTGTATGACAATCATCACTTAGTTCGCTTGAGAGAGAATATCTGATATGGGCTGCACAGTATCGAAACCTTGTTCACAGGTGCAGAGAAATTGATGGTGGATACTAGAAAAGATCTAGAGATGCTGTGCATAGGGTACATCGATAGTATAAAGTCGAATGTCTGTAGTGACTTGTAGATTTAACTTGGAGCTATAAGCTGGCTGAGGTTTTGCTTGGAAGTGAACCCATGAGGAGTAGGAAATTGTTGTTTTCCAGGTAAAGTTTGGCAGTTTTGACAGGCCCATGGTGTTTTGATATTTTAATAAAAGTCCACACCAACCCCACAATCTGCAAAGTGCCTTTGCATGAATGGCTGTGGGAGGGAGACACACTGACCCTACACTTGTGAGGCAGCTCTTGCCAAAGGGGCCCATTCAGTCAGTCTTAGCAGCACTGCATGCAGGGACATCGTGGGATTCGTATAAACTTCTTATATAAATTATTTATGGGAACAAGCCGGGCTAACTCAGGTCTGAATGTGAATGCATGGGTACTTTATTAGTCTCAGTTGGGTAATTGGTATGCGAATCAGTTGGGTTTGGGTACTTTAATTCTTGGTCCTACTAGTGTGATGTAGGATGATTTGTATTATTTAGCTTGAGTGCATCCAAAGTTGAATTAAAAGAAGTAAAATCGAGTGGGCCTCATTGATTTGGCTGATGAAAAGAACATGCTTTCAAAACTTGGGACATTCTCAAGATGAAATAGATGTAATATTTCGATTTGGTTCACCTAGGGAGACTAAACAAACCGTGGCAAACTCTCGCAGTGCTCTAGAGTGGGTGCCCCTTATTTTGAGAATACAGCTGCCTAACAACTGTAAATTATGACATGAATCGTGAATTAAACAATTGTAGAATAGTTGATGAGATACACCACAAAACTGCCAAAATAAACCCCTGAAGGGAAGGGTAAAGAACAAGGGGAAAGGCATAGACGTGTTGCGACTGGACTGTTGTACTGCCACGTAGATCGGCTTCCACTCTTCATCTGCACACGTCTCCACAGCTTCCATAGCATTCCGACACCCTACAGCATCTTTGCGCACTGTCGCATTCCGCCGTTGGAATTCGCCTCTTACGCAACTATAATTATGGTGCGCTGAACTAGTAGCTTCTCATTACAACCACTGCGAAGAGGCTTGCTAGGTGGCTTTGTTTTGGAGCTCTAGCGTGTTGAGAACTCAGAGTGAACTTCGTACGTTGTTGTTGGGGGCGGCCCGGTGAGTAGTGAAGAACCTTAGAAGCTAATACGATGAAGGTTGCAGTGGGTCAAGCTAATGAATTTTCAGCACCCGATGCTTTGAAGGGTGCTCTAGCGGAGTTTATCTCCCTCTTCCTCTTTGTCTTCATCGGCGTTGGCTCCGTCCTGTCTTACGAGAAGATCCATGTTGGAGAAACCGATGCCACTGGTGTTCTGCTGATCGCGCTCGCGCACGGGTTCGCGCTGGCCGTGTTGGTGGCGGCGACGGCTAACATCTCCGGCGGGCATGTGAACCCAGCGGTGTCTCTGGGTCTCGCATTGGCAGGGCAGATCACCATCATCAGGCTCGTGCTTTACTGGATTGCGCAGCTGCTGGGTGCAATTGCGGGAGCTTGGGTGCTCCAGCAAGTGATCACGGGTGAGATTGTCGCCATTCACACGGTTGGAGCTGGGGAGTCTCTTTGGGGAGCGGTGTTGATCGAGATCGTGCTCACGTTTGCTCTCGTGTTCGTGGTGTTCGCTACTGCCGTGGATCCCAACAAGGGCTCCGTTGGAGCAATTGCACCCCTAGCGATCGGTTTCACGGTACTCGCCGGCATTTTAGTGGCAGCTCCCTTCAGCGGTGGATCTTTGAACCCGGCTCGTAGCTTGGGGCCTGCCGTTGTTGCCTGGAACTGGACCCACCAGTGGGTGTACTGGGTTGGCCCTTTCATCGGCGCTGCGCTCGCCGCTTTGATCTACGACGGTTTTTTCTTGAGCCCGCCTCCGGCTCCAACTAACACTCATACCGTTGTCAGATCAGAATATAGCTAAGCGAACTACTCTATCTTTCGTTTTGCTGATCATTCTGCCCGTTCTGCATGAATTTGTGTTCGCTTACGGCTACGAGCTGGATGCAACTTGAGACGTCTACTGAGAGACTGAGAGAATCCTGGGAGGTAGCATTTCGCTTGTCTCAGAAGATCACACTAATCATAAATGTGTAAATCGCTCATAATTGTCTGCGTTTCTGAAGTTACAACTAATAAACTACCACCATTTGTGTATACTGGTTTTTAAATTATAACAACCGCAATTTTATGCCTTAATTTCGATTCTAGTTTATGATTTGAAGCACGTCTTCTTATGGCTTATTGCAACTTTGTTACGGGGCGTTTGCAATTTCCTTCAATTCACTTGAGGGCACGCTCTTTGATGAGGGTGTAATAAGGAATGAGGCTCAGGTGCAGAAAATGACTGAAAATTGTCGTACTTATATACCAAATCCTTTTTAGAGATTACTTGACTGTAAATGGGTGTCAAACCTCTTTCCATAGTCCAAAATTGATATTTAGCTGTCCATGGGGACAGTCATATCTAATAAAAGCCAAGAATGTTATGTACAAACCATCACTACATACGATCCCAATTCCCAATTCTTGTTTTCTCCCAATTTTGTGGTTTCAAAATTTTGACGAATATTTTCAAGATTTTCATAATATAAGTCCAATTTACTTCTTTTTTTTCAATTTTTCTTGTTGCCCAGTGGCAGAAAGTTTGCAAAAAGGCATGCTGGTGTAAATTCCCCAAAACCCCAACTTGCTTGGCATCTAACCAAAATTGCACTCTTGTTACTTTTACCATAGCTCGTACATTGCATGCTCCTCCTCATTAACCACGGAACAATGTAACATTGAAAAGCAAAATGTATCCAGTGGAATTAACCCTACCGCTCAAAGCTCTAGCTTCCTCATCCCACTAGTAGCCATTTTGCATTCACAAATTGAAGTTCCAACTTCCTCTTCAATGTCTAAATTGCCCTTCTATTTGTCTTACACTGATGCCACAATTGAAACTACAAATGAAACCTTGTTCTTGATTTACATTAAAGTCCCAACTACAATTGCCACACGGGCAAGTTACATGGTGTAACTACATGTAATGTGATGTGCCATGCCCTATAATGCCATGGTAGGTTGACTGTGGGTGTCTTGCTACCTGACCTTGGTGAAACTACAATGTCCACATATTATCCATATGAGGAATCTTCGAAATGCAGAACATCGAAATTTATATGTTGTAAAAAAAGAAACTTTAATTGTTTAAAGAATAAAGGGTACGCTAATCTAGAGAACCATAATGTATTTCTCAAACTTGTTGAACGAAAGTTTTGTTCATTTCTTTGCTTACAGAAAAGAAAGCCACCTTTCCCCAGATTTTCATTGCACATCGATTTCTCTACACTTGTATCTCATTTTCACGAGGTGTTTCATCCTGCAATTCAAAACTACAGAATAAATCTGACAATAATTATGCTTAGCCTAGTTTAAAAGAAAATGGTTGAAGCTTTGCTATCTGGAATTTATACTGGGGTTGGTTGCAATTACTGTCTAGATAACATTACCAACCATTGAATAAGTGGTACCACGTAAAAAATCTCATGAAAATCCCATGTATGCATTTCATCTATGTTGTGGCCTCATCCCATGTATAAATGTCAACCATTTCATGCAGTGAGATCCACATGCAACCGCTAGGCGATTTCAAATTTCATCCCAATTACAAACAAATTTCATTCCAAATCTCATCCGATTTTATACCCTGTTTCGAACACTTGTCACTGAAATTTTTTTCAGTGGTCTTTTCGTAGTGATAGGGCTTTAGTGTTCAAACAGGCCACAATCTACATATCTAACCCTCAGCAAGAGGAGAGCATTGTTCTACTTCTAAACTGGTTCTTCAGCTTTTCATTTAAAAAAACATTCCTTCTCTTGTCACATTTAAATTATTTCTTTCGCACTATTTGTGTCCAGCTATCGTTTCCAGAGTTACTTTGGTAAGTCATTGTCCTGGGGCATAACCCTAAACAGAAATGGACCGTAACACGTGGAAGGTATTTTGCAAGCGCAGAAAAGAAACCTAATAGGATATGGGTGCCCTAAAACTAAAAAACCCTCACATGTCTTAGGTTTTGTGAACGAAGCACTGGAACCGCAACTTTGGTACATTTTGGTTTGTTCGGACCAGGGACATCAGATTACGGGTGGTGATCTTTAAAGAATGGTCAGCAAGGCCTGTAAGCCGCTATGCCGAACGAGACCTTTCCTGTATCGTCATTGTCCCTAATCGCCTGTACAAAGGGCATAGGTACTCTCTCACAATCAAGGTGCGTGCACACTGCACATTATTAGGACATCAGCTCAAGGAATTGTCAGCAAGGACTACAAATCCATTATGCCGAACGAGACCTTAGTTTGCATCTTCATCGTCCCCTCCAGCGCATTGAACAAAACAATAAATGGCCCGATTGCAATTTAGACTACAGTTCAGCCTAACTACATATGCACGGAGCTCCGCAGAAAACAAGATAACACCACGCACAGACAACCATTTCCAGTTCCGGTCAAGACAAACCACACGATCACGACAAGATAAACTCTCACAGATTTCTAAGTAATATCAACAAAGATTACAGCGACCGGTTACCAGGTCACAATAACAAAGTTGAGATGAGGACATGTACTGCAGAAGAATGTGAAGAGCGAAGCGCCCACGTAATGCTATGTGAGCCTCTTCACGTTGGGACACGAATCCCTAAAGCAACCCGCACACCTCACATAGTCCACACTTCCTTGAAAGCCAAACAGTCTGCACAGGCAAAAGAGAGACAAAGGAAGCTACTTAACAGCTAAAAGTTGCGGCTTCGTCAGTTCCACTGATTTTTTCACGGCTACAAATACAAACAATCCCACGCTGATAAAGGACAGAAGAACAAGTTAACTAAAGATTTTCAAGAGTAGCGAAAGACGCAGGAAGAGAGATCGAAACAGAAGAAACGGGGACACACGAATCTTGCCCTCCTCGTCTCATTTATAAACAGTGATTGGGCGGCAAGGAGTTCTCATCGAGGACCGTTCGATGTGATATCTGACGGTCATGAACCGTTAGGGTTCTGGTGGAGTTTGTGGCTTGCCTTCGAAGCCCTAAACCCTAAAGCCTTGAACGAGTACCTTTTAGAACCTGGTAAGTAGATCCTTGACGATGCAAAATAGTGGCCTTTTGCGGGTTCCTCTAATCATGTGGCCCACCGTAGTGGCATTTTGTAGTTTCCCTCTAATTAGGTGGACCACCGTTATAGTCGTCAATTTTTGGCACCATAATACATATAGATAGAGCGTTGTATTTGGGTTGAATTTTCAAGTTCTGGTTCGATTTCTGGTACAATAAAAATTGGAGAATTTTGTTTGAAAGGTTCATAAGTTCTGTGTGCAAAAAATATTGATAGGCCAAAGCTTTAAGCCCTTGACGAGAGCATGGTCTAAAGTTCTTGGGCTCAATTCCAACAACTTTAGAGAGGTGAGTAAAATTTAGTGTTGGGCGGGTATCAAAAGTTGCACTCAACCCCCAAGTTATCAGGGTGGTCCTTGAATTTCATAGCCATGGTTCTCCAAAAAACTCAAAGAACCAGTTTTGATAGCCTAAGGGTCAGTTTCCACATGATTCCATGAATTCTGTTTTAAAATTTGAAATTGTGTAATTTTACATCGTCTACTATGATATTGTGATATGAGCAGTGAAATTATTCATAATGTAACCTATGACAATTATTATGATTTTCAACATGTAAACTTCATATTTTCACAGTATTTCATTTCACTATTTTGAGGATAATTTAATGATGAAAATGACCTTAGGGTAAGGTAACCATTGTTTTGAAAAAAAATTGAAAAAAAGAAAAGAAAAGATAACCACCTCCAATACCACCAGTGCTTTACAGGTTCTTTCCTAAAAGCCACCACTTCTTGGAGGTTTTTGAAATAACCGGAACCGCCAATTATTTTATTCTGATTTTTTATTTTAGTTTCCCCCAAAAAATGGGAACCAGTGGTTGTCTGATTCTGGATTATTTGACAAATCAAAAGTTTGGGTGGCATACAGACATATGCTAATTTCCGTTGGCCAGTTTACCAAATAGGATTTCCATCATATTGGAGAAAATCACGTTGTAATGCTCCTATCTAAATTATTCATGGTGTTCAGCTTTCTGAATCCTTAAATATTGTAGGCACGGTGCAATTTTTAAAAAAAGAATAAAGAACTTGAAGCCAATGCAAGTGAATTTGATTTTCTTTGATTTTTTAATTTTTTTTTGTTGTTGGACAAATCCCCAAAAAAAGTCAGTAGTGGAGGTGGCTTTATGTTTTGTGGAAAATAAACAGGATATTCTTGTTGCTGAAAAAAATAAAATGCCCTGGAGGTGAGTGGAAGGATGCTCCTCTTATACCTAATTCCTTGGCGACTTCCACTAACTATATTATTTTTAGAAAAGTTGAAATTTTCAAAAGTCCTTTTCTCAAAGAACATAATTTTGTGAATGAAAATAGAGGATATTTTTAAATATTCTGGAGTTTTAGATTTTCAACATGAAATTTTTCAAAATATTTTATGCAAAATTGCAAAAAATCATCACAAAATAAAATCACTATTTGCAGCCTAAATGATACCTCTGAAGCTTTATATCAAACAGTGATATAAACTCTAGACTATTATTGGGCAGGTATCAATTAGAATTTAAGAATTGGGCCAAGGTTTCATCCCAATTCTTTCCAAAAGAAGATTTAATAAGGTATCATCCTAGGTGATACGTAAATTGATAGGTGACCCTCTAGATATTATTTTGTAGAGACTTGAAGTCAAAAGGAATGGGTTACCTTGAGATTTTTCAAATTTTGAATAGGTTATATTGGTAAGCCATGTGGGTTTGGTTCTTAAATAAGGTTTAGAGTTTTGGACATGGGATACCTATGGGTGGAGTCTAAGTTATAGGTTAGTTAGGTTTAAGGTTTAGGATAGGTAAGGCTACTATTTTGTGTTTAGGTTTACAAGGTTTTAAGTGGTTAACAAATATACACACCACAACTATTTTGCGAGTGAAAATTGAGTTCAATAAGAAGCCTAACCACTTTCATTTGGGTTTACATTGTTACTTTTTTGCTTTTTAGTGTTTGTTCATCTCTTGCATTTTATTTATTTATCCTTATGTTGTTGGTCATGGTTTTGTAGGTTATGTTACTTGTGACCAATATTGGTGCTTTTCATAATGTATTCTAAATATATTTTTGGGGTGTTTTTCATGGAGTTGCTTGTGTATTGCTCGAGATGTTACTCATGCATTTTTTTGTGTGTTAGTCATAGTAGTGCTATTCTAATGTGTTGTTCTTGGAGTTTTCCAAATTTATTTTGGTTATTCATGGGTGTTTAAGTGTTGTGTAAAGTTGTTCAACGTTGTTTAAATGTTGCTTGGTATAGCTCATGGGTGCTTGGGTGTTGCAAGGTGGTAATTTGTGGCATGATTTGTGTTGCCATTCATTGCATGGTTCAAGGCGTTGCTCAACTCATGCTACTTCTTGTGACATGGTGTTGTTGTGAACTTGATGCATAATGCAAAATATATGCCAATGAAATCCTATTCATTGTTGTGAAGGTGGACATTTAGGAATCCTATTTATGGTGTGGATTATGGTGGTGATTGTGATGTTATTTGAATGCTATTCAAAATAGGTACCACTATTGATTTCCTTTGTGTTTTGATTGATTATGTTTTCCCCCATTTTTGGTGTTGGAATTTCCTTCTTTTCTACTTTTGTGCAAGTTGCAAGCTTAGGTGGTGCATGACGGTTTTGTTCAAGGTTGTAAATTAACAACATTGCAAATTTCAACTAAGGTATGTCTTTCAACATTTCTTAGATTTTGTTTCTTGTGTTTTTGTTGCATGTTTGTAATATGTTTGCTTTGTATGTTTATTTACTTTTGTTTTGTTTTCGTGTTTTTTTTTTGTTTTTTTTGTTTTTTTGTTTTTGTTCATATGTTTATTCATAAATTTTATTTGTTGTCAATTTGTTTGTTTGTTGTTTTTCATTTGTGCAAAATTAGCTATTGTAAACTTATGTTATGTAGTGAAAGGAAGTTGTTTTTTGCTTGCACTTCTAACAAAATCACTTTTGCACTGGTGTATATTTTCATTGGCATATATTTTGCATTATGCATCATGTGAAGATTGAGTAGTATACAATGTAGATAAATGTTTATAATTGTTTGTCTTTTTAATTCTTTAAAATAAAAATAATAATATTTTTAAAATATAATATTAAAATGGGATTGGTATATATATATTGATTTTTTCAACCCACCAAGACCATAACAAACTGACCAACATTATTGGTTTCTACTAGTTGATTATATTCAATCTTGAATTGATTCTAAAAGATAATAATGTCTAGATCAAATTCACCTCCACCATTAATAATCATGATTTTTTTTCAGAACCTCCTTCTTATAATTACAACAACGACAACAATGATAACATTCAAAAATGTGGATTGAAATGATTTAAATATGAATTCCTTGATGAAACCAATATGAAAAAACATGGGAATCAAAACATGTTTAAATGTGGAATGGAAGACAAAATCGTAGTAGAGTTCATTAGAAGGATAATGGGCATGTTTCTTTTAAAAAACCCCTTTTGTGATTTAATTTTGAGTTCATAATGCTCAATTTTAACATACAACCCTTTTCACAAAAAAATGTTCATGCATTTAATTATGTTGGGATTTGACCCTCAATGTTGTGATTATGGTCAAGCCTATTGATCTAGAACATGCAATAAATATAAACATAATTGAAATGATTTATAATCTACTTCGTTATTCAATCAAATGTGCCACTTCGATTGAAACCTTTCCTTTTTTCAAATTCTACATCATAGACACCACAATCTAAACTATTGACACGAAAAATTCTCTTACACTTGCTCAACAACAATAACACATGTTGCAAAAAACATGACCTTGAAATACAATGATCAAATGACATACACAAATTTATAAACACATTTATTTATTTATTATTTCAATTTATGATGGTCATGGTTTGATAATGATGTACAATACACACATGCTCTTTCATTTGTACAAAACAATATGCAATGGATTTGATATTCAATAGTTACATTTAGCATAAAATTTTGAAAAAAAAGATTCATATTATGTTTGTTTATAAAAGTTGTTCTTGTTTGACTTTTATATTCTTCAACACCTTAGAAGACTTGATTCAGATCTCATTATCTTAGGAGATTTTAATATCAACATCTTAAATGACAAAAAAATGTAAACTATGAACAACAAATGATAAATTTTATGAATGAATTCAAATCAAATTCCCAATTTAAGTAAAACACAACAAAGTTAGATAAAAACTAAACCACATATGCAGAAATTCACCTGAAAAAAAATTACAAATGAGATGTATTAAAAACGTATTGGCTAGATTTTCATAAGCCAACTCATGTGGCATTCAAACTACCAAATGCACTTTCACTTTATAATGAAAAACCAATATCATCTCCATTCATTTAATGTCGTCCTAAAATCATATATATTTCAAAAAGGATAAAACTTATCATGACAAAACCACTCATTCTTCCTTTTAATCAACTTTTTTGATGTTGAACCCATTGTTCACCATGGCAATCATTTTGGTAAACGTAGTCAACATCCTATGCCAATTTTATAAAACCTACCAATTGTTATAATACCTAATCACTATTAATGTTAATGGATGGGCAAGGTTTCATTCATTTTAACTCCTAGTTTGCCTATGGCTACAATACATAGTACATACTTTAAATGTAACTAGGTTGTGTGAAATAAATCCTTAAAATATAAGTTAGTGGCAAAGTAAAAAATACGTTGTCCCAGAAAAGGTAGTAGGCAAAAAAGTTGGCAAGAATGGTTGATTTTGCTTCCAAATAACCTCAAAGGGGTTGAATAAATGCCATCCCAGTTAGGAAGGGGTCATTAGTAAAAAGTGGTCATTTTGTTATTGGTCCTTGCAACTAGTTTTTAGTTACAAGCAACATATGCAACTAAAATCCTAATAGTTACATTGGACAAGTCGCATGTGACACTAGTCGCAAACAACAAGAAATTTTGGATGAAAGAAAAAATCAACAAAATACACCTTTTTCCTTTGACTAACCATATATGTATTGTCGTTTGCAACTAAAATGCGATTCTTTTGGTGAACAATGAGAATAAGTAATGTGTTGCCATATTTCCCAACTTGTTCAATTTCTCATGCTTGGATGGTTTTAAATTATGGCATGTGGTGCAATAAGAAAAATCCATGTGGCATACTAATTGAACTTGTTCAAAAAAAAATTAAATCAATATTGAGGTATGTAGGTTGAATTGGGTACTTACCTACCTACCCAACTAGGCTAAGTACCTATCTAGATAAGACCTATTTAGGCCAAATACTTACTTAGGTAGGTAGGAGGGTAGGTAGGTAAATTTTTTAAATAGGTAGTTAAATGTAAGTACATGAATATTTATATTTTACTTTGGGTTAAGGCCTTTTTAAGTGACTCATCCCATATGTCCATATTTTTTAATATGAAAATGTGAGACAAAACACTTTGCTTATATACTTTTCAAGATTAGAATGAAAGCCAAAACATATGATATAAAATTTTTCGTTACGAATACTTTACAATTAAACATCCTTCGTCGTAAACTACTTGCAAATAGAAGATTTATCCCATGTTTTTATCTTCATTTCAATTTTTATAAATTATATAATTAAGTAGATAAGTGATTAACTAACTAACTAATTAGTTAATTAATAAACTAATAACTAAATTAGAAACTAATTAACTCACTAATAAACTATCCGACTAAGTAATTATTTATTAATAACTATTAGTAAATATTACTAAATTTATTAACTAAATAAATAGTAATAATACTTAATTCTAATTATATATTAACTATAATGATCAATCAACCAATTTAATTAACTAGTAATTGGTTAATATTGAAATAAATAATTAATTAAAATTTTGTAACCAAATAAATTAATATAATAATTAAAATATTTCGTAATTAATAATTATTAACTATAAATATTAAATAATAATTTCTAAAAATCTACTAATATAATTAGAACCTTGCCTAGGCTAACTATTTTGTTATAATTATTCCCATTATTTTTTATAGCTAGTAATAATATAAATATAAATATTTAACGATAAAAATAACATTAAGTAAATAATTATTATAATTAGTTGGTAGCCGAGGTTAGCTATTTTATTTTTATTATTCATGTTATTGCTTCATTCATTATAAATATTTATGAATTATTACAATAAATATTATATTTTAATAAGCACATGTTTCCTTTGGAAATAGTTTAAGAATAATATATTAATATATTAGATTTACTTAGTAATTATTTCAATAATTATATCATAATTGTCATCATCATCATTATTTAGTAAAATAATTTTAGTTTAAATTTTTAGTTTAAAATAATGTTAAATGTTTATTATAATGTAATTAATTAACATATATTTATAATATGATAATAAATTTCATTTGTTATAACTTTAGGAAGTATAATAAAATAGCTTGGATAAACTAGTAAAATGGCGATAATATATTTAGTAAGTATTTTACATAGAATTTTTAAATACTCAAAATATATACTTAATATAACCTTAATATCGAAGCTATTTATGCTAATAATAATACTTGAATACACATGTAATATAATTGTTCATACATTCAAAATATACATTTGTAAATCTTAATATATTCAACTATATATATTAAAATACACAAAATTGACCTTTATACATTCATAGGGTTGTAACTAAATTGATCACATTTGTAACCAATGGGACATAAGTTATTTTTTTTGGATAAAAACCAAACTAGTGCAATGTAGTCACAAAGATGACTAACACAAGAAATAGTTGCACAAATGTCTAAAGGTAATCACAAATGATCAATAATGACATGTAGTCGCAGATGGAATGGTCACATTTTGGCTAATTTCTACTAATGGGTTAGGCCAAGTTCAAAATGGTGATAGACAATTTTTATAAAAGAACTTCATGAAACTGATGAAAAGGTTCAACATGCATTTAAGAAGGCTTGCACTTAAGAAGGAAAGCCCTCTTAAGAGCATGTTGAACCTAGTTTGGGGATTACCCAATGTTTAAAAAAATTGGTGACAGGTAAATCAAAATACTTCTATAACCTAAGAAGAACAAGAAAAAATTGTCTTCAAATGCAAAGCCTTATTATTATAATCAAATTATTTAAAATTGTAAAAATAAAGAACATCTTGATATCATGAAAGTGTCAACAATGTAATGTCAAAACTTTTTGTTGATTATTTAATCAAATTTAAATTATATGGCTAATAAGATATCAACATGCTTTGATTTCACTTTTAATGAATTCATTGGTCATTTTTGTGGCAATTTCATTAGTTACAAAACACGCCCCTGACTCTCATGAATTTTTTTTCCCATAGAAGTAAGATGAGACATATCCACATACATAGAGTAGCTTAGGGGTTTGAACAAAATAAAGAACCCAACACATATTGACGTAACACGTAACTTGAAGCCCCCAATTCACATGACATTTGCTCCCATAAAGGTAAGATAAAACATAGACAATACATAGTGAAGTTTAAGAAGTTGGATAAAGAAGAAACAATGATCTAGACATATCATCAACAAAGTTTCCCATAACACACCAAATGTCTAGAACAAAAATTCCCTTCGAAGTTCGCACTATTGTGTGTACTTGCTCCAAGAATCATAGAATTAATATTTCTCCCACAAAATTTTAAAATCACCAAGACATATCACAACTTGAATTACTACTCTAACTATTTTCAAAGCACTTAAGGTGCTTCATCATTTCCTTAATGTACCCTTAAACAATACTACTACATTTATATCCTTTCCTTGAACCTTATGGTGCAACATATCAAAAGCATAATTCCAAAAGAATTTAGGCAATAACCAACAATAGGGCACTCTTCCCAAACATCATTATTATATTGTTCCTAAATTGTAACTTGTGATTTTGATGACAAAAACGAGACACACAATCAACCAAGGAAAAAACACTTAGCTTTGTTGTCCCACTATGCATCCATATTGCCATATATATATTATGAGACTCTTCGTTCCAAAACTTACAATGTCTTCCAAACAATAACCTCATAACAATTCACATTCATTCAAATATCTCCAACATCAAAAACTACCAAACATAAACCAATGCCAAGCACTATTGAAACACAAAATGACAATAACAATGCCATCCCATATAATTTGCAAAAAACAAATCAAAGAAAAAAAAATTGTCCAGAAAGTCGATCCCCCCATCTCCATCAATTGCCAAAGTTTTGTCACCTTCTAACTTTCGATGGTTGACAATACTATTTCATCCAATTAGGGTTTCATCAACCCTAAATTTGTGTCACAACTCTTTCCCCAAACAAACAAAAAAAAACCTTTGAATGGCCTTGGTTGAATTAGCACCAATGTTGGTAACATGGTAAACATCCCAAAAACCATTTAAATTATTTTTAAAATTTAAAAATAACCCATGTTTAAACTAAATCAAAGTATTTGAATTCAAATCCAACATATTTTGGGCTCAATATGGCCACTAAGAGGTTTCCTCAAAAAGTACTAACATAGGTGTTTGTTAACCTTGGCCTTTGGAGTGCACCCCCAACTTGTTGATAGAATCAACAATAAATACCTTATTATTGATTGGCCCTATTTTTAAGGGATTAGAAAATGAACTAGAATTATGATGCATTTTGTTGGGTAGTCTATCTAATGCTTATGTTTGAACCCCATCAAATTGCCAATGATGGTTTAATTGGTAGAATGCACCATAAATGAAAAGGTGGGGAAGGAGACCAAAATTCAAACTAGAATCAAAATTAGTAACCAAAAATTGGAATTAGAACCCATAATTAACCTTTGGTTAAAATTGATTTTAATATTGAAATTGGCCCCAAAAATAATAAATAAATAAAGGAAAAACACATAACGAAAGAATAAAAGAAGAAAAAAGAAAAGGATCAAAGTCCAAACAAAAGACAACACATAAAACCATAAAATGCACAATTTGTAATATTTTAAGTACTCTAACTTATGGTCCAAATATTTTTTGTAAGTGGTCTAAGCATTTTGGCTTGTGGTTAAAATAACTATTATATTCTTAAGCATTTTGGTTGATGGTCTAAGCATGTTGCCTTGTGGCTTTAAAACACTATAATATTCTTAAACATTTTGGTTTGTGGTCTAAGCATTTTGCCTTGTGGTTAAAAGATTATAATATTCTAAAACATTTTGGTTTGTAGTCTAAGCATTATGGCTTATGGCTTAAGGAACTATATTATTTTAAAGCATTTTGACTTATGGATTAAAAACCATAATATTCTTAAACATTTTGGCTTGTATTCTATGCATTTTTTACTTGTGGCTTGAACAGAGTAAGAGAAATTGAGTAACTTAGGACCTAAACCCATCACCAATAACACGGAACAAGTCGTGTAAGGAGATGGGCAAAAAACTTAAAAGAACACCAAGTTTAGAAGCAGCCTTTTCAACTATTACAATTGCCTATTACAAAATATTGGTGACTTGAATTCTTTAAAGAGCCATAAACACCTTTTGCCTATAAAATGAACGTAAGATTGAAAAAGGAAATCCTCCAGAACCTTTCGTTGACGATGCCATGTCAGCACATCAATAGATTAGTTTATTGGTTTACACATCCAAATATCTCTACTATAAGAAGGAGAAAAATCATCCTTTGGGTGTAGGTTGCAATATGATAGAACCTTTGTTTGAGTTGTAATCATTGTAACCTTTCCCTAAAAAGAGAGTTGTTTATGAAACAAGATCTACATGAGTCAAATCAACAATGATTATGTTTGCCAAATTTTGAATACTATATCTTGTAAACACAATATCCATTCATCATTGTGATGATTAAAGAGACATGGCATTAGGAAAACATGAGTTTGCTTGCAAGAGACATGGAACTCGACATCCTTAGCAATGGAAATGATAGAATCCTAAATTGCGTCATGTGTGATAATGCATTCTCCCCACGAACACAAAATGTAGGTATATCCTTGTTGAATCTATGGGCTAATCACATATGCATCAAGAAAAATCATAAGTTGTAGTATGGGGGAAACCTAATCTGGTGTGTAGTGTTGAGGTAAATATGTTAGAAACCATTTAAAAAGATGGGATGAATAGGCAAGAAAAAAAGACTAACAGTCGACTTAGGCCTACACAAGATTTTAACTAAACACAATGACAATCAAAAGACAATTTTGAAATGATGGGTAGATGCAAATTATGGTGGTTCACTATGTGTGGGCTTATGGACTTTTTGCAAAGTATACTCCATTTAAATGCCACAAATGCATTGGAAAATCATTAATTTGACAAAAACATTTATGACTAAAATTGTCAACTTGAATAAAAATATTTATTAAGGGAAATCCAATAAACATATAACACCAACCATGCTATAATGGACTGTTAAAGTGGACATATGGACAATAATTTGGATGTTACTTTTGCATTTACATGCATTTTTTGTTATGATTTCATCTCAATATTTTTATAGGGATTCAATATATGACACATGGCAAAAAAAAATATGGACTAAGAAAAATTACAACAAAAACTTTAACCAAAAAAATTATGGACTTTTCAATAATTATATTTAAGCCTTATTTTCAAAAGTCCTAATCTTGGTCATTTTTTATTGGATTGATATTTTTTTCATTCTAACATTTATTAAAAAGGTGACCTTTCAGGTGGACTTGATTAATTAATTTATCACCACATAGGGCCCATTCAACATTGGTTTTTAACATGTTTTTCCCATTTTAGTGTTATTTTTTTCATTTATATGGATTTTTGGGATTAGGATTCTTGCCATTTTTGAACCACTGTAACTTGCATCGACCCTAATGTTGGAAAAGGAATGGTCATGCATGCTCTCCAAGTTGTTCAAATGGAAAGACATAGGCTTGAACAATTGGAGGTAGAGGTCATGAACCCACTTAAATGGAATGGAAATGGACTTAAATTGTCAACCTTTATAGCCTTTAATAAAAATGGGCGACCATCCTACAAAAATTTGGAAGCAATGATTAAGGCCATAAAGCCCCAATTCCAGCTCCCCAAATACATTGCTTGAGCAATAACCTTCATAGAGAGAAGACCTATATCATCTCTAAAGATGGGAAGAAAAATTTGCCAACAAATTAAGGGAGCTGTTAAGCATTCCAAAGAACTTGGCCTTTAAAGTCTCCTAATTATTTGAATGAGGGTCAAATTGAAGGACCCTAGTTAACAAAAACAAATTAAGAGTGGGGATAAAAAACAGAAAAAGTAATAAGACCTCTAGGCAAAATAATGAGTGAGAATCCCAAATGCAACCTGCAGATCCTTCAACCTAACAAGGGTATCTATGTGTTAAACATCATTGTTTAAGGCATCATGGAGGAAAAAAATGTGAAGGAAAAAGATCCCAAGGGAACACTTGAAACCTTAATGCCCCTAATAGGGGATACACAAATTAAATGGAGGGGAAAACCTTGAAGGAGACTAAACAACACACTTGTAAGATTGAACTACAAGGTTTACCAAATATAACTAGGAAAATAAATCATGAAAAACTTGTGAAACAATTGAAACATGCCCAATGATGTGGGTGTCATCTACAATATAAGGAAACAAACAAGATGGGAAAAGGCCAGTCAAGCTATGAAAGGTGAAAAAATAAGGTAAGGTGAAAAGAAGACCACCCTAAGAATCCCTTGATGGGTGTTAATGGAAGATTGAATAATAAAAATGATGCTTTAAGGGGAATGGTGAATAAATAAAAGAGGGAACTATGGGGACAAAAGTTATGAACCAAGACATTAGCCATTTACAACATGTAAATTTTGGAATATACCTTATGGGAATTAATAATGTTGAAGAAATTTACAATGTCTACTTGCAACACCACCCAATAAAGGTGAACATTTAAAATTGCTCAAATACCATGCCTACCACTAGTTGAAAGGTGAGTTGAATGGAGAATGTCGACTTGAACGCATTTAAAGAGAAATCCAAATTTTTTATCAGTTAAAATTCCATCAAAAAATCTAAAGATGGCAAGGATGAATTTGGCAGATGAAGAGTTTATAAATAAATAATAGTCTTTGAACAAGCTAAGGTTGGGGCAAGGGGTAAAGGCCTTTGCAACACAATCATATTCCTTTATTCACCATAAGGTTAAACTTTGGCGAAGATATGAGGACCCAAGTGGGAAAAGGAGGATGGGGCCTCTAAAAGAAGGGTATATCTAAACAAGTGGGGACCAAAGATAGAATAATTGTTAAGACTTGTGTGGACAACAAATGTTGACCTTAAAGCTTTTCCCGATCTTAAAAAAAAACCTTTGTAACCAAGTCTTAATCTCCCTATGCTTAGCCTTCCCCCTTTGAGTAGGCATGAAAAGGCACCATTGAAGGAAAATTAGAAAAATATGTCATGCATTTTCATTATTTGGGTCTTGCATTATGTGGCATAAAATGAAGCACTTGTGAAAGGGCAATAGGTTGAGGATCCTTTGCTAGTGGCATAAGGGGGGACACATCGTTTATAGAGGTTGATAAAGGAGCTAGAGGACATGTTTCTTACAAGGGTTGATCATCAAATGAAAAATTGAGATTAAACCCCTTGTCTTACATCCCTAAACAACCTCCAAAATGCAGGTCTCCAACACCACTAAAACATGTGAACAAACAAATGACGGTGCTTTATAACATTGTGCCTATGCTTTTAAATGTTCCATTGATATTCTTAAATGCTCTAAATTGATATTCCTCCATGCTCCACTGACACTTCTCCATTCTCCATTGATGCCCTTAAAAATCCATTAATATTTAATGATGTTCCACTAATGCATTTGAAAACCCCACTTGAGTTTAATCACCAACTCGGGGCCTTTGTCCCTTAAAACTTCAAATCCAAAGATGCCCAAGTAGGGCATTAAACCTTTAGGACCTCAAAATTAAAGACCTTGAAATAAGACCCTTCATCTAGTAGGACCTCAAAACCTTACTTAGGGCTTGAAAGAGGTCCCCAAATTTAGAGCCTTTCATATCCTTCAAGACTTCAAAATCTAAGGGCTATTTGCAAGAGTTTTATCTTTGGTTTATGGCTCTAGTGTGGGAGCTCACATGTAACAATGATAGGTTGGAGAAATTCATTGTCATTTTGCCTACTAAATAAGTTGTAAGAAGAAGAGGAGGAGGAAAAGGGAGTGACAAACTTTTGAACATTATTTGCAAGGTGCTCATCCTAAGTCCATTGGAAATTTAAGTGCGAGAAGACCAACTTCTTTCAAGCTCCATGAGAGGAGGCAAACCTTCTTGTTGCATAGTTTAGAAATGAAGGATTTAAGGTCATCTTCAAGTTTGTGTACATGAGCTTTGGCTATGGCTTTAATTTTTTCTTTTTGACCTCGTAGGTGTCCCCTAGGTTCAACTCATCACTCATGCCTAGCCCTGTGATGCCTCTCACCAGTAACATTTTCAACAACAATGTTTATGGCAATAGTAACAACACTTCCAATTCCTACACATGCGGTTGCATCAAGGCTTGTTTCATCCTTGAAACACCTCCTTCAAAATTTCATACAAGGTAATGTGATGGTAATGGAATGGGTTCCTTTCTAAACCTACCTACATACTTGCCTCTAGCATTGCAAATTCTTTTTCTTGAAAAGAAACAAAGATTTTTTTTGCAAACCAATGACACAAGTGTGCACTTTAACGCATGATACACTTTGAAAAATCGTTACAACTATCACATTGGAGAATGGAGCTCACGTATAGAAAGAGGTTTCCCACCTTTCCCCTACCATACACAAAGACGAATGGATATTATCATCACCAAAGATAGTTTTCGAACCTTGGTTGGACATTATCATTGTTAATCTGATTTGTACAAATTTGGTGCAATGCACTTCGATGACAACAATGCATGTAACAACAATTGCCACACAAGACAAAACACAATCCTACACAAAGCGAGTGCCAAGAATTGATTTCATTCCCTTTGCCATAGAGACCTATGGTTGTCTCCATCCTCATTCTGATTCCTTTTTGACTTCTTGTGTACATGCTAATATCGCTTGCCATTAGTAGACCTCCTTCGTACCTTTTATGTTTATATTTTATTATAAGCAATGAGTGTCAATAACCTTTCAATGTGTGCAAATCTACTACTACTTACTAGGGTTCTGTCCACTGTCCTAGCCAAGAAGAAGGCTCATGTGATCTCATCAGTAGTAACCAGGTTTGGATACTCTGTGAATTCACAACAGTAAAGTTTAAGCTCAACATGTGTTGTAGCCCTGGAACAAGCAAGATAAAAAGCGCTCCTTATGGACTTGTTTCAGTTAAGTACTAACAACACAAGAAGGGACCACTCACTCATTTCATGAGACAAAAATGCACAAATCCAGTTGCAACTATGACTGCATTCTGGTGTTGTTCTTGTTGATGTTTTTCTTCCCTTCCTTGTCTTTGGTGAAAACATTTGGTATAATGGAATGTGTCAAGTACAGGGCTGTTTTTGCCTGGTGAGGTGCCTGTGACGAATTTGGGTGAGCACAATACATTAAAGTTATCTGTCAAGTCAGGCAATTAAGGGTCAAAAACGGCATAATAGGGCATCAAATGCTTAACTGGGAATGAAATTTTAGAAAACAAAATAACTAGGACCCAAACTAGTTCTTTCACCAATTTTGGTGGTGAACTGAGTTTCATCCCCTCTTTCATTTTCCCTAAGCGCCTTCACTGGGTTGGAATGAACCAGCAGCCACCAGTGCACCAGTTCAGGATGAGGCCGTTCAAACCATTTTGGGGATGACCCGAAAACACATCCTCTTCCCCTGCCCAGGGATTTTTCAGCCCCCTTCTCTGCCCAAAAAGTTTCCCTTCATACCTCCTCACCTCATACCTCCATAGAACTTCGAGGAGATGTGGGACACAAGGTTTGAGGAAGGTGGACAGCTCAACATTAAAGGAACGTGGAGAGGGGAAGGCAAGAGGAGTGCTTCATCCCAAATATAAAAGTAAGAGAAGAAAGGTGAGCTCCCTCTTTTCTCTACATTTTTTATTTCGCTATTGTTTTTTTTTAAAAAATATTCTTTTGCTTGAGAAGAAGAAGACGCCATCATCTTCTTCTTTCATTTTTTTGTTTTTGTTTGAAGCGAATAAGGCGACGACACAAGCATGCCGTTGCCTTTTTTTATTTTTTTATTTTGTTGCAAATAAGGCAACAACAACAAGTTTGTTGCCGTCCCAAAATTTTCCCCTCCTACCTCTCCCCACCTTATTTTCTTTTGCAGTGTTATTGCAGCGAAGAAAGTGACAATAACTTGTTCTGTGTTTGAGAAGAAGAAGAAGAAGAAGAAGAAGAAGAAGAAGATAATGGCAATGTGCCACCGTCTTATTTTGTGATGGTGTTCCAATGAAGAAGGCGACACTAGCTCGTTACCATCACCCTCTTCTTTGGTGGTGTTGCAACGAGTTGCCATTGCTTTCTTCTTTGTGTTTGAGAAGAAGAAGATGATGGTAATTCCGTATCATCTTCTTTTGTGGTGGTGTTGTAAAGAAGAAGAAAGCGACAACACGACAACAACTATTGTCACTTTCTTTTGTGTGTTTGAGAAGAAGATGATGGCAAATTCCATCACCTTGTTCAATGGTTTTCTGCAAAAAAAGGCGACGACAACTACCATAGTTTTTTTTCATTGGTTTTGCTACAAAGAAGGTGACAATAACAATGTTGTCACCTTCTTTTATGGTGGTGGTGCTTTGAAGAAGGTGATGTTGCTATCACCTTTTTTTTTTCTTCTTCTTCTTCTTCTTTGGTCCTTTTGATCTAATTCATTAAAATTGATAATTAATAATGAAACCATGGTTTTTTTAATGTTGAAGGTTGTAATGGTTAAAAGAAGGAGATTGAAGAAACCTGATGATTTGGAAGGGTCTAATAGATTTTTAAAACATCCATTACAGTATCCGCATATAGGTCCATAAATAGTTGTTGATTTTTAACATCTATTGCAATATTTCCATAAAAGTTTCCATTGTAATATTTATGCGACTCATATGACATAATAATCTAGTATAAGTATCAATAAATAATATCAAAACTAAGGAATTACTAAAAAAATATTTTAGATAATATAAATGATTGATTATCATATTTAAAAAATCATTTATTTAGTAATATTAATTAATTAATTATATGGTTGAACCTTAATTGTTTAGATAATTGAAATGTAAATCTAAAAATCAAATCAATAATTTGATATTTAATTTATTATCTTAATTTAATTTTTATGTTAATAAATTATTCAGATCATTATTCTAGATAATATTCATGATAATTAATTTTCATAAAATTAATTTAGGTATATAAAAACACATATTTTAGGTACCTAAACCACTTATTTTGAAATGACCTTACATGTGAATATTTCATTTAGGGTTGATTTTTCACCTAAGGTTGTTTAAATCACCTATGGATTATTTCAAAATGAACTTACATGCAAGTATTGCATATAGGTTTTGGTTTTTATTGAAAGGTCGCCCAAACTACATCCTAGTTATTTCAAAATGACCTTACATGTAGGTATTACATTTACGGTTGGGTCTGCACCTCAACTTACTTAAATCAATTATGTGTTATATCGAAACAAATTTGAATAGGGGTATTGCATTTGGGGCTACGTATACATATAATTCTGTAATACCCACACATGTATTTATTTTCGCCAATTAGAAATTTGGCTTTAATGTTTTGAATAATTAAATAATTTTTTTAATAAAACACAAAAAGGTATGTCTCTTACATTTGGTAATATTTCCAAGTTAAGTTCTTTCATTTTCTTTAAAAAATTATAAAATGACATTGCATTACTTTACATATGCTTAAACCATAAAAATTCCACCCAAAATGCACCCTAGATTTATTTAATTATTAAAGACTTGTAAAGAAATGTTCATTAATTTATATGTCCCAAACTCTAAACTTAAACCATAATTTAAAAATTAAGTATTAAAATTTACATTAAACCCTAACCCTTTGTATCATCAATGTGACTAATTTTGCATTATGTTCATTTCTATATATGTTAAATCATACTATAAAACAAATAATTTTTTGAAAACATGAATTTCATGATGTATTGGTGAGGAATCAAATACTAATAAAATATTTTTATGTTTCATGTTTAATGAATTATCACAATATGATATGGGTATTACATTTAAATAAAAGCGATAAGGAAATATTGAACTTTAACAACTATGGAACATATGGAAGCAAAGGAGATTCATAATTATGTTATAGATCTAAACAAGTGATAAGATAAAAATAAATACAATGAGCAAAGTCTAGAGTATAAACTTAAAGCCTTGATATATATGAACCAATTCCTAAACATCAAATCATAAGGCATAACCCTAAAAATTCAAATGATATTTTTCCATAAGCTTTATTACAACCCTAACTATACAAACATTAATAATAAAAAATCCTAATGATATATGCCTTAAACCCAAAAAACTATACAAAGTATACAAATTATATAATGCAAAAAAAAAAAAAACCACAAAATAAACCATTAAAAAAAAAATTAACCAAATTTTTAAACTTTTAAACTACAAATATATACTCACCAAAAAACAACCTTAATTTTTAAAAATATATATGTTTCTTACCTTTGTGTGATCTTTTCAAATTAATTTTTTCCACTTTTTTTGAAAAAGATATAGAATGAAATTGTATTATTTCACATATGTTTAAACCCTAAAATCCCCCCCCTCCCCAATTTAACCTAGTTTAGGTTATTTATTATAGATTTGTTCAAAATTTGTTAACTTATTTATGTGTCCCATCCTTAAACCTAAACCACAATAGTACATACTTATAATAATTACATGAAAAGATGTATTTTAATATTGATTCTGTAAATAAATTAAGTAAAAAAAATTTAGTAAAATATGCATTAACTAAACCAAAATGGCTACAATTATGAAACTATATTCCACTATAAATTCTTTGTATTACCTATATATGGGGACCTAAGTTCATCGTCATGAACTAGGGCAAACCTTAATAAATTGATAGGTCGGATTAGGGGGTGGGGGGTGGGAAAAGTGAGTAGGTAATTAGTTAGGTATTTGGCTATGTAAAAAGCATAGGTAGGTAGGTGAACATAATGGTACGTAGGAAGGTGGGTGCATAGGTAGGTAAACATGTCTATAGGTAAGTAGTTGAGTTAGTAGGCAAGTTAGTAAATAAAAAGGAAATTCAGGAAATAGGATAAATAGGTTATTAGAATAGGTAGGCATGTAGGTAGGCAAGTTAATAGGTAGGAAGAAAAGTACATTAGCAACGTAGCTAGGTAAATAGGCAAGTTAGTACATAGGACACAAGTTATCTTATAAGGTGACTAGGTTTGTAGAGTATTTATGTCAATAGGATGATTGTGTATATAGGGTTGTCAAATAGTAATGTAGCTAGATTAGTAAGGTAAGTAGTTAGTACAATGGTTATATTAGTAGAGAAATTAAGTCAGCAAGGTATGTAGTTAATAAGGTAACTAAGTTAGTTTGGTAGGTAATTAGTATAGTAATTAAGTTAGTAAAATAGTTACATATTAAGATAGCTATGTCATTAGGAGATAATTAATAAGATAATAAGGTTAGCACAATGCTTATGAGAGTAGGAAGGTGAGTAGGGTAGCTATGTGTGAGGCTAGGTTGAGAGAAAAACCAACCAAAAATAAACCCAAAAAAAAATATAACGATTAGTAGCGAAAAGAAATGGATTGTGATGAACCTGATGCCAAATGAAAAAATGTAGCCCATCCAGTGAATAGAACGACAGACCAATTGGTGTATTGGTGGCTACTTGTTCACTTTGGCCCCTTCACTTCTGCTACATATGATTTCACTGCTCCTATACAACTGTACAACTACTATAATTACCCTCAAACGTTGTGCATTAAATATTGAGTTTCAGCATTTCATACTGAGATCCAATAAAATTTCCTTACTTTGGGGATACCATTCAAAGAGGGGATTGGGGGTGAAAGCAAAGGGAATAGGGTGTGAAAGAGCATAGATCATCAGTACAGTTGTATTTCCCAGGACGCATACAAATTGTCTTCTTCCAACTTTTGAGAGCAGCCAAGAGTTTGCACCAGTGTTCAGATCCAAATTTTTCATTAGGATAAGGGTCTCTTTCCATTACACTATTGTGATCACAGTTACACACACAGTATGCTGTGATCACCGCAGCCTAATAGAATGCCACCAAAACGGAGCCCTATTTCTTGTTGCATGGACAAGCACTTCCTGTTGGAAAGTAGTACAGGGGCTGGAAAATCCATAGGTAATTACTGTTAGGAACGTTGGAACATTTTAGGCGTAGGAAATTTGCAGGGGATGTACAAGAACATATGATCCCTTTATGTTTGTTCTTAAATGGTAACACCTTTTGTGTTATGTAAGGGGTCTGTTGAGTTGGTACTTTCGTACACATGGCAATACAAAGTACCTCATCACTAACTCTAGAAGAACTGCAGGTGTGTACAACATGTGACAGCTTCCAGCTATGCACGTAGTTAAGAAGACTTCTTACTTGGGAAGTCACACTTATTGGTCGGAGGTACGTTGGTCCAGTTTTGCAGGATCAATGTCCGTGTCTAATTTGGACAGTTGCGAAGTTTTGAAATGTCATTTCTATGTGTACCATATTAAGGGCAGCATTACCCATGCTCAGTATGTGGCCCTACAACAGTATTTCTCACATCCAAGATAAATTATGTCGTTTCTACTTGTACCATATTTAAGCGCTAATTAATACCTATCTCTTCTGCGCCATTTTAGACCACTCCTGGTCTATGGCCATATTTCTATTGTCAATCAATCTTTGATCCTGATCCGTGAGCTTGTGTCTGATTTTGATCCATTGCTTGCTTGTCTTGTCTAATGTCGTAGGGAGGTCACCATTTCGCTGTTGAGATTGAGAGTTGAGAGGCTCTGTAGAACACAACTAAAGAAGTCAACCCAGTTCCAGTTACTACGC
The DNA here is from genome assembly GCA_963921925.1 of Sphagnum tenellum. NCBI lineage: Eukaryota > Viridiplantae > Streptophyta > Sphagnopsida > Sphagnales > Sphagnaceae > Sphagnum > Sphagnum tenellum. Next base: position 6,299,866 of record OY998149.1, read on the forward strand.
TTCTTATGGCATCTCAATCGTCTGCCACTGGAACTGAGTTCAATAGGCATTGGGAGGATGATCTAGGATCAGGTCTCGGTTCGACTACGTTGAAGGATGATGATAGCACAAGAACGTCGGTTGAGTCCTCCTATCTTAATGAAGGGATCCCAGCTTGTGGGGAAGGAAAACCTCTGGGGTTTGGATATAACTTCGTGCCATCTGAATCCAACCCAGAAGCTAGGAAACCGTCTACGTTCTTGAAGAGCTCGGTATTGGTGGCTGATGAAAGTGTTTCAGAAATGGAGATTACGCATGCAGCCAGGGACACAAGTATCTCGTCGAAGCATGGGAGTACGTCAACTGTTGTTACGCGGGTCAACAACTTGTCTTCTTCTTCCGAAGGCGTTCTCCGGACATCTGTATTTCATTCTGAAACCTCTGAAGAAACTCGTGCAGGTGAGTACACGCGGACTGAAAGATTTATTCCTCCTTTCATGAAAACTTCAAGCCCTGGGCAACAAGGGAGTGATGATCCAGCTGGAGATCAGCAAGGGACACATGAGGTTGAGACTCCACACACAACGCGAGCTGCCGTGGATGCAGAAATCGCATTAGAAGGTGTAGTGAACGGTCAAGAGTTGATAAAGCAGACGAAGCCACCAAGCGCAGGGGTTCCAAATCCTGGAAGAAACAGTACTACAACCGATATTTTCAACCCTGAGAAGGTTCTCCTACAGTCCACAACTGGTGTGCTGACGCCGAACCAGCTGCACGAGCATCGCACAGAGTCTAGCGACGATGACTTTCCACAAGAGTTGATCAAGGATACGAAGCCTCCTAAGTCTGGGGTTTCGAATCCTGGGAGAAATTAACAGCTTTCTGGATGAAGTGGTTCACGATTACTCCCCAAGTAGCTTCCTCTTCCCCGACCTGTGATGTGCATTCATAAATGCAATTTGTTAAACACAAGTTTGGCGATTTGGTGCTGTCCTCGAGCGCCGCGATTGTAGTAGAGCGCAAACTTGAAGATGTCGCATATTTTGCCTTCATGACATCCACTACACTGGAATGTGGTTTTTCCTACATCAGTAGGCCATGGCTCATGATGCATGTGTGAGGTAAACTTGTGGTTTGATCAATCATATGTAAAATATGTGATGTTTATTGTGGCACTTTTATTACATGAAAATCATTTTAATTTGACACATTATGTTTGTGCCACAGTCTATTGTGGTGATCCTCGTGATGTTTTCCATGAAATTCTCACTATGTTTCTCACAATCATTTCATGATGCATTATAATCCATTCATCTAAGATGTTGAACATTGAGGACAATGCTAGTGTCTGCCCATTATGCTAGTTGCCCGTTCTGCTGCTTGTTGTCACATGTCTTGCCCAAATAGGCTCCCCAAGGACAACTTACCCAGCATAATGGGCCTCTCCCCATTCCATAGTATATTTCCTTGCCTGGCAATCCTTTCCATTATTGAGCTTTCAGAATGTTTTGGTTTGTATTTTTTATATGTTCTTGTAATACCCACAACAATAACACTATAACTAAGCTTTGAGGTAAGGTATGGCAGTAATCCATGCATGGGCCCCTGCTTCACAGGTTGTTATAGAGCTTAGACAGACCAGCTCCTGTGTCATTGGCCCAAGTATATTATCAAGTTACACAACCCAATACCATAGTACATGGGCAACTTCAGCATAAATTAAAGTATTTTTTTATTTTTTCCAGAGTTCTTGAAAAAAAATTTAGACCTGTTATCAAAATTTTGAAAATTTTAGATTGCAAAATCTGGAATCAAACCCTGATCTAGTACAGATAAGCACATTAGTTGTGAACACATTGACCACAAAGACAATAAGAAAACTCTGACGACGAGTTAGAATTTAATATCTAACTTTGTTATATGTCAAAAAGTTCAAAATTAAAAACTCACATGCTGAATCTCAAATTTTAAATTAATTAATTATTCGATATTTGCGTGTGGAACCCACCTAAATACTGGATACTATTCCAAATGAAGCAAGCTTAATTTCAGAGTTATTGCAAAGAAATCATTAATTTTTTTTGAAAATTAGCTTCCAGAGATCAAAGTTAATCTAAATTCAATAAAGTTTGCTTCATTAATACAAAAATTGCTAAACACCACCTTGCCAAGGAATTTTCCATGTTATTAAAAGTGGAGGGTAGGGGGGTCAGGGGAGGGTGACATTCAAACAAACAAAAAGAAAACACCTATCTTAACATATATATAAGGCCTTCCTAAGGGAATTTTCATGTCTTATGTTATGCAATTGTCTATAATGCAATTGCACTCATGGCATTAGTACTGCAGGCTGCAGTATCAATTTGAAAAGAAGGGCAGCACCGCGTATTGATATGGGCAGGTGAAGTCCTTTGTCATATCTACTTGCTGCGGTCAGCTAGGAAATATTTGACAACTGGCTAGTATATGGGATGACTAAGAAACTCTCTCCTTGGTAAAGTCTCAAGTGCCTTTTTTGATATTGTTGACGAGTTTAGTGACTTGCAATCTAGAATTGCTTAGTTCCTATTTGAAATTGATAGTTGCAGATATCATGCTTGTATGAAATGTTTGCCAAATTCACAATATACTCTTAATCACTGGTACCTGCCCTGAAACATGAAAAAGTGGACGGTGTAAAATGAGAGACTAATTACATTTCGCCACTTGGACCTGTAAATTCTTGGGTGTATCCTGGGTGCAACTCCACTGGAGCTCAATAACTGACCCTCGAGATTAAAATTTGATGGACAATAGTCAAACGTAGTGGTTTGGCTCACCAAAATAGTTTTGTGTAGCATTTTTATACAGTTTGCTGAAGCAAGTAAAAGGCACAACAAACTCTAACACCTGCCTGAGAAGAGTGTAAGAAATATGAAGAAACTAGTGGGTACCCGCGACCTTCGGTCACTGTGAGGCGCCCTTAGATTGTTTTCGCCATATTTTTTATTTTTTAAAATGCTATAGCCTGAGGAGGATCGTCATCATTTAATGCTAATTAATGCTTGAGATCCTCGCCAATGGACCTACTTGAGAAATTTGTCCCAAAATGTTTTTTAAAAAAACCCTGATATTAACCAATGTGGGGAAAGGGCGGGTGGGAGGGTATTACATACCCGTCGGTTCTGTGTATTTGAAAGATTCGAAACCATCAATTCTGGGTATAAATAGCAGAATCAAATATGGGTATGGAAGAACATACTTACCTACACAGCGAACCCGCCGAAAAAGGGCGGAAAAAAAAAATCCTGGACAGCTCGCCAGAAAAGGGCGGGAAAAAAAACCGACCCCGATATTAACCCTGGACAGCCCACTGGAAAAGGGCGAGAAAAAAAAAACCCTGGTATTAACCCTGGGCAGCCCGCCGGAAAAGGGCGAGAAAAAAAAACCCTGGGCAGGGTCGATTCTGCCATAGAATGCAAAGCCAGAATTGTCACGTCACCGACAGACAACGCAATTAATATATAAGATATGATTTGACGACTACTCTATGTTTACGATTGGCCAATCATAGTGGACCACTTTGGTCCAGGCGATTGCTGTTCGTAGTCTCCTACCTTTTTGTGGTGCCAGTTTTAGTTTTATTGGTGGGGTTGAAAAAAAAAAGTAATTGACTGGATACATTTGCAGGGTCGCATACTGAACACCATTGGAGGTGCTCTTACAAGCCCAATTTGCCCTATTCACCATACCTATTTGCCTACTCTATGTCATTCTAGTACCTTGGCAGCTTCAAATTATGTTTTATTTTGAAATGCTGAAATCTGAAAAAAAAAAAAAACTCAAAGAAAAAGCTTTTGCAAATGAAAATAGAGAGTTTTTAGGAATATTTTAAAATGTTCTTTTTCAACATGAAATCTTCAAAACTGATTAATTATTCATGAGACATCTGTTAAAGGCTGCCCCTGTACTATAGTACACTGTTCAGCCAAAATATAGCCAAAATATAGTGTGCAGGCCATTCTAGTGCTATGGGTGGAGATATACTTAATACCCTATACAGTGTGTGGCATTGTGGGGGCATCTTGCCTACCCAGGGTTTTTTCAATTTGTATATTATTTCAATACACAAATTCTCTCCTTGTGTTTAAATGAGTTGCTCCTCAATCACGCAACAAACATCAACGACAAAATCTCCTCATGCAAACCTCACATCTCCAACACTATAGGGTATTTGGGGTGTTTTTTTACAACCACAGCCGAGAACCGTGTACCATTATGCCCCCCCTCTCCCCTTCCAAATCCAACACACACACACACCACATCTCCAACAACAGGGCCCCTTTCAAAACCACCACACACACACACACATCACATCTCCAACACTAGGGTTTTTAGGTTTTTCTACAACAACAGTCGAGAATCGGACCACCCTCCCTCCCTTCCAAACACACACACACACACAAACACACGCTCTCACGCAGAGTTCGCATAGATACACTCAGAAAGTGCGAGAGAAAGAGAATCTGTGATATTTTTGAGATGGTGCTTTTGGGATACGAGGTTTGTAGGTACCATCTTTTAGGGATGGACGTTGGAGCTGGCAGGAGCAGTTCTAATAAACCCTAGGAGGTTTGGATTGCAGACTTTGAAATTGCAGATTTTTCTGATTTCTTCACCGATGGGAAGGAAGTCGTATTTCTCGGAGTCTGATGTAATGCCTCTTGTGAAAAGGTAGGTGCAATTGTTGTTTTTGTTGGTGGTTTTTTAGGGGGGAGAGGGTGTTGTGCAAGAAAAAAAATTCTTGTTTATCTCCGGGATTGACTTGTGTGACTGTGTTGGTTTGGGACGTGTTCGATATTAATTTTTTCTTGTGGGTGGTTCTGCGAAATGTTTGTTTTCATCGGATTTGTTGAAGGTTTGTTTTGAGTCTTTGGTGGGTTGTGCGGTTGTGTGGAGTTTTGCAGGTACACTTCGAGCACATTGCTGACTCTTTTGCGAGAAATTGCGAAATGTGAGACCGCCAAGTTGGACTGGGATGCATTGGTCAAAAGCTCGGCAACGGGCATCAGCAGTGCAAGAGAGTACCAAGCTCTGTGGAGGAGCTTGGCGTACCGTGTAGAGCTCAAGCAATGTTTTGAAGAAGATGAGTGTCCTCTGGTAGGTTTTTGTTAATGCTTTGTGGACATCTTTCCGGAGGTTTTTCTATTTGGCTGCATCTCTACGATGTTGGGGGCCAGTCTGCTGTGAGGATTTTAGGGTTTGGCTCATTTCTGGGAAATGGTCTTGATTCCAAAACTGCAACTAAGAGATTTTCTCTTACTGCAAACTCATTCACTGATTTTTTTTCCTGTGGAACCATGAACCACAAACCATGGCAAGATTTTTAAAATGTTCTGTGCTACTTTCTTGCTTGGGTGGAACCTCAAATGTATGTCATTCCTTCCCAGGATGATGAAAGTGACCTTGAATTCGAGCTGGAGCCTGTTCCTCCTGTGAGTATGGAAGTTGCAGGAGATGTTTCCATGTGTGTGAAGGTATTTCTTAAAACTCAGTTGGATATGTCTTTTAGGTCAGAGTGTATGGCGGTTTTGTGAGTTTCATATAACCATCACTTCTGCTTTTGCCTATGAACAATTGTTGCCAATTAATCCACACTTTTATTTACCAAAGGGACCAGGGAAGTTCTTCCACCTGGTTGCAGTTTGGTGGTTGCTTAGCAGGCTTAAAAAAGTGCTGCAGTTCTGGAAGGTTTTTGACATCTTTAGCTGGCAGGCAGACATGCAACGTCATGGAATTTCAGGAATTTCATGCAAGCGAAAAGCAGATCCAATGTGGAAGTCAGATGTTAAAGAAGTGGAAGTTGCCCCAACAGTTGTACACCAGGTGGGTGTGGTTCTGATCGTTGCAAAGAAGATGCTCCACTTCTCTGATTTTAATCAAATCCCAGCCATATTGACCAAGCATGACCATGGCCTTCTCTTGAACAGGGATCTACATTATCAGGTTCTTCAAGCGGGGCAGGTACAGTTGCAAGCAATACATCATTGAAAGGCATTCCCACTGCAAACAATGGGGCTTTGCATGTTGCTTCAAATAAGCAATTTGCTGTGGTGCCTTCTGCTTCAAATGATAGTGCCCTACTTTCTGGAGCTTTATGTCAAACAGACAGGAAGAAGCGACGGCTTTGGACCCCCGAGGAGGACCTAGAACTCATTGCAGCTGTTGAGAAATGTGGGGAGGGCAATTGGGCAACCATTCTCAAGTGTGGATTCAACCATGAACGCACTGCATCACAGCTCTCACAGGTTTCTGTTGTTTCCCTCCTGGTCTTTGAAGAATAACCATTGTGGTACCTGAAGGGGACAAAGGTGGTTTCCTCATATGGCACTCTACAATTCTCATTGCAGTCATTGAATGGTGTCCCAGCAGTTACTCTTTCACTGGCCTATCCTCAAAAACTATCTACCTGTTTGAACTTCCTATATGCTTGAATGATTTTATAGCTGCTCCACTTTCATGTTCTGTCTTCCATTGAAAGTATAATGTAATCATATGAGATATTCCTATGAAACAGATGTTTTGACTTGAATTTGGATCTTCTATGGATTGTGATATCCTGTGGTGGAATTTGCCCATGTAGTGTGGATGGACCAGAGGTACTGTAACCATGAAAGTGATATATGTTCATTGCCTTGAGGGCACAGGAACTTATTATGCAGTTGGACTATGGGTATATCTAATGTGCCAGGATCAGTCCTAACTTAGATTGGTTGATTACTCAACGAGGCTCTGAATATCTCATCCTTTTGCAGAGATGGGCACTCATAAGAAAGAGAAGAGAAGTGGCAGAAAAAGCAGGATATCGGGTTGGGCCAGGATATTCAGCCTCGACACCTGGGAGTTCAGGACAAGCAGGAGCCTCTCCTTTTGTGACACCTGCAGTTTCAAGCCCTGGCAGCTTAGAGCCTGCATTGAATGGCAACACAGGGTCTGCAATCCCAGGGCATGCCCCTTCAACCGGTGTGCCTGGTGGCCATGTGGGGTCTCCTGCAGGTGTGCCTATGTCAGCCACACAATCACCTCCTTCTGTAGCTCAAAATGTACAAGGGCAAGGAACAGGGTCTGTTGCAGTATATGCTATGAATTCATCTGCAGCAAATACAATCACCAACACTTACTCCAAGGCCAACAACTCACGACCTGCAACAGGATTAGGTGGCACATCCTCTCGCCTGGGACATGGTTTGTCTGGGCAGTCTGCAGCAGTTGGTACCTTGTGTGTGAATGGAGTATCCTCAGCTACAGGCTTACCCACTGTGACTGGAACTGGACAAGCAAATAGCACAGGGGCTGTGGTTGCTGGATCAGCCGCTGGAACAAGCCTTCATCCCTCTGGGGCCATTGGTAGGAATGCTCCAGCCACTCATATGATCTCTGTTGGGGGTGGTGAAATGAGGAATACATCCACACTACCCTTGCCAACTGCAGTAATGGCATCTGCCACTGGTAAGTATGTTCTATCCTGCAACAATGTGGCTGCAAGTGGTGCACGAGGAAGACTGAAGGGGCCTCATGGACCAGACCCCATGGTGCAAGCAGCTGCAGTGGCTGCAGGAGCCCGTATTGCACCAGCCTCAGCAGCAGCATCACTGTTAATGGCTGCCCAATCTGGCAATGTGGTCCATATTGGGCCTGGGGGCGTGCCTATCACTAAAGTAGGGCACTCAAATCAAGCAGGCTCTGCACAGCACTTGAACAGTGTCAGCAGTCGAGGCCCAAGTGCTATTGTTCACTACATTCGCACTGGTGCAGGTCAGTTGAAAAGGCCTCACCTTTTTGTTTGCTCCTAATATGTGAACTGCAGATATTTTGAAGACTGCAGGACAACTTGGCATGTTTAGACATTGAGTTGAACCAGCAGACAAAATCTGCCTTTTGTCAAATGGTGGTGGTAGCCTTTTTTGCTAGATGGACTTGGCCCTGATTGCAACAGTTACTTGTGTTACTGTTAAGTGGGCACAGCTTGTGCAGTGGCCCCAGCATTCTAACAATGCGCAGTTGGTAGATACCTGGGTGAATTTCTTTCAGTCTCTGTTACTAGTTCCTGTAGGATACCCATAAACCTTGAAATTGTGCTGCAGGTGTTCCCCCATCAGCTGCTCCTGGAATGACAATGACTATCCAGCGAACTCCATCACAACACAACACAAAAATACATTCAAGCAGATCATTAGGGAATGGTCAAGCAGCTCTTTCAGCTCCCAAGTCAAACTCATCTCCTGTGCCAGTGACGAGTGCCCAAGCATCCCGCAATAATGCACATGTACAGACTGGAGCTAATCATAACAGTAAGTCAAATGGGCCTGGAAGATCTGGATCAAGATCTCATTTAAGTCCACCATCTCCTATTGTTCCAGCACATGAAAAATCCCGTACACAACCGAGCAATGACTCTGACAGCCCAGCTTCCACCCTTGTGAGAGGGGCAGCCTATGTGGTCTCATCTGCAGCAATTGCAAGAGTCTCAAGTGGATCAGTAGTGACAACTAGTGAGTCTGCCCAGAAAGAAGTGCATCAAGCAAGCGCCACTAGTGGGAGGGCTGCAGCCACCTCTATATCCACTCCTTCACCTCCTATTGTCATTGGAGGATCAAATCTTGTCAGCTTGTCACTTGCAGAACCAGCTACAAAGAATGGAGTGATGTCTTCTCATGTAGAATCCCAGACAAAAAAAATTTCCAACCCCTCTGACACAGCTTCACCAAAACACCATGCCACTGATAGTGATCACAATCTTGTCAATAATCCCCAAAAACCTAAAGCAGTCCGGCAGTAATTGATAGTGCCATTCTCTGGCAGCAGCAACTGGAGCATTCATGAGTTTTCAGCATCCTTACCAATTCACTGATGGGAGACAATTGTAGCTTATCCTCTACGTGTAAAGTTGAGGCACCACCAGCAGACTATTCACTTCAGTCACATGTACTTCAGGTACCTTGCAGTGACTGAAGTGTTGATGTGTGTAGAGTAAATGGAGTATCACAAAGTTCATCACAGTGGATATGTACTCCCTTCTGTTGTACATATGCACATGGAAAGGTTTTTGAGCCTCCTCTTGGGAAAGCTCTCATAGTATGGGGTGCCCCTTTATGTGCACATACGAAATTTTTGGCCACTCCCTTTGTAAAAGGGATCTTTGTCTTTTTGGTTCTCCTATTTGTGCAGTTATTGCTGCATTGACATTTGTTTTCAATCAACTTTGATGGTGTTCCTACTTTGTGTTGTTGATTTTCCATCTTTCTTCCTATGTTGCTACATTGCCGAAAATGCATTTTCAAGCAATCTTCTCTCAAATGCCATAGAATCATTCACTAATGAAACCTTGAGAGTGAAGTTTGCCCAACATAATTTCACTTTTAAAGCTCCATACTGAAGTGGGTTATTGAATCATGTCACAATATCTTAGTAGTGATGTTCAAAATGGATAACACTACAATTATGCAAAAACTCTTGATGAAATTTGTAAGATGGTGGGGTTGTGGATTACAGATCCCGATCAATTACATTTTATTTGATGTATGACTTTTGAAATATTACCATGAGGAAAGAAATTTGAAAATATGAATTTTGATTCTAACCTTAAATGTTATAATAATATGATATATTGCAAACACACAAATTAATTATGACAAAAGGTATTACATTTTTTCTACACATAAATTTTACTTACTATTTCATCATGTTGTTGAAAACAAAATAAAATTTCCTTCATTTTGTGAAACCTATTAAATGTTTAAATATCAGCTTAGTTGAAAAGCCTAAGAAACTATGTGAAGACTTGTAACTTGATGTAGTTAAATTATTACTTATGTAATTATTTAACGGGTAAGTTTAGTGATTTATTTGTTGATAGGGTTTCATAGTTTAATTATGATTTGGTCATGATTGACTTTCTCATAGTAATTCATGTGAAAATTTATGTGAAAATTTTTGGCACATTAAGATGCATTGACTTTCACATGATATTTAATGTGAAAATCATGTGAAAATCTTTTGACACATTAAAGTTTTCGAAAATAAATAAATAAATAAATATTTTTTATTGTTAAGATTATTTTTTTAGATAAAACATTAATGTCAATGTTAGGAGAGGCTTTTAATTCTTTTGGTACACAATTTTCAGAAGATAGACAACAAACCCCATCATTAACATTAGGAGTTGTTAGGCTAAGTTCACATGTTGAAAGATTTGTTGAGAGACCTATTGAAAAGCTTGGAATTATAAGTGAACTAAGTGTGTTAATGTCACAACTACGTAGACAACCGGAAAAATATGGACTTCAACTTGATTCGAAACATGTAAGGCAACGCCAAAAGGTGATCACACTATAACAACATTTACTCATCTAGCTTAAGAAGAGGGATGTGATTTCAAACTATGCCAAAACCAATAACTTGCATGTCATGTGAAATGGAGGTGTCATTAATACTCATGAGTGCTTGCAATGATGGTTTTTCCATCTTTCCTACCATTTTTGTGTTGTTTTACAAGTGGAATTTCTAATTACTGTGTTATTTTTGTATTAATTTTACTTTTTTGGACTCCAAGTCCCAAGTTATTAAACTTAATTTTTGAATTTTGAATTTTTTTCAACAAGTTAATTTTTCAATTAGAAATTGGAACCTGTTGAACTATAAAAGGTAATATTAACAAATGTATTGTGTCCAAGTGATCAAAAAATTTAAAGAAACCAATTTTTGAAAGGTCCTCAAGGTGGCATTAAAAGAATCATCCATACAAAAAACATGAAAGGAAAAACATTTTAATTGGAAAGGATAACTCCAAGTGAGACCATAAACAACATTAGTATAAATTTTACATTGAATAATGAAGATAGAAAAATGAATGGTAGTTGAAAATTCATTATGAGTAAAAGGTTGTTTTTTGTGAACAAATGGTTTGAAATGTTACTGGGCTTTATTTCAATCACATATTAAGAGGTACATGTTGCACCACATTATATAACAATTATGTTCAATTTGAAAATTTTAGTTGATTCCTACAACCTAATCCAAAAAAATTTAATATGTCTCATGCAAAATCAAAAGCAATTATGAGTAGGTTCATTGGATATTTTCAACAATTATCATTGGTAACCTTTTGTTGTGTAACAAAAATGGGATGTGGGGCAGTGAAAGCAAAGATTAAAATTTGCATTATCAAATTGTGTGACACATGTAACAATTGTTAATTAAACACATTTTTTATGTCTTGCACATTGAGAAGAATGTTTACAAAATCTTAATCAAATTCATATTTGGTTAGAAAAGAACCATTAAGATGTGTTAGTACATGGAAATGTGTAAGGTTAAAGAACACTTGTGACTAAAATGAAATCCATGTAAACCAAGAAAAATCTTACAACTAGTTGTTTCATATGTACTAAAACCCAATGAATTTAAAACATTCATGAATAGATTAAGTTTTTTGAAAGTTCCATGAAATCATTATGATGTGCTTGAAAAAATTATTATGGACAAGAAATTTAGCTCTATGAAAAACCATGATTAGCATGTACTAATGTAATAGTTAGTGCCATTAGCCTTGAGAAGATCAATGGATCCCTAATGTTAAAGGTAAATATTATGTAACTTGGTTGAATGTTTCATAACATATGTGCAAAGGTATCGGACCTTGTTGACTTGTTGTCCAAAAAAGATGATATAGTTGTCACACAAGTAACCTATTTGAATGGGAAATGATGAGTGTTTTCTTTGATTTGATGACACACCTAATGTTGCATGTGGTTAAAAAATTAAACACATGCAAGTTAGTGCACATAACAAATATATGTATTTGATTGAATGAACAATATGGACATTCAAAAAATATGTTTGTAATTGTATAATGCCAATTTCAATGGCAAATGTGTATATGTTGGATGAAACCATTGGGTTCATGATGTAATACATGCAACAATTCAAACATGTATAAAAACATTGCATATGGGATGCATACAAAATGCCACATGAGTCTATGGTGAAATGCTTGAATGAGTTGGTATTAAAATTTTAACTTTTGTAATCAATTCAAGATCTTACACATCATTAGATGCTCTCCAATGTTTCATGTGTTGGTACATGGGTTTAGTATGTACCCCTTACTTTATAAATAATATTTTAATGAATAACTATTGTAAGTGTTATGTGTTTTTGGACATGCAAAGAATTTTTTTGACTAAACAAGTTTAGCATTATCAAATTTTCTTTGATTGGTTGAAATCAAACTTTTTCTTGTATCCCACATCCACCCCTTAAAAGGAAAAGAAAAAAATCTTTTGGTGCCTCACAATTTACCTCATTGGTTGTTAAAAATTTCTATCCCTGCATTTGTTTTTTTATCATTTTATGATGTAGGTTAATGGTTGGTGTTGGGTGTATATTTCAATGTAAAAGCATTTCCAATGATATGCACAAAATTTTGTGCAAGTGCTAACTAACAATAGTTTAACATTTAATGATCATTTCACAACCCTGACATTCATTCTAACCTTTAAAAATTGACTCAAGCTTCAAGCTTGCTAAAAATTTCTCTTTTTTTTGACAAATTGTTTAAAAATATAAGAATAATAAATTGAATGTCACACACATTTCACATCACCCTTGTACTAGCATCCATGACATTTTTAGTAGTTTTGAAAAATTGTTCAAGAGAAAAAAATGTTGTTGAAAAAGAATGACAACTTTATTTTAGTTTCTTACACATAAACCAAGACCTACAAATATGGAATAATAATAAAAAACACATTTTCAGATAAAACGTGTGAAGAATACAACAAAAATTGACCTAGTAGATTCAAGAGAAGATTTGCTAGATCATTGTAATTAAAATGGGGACTGATAAAACATGATGTTATGAAGTTTTGTAGTTGCTACTAGTCCATGGTTGCATTGAATGACTTTGGGAGCTCCCAAGAAAACATATCAATAACATGTTAGAGCTTTGCAAGTTGAAATACCCAAAGCACATTTTTTCACCGTCAACATCATGCTTGTGTTAAAGGATGTGCCTAGGTGGTTAGACATGCAAAATGATTTGAAGAGACCACTACCAACAAAGAAATTCATAACTGATGTTGAAAGGCAAGATGAAAAACAACACGCTCCCTTGAATAATAATAACTAGAAAGTTGAAGCTATGGATGTCATGGCCAACACATTTGTAAAATGACCACAAGTAGCAAAGAGGGAAAAAGAAATATATAAAATGAACAAATTGAATGAGAATGCTATGTGAACTCATGAGCATGCAACTATTTACATTGCTACATAAACAACTTGTTTTGCTTAAGACAAACAAATGTTTTTAGTTGTGCTATAATTTGTAATGAAAAGTTATAGAATCTATGGATATGTTTCACATCTTCAACATTTGTTGTACTTTCCACCTATAGTAATGATGATTCCATTTGCTTCAATTCCACTCATAACAACAACTGTAACTTATAAAAACACCAAACTTGACCACTTGGGGGGTAACCATTAAGGGGGAATGGAACATTTTGAAGCTAATCACATGATAAACTTGATGGACTAGAGAAAAAAAAACATATTGAAAATTCAAAAGGGAACAATTGAATTTTTTATTTTTATTTTCATGTATGCTTATTACCTTTGAGTGCCCACAAGTGTTCAATGAGGTCATTTTTCAATTGATAATGGAAATTTGTGTTTTCTATGTGTTTAAAATATAATCTGCATTTGATTTGAATGTTTCTACCAAGTTCAAAGTTGTTTAAACCTTCATTATGCTTGTCTTCAAGAATCATGTTGTGAATCAACATGTTTGCCATGAGAATGTCCAAGATGATCTTTTGGTCCCATAGCCAAAATGGATTTACAATGATATGAAAGCAAACTTGTAGCACCCCAAATGCATGTTCCATGCCCTCCTTACAAGATATTTGTGCAATAACAAAATTATATATTTTGCTTTCGGGGTTTGTGAATGGTTTGCACAAAATGGATCAATGTGTATGTATTCCATCAAAAAGTGAATAATATTGAACATCCTCATTGCCATTGACCATGCTCTAACATTTGACCAAACACTTTGTTAGAAATCAGCAATAAGAGGACTAAGAACAAGAGGATTACAATCAAAGACAATCAAATAATTATTCCCCCACAAAGACCAAAATTGCTTGCCAAAACCACAAACTCTAGTTTGCAATTGCTTCAAAGATTATGATGTTGTTCTTATCTTTGTTATTGAATTAATAATGCCAAGAATTTGGACGATTTTTCCACACATAGTGCATACAATCTCCATTAACAAACATCTTGGGAAAGCTGATCATGATTGATTTGGAGCTGCTTTTCAGCGTTTGCCTTGTTTGGCTGTCGAAGGCAACTCGATTCAAAACACTCTTTTCATAGTTTGGAAAAACTTCTTTACTGCCTGCATTGTAGTTGATTCTCACAACTTGCAATACCCATCACACCCATCAGTAGCTCCACCATAAACTCGTATCCTCATTGAAAAAATGAACTGAAGAGAGACACCCAAGATGCCACAAGAATCAGGTTTCTATTGAAAATAAGAATCGGGTGCAAGAACATAATCCATAAAGTCTAGAAATAGGCTCTGCTTCATGTTGTAATGTCACTTGAAGAAATGGTACATCATAAATCGGCTCGTCGTAAAAAAAATTTCGCCATATGCAATCATTGCCACATTCTCGTTCTCTCAGAATGTTTGCACTACAGCCTATGCAACTCCCTCTGTGCTTGCCTGCCTCTTTACTCAAATTGATGAGAGGTGCAACAACCCAGATGAGCTTCATCAGCTTCAAGATAAGCTTGCATCAAATCAGCATAGCGAACGCTGGAGATGGTTTTAGCTGCTTGTTCATACAAGGCACCCTCAACCCTAATAACCGCAAAGACTCGGATGTTACGTAATATCCAAACGCCTAAAACCTAAGAACCTAGTTCGATGTATTGCCACGGGAGATTAGTGTTCTTTGTATGGTTTGATCCCCCAACTAATAGATGATTGCATACTAGGATTCGCAGATACGTACTTACAATCCTCTATCAAGCAAAAGAATCACAGTCGAATTCGGTGGTCAATCTTTGAGGTGCACAAGTGCTCACCAAGATGTTTTGACACGAGAGATTAGGGTTCTTCAATGGCGAGAGCCCGCTTAGTAGATGATTTCATGTAGAGCTTGAGAGCAAGCAAAAGAACTGGGTTGTGAGAAGATGATGAGAGCAGCAGCGGGGCTCTGTGTGGGGGAAGCAGCTGCTAGCAGCTTCATGCGATTCTTCATGAATTATCCCATTTCCTCCCTTCGTTGCTTCGATTTCTCTCCCTCTTGTCCTCTCTCCCACGTTTTGTCTACTTACAGGCTTGGAGTTGCTGGTGGAGGAGCGCGAAGGTTTCATTACTGCCGCAATCCTGGAGCAAGGAGATACACTCGTTGTGAATACGTCTCCTCATCTACGCCAAAAGGTAAGAAGTGCTCTCCAGCTTGTTGCTTAGGGTTAGAGACTTAGGATAGACACTGATGGAGCACATGTGACTATCTATGTGGCTGAGAGCCTTCATGGTAACGACCGTTTGGGAGACAGCGTTTGTGCATCTTGCTAATTCTCAAACAGGAATACAATTTTTTGTGGGAGACTGTGACTTAGGTGTTTAGTGTCAGCCAAGATGTTGCAAATCCTTCAAGTACAATCTAGGGTTTAGTGGTTTGTATGGTTTGAACAGTTGATTGTAAGGTAAAAGCTTTGAGAGGGTCTGTTTCCTACTCCATATTGGGGGACAATGGGTCTTTGTGGCAAATACACATGCTACACTCTGAGGTCTGATGTCAAGAAGTGCACCATGGAAGGACATAAGGAGCAATTTCTTAAGTGGGCATGCTGTAGGTGGCAAAGATTCCAAACAGAGGACTGCTAGAAATGTGGGCGTGATGTGGGAATATCCTGGCAGTCATGTACCCCAAGGTACACGCCAAATATTTATTCTGCCACCCACTCAGATGGGCAGGCGCTCTGCAAAGATTGCAACCAGAAAGGTATCCCTGTGAGTTCTCACATGCCATTACTGTTCACTATGTCTCTTTTCTCAACAACAGACAGACCTGATAGTCCTTCTCTTCAGTGACATGGAGCAGGGGGGCTGGACAATTTATTGGGTCAATTGTTGGGGGTGCAGGGTGCACAAGATAAGAAGAAATCAAAACTCTATGGCAAGATAGGCAAGCAAATTATTACTTTGTGTGTCCCTTTTCCCTCTTCCCTGTGTGCAGCTCTATCTGTGTTTCAGCTCCTTGGAAATCAAAACAAGTGGCAATTTCTAAGGTGTCACATGAAGCTATTACAATGTGTTAATGCTTTTCTTTTACTGTAGACAAGCTGCCTTCCAAGTTCCCAACATTAGCCAATTCCCATGCACACACACTTGCAAATCTTAGCCAGTAATCATTGCTTCATGTGGTCAATCTACTTTATCTTGTGAAATTTTATTTTCTAGCTATGACCTCATTTTGTTTTGTTTTATGGAATACTGATCCAGAGTGAAAGAAGGAGGACCCAGCCCAGCAGCCAACCCTGCCCTTGCAGTCTTGCTACAGCAAGCGAAAGAGGCTGATGTTCCAAAGGACATAATTGATCGCAATCTCAAAAAAGCCACAGACAAGGGGCAAGCAGATTTTGTAGAGCTTACATATGAGGTTTGCAATGGTTTCTTGAATTGTGTTGTGCAAAAGTCCATTTTACTGTGGAATCCCATTCTGAGCTTCTGCAATTTTGCAATAAGGGGGACAGAATGTATGTGTACTGATGCATTTTCTGCCTTTGGCTTTCAGGTATATGGTTATGGGGGGGTTGGATTAGTCTTGGAAGTGTTGACAGATAATTTCAACCGTGCGGCAGCTACTATCCGTGATGTTGTCAAAAAGGGTGGAGCCAAAATGGCGGATTCGGGTTCTGTGCTATTCAACTTCAAATGTGCTGGGGTGATATATGTAAAGGCAGATAGTGTTAAGAGTGATGAACTGCTGCTTGCAGCTATGGATGCAGGTGCAGAAGATGTCCTTGAACCTGAGGCTGATGAAGATGAGGATAACGATAAAGAGGAAGAAAAGTATGCTTGCTTTCCTGCATGTGCACTCTCTGATGGAAATGGTTTTTCCTTCAATTTGCCTTCAGTTGATGTTTCATCAAGGTTGTTGGTTATTGTTGGGTCTATGTTCAATTTTGATCTATATTGTTTCTGGATTAGCAAAGAAATTTCTGATAAATGGATGTCTCTGCACACACAACATGAATGAGCTGAGTATATATTTTCTATGTTGAATGCTTTTACAGAGGGATCTCTTGCAGGTAGAAAACATGTTTAGCTTGTTGACATTTGCACTGAGTGGAGCATTAATGCAGCAGTTTGTGCCCACTTCTGAGCATTGCAGCTTAAATTTGAGAGGCATGGACATGATAATAGAAAGGAGAAAGAGCAGTGCATCACATGAGCCCACTCATGTGGTTCAATCATTTGTTGAAGTAGCATTCAATGGTGTGACAGAGAGTAAGAGAATGTCTGCATGACATTGTGTTTATTGTAGACTCAAAACCAGCAACCAGCGAGCAAAGTAGATCTCATTGAAAGGAGAGGTGTAGGATATATTAGCAGCTGTCCATAACTATTATCCACTGATTACCTAGTAAGCACCTAAAATTGATTTCACATTGTTAGGCACAAATTTGCAGGTACTTCCAGGTCATCACATCATTGGATCAGTTTTCTGTTGTAAGAGGGAGCTTACAGGAGGCAGGTGTTCCATTTGATGCTGATATTTCTGGTCCACAACTCATTCCCATCACGACAGTGAAGGTAAACATTCCATTTTCCTGCACACAATGCAGGTGGACAGGACACTAGGGCATGATGTTTTATGACGTCAGCAGAGGCCATGTGCTATCTACCTGCTAATATAGAATGTCCTCATTAGCAGTTTTGGACTGGCACTTTTGAACATATCAGCCTGGTTCTGGTATTGGGTCTGAGACTGATTTTTGGCTGGTATGAGCCAAGTATATATTTGGTATGGAAATTAGTATAAGGTAGGTATATACCTGGTATTACCTCAGGTGTCTACCAGGCCGGTATTGCCTCAGGTCATAATAGCCTGGTAGGATCTTTGATACCAAGTGCAGGCCTATGTACCAGACTTACATTGGTCCTTCATACCTATGTCTCAGAATCTTTTGTGATTGTGTGGGTGCTGTGCAGACTGATGATGAAGCAATGGAGCTAAACAAAGTTCTCACTGATAAATTACTTGAACTTGATGATGTAGATGCTGTGTACTCAAACCAAAAGTAGGTGCTAGGATGTCTCACCCGGTTTTCAATTTGCAAATGTTTATTCATTATTAGCTTTTGTCACAATTGGTTTGCACCCAATTTGGAGACCACCCACTCAGAATATCTATATGACTCGATGTCTTTCATATGCCATGGTCAGACTCATTTCATCAGTGATGAAGAGTCAGACAGGAGATTAGAACCATTTTTGGAGAAAAGTGAAAAACAGAACAGCTGGTCTTGGAAGCAAACTCTGAAGTTTGTCACTCAGAGCTATAGCATCTATGCCTAGACTGCAGAATTCTATTATAGGCAGCCTTCTTAGGTCAGTTGGATCTTGTACTTTACCCTCCATATTAACAGCAAAAATTTGTCTGCTGAAGCAAATCAGGTCCAAGATTGTGTCAATGTCTCTAGTTCTGAGTAGTAAATCCCTGAATGGGGAGCTTCAAGCCAAGCCTGGCAACCAAAAATTCAATTTGCAATTGAGCCAACTTAGTTCTTTATATTTGCTTGCTACTTTGTAGGCTGGTGACAAGTCACTAAAACCTCTGGTATGATGCTACAATATCTCAGAAATTTTCAGCATAGATGCCTGGAGCTTTCCACTGTAATGTTTCATGACATTCATCCAAGTTCTTTTCACATCATTTGGTATTGATAACTCTGGCTACCAGCCTCAATGCTAACCACCAAGGTAGCTTACTGTCCTCACAGAGCATGAGGAGAAAGGGATCCAGTTGGGATTTGAACTCCCAGCTGCCTGGCTGCAACAATGGGAGCCTTTTCCCTAAGCCAGAGTAGATGAATGTCCTCTTTTTTTAGATCATTTCTAACCATACAAAGCTTAAAAAAAGCCTCTCATAAGGAATCAGAAATCCCCATTCTCATGATTAAGAAAAAGTAATGCAAGCTTAACACTTCAACCAACCACAGAGAATTCCAAAGAAGGAAAGGCAAAACAGAAAACAAAGCACCAAGAAACAAAAACAAAAAAGCAGTATAAACAACAGTGCCAGTCGCACACCTGTTCAGGGACCATCTACAGTAGCATGTATGATTGTGACTATTATCATAACTTTTCCACTGATTTCATCAGGCTCCCTACAGTGGGTAAAGGCCAGTGAAAACACAAACCTCCATACTAAGTTTCTGTTGCAATTCCTGAAGCAATGGGAAGACTCCACCATGTTAGTGGCTAGCAACAAACAAGAGCACAATGAGCTAGCAAAAAACAGAAAAACAAAACAAAGAAAGACAAGTTGCACAGAAAAGGACAGCAGAGAAGAACAAAGACCAAGTGGACTTACAAGAAGCTCCCCACTTACAGAGTCGCTAGAAAAACTCCAAATGCTAAAATTTCAAAAAATAATTTTTCATTATTGAGCGACCCTCTAGTCCTCTTTAACAGAATCCTTAAAAGGCAGCCTTTATTTTTCAGAAGTACATCACGACTGACCATCTGAGAGACAAAGAACTCTTTACAACTACAAAGCCTCAAAAACCTGTAAAATTGATTATTAATAACTCCCAACTTAGCAGTAATTGAGGTAATGGAATGAACATGAGGCATACGAATCATTTCAATACCTGCATATACTCTGGTTGAGAATGTTTGTCTAAGATATCACAGGATATACCTTGAGGACTTTGATTCACAGCTAGATTCAAGAAGTTACAAGAGAAACCTGTGGAAGTACAACTTAACTTGCAAGATGTTTTTGGGTTTAGAGGTTTAGGGTTTTGGGTTTACAAAGCTTAAACCTGTGAGGTTACTTAACAACAAAACATTGCTTAAAACTGAAATCAATTCACATCTGAATGACAAGAACTGCCCTCATTGCACTTCAAAACTTGTCCTGTCAAAGCTAAAAACACAACAATTCCTTCCAAGTGCCCAAGCTAGGTATGGATAGAGATCCTACAATTCCTACCAGCAGTCAATGGACACATCCAACCTTGGTTTCAGATTTGAAATCTGTAAATCTAGGGCTTAGATTTTATCCCAGGCACTTTGTATGCCTGGAAGTTTTAGAATCATTGCATTGTCAAGTTTCACTACACTGCAACTCATGCCTGGAACTGCAGATTTCACTTAGGACGAAAATCTTAAGCTAGATCTACAAACTTTCAATTCCAAACCCAATGCAGTTGACCAACAAAGATTACTACCATCTGATGCTGTTACTGCAAACACTCCAAATGAGACCCATCAACTTCATCATGATGTGGCTGCCTTCACCACCACTCACCTTCTTAGTTGCCACTGCATGTTAACTATTCACAATGTGCATTGTTTAAAAACCTCCAACTGAAGATGCACAATTGTTGCAGTTCCCATACCAATCCTTGGACAAAGAGAGGGTACAAATTACAGACTACATAAAAGAATTTTGCAAACCATGTATCATCAATCACCTGGGTTGCTGTATGTACCACCAACACTGCACCATACTGAAACCTTGTTGAGTCAATCTCGGAATTCATCCATCAATCTCTGATGGAAGTTGGAAAGCCGATCAATAATACCAGGAATCTTTTCTTCAGGAGGCAGAATTGTGCACCGCACATGCCAGGTCCCAGGCACCTGCAGAACCAATAATATGCTATTGAAATTCAGCTGTTCCACAATAAGTCATCTCTTTTGAAACTCAGATACCAAATAAACCCCAATTGTAATTTCAAATCAGGAAAGAAGAGGAAGGAAGTCTCTGTGCAGAATGAACTCATCCGACCCAGGTTTGGTCGGAAATATTGCCCCATCACAAACTAAAGCCTAGAGGCAAAGGCTATACAAATGAGATTGCACAAAGAACTCCACAAGAACTTAGAAGGTAACTATTGTGTCAGTTCCAGTCAAACCAAAAAAAAATGACAAGAATGAGTGCAGTCATAACTTGCAAGTGTTACTCATGGAAGTATCAAATTATCATTTGCACCATCAATGGCAGTGACTAGCTGCCATTGCTCCTCACTGACTTCATCAGCTCACTACAGGGGGTGTAGATAAGTATTTAGTAAACTGCTTAAAACTTAGTGCAATCATATAAAGATCTGCACCCTGAACTCAGTCACATATGTGAAGCAACAGGAAGACTCAGTCAGGCAGATGAGATAAAGATGAGAAGTACAGCAGTACCTGACCAAACCCTGAACCTGGAACCACAACAATGCCAGTGGTGTCTAGTAATCTTCGTGCATAGAAAACATCAGGAAGCATCCCGACAGCTCCTGCTGCCCGCATTGCTCTTTCTGGCAGCTTCAAACGTGGGAACAAATACATTGCACCTTCTACTTTGTTACATGTTACACCTTCCAGCTTATTCATTGCTTCTGTGAACACCTGAAAAGGAATTGGAGCAAAATATTAGACTCTGCATACACTTGTAAAAATATAAGCCAGCAAAATAAAATATCCTTGCAGCAACACCACCAAAAATTACTTCACCACGTACAAGCATCTAGCAACAGGTGAAAATATAGTCCAAAGAGCTACTGCTAGAGAACTTATTCCCACCTTTGCACGCCTAGCAAGTGAGGACAATATCCCATCACGCTCTTCTGCAAACTGCTCATATGATTCATCTCCAGGCTGCAAAAAGCACCTCACTACAATCAACAAGAAGGCAGGGCAATGAAGAATATCTCAGGTTGCAGATAACAATAAGGTTATATCCTACACATCCAATGAAAGCCCAACATCGCTTTACCAGTCAGGAGAACTATCAATCTTAAAATGTCATCACATAAGGTTCTTGGCTTCATGGATACAGACCTTTGGGGGATTCATGACAAGGCTCATGAGGATTTGACCAGATATGTTGGAGCATAAGTTCACTGAGGCAACCTTGTATAATTGCTCCTTGACATCTTGGCTGACACCTGTGACCTCCATGTAACCTCCCCGTCTTCCACACTCACCATAATAGCCTACAGTTGCCATAAAAAATAGTAGAATGAGATGCCACAAATAGAATCCCAGTACCCACTGGAACATTAAAGCTTCTTCAGTTGTTTGGCCAAGTCACAGTAGATGTATCTTACAAACCCAATCCCATATGAGACTCCACAACCTCAGGAGTTTGTGTGAGGAAAAGAGAGAGCTTAATCACCTTTTGAAACTGACTGGAATGATATGAGGCTTATATCCTTATCACCATAGCCCATACTCCGTGCAACTTTCTTGAAGGAATGAAACTTCTTGCCTTCTTCATACACGTTCTCTTGATAGACCTGCAACAGATGAATCATATCCAATCTTTCAGTCACATCCATATCCACCATTCGATTCCTCCAAAGAGACAAATACCCATTAACTGTCTGCCATGATAACTCTAGTGGGAGAGCAAGTTGTCACCCAAATAACAAAAAGACCATAACCTCACCAAATGTAAAAGTGCACCAGAGAAAGGTCTGAACTTTCCAAATCGGGAATCCATCAAATTGTCTTCAGTAAGATATCTTAAGAACCTGGAAAATGAATACTAACCTCATCGGCCAACAGCACAAGACCTTCATCCCTGCAAAACTGTAAAATGCTCTGCTGGTTCTCTTCTGCCAGTACCTGCTATGCACATCACATCTGCAATCATGTCAATCCACTCAATAGATTCCATGAATTGGTTGTGATCAGCATCCAAGTAAGAAACCACATGTAATGTCTATAGCACCCCATGAACCCTTCCTTGCAAAACTATCCAGCTAACAAGTCCAGGCATATCATCACACAAAAGTAGGAGTTTACTACAGTGAACAAAAGGGAAGGTTGACAGTACCTGGCCAGTTGGGTTTCCAGGATTTATAACAACAAGAGCACGCACAATAGTGCCTGCAGCACGAGCTCCCTCAAGCTTGTCCTTGAGATCAGAGATCTCCAGACCCCAACCTGAACTCTCATTCAGATAATATGGCACCTGCAACACAGGTTCCATTCATTTTGGACAATTCTAGTATACTAAAAAAACAGCTGTTAAAAATGCAATGGGCAACTCACTTCAAACAACCATGTGAACTACCTAAACCATCATAGAGAAGATGATGGTCTCACCAAGGTTCCCCCATGTAGTGCTATTGATGCTGAGTACAAAGGATATTGTGGAATAGGACAAAGGATTCCATCCTTTTCGGAGCTCAAAAGCATCTGCATCATCATGTGCACCTGCCACAATAACTTGTGAAAGTCAGGTGGGTAAAGAACACTGGTCTTACTTGTATTTGTGAAGTGAGCTGGCAAAAGAGTGCAATGGAGTCTCTTTTGCAAAGCAAACTATTTGTAGGCCTGTTCTGCATAACTTACCCCAACACTCGCTCCATCTGTGAGAAAAATATCCTCTGGATTTGCTGGAAAGCCATCACGGGCTGTGATACCTGCTGCAATGTCATCCCGACATACTTGGATTCCCTGCAAACCAATATCACCAAGTGGTTTATTGTAAGCTTTCTTTAGGCCTTATTGGATGCATTCCTAAATCCTATGACAGCAGGGAGAGGAGATACTTCTGCAGCACTTGGTTATAGTAGACAGAATATATAAAACACAAGGTTTCACTGTATGCTGATGAACAGCATCATACCTTGCTATGACTATAGGCGCCTGTTGCCCGTCCAGGTATGCTGTCAACAATCCGGTAAGCCCTTGCAATTGCATCTGAACTGTCATACACCAAGAGGAAATTCAAGACCCAAAGCAAATGAATTCAAGAGATATCTCCATCAACCTTGTGTTGAGAAAATGGCATTTGAACGTCTGAAATGATGCAATCTGCATTGTTATAATATGATTAGCAAGGTGGAGGTTGTAGATAAGTACATAAGAGTCTGCCCAAAATTTCTAGGAAAGAATTATACAAAAGTATTGTGTTCTGAGTTTCTGTTGCATTTCCAGAGGCAACAGGAATATTCAATCATGATGCTGGCTGGAAATAAGAGACATAGCTAATTAAATAAGTCACCAGTATCATTCAAGCTGCAACAAGCTTGTGAGGATAAGCTTCATTTCATCTTTGCTTACCCCGATACAAGCAAGCATCTAAGCCTAACACATAGAGGTGCCAACATAGAGGGTAGTGGTTGGGGCCTCCTGCACCCTGAACATATCATTGACTACTTGGATGCCTAAATCCACTTAAGTGACTGGATTGCAGAGAAAACTCCACAATAACACCTTAAGGTAACAATTGTGTCAGTTGCAGCAAAATAACATGAACACAACTATTATGAGTCAACACAAGCTTGTTGTGTGATGGGACAATAGGGCATTGACTCTAAGTTCAGCAGTAGTGTAAAACTTGATCTCCAATTCCTCTTGCAAGTTGAAACTCAAGGAGATAAAAAGAATGCTTTCAGGCAATACTGTTCATTCATTTTCAGCCACAATGCTACTCCTAAACATCTGGCCCCACTGTTACAAGTTTGATCTTCTGGATTGCAAGTCGCTGCCAACATCCTTATGGACACATAAGTGCTGAACCCAATAATGTACTCTTGAGCAAAAAGCTGTCCTGTCAGGTTAAATAGTTATCTTGTGGAAAATTCTGTGCTATTAGAACCACCTTCCATCATCACCATCCAAGATTACCAAATAACAAACTATACAGCTAATCAGGACCAGAGAGGATGGTTTACAGTTTAGGCTAAACCCTAAACCCTAAACCCTAAACCTACAAAGACAAATACCTGAATATAGCATGTGTCTCTGACTTTTCAAGAAGAGCAGGATAGTCACAAAGTGCAACAACCTGCACATCACCATGGGAGAATGACTTTCATAGTTTTCTTAACCACTGTGAATGATATAATACACATTCGTCATGACCTCCCTAACAAGAAGGCAGAGAAGTGCCAAAATTGATTGATGCCAATAAGAGGCACAACATAAAGATCACTATGAAACCACAATTGCAAATAAAATGTGCCCATTGCAGCTGCCTTACCTCCCGGAAAAATGTGATCGGCTGTTGATTGAGAGCTTGTGGGTTGCCAATATTGCAGTACACAATCTGCAGAGCCGAAGAAACAATGTGCTTGATTGTCTACACTCTAATGTCTCCTCTCTATTTGCCTTCTCCTTCCATCCTTCTCACCCTGCCCCACCCTTTGCCTTCTCCCTCGTTTCCTCTGTATATAGCCCCTATGAAAGACAAATGACCCAGCTGGATACAAAACGGAGAGATCATCTAAACTCAGCTGGGCCACCTGAACTGCTGGACCACAAAGCAATAACAGATGAACCACTTATCCAAGTTCCTGTGGATTTCAAGGCACTACCTTAAATGATTTGAAGAAAATGAATGTCCGGAGTCGTTGCTAAAGCTAAACAAAAGGCCATCTTGGGAAACAACTACACCTTTATTGAAATGCATATGCCACAGTCCATTGCTCAGGATTCATGGAATAGCAATAATAAACAACTAACATGAGCAACCAGGTAAATTTCTCCTACCTCATCAAATGGAAGTGAGCTGGGCTTTGTAATCAATTCCTGCTGCAGAAGCTGTGTGAGCAAAACAAGAAAACTAAATCAGAGAAAAGCTTTGTGTCAATGGCTTATCCTCTCCAGATTCACCATTCAAATTAGTTTGGTGATTTGACACAAACTAGTACAAAGATCTTGATGAGTATTGAGAACTCCATATTTAAAATCTAAGTCAAACCAAATAAACTTGACAGATGACCTAACAGCAGAGTTATATAGATTACAGACTACCACTAAAGCCTACCACTGGACCAGTACTACTCATCCTTATGGCTTGACATAGCCCTCTAAAAAGCACATCACCACAGTGATACACATCAGCATCCAAACATACCTGAGCACGGGTTACAATCTCTCCACGGACTGCATATTCACACTTAAGAACCTGTCCAATCATCCAATTCATTCCCTGAGATGATGCAACAACTATGAAATAGGCAAAATAGGCACCTTTGTACTAATACCCCTAATACTCCAATGTCAAAGCAAAAATGCAGTGACAGAATTATCAGCCAGATAAGGATGGCATATAAAAGACAGTGCTGCAGAAATCAGGTTTCAAGTGCCATACAGTTCTGGATCCTAAAGTAGGTTTTTGAAGCAAAAGCAACAAGTCCAGAGATGTGGACATACATCAGGCCAGCACATGCACATACATGTGCACAGGCCAAAATTTGCATAGAGGAGGACATCAGGAGAATTGGTAGCTTGCAGGGGTAAACCTGAATTCTCAGAATGATGACAAGAGACAAGGTGGAGAGAATAACTCCCCAAACTCAAAGTCTCTTTAGTTTTTTGCTTTGTGAATGACACCCATTGTCAATCTAATTTCAGATTTAGCAAGTAGAAAAAAAGGTTTTGGCATTGAAGCAGCCCAGAGTAAGAAAAAAGTTCAATTGCTCTGAAGGTTATGGCCAGATCGGATCAGATGTGAATCTGCATCAGAAATCATTCAACCATGTTCTCTGTGCTCCTTGTACAGAACCCCAGGTGGTGAAGAGGTAGCATCGAATTAAAAAATGCATATCAAATGTAGAGCTCAAGGCTTTGTGTTGTAAATGCTTATGACATATATGGCTTAGGGTTTTGCTGCCAAAGAATGCACAGTAACAAAGCTCACTCTTAAGAACAAATATAAGCTTTTGGGTGCACGTGTTGAAGCTGAGAATGCTCTCTTTTCACCATAATCTCTTCAGGCTTATCAATAGCCGATGCCAGCACGTCGAGACTGCAAGCTAGCAAGCAGAGGGGGGCGGAGACGGAACGGATTCCGATAACATCGGGGGCAGAAGCATGGCACCCGTTGTGGTAAATCCGGTTGCGATCGGGCTTCATATCCAATGTCGCAATAAACAATCTAAGACTTTGAAAGCAACGCAGAACGAGAAAAAAACCTTGGGGTTTATACTCTGTATAGTCATAGGAGAGGTCCGAGGCAAAGCCGAGAAACATCTTCTTAGTCGACTACTCGTTGCCACTTCTGCTTGCTCGCAAATAACAGCAGTGGTATCTGCGACGACAAGGAAGGCTTGGTGACCAACTCCAACAGCGCCGCCAGCATCCGGATATAAAACCGTTGCCCTGCCTACCGCCCTCCTCACTGCTCTCAACCCACGCTGCATGTTTGTTTCCCGTCCTCTTCCTCCTCCAGAGTGCTCCCCCTGACTCTCCTTTCTGCGCTCTCGTTGCCAATCAGCAGCAGCTACTGGAAAAAAACAGCTGCTCCAAGGCTTGCCAATATTCTGTTGAGAGAATTTCTTCGAGTTTCACGAACCAATCACCGCCTCTTAGTGCTTGCTTCTGGAGAAGAAAGAGCGCCTGTACTCCACGTTGCACAGAAACAACAGTGGTGGAGACTCTAACACAGAAAGCGCTTTACACTAATAGCGAGAGCGCCAAACCCTAAAATGGTCTCCTCAGAATGGTAGGCAGGTACCTTTGGTAGTAGGTGAGGCCCTAGGAGGAGGGCGTTACCAGAATAATAAGGGCCCCACCCGAGACGGACGGACCTGAGTCAGCTCCGCCTCGTGAAAGCCCCCTGGTTCTGGTAACATGCTCTTCCCCAAGGGCCTTACCAAGTGTGCTTTACAAAATTTAGAAGGTACTTACTGTATACAATGTGTTGTGTATTGGGTAAAAGCCCCAAAGTGGGACCTTCCCAAGCCCCTAAACAGAGTGGGACGCTCCTAAACTAAGGGACCTAGGACAATGTGGTGGTAGTCAAGTTCGGGCTTTGCTCTTTTGGGGATCCCTACCAACCCGTAAGCCTTCTTCCACACCATAAAACACAAGGTGAACCTAAAAGTCTAAACATGCATGTTGATTGTGAGGTGATACAAGTAAGAAGGATGTTATACTTACTACTTACGAATGGGAGTGACCTTATTCCTAGGATCTTATGCTTACCTATAAGATCTAAATGTAAGGTCCCTCCCACTCCTCAATAGTAGGTGTAAGACACCTCCTAACATATTCATAGGTATTAGATGCATTCCACATACGCTTCCAGCTTTATTATACCCCTTTTCAAATTGATTTTCAAATCATCTTTTGGCTCTTTGTTGTCATTGTTGTTTTGTCACAAAAGTTTCACCATGTCTCACATGAAAGGTGACCCTCTAGTGTTAGGAAGTGGGGTGTCCATTTTTGCAAGTAAAAATATTGCACAAAAGGATTGATTGCACCAAGTGTCACCATTGCAAATGGTATGGTAGAGCATCATGACTCATGACACTTTCCTACATGCAAAGGTTGGCCTATTATAATTAGGCATTACATTAGCCATTTCTCTTCATAAGGATGTTTGTTGGTCCCCAATCAAAGATTAAAAAATTATACCAATTGTTCTCGTTGGTTTCACATCTTGCCAATGCTTGAATTCCCCTATTTAGTTGCTCATCTATCTATGAAGCATTTGTTTGTTTTGTTTTGTACTTATGAGATTCACTGAACCAGGATGCTTCAGATCATGTTCTTTTCGGTGTCTTTGGAAAGCTCTCGTCAAGGAGGCGTGCATGGGCCTGGTTCCATGCCATTTGGACTCGTGGTGCAAAAGTTCTTGAATATTGAGTGATTTCTTCATTGAAATTTAAATTAAATCCTAGCCAAAAAAATTCGGAGGAATCAGAATGTGCCTTTGGTGTTGTTGGAAATATCTTGATGAGCAGGATTTAATGGATTTTATTTGGTAAGATTTGGATTCAGAATGTGGGAGATATTGATTTTTAAGTGATTTCTGTCGCTGAAAATTCAAATAAATTCCAAAAAACCAGGTTTTGGAAGGAAAAGCCAGTTGTTGACCTCAACAAGAGATTGAGAAGGAGCTCGTGGAAAATTGTGAAAGAGAATGAGAAGGGAGATCATCAAGAATCAATGAAGCTTTTATGTCCTGAAAAAAGGCTTGGGAGTCTGATTGCACCTCTGATCAAACTGTGGGGTCTCTGAGCTGAAGCTCTTACATTCCTTGAATGTACAAAGTGGTGTGTGAATCATTATCGCAATTAGTAGTACCAGTGTTTCTTTTGCAAGTCAAACCTTCCTCCCCCATCTGTTTAACAAGTGAAGAATCACAATCTAGTAGTCAGTCCTGTGCAAGAATTCCAAGACCCAGAAAAGAACCAGAATCCAGATGAACCCCTGCAAGAATTCTGAGACCTAGAAAAGAACCAGAACCCAAACGAACCACTTCTGCTGCTGGTGCTGGTGCCCTCATCGTTGAATTGTTTCACCTCCTCACCATCATCTTCAGATCTGAATGTCCTTCTAACCATTTCGTTTTTCTGTACTCTTCATCATAGTGTACAAACCTGTGGCTCTTCAAAGCTCCACATTGGCGACTTTTGAGCCCTATGCACTCTCATTCCAAACAAATTGGTCAGTAGCTATGCCATTCTCGCACAAACCATCATGAAATCATGCAGTCCCTTCTAAACCTTCAAATGTTTTTTGCTCAAAAATACTGCTTCCCAACATTAGATGGTTGAGGGACTCATGACTGTCACTTGCAAGTCCAATACAACAAGAGAGCCATACCACACCTTCTTGGTCCATGTCATCAAATCCATCATTGCCTGAAGTCCAGCTAACACTGTTTTGTCAACTGTGACAACAAGCTTTGCTGTTGGATGCAACTTCAAAGAGTGCATGTCTAACTGAGTCTGCATGTAATGCTGCTTTGATAGGAATCTCCAATTCTTCACCTGAAGTGGCTGGTGACACCATCACTGCTCCCCAAATCCTGCACTTACTGAGAAACAACCAAAACACTGGTTCTGCTACAGCTGAAATTCTAGGATAGACCTTGACAAGGATTGGAAGAAATTCCATCACCATCTTGAAAATACAGAGGGATTCTATCATTACCTGAAGAAACATGGCATACAGTACATAGTAAAAGCTACTGGCACCAAAAGTGCAAGAGCATGTACCAATTGTGTTTAGGGAGTAGTAAGGACTCTTGGGTTCAGTACTACTCTTCTGCTCGGGTGTCTTGCTGAACTCTAAAAATTCCAGATTTTCCTTATGCCATACAACTCACACTCTGCAAGGGGAAAAAATAAATCCGCACATCACACCACTAATTTTCAACTTACACAAAACTGTAGTTGAGTGTACAAAGATCAATCAAACTGCAAATTGTGTAGGTATCTATATAGACCTAATTCAGTCTGCTTGTATCTGCAAGCAAGCAAAATGAATCACACATACTCTAGTGAATTTTTACACAGAAAGTCCCCTTCCATTACCTCAAAGGAAGGCATAATGACATTCCCCCCAACATTCACACACACTGTCAGTGTCTTTTACCAAATCTCCAATTTCCAATAACTTGGGTCAAAAAGACCTGAAACTCTCGAGAAACCTAATAATATCTTTGTCAAGTTTCCTTTGAAAATAAATATCATTGGGTTTTCAAGATGCAAAAAGAGTCCCCTGCACAGGCTCCCCAGAATTAATAGCTGTTTCAGGTACTAAATTCAAGCAAGTTTCAAGTCTACAGGAGGAGTTTCACAATCTCTTTGGAGACTTAGCTGGGTCATCCATCCTCCTTGAGAGACAAAGGCTGGGATCATGCTGATGATGTTAAACAATCACTACAAGGTGAAGAGAGACAATGTGCTTGCGGTTCTTCAAGTATAACCCAATGCTACAAAAATTCTTGGAACTACATAACTGAAGAAATTGCACAGAGAGAGAACATTTCCACAACAAGAATTCTGAAGGTAACAACACAAACAACAAAGTGCAGACCATCATCAATCACTCCTTCATCACAAAGAAAGTTTCTCACAAGGAAAGTGTGCAGACCATCATCATCACACCTTCTTCATGACAAACAAAGTTGATCACAAAGAAAGTGTGAGACCGTCATCCATCACCTTCTTCTTCTTCATCATCCCGAATTAGTGACGATGAGCTTTGTCATGATTCTTTCTCTCTACCCAAAGTACGAAATGCTGGACTATCAACCACAAAACCGATGAAGAAGAAGTAGAGAGCTCCATGCCATGCTGCTACAATGATGTCCATTACCTCCTTCGCAATCACAATCTCAAATGCTGAGCAAAACGAAAGACGTGCAAGCAAGAAGCACAGACTTTTGTACTCTCCACAAGAACCCCAAAAAAGGAATATGGAGAGATGATGCCGGATCTTTGAGGGAAGAACAAGAACAAAAGAAGAGAGAGAAGAAGAAGAAGAAGAAGAAGTATGGAAGGCAAAGGATGGAGAACCTGATAATGTACCTGAGTATTTCCGAACTGCTCCTTCTCAATGAAGCTTACACACATATGCTCCCAGGGAGCAAGCAAGGCCCACGAAAAAGCAGCGGACAAGCAGTTTGGATTTGCGCAATTGAGTTAAGAAAAATTGTTGGAGAAGAGAAGCGACTGCGGCAAGGCAGCTCAAGAGCTTGGTTGCCCAGAAAGCTACCCAGTAGAGCAGAAACGAGAAGCTCCAGATGGTGACCAAAAGAGAAAGAACAAAGGCTTTGAGAATCCAGTATGGTAATGATCTCAGTGCCACTAGCAAGTCCCAGTAAGAAGACCCGAGGAGAGCCAGCGCTCTCGTCACCCTCCCTCCTCCTCCTCCTACTCTCTCTCTTCTTGAATCCAGTGAGTCAAATAGTGGTCTCTGGAAGCAAGATCTTCCTTCTTTCCGCCTTCTTGAATGCCGTTGCGTTTGGTGGAAGCCAAGAAAGGAGGAGGAGGAGGAGGAGGATGAGAAGAACAATCTGCTGCACAAGAAAGAGACACGCACCTCTGTGAAGGGTTTTTTGCACCCTACGGTGTCTGTCGGACCACCTATGACCGAACATTAACTTATAATGTTAACATTTGATCAGCTATTTTTCTTTTTTCTTTATGTTTTCATATGGTTTTTAATAATTCATCATTATTTATGTCAATGTTAAATATTTAATATAAATTATTATATATATATTTCATGAACATGAAAAAACACATGTTAATTTTTATTTTATATATATTTCATGAACATGAAAAAAAAAAATGTTAATTTTTATTTTTTTTCATATCCATGTTGGTTGGTGAATAGGGAAGAAGAATGAGATAATTATAAAACGAAGGTACTTGTTATTAGGAAAGGTGAGAGAAATCTATCTATGAAGTAAGGTTGTTTGTTTGTTTGTTTTGTATTTATGAGATCCAGCAAATCGCCATGGTTCCATATCCCATTCTTGCTCTCTTTGGGAAGCTCTGAAGGACGAGGGGTGCATGGGCTTGGCTTCATGATAGCGTTTGGACTTGCAGTGCAAAAGTTCTTCTTGAATATTGAATAATTTCTTCACTGAAAATTAAATTAAATCCTAGCTGAAAATTTTCAGAGGAATTGGAACGTGCCTTCGGTGTTTGTTGGAAAGATCTTGATGAGCAGGATTTAATGGAATTTATTTGGTAAGATTTGGATTCAGAATGTGGGAGATTATTGATTTTGAAGTGATTTCTGCCACTAAAAATTCAAATAAATTCCCAAAAAACCAGGTTTTGGAAGGAAAATTCAGTTGAGGATGTGGTAATAACACTTGGGCCAACAGCACAGGCCACACTAATAATTATTAAAAAAGATAATAAGAAAAAAATTATTATTATTAAGGAAAAAATGAAGTAATTTGACTTGCAAACGAGGTAGTTATTTCTGAAATTGTGGTTAGAATGATGTTAACATTATGAAGCCTACATTTGGGGTAATTTTACTTTATTTTATTTTATTTTTGACACTAAGAGGCATATTATGTCTTTTAGTGTTATTAGGTATTTACATGCCCAAAGTGTGTATAATAAAACAAAAAAAATCATTTATGGGCAGCATAAAGATGTGTATGGGCAGCACCGAGATGTGTCTGGTCATCACCAGACACATGGCAATTGGGCAATTGGGCAGTCAGGGAAAAAAGAATCAGACAGTACAAAAAGGACCCATTGCTAATTTAACGTCCTCCCTTAGAGTTCGCTTGTGGGACCTACGTCGAGTCGAGTCGAACGGGTCGGTAGGCGAAGGTCCTCGGTCGCATCTTCTTTTTGTGGGACCCGTAGCGGCCTCGCATTTCGAGGGAGAATGCGCATAGGCGCTAGCGACTAGAGACTGGTCGTGTAGCGTTGAGAGAGAGATCTGAGAGGGAGACACAGAGAGAGAGAGAGAGTAAATCCATACAAGCAACAAACTTGCGAGGTTTGTTTGTGCCTTGCAAATGCTGGAGAAATCGCTGCTGGCTTGGGAGGGTTTCTGTGTTGTGTGTAAGAGGAAAACGAGAGTGAGTGCAGGAAGAGGGCGAGGATTGTGCGTGCAATGGGGAGCAGCAATGGTAGTCTTGCGGCGGACATGGCGTGGGTAGGCAAGAGACCGGCGCGTCGTCTTGGTGGCATGGCTGACGTATTGACCATGGCCTCCGATCTTGGCTTCCATCTACCTGTAAGTCCTGGCAGCTCTCTCATCATCGTCATCATCGTCATCATCCTCACGGCTTGCTTCCCCATTCTTCTTCCCCTTTCTTTCTTTCGCAATTGCACTGGAGACTACTATCCTTGGCAACTTCCCATGCATCAATCAATCTGAGTGCATCATCGTTTCAAGCTTTGAAGATACTGCGGAGCTTTCTGACAACGGCTTAGGAAACCCTACCAGAGGTCCATCCATGTACCGGAGGAAAAGAAACAGGAGAGGCAGTAGCCCAAAGCACGAAGAGAGAGGGCGGGGGGGGGGAACACTCACTCACTCATGCTTGCTTGCTTGGGGGACATTGAAGATTGTCATTCTTGTTCTGGTTTGTATGAATCCTTCAACCACCACAAGCGTTCTAGCATTGCATTCACCACATTGCTGGAGTTTTATTTTAGGAGGAAGGATCATCACCTGTAGAAGGGAGCAAAGGAGGAGGAGGAAAGGGAGAGGAGGCTTTAGTCCATGTTCTTCGGGAGCTCGCAGCTGTCCAGCGCAACCTGGCAAACCTGCAAGTCGAGCTCCAAGGACGTCAGGTTTGCTTGCCATGGGCTTCTCTCTGTCGTTTCTAGCTATGCATTATTTTGCTGCAAATTGGCTGTAGACATCAGATTTGCTTGCAGTCTGCCTCTCTCTCTGTGTTTCTAGCTTCGCATATGCTGCAAGTTGGCAGCTGCCCATTATGAAGAAGTCTGATCTAAGAAAATGTTTGGGACGGATGTGAAGTATTGGGTGCCTGACATCATGTCAGCATGCTACTACAACCATCTTTGAGCTGTATTTTTCCTCCTACCTTTGGTGCACCAATGCAAAACCTGAAGTTTCAAAAGGGGTGGTTTTTTTTCTGGGAGGCAGGATGATGAAAAGGTCGCTCATCTGACTCATGTTAGTGAGATTCAAAAGAAGTCACAAGCACTGGCAAAGACAACTGCAACCTTGCAAGATGTCATTCATAACAAGGTACATACAGACACTCACAGATGCAAATTTTGGTACCGTACACATGAAATAAATTAACATTGCTGCTGCTATGGTGAATTCAAAATGGGTGCATTAGACAGCAGCTATCAGCCTGCTATCTCAGATGAATCTGCCTGCTGTTACTTGCAGCAACAATTATTTCTGTACTGCATATGCATTTGCTAAACCTAATTTATGTGTTTGTAGAAACAGTGGTATTTTGTTGGATAGAATGGCCACAATGTTGCAAGTGGCGCCTCTGTTATCCCATCTCTCATCTGTGGTCATTCATGCAACATGAGAGCAGCTTGAAAGCAAGCAGAACTGAACATAGATGAATGACGGGTGGAGGGCAGGACCGAATCATAGCACGGCTTCAGCAGCCATACAGCCTGGACTGCATCCCAGTAGAAACGGAGTATCAGGTACACATGGGGATCAAGTCATGCCATTTGATCATCATAGTTATTTTTTATGTGCCAGCCAGTGTAATTGATGATATGGACAACAGCAATCAGAGAATGCATCCTTCACAAGGGTAGATAGAATCCTGATTGTACTGAATCTAGACAGCCATGCCATGATAATGGAACAGTGTTGCTGCTTACTTGGGACCCAAAAGAACTGAAACCAATGCTGTTTGTCATCTGACTGTCTAGTCTGTTGGGTGGGTTGAGATGGTGAGCAGCGACAGTTTTCAGAGTTGTTAGTGAAGGCAGCAGGAGATTATGGT
The DNA here is from genome assembly GCA_963921925.1 of Sphagnum tenellum. Classification (NCBI taxonomy): domain Eukaryota; kingdom Viridiplantae; phylum Streptophyta; class Sphagnopsida; order Sphagnales; family Sphagnaceae; genus Sphagnum; species Sphagnum tenellum. The sequence goes on from OY998149.1 coordinate 6,335,322, forward strand.
GCATTGTCAGCAGCTACTGTTGACATTCAGTGGAGCCATTCATTCAAGGACCCACCTGCAATCTGGGGGGTACACACCCCACCCACACTCTCCTTGCTTCTAAACCCCTGTTTGACACTACTCTATTTTACTTTCCTCTCTGTTATCTCCTTCAGCTTTGTTTCCACAGAAAGTTGATCTTGAGGACTAGCCAGTCCTACAGTAAAAGACATGTTTCTCTGTGGTCGTGTAGGAGCTGTTGAGGCCAATTCCAACAGCACTTGCAGCATGCACACGCTATTATGAAGCATTGTCAGCTATGCGTGATGCAGTGGCAGCTCTGCACCAGGCACGTGTACAGTGTCTGCCCACACCTGCCACTACACCTGCCAAAGATGGCTCAGATCATGGTGGTTCTGAATGTGTCACTCCTCCCCCATGGAAAGCACCTGTCGAAGAGCCAAGCTCAGATGATGTACTGATTCGTAGTCACCGGCAGCTACAGATGAATCCCCAAGATTGGGGGGTGACTGTGTCAACCACAAGTACACAGTCTGAGCAATTTTTGGAAAGCATGAAGCCAAGGCGTATGTCCTGGCCTCCTTCACCTGGTGGTGCTGGTGCAGTGTAGTGTTTGAAGTGTTGAACAAGTTCGAATGTGCCTAGTAAGTGCTCTTATTAAGATAGCTGATGCTCTTCCTGTTTACAGTTGCCTGTGGTAATCCCTTAAATCTTTTTTCTATCTATTTGTTCATTCTGTCTAATAGCTGCAAAACACAAAAGGGGAAAAGTTGAAGCAAGCAGTTGCTCATGAAAACATGATCAGATTGCCAGTCTTCACTAATCACAAAGAATTGTCAGTAGTCTATGTAGAATGATGATACATGTACTGTGCTTTCAAGTCCTGAAATTGATTGTTGTGACTTCAAGGTTTGTTTGCTTCCCTGGCTGATTCTAAGAGTCATGATTCTAGTTGCAGGTTTGTGTTTGTTAGGAAATTTGTCATAATACTGGGCTCATACAAAATTGTGGTGTCCTACATTCTTCAATTTTGAGAGCACAGTCTACCACCATCTCATAGTTTACAAATCTGCTTCTGCTTTTGTTGTTGATTGCCAATGTTGTGTCCCTGCTAATGTTGAACAATTCCCCAATGTGATTCAGTGTGGCATTTGCAGTAGGTAAGGATCAACAACACAAATTCCATTACTTCTTTGTCATCTCTCTGACAATCACTTTGTCTCTTGGGGTTTTAGGTTACAGTTACTGAACACAAAACTCAAGCAATTGTCACCAATCCTCCCTGCAAGCTCTTTTATTGATGATGCTGATGATGGCCGTCAGGACATACCTGTGACAGCAGTTTCTTGTGAGAATGAGGATGAAAATGAAGAAACAGAATGCAGGGAATTCATAGATCATCAATCAGAAATTGATTATGAAGAACAATGTTGCAACAGGCTCATGGCCCTGTCAGAATCAGAAGGTGACAAACAGAATGAAGATGGAGGTAGTTCTGTTGTGCAGGCAAGTGGTGAAGAAACAATGCTAGGTCATAAAATCCACTGGGAAAAAGTCTGTGTTCTGATGTAGAAGAAAGTGAGATGGTGTAATAATGGAAAGCTTTAGTAAGCTTTGAATATAAAAAGGCAAAATGTGCCTCTTCTGACTGTCTTTGGCCTTTCTTGATGATTGTATTTTGTTTGTCAATTCAAGGTGTGTTGGGAGGTTCTCACTTTTTGGAACCTGGAACTGGCGAGTAAGGGTAGGGTATAAGTATACCATTGACTGATGTTCTCAAAATCAAAGAACTGTGTCAAAGAAATTATCTGAAACCACTGGTTCTTTCAAGGACGAGTAAATCATCTGTGAGATCAATGCTGTTCTAAATGTAAGAAGCATGAGTTCAAGAACTGTGAACGTTTCATATCTCTTACAGTCGTGGCCCTATCTCTTGAACCTTGCTAATATTACTAATTAATCATGTTGTGTTTCTGAAACAATTCTGCATTTCTCCCCAGCACTGTTGGATCTGAGAGACCAACCAAGGACATAACAACTGGAGTCTGTAGTATTGGTGAAAGTGTATAAAAACATTGCAAGCAAAGCCATCATCAACAAGATAGATTTCCCCCCCCAAAAAAAATGTAGGAAAAACAAAAAAAAAAATCCTCCGAGAAAAACAAATGGTTGCAACTTTTTGTGAGTTGCCATGGGTGAAATTCTCCGCTAATTTCACCATGGCAACCAAAAATTCAAAAACCAAATCATTTGTAGTACTTTATGTGGTACTTAAATCTGAAGGCCACACAAGTGGGTGTACAATTTAGTACAATTTGGCGTTCTAATCAAGAAAAGATTCAATGACTAAAAGACTAGCGGCACTGGTAGGGTGACAAGTCTTTGTTTCAAACATGGTGATATATATATGTATCATAAAACCGATAGCAAAAGTGGTTGGAAACTTGGGATTAGTGGCCAACACCTTGAAAGTAGGTACGTGGGTGCAGCAATGCATCAGTATTGTTGAAGATGAAGAAGATTTACTCAGTTACACTACTTGGTAAAGTTTCTGTCTACTCCTATTCTATCGTTTCTTTCTTTGGCATATGATGCATTAATCTATGAGTAACTTTAAAATATATTGAATCATTCCGCAGGCTTGATTCTGTTTATCTTTGTGCAATCTTTGGTGTTCCAAAATGTGTGTTCAAATTTACCTAGTGCTCAACAGTTCCAATCTTAATCCATGCTTTTATTCTAAGGATTTACTGCCACTTTTGCAGATATCATAGCTCTGTGATTGGTGGAACCTCAACACACAATGTGGATCATCTTGCATGGTTGTGAAAGATTCAACTTGCAAAGAAAGTTTTATCTTCATAGCAAACACTTTCTCTTTGTACAACACTTCCTTTTTTAATTGGAGATTCTCGAGTTCTTTTTCTATTTGGAGATTTCAAGTTTTGCTTGTTCAGGGGTGAGAGTAATGAACAGCACTTCTGTGTTTGTTTACTTGCGGCTGGTCTTGAGAAGTGAATGTGAGTGTGTGAGCTTTTTAACCCAGAGATTTATCTACTTTTAGTTCTGCCTTTTTCTGTTTTTCTTCTGCTTCAACTCTGTCAAACCATTCTTGTGTGACATGCAGGTGCCAACACTTTGTACATTCGTAATAGCCCAAGTTTTTCGCCCACCATGTCAAATGGTGTGCAAGGCATTTTTGGCACTTGATGAAAGCACCCCATGGATCAATTGGATCATCACATGGATCTCGCTCACGGATTGGCATTTCTTCAGGATCAGGAGGTGCTTCATCCTTACACACATATGCTCTGATTGGCAATGTGAAAATCTCATTTTCTGTTACTATCTCAGCCTGCAGAATGGGACATCATCATACCCATTATTTCATTGCATAAGGAAATTGATTGACTTAGTTAAGGCTTTCTTGAAAAAGGCATAATGGTAAGGGAATTGGAATTTAGAATGCATACTCCCCAAAACAAAATCTCTTTTGAAGTATAGGCTATATTCAACATCAATTTATTTTTCAGTTTCCTGATGGACAGTACAAATGGGTGCAAGAATGGAAACAAGTAATACCTTGCTCCTGTGAGGCCCAAGCACAGAGCCCCGGAAATAGATCCGAATGATACTGTAAAGCCCAGGTGGGATCTGCACACCAAAACTCCAAATCAGTAAGTGTATTCTCGTCTTGAAAATGTAAATTTTAGTTTGGCTCAACTTCACCTACTTGCAATTTGGGTCAATGAGTTTATTTTTCCCAAATGGTTGGTTTCTTTTCCCATTGTTACGTGTTGTGGTTTCTCATTCTTCCATGGCCATTTCCTGGAGCATTATGCAATTTATCAATCATGTTTCAGGATGAGCACTTCTTCAAATCATGAATTTCAGGATAGGTTGCACTCAACTGCTGTCATCCACACAATTAGAAGCTATGGACTTTCAAAGGGAGATCAACAATGGAGGAGAGTTTTTTACAGGACCATGCCACCATTGGCATTTGACGGAGAGTTTATCCAACTTTTTCACTTGAAATCGACCACCAATATTGCCATGAAAATTCTGCAGCACAGCTATCTACAAAAGTCCACAATTTCCACACCATAAGAGCTGGTTTGAAGATGCTTTCCTCAGCAAATTGCTTTGTCAACAGTTCACTGTCTCGTAAGGTCTACTAGGTGGCCACAATATTTAAGACTTGTGTAATATGTGAATGCTGTGTGGGAAGTATACAATCACAGAGATTTAGGAAAGGATTGAAGTGAAGACCATTGGGAGCAACCTTCATTTTCATGGTGCCAATCTGAACAAAGTGGAAGTCAATAGCCCTTGGCATCAAACGGAACTGGTGGGACACCCAATAAACTGGCTCAGCTTCTAGTTGTCGCATGCGCTCAATTGAATGGAAATGCACTATTACTTCATTCATCACTTCCCTCTCAATATACTTGTTTTGCTCCCAATGTGCTAAACGCCATCTGCAATTTTTGTCACTAACCCATTAATTTGTGAACACTGGAACTTTCATTGGGTGAGAAGATGATGGATTGACAATTTTTATTTTTATTCTTTAAATTTCAGTTTAGGAATGAGATCTGGTGAAATGCTGTGCTCACAAAGAGAAATGGGATTTCTGTAAAGGTGGTGACATACGGTTTTTTGAAGACTTTTTCTCTTTGAAAAATTTCGTCATCAAAATTGTATGTTTGTGGAACCATCCAATTGGGCCCAAGTATTTTTGCCCTCAATGCTTTCTCAGCCTGAATGAAAAGGGTGGGGAGTTTTTTGTGTGAACTTCTTCCCATGCAACATCAAAATTTGATGGAGTTCTTTGATTTTGGTCACAACAAGAATCAGAATCAGTTATGAGTCATGATCACATACACAGTAAGAAGTGTAGTAGATTAGGCTACTCTGCAAGAGGTTTCACATACTGCTCTTTTAGCTCGGAGTGCAGCCCGGTTTGCAGCTTTCCTTTCATTCACTGATAACAAATCCGGAGTACTTGGCTTTGGCAGCTCTGGTTCTGGAAGTATGCAAGGGATTTTCTGAACCCATCATAATGAATCAATGACAAATTATCTACTCTCAACCTTGCATTATGTTCTCAAACATATTCAATACTTAGCCTGATATATGTTCAACAAGCCCCATGATGTGGGCACATGTTATGGATCTAAGTATGGAGCTGGGCATGATGAATCAGTCGTTTTAAAGCTCAGCACTTGTTGGTTGATTATGAGGAAAGACTTCAAAGATATGACTGAAATGCCAGTCCAGATCTAGTCCTGCAATCGTAATAACTGTTTGAATGTTTACTGTTGTGAACGTCTGTTTGAACAACCCTGGTACACATTGAGAAGGAGACCCACAACTTATATGGCTGATTTAAAATGTAACTGGCATCTTGCAAGCCCACAAGATATAACAGTAACAGCTTCTTCTACCAGGGAAGAAAAGTTCTTAGCTGATATTTTGCAGCTCATACCTGGGGTGGTGGGGGAGGAATACATGGTGGTGCACATGGTGCACATGTGCGACACGGCAATGGTGGTGGCTTGCATGGCTTTGGCACAACAGGTCTGAGCTCAACTAGATGCTGCATAAAATGCACGTACACACATACATAATGAGCATATATGTAGAAGACATAAGTATATAATGCTTATTTTAGTAAAGTTAACTTTGTGGCGTTAACCTAGTCATCAATTTCCTAAGTGTAATCCACATGCTTGAAGAAGGTACCTGCGGTCTTGGTTTTGGTTTTTGTGGCTGCAATACAACAGAACAGCTCATGTTAATTTTGTGGTGATTAACTTCCAGAGAGTCTTCATTCATTGTATCCACACTTCAAACTAAAATTTCAGATAATAATGGGTAATTCTGTATCACATGTGAACTAGGGGATTTTCCTTACATGCAAGTGAACAGGAAGATGACTCTTTCAGAGAAAGTTCAGTTTCAGATTTCCCATTACCAGACATGTTTCAGTAATGTTTCAACAGGTCTATCAGGTGTTGGACATGAAGAGGCATCTTTCAGAGAGTATGTATGTAAAGCCTACAGACTCTTACAGTGCACTTGGTTGCATTCCCTACAAAAATTGAAATGTGATGGAAACATCTTGTTTACTGCAGAAATCAAGGTGACTGCTGATGGTCAAAAGAAATGCAGATCCAGGGAAAAAGCTACAGACCCAAGTGGGAGGAAAATCAAAGAGGCATGGTTCTTTTTCTTCGTCTTCAGATTCCTCGTGAGGGAATTCTTCACCAATTGGTTCCTTTGGTGCAAGCTGCAAAAACACACACACATATTTCATCCAATGAACTTTTCAATTGATGTAACACTTTGCTCAAAGATACAATCATAGTACCACTTCTTCTATGGGTTTGAACCCCATCTTCAAACTGCTACATAAGCATTCTGATCCCCTGATACACTATTCAATATGATCATCAAAATGACGTCCATGATGCTGTTGGTACCCAGATGAAAACAAGTTTTCTACTAAAGGGACTATCAACTTGTTTTTCAGAAGAGCAGAGGAATGAAATTGAATGATGTAGAGCAATACCAGTTCAGAAAAAACTTGCCGACAAAACTTTTCACCTTCCAATTCCCTGGCTTTTTTCTCTTTAGCTTTCAGTGTCTCTATTGTCAATTCCTGTCATGAGAATAAAATTACATCCTGTTCATAAAATTAGAAATTTTTGTTGTAGATTGCAAATATGCGACTCTTCTGCTCAATTAGACAAATGATTCCTCAACAGCATTTGAGCATAAAATTTCTTCTGTCATAATTGTTACCTTCCCTTCCAAATACACATCATAAGATCATGGGATAAGAAGCAGCCTCTTGCAAAATTGGGCCATTGACCCAAACATAAACAAGCAACGGATCACAGAGATGGTGTCTGTAGAAGACTCATGTGAGAAATTCAACACATTGTAAGAGACTCATTTGTAGAAGTCTGCACATTTCAAGAGAGACATGTACCTCAACTTTCTTCATCATCTCAGAAAACATATTTGTGAGCTGTTCCTCCTCTGCTTGAGTCAAATCGAGATGGAACTCACTGCTGTGGAAAGAATTGGTTGATGCTGCACGCAATGTCTCAATTGACCACTTCGTTGAATTTCCTTCTTGCTGCAGCAACATACTTAACCCAACTTCAAACCTCTTGCATTAAAACATCCAATTGGGGTGTAAACCCCTGTGAACTTTGTTTTCAAAATATCCTGCAGAAAAAGGACAAAATGTGGAGAATAATATCTTATTGCATTGTATGGTCTTTTGTGAAATCCATCAATGCAACATGTTTCATATTGGCAATCTTCAGGTCACATGTATCATCTGTACCCTTCAGATGGCATGAGAAAATGACCTTGAGAATGAAGAGGTAGCGTAAGCCTTCCTCAGCATGGAAGTAGAGGAAACGTATGTCGGGGAGTGGGTGAAAGGGTGGTACTGTCTGCAGCAAGTCTGTGGGCTTATGCATGCAGAGGAATGGGCCACCTTTGCTCTCCACAAAAATGCGCCAATCTTCATCTATTTGTGCTTGGAGAGCGTTATGCTGCTTCTCCAATTCAAGAGCTTTTCTTGACACCTCACGCTTCATTTTTCGAATAATCCTTTTTGCAGACTTAATCTCTATGTTCTGACACTTTCGCGCTCCTTGAACTTCTTGTTCTGCCAGTTTCTACAAAACTTTAAAACTATAACTCACTAGTTGTTGCCACTGGCTGAAAAGATTCCAGGCACTGAAGATTGTGCCTACATAAAATGGAATGAATTTGTGATGAGCAAGAAGGTGAATCAAAAGCCAAGCTCACCCCCTGTAAGTCCCATAATTTTCTGACTTACCTCTCTGATGCGACATGCTATCTCTTTCTCCATTGCAATCGTGTCATCATCTCTATTGTCCACTATCTTTTCAATCCTTTGGAGCTGGAGATTCTCCAATTGCCATTCTGCATAGGCCTCAAGAATCTTATCAATGTGGCCATTTGTCTCCTCATTGATGAATGGATGTTCACACACCTGACGATACACAAATGAGGATTCATTGACCACAGCTTCAAGCTTTGGCAGCACAGGATTGATTATTCGTGGCAGATTTGGCAACATAAAATCCAGTTGTAGCCAATCACATTTTGTTCGGGTTTGTAGCTTTGAATTTCTTTGCTTGGCTTGAAAACAACGTGCAAACTGAGAGACTCTCCTCGTTAACAAAGCTGGTGATACTGGGAAGCTAGTCTCAGTTTTCTCTTCTTCCTTCAGAAATGTCAGTGGTGGTAAATTTCCATTCCTCTCAACTGTGACAAATGTGTGAAACACAACATTTTCCTCCAACTTCACAAACAGCTCATCAACCTTTGTGCACTCTCGGTCATAGCTTTTGGCAATGGTGTAGAGTTGATATGTCTCCTCAGGAAGTATCTCGTAGCCATGCCCTCCATCATGGATGACCAAGAGACGTGGGTATGGACCCAACATGACTGGTTCAGGAGACTCAGAAGGTGGTGGAGTTGGAGTTGTAGGACGAGAACCAGGGACTGGGGGCTTCCATTCTCCTGGTGGCTGAAGCTGGAAACCGTCAAATGGATCATAGGGTTTTGGGGGTGCTGCAATCTGGCAGTTTGTAAACAAGGTCATGAAATTCAGTTGTTAGCATTCCATGGTCTACCCCAGTTCATCATTCATCAACAATACACAGTGCCTGCATGAGTGCAACAAACCTCAACATACCAGCACAACACCCATCTATTATGAAATCAGCTGAACACCAAAACAGGGACAAAAGATGTGATGGGTTTTATGTAAATACCAGATCGTCAGAAATGGATGCCTTTGAGCCTTTTCTGCTGCCTTTCTGAGGACCCTCTGGTTGCAATGGAAGTTGAAGTTTTCCGCCTGCTTTGGATTGCTCTTTCACTGCCTTAGCATCCTTGCCAGTAGGTGCTGCCTTACTGGTAGGTGCTGGAGGTGCTGGTTTTCCACTAGGTTTTGGTTGCTCTTTCGCTGTCTGAGAAGCCTTACCAGTAGCTGCACAAAATGGCAATAGCATATGAATATAAGCATGAATCCCACAATCCTGAATTTTTCTCTAAAAAACTGTGACAATCTAGGACAAATTGGAAAGAAACAAGATACTACCTGCAGATATTTGTAAACCAATAAAGAAAGGAGTGATGGTGGGCAGCACTTGTGAATGATCTTGAATTCTGACATGTTTCAGGGGACTTGTGAGATGCCCAATGACCTTCACAAAAGGACACAAAAGAATCAAAGGCATTCAGATTCCTAGTGGATACTTTTAATCCTACATGCAAAGTAGAAAGAAATTGACAACCTGATACCGAGGCATGTGGACCGGGAAACTCAGGAGGTGCAGTAGAAGGTGATGTGGGGTCCTCAACATCTGGATTCTTGGCTGCTGCTCTTGCATCCAACTCATCCAGAAGACCATCAGGAGTTGTGGATGCCCAAGCTAGCAATGCAGCTTCATAGTCCTCAGCCTCTTTGGCAATCTGGCTTTCATACTTGCCACCCAGGATGCCTTCAAACTTGGTTCCTTGTCCAAAAACCTTGAAACCCTCACCGGCATTGTTTGTGAACAAAAGGCTGCCTTCCACCTGCATCAAAAGATGTAGAGATCACCCATTGGTGTTGGTGACATTGTGCTTACTCTGGTGTGATAGAATTTGCACAATAAAATTTCTCTTGTGTGTTTTATTCTTTAGAACAAGAACAGGTTCCAAAGAAAAAAGGGATAATAAAAAATGGGAAAATGGCAAAGTTCCTCACCACATCAAAGATGTAGAGACCATTGGTGTTGGTGAAAGGTCCATGTTTCCTCTCATTGTCTTCACTTTGCAAAGGATCATACTTCTTGGAGCCATCTGTGGGATCAAATGTGACAGTATTCCCGACTGCGTACATCATCGAGCCACCAGGCATTGCAACACTTAGTTGCTTGTTTTCTTTTGCCCATGTAACACAATAATGCCCATCAGTAGTTGCAAACTCCACTGCTACTCCACACCCAATCTGTAGAACCCCCCTGAAGAAGATCTCAAGAATTTTCATTGCATATGCAACAACATCTACAGACATGAAGCAGTATCATCAAGAATTTCCAAGATTGCAATGTGTGGCAACATCTACAGACATGAAGCTACATCATCAAGAACTCCCATGATTGCAATGTGTACCAGCAACATCTACAGACATGAAGCTAAATCATCAAGAACTCCTGCAATGTGAAGCAACATCTACAGAGATGAAGCTAAATCAACAAGAAACCTAAATCGACAAGCACTCCCGTGATTGCAATGTGAAGCAACATCTACAGACATGAAGCTAAATCATCAAGAACTCCTGTGATTGCAATGTGAAGCAACATCTACAGACATGAAGCTATGTCATCCCATGATTGCAATGTGAAGCAAAATCCACAGACATGAAGCTATACCATCAAGAACTTAGATGATTGCTAGGTGCAGCAACATCTACAGACATGAAGCTATATTATCAAGAACTTGCATGATCGCATGTGCAGCAACAGCTACAGACATGAAGCTATATTATCAAGAACTCGCACGATTGCAATGTGCAGCAACATCTACAGACATCAAGCATCAAGCTATCTCCTTCAAAATCCACATGATTGCAATGTGCAACATCAACAGAAACCCCAGCCCATGTGTGAATTGTGAACATTCTTTTGGTGTCAGATAGCTCTTTGATTCATGCTTGGTGACGACAGAAATCGAAGATGAACCTGAGAAATCTTCCACTCCAAAGCACAGATTGCAGAGGTTAAATTTTATATTAAAAATTAAATAAAAGTTCAGGACAACAACAAGAAGAGCCAAGAAGAAACAATTCCGGAAAAAAAACACAACGACAAGGAGCCAAGAGATTTGGGACAATAGATTGCGAGGGTTGGGAAGAGAGAGAGAAAGGAGAAGAAGATTTGCTGCTCACCCACCTTTCCATGCACCTTTGGTTGGCCATCTTTGCGAACATGCCAAGTAGTAGAGACTTCGATTAGCGGGTCTCTTTGTGGTAGTTCTTGAGGGAGATCTGGAGGTGTTGTGTATCTTTGTTTTGGTGAAGTTTGTTCTCGAGGTGGCCACACATGTTCAGGTAAGTCTTGGGGTGCTTCGCCATAACCAAGAGGTGGCCAAGTGGCTGAATGTTTGGTTTGGGGTGAAGCAAAAGTACTGACTTGCAAGCCAGGTCGATCGGGAGGAATGTTGGCGATCTTGTCGCCGATGAGAGGATGTTGCTTGGTGGGGAAAGCTTCGGTGATTTGCTCCATCATCAGCTTCCCGGATGTCACAACGTCTTGAGCATGATAGATCTCTTTAGTCTCACTATGTATGTACGTTCCATCCGCATGTTGCACAAGACATGTTCTGTGCTCCGTCGATGTGATAACCACCACCAAATCCTCGCGTGTCATGATCTCGTTTCCAGAATCTGGATCATAGAAATGCGCCACTTTGAGATTTGGCAATTGCACCAATTTTGGGTTCACAACTTGTTCTTGATCTTGTTCCGTTTTTGCCTGTGCTTCTTCTCCTCCTTCTCCTCCTCCTTCTTCTTCTTCTTCTCCCTCATCTGGTGATGCGGGAGCTCCTTCCTTCTTGTTCTTGTTCTTCTTGTTCTTCTCCGATACTACTACTGCACTTGTGTCTTGTTTCAAGCTCTTGTCTTTCTTTCCATTAGGACTCGCCAGTACTCTTGGCTTTTCTCCAAGCTTCTCCTTTCCTTTTGCAGTTTCAAGGTTCATAGTTCATACACCCCATCACCACACCACCATCTCCACTGAGTACAAGGACAAATGAAATGCCCCAAGGACAAATGCCTCCTCACAAACAAACACTAGTGAAGTTCAAAGCAGTTTTGTTTTCTTTCGGAGAATTCTGAGCAAAAAACTTCAAATGTCGCCATATTTAGGAGCTACCATCATATGATCTCTCTCTCTCTCTCTCTCTCTCTCTCTCTCTCTCGCAGTCTCTCTCACCTGCAGCATCAAACTTAGAGGTTGGTGATTTCGGATCCGGATCTTGTTGGTTGGTGGGCTCTGATTCTGCCGCACCACGAGGAGGATCCTGCGCCTCCTCTTCCCAAAACCCAAAGTTTGAATGAATGCTTTTGCCATTGCAAATCTATGCTTCTCGTTGCATTTTCCAATTGTTTTTTTGAAACCTCCAAAGCGTCATGATGCATCATGGTGTTCAGTCTTCGAGCAATGGTTTTTCTTATATTATTACCTGGACGACGAAAAATCCTTGATTGTTTGCAGTGACCCAACAAGCTCCTCCGCCTTGGAAGTCCTTACGGTATTCACTCACATTGCCTTGACGACATAAAATCTACAAAACAAAATCAAAGCGCATGATGACGAGAGATGGACATAACAGTTGTAAGTAGTAATGGATTGTTGTGTTTTGTGTGCTGTTTGTGTATGCGGGTGTGGGTGTGTGTGTGTTTGTTTGCTTGTAGTAAGTCCCCTTCACGATTCTGCATTGTTGTTGTTGTTGTAGTAGTTAGTACCTGAGCACCTCCGTTTTCCTTGTAACGAATGACAGTTCCTGATGGTAAAACAGAACGCCACAATTCCACTTCGCCTTTTTCCTTGAGGAGTATGTCGCGTATTGTTTGTGTGTTGCTTATGGGGAATTCCTTGGCTTCTTCTTCCTTTGTAGCAGCAGCAGCGGCGGCGGCGGCGGCAGGTTGTTGTTGTTGTTGTTGTTGTTGTTGTGAGGTGTCTTTGTTTGATGGCTCCTTCCCCTTTGGAGGAGCTTCTTTCCCTTTGCCTGCTGCTTCCTTCTTCCCTGCAGGAGGTTCTTTTTCTTTGCCTCCTGCTGCTGCTTCTGTCCCTTTGGGAGGCACTTTCCCAACACTCTTTGTTGAGCTTGCTGGTGGAGAAGGAGGAGACTCCAGGAATGTTGCTGCTGCAACAACATCTCCTCTCCCCATACGGTTTGTTATGACCCACAATTGCATACAAAACCAAAAGTTTGACAAAATTTCTTCTCAGCTGCTGCTGCTGCTGCTGATTCAGTATTCTCTCTCATTTTCTTCAATGAATTTTTCCAAAATTCTAGTGCAGCATGCATGGCAGCAGCAGCAGCAACACAGAGGTACACTACTAGCTGGTGGTGGATCATATTACCTCCTTCTTTGTTCAGGGAAGTAGTTGTAGTACTACTACTAGTGCTGTTGCTTTGTTTTTGTTTGGCATGGATTTTGGAAGGGAACATCAAAACTGCGCCGGTGGAAGTGAGCTCAAAAGTTTGGCTGGCAACGGTGGTAACTTGGACACTCATGCTTCCATCTTTTGCCAGAAAGAAACAGACGACAACACCATCTCTTAGAGATGCAACAATGCTCTTTTCCATGTCAACCACATTTGGTTTGTTATCATGGTTGTTCATGACCCCACGCATCATTATCATGTTTCCATCCTGCAAATCCCCCCCATCAAACAGTTGATTTCCATTGAAACAAAATCTCTCTTATTATAATACATGGTATATTTGTAATGAAGAAGAAGAACTTTGTGTTTCATGTTTCGTATCTGGACAATAGCATTGAAATTTCATGATGCAAACATTTTGAGGATTTTTGGAATTGTGTTAATAACCTTCTTGCACTTTGAAACAAAGACTCTGCAATCCCAAGTTGATGGCTTTTCAACAAATTGTGCAAATATAAGAGCAATGATTGAGATCCACAAATGCAAGAAACCAACTTTGAGTGTGTGTGTGTGTGTGTGTGTGTGTGTTAGTGACCTTGATCACGGTGGTGGATGGCTCCCACTGGATAGGGGACATTGATGGGAGGCCACACCACACAAGGCCTTGTTCCTCAGTTAAGTGACACCGGAACCTTTCCACAATAGTTGCATAGTTTTCCTCCATCTCATAAACCGCATGTTTGCTTGTCATGGTCATGGCAGGTGATGGGGAGTTCATTTTTGCTACAAAAGAAGCAAACGCAACCTGACAAAAAAACGTGAAATTTTCAGGTGGAAAAGTAATCCAAAAAGAAAGGTATTGAATGAGAAAATTCTACAATGCCATGATTTTTTCTTGGTTGGGATCATACAATTTGTGCATAGAAATTGGAATTTTTTTCTGAAGTTCAGTGCAAGACAACTTAGCAAGTACGTAATGTATTGCCCTTAAGGAAAATCTGCAAAATTATTTCATCCTTTGTGCATGGGGCTTCTTAATTGATCCCTGTAGATCTCTAGTTTCTTACTTGAAATGCAATGGTGCCTTCCCATTCATGGTCCCGGTCATCTGCGAAAAGAGCAATAAGGAGGCAATCCTCATCCCTGTCATACTTGAAAGTCTCATATGGAAGAAGACATTTTGTTTGCCCATATATTTCTCCAAGCAATCCATCAGCAAAGGCCTCAAGATACCGACGATCAAGGATAGTTGTGAATGGGTAAAAAAACAAGCGGTCCTCCAAGGAAATTGTGGGTGGATCTGGCTCTGGTGGTGGGGTTGGTTGTCGATAAATTTTTACTCCTGGACACCCACAATCAATCAGATACTTCTCTTTTTCCTTCCTTCTTTGCTCTTCTGCTTCTTCTTCTGTAACTTGGACCTCATCAATTTCTTCACCCATTTCTTGGGCACTTATGCCAGATCCCTCTATAGAGCTCTTTGGGTGAAAACTCTCAGACGGATCCTCTATTTTGAAAGCTATTTTTCGATCTTCTCGCAGCATTTCCAGAAACATTTTCTGTCCAATGCAGCAAACACTCAAAGGAAAGTCAATACTATATAAAGCATAGTAATAACACATGAGCATGCCCATAACCCTAAAATAAATTGCCAACACCAACATTGGGTGATCTTACATAAATCGTGTTGACAACTCCTCAATTTGAATTGGATCATAGCAAGTCTCAAAGTCTACTGAGCTTCATATCCTTGAACAAATATTTGCAAGACTTCTTGAGACTTGGCAGACTTGAGGTCTTCCAGTTGGAGACTAAGAGATCAAGAGATATCTCTCCTGCTAGTCATTCAAGAGTTTGCAATCCAGCAATCATCATAACTAGATGGAAATGTTCAGAGATTTCAAAGATTCATGCACTCACAAGTTTCCTGTATCTTTGCACTGCAGCAAGATTAACTGGAATCAAGGGGAATCTTGCTGCCCTTGGGTCCTCTGGAATTTCCAAAACCACAGGTGGACCATAGATATCATCAAGCACACGGGTGGTAGGGCCAGCTGGAAACTTTGGTCCACCATTTGCAAACAACTGTAGAGCTGTTAAGCAAGCTCCTCTTTTCTCCTCAGAGAGAAAAGGAGTCTTAGGCAAGAAGCTTCTCTTTTTACCTGAGAAACAAGAGTAAACAACAAAGTAAGAGCCCAATAATGTTATAGCCATCTTGATATACTGGATCATGACAAGAATTTTCCATTTTCCCCATTGAATTAGGTTGTGGATTTTATGGGTAGGTGATGAGAACTTTTGACTTGACCAAAGTTTTCGGGTACAAATGAATGTAGTTCTACAATCTAAAGGTCTACCTGGATAACTGAGTAGGCTCAACATATGCTTTTCCACTCGACTAACATCAACTGAATCCAAGAATGATAGGGGCAAGTCAGCCGTGACAAACTGGGTAGCTGCTCGTTGAGCTCGACTGAATTCTTGAACCACTAGCAAATGCTCTTCATCCTCTTGTGTCCGAGTGGAAGAGCCTTGGGAGCTGATAGGTGTTGTCTCTGATGATGTTAAGCTATCATCAATGTCCATGGCAATAGAAGGTAGTCTAGCCCCATGAATTAATGCTGAACCAGTTTTTGAGGCTCGTGACTTTGGTTCAACCCCATGATCAACAGCAGTAACTGCTGTTTTATCTTTGCTTGTTCCTGAAGTGATAGCTATGGAAGCTCTCTTTTGGGCAATAGTTTTTTCTTCACCACCACCACCCACCACTGCAGGGGCCGATATTGCAGCATCTTGTGCTGCTTGATCTTTGGCCATTTTTCTTGCATTTTCTTCTTCCTGATCAAACTCTGCTTGTATTTTGGCCAACAAATCCTTGAGAAAGGTGGAAGGTCGGCGCATGCATGAGAGTCCATGACCCAATTTATGGAACGAGTTTTCAAGGTCCTTAGCCAACTGCTTATTTGCTTTTGCAACTTCCAGAGCTTCCAGGTCTTCAATGGGACAGTTGTACACAGCAACTTGCTCAACCAAACAGTGCAAGATCACAGACACACTTACAAGCTCTGGTGGAACTTCATCCAATAATGCTGTATAATACTTCATACTTACATCCTGGAAAAATCCCCCAACAAAAGTACTAATAAACACTCAGAGCTTAGTAAATCAATGGATCCATGAAACTCAAGAGTAACAGTTTTTTAGTAACATACTATGAGTCTGTTCTGATCTGGAGAAGGTGTATATTAAGTTGATCAGACATGGGTTGTCATGTTTGGAAAAATACGATTCAATGTAGATCAAAGGAGTAAGCATTGCGATAGTTGTTTTTGGGGCTTTTGATTTTTTCCTGTTCATGTTACCAATACAGAATCTCAAGAAATTACGGAGTTTCTTCAAGCAAAAGTTCCTCACTAAATAAACTTCAAATATTGAGCTTTGGAATATAATGAATTAACCAACCTCAAATGGAACAGCTGCAGGAATTACACAAGTCTCTGTAATGTTTTCCTCAAATGCATCAAAAGCTTTCATCTGCAGCACTAGGCATTGTGATGCAGAAATCACTGCTTTGGCAATTTGATCATATGGCAAACTTGTTTCTGCTTTAGACTTTGGTTCTGCTTTCTTTGGTGCCGCTGCTGGTGCCTTTCCCCCTTTAGCAGGAGTTGATGACTGTGGTGGTGGTGGCACCGCTGCTGCTGCTGCTGCAACCTATTCACAAAAAAGAACTACCATTCACTGGAGTTCAAGGACTGGAGAACAAGAAGAAGTCAGAAATACATAATATATTGTTGTTGCAATTGATGGAAGAACATGAATACCTCAGTGTCAGGAATCACAGCTTCCTCATACAATACATCCATGATTGGAATTTTTCTGCATGGATGATCCAATGCTGCTGATTTAGCTTGCACCTTCAATTCCTCGATGAATGGTGGCATGGGTATTGGTTCTGGAGGAGGCACTTCTTGTGGTGGAGTGGGTTGGACTGGTGCTGCTGCTGCTGGAGATGCTTTGTCATCATGACCAAGTTGGGGTTGTAGCTGAGATGAGGAGGATACCAGTGATGGCGGTGGTGGTGGTGGTGGTGGTTTTTTTGCAAGGTTGAAAACTGCTCGGAATATATTTTTCACACTTGCATGATTAGCAAGTGCTTCAGCAGTGTCACCAAAACCCAAACACCAGTAGATCCGAGTCGTGGTGAAAGGGTCTTCCTTCATAGTGTCTCCTTTGATTTGCCAATACCTCGCAACTTTTGTCTGTCAAATTAGCTCATAAAACATTATTCTTGAGGTACTAGTTAGTGCACGCAAGTCTCTATTACTCTGAATTTTCAATCCAAGCCTTTCTAAAGTGCAATTATACACATACCCAACAGCTGTGATTTGTGAAACTTGGTCAAACATCCCAGTGCATTTTTTTCTGCTAAAGATCAAGAGCTCGTGATCTCCCCACCTGCCATGGGTGGCAGTTCTTCAGGCAGAGAGAGCTTCCCAGTCAAGCAAGCTTTGGATAGCTTCTTGAACATATGTACTTCATTACAATTTGCAAGTTTTTGGTGTTAAGGACCAAAGAGACAACAATAGGAATAACCTTTTTCTCAGCTGCTTGAAGGGCAAGTCGGAGATCTTCAGTTTTATCTTCAAGTAGTTTTCGTTGTTCCTCTGGAGCTAGTTTTGGTAGAGGCACAGCAACTTTACCTGCTGTGCACCCCCAAGAACAAAGTCCCATACAAACCCAATGCACAATAGACTAGTCAAGGTGCATGTGTTTTATTTGCCATGTCACAAGAGAAACTAATCACCCCCCCCCCCCTCAGAAACAACAATCAGAAGAAGAGAGATCTCGGTTTGGATTTCTGTCAACTGCATGATCTTTTGTAAAATGGATCTTTCCATGGTTCACTTACCTGCAGGGAGCTTTCCTTTTCCCTTTACAATGGGTGCAGCAGCAACTGTTGCATCTTCTTTAGCCTTTGCTGCTATGACACTTGCCCTTTGCTCATTTGCAGTGTCAGCTCGCAATTGATCTTCAAACTCTTTCAAAGCCCACAGTGCGGCTTCAAATTTTTGTTTGGCTTCTGTTTCAAGTTTCACGGCTTCCTGTTGGACACATGATCAAGGGGGGCACAATAGACAAAAAACTTCTTTTAAGTAAATCATTGAATATTGCCACAAACACTACAAGAGAATGTGGCTTTTCTAACACAAAAAACTGTGGCAGCTTTTTGTGTGAGAAAAACCACATTCTCTTATAATGAAACAAAACATGGGTGCTGTATGTTGATAGTTTGAGGAGCTTGTTGAGGAGTTTGAGTCCCCAACCCAGGCCTCCCCTGTCAAGTTCTCCACATCCACTATCATATAATCCAAGTTGATGTTTACATCATGGTGATGTCCCACAGTAAATTACTACATGTTTTCATAGTTGCACTACAGCTGCCATCAACTGCACATTGTGATATCTCAAAACAAAATGCAACAGCTGAAAACATGGTCATATAAGTGTACACCAGCCTGACATTTCAGTGGTGTTTTCACCCCTCATGTTTTTTTGCTTGCTCACAGACAATGATGTTGTACAATCACATTGTAGGTGGAATATCAAAGACAAATGATGACATCCCATTGTGCCCAAACAAAAACCATCGTGGAAACTTGAGCTGATTTAAGAGTTCTTCCCAATCACAGAAGAAGATGAGACCAAAAAAAAGAAATCTGAAGATGAATACTTCAATATTCTTCTTGCATGTTTCTGCTGCAATTACTCTCCGTTCAGCTTCCCTTCGATGCTCATCATCCCTGTCGAGATCTGACCTCACTACAACAAGCATACCAATGTCCAACAGATGAAGCCCACATTGAGTTGTAGTACAAAAAAAGGAGTCAGAGTCTCCTCACAAATTCCAAAGATGAAGTCCAATCAAATTGCATTGTTGCTACTGTAGACCAAATCCGATTGAATGTAGTTTCAACCCTAATCCCATTCCAAGTTTAAATCCAATGAACCATGTTTTGCACTCATCATGTTCTACTAGTTCTTTGCATGCCTGCTGCTTATTAGTTACCTGCAAAGACCTCAGAAAGTAGCTGTGGGCTCAACCAATTTGGGATTCCCGAAGCCTGAAAGGACAACAACAGATGCAAAAAAATTATACCCATTAACAGGACTCGTGTACAGAAGTTATGCACAGAAACCCTGCCTCATGGAAAATTTACAATTTTGGGTTTGCGAATTTAATACAGTGCAGGGACTAAGAATGAATTACCCGGGCCTCTTTGAGCTTGTTGCCAAGTTCTGTCAGTGGATCAACCTCCATCTCCTGGAGATAAAACAACACACTTTATTTGATGACTCTCAGAAAGCTAGCATGACAATTTTACAGATTACGTCATACAAAGAACAACCTACATTTGTTAATTTGCAAAGAAGAATGGATTCACCCAGTTTTGAGACACCACTTTTGACATTGTTCAGCACTTATACAATAAATACTTACAAATAACTGCAAACAATTTTTCTGCTGCCATCAGTCAATTTTTTTCCACTCTTTTTTCCAGATTCTTTCTCACCAAGTTTGAGATGTCATTGGGATTCTGATGCAAGATGTAGATACAGTACTGGTCTCTAAAAAGCCTAACCTCAGCAGCCATTGTTTCAGCATCAACAATTGCAATGCTCATGCTAGGTCTTCCAATTGAATTCACCATCTCCACCAAATTTCCAGAATCCAAGTTTGGCAAAAGTGTTTCGATGCGCACACCCACAGTTGTCCATGTAATTCCCCATGTAGGCAAGGGTGGTGCCTACCACATGCATATCATAGACAACCCATTCACTCAAATGGAAATATATACATATATCTCATACATGTATGGCATGTGATAATCGCCAAACCTGCAATCTAGCTTGTGGAATTCATATCCGCTGACAAAGATGTTTTTAATTGTTTTTCTACCACATTCCGATGCCAACTCAAGAATGGTGATGAGGCATATTTTTTATGCATTAATATCTCACCTCCCCTTCCTTGAACCGTGGTGGTGTTGGACTCCCTTTCTTGGCTCCTGCAGGTGCAGCAGCTTTGGCAGCTTTGGCAGCCTTGGCAGGTGCAACTTCCTTTGCACCCTTCTTGGGTGCCATAGCCTTATTATTATTATGATCCTGCTAGCAACTCAGAAGTAGGTACTTATTTGGAAGGAAGCTGTGAAGAGATTTGGGTGGCATGTTTCATTCACAGTTCTGGATACACTAAAATTCACATCCTTTCTCGATGAGAGAACAACAAACAGCAATGACCATCATCATCAATCCCTTTTTTTTATTTTGCTTGCTAGCAAGCAGCTCCTCCACAGGATCAATCTTGTGAGAAATGAATGACTCATTCAAACTTGCTCATTTTTGTTCACTGTTTTCGTACAAAGAACAGTCAAGGTCACCGAAACCCAAAACCTGAATCTACATACACCATTAAAATCCCAACATGTTATTATTGTCTGGGATGAAATCAACATGAATCCTCAAACATGACACTCAATTGTGCGTGTAAGGAACCACCACAAACCATAAATTTTTTTGCTATTTCTCTGGCAGATCACTTAGCAGCAATTTCTTACATATAACTCAAACTGGATCAGATTCAAATCTCCCACTTAATGCAATGAAAATGCAAAAACACTTACGTACTTACTTACTGCCCCAATTGTTGTAATCATCGAGCTCTAATCATCTGCGAGTTGTGATCAGGAATTTGCTTTGCTTGTTAACTGAAACCATTATATTAAAAAGATTTGAAGAAAATCCAGAAATTCATCAAATTACTCAAAGGTTACAAAGAACCCACCTTGGAATTATATTGACCAGGCCAATCAACGATGCCCTTGCACCCCGCCCCCACCTCACCCTGCTCAGGCTGATGTCAACTCGTGTTCTAGAAGGAGAGCCTCATGCTGATGCTGATGGAATAGCAGTAATATTTCATTTTTGTGGAAAACAAGTGAAAAAATACAGACCTACTTGCGGCCTTCTTTGTCTACTGTGCAAGAAGCGGCAACAACAACAACAACAACTACTACTACTACTACAAACCCATGTTTGAGTCTTTTGTGCTGGTATCAGATCAGATCAGATCAAGCTTGTTTTGAGTGATGCATATCACTGGCAACATGTTTTGTTGGTAACAACCCATTTACTCACCCATTCATTTATTCCTTCATTCATTCAATTTGTGCCCTTATTTGCAAAAAAAATGCATGAGCAACTTTCACAACACAAGAAGGGGAGGAGCATGAATATGTATATAAGAAGTTGTTGGGAGTTTGAGAGGCTGGTGTGTGTGTGTGTGTGTGTGTGTTGGTGTCCCCTCTCAATGTGGCTTTTTTTCCTCTGGCTCAGGGTGGTGGTTGGTATAGTTAGAATGTCCCACTGATGAGATACCCTTGCTAGGACCCGGCAAATATGACAACACATGCATGGACAGGATACCACCCTACCTATTTGAATTGTTTTTCTTTTTTTTTCGGGCAGGTTGGTTTTCACTCAGGGTATTACCTTTTGTGATACCCATCAATTTTTTCAAGGTGAGAACCGATTTGAAAACCTGATCGATTCCCCCCGGTGTCTTTTTTTCAACATGCCCAACATCCTTCCCGGTATGCACGGGGCATCTTACAAAATATGTTCACATTACATAACTCGGTTATGATATAAAGATTTTTAACTTACATGTCGTTTTTTATCTCCTCACACACCTTCCGTTTCCTTAATTCTTTCAATTAGGTGATCCTTTTTCTTTTTCCTTCAAAAATTTCCCATAATTTTTTAGTAGTCAATTTTTCGAGAATCAATCAAATGGTCGAAGGAGTGAATAGCTTTGTATTATTCTCACAATTAGAGCTACTATTTTTCAAACCCTAAACCCTTAGAAATGAACAATCAAACATGCTCCCTTTCTTTCATAACCTAACCATTCCTTCCACTTTTAAAATACCAACAACATTCATTTGTTGAATGCGTGTTCCTCACTTACAAATGTGGCCAACAACATGATAAAGTTAGTACCAAAGCAAGGATATCCAAGCCTTAACAATTCTAATTCTTTTTATCCTTAGTAGAAAACTCTTTGAACATCGCATTCCGAACATCCTCAAGTACATGAGTAAGCGTGGACACTTCATTGTTTTGAGAGGTAGGTTTAAGGTACCGAATGTGAGTTCATGGTGTAAAGGGCCCTGCCGCTCATGCCAAGTTCAAACCAGCAACAACAGTTAAAACAGGACATGTTCCATGTAGTGCATTTCTTGTTGTTACCAACCACGTATTTACGGCTCCTGAAAGGTCTGAGCAAACATCAGTTTTGGCTTCAGGTGTGTACCTGCTGACTATGGAATTCTATTCATCTGCTTCCTCCTGTTTTTTGATCTCTTCTTCGCCTGTGGCCCAATGTATAAGTTCACGGGTTTTCAGTATCACAAATGAATGAGAAGCTTTTAAGCAACTCAATAGATCACAGCTCAACACCCAACTGATTCAGTCATTTTCCTAGATTGCCCATTCCTGGACTCTTTTCCAAGTTGTGTGGTGATGGTTCATAGGGGCTCATGTCAGTGTGGTCAAACAGCTGTGCCTTTCCTCCACCCTGCAAAAATCACCTTCAAAGTGAAATATGATTGCCAAGAGGAAGGACCCAAAGATGTGACACTAATTCACTTACACTAGATCACACATAATAAAAACTGAAGCTATATGTCTGCATCTGATTAGACACTTAAGTTGCATTGCATGGGTGGTTTAGATCCGATGATTATTTTTTTGCCCACACGTAGCAGGATTCCTAAACTTTTCAACTTTCCTCCCTAACCTGTAGCCAAATTTGGCTAAGCCCTCTTTTGGATGGTTGCCTAAACCCAACCCACCGACTTCACCAATTTGGAATTTTTTCAAAAACACTGTTTAGATCACATAATATACAGATATGCAGACATTCTAATGACCAGCATACAAACCTCATTTTCACAAATTCCATCTGGAAGAGTCTTCCATCATTTATCCTGTACCTGACATAGGATAGTAGGATGGAAGACAACACGACAGTGTACAACACAAGCTGATCCAGGGTAACAATTTTCTGTATAGAAGCCTCATCATTTTGCAATTTTGATTGCAGGTCGTTCATGAAACCCCGTATATCTCGTTTTGCAATCTCCAGCTGTAAATTTCTCCTTCTCTCTTGTGCAAGATGAATTTCCTTATCAGCCAGCTCCTCTGTTGCTGATTTCAGCCTAGCCTGTACTGCCTGTAGTTTGGTCTCACATATCTTTCTAGTTGCCACCTGCATTTATAGATGAAAATGACCTGCTTTTATAAATGAAAATGACTCCTAACAGTCATGACAAAATAGCTAGCTTTCACTTCTTCATGGGCTTCATCATCTTATGAGTTTGGGTGGGAGCTAAAGACAAACAGTAAAGCATGATTCTGGCTGCCATTTTACCTCTGCCTTCAATTCCTTGACTTGTGATCTGAGCTGAACGACTTCTTCAGATGCAGTGTGTTCCAATTTGGCATGTTTTTCATATGCTTTCTCCAGTGCAGTTTGCATAGCTTCTATCTCCGTCTTCCCGACAGCAAATTGTCCCTCAAGGTTTTTGTGAAGTGCTTGAAGCTCCAATAATGCTTCCTCACTTGCTACTCTGTCTGCCTCAGCTTTCATCATTCTCTCCTCAAAATAGAAAGCGGTGGATGTCTGCTTATCTAACTCTTGACTCAGCCTCTCCTCCATCTGATCATTGAGTTTTTTCTCCATGTTCTTACTTTCCACCCACATTGCTTTTATTCTCCTCTCATTTTCTTCTGCAAAGTCTTCTGCATCTTTAACCATCTGATCTTTGAGGTTCTTCTCTCGTTTCTCATTTTCCGCAGCCATGGCTTTTACTTGCATTTTCTTCTGCTAAGGTAGATACCCGCACAAGCTGATGACGCCCCAGCTCTCTGGATTAGAATTAAACATTGCCGGACAAAATTCCCTCTATCAGCAAAACACATTCCTGCCAGATACTGGCTACCGAAGCTGTTGCAGTTCAAATCAAGAACAATGGGTATGAAACTAACTGCAGTGGAATTGTGTATAAATGTTAACTTTTTTGGTGCTATCATTTTTCTTGTAGAGATAATGCAAAGGCAGTGGATGGAGGAAGAAAGTTGTCACCTCATCCTTAATTGAGACATTTCATCTAGCTTTCTCCTCCATACTGTATACCTTCATCATCAACTCTTGCAATAGCTGGTTGTCTTGATTTGCTCCAGCTACGGTGTTTTCCAGTACACTGAGTAGTCTTCCACTGCTTCAACGTATTGATTCCACATGGGGTACAAGCTTCTCCTGGGGTGCATTCACACCACTCAAATCTTTCTGATGATGTGCTTGAAATACACTTCTGGATTGTGCTGCCATTTTATCACTCCCATGACTTACATTGAAAAATGGAAGGACCATCACAGGGACATCTTGATCCCCTGCAGTTTCAACCTCTCTCTTATCCTTCCAGATCTGTGTATCAGGATCTTCTTCCCGTGCAGCTTCCAATTTTCTTCTCTCCTCTTGCCTGATCTCAGTGGCACGTGCACTGACTGGACTTTCAGCTTTTGTCTTATCTGTTGTTATGTAAGGAAGTACAAATTTCCCCGTAATTTCAGCTGTCCTTTCCACTTTGTGGATCCTGCTGTCCTCAGGAACTTCTTCTTCCAATGCAGTCTCCATTCTACAAGACCCATTTTCAAATAGATCCCCCTGATATGGAAACTCTACCGTGTTGACCTCACTGTTGAACTCACGAATACACTTTCTGCTAATGATTCATCCATGTCCAGCAGCTGCACACTCAAAGCTCCAATCTCTTTCTCAAGTTCAATGATTTTCACTCGCAGTTTTGCCACCACTAGATCCAGATTACCATTCTCTCGTTGCAACCCTGTCACAACAACACCACCACAACCCTGAGCATCATGATAAGTCTAGTAACATTCTCAAAACTAAAATTTGGATCTTTATGACCAACCCATTTGGCCACCAGGGAAACATGCAACCACAATATCCCCCCAGGAAGTGGGGAGTCCTGGTGTGTACCTGAGATTTGTGTTGCTTGCTCAGCCTGCTTGGCCAGGAGTCCATCCTTCTCCTTACAGAGAATTTGAAACTGCTCATGTTCCTTTTGCCAATCCACTGATTGCAGCCTCAACTCTGGCAACCCACGGTCATCCCCATTCAATACAACTAACTGACATACAGAGAGAGATCCCTTCAAAGTTAGGAGATGGAAAGTTTGATCTTAAGACGTTTTTTAGATGCACTTCATTAGTTGACTTCAGTAATGCAGAATCTCTTCACAAATACAAGTCTAGGAGATCTGCACAAAGTGACAGTAAATCAAAGTGAGACAAAAAGCAGAATCTCCTGACGTGCACAGGCTGTGACTTCTTGTTGGTAGAGGTTTTTATATGCTTCTACATCTCTCTCGAAACCTGCAGTGCGCTCCTGAACATCCATCAATTCAGCCTTGGATGTTGCCAGACTATTTTCTAAGGACTTGATCCGATTGCCACTGCTGATCAACATCTTTGTGGCTCTCTCCAGCTGTTCTGCTGCCTGGTACAAATTAGCAGACAATTGTCTCATGCATTGTTGCACACCTGTCCTCAACTCAACAATAATACTCATCATCTGTGTTGCTTATTGTGCAAATTCATAAGTATGAAACATCACAGACTATTTGCAAAATGTACAAGGGTGTATGTAGGGAGCATGGATATACCACATGTTCATTCTGAGCATTGATATTGGCATTGACCTTACGGTCAGCAAGGACTGATGTTACTTCTTCAACATATCGCTGAGATTGTTTTCTGAGCTGAGTCGTACATTGTTTCTCTTCCACCAGTAGCCTGTTAGCTGCATCCAGTTGTTCCACCAAATGCATCTTCTCTGTATGCCAATCCACCTTCATCTACAGCCAAATAACACCTTCAGGGTCAACCTTGATCTGCACATCACATGAAGAATTGTCTTGCCACCAAAGCTTTAGTGGGGTTGTACAGAAATTCAGAGACACACTGACAGAAGCTCTGTGCAAGCAAGGGAATGATTTGACCACCAAACTCTAAAACTAAAGAGGCCCTGAAAGGAGGATACATCTACATCAGGAAGCATAACATTCTACAGTCCAGAAGCAATGGCATTTATCACCTCCTCCTCCATGCATGATCATTCCTTTACCTGCCTCTCTACTGCCATATCTTTCTTCTGGATTGTGTTCTCCAGTTGTGCAATCACTGCTTCAAGCCGCTTTGTTTTTGCCTTCTCGGCTCGCAACTCTTTCACCATTAGCAAGCTCTTCACCTCCAATTGGCTTCGGCTCTCAAACAGTGTGTTTTCCTTCACGTTGATACCTGCCATGCCAATTGGTACCCCAATGCCCACCCTCTGAACTCATGCTGCATTGCCTTCTATTCTGCAATGTTAATGATGATGATGCCTGGCATCTGCTGAATTCTCTGCTGCACAAAAGACAGTCTCTAAATGGTGTATGCATGTATGTATCCATCACCATCACTGTTGTTATGTGACAGCGTTTGGAGACAGATCCAAGGAGCCACAATCAATCAGCTCTGAATCTAAGCACCCTGACAAATGCCAAGATCTCTGCTGCACAAAACACATCTCCAAATGGTGTATGCATCACTGTTGCTATGTAACAGCATTTGGAGACATCTGAGCAGCTGCAATCAGCTCAGAATCTAAGCACCCTGACATTTGCTGAATTCTCTGCTGCACAAACACAGAGTCTCTAAATGGTATATGCATGTATGCATCACTGACAGCCTTTGGAGACATCCAAGCAGCTGCAGTGAGCTCAGAATCCAAGCACCCTCATATCATATATGCATGTATGCATCACTGACAGCCTTTGGAGAAATCCTTTGGAGTAGCTGCAATCAGCTCTGAATCTATTAAGCACCCACAAAAGGAAAAAGAGACAAGAAGAAGAAGACCATAGCAAAAACAATTGTGGTTTGCAGAAGAACAACAACAAAGGGAGGGAGTAGCCAGAGCTGCTATGACAGGAGTGGTGGGTGGGTTGTTTGTTACCATCTAGTTTGGAAGCGTCATCAGGAGATGAGTAGAGAGCAGGGATGATTGCTGCTGCTGCATCTGTTGTCCCTTGTTGCATGAGATTCATGAGGAGTTTGAAGGCGACAGACAAGCGCTCCATCTCCTCGGCATCGACTTTGAAGCCTTGGCCGCCGTGCAGAGTTTCGTAAAACCCAGCGGAATGCGCATAGAGAGCTCTGTAAACGAAATCGATATGGTTGGCCGGCATGCCTCTCTCCATCAAGCGCTTGCGATCCAGTCCTGCTCCTCGCAACCCACATCCCTCCAGAGGAAGAGAAGAATGCTGCTGCTGCTGCTCCTCCGCTACATTTTCTTTTTCTTCCATCTTCAGCACCTTGGACAACATCCGACTGAGCCAAGACTCCACCAGCTCTGCCTCTCGCTTATCCACCTGCTCTTGCACCATCCAGTCCGCTGTCCAGGCATCGATCGTGGCCACCACGTCTAGCGGCTGCCGCAGCATCATGCCCGGCTCTAGCTCTTGTTTTTCTTCTTGTTGTTGTTCTTCTTCTTCCTCTGAGGCTCTCTCCAGGCCCTCAAGGACTCTCTCTTGCACCATCATGGGCGGTGGTGACATCAGGCTGCTGTCTCTTCTGCGACGACCCTCTCTTGTTGCAGAAGAAGAAGAAGAGCTTGCAGCTACTTCCCCTCCTCGCATCAACTGACCATTGTTCTTCATCGCTATTTTTCTTGGCTTTCCTTGAGACATCTTCTTCTTACTCCTTCGTTTTCTTCTGATGAGATTGGAGGTTTGACGTTCTTGGGTTCTTAGTTTTTTTCCACTGTTTCCTACTGCTGCCGCTGCAGCATTGTTGTTGTTATTGTCATTGCGGATTTTCCCTGGCTGTAGTAGAAGCGAGAAATACTAGTGTCAGACAGACATGCTTGAAAACCTTGCTGCTGCACCAAAAGAACAAAGAAAACTTGGGTGGGTGGTGATGGTGCAGCAAGAACATGGAAACTGGGTGATGGGTGGTGGGAGTAGCAAGCAGAGATTGCAAGTGGGTTTGCTGCTACTGCAGCACCGAGAATAAAGGATCCTGGGTGACTGGTGATGCCGGACCAAGAACATGGAAACTGGGTGATGGGTAGTGGGAATAGCAAGCTGAGATTGCCAATGAGTCTGCTGCTGCTGCTGCTGCTGCTGCTGCACCGAGAACAAAACAAGAACCTGGGTGGGTGGTGATGCTGCACAAAGAACATGGAAACTGGCTGATGATGGTGGCACCAAGAAAATGGAAACTGGGTGATGGGTGGTGGGAATAGCAGGCAGAGATTGCAACTGGGTTGCAGGAGTGGAGAGTGGAGAGGAGAAGGGGGAGGAGATTCTTGTGGGTGGTGATGATGGTGATGCTGGTGCTGTTGGTTTCTTTGTAATGGGTGGTGGTTTCTTCATCAAGGTTGCTGTTTCATTGCAATGGGGGATTTGGAGGGACACAGCTTATTTCTTTGTATGTAGGTGAAATTGCTCTCTCTACTTGAGGAGGAGATCTCTCTCCCTTGGGGATGCTAACAACCCAAACCGTGTGATACTTTCTTTGATACTTTCTTTCTTTCTTTTCTTTCTGCAAAATTGCTGTATGAAGAGGAGATCTCTTCCCTTTGGGATGACGATACTACCATTCCTCATCATAAGCACTTTCTACTCCCCCTTCTATTAGGATCTCATGAGTGACAAGTTTGGTGATTAAGGGCCACTTCAGATGAGGGGACAAGGTCCAGGGTCCAATGAAATAGAGCAATCTTATTGCCAGAGAGCCATAAATGGCCTTTAGATGCAGGTCAAAGACCAAAAAGTGGCAAATTGAGGCTAAACCTACATGGCACATGGCTCCAAGATCAAAAAGTGGCAAATCGAGGCTAAACCTACATGGCACATGGCTCCAAGACCAAAAAGTGGCAAATTGAGGCTAAACCTACATGGCACACGGTCCAAGATCAAAAAGTGGCAAATTGAGGCTAAACTTACATGGCACACGGGTCCAAGACCCAAAAGTGGCAAATTGAGGCTAAACCTACACGGCACACACAGGTCCAAGACCAAAAAGTGGCAAATTGAGGCTAAACCTACACGGCACACATGGGTCCAAGACCAAAAAGTGGCAAATTGAGGCTAAACCTACATGGCACACGGGTCCAAGACCACAACGCGGCAAATTGAGGCTAAACCTACATGGCACAAGGGTCCAAGACCAAAAAGTGGCAAATTGAGGCTAAACCTACATGGCACAAGGGTCCAAGACCAAAACGTGGCAAATTGAGGCTAAACCTACATGGCAATTTTAAACTCTAAATTTATTAGAGGTTGATTCTAAAGCAAAAAAAATTTAAAATAAAGATTTTAAAAGTTGTAATATTTCAAAAATGTTTTATGGATCCTAAGATATCGAAAGAGATACAAATCTCTTTATTTTTATCAATATCTTTTGGAATCTTTGTGTCCTTTCAAAAAATAATAATACTATATAATTTTTGTGTCTTTCAAATTTCATACAAATGTAAATATGTGTTATTTCATTTGAATATGTTGAGATTATTCAAGAGATTAATATTTTTTTTCTTTGAAATTAAATTATTTTTTAATATAAAAATTTTATCTTAAATACTTAATTCAAGGATTTAATCCCCACTTGCTTAGATGATTTAATGTTTATCCACGCTAATTGCTTACAAAATTTCAATGAATTAAAAACAAGGGTGGCTAATTAAATCTCCCTTTGGATGATAATTGGGCAATATTATGTACAATTTGAATCTTATATATGTGAAAATAATAATTTTTTCAAATGTAAACCTTCTTTTTTTTTTTGGTCATTTCATCATCAATGGTAGTGCAAAGCAACACAAAGCCCAAGTTCAAAAAAATAAAATAACACTTTAATTAAAATTTTCAAATGGCACTTCAACTTTTTAACTCCAATTTAACTTCTTAACTTCTAATTAGCTCTCTAACTTTCAATTAATGTCTTAATCTCCACTTTTATCAACATACATTATTCTTTTCATACTTTTTCTCAATTTATTTTTCTCATCCATCACCATAGCCTAGATTTCATTGTAACTTTGACAAAACATTCCAAAAACAAAAGTGTGCATACTTTTACATTAGATTTCATTACAACTGGAGCAAAACCTTCCAAAAAACAAAGTTTTACACATTTTGACATCATGGAGCACACAAATGAGAGTTTTACTTTAGATTTCACTCAAAAGAGTGAAGACTCCAAATTTGTGGCCCAAATGCTTGCGGCTACAAATGTCATTCTTTCTAAAAGCATCCAATTTAAAACTTTGGAAAGCACAATCCGTTTAGTAAGAGAGTGAAAAGATGCTTCTTTCATTCAATTCCTCGACCTTTATAAGAAAGAGATGGTTGGTGATGGGAAAAAAAGTTTTTCAAAAACATGATTGAAAAACTTACTATAAGCAATGTGGTAACAATGAAATAAGAAATTTGTCTTCTAAATGACAAGTTTTTGGGTTTGTTTTTTTTCCAAAAAATGAATCATTATCTCACATTAACAAGTCGTTCATACTAATATTGTAATATATTTTCATCAAAGCATGATAAATCAATTGTAAATGCATAAAAAAAAAACTCATTGCCAATTATTTTATTTCTATTTTATAATTGTAATAAAATTTGATAAAAAAGTAGACATAAACTTGATGTTACAATTAATTTGTGATATATTTTGAATCCTAAATAATCTTATGACAATGCCAATTCAAAACCCACAACATTATAAACAACACCTAAAATGAGTTAGGTTCATAAAGTACATTATTTGGTTTTATTATGATGTTGAAATTTTATGATTGTAGAAAAGAACATAATTCGACAATTTACATGCAAACAAATAGGTTTTTGGTATGCCCAATACATTTATATTACCACAAATATACATTGTTGAATTGGTGTGTGTCCATATATGGTCAAGATGAAAACCATATGTATTGTAGTGTTATCTATCAATTGAACCTCCACAAAATATGTTTGCATAAATTCTTTTAGTTGATATTGTTTACATATAAGTTGTTTGCAACATATTAGTTTCGAAATCTTCTTTAACAATTTTAGGACTTACTATTGATATTTTCTCATGAGTTGTTGAAGGTGTGACAAAAGAATTTGATATTGAAAAGTTTGTAAACTATTGTTAAATAAATATATTTCTCTACTATTACTATCTATTGAATATTTGCACAAAATAAGATTTCAAATCTCTCAACCTTGAATGCACATAATGAAATTATAATAAAATTATAGAAATAGAATATAGCATCTCACTAAATCAAATGAAATTTTATAGTATCGCACTATAATATTGCTTTCAAATCATTTGCATATTATGTAAATTGTTTTAATCACACAAAAGCTTACATTATAAAACATAATAAACACAATGAAACACAATGTAAATATGGAGAACCAAGGTATGGTATGATATGGTCATGATTCTCTTTCTAAATATAACATCTAAATATGAACTTGGATATGGATTTGAAATTGAATCACATGGGCTTGGATATTTCATTAACTTCAAAAAATGCATATACATCATATGAAATAACAAAACATATATATTATAATCTTAAATATTTGAATTTACAATATTGTAATATGAATTGAACATAATACTATTATGAACCGTATAGCAATGGGCACATGAAAACTACATATATATTTTAGAATATTTCAAAAAAAAGTTACAAATCTCAATACATCATTTTCTCACTTCTTATTTCCCAACACAAGCCCAAACACTTTTCAAGTATTACACAATGAGAAGTTTAATTCTTTTTGAAAGCACCATTTTAAAGTATCTTTGAGTATCCTAATCTTGTGATTCACCATGTGACTCATCAATTGTGCATCACACAATTTTAAATTGATTCATCAACTGTGAATCGCACAATCTTAAATTGTTAATCCTAATTTAATGACTCAAATGATGGCTCAACCTTATTTAATGAATCATCACAAAACTTTATATTTCGAACTTTTAAAACTTGATTCATCTTTTAAATTAAGTATGTTCAATCTTTACAAGATGGTCACTCCATAACCTAGTTATGTGATACCTCTAGAATTCACCCAATTTTAACCAATTAAAATATCGACTCAAAGTCCATACTTTATTGATTTATTTAATTTACTATTACATACTAATACCTTATTTATTGGCATATATAACAAACATGGAAAAAAAAAATTAATATTATTTTTGCAAATTGAAAAGGTACCTTGTTTCAATATGATAAACATGCATGATTTTTTTTGGGTAACTATGTTATTACAAATTAACAAAATTTTGTGTCTTGGCATGACAACATGGATTTTCCTTTGGCAACTATGATTTTGCAAATATATATTCTTGGCATGATAAACATGGATTTGTTTTTGGAAATAATGTGAAGTACTAGGCATGCATAATGGATATGAAAAGAATGAATGTGCATAAAGAAATGTGCATGAAAGAGATGAGACGATTGAGTGGGATTAAGCACAAAATTGTGGGCTTGTGATTGAAAATTCCTTGCTATGGGGTTGAAACACGCTATAATTACATAGTTTCAAAAAAGCTCTATGGGTATGAATTTTAGGATTTGAAAAGCAACCATCATCTCTTGGAGATTTGGACTCCACCTTTGCAATTAAAAGTGTAATATGTAATGATAAATTAAAAAGGTAAACTTACATGTTTTTTAGTGTAAAGTTTTCAGTGTGTAAACTTGGGTGAATTTTAAAGTTATGATGTAATTGGATTATGAAGTGACTCATCTAGTAGAAAATAGGCATAATTGATTTAGAGAATGACTCAAATTCTAAAAGTTGGCCATATAAAGTTTTGGGATGATTCATGATATTAAGATTAAACAACTAGATTAGGATTGACAACTTCAAGATTTGATAACTCACACTTCATTTTATATGTACATCGAATCCCCAGACACATGCAATTGGAAAAAGGGGAGAACTTTTGAAACACATGGAAAGATGGAGTCTCAATAGAGAAGTTTTGAAAATGAATTTTGGGACATTGAGAAAGAGAAAATTTTGAGAGAATGTGAGGGAGAGGATTTTAGTCATAGAAATGTAGCTTTGGTGGCTAGCCACATGGTATATAATATAGGAAGTGTTTCAATCTTAGGTGAGTCTTGGGACAACCAACAAACAAACTCCATGTTAAAAGAACATGGGTTCCAAAATTGACTCTTTGGACACCTTCCATTAATGTCCATGTGAGCAATATGTGTGTCTTGAGAGAATGTTTACGACAAGGTTATTGGGAATCCTAGGGTGAGTCCAATGACTTTCAACACAAAATAAATGTAAACAAAATTTGAGTTTTGAAAGGAATGTGAAATACATGGAAATAGGGTCTTGAAGATTGATGTGAACAAGAGATCCTAAGATCTTGGATACGAAGATATATGAAGTGAACTTCAAACTCCCAAAACTCTCACCTAGAATGGTCTTTCATTAGCTCTCGGAACCTTTCCTCTAAAGTCATCATGAGCTTGGCATGGTGAGCTTTACTTCCATGCAAGAGCTATCCACTTTAAGTCCCCCCTCTGAGGTGACTTTTTGGTGTGTGCATTGTCTAGTATGTAACGAATTACATGTGCGGTGTTGTTAATTATGTGCATCCCTATTCTATAGGAGTTCTCAATTGGTCACCGCCTTTTCAATGAATTTGAAATGAAGTCTATTGATCGATTCCCTAGTTTGCTTCCCAAGGAACCTCAAAAAGCAAGTCACCCGAAAATGTGACATGCTACATTCAAATGCCAAGTTGCTTGTCTATGATGCACATAAGGGTGTTAAACCAAACTTAAAACCATTGTGAAAAAACATCTAGAGTGGATATCGGATCTCACTTTTCACTTCAATAGGGGAATGGCAAATTGGGCAGTGTTATAAGTGTCACATGCCACTTCATGATGCATGTGGGTTCATGATAAAGAACTTCTACAAGTTTGTTGATCATGTTGGTTCCTATCTAAATATCAAAATCATGTTTTATAGGAACGCACATTTGGTAATTTAAGATGTCATTTGCAGAATTTGTGATGGGTCATTAGGTTGATGGTTGGGGAGTTGGTTTAGAAACTCAAGGTTGGGAAAGGGGGGGGGGTGTTTAGGGTTCATCTCCACTTTTAGAAGTTTCAAAGTCCTGCTTAAGAGAACTCACATGCATAGGTTGGAAAGAAACATAGCATGTGACATTGTGATTAGAGATATAAAAAAGATAATGTATGTGGCTACTTACAAAAACATAAAGCTCTTATGATAGGGTTGGCATCATCTTCTGGAACAACATGAAAGTGAGCAGCTAGAGAGTGTCGCTGATCAAGGACCCATAATTTACAGACAAACTAAGTTCTAGCCAACAAAACCTCAACACCAAAAATCAGTTGCATAATCAGGCGTGGAGATGTCATGTATATAGCATATTTGGAGATCAAGATGGAGCGCTCAACCTAAAAACGTAATGCAATACAGGAACATCTAAAGCTTACATATCTAAATTCAAACCAATCTTTGGCACTGCGAATGGTGGAGGTGGCACACTACTACAAAGTGAAAAGACTAGAACCTGTGTTTCTGTCCTAGAGCAAGTCATGAAATCTTTGTCCTAATTGATGCTTATACCGGTGATCAAACACAACTATCCTAGGTACTAATAGGTCTTCGAATGTCAAAACAAGTTCTGAACAGTAATCGTATTGATAATGGGCATTTTCAGGTCCAAATGCATGAAATTCCATTTTGCTTCGCGTGCTCAAACAATTTCTTTGGTCCCCTTCCATGTGCAACCCAGTCATTGCTCCAAACTCTGCATTCCATCAAAACACATGGGCAAATATTCAGAATGGGAAAAAACTGAAAAAACTAAAATTATTAGGAGGAGTAAAGAACATGGCCGTAAATGCCAGATGTGATTGCTGATACCTGTTATCATAGGCGAAGTCAGGCCATCACATCTCCAAGGTTGTTCATATCCCACACAACAATTCTTCCATCCATTCCTGGATACCAAATTAATTGAGCAGATATCAGGTTTAATGATTAGTGGATGGACATAACACCATTGTCAAAAAGGCATTGTCTACAAAACAATATGGTCCTCAGGAGGGAGAGCAATAATGGGAAAAAAGTAGAGAGCTTGTCATTGTAATGCCTGTGTTCAAGGCCATTCTCGTATATACTGGGCATAATGAAGGCTTTCGTGAGGTTTATAGCACCACAACTAGGCTCCAAGCAGCAAGTTAAGGACACCTGCCCCACTAATCTTGCATCATTGTTGGAAGACCTTTTGTAATATTTCCATAATACTACATTTCTATGAAATTGCACAGATATCTTCACAACAAACTATAAATACTCTAAAATTTGCCCTAACATTTTACTTACCAGAAGTGCTAAAACGTGTAACTGGTTTCTCTGCCTTTTTCTCTGCAAGAGAAATTACAGGAGCAATGGTCCTGCATCAAAGCAAAAATCTTCATCATGGGGACCCCTAGTGAACCATTGGGTCAGTTGTTGGAGGTAACATGTTGGTAATGTACGAGCTAACACCAAACAAAAACTTCAAAAAAGTGAATAAACACAGAAGGAATAAACAGAAGGCACATACAAGATACAGTTTTCATGAGTGGTTGAGGGCAAATTCAGCTCTGCAACCTCATTCCCCAACCACTTGAATCTTCCTTTTGCAGCTGCAAACTGTCCCTCATTTACCATTATTACCAAACCTCACACACAGGTGTAGGCAGACACTGCAAGAGAACATGAAAATAGAAAATTAAGCTTGCTAATATGGAAAAGACTGCAAGCCAAAAGCAACTATGGACTGTCTCACCAGAGTATCTGATATTGGTTCCACGGCAGTGCCTTTGCCTTCATCAAGAAATGTGATGAACTCCCTACAGCCTCACAGAGATTCAAGTCAACAACAGCTAGACTGGAGTAAACAACATCCTATTTGGTTCTAAAAATTGCAAAAACTAAGCTTTCCATGTCTCCATTGCCCATGGTCCTAAACCCTACCCTAAACCCTAAACTCAAACCAGTCTAGAGTACCAAACATCCTCAAGTTGAACTACAGTGCCATGACAACTCCAATCCAGGGAGGAGTGTCTCCAGTGCTGGGCCTTCATAGCTATTTTACTCTATTGATTTACAACATAAAGAGATTATTCAAAATTTGAAATACATGTTTCAACTGAAAAGGTTGTTGTGTACCAGACACCATTCTGGTCAATCTCAAAAAGCATTGGGTTGCAGTCAAACCCTCCAGCTACCAGCCTTGTTTCTGACAAAAACAGAACCTGCAACACAACAGAGCTGAGTATTGTGAGCAACCTACAACTTAAGACCTCAATGTCAATCTTTAACAAAGTATGGAAATGAAAGGTAGCATGAAGGGATGTATCTCAATCAGACTGAAGGAGAGGAAGATATGGATGCATGTATATTGAGAGTTTATATGAGATATGTAAGAAATTGGGAAAAGCTGACCTACATCACGCAGGGGTAGATGGCGGAGGCTCAGTGAGTGTGCACGTGGGGTTGGCCCAACGTCTGATACAAAATGGATTGTTGAATCATGACCTTCACTCATTCCATGTGCATTTGCAAAAAAAAAGTCAGGTCCAAACATCTAAAAAATACTCCATATCTACAAGATTGCAGAGAAATCTCCAGAACAACATTTTGTAGCTAACACGACAATGAGTGAGGTCATAACTTCATGAGAGTCACTCACTAAGTGTCAGACCATTCCTTAGACATACTTATGGTTTGGATGGCACCCAAAGAGACGTCGCTAACCAAAAGGTCAATACTATCCTTGTTTAAGCTGCAACAAACTTGTGAGGTAAATCTTCATTACATTTTAGCTTTGTCCCTCTACAAGCAAGCATCTAAGGCATAGAGAAACCCATGTAGGGGGTAGTGGTTAGAGAGTCCTACACACTGAACATATCCTTCAAGCACACCACCGGTGACTACATGGATGCAGGACATCCACTAAAGCCACTAGAAAAAAACATTTCTATGACATTGCAGAGAGATCTCCACAACAACATGTGAAAGATAACAGGACAATATATGATCCAGACATAACTCATCAAAAAAAAGGTAAGTGATGACAATGTGATATTGAGAAATTAAGAGTTCAAGCAGGGATAACTGACCTACAAAAGCAAGACTGTTCCCACTTGGTGACCAGTGGCAGCCGAATGCCCATCCACAGGCAAGGTCTAGCTCTATTAGTTGCTGCATCCAAAAAAAAATCCATAAAAGGCATATTCAGACAAGAGTACAACATCACTATTACTAAAAGTAGGCATGACTTTGGACACAAAAGGGGGGATATCTCCAAACCAATGTCACAAAGAAAAGACTGGTCTGAAAAAAGCAGAAATGGAACACAGTACTTCTCCAAATTTGATATCCCCAAAAGCAGTTGTTGCATCCCTCCTGGAACCAAGTACACATCATCCTTCAAGGAATCAGTCCTCAATAACAAAGCTGAGACAAAGAACCAGAGAATAAGAACTATAGAAAGCTTCTTCCTACTTAAGTTTAAGTCAACCTGAATTGGATTGAGAAAAGTCTCAATAATATGCTTATAGAGGTTTCAGATTTATCAACATATCAGCAAACAGGAGAAAGAGATGACCCAATCCCAAAAGAGACAGAAACCCACACCAAAAGAAGAAAAGACAAAACAGAAAAAAACAAGGGAGGAAGAGAAGACAAACCTTACTTCTAGGACACAGACTAGAAAGCTTAGGACCTTCTTGCCAAACATAGGAGTCAGTTTATCAAGTCTAGACCTCTTCCTACTACTTGGCCTACCTTTTAGTAAACAAACACATCACTTTTGTACTGCTCACCATACAGACAATATGAACCTGGTGTAAAATCCAACTTACCGTGCATCCACCCCTTTCACATAGGCAGAGAAAACCCGACACCTGCAGTCTGTAGATGTTGTGGCCAACAGTACCTGTATGATCACAACACAATATAGTACTTATGGACAAAACAGAACCCAAAAAAACATTTAGATCCACCAACCCATAGAAACATATGAAGGACTGAGAAAGTTGAAAGGAAGTCAAACCAAGGGTGTTACATTGTTTGGATGCCATGCAACACTGGTAACTGTAGAATGATGCTTCTTTCTGATGAGCTTGCTCACCCACCTGCATTTGAAAGCCAGGCTTGATTATCCATGAATACAAAAGCCAAGTATAGTGCAATAGATGGAGAGAGCAACCAAAACTAGCTCAGAGCTTAGTTAGTTTTGAGGGATTCAAGTTGCTCAAAATTTTGGGTCAACCTTTGCACAACTAAACTTGATATTGACAAGGAATGCAAAAACAGGGGAAGAGAAGGGCCAAACAGGGAGAGCACCAATTATTGTCCTCCTCATAATAGCATACACACACAGACATTGCACCACTTCCGACTGCAAACTTGTTCTCTGATTCACATACAGGGTTAGACATATACAAGATCAGCATTATACACACTGATTGTGGTTTTGTGGCAGAGTCTTTTGCACCACATGTTGAAATATTACATCCAATCCTATTGACATATCTCGGAAAATGAGGGAGTTTCAAAAAGCTCTTTGTACAACAACAACAAAACCATCCTCCCCAGGACAAAGAGAAGGTCTTAAGAAATCAATGATTAACCCACCTCGGGGACTCCAGTCGACTGAGATAGCAGCACGATTGAGGCGTAAGATGACCAATGTTGGCTGCCACTCATTACCCTCTAACGTCCAAACATATCTGCCAACACCAATGCCTTTCAGGTTAGACATGGGCACCATGTCTCCAGAAATCATGCCCATGTGGCATGTGGATTGAGCTCTCCTCTCCCTGATGCTCAAAATTTTCACTCCTTAGGTCTTTGTATGGGTGTCGTGGCATTTACGAGTTTCGATCATGGGACGAGGTCACAATCTTGTTGCTCATAGGCGCCCAGTCAATGCCAGAAACTAACTGATCATGCTGCCATGGTCCCAAAACAGAATGTCATTCTCCCCAAAATGTAAAGCATGCAGAAGTTCATAACCTCGCCTTCTCACCAGGTGAAGTTTCTCTAAGCAATTGCATACACAACTATTCGTACTCTCAAGTCAGAACCCACTACATACATTCATACTCTTGCCTCTTGACCCTAATTGTTGCATTCGGATCATCATCATTTGCAAATTGCCACAAACAAGAACTCTATTGCCTACTGTAGGTCCATGTCAGCTTCCTAGAAATCCCACCATCTGACGATGATACAGGCATCTAATTGTCCGTGGGTTTGTGGGCCTTTTTCCGAAAAAATTCCAAAAAGAAAAAGTGAATGCATTGTTCCCCATGGAGGGGCAGGACCAATAAGATATGCAGACTGACCTTTTGCAGAACATGTATACATTCCCATGCACTAGTGGGAGAAGGAGAGGCTTGATAGATGTGCACTTCATTATTGTTCGGGCATACTGCCACCACTACAGGGTACTCCCAAAAAAAAAGGCCAGTTAGAAAAACCCTAAACCTTACCCCAAAAAGGTATTAATAAATACTAATAAAAATAATAATACAGAAAACTCTCATCAGAAGCCAAACGATCAAAGCCTTTTTTTCCACCAAATTCTAACAAGAGACAAAACCTCCAAACACAGAATCAAACAATTGCAATGCAAATGGGAAGGGTTATTGATTTAGTTTAACTGGAAAGGTCAGCATTCCAGGCATGACATGTGATACACTGTGCCAGTTGATGCACTCCACCTGCAGCCATGTCTGCCCCCTTCACCCACACCCTCTTCCTCCCCATGTCAACTTTGAAATCCACCTTCCTTTGCTGAGAGCATCAGCAGACCCTGAAGTGATGATACCTCCCTAAAGCCCACCCAAGTTCTGATGCTCTCGAGGGTTCTGGATTTGACAAGCACCCAAGGCTTGTGATCCTCTAGTTCTTCAGGAAATTCTGAGAGTGCCAGAAACTAAAACGATGAGATTATGAATGCCAGAAAACTGGATGCACCGATCGAAAGCAAACGGATCACACAGGGAAAATAAAAATAAAAATTGAGGTCAGGGAAAGACAGATGAACTTACCGCACGCGCAACTGGGATGCAAGTATCGATCGAAAGCTCGCGGATCACAACATGCAAATCGGGAGCAGCAGGATGTAGGCACACCACTAAACAAAAATGCCGCACGTCGTGTATGCAGCAGGGACATGCAAACATGTGCTTCAAACCCTAACCCTAACCCTAATTTATTCATGTTAATGGTCTAGGTTATATCCAGACATGTTGAGTACCTATTTTTTTTCTTTTAATAGATTCATACAGACTAGTGGGTGCCCGTGACCTTCGGCCACTATAGGTACCTATTGCTGCCATCTTTGTTTCCGTTGTTTAATTCTCTTTTTAAAAATATTTACCCTCTCTTATTTCTATCCGTCGGATTAAAAATTGGACACATCCGTACCGATCGATTTTTATTCTTTCGAAAAGATACGTTCAGGAAATTGGCCCCACTTTGCAACCGGGCTCTTTTGAAATTTCTTACGATTCTCTTAGCACCACGGTTCGTAAGCGTTGGATGTGATGAAATGTATCAAATCCTTACCATTCATTTGGAAAGTGGGCTTCCAAGGAGAAATATTATGGGGCCGGGAGAAAAACAATTTTAATTGTTAGATTCAAATTTGGGCAAATTCGGATAGTTGAAGTGAAAAGATATCATTCTAGACCCGGTCGGCCTTCTGTGATGGACCCGGCCTGGCATCCTTCACGACGGACCCGGTCAATAAAAATCCAGGAGTCCGGGAGTGTCGGGCCGTGCCCGGTCGGCCTTCTGTGACGGACCCAAACTTCGTCACAGACGAATGTCACCACGACCCGCAGGCCAATTCTACCATAAAAAATGCAGAGGCCGGTTCTACCATAGAATGAAAAAGCAGAATTATCACGTCACAGACAGACAACGCAATCAATATATAAGATTATAAGACTACCTACGATTAGGAATTTGAAGTTTTTTAATGTTTATATGACAATAAATAGACAATATCAAATTCTTTTTCACTTGCAACATGTAAAATGTTACCTCGACATATGATATACCATACCCAAATGACCAAATTGAAATTTGGATTCAAATGATTGGTTAGAACAAAATTGAAATTTCTTTGGGGAAATATTGAATTACCATTTGGGTTTGTTTTTCAAGGAAAATTTACATTAGATTTTAGTTGAGATTTCCCATATTAAAATTAAGTAAGCTTTTGTGATGCACATATTTCAATTCCTAACATATATAGTTCATTCATTCATTGTTCCAAACATGGACTTATGTTGATAACTTTTCATCAAGATTGGGTATTTGTTCATGTATATGTTTCATTAATGTTGAAGTTATCGATAAAGTCACCTTGTCTTTGCAGCCTAGTTTGAGCCTCTAATCCATGCGTCATCCACAATTTATTTGTAGCCATCAAGGGAGTGAGATTGGGTACCATTTCACAAAATTGGGTATCAATTTAAAAGATGCGTAGGACTTTGTATTTGACAAGGCTTGATTGAATCAAGAATATGAACAATGGTGAAGGTGTGCAACTAAGTCAAATACAAAACCGGGGTTGAAATTCCCTTGAGAACCAATTTAGATGAGAAAACTAATTTGGTCCCCTGTTTTCTTTTTCTTTTCCTTCTTTCATGTGTAATATTTCAATGTTCATCCTGACTTTTCATTTTGTCCCTAGTTTCAGTAAAAATTGGGGCCCAGGAGCCGCCCGGCAGTTTGAGGTACTTTACAAAATTTTCAACCTAAAATTTAAACCTAAGGCGCGTCTATGCACGTGTAAGGCACCTCCATACATATGTAAGGTGCCATCACATATATACACATACATACATACATACATACATACACCCTTGGATCTTATCCTTATACATATGTAAGGTGCCATCACATACATACATACATACATACACCCTTGGATCTTAAGCTTGCACTAATATCCTCGACACTGCAGTCGAGTTGTGCAAGACCTAGATGCAAGTTACATGCAAAGTGTTTGTCGGGTTTCGACAATCGACTTTTGGATATACAACGCACCTAGTGCTGGCATTGGGTACATTTGAAGAAATTTCATACCAGCCTGGTCCTTGTATTGGGTCCTTTTAAAAAAAAACTTTCATAAAGACTAGCCTAGTTCTGGTATTGGGTCCTTTTAAAAACTTTCATAAATATTAGCCTAGTTCTAGTATTGGGTCCATGAAACCCAACACTTTCATCACTTACTCGGGGTTGAACAAATTATGTACCTAAACTTCACAAAGTTGTTGTAATTGAAGAGATGTGAAAAAAATCAAAATTTTTGCTCACTTGCAAGTTGCAAGTGTTGGGGATTGGTAAACCAACCAGCTAAAGCAGGGAAGCCATATGGCTTGCAGCACCGTGCATGCTTCTCTCTCACACCTCTCTAAATGCGCCCCCCCTTCATAATTCATTCGACATAACTTTACAACATAGACCGCTTTACAGCAGATTGGTGGTGCCACTCTTCCCCCCAATGATTTACATCATTGAATCTGCAAAATGGGTTTTGCTTAGATTCGTGGAATGAGGTAGATTGGTGCTGGTACTCCAATGATTTTCATCATTGAATCTGCAAAATGGGTTTTTGATAGATTTCAACAAGTAAGAGGGAGGCAAGAGGAGGAGGAGGAGGAAGAAGAAGAAGAAGAGAAGAGAAGAGAAGAGAAGGGGACTACTTGATGTTGTCCAATTGGCTTTTTGTCATTCCACCTGCAAAGTTGGTTATAGGTAGATCTGAATTGGAAGATAAGGACAAAAAGGAAAGGAAAAAGAATTGATGGAATTAAATCACATTCCGTGCAGCTAGCATTTCACTGAAGTCCATAAAACTATAATTCCAAACAAGGCGTGAAAATGCATCATTCTAAGAGGAAAAATAAAAAACTATGCATCATTCTAAAAGTTTGTGCAATAAACTCTCTCTAAGTAGCATTTGGAGATGTGATTTGGAAATGGCAAGAAAAGCATATAATTACTTGAAGAGTGTCGAGTCGAGTGTCATGTATGTGGGTATTTGATTTGGTTAATAACCATCGGTTCCAATTTTTTGAAGAGAAAAAAAAAAAAAAAACGCCCAGTGAAAGAATTTGGAAAAAACTTCAAAGAACCGTAGGTTTCTAGGTGGTTCTTTCATTAAGTTTTTTTTTTGAAGGTGTTAGAGAATGGGGTTATCTATATCAGAACTGGTCCTCCATTGTCCCTAATAGAATACTCTCACAGCAAGTTCAAGGCAAAGTATGGAAAGCTCCTGAATTGGGAGGTGATTCAAATTTGTAGAAGAAGAAGAAGAAGAAGCATCACTATAGTCAGTAAAATTTCCCAATTTGCTCTTTGAATAAAATGTCTATGACTTATTCCTTTATTTATTTCAGGAAACTAGAGAGCTGGCCAGGTTTTGGGTTCTTCAGTTGGTTGTGATATCCCCCCACCATTGCAACAACAGAAAACACTCCATTTTTAACACATCAGCTCCACATGAAGAATATCACATGTTAATAGAGTTTTCCTTCAAGTCACCCTGTCTTCACCCTGTCTTTGAGCCTCCTTTTACTCCCAAACCCACTCTTCGAGTGAGGTCTGCCATGTAAGGAAATTTTATTAAATCTAGATATGAAATGTTGAAACTCAGCACAAGGTGCGAAAGTAATTATAGTAGCTGTACAGGTAGTAGTGAAAATAAATGTAGCAGCAGTGGAACCCCTCAGGAGAAAGGAAAGAGCAGCGTCAAGGTAAAGGTCTGGTCTATGATCTCTCAACCAGTTGGTTCTTATCAGTACTACTAGGGAACCTGGTGAAGACTTGAGGTAACACCAGCCTTCTGCCAGTTCTAGACTGGTCTCCGCATCAGGTATAAACCAGCCTCCTACATCAGCCAAAACTCAATCTTGCACCCAATACCAGGACAAGCCAGAGTGAGCAATCACCAGTATATGACAGCCCACCCAAGGCAGCAGCTGAGAGCAGCACCAAATTCTGGTAATGCCCATGTCTGAGTGCCTTAAAGTGCAACCTATCATGTGTGATGAGAAAAAAACCCAAAACCCATATCCTCATATGTGGTCTTCCATTACAAAATGTGTGAAGAGTCTGATCAGAAACATAATATGACCTCCCATGTCAGGAGTTGGGAATCTTGCCGATTTAAGGAGCCCTCCCAATACACTGGGAAATCTCTGACATGTCTGACATTTTCTACAAGTACCCCATACCAGTACCAGCCTGGTATGGGTTGCAAGAAGAAGAAAAAAACCCCTGGGTGATGCCAGGA
Organism: Sphagnum tenellum; assembly: GCA_963921925.1. Taxonomy (NCBI): domain Eukaryota; kingdom Viridiplantae; phylum Streptophyta; class Sphagnopsida; order Sphagnales; family Sphagnaceae; genus Sphagnum; species Sphagnum tenellum. Next base: position 6,380,117 of record OY998149.1, read on the forward strand.
CCAAGCTGGTGTGTTCAAAAGCCAATAACAGACCAACACTGGTCATGACCCATTTTCAAAAGTAAATGGGGAAGCTGAGTCATTATGTCAGCTGGTGGTACTCAAGAGACAGAAGTAAAACAAAATTTCACTAGTACCCAGATTCAAAGCTGCAACAAGCAAGCTGAAGGTAAGCTTCATTTCATTCTCAACTTGCTGCTGCATAAGCAAAGCATCTAAGCCACACAGCTTAGAGAAGTCTACATACAGACTAATGGTTGGGCACTCCTTTCCTACACCCTCAACATATCCCTTTCATGCACATCACTGATGACTACTGAACTACTTGGACTGCAGTACGTTCCACTTCACCCAGAGAGGAAAATTTTATCAATGTGATTTCAGAGAGTAACTTCACAAAGAAAATGTAAAAGTAACCAAAACAAATCTTGTGTTGGTGCCAGCTAAACCCAAAACAAACAAAGACAAGAATGACTGCATTCATAACCTTGTTGTCACCTTATGAATACTCTGGTCGAAATGGAAGTCAAATTTCCACAATAGAGCGGAAAGAAGAACCAGAAAGGTAACAGAATAGAACCAGTAGTGGGGGTCTGGGGGTCTTCATCTAATAATAACAGGGCTGGAGTGTACTGAATAGTAACCTAGCTCCAAAGTGTTGAGAGTCATGATTTTAATCCAATTGTGTTCTAGACCAAGACCAATAATATTCACAAGATGGCGCAGTTTTTTTGCTTCTTCTTCTTCTTCTTCTTCATCTGCTTCGGGGGCTGCAGAACCACCTTGATAGCAGCATCAAAAACGGCTTTCACATTCTGCCAAGTTTCCAACCAAAAAAACATTGACTCAGTCACTGTGAACTCCTGCAAAAGATGAATTCTTTTCAGGTAGAATGAAGCACCACTTTCCCTTTGCAGTCCATTAAGCAATCATCACATTGACCCCTGAGAGTTCTGAACAAATGTAAAAGTATTTTACCTGTTGTGTCTTTGAGCTGCATTCAATGTATGAGGCTGCCCCAATTGCCTTTCGGAGCTCCTCACCCTGCACTAGCATAATTTGCCACTGTCATGCTAGAAAGCTGGCTGGACAAAACACTGTAAAAGGAGCTAATTTGATGTCCTGGCAAGGTAGGAAATGAAGTAGAAATAAAGCGGTACTCAAAACTGTACTGCAAAGAGCAATGTGAAAACTTTCCATTCATTGTTAAAAACAAAACCTAACTGCAGGCAAGCAAAAAACCCTCCAACCCATAAAAGGTGAAGATGTGCAACTGCCATGACTATCTTTGGAAATTTAGACAAAGAGTCCTGGGATACCTACTTGAGGAGTGCTAATCGGAGAAGTGCCTGGATGGTCAGCAAAGAATTGTTTGTCGTCTCGGAGATCTGCAAGTGTACAATCAATGTTCACAATTATCTGGATCACATCCCACTATTGAAAACTCTGGACCAAAGTGACAGAAGTAATGCTGCAGAGAATTTGTTTAAAAAGAGCATCTTCAAAAAGAAACAGAAGCAGAATTCTCTTTGGCCCCAAAAAAAAAGGAAAGGCCTTTGGGCAGGGAGGTGAAGTACTAATAATGCAAAAGCCAAAACCGCCACCACCCATGTTCAACAACGGGAGGGAGACAGAGTGAATGTACATACCTAGCTTTGTTCCGACGAGGATGATAGGAACGGAAGGGGCATAGTGTCTTAGCTCTGGAATCCACTGCACCAATACCATGAATACAAGTCACAAAAGCACATTGAAGTCCATCATCACGGCATGAGATTCATCATGTCTATAAGATCTTTGTCGTGGGGTACACCACATTTGTAGCTTCAGACTGTTTTCTGTTTTGTTCCACAATGCTGCATTGTTCCATTTTCAGAAAGAATGTGCTATGCATGCACTACATACCTTCTTGGAGATGTTTTCATAACTCGCCTTACTGATGAGTGAGAATGCAAGGAGGAAAACATCCGCACCCCTGTAGCTCAAAGGTCGAAGTCTGTTGTAGTCTTCCTGACCTGGTCAAAAAAAAGGGGAAAAAAAAAGCATCTCTCTAACACTCAATATAACCATCTGTGAAATGCCAATCCTATGAAAGCAGAGAAGAAACAAGACAAAATCCATCCATTGATCACAAAACTGCTGGATCCATCTGCTGTGGTGATTCAATGACAATGACCTAGCTTCATTGTAGCTGGCATTCAGCAAGACAGGAGGAGGGTTCTACGCTGTGTATAACTGTGATCACAACAGCCCCCTAATGGAAAGAGACCCTTAGTTCTTAGTTCTTACCAGCTGTGTCCCAGAGTCCAAGATTGACTGTGTTGCCATCCACTACCACATTTGCACTGAAGTTGTCAAAAACAGTGGGCACATAGTCCTGGATCAAAACCCCCCACCAAGTAAAATTCCTAGTCTAGTACTCGCACATAAAATCATGGAAAACAAAACCATGGCCTTGGATGGATGGATGAATAGCCCCAGACACACTCTTACATAACACACAAAAACAGAGCTTTCCCCTTTCTCCCCCCCCCCCCCCCCAAACAAGTCACCAACCCTTGTAGCTGATTCCAAAAGTGACAACCCAAAATAAAGAAGAAGAATAAGAAAGAGAAGAAACCCAGAAAACCCAAGAAAAAAAACAAGAAAAGAAGAAGAAGAAGAAGAGAAGAAGAGAGCCAAAACACGTTGAGGAGGGGGTAGTAGAGAGGAGGGCAGAGAGAGAGAGAGGGTAGGGTAGTTTACAGTGGGAAATGTGTTGCTGGTATATGAAATGAGCATGCAAGTCTTGCCAACAGCTCCATCACCGACTGTTACACACTTGATGAAGCGGGAAGTGCTCATGGCTACACTGTTGCTGCTGCTGCTACTGCTGCTGACTCTCTGTCTATGTCTCTATGTCTCTCTCTCTCTCTCTCTCTCAAAACTAATCCTCCTGCTCCTCTTCCTGCTGCTGCTCCTGCTGCATGGTCGTCATTCACCCATTCACCAGAAACTAACTAACTACTACTACCACCACCATTGCCCATATTCATTCACACTCAGGAGTGACGATCCTATCACCATCACTCAAGAGAGAAGGCAAACAGCAGCAACAACAAAGAAGAGAAAGCAAAGCAAAGCAAAGCAAGGCAAGGCAAGGCAAGAAAACAGTAGCAAGACACAAAACAAAGAAATGGGTATCTACAAAAACAAAACCATGACACAACCAAAACAAAAAAACAACACAAAATCAAAGAGAAAAGTACTAGTACCACATCTTCATCTTCTTCTGCTTCTTCTTCCTCTTCTTCACATCCCCCCTATAAACGCTCGCCTCGTTGCTTGCGCGCACACATGGGCAGGGGGGCGGGGGCAGTGGTGCCTTCCTTTCCTTCCTACCAGCCTCCCCTTTTTTTTTATGGCTATATATATATATGCTCTATATTATAAAAATAAAAGGGGCTAAACTCATGTACTTTTGGGGAAATTTTCAATAGCCATAAATCAACCGAACGATTAAGGAGAATCGTCAAATTTCTAGACATGGTTCAAGTAGGTAGCCAATAATGTATGTATGTATGTAGAAGGATGTTTTCCCAAAAAAAATTACTTTCATTCTCTAGCTTTATTATAGCCAAAATTTGGCTAAATCTTCCTGTGGATCATTGTCACTTTGTGGCTATAATATTGCCTAAAATTGCAACCCCCCCCCCCCCAACCTCGGTTCTCCAAATTACTTTTTTTACTTACTTTTTTTTTACTTAGTTACTTAAGGTAATTAATTGAATATTCCTTTCCTTCAATTTTCTGGCTTGCAAAAAAAGGCTGGATTTTTTAAGTTGCTTTTTTGCACCTTTAAAATTGTTTTAAAAATATATTAAAAAATAAAAATAAATAAACTTTCACTGTTGAGCATCCACTAGGCTTTGTATTTTCTTTTTCTTTTTTTCTTATTTCTCCCTTTTTTTTTCCCCAATTTTTTGATATCTAAAATTTAGTGAGATTTTTTTTTTTTTTAAATCTCAGCAAAATTTGGTTATGAAAAATTGAAAAATAAAAACCAAAAATAATAATAATTAAAAATTTAAAAAAATTTAAAAATTGTATGTGGATCTTAATTCTAGTATTTAGGAATGGGAGGTACCTTATGCCTAGGGATCTTCCACCTAAGTTATTTAGGAGTGGGAAGGTACCTTACGCCCGGAGATCCTACACTGAGTTATTTAGGAGTGGGAAGGTACCTTACACCTAGGGATCTAACACCTAAGTTATTTAGGAGTGGGAAGGTGCCTTATGCCTAGGAATCTTATACCTAAGTTATTTAGGAGTAGGAAGGTACCTTACGCCTAGGGATCTTACACCTAAGTTATTTAGGAGTGGGAAGGTACCTTACACCTAGGGATCCTACACTTGAGTTATTTAGGGATCTTACACCTACTATTATGAATGGGAGAGACCTTGTACCTACAAATGGGTGTAAGGGCCTTCCCAATCTTAAACAATAGGCACAAGATGAGGCCCTATTCCTCCGACCTTGAACCCTTGAACCCAGGACCTTTTTTTGGTCCCCAGGGGTCCTAGAAGGGGCTCTATGCCAATGAGCCATCACCCTAGGGATTTGGAGTGTTCCAAGTGTTTGAAAGAAGCAGCTAGTTGACCCTAGCAAGGTTTAGGGTTAGAATCGTCTCCTAAGTGACAATTACAAAAATCAGAATCTATCATTTTACATCACATATTTGTAGGTACTAGAATTAATATTGAAATTTTGCAAATAGAATTATTATATGCAATAAAAAAATTAGTGAAAATCACATAATGTAAAATAATGTAATGAAGTCACAAAATACTCCAAATTGCTTAATTATATAATATTGAAAGATCGCATGTGGTATAACACTTTGTGTATAGCCACAAACTGGACGTGAAATGGAGAGGCACTTAGGGAGCCCATATCTAATGATTTGGATCCTTACTTTTAAGCCAAGTGCTCCCATTTTGACTCATCAAATTCCTTGGAAAACACCTTGAAACCATTAACATTCACCTAGTTGGAGCTTCTTTCAATGTTGGGCACAATCCTTTTGCATAACCAACCTTGAAACCTTTGGTGACTCTTAAGAATAGATAGGGATTATGCCTTCTAAAGCATCTTAGCCATCCCCGCCCTAAAATCATGTTCTCGAAAGGTGTAACCCTCTCTTGTGTAATCTTCACCACTTTTAATCATAGTTGAGACCAATGTGATCGAATGTTTGATCGCTTACATCTTCTTCACATATGGCACAAGTCATTCCTCTTCCCCTCTTTCTAGGACTCCATATTTGTTGTTTCTTTCTAATTGTGTTATTCTATACATATGGTTTCTCAAAGATGTGAGAAGCATGCCAACGATTCAACTTGTAGTTTGGATTTTGGAGCTAGCTTCAAGAACTTCCATAGCCAAATTTAGGGATACATGTTCCTAGTTCCCATTCTTATTCAAGTTTTTAAATTATTTTCAAGAGTGAGATGGTGGATCATGAACTCTTGGAATTGGATCACCAACTATAACATCAATAAGCCCTTTGTTTGAAGGCCAAGATGTGTCAACATCACTTTGTATGCCTATTCAGCTTCATCTTGATTAAATGGCTTTAGTTAGATCACAATTTTCATTTTGTTCATCACGTGCAATGTTAGGCCTTGAATCTATTGTAATTAACTATTGATGTTTAAAATTGGGGTTGCTTGAAGAATTGTAAGTCACCCTTCCATGTTGGTTGGCTCTATTGTAATTGATGTGGACCCACTTGAAGATTCAACCTTCTGAACCAAAGTGATAAATCAACAAAAGGCATGCAACCAAATATTTCAATTGATGAATTTGTATCCACATGTTGGGTGAAAGCACATGAAAGGTGAACCACTTTTGACTAAAGAATGATGTGCAACAAATATTGTAATTTGTAATAAGCTAAAACTTTGCTGGCATCCTTTAACTATCTTCAACACAAGCAAAAAAAACTTTAAAATTTACATGAATTTTTTTTAAAACTCAAAGTTCACTTTGAATCACAATTAATTTTGATCCAACAATTATATAAAAAGGATTGAATAAAATAATGTACGTAAAATATGTAATTTACATTTTTTGAATTGTCATAGAGCTTCATGTTTGTAGTTCATGGAACATCACCAAACAAAAGAAAATTGGAAAAATAATGCAATGTCCAACTATAAAATCTCCTCCTTTTTATATGGTGGGGGTTTTTTTGTCTACAATAGAAATCTTTATTTATTTCTTTCTTTAAAAATGAAAAAAACAAATTTTTTGAATGGAATTTCATCCTAAAAGAAATCTATTAATTGATTTTATTTTTTGTTAATGTAATGTCATTCACCATAATAAAAAATTCACCAAAAAGTTCAACCCATAACCCTAGTTTTGAAATATATGCACAAACTTTCAAGATTTGTGACAATATTATTTTGTCACAAATATATTCAAGTTCTTCAATGTTTATTGGATTTTTTAAAATATCTAATTAAATTTAATTAACTAGCAAATCAAATCAAAAATGTGATGTCCATACATTACCACAAAAAATAATTGCATAAAGATTATACTTGTGACTAAATTTTTTGGGGAACTTAGTGTGCTTTCACCTTGTTTTGCACATTCAAAATTTGACCCTCTATGTTCTAATGAATTAAACCTTGAACCATCAAAGTTTGTAGGGCTTTGTGATTCTTGTACCTCAATGTTAGAAAATAATTGAAACAACTAACTTGGATTAAAGCTCTTATTTTTTTTATTATATGTGTTTCGCAACAATCTTGTGTAAAAACTAAATGCACACATTTTGCCCCTAAATGGTCAATTTGTATCTCAAACAATGTCATTTATTGGAGTAATTTTAATCAACAATGTTCACCTTCTACATTTACATGGCAACCAAATTAACACATTAATAAATTAATTCATGAGTTACAGTAAACATAATGGTGTTTGCAAGGTGGTTCATGTTGTATCTCAAATATGGGATAATTACAATTCATCATTTATATTATAAGATCCCAACAATAAGCTACACAAATTTTGATTTCATTTTTAATGCATTCGACCAATTCCATAAACTGATCCATAATTGAGAATATGTGGTTACGATCACTTAAAGAAAATTTGTCATCCATTCTACAATCAATTTTTGCGACAAAAAAATGTCATTTGCAATTAAAACATCCTCCTACTCACTTACATTCTATTGGTGCTTGTTGTTTTCTCCACCCCTTGTTCATTCTTTCTTGTTTACATTATCTTTACTAGTTTTCTTGATATTTCCTCTTTCACTTGGTATTTTCCCCTACTTCTGTTCTATGCAAATATTGATGTTGTTGCATTTACCTTGTTGGTGGTGTTGTAACTTGTGATCCAATTTCTAACATACATTAAATTTGTTAAATAGTTTGAATTCTTTCATTTTTTTCATTTTCATGAACCTTTTCTCTTCCATTTGAGTAAAATGTTTAATTTGCTTGTGTTGATTGTTGGTTTGTGTGAAACTTTGAAATGTTGTCATGGGCATGAGAACTATGAAGATGAATAATGAAAAAGATCAACCTAAATCTAAATCTAAACACAAAACATAAGAAATAAGAAAAAATCACAAAAGTTTAAAAACAAAAATATGAAGTGTACAAACAAGTGTAAACAAATTTTTTTTGTGATAAAACAAGAAAATGTGAACACAAAAGGAACCAAAAAAAAGGTCATGGAACAAGGTCATATTTCAAATTGGTGTTGAACAAATTGAAGGTAACAAGGTCTTAGTTTTATTTATACCCTTTTAAGGCATTAATTCAAAAAAGCTTTCATGGAGGTTTCCATGTGCAGGGAAGTTTTTTAAAATATTTTTTAATTACAAGTGAATTATTTAATTAATTGGGATGTATTTAAAATGAAGTAAAAATATTTGTGAGTCAATTAATAATTAATTAAAAGTGCATCATAAAATCTTGGGAATGAACTAAGAATGAACTAAAAGTTAATTACAAGATATTTAAATGTGAATTACAAATGGACTACGAAACCATGAATGAAAATCCATGTGATTGAATTCCATTCATCATGTGACCATGTCCAATATTGGCATTGATGACATGTTTTGGAATTCTTAAATAAATGTTCGTCAATTAATTAAAATGAACCCCGAAACTTGAATGTAATTATAAATTTGTGAAAGTTAATGTGTCTATTTATGTTAATTACATTATTCAATAGTGGCATCCTTAGGTCACCATATCATGCATATGAATCCTTCATTTTTATTTTGTTCACATGCATAGATTGTAATGTGATTGTATTACAAATATTTGCATTGCTTTTATAATATGAAAACACATTTGAAAAATGCGACAATTTGAGTAATTGAATATTTTCCCACAAAATTTGAAAACCTACATATAATATGAAATCAATGAAATCATAAGATAAAATAAATGAAACCTAATCAAATAATTATATTACGAAATAAATATTCGCATATTTGCATACACTTTTTTCTGTATGTAAAAGACGTTTCTAACTATTTAAACTTATTAAACATCATTATGTGTGTGTGATTTGATTGTAACAAAGTAAATTTTTTTGTTATTGTACAAAAAATAATTTGTAACAAACAATTTTTTGTTTTGAGTTCTCAACCTTGGTCTGTTGAAATTTCTTTTGAGAATGAAACAAGGATGATGAAAATGTATGTAAATTAATGAAATGTATGTGAAGTTTATTTCAATAAGATTGAGGTTGCAATAAAAAAACTAATTGGAGAAAAAATGTCTAAAACAATCCCAATTTCAAATCATAAACTAATAAAACACTAGATTATGATTTTTTTTGTGTGGAAACCTCACAATAGAGATTTGTTAATTTTGGTTTCCCATTTATTTGAAGATAGTGAATGCAAACAATGCACACATGATGAGGTGCATTATTTATCACAACAATAAAGTGAATGCATTTATTTTGTATGTATATATATATAATCTTACTTGAAAAGTTATGCTATAATGATATTTAAAACAAATCCATGAATGCAAAACATATGTTAATTACATAGAAGTTTCAAAAGTAATTGAACAAAATGAAAGGACAATTGGAAAGTCGACATGGAAAGACAAATCCAATTTTTTTTTCAAATTTTTTTTTGGGGTGATGCCATAGATCCTTTCAAAGTTGATAATGTACAAATTACACACACAAAATTTACTAATTTAGTTATTTTATTTGATTTCCATTGCTACCTTGATTAGGAATATTTAAGGGAATGCATTTAAATTTTCTTTGTTGCAAACTTTTCAGGTGATAATGGAGCCAAACTATGTTATGATTGCATTATTTGAGGCAATAAAAATGTACGGCCAAACGTTCGTGCAAAAGTTTACAATTTTTTAAAAGCAATATGGATATGAAGAATATAATATGCAAATATAATTGGTTGTGTTGTCTTGATCATTGTCTTGGTAGGTTATCGATTATAAAACATTAATTTGTTTATGATGTAAAAACTTATTATAATGTTTTTGAAAATTGAAAAGGTTAATAATTCATAGGATAACCAATGGTCACCAACCAATTATTTGATCTTATATTTTTATGCATGGTTATTATTCAAAACATTGATCACCTAACTCACACCCAAAATTTGTTTGATTTTAATATTGATAGCCCAACTAACATTAATTTTGAAAAAAAATACCTACATAGTGGTTATGAAAAAATCAATAACCAACCAATTGCTAAGAACCAATGTTGTGTGGTTATTTGTTTTATGTAATAATTGTTAATTTTTTCTTTTTAAGAAAATAAAAAATGAAAACCAATGTCACCAAAAAAAAAGGGGAGATGACTTGTTATGTGTGGAAATCCTTGACATTGGGTATACAAACTTAATAGGAATTGCTGAAATCATTTTGAAACAAAAAAAAATTTATGACAAATATCATTTCTACATCTATATCCTCATAGACACCAAACTTTAATATCTTAGTTCTATGGACCTCAAGGGATCAAATCTCTTTTGATTTCCTCTCAAGGAGCCAACTAGTTGTTTAATGCTAGTGGCAACTCATACTTCAACAACAAAAATCCCACAAGTGTAATCTTGACATCATCACATGGTTCTTTTCAAAAATTGGATAGAGAGTCAAAATAGAATAGGTGAATGTGATCTTATACATTACATAATATCCTTTTGTTCCCCAAATCCTTGGAGCTCCCATTATCCAGCAGGTACTCTCTTATTAAAATGACCACATTGCACATTCACATTAAGACCCCCAAATTGTCAAAGATGATGTTGTGATAATAACCACTCTTAAAATCCTTGACTCATTCATCGTTTCCCTTGTGTTGGTCCTTAGAATGAAAATGCTTGACCTCTTGATTTCTTCTTGACGTTCTTGGCACATTGGAACATCGAACATTAGGTTCATGAAAAGAAGAAGTCCATATCAACTTTTACTGTCAATTGATTATTCAGAAATCCCAAAGCAACTCCACACTTCCCCATTATCATAAAATCTAGGAACTTAACTTCTTCCTTTGCCAAAAGTCCGCATTCTTTTTCTTCAACCAACTTTATATATTTTTCTCCTCTCCACCTCCGCTTGCTCCCTTGAAAATTGCGCACCAATCCTCCACCAGAGCCGTGATTCACACAACTCAGAAATAATATCCATTGAGCAACTAGGATTGCGCTCCATCGCTGAAACCAATTCACCAAGATCATTCCACAATAACCTACAAAACAACAAACTAAGCCAAAAATAAAAAAACAAAAAAACATTTCTTCGACACCCTTGAAACACCACACCTCCGGCACCTCTACCATAGAGCTGAATTAGGGTTTTCTACTTTCATCCACAAAAAACGTTTGACACTATTTTCAAGTCACGCTGACTAATTTCAAGTTTTTTGATTTTTTACTTTCCAAAGAACCAACCAATTTTGGGGGTTTGACTAAGAAAAGTTTTATTTTTTGGGACCAATTTTTTTAATAGGAAACCAGTTGGTTTTGATTCACGTTTAAAGTAAAACACTTGGATGGTTATGGTAATCTAATTACCACTATAGGTTTTAATCTGGTTTGGAGCTGGTGGTCAAATTAAACCCCTTATGTTTACCCAAGTACAAGGCTAATTTTGAGGTCGATTTTTTGAAAACATTATTCCAAAGCAATATCAACTTCAATTATGTGGAAAATGGAAAGCTTGAACAAATGCATTACAGAACACAAACTTCCAATTTCAATGCAATTCAAAGAATGTGTTTTTGCCAAATTCATTTACAACTTACAACTATGGAATATGTAGCCTATGAAATTTTCCATGGAAAAACTCAAAATTAAATCAGCCAAGGAAGTAATGAAAAAATCACTAATGGGAATAAATGAATAACAAACTAACATGGCAACCATAATTCGGCACATGTGAAGTTATAGGATCCACTTTAAAGTAAAAAAAACTCAAAACAGTAGATGATTTAAAAATCCATATGTTTGCCCATTTTGGGCATCAAGGAACAATTGAAAGCAACAAGTTGGAAATCAAGTTCATAATCACAAATATCTAGAAAATTTCATGTTCAACCTCCTCTTCAAACTTTACATCAAGCTCTTCCAACAACTCAATTTTTGCTTTGCATGCACTTACAAAGTTAGAAGGCTAAGAACACCCAACCCTTGGATTGGTCAAAATGGTTAGTTTGCAATTAACATTTGTTTATAATTTTAACAATAAAAAAAATTCACTTTGTTTCAATTTGGTTTGTTGGAATCCCAATGATTTATTGAGCCAACGAGCCCACCAATGGCCACCTTTGCTCATGGATGTGTCATCAAGACAATGCACATTTGTAGTTTTCCACATTAACATGGTGGTGGTGAAATGCATCAAACTCCTTGACCACAATCTAGGACATAGATTCTGCATTAGTCTTCAAGGTTTGAAACAAATCCTTGTTTTCAACCTCAAAGCCTCCCCACCCAAACTTGTACAACTAACATCATCTTGTAACATTGCACCAACAAAGGAACAAACAAACCAACATCATATTCCTTTACCAATGTAGATGCATGTTCACGACCACGGTAATTAACCACCGACCACATATTCTTGAAACTTGGATCCAATATTAACACCAACATATTGTGCCCCCTTTTCTTATCAAAACCATGCATAAAGGAGAAGAAAGGTTGAAAAACTTCCAAGATTTGGAGCTTCATGCGGAACATCAAATTTTTTAGCTCTACATCAAAAGCATGTGCCTCTAGATCACTCAAGCTATTAGGGACAACCACATTAATAAATTCATCATGAACCTTATAGGTCTTGTTGATCACATATTGTAGCATGTCCCTAAACAACTAATGTCTACAACTCTCGATTTAGAACATAGCTATTCATGGTTAGTGATAATACATTCACCACCACTTCACAAATTGCCCAAGTTCTTGGAGACAAAATATGACTCTAGAGTACCATTGTTTGTCAACTATAACACAATGCAATTGCATTATGATAAATTAATGCATCTTGAAACAACAAGAGACGACTTGCAAACTTGTAAATCACATTAGGTAAAAGAGATGAAATTAAATTATGAGGGGCATAAATAGCTATGAAAAAGAGAAAAATAAAAAGCTCGAAATAAATCAAAAGAGGCCTAACAATTTTAAAATAAACCACATCAGCGATGGAAAGGCTGAAATTAAATCAATGTGGCATAACAGAGCTAAGAAGGGAAAATCTCAGCCAAAGAAAAGCTCGAAATAAATCAACATTGGCCACTAACAAGTTCCAAAAGAATCAAATCAGCCATAGAAGTGCTGAAATTAAATAAAAAAGGCATAATAGAGTTGAAAAAAACAAAAATCAGCCCATAGAAAGCTCAAAATAAATCAACATTAGCCACTAAAAAGCTGAAAGAACACCAAATCAGCTACCAAGAAGCTAAAAAAAATCAAATCCTTCACAAACAAGCTCAAAATACATAAAATCAGCCACTAAAAAGTTTTAAAACAATCAAATCAGCTACAAACAAGCTCAAAAAATTCAAATAAGCCACTAAGAAGCTTTAGATAAATCAATTCAGCCATTAAGAAGTTTTTTAAGAATCAAATCAACCACTAACATGCTCAGAAAATAAATTAAGGGGACATAACAAAGCACCCCAAAAAAATCAGCCTAGGGAAAGCTCCAAATTAATCAACATCAAGCACTAACAAGCTCTATGAAATTCACATTAGTCGTTAACAAATTCAATTTAAACAAAATGAGGCCATTACTATGGAGCCCACCTAATTAGAAGTCAACGATGGGGGAACAAGTATGAATGGAATCAACAATGGAAAAAAACATTGAAGAACCCAAATCCCAATAATCAGCCACCACGCCACTTTTGATTAATCTATGATCAACCCAAGAAAACATTGGCATGAGTGAAAAAATCCATTTGAATAAGTAATGAATGAGGCATGGGAAGAAAACCAAAGAAAAAAAAAGAAGAAATCCAACATGTGGAAAAAAAACAAAGGGATGGAAATTTTTTACGTACTTCATTTTCATGAAGGTGTTCAATTTGCGGGGGCTAAAACTAGAATCCACACATACCTTTTCCCATGCTTGCTTCCCCTTGTTGAATTTCTTCAAACATGTAATACACTTTTGCACATTTGCTTGGGCAATTTTGATTGAGGCATAATGAAACACACGAACCACCTTATTATCGAACGTGGCATATTGGAATACTGATAACGAATGCCCAAAACAATAGCCATTTAATGGTTTAGCTATGTCAAGATCACAATAAGACACAATTGTCCTAAAAGCCTGAGTACAAGTTTACAGGTTGGAGCCCTTGTTTTTTACGTAAGCTAAAGTCTTTTGGGTGATCCCAAATTTGTCAAGGATTTGTTTGAACTTCACAACCATGGCAACACCATTTGTAATAATTGCTTCAAACTCCCCAATCGTGGTGTGTTTGGGCTCCCAAATGGTGGACATAAAATTAACAATTATCACAAAAACATCACGAACCCCTTTGGACATTTGTAAATTGATAGTGCAAGTGGTTGTCAAACACTTTGTTTGGGGAAGTTGCACAAATTTGGTCAATGTCATGTTCATCAATGTGAAAAAAACTTACTTGGTGAAAACCTCTTTGGACAAAAAGTTGACCTTTGGACACAACGAAAGAGCCAATCTTTGGAACCAAATAGATTCCACTATCTTTAGTGGAAAAAAACCTTTAATCATGAACAACATAGCATGTTGTAAAAACCTCTTTTGCATTCATGATGTTTTAGGAGAAGGTTTGGGGAGGAAAAGAAAACCCAATACAAAACACAATGCTACTTACTATCACTTAATTGTAAGTTCATGATTGTGATGAGACCAAGGATGACCAACAATCTCCTTTTTAAACTACCTAAGCAAATAAGCATGGTCTTGCTCCACATGTTTTGTCATTGCTGATATGCCATTGCACTTACTATAAGCAATGAAGACTTTGTGGCACCTTGTGCATAAGGCCAAAATATCAAGGCCTAATGTCTCTTTATGGCAAACAATGCATCACATAATTTGAGATTGTTTTAAATCAATTTGTTGATTATCATTTACCTTTAAGAACACCCAAGTTGGTGAAGTCCTTTGGTGAGGCTTCCACCAAACCAATTGTTTTTTCATGGTTTCCAACAATACCTCTTGATCCAAAAGATCCTCCTCACCAACATTGTTACATGACTTTATCATTGGAAGTCATTCATTATGTTGGTGTTGTTGCTGTAACTTGTGATCATTCTAGCAATAGCACAAAGCTCATTAGATCCAAGCACATTAGCACTAACACTCATCAACTATTGAAAATGATGCCGTTGTAATAGATAGTAGAAAGAAAAATGGGTAGGTTGTAGTAGTCCTTGTTGCGAAGGCGAACTACCATGATGAAATAGATTGGTGAAGACTTGCAAAGAATACTCAAAGCTTGAGCTTTGGAAGAAGGGAAAATGAGGGCAATAGATGGGAGATGGCAACATACAAATGATAGAACACAAAACACAAAACATAGAATATAAACGATGAACTATTGATTGAAAAATTATGATATTTCCTTATAGAGAAATAAATCACCTTCCTCATCTTCATCACTTTGCAAGCCTACAAGCACCATGTAGAGTGATGAGTAAAAACAATATGGAAAACAAAAAATGGTTGTGTCTTTGTCCTCAATCGCATTCAAAAAGGTTGCGCATTGCAATGATGGAGAAATCCTAGTGCACATTGCAAAGCTCAAGCGAACGGTCAAACCCCAAAACCCTAAAACTAAAAACCTTAGGTTGTTTTGTTTTTATACATCCAATTGTTTTTGGAAAATAACCCAGCTTTTTATTCCACCAAATGAGGTTTTTAGCCAAAGAACCTCATATTTTTAATTCTAAGTATTTCCAGTTTTCGTTTAAAGAACTCCTGTTTTCTAATTCCAAGAAATTCGGTTTTTTTTCAAAGAATCTTTGCTTGTTTTCTGAGGGTTGGGTTGGAGGCAGATGGTGTTAACATCCATCCAAAGCCACTTTTTTATTTACCAAATTTAGGTTGGCAATGAATGAATGAATGAATGAATGGATGGCAGACATGTGTGAAGGGCCCCAGCAAGTGTCATGAATGGGTTGTTTCAAGCATGTTCATTAAATGAGGAGGGCTTCACCAGCACCTAAAAGGAAGGGAGGTGGTCTCTTCTGTTATGAAAGAAGTGATAAGAGCATCCAGTTAACCTTTCTTTAAGTAGGGTATATACCTAGTAGCAAGTGTGATCATCTCACACCTCACCCTACTTACCTCCTCCCTATGCTGATGATGATGATGGTGGTGGTGATGGTGGTGATGAGGCTTTTTCCTTCATTCTTTTCCTTCCTTTTTAAGGTTCCTTGAGTTTAACTCACCACTTCTTTGTTACACTTTCTTTTTAACCATGGTAAAAGAAAAACCCAAGGTTTAGGGTTTAGGGTTTAGGGTTGTAAAACTTTACCAAATATAAATCATAAACTCTTTCAATCCAAGCTAATTCTTTTATTCATTCAAAGTCCAAATTTAGATTTGACACATACTCTAGTATTTCCTTGGGCCATTTCAACAAATGTCCATCGAATAATTAATTAATTTGGGAATTTTCATTTCAACACATGGAATATTCTTAGAATATTCTTTATTTTTCTTCACACTATTTTTTGATTTGGAAGGAATAATTTTTGGAAAATTTCAAACATTTTCTGAAAATAATATATTAAGTTTCGATTTGGCCAAGGTACTAGGGTATTAATTCAAAATTTGCCTTTTTCAAAATTTGGGAAAATTTCTCTTGATATGTCTGAAATTTCAGAATAATTCTACATTGACTTTGCCTAATAATAATAAAAATTCTGAAAAAACCAATAAGTTATATATCTCAATTGAATATGTAAAAAGTTGAGAATATAATGTAATAAAACCTTTAAAAAAGTTACTAGAAAAAAATGAAATAAAATATGTAACACCTATCCATTAGATACACTTCAAACTCCTTCACTAAAGCATTTGACCCTCGTTTCCATGATCTCAACATCCTCAAACAAATCGTCCAAATCTTGTTCATCCCTCGCTATTAGTCTCCTTAAATTAAGTATTGGCAAAGAGCTTCAAAGCTCTTGCCATTCACTTGCTTTACCTACTACCTCCATTCAAATTGTCCAAAAACTTCTACACTCTCCCTTTCCCAAAACCTTGTAAGACAAAAAGAAAGTGAGAAAGCCGCAATGGATTATTGACAACCCCAAAAAATACTTGTTTCAACACTTGGGTCCCAAAACTCTCATTAAAACCCTAAACCCTAAATGGTAGTAGTCTAAGGCCAGCTTTACACTAGGAGTAAGGGCTGAAAAAACTTGGGGGGGGGCCAACTTTGAGCATTTTGGGCTTGTTGTTTGGCCCCAAGTTACTAATAAATGTTAGATTATTAAGGCCTTGATATTAATAAACGTTGGAACATCGGCCCCGGATTGCAAATTGGGTTCCCAAATTCGATGGTATCCTTTTTTTTTTTCAGCCTTGGGGCCAAAATACAAGGCCATGAAGGTCACAATTAATTTATTAGTAACTTGGGGCAGATTGAAATTATTTTTTCGGTTTCAGCCTTGACTCCAAGTGTAAAGCCCTTGAGGGGCTGATTTCATCTTTTGCACCAATAGGATTGCTTGATTTGAGTTCACCATTGGTCTTGACTCCTAGTGTAAAAGTGGGCCTAAGGTTAAAGGGAACCATTGAATCTCTCTATTAAGGAAGGTACCACAACTTAGTTGTGATGTACCTAATTTGTTGGCCTTGTGTACCAAGGCAGAAAAATGGATATTGTGTTTAATTCATTATAGAGTATAGTAGCTTAAGGGATTTTTATAGGCCCCTTGGTAATAATAATAATAATAATAATAATAATAAGTCTATTTTTATATGAGGATTTTTGAAAGATGATATCTTGTCTTGTGTTGAAACTTGAGATTAGTTTATAATAGAGTTATAATAATACCTTGAAGGATTTGGGTTTCTTTTAGAGGATTTGGGGAAGATTTATAATTCTGCATGGTGAAATATTTGAGTTTTAATAATTCTTCTTTTGCCTTAAGATATTTTAGAATATAAATGGCAAGGCCACAGTGTGGGAGACACACACACACACCCACACCCCTTGTTTTGTTTGTCACATTGAGATCTCCCAAACCATAGTGTACTTGTGAGTTATTATTCAGTACTAAAGATAACTAAGTACACACAGAGACTACATTTCAACTACATTTGGCCAGCAGAACCTGCCAGATGATGTGTTGTAGTTGATGATGATGATGATGATTGGAACAGCAGTTTCTTTGATTGATTAAGTTTTGGGGGGTTTTGGAGTCTGGAATTTGATTGCTATTCCTTTTGCGAGTGAAGTTTTGAGTCATTTACAATCAATCAAAGAAACAAAAGATATCTATCTGATGATGATGATGAACCAACTAGGTTAAAGGAGTTAGTAGAAGTTGGGGCTTTCAATTACTCTCAACTACAAATGTAATAGGAATGGATGGATGGATGGATGGATGGATGAATGAAAATGGCTTCAATGCTTGTCTCCATGGAAACATTCTCAGATCGTCTCCACCACTAATGATTTTTGAGGACTTGGGGAGAGCTGGTAACAAGTGCTAGCATATGGAACAAGAATCCACCTCCAACCCAAAAGGATGGAGTTTCAGAGTTTAAAAAAATTAAAAAAAAATCATTCTTTTTTCTAAATTAAAAATAAAATTAAAAGATTTAATTTTAGTTTAATTTTAAAAATATGGCTTAGAAAAAAGGTGCTTTTTCTGGTTTTTTAATTGCAAAATTTTGAAAACTTTTGGAATAGTTTTTGCAGAAGTATGTAGCAAAAACAAATTGAAAGATGTAACTTTTTTTGTGCTTTCATATCATGTTGTTTATAGCCAAATTTAGCTAAAGTGTGTTATGGATGGCCATTACTTCAGCTACATCACAAAAATGAGAGAAAAGGAAAAGAAAAAAAGGAAGTTCAAGATTGGGATGGTCATTGAACATCTTCTGAAAATGTGAGATGAAATCGGTCCCCCCATAGACATACCACACTCCTCGTAGCCTAGCAAGTTTGGCACATTGATGTTGAATATTTGATACATTTCCTCCTAAAGTTCTTCGAGCATAACCATTAAGAAATCATGAAGGTGAGTGGGGGGGAAGATTGGATTGAAGAAGAAGGGTTGAAGAAATAAGTATAAGAGAGTTTTTGTGACCTTTAAACTGAAAGCTTTGCTTGTAGAAAAGAAGCAACAAAACTCTTTTGGAATTTTTGTTCCTCACACAAGCCATCATCATAAGGAAAAAACTAAACAAAAGTGATTTTGTTTGAACTTTTTATTTATTTTCTTTCAAGAAGTTCATTCTTTGGTCTTGTAGGTTTGCAAAAGTGAAAATTGCCTCCTTGAAAAATAACAAATGCATTTTTGGGTTTGCAAAAAATGGAACTTATTATTATTATTTTCAATGAGTTCAATTTTTGGCAACTTGCAAGACCAAGAAATGAGCTCATTTAGAAAAAATCAACAAAACAAATTTGTTCCCCCTTTTATTTATTTTTCCCTTTCAAGGAGTCCATTTTTTTGGTTTTGCAACTTGGGAAGAACAAAAATAAAAGGACTAAAAATAAATTCAATTTTTGAGCTTGCAAAAATAGATTTTTTTTTCAAGGAGTCCATTTTTTGAATTCACAAGACCAAAAAATGGACTCCTTTAAAAAAGGAACTTTTCTTTGTTTTTTTTTTTTTTTTTTTTCTCTTTGGAGGAGTTCATTTTTTGGTTTTGTGAACTTGCAAGACCAAAAATAGGACTCCTTTTAAAAACATTCCATTTTTTGGACTTCCAAAAAAGTTCCATTTTGTTTTTCAAGGAGTCTTTTTTTTGGTCTTGTCGTCAACTCATAAGACCAAAAACTAGACTCGAAAAAATAAAAGTTGAACTTTTTGTTCATTTATTGCTTTTGTTTTCAACAAGTTCATTTTTTGGTCTTTTGAACTTGCAAAATAAAACATGAATTCTTGAAAAAGAAAAATAGTTCATTTTTTAGACTTGTGAAAAAAGAAAATTATCATTGTTATTATATTCAAGGGGTCCATTTTTGGTCTTGTGAGCTTTTTGAAAAGAAAAAAACCATTTTTTTTTCAGCCTGCAAAAAAAAAATTCTATTATTATTATTATTATTATTATGATAAGGAGTCCATTTTTTTGGTCTTGTGAACTTGGAAGATCAAAAAATAAACTCCTTTTTTGTAATGTTGCTCCAAACATTGTATTTTGTTTTGAATAAAAGTTTAATTTTAATTTTTTTTTGTGTAGTACATTTTGGATGTTGGAATTGGAACTAGAAATTAGCTGAAACTGGTGGTTATAGAATTGAGAACCAAAATTCACCTAACTTGAAATTTATTAAATTAAAAAGTAAATAAATAATTAAAAAAAACCCTAAACCCGAAACTAAATAAAAATAGATCCATTGAAAATGTTAAGGACTGGAACCTTGAACTTGGAACCAATGTGTGAGTGAGAGCTGGAGACCTAGCTCTATTATCTAAGCTGCAATGTGTGGGATTAATGGGAGCTAAGGCACAATTGTACACTTTCTCTTTCACAATTAGCTTGTCACCTTCTTGCATATGTTGAATGTCAAAAAAATGGACTTACAAGAATGGAACAAATTGACGTATGGACTAGGTAATTGCTTCAAAGCATGCTGCAAAGTTACTGTGAATAATCAAGGTGTGTGTGTGCACCAAAACTATTCACAATAACTAGTGTACTCAAACCAATTACCGGACATAACTGAGTACACTAAAGTGCCCAGGCATGCGGGGTTTTGGGTCAGAGAAGAGTGTGAGTTATGAAGTTCAGCCAACCCACAACCAGCAATGAACACAAAATAATTAGTGTGAGTACAAGCATGTCAAATGATAATCCGATACGTGATATAATTTGGGAGCTCTTGTCCAATGGTGTGTTGCCATGTTAGCAAGACACTCCCCCACAATCAAATCAGTTATGATACTGGTAATGTTCATGTGGATTGAGTGAGATTACCTTGATACTTATAATGATGGCATGAATCGTGATGCATGCAGAAAATGAAGACTTTTAAGAAAATCGTACATGTGATGTGATGTGATGTTTGCCAAGGAAAATTGTTCACAAAACAAACCCAAAAAAGCATGATGGAGAAAGAGATGAAAACCAAGAGCATGTCCACCAATAGTAATACAAATGGCCTGTACACAAATACTATGTATGAAAGTACAACATTTAGGAAGTCTGAAATTGAGTTTGGAGTTGTAAATATGCACAAGAGACACAAATCTCCAAAAGGGCCAATAACCAAAGATAACTGCTTCTGATCAGCCCAAATGATGGCATCTCCCAAATGATGGCATCTAGATAATCTCTCATTTTATATTGTCCAATTGGGTATGGAGAAATAATTAACACTCTCTGTTGAATGTGGTAAAAATTGGAAGAGGCCCAAACACGGTGCAGATGCTCTAAATGCAACTCATATTTTGGTCCCTGTGGACTATAGTTTGAATCAAATGCTTTCAAGCCCCGTGATCAGATGAGGAGTGTGTGCACACACAAGCAGTGATTAAACAGTTGTCACCTGCAGATTGGGTTTCTCAATTCAAGCCTATCCAATTGTATCACAACTCCTACAATAGGTGAGCGGGAAGGTGCACCTGGCAGAATGGGCAGATACAAAGTCTCTTCCCTCTGGACAGAGCAAACAAACAGAGCAAAAATATGTGCAAAGCACAACCAGAAAGTGGTCTTACTTACTGTGTCTGAGAAAGTGTCTCTGGTCAATCCACTTCTACTTCAACGCAATGGGAGCAATTGATCAGAGTAGCCTTCAATTCTGCCAAGATCAATTGAAATCTGCCTTCAATTCCACCCAGATCAATTGAAATCCGCTTTCAATTCTGACCAGATCAATTGAAATCCACCAGTGACAATCAAATGGGTAGTGTAAGCTGTAGACAAAGACACCCAACAAGCAGATAAAGAAGCAGCTGTAAACCTTAGTAGAATGTTCTTTGTCAGACTTCCCTGGATGAAACAAGGAAACCATGGAAAGATCTGTTTGCAGGTATGATGTTTCAACTATGGTGGGGCACAAATCTTTTCATAGCTCCTCATGTAGCCATGAAATGTTATGGCCAAAAGCCATTGTATAATAACCATCTGGTGGCTAATGAAATCACCATTTGGGGCAAAAGTTGTTTCACAGGGATTTACACCCTTTGGAGGGGGACCTCTACAATTTCAACTCTGAAAGTGGGGGAAGTCTAAAGCACAGAGTTTCATTCTTGCATTTGGGAAATTGAGTGATCTCTCAGCATGTTCAGAATGTGTGAAATGAGTGCCTTTGCAGCAGCATTTTTCTCTGCTTGCTGCAACTCTAGTAATCTGCCTTCTACTGTCTGCCCCAAGGTCTTTGTTAAACCCTGTCCTAAATTGGCTGTCTCAACTAACTGCTCTAACTGCTCCAATGCAGCAACATGGACCTGCATTCATTAAACCCACTCCTTTCCATGTCAGATCCCATACTCTCCAACACCAGAAATCAAAGATGATTTGGCAAAAATTGGATACTTCAGAAATGAGAAAATGGAAAAATATATCTCCATTCATTGGAATAATTGCAAGATATCATCAACCCATCTGTCCCATATTCTCAAAACTGGAAGTCTCAGAAGTAACGGATTCCATGCATAGTAGTGGATTTTTAGCATTACCTGCACGATCTTGATGGTGCTAATACAGTCCAGTAAAGGCAATGCCAGCATTTCCAGCCACTGCAAAATAAAAACAGATAAAGATGATCAAGCATTCTTCCAACTGCACTTTGCAAATCAGAATGGTGATCTTTATATAGACAAGTAAAAATTCTTATGCTGAAGGAAACTCACTCATTCCTTTGTGACCAAAAGCTTTCTCTGACATGATGTCTATGTAGTAGGAGCTGTTCCCCTGTCTTTTCCACACATATATACACTCTGACAGCATATGCCAATGCTAAAAAAAGTCACCAGAGTAAGACCCACAAGGACCTGTGCTAATACAAGACAGACAACATCAATTAGAATGGAGGGCCATACTGTAATCGATTCAGTTGAAGGATTGGAGACTCCTGAAGGACCATCTTCATGCAGCTTCTTGAGGAGAACATCAACAGCTGACAAAGCTGACTGCTTGACTGCACATAACACAGAAAATGGGAAAGAAAGTTGTCTTAACTTTTGCAAAAAGATAATTGTTTGCATTCCACCTATTCTGTATTTGCTCAATAATGAAACCCACTTGACAATGGATGAGCTGAGCAAGCAAGCAGTAAATACCTTGCCATGTGTGACCAGTGCTGAGAGTGGTGACTAAAGCGGAGGTAATGCTCTCCCCATGCATTGAAATAGTGGATGGAGATGCTGCACTAATGCTAGCCGCCAGACATGCCAGTGCTTTCTCATATGGCACAGCTGACGTCTCCTTTGTTTCAATAGCTGTCAATAACCAAAAACAAGCATCAGCACACTGCTTGAGTCAGGGAAAAAGAGTTTCATGTAGACTTCTTAAAACACCAAACCTATACATCAAGTAACATACCTTTGTCAGAGGTGCCTTCATCTGCAGGAATTGCCTGTTTACGAACAGGAGGTTGCTTGCATGCATCGACTATGAGAGAGCCAACTTGTTCATAAACATCCTGATCTTTAAATGCTTTGAGAACCTGCTCAATGCCAGGCAGGATGAAAAACTGTGAGCTCAAACAATTTCTTCTGACTCATGGGTATTTTCATTTACATAAAGAGCATCTCCTATACTTTATGTACTAGCAACTGACATGTGCAACACTAGAGTATTGAAACTGGCAAACAGGCTGTTTTGGGACAATTTCCTAGATTAAGACAATGCAAATCATATGGGTATGAGGTGATAGATATTCAACCTGTTCCAAACAAGCAAATGCAGCATTACGAAATGAGCTCTTTTTCCGACTGCAGGCAGCAGATACGGCTGCAATTACTGAATCAGGGCCAAGACCTGCTGTTGAGCCCTTATTGGCATGTGGTGAGATAGCTTTAGAGCAGCCCTCACAAAGATTGCCTATTGCCTCCAGAACTGCCTCTTTCCCCTGGAGACACCCAGGAAGCCCATGTAAATAGATCAGATTGAGACCCTCCACAGAAAATCCTCATTCCACATTCCTTCAATCCAAGGTTTGGCAAGAAGAACCTCTGAATTTGGTAAATTGAAAGAGAAGAAAAACTAATCCCACCTCCCAAAGACGACCTGGCAGCTCTGCAAGTAGGCCTGCAAGAAGATCCTGGACATAGGGCGCAGTGGAATCCCCAGCTACTTTTGCTACTTCTGATACTGCTTGTGCACACTGCAATGCCACACAATATGCTCATGATGTAACAGAGGTAATGGCCTGCAGTTGCTGCAGGGAATTAAAGGAAAGAAAAGATGCTACAAATCCAAGCCATGTCCAGAATACTACAGGCTGCAAGAGTTTGAGAGTTGGATAGGCGCCACTGTTACCAACTTATGATAGAACTTGACAAAACACCCAACTCCAGAACAGTGAGTGGAGACAGAAACCGTGGACAGATATGGAAACCTTTTTCTTTTGAGGCCATGAGGATGAGCCAATTCCCTCTTTCAAGCGAGCGACAATCTCTGGCATGTACAGGCCCAAAGCTACACTGGTACTGCTTATATTATCTTCCCAAATCTCCTCAAAAATGCTGCTGATGTCCTTTTCCTCATCAAACCTGCAAGATGGACATGAAACCAGCAAGCAGTTAAATAAGAAATCACCATCTTTCTCTGCTGCAGGAAATTTCTCCTCAAAATGAAGGAAATGATTTAATGATCTACCCAAGATAGGAATGTCATAAAGGCATGCATGGAAAGAATATATGCAGATCATACTTGGCAACAAAGGCAAGTGGAAGAACAACAGTCAGGTTGCCCTTAAAAAGCTCATTTGCATGCCGAGAAAGCTCCTTCAAAACCAATGCACTTGCCAGATGCAAATCCTGGTTTCCGCTAGAGTCGTAAAGAGAAATGGCGTCTAATATCAATTTCCGGACCTGGTTCTCACCTGTCCCTCAAATGGGTACATCATGGAAAGTTAAGCAAGTAGCAAATGTCGCAGGCACCTCACAACTATGACAGGAACCCTCCCGCACAATGCAGTACAAATTCCCAAAAAACGCTCTTTGATACTATTTCAGTTGCTACCAGCAAGGGGTGCAAATTAGACCTGCGTTTGCATCAGAAAGAGATGATCTCTTTGTCAACAAGAAGGCATATAATTTGACAACCCTAAACTCTAAGCTCATGTGCCTCATAAAAGACTCAGTACCTGAGTACTTGGCAACAGTGCCACATGCTGCAGCAAAGGCTCGCCTGGCAGCTGCACTGTGCTCTGTTTGAACAGCTGGGAACAACACTTTGAGAAGGGTTGCACTGTGGGGTCTCATCTCCACCCCAACATGTTGTGCCAGCATGCTGATGAATTTTGCAACTCCTACTCTGCAACAATGCTCGTACATTGTTCAAGTTAGAAGATTGTAATCTGTCCATCCTGAATAAATCCATCCATGCTGGAAGAACTCATAGCATATTTTCCAGTGTGTAAACAAGAACAGACTTTACATCATGAGGTAGCCTGAAACAAAATTAAAAGAAATTGGGGAAAGTGAAGTGGTGCATGATTCATAGATCAACAGCTGGCTAGTTCAACATCACCTGGTGTTCAAGCCCACGCCAGAGCGAATCAGCTGGACCAATCGAGGAATAAGTATCTCGAGAGTTGGAGCATCCACATGACGGACACACAGATCCAGAGTATCCCACATGGGTGAGTCCTTTGCCACAGCAATCCGTATATTCTCCAGCTTCTCAGTACTTATCCCTACTCTCTCAGCATGAAGCTGCGCACAAAAACCCATCAAAATAAGAGATAGTAAGAAGAGTATAATTCATATCTAAAAGATTATAGAGAAAAATGCAATCTACCTGTCATTACTCCCTACTGCCTTCATTGGTCAGCTCTCAACAGTGGGGTTTAGTGTTAGGCACACAGCTTTTCATATTACACAGCTGGAACAAAGCTTTGGGAATGCTGTGATGCCCTACAAATCAAACTGATTTCAAGCAGATAGAGAAGCACCTCAGCATAGTTCAGACGCTGGTCTTCCAAACTTGACAAGCTTTCTAGCATGCACCCAACTAAATCAGGCATCTGTGGACGAACAGAGTTTCCTGCACCCTGTCCCCACCAAACAACAGATCTCCAGAGTTTCCATTAAACAACACTGAGTGATATCTCACATCCCAGCTTGTGGGTTCAGTTCAAGAGAAAATTCCATAAATGTGCACAAAAGGTTTGTAGTATGGAACCCAAACACAGTAATGAGCACAAGTTGACCCTAACACTCTAAACCCTAAGACCAACACTGTGTCAACAAAGTGGCTACTGGCACCTTAAAATAGCAGCCCTACTACCACTACTATCAGTAAAGAGACAAATTCACAAAATTCAAGAGTCAGAGAAGAGAGGAGTTAATGTGTTAGTACCTTAACGAGTTTCATGATGGTGTTGATAGATAGATGGCGCACATCCGCCACAGTGCTAAGGATACCTTTGGTGAGAAGAAAGGGTAGAACAATTGCTAAGGTGGCACGTGCATCAGCCTCTGCTGTGAGTGTTGTGTCACTCAGGCGTAGACTGACAGAACTCACTGACTTGCTCAAACTGTTGCCTGCTAGCCGGACAGTCTCCTTTATGTCATCGATGGCACGAAAAGCCATAATCCATAGCCTCTCAAGATACTTCCCAACCTAGTAGCATCAAAACGAGCGAAGTTTGATGACTAGAGATTGTCAATAGATGCAGGCATGCAATCTTGGAACACAGGTATGTACCAGTGTTGGGCAGTTCTTGACTTTTATGAAAAACCTCTGGTTCCAGTTCTTTAAAAAACTTCAGAACGGTTCTGGTTCCACAAAAAAATGAAACCCTGACCCCAGTTCTTGAAAAATATTCAATTCCAGTTCTGGTTCTGGAAATCAGTCCCGGTTCTGGTCTGGTTCCAGGTAACCCAGTCTGGAACCAGTGGTTAACTGCTGGTTAACCTCCAGTTAGCCCCTGGTTCCAGACATTTCTTTCCCAAAAAATTTTTTTTTCAAAAATTCCGGCTCTGGTTCCAGTTCCAGTTCCAGAACTGAGTCCAGTTTTAGACACAGTTCCAGTTCTAGTTCCAGAACCAGATCCAAAACCAGACCTAGTTAGGTTTGGTTTTTAGTAACTGAAACAGGAACCAGCAGTTCTAACCAACCAAACTGGGTAGTTGCCCAAAACTGGTACATACACATAGATTGGCTTAATAACTCAAAAAGTGCTCACAATAGTTCAATTGGGGGCATTGGGTGAATACAGACCTCACTGAATCTGCGACCCTGCAAAAGGTCTGCAAGTGCCAGACATGCAGATTCCCGAGAACGCCAAAGCCTGGAACCTGCCTGCACTAAGAGATCCTCCATGATGTCATCAAAGTACTCATCAACTGTCTTCTTAGGTTCTGCAACCAGTGATTTCCAAATGTGTCCCATCGCATCCTGTACAACACATCAACAAGACACTGGAATGTTTTGAAAGGTTGATGACACATTGGTGCTCTATAAGAACAGCCATACAGCAGATCACTGCAGCAACTCCCAACCCATTCATTCAACTGGACCGTAAAGATTGAAGAATAGATTAAAATGCTGGAGGTTCATCTCCACACAACTGAGAGTTGTATGGAAAAAAAGACAATTTTTTTGCCAACCTACCTGAATCCGTTTGTTTGGGTCATACTGGTAGCGAAAGAGCTTTGGAACAAGTGTGCGCAAGTGAGGCTTTAATGCATCCCCAGCCTGCTTTGCAATACGAGAAAACCCAAATGCTGCTCCACGGCGAGAGTTGAGAGACGTCTGATAATTCGCAAGGTCCATGAACTTGTAGATCAAGTCTGGCTGTCCCATCTCGTTTGCAATGTTGCATAACTCTTTGTATGTGCCAATACTACCTCCACCAGGAGTTTCTCCGATTGCACCATCCTCAAATACTTCAGAATCCTCTGTCAACTGCAAGTCAAAAATGTCAAGCTGGTAGATGGGATTAAGATTGGTCAAGCTGGTTAAATGGAAATGTATGGTTAGTGGACACAGTCATCCATGCAACCTGTCCGTGACAGCACATGAACCAACAATGGTAAGTTACAATTCCATTCAGTTCTGGCACCAGTCCCTCCCATATAACCAGAAGACAAGATAGTGTAAACAGATTGCAAGCAGACAAAGACATCTATGAACATCTGATCAGTGACAGCAGAGGCAACAACAACAGTAAGTTCAGTTCCTGCACCCTAAACCCTAAACCCTCGCACCCTTTACCAGAAGACAGTATTTCAGTGATGCATTTAGGAACAAAAACTTCCAAAGCCCCTACCTTGACTGCCCGTTTCTTTTTAGCAGTTCCTGTAAGGTTTCCAACAAGCGCCATGACCAATTCATCCTTTGTAGCTGCATCTCCAAGCTCATATACAATACTCATTCCTCGAGATGCCATCTCCTGTGTCAATTCATTCTGTTCTCCAAGTAGATGAGAAAATGCCTCCTGCAAAATACCCAAAACCTTCCCATTTTAGAAACAGCAAAAGCTAGTGAGGTCATTACTACCTCCTAAGAACTTAAAGATCAAACCACAGGGCCCCTCACTCAGTAAGGTGCAGGACAAGAAACTGAGCTCATGCACACATACAATCAGAAGCCTAAACCCTATACCATAAACCCTAAACCCTAAACCCATGAGGAAATGCCCTGCCTGCCCATCAGGGCCTTATCCCAATGCAACCCATGAGCTACATCTCAGAAGAGAATGATACACAGGTTGCACTGTCAGTGATATGCATATCTAGAATCCGCAATCAACATCTCTGTGACAATCAAGTATGTGCCGTCTTCTCTATAAGATTTTCTCTAGTACTCCCATGTCTCTCTATGGGAGATACAAGGGAGGGCCTCTGACCTGAATCTGGGGAAGCATTTGCTGTACTCGGGTTTGGCGCCCACAATAGCTGACAATCGACAAGAGCCACACTGAGCCTGCACACCTTTCCTCTTTCCTACTACTGAAGAGAAGCTCATCAAAAAGCTTCCTGATTATTTTTTCCCTTGCCAGATCACACTGACTGTCATCACTGCTGTTCCCTGCATCTGACATCTCCACATCTCCCCCGGAGGCAGGTGCATCCCCTGTCAAGAAGTTTGATGAGGCAGAAAGAGAGACATAGGCGGACTTGAGAATTTTGTCTGCTGTGATTGAGACACCACCCCAGATGAAAGCAAGCGCTTCACCAATCGAGAAAAGAACATCTTCAGCCTGCATGCACGTATGATGTCATCCCACCCCAATAGTCATTCTCAAGTATTCAAGCTCTCCTACCCAGAACCATTAGTTATTCTTTGAGATAAGACTGCAATATACATAACTACTGAGTTCAAAGGCAGAGGCAAACCTTAGACCGGCTCAAAGTGAAGAGTGCGGTGAGGGCGGTTTCAGAAAGCTCTGTATTCCTGTTACCAAAACAAAGGTGCCCAAATGCAAGCACAGCTTTCTGCACAAGCTTCACCTCCTTGCTGGCAAGTAATGATGCCAGACGTTTGACTACCAATGCCATTGATAACCCCTCTTCCTGCTTTCCTGCCTCAGGAGTTTCCTCTTTTGAGTTCTCAAGCTGAGGTACACTAACAGATGGTGCAACAACTGGGGCCTCCTTCCCAGTCAGTCCATCTTTGCTGCTGCCTGTCACCGCTGTTGCCACTGTAGTAGAACTTGATTTCTCAGCAGTCAAGGCCAAAACAGATGTCAAGTCCCCAGCTGGCAAGGGAAGGGGTACGCGTAGACCTGCATGACCTATTGCCTCAGCAGCTGAGCCTGCAAGAGTTGTGTTTCCAGAATTCATCTCTTCAAACAATGCTGCTATTGCAGTCAACAACAGATGCTCTGGCACCTGTAAATTCAACACCAAAACTCTCACCTGCTAAGGATATGCAAATCACAGCTCAAGTTAAGAACAACAGGAACACTACCCACTCAGAGAAACTACAATGAAATAAATGTGTGGGAGCATTTCACTCTGTTCCAAGCATTGACTGTTGCCTGTGTTGTTCTCATACTCATTATGCCTAAACCCTAAACCCTGACTTATCCCCAGCACTGCTAGAACTACCAACAGGGTTTGGACCTTTCACCTGCCTCCTTCCATCACTTTCCAATAAGAACAAACCAACTAAAACCAATTCTTCATTGACAAATTCTGATACCAGTGGTGGTGAAGCACAGGCTGTTATACTTGTCATTAATGAATGAAGAGAAACAGACTGAGACAAGGGTGGTGTGACGAAAACAAACCCGTGATTTGCTGATCATGCATTCGGCTAGAACATAACCAGTTGCACAGACTGCCCCATGTAAATCCTCAAACCTGTTATTACAGCAACCACTACTACACTTGAGTCTCCCAATTTGCATACAGAAGACTACATGTAGAAAGGACTTCTGCACTCCTATATAGATCCTGAGCGTACCGGCCTTTTTGGGAACCACTAAAAGTTGACAGCAATTCCTCTAGTAGAGTTGCAGCTTGGAGAGGTGATAGTGCTGCTGTTACAATGCCAAGCAAGCGAGCCATAGCCTCACGAGTGGTTGCATCAATGTGTCCTATGAATTGTTTGAGCCACGGCAATCGGTTACAGTACACCTGTGAAAATTTCTGTTTGCCCCCACCAAAAAGACCCCTCATCATCATCATCATCATCATCATCATCATCATCATCGGATCAGTCAGGAGTTTCTTCCTACAATTTCAGGTGCCCTGCCTTCCTTCAATGTGGCTATGCTCCACAAGGATACTCCTTTTTTGTGCTACTAGTGCTACAGTTTCCATCCTTGAGGGCAAGACAAGAAGAAGACAGCCTCAAACAAATCTCTTTTTCCTGAACAAGCACAATAAAGTGCACTACTACTAACCTCAGGATTAGCAGCAGCGAGAACAAGTAAACCTGTGCTAGCCAATGCTTGCAACTCAGATGAGCCATCAAATGCCATCGCATGTTCCAGTAATGACTGAAATGCATCAATGGGAGCAACACCTCTCAACGAAGCTGTCACATGCAATTCAATGAGTGACAAAGTTGTTTCAAAGTTGAAGAAAAAATCAGTTAGCAAAATAAGGACTTGTACATAGACAACAACCACCTATCAGAACAGAAAACACTGGAGAATTTATACATACACTCAAACTCTTTGATCTCCTCAGATGTGCTCAATGTGTCATTGTCTCCGACAGTGGCAGTGTTTTGCTCTCTCTTATAGCACTGTTGAAGAAACTTAATCATTGCCATATACGCTTTTGGAGGGAACAACATCACTCGCTCTCCCAAGAGTGCTTGGGCCAAAACTCCAGGCTGCCGTTCACAAATGTATCCCATCATTGATTCTAGAGATGGGTATGCTTGTTTAGGATCAGAGACTTGGTTCTCATTTGTTGAAACAGTAAGACCTTGTTGGGCCATCTCCCTGTCATGGGCGACCATCAGCATAAAGAGATTCACCAAACCACAGTGTAGGTGCCAATAGGCAAGTAAACTCAAAAGAAATGATTTCAGTTTTGGGTCACCTGGAGCCCTTGTCAAGACATCTGTTTAGGGTTTAGGGTTTAAAGTCTTTACTAAGCCATGGCGACAACCCAGGAAAAACAAAATACCCTGACCAAGCTGAAAGGGGCGCAACCTCTCTGGGGATCCAATAATAGGGAGTGAGAAGCAGATGAAATCTAAATAATAAGCTTACTGAAGAATATGGACGAACCTAATGTCGAGCTTTGAGTCTGCTGCACCAAGCATGCACAAGTAGCGGCTAGGGGCATGAGAAGACGGGTACAAATGTGTGGCCCACAAAATGCTACAGAACCTTGACTCTGCTTCCACCTTCACACCACACAGAAAATGCACCATGCTTAACAATTATGATATTCATCTCACATTCCCCCAGTTTCCTATACATTGAACATACAAACCCATCCAAAAGTTCCTGGAGGTGCTCAGTCCTTTAAACAATATACTAACACAGGAGAAAAACAAGAAGTAGATTATAAAACTGGGTGATCTGATCCCTCTGGCATTGAGCAAAAGGAAAGAAAGACACACTGCTGCAGCGTTCTCCAGAAGAAGCGCCTCCACCTCCTTTGCCACAGCAGCACTGCAGCCCTAGTTTGAGACCACATAATGATGGCATTAGTCTCCAGTCTGGACACTGAAGTGCAAAAGGACAGAATTTAAAAAGTAAAAAGAGATTACAAAATCTAACAGACAAAAAAATCATTTAATGCAGATTTGTGAACACCTTGTATGCAGCAGCAAGTGAGGAGAGAGCCTCCTGGACTGTTGGCTTCACGGAATCAGACTCAGTTCGTATTGCCCCAAACATCCGAACTGCCATATCTGTGCTACCACTGACAAAACATTTCCACAGCAGCAATATATGAAATATGAGGAGTCTGAACTTGAAGATGTAGTAAGGAACTCTTCCTTTCCCCTGCATTCTTTCAGCTCCTCTACCACTAATGAAATGTGAATAGAAACTGTGAAAGACCACCTCACACAAAGGTTAAAAAGATTTTTCAAAACACCTGAAAAGGTGTGGCGCCCGTTGTGCTAGTTGCCCAATGGCTTGGTATGTAAATGCTCTGACTTGCCTCGATGAGGCATCTGCATTTTTACCATATTTGAGTCAGCATATGCTTGTCACAACAGTCTGAATAGCAACAATGGTAATCGACAGAACAAGCCCTCTTTTCTCCAGTAGAGGACATCATAGTGTTCTTTACTAAAGCAACATGTGTCTATCTGACCATCAGCATTATCTGCTGTGATAATTACTACGGACTATCTTCCTCACATCGGGGCCCTCAACGTAAAAGCAGAACCAGCCAAGAAGAGGTAGAGATCATTTCCGCATTCTGGACTTTACCAATCCTGGTCTTCCGGTTTTGTAAAAATTGAGGGCTTGTTCTGCAAGTTAAAGGAATCAAACTTTGACAAATGACACAATGGGCAGCAAAAATGCACATGGTGGTAAGCTTGAGGAAATCACCAGGATCATTGACGTCCGACCCATCAAGCAGTTTGATCAAGCTAGCAAGAATGATTGGAGCCATTGGTTTCAGTTGCTCATCTGATGCCTGCAAAGCAAAGGGGGGGCCCTCCACCCTTCTCATGAGTAAAGGAATGATGCAACCCTAAAACAAAAGCTTACAAGCCCTGAGTCCCAAAGTGCTTGTCCTCTCCATCATAGAATGGCTTCAATCATGCCCCTTCAAACAAGCCCTAAGGATCAAGAGCAGAACTTGGGGAATCACATCAGGGAATGCCAAGCAACAGATTATTTCCTCCAATTCAAACCAAAAAAAGATGCCAATCACACACCAGACTGAGAAATTGACAAACACGTGACATACCCCCAAGATTGGCAGAAGAACAAACTCTCCTAAGAGGGCTATGAAATAGGTAAACATACATGTTTGAAAATCCAGACTGCAAACTCCATGCCTGCTTGCTTCAACCTCACTGTTGTTCCAGTTCCTGTAGCCCAACCATGCATATGCTTGTACTGGGTTTTAGGTTACCCCCATTCCTAAACAATAAATTACCAACTGTGGGGGGCATAAAAAGCTGATTTTTGAATGCAAGTAAAGAAAGACATTGTCTGATACTGCATCATCAGCATTCACTGAAACAGATGACACTCAACAGGGTATTTATAACACAAATTGAGAAAGAATTTGTTTGTACAACAACAACAATTTTGTTGCTTTTAATTGCAAACTGCTTACCATAAATGCAATCAAAGACGCACTGCAGAGTGGAGGGAAATGCATTAGCAGCTGCTACAGAGTGTAAAAAGATTGCCATCAGCCGTGTCTTCAGAGTTGGTCCAGCTGGTGCAACTCTTCCCTGTGCTGTCCCTCCAGGACTAGTAGTGCCTGGAAAAAACACCAGAGTGGAGGCAGCAGTCAACCTCCCAGACTACTATTTCCCTGCATTCTGCCCATCTACCACAATCTTCCAAATACAAAACAGAAAGCACAACATATTTATTGTATCACCCACTGCACAAATGAGAAAGCAAGCAAGCAAGCAAGACACCAAACATTTTCTGGCAATTTATGTGAAGTGGATTTTGCACCTTGATAAATTGCAAAAAGACGCTTAATCAACATCATATCTTCCAAGTTGGCTCCATTGGCCTTCCGTTTCAACAACTCATCACCTCTCTTTGACACACGTTCATTGCTACAAATTTGCAACAGGCTCAGTACCTGCATTAGGGTAGGGTGTGCTAACAAATTGTACACGTCCAAGCTCATTTCCAATGAAACTAATAGCAATTCATATATCATAAGATGGAGAGCAGGCAGCTACTGTGGGTGGGTATTTACTTGTCTGCAGAGCTGACCAGAAAGAGTGGGTAGACAAGGTCAGCTGCCAACTCCAATTCTGCTAGCACATTTAGAATACCCAACTGCCGCACATCCAACAACAATCCACTTCGGTATGATTTTTACAAGTCTACTCCATGGTGAAAGTGTTACTAAAGAGAACGTCTCAATTGATGAATCAATTCCTGGGGTTTAGGGTTTAGAACCCTAAACCCTAAACCAACTCTGGATAACCTACTCAATAACCTACATCCTGAGCAGAGATTTAAAAAGGAGTAATTCTACCATCACTTGCAGTAGAATAAAGTGGCACAACAGAAAAAATTTCATACTTCAGCATTAGCCATTGTGGTGGTTGATCAAAGACAATCAGGCAGACTTGTCAACAGAGAATTCTAAGACGAAGACAAGGTGATGAAGATCAAACATGTGGAGGTTAAGCAAAGTCTTACCTTGCATGTAGCTAGTGCATCACCTTTCAGAGCTTTTTTCCCCGTCACCCTTGTAACCTGCTCAAGGGAGAGTCCAGCTGGCGGAGCCATAGCACTGCACCACCACAAAACCCCATGATCCACAACACAGAAGGTGAAAATCCATTAGATGCTCCAAACATACAAGAAGAAACAAATGCCTTTCCATCTAATGGGTCTGGATTGTACAGCAACAACAAAAGAGCTCTAGCTCAGATACATACCCCTGTAAAGGTGTGGTGCTCGGAGTTTGGTACAGAAGTGTTTGAAGGCAGAACTCAACAAACAATGCACAATCACTTGGTGAATGGACAAATGAGTACGAGCTTGCTGGAAAGTTGGTGTGATGAGATGTTGCAAACTTTTCCATTCCCTAAAGCACCACCACCACCCCAGACATATAACAACATAGCAGTGTTACACAAAGGAATGTTGGCATCTCCCATCATAATATTGTAAGCATCAGACCAGAGAACAATTTTTGCAATTTGCACATCTAGTCCAATGCTGCAGAACCTGTAGAAGGACAACCAAAAGATGCGTTACATCACATACACATGGTACAACTCTGTCTCTTACACAATGCAGAGTTTTGCAAACAAAGAAGTATTTTTGGTGGGATTCTTCACCTTGACTGCCATTCGTAGCACCATATCCTGATGTTGTGCTGGCAGGGTTGAAATGCCCAACATTAAACTTGGCACCAATTCACATTTTTCCTGCTCCCCCATACTAATATAAGTCCTCATTTTCTGCCACCAGGTTAAGGCTGCTGCCCAAGGTGATTCTTGAAGCACACACTTGTCATAAAAGTAGCACCATCTAGGAGAGCATTGTCATTCAGAACTGTCCCAATCTCACTTGAGTGCACTCTCGGACCCACAATCATCATCACATCAATGCAGCAATGTCCATCTACCCAACAAACACATCACAAAGAAAATTCACAAACTTACTCCATCCCAAATGCTTACCTCTACAGTGGAACGCTCAAAGGCCATCTCGATATAGACAATTGCAAAGTTTCTGACCATCGGAACCGCATCTGGCGATTGATACAGCTTAAGCAGATCTATCAAGGGCAACTTAATTGAGACTTGATCCTTCACGCGTTTGTTGATGTGGGTCAGTATCTCCATTACCTGTCACAGTAGCAACACCACCACCCCAAACCCTCCTCCTCCCATGAATGACAAAACAATTGGTGTGTATCTCTCATCACCCACCAATTTGGAGGAATCATCAGGCTACTCGATACTGTTCTTGGTGCAGAGAAAAAATCAAATTACATGTCAAAACTATCACTACTACATGCCACCAAGCATTCACTACATGCCAAGCATTTGATGCTTTTGCAAAAATGCCTGAAGGGGGAAAGGAAACCCTAATTTACAGATTGATACCATCACAGAAAAATTTCTTCACCCCAAAGACCATGCCTGGTTGGTACCAACATTGCAAATTGAAAACCCTAATTTCCAGATGGTACCAAAATAGAAAAATTGCTTTGCCCCTAAGACCATTCCCAGTTGATATCAACATTGCAAATTGAAAACCCTAATTTCCAGATGATACCAACATAGCAAACCCACTTCACTCATTGCAGCTTTGTTTTGAGATCTTAGTGCAATACTCATAACAGAGAGACAGACAGAGAGTGTGCCTGACAGACATCATCATCCTAGACAGAAATACACTGTCAAGATCAAAGGACGATTTGACGATTCAGGGTACTGCAGATGCAAAACCACAAATTGCACTCCAGCAAATACTAAGTTTGTTTTACCTTCAGCCTAGTGGGGTGATGAGATGAACCCAGTCGTGAGATAGCAAGCGGCAAAAGCTTGGACAATACTTTCTCTAGCTGAGTATCTTGCGTGAGTGCTAATCTCGTCAACATCCGATCCAGAACAGCCTCCTCTCCTGGTCCATCACTTGTAGTTGTTGTGGAACTTGCTTCCGCCATCTTCTTTTTCTTCTGCCTCCCCCCCCCCCCCCCCCACCCTCTCTCTCTTTCTTTCTTTCTTTTCAATCCACACTTACCAGCTCGCCCTCCTCCCTCTTCCAGCCAACAACAATTCCCACAATTCCCACCGTTTCCAAAAACCCAGAAACAAACTGCTCACACTGAGGTCAGCCACAAATTCCTGTTCGTAGTTAGGTGTACGTACCCCAGACAACAACAACAACCCGACTGCTATTCTGTTGCTTCTTAATCTTCTTTCTTCTTTCTTCTCTCTCAAGAAATCGTAATTTAGGGCTGTGAGCTTTTTCTTCTTCCTCTCTTTCTTATTTCTTCTCTCTCAAGAAGTTGTGATTTAGGGTTTGGAGCTTTTTTCCTTCCTTCTTCTTCCTTCCCTCCCAAGAGATCATGATTTTGAATTTGGAGCTTTTTCTTCTTCCTTCTTTCTTTTCTCTCAAGAAAGGTCATAATTTAGGGTTTGGAGCTTGAATTCTTCCTCCTTCCTTCTTCCCTCTGACTTCTCTCTAGCTCGTGTTTTAGGATTTAGAGCTTGACCCCAAACAATGACAGGTTGCTGGGGCTCCTGGCTTATTTGTGTTCCTCCACTAACCAACCCCTTCTTTGCAATTTCTTTCTCTCCAAGTTGCAACAAGCTCTTCTTCTTCAAACATTGAGTGTCAGTCTTTAGGATTCGTTTTGTTTTTTCTTCTGCAACAGCAAGACTAAAAACCTTTTCTTGCAAGAGTTTGCAAAGAGTTTTTGCAAGGCCAAAACACACACCCAAGTCCACTCCCCAATTCCAAAATCCCATTGTTATGCAAAAATGAATGCAGCAAAACACAAGGAAAGATTTGAAAATCAGAACTCAAATGACTTGTCCAACAGTTTTACAAAACCATGATGATGTAAACAGACAATCTTCTCTCCTGATTTACATAAACATCATTTCAACCAGACACAAAGAATAAAAAGGGGTAGGGGAGGGGGGTGTTGCACTGCAATCTTTGCAACACGCTGTGCATCCAGGAGGTTCATCAAATCCTTTACAATGTTATTGCAACAATGAAATGGACCCATGAGAAATTTGTATAACCAATCAATTGTTTTCATGCCTCTGCTGCATCTCCTGCACCTACTTTTCCATTCCCCTCAAAAGCTAGTATATCTCGTCCTCGATGCTTGGGAGTAAAGACTTGAAGAAGATGTCCTTTAGCCGGCTGTCACTGAGACAAAAACATCCTCAGCCAAATTGCTCACCATACACACCAAGAAGATCATATATATCCAGATATAGTTGAGGACTAGCACACTTGAGCAACAGCTCTCGAATGCAAGGCAAGCAGAAGGAATCCATGAACAGAGAATTTTCTTCAAGATACTAGGTAGTTTGCTAGCTGTATCAGACTCCTATTATATGCTACTACTGCTAAGAGTTCTGATTCATCTTTGGGCAAATTCTAGAAAGTGAACCTGTCAGCAATAGCAAGCCTGCCGGACAGACACCATGCTGAAGATGCAGTACTACAAAATTTTGAGCTCACCATGCCATGCAGTGTCTCCTATAGTTAGATACACTGACTGGCAGGAAGCACTTCTGGTGCTAAAAGGTGAGAAACCAAGTTCCCGACCCTTCGAGACCCTGGGCCCAGTCTAAGCACAGTAGCATCTCCCTTAACTGCGCAAGGGTCAACATTGGCTTCTCTACCTACACACCAGCCTCCAGGAGTGAAGTGTCCAGGGGCCCTTCCTAGCAGCTGCCTATCAATAATATCCAGCACCGCATCATCTTCATCAAATTTGCGAGCAAATGCTGCCCCACTCTTAGTCATGTTGTGGAAATCTTTAAGAGTTAGAACCAGCGGATGTTGCCCTGGAGGGTTGTCCCATGCAATGTAATGGAGGTCATGGTTCACTGTTGTGTTGCGATACTCCTGACTGTTACATATCACAGTGTGAAAGTAGCCCTCTGGTGATGACACAAAATTGGTGTAGTACATGAGTAATATGCGGGGTAGGTTATCCCATCCCAAAATACAGTACTCCATAAAAGAGCGTGTCAATGCTGCCCATGCAGATCCTGCATTTCCACCATTTGTAACCATGTGACTTTCAGCTTAAATTGGTAACACTACAGGAGGATGGGGTTTCCGTGAAGCTTGACAATGGCTTGGTTGTCCTGAAAACTGATCATCATCTTTCTTGAACACTAATCAGATTTGCAGCAAGCAAAGGCTAGTAAGAAATCCAATTGCTATAAACATAGCAATTAACTAGTAGTAAAACACACACTAATTCATTGCTGGATTGCCAAGGGACACATATACTATCACCAATCATAATGATTTCCACAAGCAATGTTTTTCCATTAGCATAACCTAGCTACAAAGGCAGCACAGTGGTGCTGAATCAAAGATGTGTAAAAGCTTCCAAATACCTGTAAAGAGCCGGAAAGCTGTCGGAACAGCCCGCCTTTGTGTCGCCCAAAAAACCTCACTCTTCCTATTCATGTACAGGCCAGGGTCAATGATGATGGGTTTTGCCCTCTGGAACCTGCAATCACACAGCCAGAGCTAAACCTTAGACATACATGAAGGTTTTCATGTACCCTCACCCATCTAGGACCAACCCAAACCTTTCTGTTTGATAACCAGCATCACTCAAACTTTGATGTAACTGATTGAACCAATTGGCCAGTTTTGCAAGTTTTCTAAGCAAAGTAAGCACCATACCCTAAAAAACCCTAAGACAGCTTTTGGCATAAATCGGTTCAGTGGATACACATGTATAGGTTGAAGGACTTCAGCATAAAGTGATGTCCACTGTGTTCTGGCTTTTTTTAACATATATGCCCACAAAGAAGCATGAATAGGAATTGGGTACAAAGAAGGCTTACTCTTTCCAACCAATATCACTTGTGTGCTCTATGAAGTTCAAATCCTTTGACACATTTGAAAAGACATGGAGAAGATCTGCAAAAATTGATATCAGAAACATCTTGTAAGCTCAAACTCTCTCCTCCAGAATCAAAATTGTGGAAAAACTCTAGAAGGTTGGAAATACAAACAGGTGCTCTGAGAAAAAAACTTTGTGCAATGCTGACATTTCACTTTCTTTTTTGGCAACAGTCCAGTACAAAGTGCAATGATCACATGTTGAAAGAAGATGACACTGCTAGCCACCAAGA
The DNA here is from genome assembly GCA_963921925.1 of Sphagnum tenellum. Lineage (NCBI taxonomy): Eukaryota > Viridiplantae > Streptophyta > Sphagnopsida > Sphagnales > Sphagnaceae > Sphagnum > Sphagnum tenellum. The sequence goes on from OY998149.1 coordinate 6,419,930, forward strand.
AAATACAGAAAAAATGAGAAAGGCAGACATACCATCTTGAGTAACTAAGGGATAATCAGAGGCACTCAAATTGATGAACCAATCCCATTCTTTGCTACGCTTCAGCAGAATTGCAGCCCCATGTAGGGTGGTTGCAATCATTGTTGGCCCACGGTATGTAACCAAATTTGCCTTTCCAACCACAAAGACATTCCCTACTTCCTGAAAGAGTGGTTCAAACCGAACATATCTTGCCAACTCCACTCTTTCTTTCGGAGGAGCCTCAAGGTCGAGGTGTAAAACATAGAAGTTTCTTGGGTGGTAGAGAGCTTGTAGTGTTCTGCGCATCCGTGCACCATCACCTTTGTTTCCAGATATCATATAAGCCAGCCTTGGGGGTCTTGCTAGACCAGGAGAACTCTGTCCTGCTAAACTATCTTCCACATATAAAGGTCGTTCGTCAACCTGAAATATCCGGAAATAGGAACCCGATGAAGGTTTCAGACTGAGAGTTGCTGCCAGGAACAAAACTGTGGATATCAGGGAGCTTGCTATGAGAGGTAGCCGCCACTTCCTCTCTGTAGTCGCCAAGCCAAATGGCATTTGCATCAGGTTCCTCATTCCATCCACAGCTGCTTGCACAACTCAAAGAATCTCCGGGTTGACCGAAAAAGGGATCGGCAGCAGCTTCACAAAGTCACTGTGCTAGGATTGAAAAGGATCTGACACCATTTCGGAAAGAGGAGGTTCCTTGTAGTAGGATGAGTAGCTCTGCTGTTGTTTTCCTTATCATCTCAAAGTCCTGGGAGAGGAGGAAAAGAAGCATACACCACACAACCAGAATGGGGGCAGTGTTGCAATTAGCTCCAAATAAGAATCACACATCCAATGCAAAAGTAAGTAGTGTGCAGATCAACCGCAACCCTTGCAAACCGTATGCAAAAAAGAAATTCTTTCAGAGGGAGAGGGAGAGAGATACATCAAGAACAGACTGGGAAGCAATGTAAATCCCAGCAAGAGCAAATCTCACCGGAAAGAAACTTAATTCAGCTTCAGAATGCATTCGCAGTAATAGCTGGACATAAGGTCTAGTACCTCACTCAAGGAGACTGAAAGAACCAATCGTTGTATCCTTGGAGCAATGGAATGTCCATCTTCTCTCTGAATGCATGGTCCGTCACTCTTCTTCTTCTAGCTCCTTCATTCTCAGCGTGGTTTCTTCTCTCGCGCTTCCGATGCGAAACTCCTTTTCCTGCAAAAAAGCTGCAGAATACGTACTCTTCTTTAAACGCCCCGGCGATTCCAAATTTGTTCGATGCTAAAAGTGTTTCTGGAACAAGCCAAAAACAAAGCAAAAAAAAAAGCAGGCAACACCCGACTGACATCCGATTCAAACATTACTTCGTTCTGACCGACCAGAGAAAAGCTCTCTGACAAAATCGGGACAGAAATCGAAAGCTCCAAGGGCAGCTCCAAAAGAGTGAAGTGCAAACCATGAGGGTTCCGGGACAAATTCCGCAAGCAACTTACCAGCTAAAGAGCGACAGGTAGTCACTGGACACTACGGAAGAAGTTGTGCGACAGGAGAGTCAGAGAGAGACAGAAGAGGGGTGGGGAAACCACGCACGATTTGAGCCAACGAAGAATCAAAAGCAAGAAAAGAAACAGAGTTGCACATTACAACAGACAAACAGAAAAGAAGCAGCGCCAGTAACACGTTCCGAAAACTATCCTCCTATTCCGTGAACATAGTCTTGTGTGCTCTCTCTGTGTCTCCGTGTCTCTGCATCTGTTTCTCTGTCTGTGTGTGCAGCATTGCAAATGAGGTATACGGAGGAGGAGGAGAGGTGCAAACTTTAGGCATGCAGCAGAACAAAAACCGTTGTCACAGACAAGCTTGATGAAATTATGGAAGAAAGGCTTTGAGGAGGAGGAGCAAGATCTGCACCTGGGAGAAAGTTTTTCTTTTTGTTCAGGAGATGAAGCCGCTGCTGCGTAGATCCTTAGAAGGCAAGCAAGATTGATGCAGCTTTCGATTTGTCTCACGAGAGAGAGGGAGAGACAGAGAGAGAAAGAGAAAGTGAAACAGACGACCGCGTTTGTTGCGAGGCTTTCTTCCCGGCTCATCCGAGATCCCGATTATAATGAGACCTCGACTGTTTTTCCCTAGGACCTCGACTCCTCGTCGTCCGGCTTCCTTCCTTCATCGTCCGAGATCCCGATTTAACTTACTTACCAATCAGATTTCAACTCCTGTTTTCCGAGACCTCGACTCTCTGCCACTACCTACTAGGTTTCTATCATCTGCCTTCATCGAGATCCCAATTTCAATAAGACCTCGAATTTCGACCACCCACGAACCCCCCGGCACCCCGCCCCAAACAAAAAAAACAAAAAATCAACTTATATTCTTATACATTTAAATCCATAATTTTAAGGCTATAGCCTGCATGTGATTTTCTTTTCTTTTGCCCCCACTTATATTCTTATTCATTTATTTCAATTTAAAATCCATAATTTTAAGGCTATATAGCCTGCATGTGATTTGAAATTTTTAACCACTTCTATTCTTATTCATTTATTTCAATTTAAGATTCATAATTTTAAGGCTATAGCCTGCATATGATTTTTTATTAAAAAATTCGCTCTTATATTCCATGATTTATGCCAACTTCAATTTTATAAAATTGATTTTGCATGTGATTTTATTTATTTTATTTTATAAAGTTTTTTTTCTCTCTCTCTCTACTCTCTTATCCTAATTGGCCCGAATTTAGTGGCATGGACCCATACAAATCAGCCAATGGGCCAAAATAAGAAATTTGAACTCTTTTAAACAGCAAAGAAATTTGAGAGGCATAGAACAAAGGAAATTGACCCATCACCACACCCATTTTTTTACTTTTTTTTGAATAATTTAAACAGCCTTGAAATTATTGGACACAAAGTGCTGAATTTTCTTTTAGAATTCTTTTGAAAAAAAAAGCATATATTAAATTTAATTTAATGCCAAAGCTAGAACTACTATTGTAGCAATCAACCATCATCAATTACTATGCAATAAAATAAAAAAATGGTTGCAAAAAATGCAACAAATTTTTTGATGAAATTGTATTGTCCAAAAGTTCCAATCATATATATATATTATTATATGGAAAAATTGGATGGCACCTTGCAAACCTTGCAAAAAAAGTTTAGGTTTAGGGTTTAAGTTTAGGTTTTTTTTTTTTTTTTTTTGCAAAGTTTTTTCCTCTCCATGTGAAAGCGCCTCCTTTTGCATGGAAGATGTGTTTCAATGTGTTTGTGAATGTGTTTTGTACATTGTCTTGATCTTGGTCAATTATTGGAGTTAACAAAAACATAAGTGTGGTAGCCCTTTTTTACCATATAAACTACCTTGGTATATGTTATATATAGTAGAAGACAAATGTACCTAGGGTACAAAGAAAAAAGGGCTCTCAATCACTCTAAGATCTTTCATTAATGGTGAGAGTATATTTTTGAGAAAGATGAAAAACATAATGTTAAATCATTCATAGACTTTTGGCCAAACATGACAAGTTTGTTCATCAATTTCCATAGACTTTTGGCTAAGCATGACAAGTTCTTCATCAATCTCCATAAGCATGAGAGTGGGGATATTGCCATTTTGAGAGTACTTCCCAAAACCCACAACTAGTGTTCTCTCCTCTCTTTAAGGTTGCAATGCCTTTTCACCTTGGGAACAAACTCTTCTATGGAAAGCCAAAGTCCAAAAGTCTTTACAAAGAAATGCCAACTTAAAAAAATAAACCTTATAACATGAAGGGCTAAAAGAAAATGGGGCCTTGTAAATGAAAGAAGGCAAGTAGAAATGAATGGTTGGTTGATGCATTCATTTATAAGCTATAATCAATAGCATTAGTGACAACCTAAGTAGGAGCTCTCAAAGCCTTAAGGAGCTAAGTGGACATGGCCAAAAAGTTTAATAACATCCACTTTTGTCTATAAAGAAAGAACCTTCTCATTTGGCTTTTTGTAAAGGGGTAAGGTATGTTACTTTGAGAGTTTGGGTGCAAGCAAATTGGAGCCTAGCACAATTTGCTTGCTTTACTATTGCTTGATTTATTTATTCTAAATCGATGATAGATAGAAAAATAAATAAATAAAAATTTAAGGTCACTTTTGATGAGGCTTCAAGGTCCAAGGTTGAAAAAAATAGAGCAAATCCTATTGGTTGAGAGCTATAAATTGGACCCCACTACCATTAGATGAGGGCCCAAGACCAAAAAGTGGCAAATTGAGGCTAAACCTACATGGCATAATCTAGAGGGAAAATCAATCGGTTCGTACCTAGAAAAAAAAAAAAAAAAAGCTCAAAGGAAAGCTCATGATTTGGAGAACAAAGATGAAAAGCTAGGCTCCAAGACATGGTTCAACTCAAGGATTCAATTTGCTTCAAATGAGTCCAAAGACATGGTTCACCTCAAGGATTCAATTTGCTTCAAATGAGTCCAAATTGATTCCTAGGAATTTGGACCTTCTAAAGTGGGCCTTACATAGGATTAACTTCAAATGTTGATCCTCAACTTCAAGTGTGATAACTAACTAGCTAACAAATATAAAAAGGGCAAGAGGTGAGAGCTCTACTTGAATTCCTAGAGACTTTGTAGAAGACAATAATGTGAGTAGAGAGAAGTCCATTTGTTTGGCCTTTGCCTACTACCCAAGGCAAGGAAATTGTGTTTAGATTCATTATAGAGTATTAATAGTTAGCTTCATGGATTTTGGCCCCTAGGTAATAAATAATAGGTCTATTTTTATTATATGAGGATTTTGGAAAGATGATATATATTTTTGCTTCTATTGAAACTTTGAGATTAGTTTATGATAGAGTTATAATATCTTGAAAAGATTTGGGTTTTTGTTTTAAAGGATTTATTTTTGAAGATTATAGTTTGGTATGGTGAGATATTTGAGTTTCCATAATTCTTTTTTTGCCTTAATATACTTTAAAAATCTAAATGGCAAGGTCACAATGTGACACACCCCGTGTTCCAAGGGGGAAGAGGTATATCATATCATATTATATTATATTATATTATAATTTTGAATATTATAATAAATTAGTATATTAATACTATAACCCTTGTCTTTATATATTGAGGTTTATTTTAGTAATAAATAAAATAAATAGAAAATTGAGAGGCAAAGAAAGAAAGAAAGGATGTTACCATGGGTGTACAAATTTGGGCAATTGGATGTTGCCAATTTCATAGCCTTCATTTAATGCCATTTAATGAATGTAGACAAGAGAATTAGGGTACCCCACAAATAGAAGTCAGAAATTTAATACTACAGTGCCTTGGCTTACACTAGACTCCACCAACGAAAATTAAACCAATCCTTGTGCAACACGTGGCGTTTCCTGGTTGGCGACGCTCTTGTGGTTCAAGGACCATAGCATTGACAATTAACCGCTGGTCTGAACCTCTGATCATCAGTCACTCATTCAGAGTCTTTTTATTTTATTTTATTATTTTATTTTATTTTATTTCCCTTTTTTTACATTTTATTTCCTCAAATAACAAAATGTTGGTCTTTTTTTAATTAGGAAATATTGGACTGAGAATTGGATCCAGGGATTTTTCTTTTTATTTTCTACTGAAATAAGAAATTTTTATGTATTTTTAATGAGGAAATTTTTTGGACTGCAAATTGGATCCAGGGATTTTTATTTTTATTTTCTCCTGAAATAAGAAAATGTATGGATTTTTTTTTAATTAGGAAATTTTGGACTGAAAAATTCGATCCAGGGGTATTTTTCCATTTTAATTTCTTTTTTTTATTCTCTAAAATAAGAGATTGTAGGTTTTTTTTTTAATTAGGAAATTTAGGACTGAAAAATTGGATCGAGGGAGTTTTATGAATTGTGCTGCTATTTTTTCTCCTTTTTTTTTTTTTTTTTTTTTTTTTTTTGGCAAAACTTGGGTGGGTGAGTGGGTAGGTGGGCGAGCACGTGGGCACTAGGATAGGGTGATGAAATAGGGCTATTTTTGTGGTCTTTGTTTAGCCAATGTGAACTAGTGCCTAGACCTTGGGTGAACCAACCTTAACCTTAACCTTAACCTTGGGTGAACCAACACATCCATTGGGAACATAGTAAAAATCTCAAAGTTTTTTGAGATGCTTGTAAGCATTATAAATATTATTTATGTATTTATTTCTTTATTTCTTTATTTCTATCTTTATTATAAATATAACTAAGCCCATAGACTATATCAAGGTCTCTAATTCCAAATAATTTAACATTTCTTTGGGTTAGATATGGCCTCTAGAAAGAGGCCTCACTCAAGAACTTTGAAGGTGAAGGTACTAATAATATTATTATTATTATTATTATTTTAACTAAGAAAATGTTAACTTTGGATTGACAGACCTTGATTAATTGTGAGGATTAAAATGTTTTGAAAAACCAAAAAACTAAAGATTCTAAGATTCTGAAAATTTTCAAAAACACAATTTTTAAATTATTTTTAGAAATAAAATAATAAAAAAACCTAAACCCTATAAAACTCAAAACTATAGGTTTCTAGTTTTTTAACAATATCAAAAAAACTTTCCAACAATGGGTTTAAAGTTTAAACCCTAAACCAATGGTTTTAAAACCCAACAATATGTTCAAACCCTAGTGTGAAGGTTGACACTTCTTTTTCATTTTTCTAAAGGCAATTCACCTACCCACATCATCATGATGATGATGATGATGAAGGAGGAGGAGGAGGAGGAGGAGGTGGTTTCTTCTCTAGAATCAAGCATTGAATGCATTCCTTTTACTATGCATACTTTTTGGCATACTTTTCATGCATGAATGGTGGTGGAGGTGGTCACACAAGAGGTGATTAGAATCTTCTCATAAATGGGTTTTTTCTTCTCTTTTGGGAAGAGAGAAAAGAGAGAGGAAAGCTCCATTAGTTCCAACTCTCTCGCCCCTTCTTCTTCTTCTCCTCAAATCACTCACTTCCGGAGAAAATGGCCTTGTTGACAAGTAAAGACATTGGGTAGTTAGTTGGAAACTAGAGTGTAAGAAAAAAAGGGATCTGGATCAATCTTTCTTTCTTTCTTTCTTTTTCAAATGCTACGGATAGTCAATATATGTATTCTCATGAATAATGCCTACTCTAGGTGCTCTATGTGTGATGTCACTCCACACGTCCATAGTACGTGTAAAATGCCTCCACACTTACAAGGATTTATCACCTCCAACACAATGAATGAATCCGCACCCATGATGCCCCTAATATAGTCTATGGGCTTGATCGATCTAGACATAGTCTATGGGCTTAGTTATATTTATAATGTTTTACGGTTGTGTTCTTGAACTCTTTGGAAAGCTCTCAAGAGGAAGGGTGATTTGGCTTGGTTTCATGGTGTTTGGACTTGCGGTGTAGAAGTTCTTGAGTATTGAATGATTTTTTCACTGAAAATTGAATTATATCAAATGGGATCTTTGAAAATTTCGGAGGAATTGGAATGTGCCTTCGGTGTTGGTGGAAAGATCTTGATGAGGAGGATTTAATGGAATTTATTGGTAAAATTTGGATTCAGAATGTGGGAGATTATTGATTTTTAAGTGAATTCTGCTGCTGGAAATTCAAATAAATTTCAAAGAACCAAGTTTTGGAAGGAAAAATCAGTTGAGAATGTGATAACACTTGAAGTCTTACCATTCAATTCAAGCATGAATTCCTTTCATATTTGACTATTCAAAAAATTGCTATATAACATTGCAAAACGATGTTCACTTGTTGAAATCCCCTATTTTGTGATGGGTTCACACTTGGGCCAACAGCATAGGCCACACTAGCATATGTTAAACATGCGTTCTTTTACAATTTTATACCAATTTTTTCACCAACACATCTCCACCAACAAGTTTTGGATGAAGACTAGGAAAAAATTGCTCAACATGTTTTTGTAAAATGGTTGTGACTCAACATTTTTGCTTAATATGTCGAGGTGAACTAAAACCACAACATAATCTAACACATGCTCTTGATTGCCTACGTATATTGATTGGTTGAGGTGGTTTGTTATTAACAAGTTTTGGCCTTTTAATGTCACGAATTCATGTCAATGGGTGTTGTTCGGAATCAATAAATAAATAATCTTAAATGGGAGAAATGTTGTTGCAACGTAGCCAAATGTCAGCTATGGGTGGAGTTGTTCTTTGCACACGAAAATACAAAAGGAAATTTTGTAAAAGTTCTTTGCAATTGATGTTTTCACCTCTAGTTTCACATCCTTTTCACAATTGCAGCTTATTGAAATGAATTAAAAATTTCCCTAAAAGAAGGAAAATATAACACCAATGAGTGCAATTTGTGTACAATGCAAGACAATTTTTTAAATATTCCTTGAAGAAGTCCAATAATTTTGAACAAGTTGTGAAACTACTTTTACCCCTCCATTAATGGCAAAACTAATTTCATTTAAATTTTATCCAACTTCAACACACTTCTTAAAATTTGAAGAAATGATGTGCAATTAATGAGACTATCCATATTTAACATTTGAATTTATTAAAATAATACTTTTGGTGGATAACAAGATTTGGGCCCATCAAGGGTTGGGGGTGAAAAAGAGTCCAAAGTTAAGGTTATTTTAAGGATAATTTTATTATGTGAAAGGTTTCCAAATTATAAGTTTTCCAAATCATGTTTTAGTATTAGGTAAATTAAAAATATTAAGATTTTAAATAATTGCCCAATTGATGTAACTATAAGTTGGGCAACATCATACATATTAAGATTTAGCCAAATATGGCTATATTCAAGATATTAAGATACAAAATTTTCAGCATTCTTCTATAATTTTAATTACCCACTAGAAAGGCTAGGGATAGAAATGTGGTGATCATGTTGATTTTTCTTTTCAAACTTTAGTGAATTTTGGATTTTTCTTTCATTAAAAAATCCTTTGTATAATTTAGTACCTTTTCCAATTTGGTGATAATTAAATTTTTTTTGAAAATGTTGAATTAGCTAAAAACTATTTGTTTAAAATATCAATTTTTGATTACAAGGAAGGAAAAATGAAAACCCGTGAGTTTTTTGCTTCAAGCTAGTCCGCCATTACAAAAGTAGACATCCAATAATTGACAACATTTTTCTATCCTACAATTTGGTGGAACATTATCTTTCCCCATCCTTGCCGGAAAAGTAAAATTATAACATATTGCAAAAGGTCCCTTTATGTTACAAGTCCTAAATTGGAGAACTACAAAAGGAAATTATGTATGTTTATTGTTAAATTTTCATAATTTACTTTTTTACCACTGAATTGATTGTTGAAAAATAAAATAATTATTCCACATTTAAACATGTAAAGGTATTATAGTAGGTCAAAAATAGATTTATAACTCAAAAAATTGTGCTCAAAATAAAACATTGGTTTTAATTGGCATTTAATGTGAAAAATGCATTTGGCCTATATAGGAAATTCATTTTGAGGGTTAATATCATATATTTTAAATAGTGAATCAAAATTATTGAATTGGTAATTCTCTTTGTCTTGTACAATGTGCGTGATCCATTATTTATTTACATTTAACTTTCAAGGCTAGTCAATTATTACCTTTTGAAGGTAGCACATCATATTGCCTCCCACACAACAATCATGTCACATTCAATTGTTGGCCATATGAAACAAACATTCACATGTTCAAGTGAATCACCCTCTTGTCATTGTTTTCTCAAGATGACATGGGACCAAACAACATGAAAAAAAAATTATGAAAATTTAGGAAAGAAAGAGTTTACATTTCAAGCTTTTAAAGCCTTGTGAGAGTTTAATAAGATATTAAAACCCAAAGATTAGTTTCTTTCACAACCTTCTACACACAACATCTTAATGGCCAATACTCATCATCATAATCTTTTTATTGCATTTGATTTCATTTTCATCTTTATGTTCAAGGTAATCTAGGTCATGGCAATTTTGCTCATGATGATGTATGTCGAATTATGTAGCTTGGGGTATTGTAATCATAATTTTTATTTTTTTCAAAACTTTAATATCACAATTTGGTTAACTTGTAGCTTGCAAATAATAGGTTTAGGTTGATATAATGAATGAATTTTATGTTTCTTTCTTTTGGTTTGAATTTCTCATAAGTACCATTTGATTGCAAACACACACACACCCACAAGTTAACTACTAAAGGTTAGGGGCACCTAGCTTGACCAAACCTTGATTTGGAGGAGTTATATTGGCAAAGAAAATTGATTATAAATAAAACATTGGGAAATGAAATTGTATTAACTAGACATAGGGTTAAGCATGAAAGTATGTGCTATTTGTGAAAAAAAATTCTTTTTTTTTTTTTGGCTAAACTAATGTCAAACAAGAAATTGATGGTGCAAACTTTTTGAAATTCATGTTTAGAAATAACACATCTTTGGAATTAAGGACCCATGAATTTATCAAATGGGACGAAACATTAATTAAGTGAACTAAGGTGGCAAAAGATCTCAACCTAACTACAATGCCTAATAATTATTGTTATAAGGGAAGAGGATGCAACATCATCAACATGTGCCAAAAACCTTTTTAACAAAAATTTAGTGTTGCTTAAGAAACTTTTTTTTAATGCAAATAATGAGTCGTAAATGACATCCATTAACCCATCATAGCTTATAGAACGTCAATTCAAATAGATTTCAACATAGCCATAAAAGATATAATCTATGAAAATTTATTTAATTAGTCACTCATGGATGACCTTGCACATTCACCTTTCATCCATAATGGATGAAATCCAACAACCATTATTCATATCCATATTACATTGGATAAAATCTCATCAATTGTTGGACCCTTCCATTTTTTTTATTATAAAAAGAGTTTTAGGAAAGTTTTTTCAAAAGGTTTTCGAACAATGAACTTGATGCAAGTTTTCATGGAAGATTGTTTGGAAACAAAGAACAATTGCGAGTTCTTTGACGTTTTAAGATCCGGTCGCCACAAGCCAATGTATCCATCCAACCGTTACCAACCGGTTCTTTAACGTTTTAAGATCCGGTCGCCAATATTCATCCGACCGTTACCAACCGGTTCTTTGATAGTTTAAAGACCCGTTGCCATAAGCCAATATATCTATCCGAATGTCACCAACCGGTTCTTTAGTTGAAAGAAAGAGAGAACCGCACAACGTTGTCTCTCCAATAGAGGTGTAGCTAGATGCATACTTTGGGCTTGTAACTATGGTCAAGATAGAGTTCCCTCTATCGGGGGCGATTCCAACGAAATCGTTGCTATTTCTGATTGGTCGATCATGATGATTCGTTTCGATAGTGACATCTAAATTGTCTGCTCAATCTTTCATGTTTACTAGTGTAGCTTGTGCCATTGGCCCCAACAAGTGTGAAACCGTTACTCAACTAACTTTGCCTTCCAAAACCATTTTCTGGCCTTGGCCTAGGAAGGCAAGGCAATTAGGATATTGTGTTTTAGATTCATTATAGAGTGTAATAGCTTTAAGGGATTTTGGTCTCTTTTATGAAGATTATATTTTTGCATGGTGAAATATTTGAATTTCTATCATCCATCTTTTGCCTTAAGATTTTTTTATATATTGTAAATGGCAAGGTCACAATGTGACACACCCCTTATTTGATTTTTTTTTTATTGAATTCTCAATGACAAAAATTACTCCAAATTCATATTTTTGCTTACCTTAGGTCGATTTGTTTTGAAATCACTTTCATTAAATCTACTAATTGAAGACTTTCTGAGAATACCTAGAAAGTCCCTAAATTCTCTTTTCTCTTTACTTAAATAGATTTAAAACTAAATAGTTGCTCAATACTAAATAACTTTTTCATTATAAATTAAAACATCGTGAAACAAAGTTAATGCACCGCTCCTCATTAAGGACTTCCAATGGTACCAAGAGCACAACAAGAGGTGCCATGGATTGAGAGATCTCAAAGTGACAAACAAACAAACAACCTTTTTTCATAAATAGATTGGTGAGGAGGGTGGGGTTTAGGGGATAATTAACATTATGTATTGGAGGTGGTAATTGGGGTCCAAAAACCATTGATTCATAGAGGTTCAAATAGGGGGGTCATGTGGGTGGAGACGACTCCAACACTAAGCAATAAGACCGCCCTTTTTTAGAATTTTCAATTTCATAGAGTTCATTAATTCCTATCTTCAAACTTAAGTACCTTGGTGGATTTGGAACAAATTACATTATGTTTTTTTAAATGCTGAAATTTTCACCCAAAAAAACATTGGTGATAAGAAATTGAAGAACCTTTTAAAATATCAACAAATAGTTTTTTTTTAGATGGATATTTTTCTAATTAATTAATTAGTTACTTAATTGGGATACATGTCTTAAAGTTGCCCCTATATTACCTACCCTACATAGTTAAAAGTTGATAACACAAATTGACCTACTTTGATTTGTTTTCTAGAATAATTGGAGGGCAAGTTATTTCGCATATATTTTTCGCAGCTATTTTGAAGGCATTTCAAAGTGGAACGCCCTTTTTGACTCTTATGGACATTCCATAATTTTATTTTATTTTAAATGAAAGAACCAACAATTTTAGGATAAATGATATGGACATTCCATAATTTTTTTTAAAAAAATAAATCAAAGAACCGACAATTTTAGGATAAATGATATGACCAACAAATGATATCCTAAAATAGGTCATATCTTAAATCGGGTTGTCACCATTTTAAACCTGAATTAATACCCCTTTCCTAAGAGCATGGGTACCTATTGGGTCCCAAGGTTGAAAATTAACTTGGTTCAAAACTCAAGTCAAATTACAAGGGTGAGGATTTTGCACAAGAATGTTTTATGTATACAAGAAGATGGTGCATATGTAGAGAAACACAACAACACATGTGCAAGTTTTAGGTTTTTTTTTTGCTTTTCTTGAACAAAAAGGGAACTAAAAGGTGCAAAGGTGTCAAAACAATAAAAATTGTGCTTGATTATTAAAAATTTGATTTTATATTGTATGTCATTTTCATTTAGCAAATATCATATAGGGAATTGAATTTGGAATGATCTTGATATTCAAATTCATGTTGGAAAGAAATAAAAGGCGCTTGAAAAATATATAGGATTAATCTAAACCTAATTGAACATTTAAGAACATGTCTTCAAATGAAATAGGCTAGGTAATTTAACATTGTACCTTTTGAAAAAAGAAGAAATTAGTGTCGTTTCATACATAAAAAGGGTTTTTTTTTTGGTTTCTCTCTAGATTTTCACATTTTCAAAAGAAGAAGAATTTTTGCTTGATTGGCAAAGGATTGATTTAATGAATTGTTTACTTGTTGGTAGGTAATTGGAATTTTTTTGAAGATCTTTATCATGTATAAGTACAAGGGGCAAATGCGTTGTTACCTTTTACCTTCCTCCATCCAAACGATCATTTTCATCAAAAAATGACACACAATAAAAGAGCCTCATTGTTTCCAATGCAAAGATGTAAAGTGATTCATTTATCTAGACATGCACAAGGGACTCACAATGAAGCTTTTGAAAAAGACAAATTAGCATATACAAAAGTTGAATACTTTGATGCACCACTAACAAAACTTGGATGGCAACAAGCTCAACAATTCAAACAACACAACCTTACAGCTCATGTTGTTCCTCAAATTGTTGTCACTTCCCCACTCTCTCGATGCTTACAAACAGCAATTGCAATGTATGGAGGTGAAAATATGAAACCACATGAACCGATGTCCATGGCTTTGATGGCAAATGGAGTTGCAGTTACAGGACATCCTGCAATATCAAGCTTTGGAGCTCCTCCTTTTATTGCAGTTGAATGGTGTAGAGAACATTTCGGTGTCCATTTTTGTGATAAGCGTTTACCCGTTTCTACATTGAAAAAAAATTACCCAACAATTGATTTCTCTAACATTGTGACTGACGACGACACATGGTGGACATCGGATATTAGGGAATCGACAGAAGAATTATTTGAAAGAGGGAGATGTTTTGTTGAATGGTTGTTAGATCGACAAGAACAAAGAATTGCAGTGGTGGCACATAGTAGTTTCAATTGGCACTTTACTCGTTTGTTTGGAGAGGATTGTTCTCCTATTGTGCAAAAAGAATTGCAAGATGGATATTCTAATTGTGAAATGAGATCTTTAATTCTTGCTGACAAGAAACCAAATTTATTTGTTCAAAGAAGCCCTTGTGATTTTGTTGGGGGATCAATTCATTATGTCCCTGGAGAATGATTTCTTTTTAAAAAAAAACTTGAATGGAATTTTTCTCATCACCCTTAAAAACATGCCATTCAATATCATTTTCATTTAAGCATTCATTTTACAATTTATATATGAAATTAGTTGACAATAGTTTTGAAATTGAAATTTCCTATTCATGAACAAAATAAAACATGTGTAAACCCCCAAAATCTAATTAGTTGGAATGAAATTCAATGATGTTCATGCATCAATTATGGAATATTGTTCATTGTATGCACCTTATAAGGTAGTCGACGTTTTTTTTAATCTTTTTTTAAAAAATATTTTGATTGATCTTTGATTATGCAATCATGGATTGCAATGTAATGATTTCAATCTATAGTTACATAAGGTTGATTCAATTGATGGCTTCAATGATTGGTTTGTTATTATTGTTTGTGATTTCAATAATTAATGAGAATACATTTGTGCACTTGCATCCAACACTTGTGTTTTTAGGTGTGTTTTCAAGTGAAATTTGTGTTGTGAGGGGTGATGTGAACACAATAGATTTGGTTGGTTGTTAAAATGATTTATCACAAAAAAAACATGTTGAAGATTGCCACTAAAATGATCCATGTTCACAAAATTGGCCCTTGCTTGTTATGCATCATTTGATTATGGTGTTGGGCATTGATCACCTAGGAAATATTGCATAAAGGATGATAATTTAAAAGAACCTTGATCTTTGCATGTGTTGGATTCCAATGCAAGTGCACATAATTAGCATCACATTTAGCTTGCAAGTGCCTCACATTGGTGCATTTATGATTCATTTCCCTTGCAACACATATAGATCTTTTGTAGTTTTTTTTTTTATCAAATTGGTGAAGTAAATGACATTTATCACATTTCTCCATGGTCAATTCCCAAAATTATGTGCTCCTTTGTGGTAATTAAAAAAAAATTATAATTGGAATTCAACCCATTCCATTTGTCCTTGCACACTTTTTTGTTTTTTAACCCCTTAGTGTAAGTGAACTTTAACAATTGTTTTGTGATCTTGTTCCATTTTTGCAATACAAGCACCACATGCATTCTTGGATTCACCAACTCCTTTTGGGTCACATCTTCAAATTGCTTGCATATGATGAACACAAGAACTTTGTGTTGTTCCTAGTTTGCACACCTTTGTCAAGGTGTTTTGATTTTCAACTTTCAAAACAATCTTGCACTTCTTCCTCCACTTTTACCTTCTTACATATGTAAAGGTGTTCACCATTAAAAGTTGATGTATTTTGTTTTATTTACAAAAGAGTTCAACAACAACATTTGCTATGACACATGTAGTGCAATGGAGCTTCCTCATAGAGAGACACAAAAAAGTATGTATGATGATGTATTATTTCATGACAAATAAAAGCAAAAAGTCATGTAGTGTGTTGTAAAGCTTCCCTACAAAGCTTTGTGAAAAATAGTTCAATGATGGAATTTTGTGACAAATGGTTGAGAAGGGAGGGAAAGGGGGATTGGGAATTTATGGTTGTTAGTTAATGTGCTTTGCTTTGAGTTTGATAAGATAAAATTCTCAATAAGAATAAGAATATTCAAATTTGAAAGATTTTTCATGAACTTATACTATCTTGTACCTTCAACCTTACCATTGTAAATAACCAAATAAATAGAGTGCCACATAGGCATGCCATGTAAGCTATCGATCAATGCCATATACATAAGTTTGAACATAAATAATTAATTTACCTTCAACCTTATCACTATTGATAACCCAAAAAAAAAAAGTGACCATATAAACATGCCATGTAGACTATTTACTAACACCATGCACATAAGTTTGAACGACTCTTAACTAACTTAAAAGTACATTCACACTTGATGTTAGGGTTTCTAACATCAAACTAGTCATTGAAGACTTAAATTTATTTATCATGAAAATTTTATGTTACGCTAACATCCATTTAACATGAAGCTATTGCGACATTTAACATTGAGTGCCACTTAGGATGCCACCTAGATTTTCATTGAACACTGACTTAACATCAAGTGTGAATGCATCATTAACTAACTAGAACCTTCAACCTTAATACAAAGAATGTTAAACAACCCCATTGAACTTGGAAGGATTTGTGAAAAGAATTAAAAAAAGAGGAAGAAATTGCAGTTCTTTGCATAGTTCTGTTGCAAGAATTGATTGAAAATCAAAGAAATAAAATAAAATAATAAAAAGTCTGCAAAATCTCTGCCAATAAGCAAACAAAGAAATAGAGTGCTACATAGGCATGTCATGTAGGCTATTTTATGGACATCATGTGCAAAAGAAGAATGTTGGAACTCACTCTTGAACTTTCTCCCAAGTTCTTCATGTCCAAGCTGGGTTGCTGTGGTGCAGGAGAGGGCAGGAGGGTGCAGGAGGGTGCAGGATCTAGAGAGCATGGAAGCTTTGGAGGATGGCAAGAATCTGGAAGCTGGAACTGGCGGGGTCAGGACAGGAATTGGTGATATGGGTTCTGGCGTAATGCAGCAGGAAAGTGTCTTAGTGAGCAGTAATGATGATCGTGTCCCCCTCACCACTGAATCTGCTGCCGTTGATGAAGAACAACCTCCTCCTCTTCCTCTTTCGGAAGTTGTGAATGGGAGTGCAGAGGTCCTGGAGGCTTCTGTTGTTGATGATGGTGCAAATAGTGTGGCAGATATGAAAGGTTGGTTGGTTTGGTTGGTTTGGGTGGTTTGGGTAGTGCGCTTTTTTCCTTGACCTTTTGTGGAGCATTTGCTTCTGTCGTAACTTTCGTGTTTTAAGCTGAATCTCGACCATTGGGTCTTTTTTTCTTCTGAGACGACAGATGATACCCAGGATGCGAAATTGTTGCAGCAGATGCGTGACTTAATTGCCAAGCTCGACCCTCCTTCCAAGGTAAATGTGTTCCTTCACAATGTTTTCCTCTCAAAGCTTTCTTAATTGTGAACTGCAAAATGGGTGCTTCCAATTTGAACTTAGCTCTGAAGTCTTGAGTGTTTGCTTCACTGCCCATCCATGTCGCGTCCTTTACAGATCTCTGTCGTCAGCTCCTGTAGTGCTTGAACTGCATCTCTCGTTTCTAGTCTCTACTCCAAACCCTAACCCTACTCCTTGCCATCCAGTCCCAGCCTCTGTGTTGAGGTTTAGTGTCACGTGGGTATTAGAAACTGCACCCAACACCCAAATCCCCTCCGGGTTTCAGGGCGGTTCTCAAGGTGCATAACCACAGCTCTCAGAAAGC
Source organism: Sphagnum tenellum (assembly GCA_963921925.1). Lineage (NCBI taxonomy): Eukaryota > Viridiplantae > Streptophyta > Sphagnopsida > Sphagnales > Sphagnaceae > Sphagnum > Sphagnum tenellum. The sequence goes on from OY998149.1 coordinate 6,437,398, forward strand.
CAAACACCCTGTTTTTCACATACAGCCATGGTTCTCCAAAACCTTGAAACAGGTGAAGAACTGACCCCCCAAGAAATCTGCCAGTTCTTTTCTGGTTGTTTTGTGCAAATTGGCGGGTCTCTGAGGGTTTTGAAATACCTAGAACTGGCAAATATTTGATTCAAATTTTTTTTTCCTTGAGTAAACCTGAACCCATGGTTTTCTGATTCTGAAATATTTGAAAAATTGGGTCTCCAAGGGTTTTGAGATACCTGGAACTGGCTGGATTTTTTTTTGTTGTTCTGATTTTGTTTCTCAATAAACCCAGAACCCACAGTTCTCTGATTCTGAAATGTTTAAAAAGCTGGAACTGGCGGTTACTAAACAAAAGGAAAATACCCACCCAACACTGCTTGAGTTTCCCACAGCTGGATGCCAGTTTTATTGTCTACATGCTTCAGTTCTTGAACAATTGCAAACCTGCTCCTAGAGAACTGTGAATTTGCATGCGGTTGATGGGAACATGTGGTGTGGATACCAGCTGTGAGGCAAAACTAACAGGATTCTTGTTCTTCTTCTTTTCCTCTGGGACACGGTTATCAACTTTTGGATATTGAAATACTTGCTTGACAGGACGTAGATGATGCCACATTGAAGCGATTTCTTAGAGCTCGATCCAACAAGGTTGAAAAAGCTGGCAAAATGTTTGCGGAACATCAGAAATGGCGTCGCACATTTGTGCCTCTTGGCTACATACCAGAAGAGGAGGTAATTATTTATCTTTGTTCCAGACAACACTGCTGATACTTTCCTTTCCAATGCAAACATTTTGCTTAGAGACATTGCCATACTAAAATTGGACATATTTTTGTGCAAATTGGTTGCAATTGTTGCTCTTATGAAATTAAGGCAAGGAACTTTCCTGAGGATCTTCCTGGCTTTGAGGGCTTTTAAGTCGAGGGTGGGAGTCTGAGGCTAGGCCTGAAATCCCAGCAAGATCCTCAGAAAAAGCTCCTGACCTAAAGTAAAGGACTTAAAAAAAAAATTCAGGGATGAAGAAACCATAGTGGAGTTTCAGTGCATTCTCGGAGTGTGCAGGTGAAAAATGAGCTGGAAGCCAAGAAGGTTTTCCTGCAAGGGCATGACAAAGTAGGTCGGTCTATTGGTGTCATACTGGCATGCAAGCATGATGCATATAAGCGAAACTATGAGGAGTTTAAACGTAAGTATCCAGACTATCTCTGCCTTGGCTTGTGTTTTTTGTAATGTAAACCCATCTTTCGCATCATCAAAAGCCTCATTTCTTTTTAGCTTCAGAATTTTAGGGTTTAGGGTTTAGGACTTGGGCGTCTAAGAACCTTGTGTGATGTGTTTGCTAGGATTGTGGACTCATAATCACAGAGAGTTTTGTTGCATGAGCAGGCTATGTGGTGTACAACTTTGACAAGACAATTGCAAGGTAGTAGTTCTACTTCTATGTGAATGATTATTACCAAGGAAGATAGATGGTCATACCATGTCTGCTTGCTTGTTTCTGTTTTCTCAGTTTCTGTCAGAGCAGAAACAGTACTGCTGGCATTCTTCATTGGCAAGCTGCTCCTCAGCCCTAAACCCTAAATGGCAACCCCCCCTCAAGACATTGGCACAGTGAAATTATGACACACAGAGAAGAGCCCATCAATGTTTTGGTTGACCCATAAAATGAATGGAAAAACAGTCTTTTCATATGAGAGATGTTGGAAGACTCTGCTTTCTATTAAACATTGAGTGGCAAAGGCAACAGAGCACAGAGGCTGACAATTCTGCTGAAATGGGGTGTTGTTTGTGGATAATACTGGATGGGTGAGAGAAGCTTGAAGCCTGGTCATGAGAAATTCACTGTCATTTTGGATCTGAAAGGGCTGAAGTACAAAAACTTGGACCCACGTGGCTGGATTTCCATCTTTGATTTCTTACAGGTTTGATCCTGAAACATTCCACCTGTTCTAGAGTTAGAGATGGTCCTTGTTCCACCTGTTCCAGAGTTAGAGAAGCTCCCTGTTCCAAAAAGACATTCACAATTTTCTCAAGGTGGAGAGAAGATTATGCATCTTGTGTGTATGTGTGTGGCAGGCATATTACCCAGAGCGTCTAGGGAGACTATTCATTGTCCACGTGCCCATCATATTTTGGGGTGCATGGAAAATTGTAAATCCATTTATCGATAAAGTCACAAAGGAAAAGGTAAACCTGACCTCCATGAAAAATCGTAGTTATTAATGCCTAGTAACCTCTACATTTATTTGGTGGTGCATGACCTGTTTCAAAGATGATATCATGGGTTTCCCCATGGAACCTAAACCCTAAACCTATATGCAACAAATGCAACTGGGATGTGAGTGTGGGTCAGCTTCCAGTTGCACTCAACCAGCTGCACAATTACATTTAGGTCACTAGACCTAAGTCATCATCAGTACTATTGACATGATCTGTTGGAGTTTCCGAGTGACTCCATATGATCAGCAAAGTTCTCAATTGTTCTCACTTTGTGGCTTCATGTCCCAAGTTCTGCATATCCAGAGTTCTCATTCTCATTCTTTGGGTTTGCTTTCCAAGTTCTGTGCAACCGGAAGGGCGTCTGAAGTGGTAATATGTGGGGTTTTTTTTTTCTCCTGTATCAGATCATTTTTGTAGATGACAAGAAGATTGAATCCATATTGTTGGAGGAGATAGAGAAGGACCAAATTCCTGAGACATATGGTGGTACCTTAGGATTGGTGCCTATCCAAGATGCTCCCACTCCTAATTGGCCTCCAAGGAGCTAGGAAATGGGGAGATTTCCCTGTCTTGCCTTTATGTATCAAGCACAATATAGCTCCAAATCCATCTTGCATAGCACACAAGGTTTGAATTGCTCCGAATCCATCTTGCAAGGCTTAAGGTTCTAAATTATTCTTTTCTATATCCAACTGCCAGTTTTTATCAGCATCATCTAGCCACCTTACAAGAACTTAAGTCCTGGTGCAAAATGCTGGATAATTTGTTTGGCATTACGTTAGCCCATTTGCAACAATTTAATATTTGATTGCGATATCGAAGTTGTGTGTAGACAGCAATTTACTTTTTCCATGGTGAGTTTTTGCAAGTCTCAGAAATGTTTTTGAGAATGATATGTTTCATCAAAAACTTAAGATCATGGGGTGAAGAGCAATTCATGTAATTGGAAACTATGTGTAGTTGGTTACATTGATATCGGATTTTATTTAATTGATGATGGCATGGATTTGGAGCAAAAGCCTCCACTGGCAAAATGTTGTTCACAAGAGTCACTAGCGCCCCAGTTTGTGGCATCTAAATGCGCTGAGTTTTAGGTGCTCGCCCTTGACATGTAGTAAGACTCTTGTAAGACCTTATTCTTCCATATATGGACATGGGGTTTCCTGGGAAGAGAAGGCTTGATAACCTTTCAAGAAGTCAAGAAAAAGAAAAGCCCATGGGCAACACCTACTATTACAAATGGAGGTTAGTTCTGGCTGGACAATTATCCCCAAAAGCTTCACAACTTGTTTTCCATATGAAATAATACCCCAAAGTTAAGAACCCTTATAACCTTGGGATGGGTGATTTCATAAGTGTACAATGTAGTGAATGAGCTTGTAGTCGCACCAAATGTTTGGGTGGTGTCAAATTTTGTTTGGGGTACAAAGATGAGCTTGTGAGATATTTACAAAAGCATTCCCATACTACCTTGCACTATTGAATCAAAGTAAGTCTAGTAGACTCATGTTGAAAAGGGATTCACATAATCTCAACACCAATCGAAGATGCTCAACTTGACAAGGTTGAAGCATTGGAAACCACAAGCAAATAGTATGTTCAATATGGCTTGTGCCAAGCTCATGAGTTTGGAGCATGGAGGTAATGTCAACATATCTCAAGAATCCCACCACGGAGAAGGCCCTATGGCACCATCATTCAATTATGAACAAAGTTCCTAAACAATTTGTTGGGCCAAGTCTATAGGCAAGGATTGCATTTTCACTTGTGTCTACACAACATGTTAACACTACTTTTTGAACATCATTTCTTTCAAATATCCATTTTGATTTATTTAAGGTACTTATTTCCTTCTTGTGCAATTAATGTTTTATTTGCAATTTAAGTATTCTATTAAGTAGTATAAGTTATTAAATAATGTGATTTGAAATGAAATTATCATGGCATGGCCTTCATTTATTTAACACCTTTATTAGAATCCTTTATACATGGTTGTGAACTACAATCTTTAGTAATTTTATATTCAATCCTACTAGGATGACGAAATAGGTAGATATATTCATGTTTCATTGAAAAGGCTCAAATTATGGGGGCAGAAAAAATAAAATGAGCGTACATGTAAACAATCTTTACTCATATACTTCACTTTTGGGATTGTAACACATTAATCAAATGTGCATGATGTGTGACATTCACATTCGAGCAAGTTTATTCTTGTCTTATGTTTTCCATTCTAACCACTTTGGCAAAGATTCCATTTTAACCATTCTAGCATGTCTTTGAAAAGATTTCATATGGAACTTTGACCCACATTCAATGTCATGCATGTGGTCATGACATTTACACTTGCTATCAATATATTGATGTAGGCAAGAATTGGGTGTGGGTGTGTTTGACAATGACAAGGGTGTTTTGCATAACATTTGTAACTTTAATATAATCATTGATCCCCCATGAGGTGAAGCATGAATGGTTTTTTTTTTTTTTGGTTGTTGAAGCATGGTGTTTTTCACCATGTTACTAAACAATCAAACATCAAGGCATCTAACATGGGTTGTAGCCTTGACTAATTGTCATAATGTAACTAATTGTTTGTAGATATTCTTGATTTTACTGAATACTCAAGCTTGCTCCATTCTCTCCTTCCATTGAATAAGTAATAGCAAATTGATGTGTGATGGCTCCATGAACATGTCTCAATTGCGAATCCAAGATCAAAATATTAATTTTGGTTGTGCTTAAATCTATTCTTACATACTTGAGGATATTTTGTGATAAGATTGGTTGCCAAAAACTCAAATATGTGGTGGGTGCTTCCACAAGTTTGAATTGTGTTCTCCACTTTGAGTATTTACAATCTTTCCACCTTGTGTTATGAAATACATCCCATAGTTTTTCATGCTTTGTTTGCTTGCTTTATATTTATTTCAAGCAACTTTTTGTTCTTGTATATAAGGATGCAATTGTCCATCACCAATTTCGTAGTATGGAAAGTATGCAATATTCAGTCCAATCTTTATAGCCAGCATTTTGTAAATCTTTATCGCAAATTGTTTGCTCACGAAGAGGTTGTCCCACCATACTATTTTTGATATGTTCAAAAGTTTCCTTGCTCATTTGACAACCATCAGGTATTGCTTTTGGGAATTCTTCAGACAATATTCTTTTGGGTTCATTATCATTCACAACCACTATTCCCTTCTTAGATTGTTTTTTCAATATGTTCATATGTTGTGTATTATCCATGAATAGTTGTGGTGAGGTTCCAGATCAAACATGACATATTGCATCACAATTGAAAATTCAATAAATAGTATATTGTTGGGTTGTTGAAATTACTTATGTTTGTCCCAAGTTTGAAATTTGTTAGGTTAGGGTATAGTTCTCCATCACCAATGCAAAGTGGCAAAAGTTTTGGTTTTGGGAGTGAAATATGCACATAACTATTGTCTTAACACATAGGGATCATATAAGGAATAGAAATGGATTGCATGTCTATTGAAACATGTACAACATATGCATGTTGATGAACTTGGGTATGTTTCAAAGGTGGATGTCAAAGAGCTATTTGGATTTATTTAGTACAAAAGAAAATGTAAGTTGAAAAAGTTGAACAAAAACAAGATGGATTTCATGCAAGGCTGAAAAATATTTCAAACCTTTTGAATCACATGAATTGTTTACATGTCCTTGGGACGGTTGGGAACTACATTCAAGTGAGAACAAGTTGAACCATACAATGAAGTAAAGATGGAATATACAAGTTACCTTATGAAACAAAAGGCAATCACAAGGATTGGTCCATGTGGCAGCATTTAATCGATCCTCCCTCTACATTGTCCAATCTTTCATGTTTATGGGTAGGATGCGGAAATAACTTGCACAATTTGTTGAATTTGATAAACCTTGGTGGAGGCCAACATACCAAGGGGTGGATGGATTCACCCTTTCATCCAAAATGCACATAGATGCACAAAACACTTCAAATTTGGACCATTCTAAGATTCATAAGGTGGTGCATTTCAAGTGTATATTCACAATACCTATAGTTTGATTTGAACAATTTCACCAAATTTAGATGTGCTCTTTCTTCTTGGTTTTCACTTGGACAAAAAGACATCAAATGTTCCATTATGGTACATGCCCTCATCACATGAATGAATTTTGAGTGTCAATATTACCAGTTGTGAATTTCAAGGGTTGAAGAGTACACACTCAAATTAATTTTGCACTTTTGTGCTACTTCTCAATTTTGTGTTGTAAGACATAAATGGCCTATGGGTATGTCTCTTTCTACCTAGGTATAAGGAAAGGGTATTACCACAGTGTTGGAGTAGGTATATGGTGTTCTTACATATACATATACACACACATCTCAAGTATTTAAGAAAGATACAAACATGCATGTCTGGCACATACTTTTGTGAATAAAATAATAATTTGCTCTTGTGAATCTCAATATATAATGGGCTGTCCCTTCTTCGCAATTTGGTTGAGAAATAAGAAAGCAAAGGCTACATAAAAATTCATATATGCTACAATGGTTAGTTAACATGCTAATTTTAACTACCTACCTTCTAACGACTTACTACCTCTTACTACCATCTACATGCATTTCCTGACCTACTAGTCACCTATTGTCCTACCTACCTACCTACCTATATGACCTATTTTTTATAGTTCAACAATGGTTACCAAGGTGAAACCCAACATCAACTCAGTTGGAGTTCATCCATTGAGCTTGATGTGAGTGTAGAGATGTGCATTGAGCATGAGTTTTTCTACTAGTGCACAGTCATCTTTCCTAGCTCAATGTTTGATACACTACTCTTGGCTTGCATGTGATATTGGATGTCGTGTGTTGGATGTTGTGCATTAACATATTGAAGCACTTACATCCATCACTATCTACAAGTATAGAACACATTGCTCAAGTCTTTGAGAGGAAGGGAAGACAAATCAGAACAAAGGATATACCAGCAGAATCCTTCTACCTCACATTCCTCGGTCATCATTGTTGAACCCTGACTGTTGCAAATGAGGACTAGCTGTATTGGAATCAGAACCATCATCATTTGCAATCTTGGGTGATCCATTTTGGCACTCCATCTCCTGGATTGTCTGGCCTATAAAGAACCTGCAATATACATCAGGTAAAAAGTACAAAATGTTTTGCACCCACAAGAGTGGGAGCCATGTGAACAAGGAATAAAGGAGAGCCATGATTGTAATTGCATGGCCGAATAGAAAGCCTGCCCCTGGATAGAATGTCCACACTTTTCCTGCAATTGGTACTCTCATGCTCAGGACAGTATTTGTCAAAGCTTCCCTGCAGCAACACACCCCATGCAAATGTCATTCATTGTGTATGCGTAACTGAGCAGGCAGGGTGTTGCAAACTCCTGGCAGATGTTAAATCACTTCACAGGGACACAAGGAAAGTGGAAAATAAAGAAAGAGGAGAGAGGGACCACTCCCTGAAGACTTTCAAGCACTTTGAATTCCAGACGGTTGTGAATGCATGTAAAGAGATTCAAACTGGATAGATTTGGGAAATACAGGTCAAGGGGCAAGAGTCTGTGTGCACCTGTACTCCAGTACACGATAGAATGGGGAAACAACACCGCTTACACCCACAGATGAGCAACGTAACAATGTAAAGCCATTCTCCACTGCTCTAAATGCATCTGTGTCAAATTCCAGAGGACCCACTGGTCCCCATGTCCAGCTAGGTTGCACCATAATATCAACTCTGTGAACAGCACAGAAACCATTGTTAATGGATACAAACTTACAAAAAAAGCAATTTAAGGCAGCAAACAAATGATGCTTGCACATCAAATCACACCAATATTTCACATTGAGACCTACACAAGGAATAACTACAAAAGATACCCCTCATGCAGAGTGGAAGCCTCAAACATCAAACCCACAACAGAGAATTACGGCAAGAAAAAGCAAAATTGGAGATGAAGCATTGCACCCCAGCTTTCCTGCCTGGCGAATCAAATCTGGGAACTCTAAATCAAAGCAAATGGCTGCTCCAATCCGTCCCAATGCTGTGTCAACCACTTGAATTTCTCCTGATCCAGCCACCAAGTTTGTCTCCACAAATGGGACTGGATGTGACTTTATGTACTTAAAGCCGACTGACCCATCTGGCAAAATGAGAGCAAATACATTGTTGGCTGCACCCAGTGCAGCCCAGGGACTGAAGAACTTAATGTAGGACAGTCCTAAGTATGGGCCAACATGCATTAGGTCATTCTCTGGTGAGACATCGAGATTGCTTGCAGCTTGCTTTGACTTCCTGCCTTCCCTTGCAATTTGAGCTGCTTTCAATAAGAGGGCAGATTCAGCATCATCTCCCTGGACAACAGTGGCAGCTTCTGACCATATTATGAGAGCATCTCCAGCATCTACACGTGACTGTGTTTCATTCCAAAGACTATCAACCTCTGCATCACCTGCTGCCTGTCTGGACAGATAGGTGCACACAGGAAAATGCATCAGAAAGATCAACAAAAACTTTTGCAGACTGACTCTGTAGCTTCAAACCGGCAAGATTGAAAGTACTAACTACCTGTTAACCAATCTGCATCTGTGAGTTCAAGCCAGTGTTGGTCTTGGTATATAGGCTTGTGCCTGGTATCAACACTGGTAGCAAGGACCCTACCAGTGTGGTATGAGCTGAGGCAATACCAGCTTTATACCCCTACACAGCCTGGTAGGAACCTGAGGTAATACCAGCTTTGTACCAGATTTATACCAGTTTCACTACCAGGTATATACATACATACCTGTACCATACCAGCCAGAAATCAGTCTTGGACCCAATACCAGGATCAGGCTGATAGGTATGTTCAAAAGTGATATCTACCAGACAAACACTGGTTCAAACTGATGACTTATGTCAGTCAGTGGGTGACATTTAGGGTTTTGCATATTGCCAAAATATCTTACTCTCTGCTGTGGTGTTGTCAAGATACAGATAGAAAAAGTCAAGGACTAATCTGCACCACCCTGATAATCAAGTGCAACTTCACTGATCATGGAGAGTTGCAGCAGGCACCCTTCTCCCAAAATAAGATAACAAGAGGACAAGAGAACTTCACCTGAGGATGCAAGAAGCTGCAACAGTAGGGTTCAAGGTCTCAGCAATTCCCCTCTCGAAGAAGGCACCTGAGAGTAACACCTCTCTACATCCAGTGTAAACCAATGACAGGAAGAAAACCCAAATGAAAATCTTGGTGTGCAGAGCATGATCTCGATGTGCAGTTGCAGCTTTCTGCCTCACATTCTTCTTCAGGTACCTGTTCAAAGCTCTTAAAGGGCCATTGATGCGTTCATATCCATCTGCATAATCAGAAAACAAGTTGTGCACAATCAGAAAAAAATGTACAGTCAGAAAACAATCAGAAAAATGCAGAATCACCAGAGAATTTCAGAAAAAATTGGCTGGTGTTTAGAAGGGCTTGCTTATCTATAACTTTGATTCCTGAGTGCAAAAGGGACATGGACACTATCTTCTTCGAATACCTGAAGTGTGATCTGAAGAAGAAGAAGCTAGGGTTTGTGGATGTTCAAGAGCAGAAAAAACATGGTGTCTACCTGGAGTATGATCTTATGAAGAAGAAGGAGAAGCTAAGGTTTGCAGATGATAAAGAGCAGAAAGAAGATGGTGTCTACGTGGAATGTGAGCTTATGAAGAAGAAGCTAGGGTTTGTGGATGTTCAAGAGCAGAAAGAAGATGGTGTGTACCTGGAGTGTGATCTTGTGAAGAGCAAGCACATCCTTCTACGAAATGTCTTGTCTCACTACCTCCACCCATCTCCGAATCTGCGAGAACAATACTTTCGTGTGCAATTGACGCTGCCCACGCCAACAAAAACACGATTCCATCAACTCCCCACACACTAGCCGTCAAAACCAAGGGTTTGACGGACGCTTGCGAGTAGGCTGGATTCCCCACCGATCCGATGGGCGCTTTTGATGCTGCTAGGTGCCAGAGAGCCGTCCATATGGAAGCGAAAACAAGCGGCTGCGACAGAGTCGCACTTGGATATCTGCGCCTGTAAACCAAGCTTGCGAGAAAGGGAATACACAGAACCAACCAGGCGATGGTACTGACGAACAAGACTGTAAGCACACCGGGAAGTGTAAAGGAAGGATCGTTAAACATCCCTCCAAACGCCACAGTAAACCCTAAGGATTGCACCAGGAGTGTGAGAAGGAAGAGCAGAAGCAGCCTTCCCCATGACGATGATGATGATGATGATGATGTTCTTGTTCTTTTCCCAGAGCTTTGATCACCAACAACAACAATGTGGCAAATGTGGTGTAGAAACTGGAGCAGAAGAAATGGCTGTAACCATGAAGTCACCATCACCGATTGCAATCCCGATAAAGCGGTACACAATGCAGATCCCACTAACAATCCTGCAGCTTTCCATTTGCTCCCTCGCAAACAACCCATCTCTCTCTGTGCGTATGTGTGTGTCTCTCTCTCCTTCCTTCCTTCAAACTAAACCGACGATCTCCAATTTGCAGCTTCACAGGCATCTCGGTGAAATGTTTTCTTGGGTGGCGAATCTGTTCGCCATTTTGCGAAATATATTTTGAAAATTAGAATATTCTGTCGCAAATCCCCTGTTTTTTAATGAAAAAATCGCGCCAAAAAAGGTGGAAATAAAATCTAAAAGTTCACCAAAAATCGCCACAAATCAAATGCCAAAACGAGCATGAGAAGAGAGCTCTAGAGAGAGAGAGAGAGTGCTGCAGTGCTGTCGTGCTCTGCGCGCGGGGCGAGATTCGAACGTTCGCGGGGTTTCAAACCACTATAGTTATGGACTAGGTAACTAAGGAAGAGGTTATTAGTTATAATAAATAGCTGAAGTTGGAAATATCTTCAATAATCAGAAATTGTTCTCTTCGTGAATGAATATAACATTCATTGTACATTAACATTCGTTTTAATATGTCAAGCCCCAATCCTATATATAAATTTATTACGTCCATTCGTCTGTCTATGACGAAGGTTTTGGGGGGTGGGGGAAGGGAGAGGCCGGTGAAGCAGCGGGCGACTCGTGACGACCCGTGTCAGTCTGTGACAAGATGTGATTTCCCGTGTCAGTCTGTGACAAGATGTGGTTTTCGTGTTACTATGCACGCGACGGTTTTGTTACATACCTCTGCAGTTTTCTTTTGCAATTTACTTGTGAGATGATCCTCCAAAGTGATTTTTTAGGATGTTTTTTGTATGTGTTTTCGTGGTACGATTTGGAGTCTGTTGCGCACGACAATGGTGTCTTAAGAGAGTGCGATTCAATGCGTTGTGGTCGTAGATTGACCAAGAGCAAGAACAGAGACAAGAAGAGAAAGGGAGACGCAGACAGAAAGTGCGATTCAATGCGCTGTGGCCGTAGATCGACCAAGAGCAAGAATAAAGACAAGAAGAGAAAGGGAGACGCAGACACACAGAGAGAGAGTTGTAGCAACGTGTTTGGAGTCTGTTGCGGTTATAATGGAGTTCGAAGAGTGCAATTGAATGGGCTGAGGTCGCAAATCGACAGCAAGAACACAGACAAAAGAGAGAGAGAAAGGAGGGTCAAGAATAGAGACAAAGAGATAGAGTTGTGGCAACGCATTTGGAGTCCTTGGCGGGGACAATGGAGTTTTGAAGAGTGCGATTGAATGTGCTGTAGTCTGTGGTTGCAGATCGATAGTAAGAACATACACGGAGTTTTGGCAACGTTTTTTTTTCGGGGGCCTTGCAAGATTGCTCTTCCAATCTGATTTCAAGGTTTTTGCAAGAGGTTTTTGGTTGCATTCTTAGGTGTTTTTTTGCTGTCTTTTGCGCACATAAAGACTGTATTTGTTCTACGTCGTTTGTAGATCGGACACTGGATGATGAGAACCGAGATCTGTATGGTGCAATTGTTGTATAGGAAGGCGGAGGAAGTTTCTAGGGAGCATTTGTTCTTGTGGCCGCGTATGTTTTCTTAACGGACGTTAGAAGGCTTTTTTCCTCCTCAACAACTGTTTGGACTTGGACTTGGGTTTCTTTTGTCACGAATTCTTGCGCAAGAAGAAGAGGAAAAAGAAGGTGAGGAATCTGACCGAAAATGCTGTTCTTCTTTGTTTGCATGCAGTCTTGAATCGAGAATGCAGGAACATGCATTACGAGTTCTTTTTGCCAATGTATATAGTATTTTCCCTGACTGCCAAGCAGAAAGGCTTGGAGGTGATATAATGCTTCTTTCAACCCTTGACAAAAATCACCTCTCAAATTTGGCTAATCTACATCATACAATATTAGAGTTATTAATTGGTTGAAACAATTAACAGGTACCCACTAGTTTTATTTATTTTCAATAGCCATACCAGTTTTTGGATGAAAATTTCATAATTGTTTTTTTTCATTGATGAAAATAATTTTCATTGTACATCCATTTTCAAATATTTCATTAACGACAAATTCAACTACAAATAGGTGTATGAAATCATAAAAAATTTAAATCCATTATTAAAAAGTGACTCACATGTATTTCATAATTGCTTTAGTAAGGGAGGTTGTCTTAATTCTCACAAGAGTCAATTGGGCTTGGTGACCAACAACCTATCATGGGTTACCTAGTCCATTAAGGTTAATTTGGGGTGACAAATTATGTTGTTTTTTAAAACATATTATGGAACATGATTTTTCTAATCATGATGATATAATCGTAATAATGACCAAAATTCATGTGTGTGTTGAACATGAATTTTGTATGAAATTGTTGAATACATCACATCTTACATCATAATGTCATGGAATGTCATTGCCCTTGTTGGGTAAGGTGTTTGTGAGATTGTCAATCCACATGTTGGGTGTGTTGCCTTCCTCACCCTAACATGCTTGGTAGCACCTTAATCAACATAATGGACCATTCCATAGTCCATAATGTATTTGGAAGGCACTTTACATGACAAAACAAACTATAGATATCATTTAATTTGTGTGAATTAGGTTCCATTCAAACCTAATGTTAAGGATCAATTTATTGTCTTGGGATTTTTTAATGTAATATTTATTGTCATAACACATTTTGATGTAAGAATATCCTACCCATACTAAAACCTTAAGGGCAATGCAACTTATTTTACATGGAGTTTCATCAACATTATAAACAAATTTATCATAGATGGTCAAATTAACCCCACACATGGAGTCACAAAGGCCTTGGTTTCTCATGTGTGTAGTTCAATGGCATAGGTAGTTAGCAAGTTTTTTTAGAGATGAGTTTTCACAATGTGTTTTTTTCAAAACAATGAAACAAAGCATGAAGAAATTATGTTTTTGGGGATTTCTTTTTAACATTGTTCATCATCTTTAAAAAACTTTTTGCCAAAAATATAGAAGGATGCTTGGATATAATTTAGATAAAGGTCATTGATTGATGGTAGACCCTTTTGGGGTTGATCACCAATGACAATACAACATGAAATTCATAAAAGCCACTCATAGTTAAACCAATTATAAAACATTTTAATGTTACAAATAAGGTGAAACTACAAATAGAACCAAGTCTTGCTTCCTTGCTATAAAAGCAAAATTCAAAAAACATTGTATAGTGCAAACTATTGATTAACTAAAAGTTGTAAGGAAATAACTTAAGAGGTGTCAAAGTTCAATGAGACAAATAATCATATTTTGTTGTAAAAAATAATAATGTTTAAACATAGGGTGAAATTAAGAACTTAGTTCACTATTAATTCTTGCATATTGTAACTATGTTACAAATAAAATTTTAAAACATTTTGGAGTATTTATTAACTAGGTGCTAATTATGAATAACTCAACAACAACAAAATTATAGTTGCATAAACCTTCAAATCCATTTATATATAATATTGAGGCTGCCATAGAACCTTGGTGGCTTCCACATTAATTATCTTATTTGTAAAATTATTAAGTTTTTAAAAAAAATTGCGAAGGAAAAAAAAATCTTTTGGAGTATGCAAAAAATGTATGCTTTCAACATGGAATCTTCAAATTTAATTAATTATTTGAAATGGGTGTGTTGAAGTTGCCCCTATGCTATGATATATACCATAATGTTACAATGATCAAGTCAATTAAAAACACAATATACATGAATGCATGCTATTTATTTAAGCAAAATTTGAAAAAAAATCACACAAAAAATCAATGTTAATAAGATAAAAGTTAGAGGAAAGTAATTGACAACATGTTATAGTAACAGATTCATAGAAATCTTTAAATGAATTTAGCCTTTCTACCTTATAGATGCACGATGATGGATCACACATGAATAAAGCCAAAAAATTGATGGCACAACTCCAAGAAGGTCAATTCCTTTGTACTATAAAGTAAACATAATTATCCTACGATAATCATTGCATCTCAAGATTCCATTGAATTGCAAGTCTGTCAAATTTCTACCAATTGATTATTTGATTTTGAAGATTCTATTTTGTCTAATAAAATGTTCCTGAATATTCCCAAACATGCTTCATTTTGCTTCACAATTTTTTTCTTTTGAAAATTTCTGTTTTTGAAAAATTCAACATGTTTAAAATAATGTAAGTTTCGTTGAACATACAAGTCAACTAAAGAAAATTCAAATGTACATAAAACTTGATTTGTAGCACTTATGAAATGCATTATAACTCCAATGAAACAAAAATAGATAACTAATTAGAGTTTCCCTCCTTTTCATAAGAAGGGGCCATTTGTTTTGCTTTTCAAGTAATGGTAAATAATGGTTATGAAAATTTGAAATGACCTAATGTTACACATGGGGGTTATAACATATGAAATTGCACATGCATACATGGTGTAATGACATGGAATATATGAAAAAGCACATGCATGCAATGCTTACATGCATTCCACATCACAAATGGCACGAATGAGATGGTATGACATAAAGTTCATTGCATGCATGGCATGTAAGATGTTGGGCTTATTTGTAACTTGCCTATGTGGTAGTTAGCCAAATGGAGAATACTAAATTTTGATGGATTATATGAACAAGCTATGTGAGTGGGATTTTTGTTGATATCATGTTGACATTGCAATACTATGGTACTAGCAAAATTTGTGATGATTGGCTTGTTTAATGTTTTTCCAAAATCTGCACAAGCACAATGAACTTTTGTGCCATATAGTTTAAAAATTCTTGATGGAGATCATAATAAGAGATGTAGATGAGTTAAGACCATTGATATTTAACAATATGGTCTTATACCCACATTTGAATATCTCTATGGATATGGCTATCAAACATTTGTGACAATGATTCCCAAGACCAAAAGAATGAAATTCATTAAACATTCATGAAACGATCCATTAGATGTCCATTATGACTTAGTTGTGGATGAACTTCAATTGAATTAATATTTAATTTGAGCTTTGTAATCCAATATGTAAGAAATAGGTTCTTATATATAAAGGTACATAGGTAGGAAAATAGGTGAATATTAGGTCATTAAATGGATAAATAGGTAAAGGTTGTTATAATTACCTTAATAACAACTTATTTGTGGGATATTATTTACAAGTAATAACATAATAAAGGCAATTAATCTAACCATTGTGGTTAGATAGGGAATTGAAACCCAATATAAAATTAATGTTTCTTGATCACTTACCATCCATCCTCCATGGTGCATTGCTACGTGTTGGTTCATTATGGCCCACAATAGTGGATCAACATCCATGAGTGCACCGATTTGGATGGACAATTTGATTGGATTGAAAAAAAAATCATTGGGTTTTTAGCCTTAAATTAACCACCGTGATTAGCATTGTGACAATTTTTGGTGTTGATCCTTTAATCATTGTTTGACTTCACTTACATTTTATCCCCATCTTGGCCACATTAATTTAGAACCCTTCACTAGGATGCACATATTGACATGCCCACCTACTTATTTAATATACCCTTTAAAGTACTTACCTACCTAATTTAGATGATTTATTATTTGCCCCAACCTACTTACATACTTACTACCCATTAACATGACCTTACATACATGGGCCCATCTACATGTTTCCTAAAGATTAATGATGAATTAAACCCATTGCAACCAAAAGAAACTTAATGCCAATAGTAACAAGTGCAACTGTTGCAAAACCCTTGTCATCTTTGACTTAAGCTACCCTTTCAATTTTCAATGTTAATAAAAGATTAATTTTGAATGCATGTATTTATAGAATTGGTGCTCAAAGGCGCATGGCAATACATCAAAGGAAATTGGGAAAAAAA
Organism: Sphagnum tenellum; assembly: GCA_963921925.1. NCBI lineage: Eukaryota > Viridiplantae > Streptophyta > Sphagnopsida > Sphagnales > Sphagnaceae > Sphagnum > Sphagnum tenellum. Next base: position 6,453,906 of record OY998149.1, read on the forward strand.
AAACTACCATTTACAATTATATTATAATTACAAAGGACATTTGTTACTAAAAATTATTTAATTGCATTAGACAAGTTACATAAGACACTAATTGCAAGTGTGAATGAAGTTAATAATTAACCAATATTTCACCATCCGTATATTATTGTATGCCATCCATATATTACCATAAATATCAACAATTTACATTGGCAAAAAGAAATGATTTGAGAATTTATGTTTTAAAATTAAATAATAGATCTTCATTGTTTATTTTAGATGGTTTTAGATTGTGACACAACATTATACAAATATGCCTTTTAGGAAAATGTTGGCAAAAATAAATTTAAATTGATATTTAGGTAGATAGGTTAGACTAGGTAAGTAAGTAAGTAGGTTGGGAAGTAGGTAAATTAAAGGGTTGGTAGGTAAATATTTAAAAAAAAATTTAAGTTCAATTTTTAAAGTTAAACTTTTTTGATTGGTTCGTTCTAAATGACATTTGTTTTTTTCTATGAAGTGTAGAATAAAACCTTTTTATTATATAATTTTCAAGATGTACATGGAAGACAAAACATATGGGATAAAATTAGAAGTTGCAATTTAGTTACAAACTAGGTTAGACTTAGAAAGTTTATTTCATACCTTTTAATATTTTAAAAAAAATATAACCAACTAGATAAGTAAATAATTCATTATTTAACCAACTAATTAATTACTAATTAATACATATATTATAATCAATTAAATAATATATCTATTTATAAATTATAAAAGAACTACAATAATTAATATTTCTGAATTAATATTTAAATATATTTAACACCATAACTTATATTTTATATTTTATTAAATTATAGATAAAATTTTATTAATTAAATAATCATTTAAAAATAAATTGATGAATAAATCATAATTAAATAACCACAATATTAGCTCATTTATAATTAAGAAATAAATAACAATTAACTATCAAATTATTTATAAATTATTGATTGATAATTCATATAAAAATAAAAAATCAAATAATTACTAATTAATTAATATTACCTATAAAAACTAAGTATTAACTATTAATTATCAATTAACCAATGAATAAGTAACCTACATTAAGTAGGTAGGTAGGTAACTTAACCTAAGTAAGGCAGGTAAAAATAATTAGATAAATAGGAAACTTAGGTTAGGTAGGCAAACAAATATCATCATAGCACATACAAATCTTACCAATGTAGGTTTTGAAACCTTTGTTATGTGTTCAACAAAAGGCTATTGAATTCAACAACAAATTATTTTTGACAAGATTGGGGGGCCAGGGAGGGTGTCTTTTTTTTTTATTTTATTTTTTCCGCCCTAAACTGCCCAGGACTTATTATGGATTTCAGGAAATGGTGGGAAGGGCCAGGGAGGGGTTTTTTTTTTTTTTCCGCCCTAAACTGCCCAAGACTTATTATGGTTTTTAGGACGTGATTTTCAGGATGTGGGATCTCAATTTTGGAACCTGGATTTCACACAGGGGCTTCACAGTGGCCTTCGACCACGGGCACCCACTAGTCCTATATATTAAAGCTACAGTGGTGGTGTCTGTCTGTTACAGGGTTGTCTATTCTACACAACCCTGTCACAGATTCTATGGCAGAACTGTGTGGGCTAGCGGGGGAGAGAGGGGGGGGGGAGCAGGGGTGGGAGGTGGGAGGTGGGGCGGGCGGGGAAGGGGTGGGGGGGGGGGGCCAGGGAGGGTTTTTTTTTCCGCCCTAAATTGCCCAGGACTTATTATGGATTTCAGGACATGGTGGGAAGGGCCTCCCCCAGGGAGGGTTTTTTTTCTTTCTTTTTTCCACCCTAAACTGCCCAGGACTTATTATGGATTTCAAGACATGGTGGGAAGGGCCAGGGAGGGTTTTTTTTTCTCTTTTTTTTCCGCCCTAAACTGCCCAGGACTTATTATGGTTTTCAGGACGTGATTTTGGGACCTGGATTTCACACAGGGGCTTCACAGTGGCCTTCGGCCACGGGCACCCACTAGTTCTTATAAATTTTCAAATCGACTTAAGATTCAATACTTTTCATGTAACCTATACATTGTGATGTAATATACAATCAAGAATGACATTAAATATGAACCACTTTTTTTCACATTAGAAGGTGAAAAAACATCAATTTAACACTTGTAACCCCCTTTTAAGTTCCTAAGTAAATAAAATATGAATACTTGAGATTGATCCAATATTTTTCATATTAATGAAAATTTATTAATTATTACAATTTACACGGCTTGGGATCATCATTCAAATTATATAAATATAAATTATAAAACTAAAAATTAACATTTTTTTTTCCAAATTATAATATTGTAAAGTATTGCATGTTCAAAAAATGACCAAAAAAACACCGTTCCTTTCGTTGGAGAAAAAGGTGAAATTAAGTTAAAGGATAAACCCCATGTAAGGAGAGGTTTTAAGTACGAATGTTTAAAATATGACAACATTGCATTCATGAACATGACACTAAACCATGATAATATCAAAATATATAACATTCATGAAATATTTGCCATCATTATTTGGGTGTTGCACAAAAAAAATTAAAGGGAAAAACATCATTTTCCTTTCACATGGAAAGAGGGTAATGTGAAACTAAAGAGAATTTGAATATTTATGATTAATGCATCACTCGTCTAAATGATGAAATAATTTTAGCCCAAGCTTCATCTTTAACAATATCTACTAGCACTTGGTAATCTTTGTTTGCAATTGTATCAAGTAAACATTAACAATGTTTCCTCCCCACCTTCTTATGTTGGTTCATTTTGTTTTTTTGTAAGAGGTGCAAGTTGGGCTAAAGGGTTTGTAGTTCATCCCAAGTAGCCTCAAAATGAGAAAACAAGATATTTGTGGGTGTTGGTTTATTCTAACTCAATCACATCTTGTCATGAGCATGAAAAACTATAAGAACAAGAACTAAGCCAATGACATAGTGATGAAAAAAAATCACAAGAAATGCAAGTCTAAGTTTAATCCAAGATTAGAAACATAAAGATGCAAAGTGGGTCAACACTTGTAACTAGGAGCCAAAGGGATTACTTTGGAAAAAAGACTATAAATGTTTTTTCCCCAAAAAAACTTTACTTGCAAATGAATTTTTGAATGATTTTTTTGGTAATTTGTTTATTTAAAATATTTAAATGTTCCTTAATGCATCAAATTTTTTTTGTTAGTCATTATTGAATAAATATGAATTTTAAAAAGTGTGCAGATTCCTTACAAATTCAATGTTTCATTTTGAAAAAATATCAAAATTTTAAGTCATCACCAATTTTTTTTTTTTCACACTCTTTGATTTTATTATACTCTAAGCTAATAATTTTTCTTCATACATCATGTACATTATAACTTAGTTATATGTGGTAATTTGTTTTTTGAAAATTTGAAAATTTAAAACAATTTTGAAACGTCTTTCGAATTTTAAAGTTTTAGAATTTCACATTTTTAAAAGTACGATGGTTTTTTGAGTGTGGTTAATTATGTTTTTTCATTTATATTTCTTTCAATGAATTTATTTTATTATTTGAGTCTTTTTTATAGTCCTTTGTAAAATTGACTCCATTTGACGTGGTGGGTGTACATTTTTGAACATTTAAAATTGGATCAAATGAATTTTTATTCTAAGGTGTTTGACATTCATATGAAGGAAAAAAATTTAATTTTCCATGATTATTGTGGTTCTAAATGGTAATAATTTTTTTTTTGATTTTGACTGATTATGTTTAACATTTGACACCCTTTTTGGCTCCTAATTATGTGTTGTGACCCAAGAAAGAACATGATATATGTTAGAAGATGATTTAAACAAAACTTTATTTTGAAACATATGAAAACAAAAGTTATGACAAGAAAATGTACCCAAAACTAATGTTGAACACACTAAAGATAATGGGAGGTCTTACCCCTATTTATACCCTATTGGGGATTTAATTCAAAAAAAATTCCATAAAGGTTTTCGTGTGTGCATTGACCAAGGAATCTTTTCAAAAATATTTTTAATTAATAATGAATTAAAAGTCAGCTTAATTAATGGTTAATTCAAATTATTCCCCATTAGGGACCTAATTCAAGGGAACTTCCAAATGTGCATTAACGAAGAAACTTTCTAATTAATAGTGAATTAAAAGTCAACTAAAATTTAACTAAGTGTTAATTGAAAGTTAATTGAAAGTTAACTAAAACTTAACTGAAAATTAATTAAAATTTAACTAAAATTTAACTAAAATTTAACTGAAATTTAATTAGGACTTATTTGAGATTTAACTAAAATATAACTAAGAATTAACCGAAAATTAATTAAAAGTTAATTTATAGTGAAAGAAAAATTAACTAATAATTAACAATGATGTAAGCAATGATGCAGGTGATTATGTTGATGCAAACGATGGATGATGTTAGTGTTCGTGACGAATCCTTTATTTCAATTTGTATTAATATTTAACACACCCAGCATTGACTTGCACTAATTATATTTTTACAAGGTCACAATTTAGTTTGGTTGTTGAACTCTCTAATGAACTATTGGTTCAATAATTAATTATGTTCCTCACATAATTGGTTGCATGCCAACCAACTGCATTAGCAACCTTTGATGATTAAAATATCTATAACAATTTTTTTCTAACCTTTCAAGGAGAGGCATCCTTTTTATTTCCCTTTGTCATGTCACATTTTCATGTTTATTTATTCTACATTTATTGTGGTAGATTTAAGGTTTTTATATTTGTTTCCTAGATACCATTGAAATCTTATGAAACACTTTTCATTGAATAGGATAAAATTATCTTGAATTATCAATAGCTTTTTAAAACGTAAGTTATTTTCAGAAAAGGATGTCACAATTCATTTTTTAATGTTTCATCATCTCGCATGACTAGGTTGAAAATTATAATTATGTCTTCAATGAAACTTTTCTATTAAGTAATTGGTTTGTAACACTCATTATTGAATTCTTTTTCACGAGACCATTTAAATGACCATCACATGTGCCAATTGTTATAGTTGACCCCCAATGAAAAACAATCATTTAATAAAAACATAATCCAAAACAAACACCCCAAAATAAAATAAAATAATTATTTATTATTGGATCCTCTAGATTATTCCAAGAGCAACAAAGGAAGCAATCAAATGAGCAAAATCTCTAGATTGAAAAATGATTTGAACCAATGGAATGGACAATATCCCTCAATAGAAGCGAATGAAATGAGTTCATGTGCAAAGTTGGAACCAACACAAAGAAATGGGAGCGACTTTGAAAACAAGAACTTGATGCATATCAAATTTTTATTGCTGTAAAGAAGCCCCCATTCTTTAAATTACATTTGACAAAGTGGCACAAGTAACATGCTAGAAGCACACGTGAATAAATAACTATTACATAATGAACTATTAGTTCACTCAAGATAACTAAAAAAATACAAATTCAAGCCACTAAATCCAACAATCCCATTGACTTGGAAAAAATTAAATCTTCAAACATACACACAAACCCTATTACTATAAACATTGAAAATAAAGGTCTTTTTTGACCATTTCCATTTATTCTCAAAAATTCTCACAAACCTACCAAACCCTTTTACAAATTTACTCATTAGTACACTCAAGATAACTTAGAAAATACATAAAAATTCAGACCACCACCAAATCCATCAATTTCATTGGTCATAACATATTTCTACATAAAAGTTGGAGGTCGAATGCAATTTATTTATTTATTATTTTTTGGGGCTACACACGGGCCTATTCACCACCGTTTGCTTCTAATACTATAACCCCTGCCTGTTTACAATAAATGGACAAGGTTAAATAAATAAATAAATAAATAAATAAAATCCCCAAACATTCAGAGAGAAAATGGAACCCTAAAAGCCCTAAACCTCATGAGCTTCCCTCCCCAAGGCCTGTGCGACATGGACCCGCCGGGTCCTAGACAAAGGAGCTCCCGATTCTGGTCGATGTGCTGCTTCTCGAAACTAGACTTTTACTTCCAGAAAGGAAAAAAAAGGTTTGAAGGCGCGCACATGCTTGCGACGTTGTTGTGGGGGTGCGACGCGATTTCTCTGCGCTTGACTAACGGTTCTCAATACTATGGCTACTCGACATGTGGCTCTGACGAACGTCAGTCATCACGTCAGGACGTCAGGACTCTCTGGGGAGTAGTAGTAGTAGTAGGCTAAGTTAGCGGCTGGATAGGAGCTTGCAGTACGCTCGGGAAGCACCTGTCGAAAGCTGACTACTGACTCCCCAGGCAACAGCAGCAGCAGCAGCAGCAGCAAAAGTGAGTAAGTAAGTACTAAGTACCCATCGCGAGCGTCTTCAAAGCTTGGCGGTGCCTACTCTCAAACCCACATGCCCCGAAGGCTCCAGCGCAGTGCCGGGTTCTTTCAAGTGTTTTGTGCATGTCTCTCTCTTTAGAGATGAGGCCGCTCCACGTGCCCTCCGGTTATCACCACCGGTATATAAACATCTACCCGGCGGGTGAAACATAACCGAAACCCCGTTTTTTTCTTTTTGTGTGTGTGTATAGAACCTTCGTTCTCTCAGTTTTTCTTTTGGAAAAAAATAAAATAAAAAATAAAAATAAAATCAAAAAATCAAAAAATCAAAATCCCGTGTTCCAAAGCACTGGGTTCATTGAGTTGATGTTCCTGAACTAACCGGAACCGGTGGTTGTCTGGGTTTGAAGTTTCTCCAGTAATTGGAACCGGCGGTTCTTTTATTTCTCAAGCAAACTGGAACACATGGCTCTTTGATTTTTGATCCTTCCGAAAAGCTACACCGGCGGTTCTTTGATTTCTCAGGAGAGCTTAAACAGATGGTTCTTTGATTTCGATCTCTCAGAGAAAAGCTCAAACTGACGGTTCTTAGTTTGAGGGTTCTTTGGTTCCGAAAACTTTAAGGAAAAAGAACCGCCGGTTATTTTTAACAAACCCAAATAACTGCACAACACTGGTATTTTTCTACAGTATTTTTGTGGTGCAGCCACGCTGGTGATCATCCCCACAAGAGGAATTAGCCAAATTTGGCGAAAGGTCAGATAGGAAAGTAGAAAAGATTTAAAGAATTGTACTATATTTTGGCGACTTGCTATTTTCCTATTGACTAAATATGGTGATTTTAGGGGGGGGGGGGGGGGGGGGAGAAAAAATCTCAAAATCTAATGACTAGAACCAAGCTGATGATTAATGATACCTCTTTAAAACCAAAGGGCATTTTAGGCTATAAATTTTTTTATAATTTTTTGAGAGGGTTTAGGGTTTAGGGTTTAGGGTTCTACCAAATAATGGCCAAGTTTCTACAGCCCGAAAAAATTACTAGTGTTTGTACTGATATTATGTCCTTTCTCACGTACCAGTTGGGTACTACTATTGAGTACTTACTTACATACCAGGCTGGTCCTGGTATTGGATCAACACTAAAGATCATCTCCTGCAGAAAATTGATGAAGAAAAATCGACCACATGCTGGTTTGGCTCAGGAAATTGGTTTTGGCTCAGCATATTTGTGCAGCTTGCCGTGGCTGGTGAAAGGCGCTGTGCACCTGCAACAAAAAAAAGTGTAATAAATTTGATCTAACTGGTGCTCAGTGTTTCTGATTGGCCCATCATAACGATGATTGGTCCAGGTGGTTTGCTATTACTAGTCCCCCTATTAAATTCCATCAAAGTCTAGTGTTGAAATCTATCTATGAAGCAAGGTTGTTTGTTTGTTTTTTTTACTGATGAGATCCACCGAACTGGGATGCTTAAGATCGCATTCTTGGTCTCTTTGGAAAGCTCTCGAGGAGAAAAGGGGTGCATGGGCTTGGTTCCATGGTGTTTGGACTTGTGGTGCAAAAGTTCGTAAATATGGAATGTTTTCTTCATTGAAAATTAAATGAAATCATAGCTGAAAATTTCAGAGGAATTGGAACGTGTTGTTGTTGTTGGAAAGACATTGATGAGCAGCGGATACTTAATGGAATTTATTTGGTAAGATTTGGATTCAGAATATGGGAGATGTTGATTTGAAAATGAATTCTGCCCCTGAAAATTTATTTTGAGCATGATTTAATGGAATTTATTTGGTAAGACTTGGATTCAGAATATGGGAGATATTGATTTAAAAATGAATTCTGCCCCTGAACATTCAAATAAATTCCCAAAAAAACCAGGTTTTGGAAGGAAAAATCAGTTGAGAAAACGTGGTAACACTTGAAGGCTTACCATTCAAATACATATATTGCAAAACAATGTTCACATGTTAAGTTTCCTTATTTTGTAATGAGTTCACACTTGGGCCATGGGCACAGGTCACATTAGTAATAATGAATACTAGTGTGATCTCGGTGCATAATGCACCCCGTCGATTCCCCCTACCCGGTCTTTTGCATTTCTCACTCCAGTTCTAAATGGTGACGAACTCTTTTGGGAATAGAAATTTCATGCAGCCATTGGAAGGCTCAAGAGTGCACTCAAGGTGTCTTGCTTTTATTCCTTTTAAATTTTGGGAGGAAGGTGGGGGGAGGGTTTCTTTTCATTTTTCTTTGGTTCCCAATGTGTTCCCCAACATAATATTACAATGTGTTTTTTCTCACTTCCACCTATTAAGACTCTTAGAACCCCACTCTCACCCCCTCCTCCCCTCCATGAAAAAAATAAAAATCATGACTCTTCTAAACCTTTAGCCCATGCATCCTTCGGGAAAAAAAAAAACGCACCCAAATCTTTTCACCCACCCTCCAAATCCCAAAAATACCTACCCCAACACCCTACCGTCCCCGATCTAAAAGTTGATATCTTCAACTTCTTAGACTGTCCACCTGTTGAAGTCAGTTTTGGACTGTCCACCCTATTTTGGGGGGTTGTAGAATCGGCCTCGCAGAGACTATTAACGAGTCGAAATGGACAGGTTCAGACAAACGCACGCACAGACAGAAACTATGATGGTCGTTCACTGCTTCACTGGCCTCTTCTTCACCCACCCCCCAAAACCCCGTCACAAACTTACTGAATTAATATATAATGAATATTGAGAATCAGCAGGATGACATATTATTATTAGAGAGAGAGTTAAAAATACAATATATATATATATATGTTTTACAAACTCAGTATTAATTAAGCCTGGCCAGTGGCTACATGCTGTAACAGGCCAAAAAAATTATAGCCAAAATTCTAGAATAGATTCCAGTAGTTAGTCAATAATATAAAATGATGCTTAAATACTGTAAAAAATTCACTTGTCATTTATAGCCAAATTTGGCTTAATTTTTGTGTGGATGATGGCGACCTCAGCTCCATCAGAAAATTTGAAAGGCCCCAAAAAAAAAAAACATGTTTCCTTCTAGTTGGCGGTTCTTTGCCAGCCCCTGATATAATTGGAACCGGCGATTCTCTGAATCCGATGGTCCGTCGCAACCCTGAAGCGACGGTGCTTTGACCCCCCGAAATCCTCATGGATCGGAACCGCCGGTTATGAGGAAAGCAGAAATAACCGCACACGGCTTCTGTAAACCCGGCGTTTAAAGAAAGACAGTTGCAACAAAGGAAAGACAGGCGAGGGCAGAGAAAGAAGAGATCATAGGTAAAAGATGAGGAGGAAGCCGCGGCACAAGAGCGCAAAGGATGGGAGGAAGGTAGGGTACGGCAGCGGCGGCTATGGCGATGGGGATTCTCTCTCTCACGTCGCTTCTTTCAAAAAATCCTTCGCTCGCGCTGCCGCTTCCTAACCTTCACCAAATACCCCCTTCACTCTCAGAATCTTCAAATGCTTTAATTTAGAGCGCACCCATCTTGCGCTTTTTTTTCGTTTTCATTTGACACATAGATAGCTAGTCTCGTGAGGGAGGCAGGTTCTTGTCGGCGGATGTGATGTGGGGAGGGTCCAATCCGCTAATGTCTGAATCGTTATGAGATTTAGCACTAAGACTCAAGTCAACTGGATTGTGGAATGCTTATTTGAATAATGCAGTATTGGAAGTTGTTGTGAGTTTTGTTGTTGTTGCTGCAGTTCTTGTTCCTTTTCCTTTTTTTCGTTTCTCATCATATTCTCCTCCTTAATTTTGATTTTGGGTTTTTCTGTCTGTTTTGTGCTTCAGGCTCTTTTTCTCATATTGAACGTCTTTTTTTGTTTTTTGGTTGGTCCCCTGTTTGTTCATGCTTCTCTGTTGTGGGTGGTTGGCTTTTGTATAACAATAGCTGTCAATACATTCAAGACAGGCCAATCTCCCTTGAGGAGTGAATGTATGTAGTGGATGCTGCTGCCAAGAATTTGGAACTACCCACAAAACTCTTCTCAATAAGTTGCATTGATGTCATTCCACATGCTCGTCACCACCTAGTAGATTTTTAGCTTCAGATTCCTTGTCATTTGGGTTTCCTTAGATTTATCTTTGGCATAATGTCTTGACATCCTTGTTTTCTAGGGTTTGGTCTTTGATAATGTTTGTCAGACCCTCCTTCCAGACACTCCTCTTGTCTTTAGCTTGTTCAGAACTACAGCACAAAGAAGCTCCTCAAACCCGTTGAAGAGATCTGGTAGAAAATCCGTCCCTGATTTTTTTCCAGGCATAAGTAAATCAATCTAGTTAGTGGATGGAATGAAGAAAGTAATGCAAGTGCCTTTCTGGTTGGCAACGATGGAGAGAAAATGGCTTTTGCCTTTAGTGGCAAGCACTCTCATCTCCATAGCTTTGTTACTTGCTGCAACTGTAAGCCTGGGGGCTTCGTCATCGTCACATGGTGGTGCGAAAAGCTCTGTATTCCAATTTCTGCCTCTGCGGGAGGAGGAAGAACATGTGCAATTCATTGAAGAAGTATCAGAACAAGAGCTACTGGTGGAAAATTTGCCACCACCCCCAAGGTTTGCATACTTGATCTCTGGTACCAAAGGTGATGGTGCCCGCATGCAAAGAGTGGTACAAGCTCTTTATCACCCGCGGAACTACTACCTTCTTCATCTCGATCTTGAGGCTCCAACACAGGAGAGGATCGAACTTGCACGGTATGTGCAGAGTCAACCTGCTTTCACAGAAGCCCAGAATGTGTACGTGGTGGGAAAGGCCAATTTGGTTACATATCGTGGTCCGACCATGATTGCAGCAACCCTTCATGGAGCTGCCATTTTGCTCCGGCAAAGTGAAAACTGGGATTGGTTTATCAATTTAAGTGCATCTGATTATCCACTCATTACTCAAGATGGTATGACTTGCTGCACTTCTCTCCTACTCCCTTCTGTCCTTTTTTCTCATCAAGCTTCTGGCCCTCTTATTAGGACCTTCCAATCTTTGGGTCGTGCACCATACTCACATCACAGAAAATTATGTAATTATTTGAGACCTTTGAGCAGAAGGGTTGTAGGGGTTTAGGGTTACACACATCTCAGTGTCTAACATACTTGTTCCTTGAATGAATAGATCTTCTTCATGTTTTCTCCTATTTGCCAAAGGACCTCAACTTCATCGAGCACACAAGCGACATTGGCTGGAAAGAGTAAGCCTGGATGATGCACTTTTCCCTGATGATTTCAATCTCAATCCTTTGAAGATTTTGTGGTGTCCAAACCTGGGGTGGTTTTGACTTTCCTTTCCTTTACCATTCAAATGGAAATAGTCTTCCTGTAGAGTAGCCATCTGTTTTCTGTGTCTGGAGTTGGCATGTTTGTTTTTGGTTTTGATTGAACTGACACAATGGGTGCCCTCAAAGTTTTGTTTTGGAGGTTTCTCTGCAGCCTCATATGTATGTTTGGGGCATCTTTAGCTTATGAACTCATGAGCTTGACTTTTCATCGTTATCTCATTCCAACATATCTAGCAGTAGCTCTGACAAAAGAAAAATTCATCTCTCCCCACCGAATTAGACTTACTGATAGTGTTTTTCGTTGTGGATTTGGAAGATTTCAACGAGCAAAACCTATCATAATTGACCCTGGTTTGTATATGGACAAGAAGACTGACATATTCTGGGCAACTCAGAGACGAGCAGTACCCACTTCTTTCCGGCTGTTTACAGGTATCTTTCTCCTCTCCAAACTTGCAAGTATATTGAAATTCTAGTTTTATCCATGATAAGATGAGAGGGTCCATACAGGAGAAAAATCCCAGGAGATGGGTAGCTACTGTTATGAACACTTCCTGTGAGAGTGCCTTGAGATCCATACACCGGATTGCAAAACTTTTGAATAAGCCTGTTTTGGGCATGTGTCTAAAGCAGACAGTCTACATCCAAGTAATCACCAGTGGTTATTCGGAGATTAATGGAAGCTAGTGATCATCATCATCATCCATTCATGATGACGATATTGGATGCTTTGTAATTGACATTCACATTGCTGTGATGTGTACCCAATTATGTTGGATTTGGTTTGCCAGAAAATTTGTTACCTTGCCAAGTGTTAGTTATCATGCAGTTTTCTTTACAATCTCATAGATATATGTCTTGGGTCCCTGAGTAAGAGTGAGCTGGTTGACACGTTTACTACACTTGTAGCCTGATATTGAATAGGTGCAGTTTTTTTTTCCCTGTTTATTGAGTTTGAAATGCCTTTAGATCTGTCTATTTCGTCAAGTTTCTCATTTGTGACATCAGGTGAAAACAGCTTGCAACTGTTATCTCAAAACAGAATTTGTAAACCCATTCAGCTTATAATGTGGGATTGGTTGCAGGTTCAGCATGGGTAGCATTAACCCGGTCATTTATGGAGTACTGCATACACGGTTATGACAATTTACCTCGCACAATGCTTATGTATTATACAAACTTTGTGTCGTCACCAGAAGGTTACTTTCACACAGTGCTTTGCAACAGCCAAGAGTTTCGTAACACGACAGTAAATCACGACCTGCACTACATTGCTTGGGACACACCACCAAAACAGCACCCACTGTCTCTCACAGTGGATGACCTCCAAAACATGACTGCAAGTGGTGCTGCATTTGCCAGGAAGTTTGATAATGAGGATCCTGTACTTGATAAAATTGATGAAACCCTTCTTCAGCGGCCAAAAGGAAAATTCACACCTGGTGGTTGGTGTATTGGGACCGACCCTCATATAGATCCTTGTTCAGTGAGAGGTGAATCTAGTGTCCTCCGACCAGGGCCTGGAGCTCGAAGGTTTGAAGATCTCATTGTCCGTCTCTTATCCCCATCAACATTTCGGTCAGAGCAGTGTGTTAGTCCACAGAAGTAGAAATTCCAGTTGTTCTCTTTTCACTTATGCCGAAGGGGTGTGGGAGTGTCGAGAGGTTCAGGTGCAGGGTAGTGAAGCCTCCTTCCAATGCAGTTCTCAACCTTCACCCAGCTTAGAAACTCCCTGTAGTCCATTGCAGGTCAGAGGAATTTGAGAATGGATCATGCCTTTGGCCTCTTACTTCCTCCTTTTCCCATCCCTTAACACTGTTTACATGAGCTCCTTTTTGCACGAAACTTTGTTCTCAGGCAGCTGAGTTTCTCTTCTAGACAGGTAGGAATTACTATATTATTTGTACAAACATGTGCTTAAATTTCCCGTGTGGATGACGAAGATCTTTAGAACATGATATCTGTATTCTTGATACTGGATACGCTGGAACACGAGTTTCAGTTGATCCTTGCCGGGCAAACATAGAAGACAGGGGGGAGTACTAAGTTACTGGCCAAAGCTGCCTACTTTCACAATCGAGCAGGATTTTGGTGGCCTTTATACTCATATACTGCTACTCCATTGAAAAGAAAATACTGTTTGCCCGGAGCTGAGGACACTGATATTCCAATGAGATGAGGTATGATGTGACGGAAGAGATTACAGTAATAAATATAGACCCAACTTGTATTTTTCTTGGGTAGAGCTTTTTGTGGTGTTTTGTTTAGATAGAAAGTTTGCTAGCTGAACATTGTTGCCATTCGTGTAGTGAGGTATATCAAGGAATGTGAAGTGACTTTGTGTTTGCTCTCAAACTATTTTCTGTATTGGTCAGCAGAAGGGTGTCTGTCATGGGTTTGAGCGGGTTGTGGATGGGTAGTGATGAAGCTTGACCTAGTTGAAAGGCAATAGGAAAAAATGCTGGGATGATGTGCAGTCTGCTGGGGATCTAGCTTGTTTTGTGAGAGCCTCCTACAACAAGGGGAATCCTGAAGTGAATTTAGTATGTTTTTCCTCGGTTTTTGCACAACTTCACAACGGGGGATCATCTTCAATTGGGATACGAAACAGACCAACAATTGAGCTGTGAGTCATCAGTTGAGGTATCTTAGAACCAGCAGGTGATCTTGCATCTTACAATTTTTGTAGTACCTGATAGAGAACTTTCTATTGAAGCTTTTACATTGAACACTGTATCTCCATTGTGTACCAGATGGACACCTTCCCATGAAACCTGAACACTAAGATGGTGGAAAAGCCTTCTTTGCCTTGTGAATTGGTCACATTCATTATGGGATAATATTCTACTTTTTCAAATAAATTCATTGCTTTAAACCTGCCAGGATTTTTTATTAACTGATGTGTAAAGTAAAATAATGCTATGTTAATTTTGAAATTGCACTTTTAAGAGATTATGACTGAGAGGAAGATAGTATCTATCCCTAAATTGCTATTTGAAGTAAATTGCCACATGCAGTGAAGGTGTTCTAAGGTAGAATAAATTAATTATTAAGTCTTCAAATTTTTTGAGCATCATCATATCTACTGCAACTACACCCAGAAAGGATCAACACCTTCAGGTTTTTTTCCAGTATCAAGTTACATGTCAGTTAGCCTAGACCCAAAGGGGAGGAGTTGGAAAAATGGGTGGAGATGTTCTTAAGCAGTCTGTTAGTTTTGTCAATCTTCAATCACCTTCATAGACACTGAAAGAATTGGCTGTGATGAATTTTGCACAGTACAAATTCAAAATGCACACCAGGAAATGGGGTTCTGCTACAAGAAGAGGATGCAAACAGAAAAGGAGAGGGGGAAGGGTGGGAGGGCAGAATTGTGGAAACATTTTCTATTGCACTGAAAGAAAAACTCAAGCCAGAATGTTGGCTCCCACTCAAGATGGTACACAGAAATGCTTCAGGAACATCAATCTCTAGCAATTATGTTGCAACCCCAATGAGATGCTAGAGATGGTTCCATTAAAGATCTCCTGTAGAACTGAAGGTTGCAGCTACAAAAATTCACTGTTGATATTCTACTCTTCCACAAATTGGAAGGAAGCTATTGAACACTAGGGGCTTAATAATGATCTCTGACTAAGACTATGCTAAAGCTTGCCCAGTTCCTCATTCCAACTGAACCTGGTCCAGATCATTGATAATCTCATCAAACTGTCACAATCCATGTGGAATTAAGTCAGAAACATGCAACTAACCAGGGAGAGACTAATAATAAATATCAAAACAATGCAGAAGGGACACATGCCTGAAGACAACAATCTTTACAGTCTCAACCACACAGTGACGACTTTCCCTCACCATGGACTCAGGCCTCTAGCTTTGCTTGTATATCAGCTGGTTCACTCATTGACCTCCAGTATAACACCGGATTAACTATCAAAATTCAATATGATCAAGCTAGTGGGGGAGGACAGCAAGCATTTTGAGTGAACTATGTGCATGATGGAATCTACTTGAAACATTACTTGCACCTGAATCACCACCAACCTGCAGATTTGTGTCCCGTACCAAGAGCTTGTAATCTGTTTGCTACAATCAAAAGCATCACAGGAGACAGAAGATACATGCCTTTGAGATGTGCTGGATGAAGTAATCACCAAAGTGCTTTGTGACTTTTGTATCAGCAATATGAACCATATCCTGCACTTGGAAATGCATCCTGTTAGTTACACAGTAAAGACTAAAAGTGCAAGGAATCATTTCAGAGCCTGATCAGTGGAAAGATGAATTGCTCACATCAGCAACATAGAAGTCCACATCGGCATTAGAAAGAACACTGCCATCATCATTGATCACATGTGTCTTATGCTTGTACATGAGCAATGCAACCCTGCACAAGAACATTAGAGAACATCAACTGCCAGCAATCAAAATCAGCAGACACTCCATACAAATGCAAAGACCCACCAAAGTACCTTTTACCCACCTGGGTCTTTACCATGTTTGTGAGGCATGTAGTAGGTGAGCACAACACAACATGATGACTGAAGCACTACTTTAGTATAATTTCCATGTGATAAATTTCTTTCAAGTGTAGAGGTTAAGATCAGGCATACCGCAGAGTTGGCTCATTCACATCCATAAATGAAGCCAGCTTGGAAATTGAGATGGTGGTGTAAAGCTTCAAGAAACTCCGAATGCCAGAAAGAAGCTGCTGTTGTCGCACTTCTGATAAGAATAGCTTCAACTGAAGCCTGTAAGCATCCTGCACAGCTCCAATATGATGCCTGTAGTCAGACCAGGATAGTCTATTGAAAAGAGGGCAAAGATAGATGCGATTTCCTGGTTCTGCAAGAGAACAAGAACTGAAAAAATTAGTCACAGCAAAAAAACATTAACGAACTGTTTGGTTGAGCCACCTGTAGACAATAGAGCAAGCTGGGAAGGGTAAAATAAGGTCAAGAGGAAAACATTTCAATAGTAGATAACGCCTGCAGAAACCTAAGATGTGATGAAAAAAATGGTGGTTTGCCACATAGTTTGCAGGTACCACATACCTGATTGAAGTTGACAAGGGGTTCATTGTAGTTGGGCAGGGATGGGGTGACAAACTTGGGGCAGGAAAAGGAAAATAGTTCATCAAAATTTGCTTCTTCACTGCGTTGCATGCGCAGCATCTTCTCACCATACTTCTCCCGCAAAAGATTGTTGACATTCTCCTCAACCAATTTTGGATGAGGGCAGAGGGAGAGGCAGATGGCAAGAAGAGCATACATCTGCTCATTCTTCTTCAAAATTTGATCATACTGTGATGACCGTTGGTGATACTGCTTGGTCTTGAAAATATATAGAAGGACTTGGTTGAAGGATTTGATTGCATTCAAATACCTGAACGCAATCTACAGCATGTGAGAACAAAGAAAAATCCCCTCAAAGGAGACGGCAGGTCTGAAAGGGTTGTTGAATCCACAGACCTATCAATATATACAATCACACAGTTCAACAAGGCATTGAGTAAAACTGCAGATGAAGGAGAATACCTTCGCAACATGAGATTAGCAAATCCATAGTAGTAGATTGTGGTAATCTGGCAGCCAATAACAGTATTGAAAACTCCAGGCTGATTGATATCAATGGGTGAAAGGGCACGGAGGCCACTTTGGTAATCTCCCAACAAGCAGTGGACACGGAGCAAACCCACAATGCTGAAGTAACCCAGTACTTTGAGCACATTTGTTCCACCATGATAATCATATCCATCAGTGGCTGTAAAAGTAACATTGCCATCCTTTTCCTCATCCAAAATCTGAAGGATCATTGATTTCTCGATCAAGGCTTGGAGGTAGTTCATCACTCCAATAACATTCCAGACCTGCACAAAAACACACAGAGATTGGTCACTAGTCAAGGTTAGTGATGTACAATTTTCTAATCTATATCACCTGAGTACAAAACATGCAGACAGTGAACAAGAGGTTGTCCAGATGATACCTCATCAACCTGCTTCAGCAAGGCCAGCTCATGGTCTGTCCTTTGCTTCAATTTTGCCCGATACTGGCAGAAGGACTGGAACTGGTAGATAAATTCATCCACCATATCCCACAACCACTGATTTGGCAGCTGCATATTCACGTTTCCATGCAGAATGACCTGGAAAAGGTTGCAATAATTGTCCCAAGAATCACATCGCTGCTCAAGTGTGGGCTGTAGGCGAGCATACAGATGCCGGAACCACATTTCCTTATAAAGCAGGCAAAACACATGGTCATTCTCAACATAGGGGGCAATCATCTCCACCGCAGGCCAGTAGCTCTGCTTGAACAACCTCTCGCTCAGTTTCTGAAAACTGCCTTCATACATCTGATGTATTTCATAGACATTCTTCTGCCGAATGTGTCGGTAAAGATAGACAACAAATGACTTCACCACATCAGGCACATAATTCGTACTGTCAAAACCTGGTTCTGGGGGTTGCAAGTCCCTAAAACCATCTCTGAATTCTGGCCGATCATCATAAGAATCATCATAGCCACCTCCATAGTCACGCCCCCCATATCCTGCATCATATGCCATAACTGCCACAGTACTCCACAGACAAAATGTCAGGTCTAAAATTCTTCCACGAACCAGATCCGACCAGAATTTGCTGTAGCATCAAAGGATTCACTCTAAAGCTGAAATAACAAGCAATGTGACAATGTGACAATGTGACAATTTGTTACAAACTCGAAGCCAGCTCATATGTGAAATATAAGAAGCGCCTAACCCTAAAACCCCTTTGCCATCGCAACAGAGCAGGAAAAAAAAGAAAAAAATTTACGAGCAACTGTGGCAGATAAATATGCAAATTTTTTTTGCTATCTTGAGATAGCAAATTTTTTTGCGAGTCCCCAAAAGAAGGAGAAGAGTCGGGTATACAAATTTCTTTCGACAACAACGGAGACACAAAATGCCTGGAGAGAAACTGCAGGAGGCATGCCTAACTTCCGAGAAAAGATCCGGGAGAACATATAAGAAAAGGCAAAAGGAATAATAATAATTATCTAAGAAAGGGCTAAAAGGGTAGACAATGGCAAGCTTTTTCTGACCAGCGGCGGATGCGATGGCGTGTGTAGCGAAGAATCAAGCCCCCTCCCGCAGCAAGCATCATCAAAAGCCCATCGCAGCGATGAGCATGTAGAGAAATGAAACCCTAACTCTAAAACTCTCCTCGTCAAAATCCTGCAGTGAGGATGCTGCCCTATTATAGGGCTTGTCTTCAGGAGCCAATCTCTATATATACTAGTGGGTACCCGTGACCTTCGGACACTGTGAAGTCCCCCGGTTTCTTTTAAACCAAGACATAGACACACAAAGACCGGACCCCATTCTTGGGAGATGCGCCGATAGCCTCCGGGGCCCGGTCTGGTCCGGTCTATAGGGCAGGGTGGTAGGTACCTAGGATGATCCCATGGATTCAGTAGGCTCTGCGACCCAATCACGGGTCAGTAGACCGGGTGGATGAGACTTGGGAATGGACCGAGTGGATGAGACTGGGGAGTGGACCGGGTGGATGAGACCGGGTGGATGAAACCCGGTGTCGGAGCACGACGGTGGAGCTCCAGGCGCTGCGGCTGCGGCAGCTGTGCATCCCTGCCTTTGTTGCGTCTTCTCATGTTTAGGTCAGATTAGCAGATTCATCCGAATCCCGTTTTTGTCGGGCCCGGCCCGGTCGGCCGAACTTGCACCCGAGCTTCGTCACGGACGGACGGACGGACAAACGTAGTGGGTACCCGTGACCTTCAGACACTATAAAGTCCCCCGATTTCTTTAAACCAAGAGAGACACACGCAAAGGCGCAAAGAAAGTTTTATTTATTTATTTTTTATTTATTGTTTTTGAAAAGTCCCCCATGAAAACATTGACATGAGGTTTAAACTCTCCTCCAGCTTTTAGACTTCAGAAGGAACATTGGGCCTTCAATAAACGTTAGTACTGGTAGCTACCCTGCAACACTTGAAAACTAAGACGTGCTAAGACATGGTAGATTGCATTAGTAAAGGCACTGTGTCAAGGGTAAAACCCAACTTTGATCATTAGTCAGAAGCAAATGCTTCAAGAATCATTGTAACCTGGAGGAGCTGAAGATCATAGGAGAGTTGTAATAGTAGTAACGGTCATTGATCATCCTCACCAGCCTTGACCAAGATCCCTTGAGCTGCACCTTCTCTATTTTTTCCATCATGGATCAAAACATCCGCGTACTTCTAGCGTCTAGGTTTCATGGATCGCTAGAGAAACCCGCTTGATAGCTGGTGTGAAAGTGCTCAATCATGAAGAAAGAAGCTGGCAGGATATATTATAGCCTGGGACACGTCTGTAATGTATCTGAAGATCCGTGGCATCCTGATCTCGAACTCATCGGTCAATACTACATATTAGGATTCAAGTGTTCGTTGATGTCTGTATGTTATTGGAGATTTAGCTGCTAGACTCCTCATGAGATCAGGTGCTTCTTCTAATTTCGATACCAACTTCGTCACATATGAGATTCATTGCCTTTGATGGGGACTCATCAGGTTCTAAGCAAACTCGAACTCCATGAGTACAGTCGCGGTGGCCTGTAGTAGCATGCATACTTTGAGACCGGCATGCTATGAAAACTTAGTGATCTAGGACTTGAGTGCACATGAGGAATATACTATATTGAGTTGAGGCTACTGCACCTGTGCCCATGTGCAAGTCTGGGAGTGCCGGGCCGGGCCCGGTCGACCGGATTTGCACCCGAGCTTTAGGACTTGAGTGCACATGAGGAATGTACTATATTGAGCTAAGGCTGCTGCACCTGTGCCCATGTGCAAGTCCGGTCTATAGGGTAGGGTGGTAGGTACCTAGGATGATCCCATGGATTCAGTAGGCTTTGCGACCCAAGCACGGGTCAGTAGACCAGGTGGATGAGACTGGGGAGTGGACCGGGTGAATGAGACCGGGTGGATGAAACCCGGTGTTGGAGCACGACGGTGGAGCTCCAGGAGCTGTGGCTGCGGCAGCCGTGCATCCTTGCCTTTATTGCGTCTTCTCATATTTAGGTTAGATTAGCAGATTCATTTGAATCCCGTTTTTGCCGGGCCTGGCTTGGTCAGCCGAACTTGCATCCGAGCTCCGTCATGGACGAACGGACGTAGTGAATTTATATATAAGATATATATACTAGTGGGTGCTCGTGACCTTCGGCCATTATGAAGTCCCCCGGTTCATGTTTTAGTTTTTTTTAGAAACTTTTAACTTTTTGATGCAGAGTATTTGTGACAGTGTACCTGGATATGACATTGGAAGAAAATAAAGAAGCAACGTCAAAGCTCTCCTTGCCCAAGAATGTCCATGCATCTCCTTTCTCAGGTCATGGTTGGGTGATTGTGATATTGATGTGGGCAATATTGGCTATACTTTTCAATGGTTTTGAGAATTGGAGCAAATATTCAAATATTCATCTCGGTGAGAGACTCGCTCAATAGTCTCCCCCGGAGAGATCTCATCAGGAATCCGCACAGCAGCAGCGAGGAGGAGGAGGAGATCGAAATTCCCAAATCCTGATCACGGCCAGAAATCCGTTATTCTCAGCGTAATTGAAAATGTCTGGCCGCCCTGCCCTGCCCTGCCCTGCAAGATAGACAGACGGACGGGCACCACCATTCTTGCCCTACCCTTGCCTTGTAAGACAGACAGACGGACGGACAGACACCACCACTGTGTAACTGAAAATGTCTAGCCGCCCTGCCTTGCCTTGCCCTGCCCTGCCTTGCAAGACAGACGGACGGACGGACACCACCACTCTTGCCTTGCCCTGCCCTGCCCTGCAAGACAGACAGACAGACGGACGGACACCACCACTCTTGCCTTGCCCTGCCCTGCCCTGCAAGACAGACAGACAGACGGACGGACACCACCACTCTTGCCCTGCCCTTGCCCTATAAGACAGACGGACGGACGGACAGACACCACCACTGCGTAACTGAAAATGTCTGGCCGCCCTGCCCTGCCCTGCCTTGCCCTGCCCTGCAAGACAGATAGACGGACGGACGGAC
Organism: Sphagnum tenellum; assembly: GCA_963921925.1. Taxonomy (NCBI): domain Eukaryota; kingdom Viridiplantae; phylum Streptophyta; class Sphagnopsida; order Sphagnales; family Sphagnaceae; genus Sphagnum; species Sphagnum tenellum. The sequence goes on from OY998149.1 coordinate 6,475,548, forward strand.
GGACGGACGGACAGACACCACCACTCCTTCCCTGCCCTGCCCTGCCCCTGCCCTGCAACACAGACAGACGGACGGACAGACACCACCACTGTTGCTTTAATATATAAGATATATATATTTTGGATATAAATAATATATAATATATCAACCAACCATTGGTGGGGACTAGAGAGAAAAAGGAAAAAATATATTTAAAAAAATTTCCTCCCTTTGAAATTTCTAGTTGAACATTTTAAATCATTTGTGATTTAACCAAACATGGTATAATGAGAAGAAATTTCAAACTTGATGGATGTTCTTAATTGCAAATTTTTTCTTCCATTGCCTTTTTAGCTAAACCACATTCTTTGGTTTGTGAGCTTGTTTATGCCTTCAACAAGCTTAACATTGCAACACAACATTTACATGAACATTTTATTCACCAATTCTTTTCATTCCACTTTGTCATTTTCTAGCATGTTTATTCTATTCATGTATGTAATCAAATGTCTTCTATCTAGGATGATAATGATGATAAAAGTATTGCAACCCATCTAGAAGTAACTGAAAATTAAGTTAATATTATTTTTAAATTAACATATATACCACTCAATGATAGATTTTCATGTTGGATGAGATCCCAATATTCAACTCCTTAAAAAATTTAATTGTTTTGAATTTACTTAGGCATTTCAATCATCACGTGTATGAAAAAATGATTGCATTCATGGTTGCAACTAATTCTCAAATTTCCCTTTGTATCAAAGGTTGTAGATCCAAACTATCATGTCTATAACCCATATGTTGGGACTCATGGAAACTCCACAATTTAAAAGTCATTCATGTTCCACCAAATGGATTTCACAACTTGGAATAACAAGTTGATTTGTTCAACAATAAATAATTCCAATAACTTTTTTATTTTGACATTAGCTTATTCAAGTTAACAATTTTCAGGTGGCATTGAACAAAGTCAATTTTCCAAACTAAGGATTGTTTATTACTTTTAATAGGTTTCTTAGAATTATCAAGTCACTTTCTCTTGTGTATGGACTTGCCCTACAACATGTAGGATTGAAATGGAAATAATCTATACCACTAGTGGGTACCCATGACCTTCGGACACTGTGAAGTCCCTGTGTTTCTTTAAACTATATTTAATTTGAAGAAGCATTCTATTTTAAACAGCTCCACGTCACGAATGTAGTTTCTCATGCTAACTCTAACCCTAATCATAGCATCATGGGCATACTTACATGCAACAATTTTTTTTTTGGGGGCTAAATTTAGCCAAATGCCAATTTATTTCGCCATCTCTTTATTAACCAAATTTTTAATGTAAGAAAAATATATTAAAAAGAAAACCTCAACCTTTACAAAATTCAATGTACTTTGGTAAATTTTTATATAATATACCACTAAGAGGCATGGTGGAAGCCATGTTCCAAAAACATGTTGGGAGCCTCCATTGGTAAGATTCACATCACTAATCCACTGATGGAACAAAATAAATACTTAGTAACATGGAATCCTCCTTTAGCAATAGTTTGATTGCTTCAAACACCTAGAAATTAAAGATTGAAAAATACATTGAAAAACATGGTATAAGTAATTTATGGACTATTACACATTACCAATACAACATTTGTTCATGGAGCAAGACTTTCAAATGCTTTAATCTTGCAGCTAAACTTGAACCCATTTTTAAATGCACCAGCAATTTGGATGGGAAAAAAAATTATTTGAAAACCGTTGTCACAAATGATGTCTTATAAGGAAATCAACATAAGTCATTATTATAATTAATTGGGTAAAATTCATCCATGTTGGATGAAATTCCTTCCCCACCATCCATTATTGCTCCATATGATTAGATAGTATAAAGAGTGATCAAGAATGTTGTTTGGTTGGTGGGCAATAAGGAAAATTTAATCCTCAAATTAAGTGGAGTAAAACAAGTATAAATAAAAATAGTCGCTTCCATTTTTTCAATTTGGTTAACATTAGTTTCAAAGATGATTTTACATTACAACCTAGTTCATTTTGTTTCATATTTTAAATTTCATCATGTCATGAATAAATTATACCCCCAAGGGGGACACTTAACGTAAAGCTTGGGATCTACATGCGTCAAATGACCATTTTTAAGGGGGCTGGGCGGGGGTATTAGATAATTGTCCAACCTATTTTTATCACCCTATTATTATTTAATTTTCTAATATATACAAATTAACATCAGCTTATATTATTTATTATCCATTATTCCATGTTATACATACCTTATATTATGACTAAATTGACTATTTGAATAAAGTGTACCCTATTTTAAAACTAATTAACTTATATTTTTAGCCAACAACCAATATATTGCACACTATATTTTTATTCACATATTTTCTACTTTTTTTCGCTAGTGTCCCCCCGCATGATTATACCTTGCATATTTGATGACTTTTATTTAGATTATCATCTTTTGTGTGATTGGATTTAGAATTAAGCTTGTTTTGATATATTTTGCACTCTTGTGTGCGCATTTGTAATTTTTTGGCTTTGATAGTTTTCATGTTTATGACATACATCAAATAATCAATTATAAAATTCTATCAAAAATTATGAAATAGCTATGCCCATTTTGAAATAAAACAATTAAATTCATCAATTTAGGTATTTTTATTGGTTTTAAACAATTTTAATTTAATTAGGCAAAATGTTCATGTGGCATTTTGATGATGCTTAAGATAAATTTTAAGTTACGTGTGAAGTCTTTCATTATATATCTTTTGGCCATGAAATCATTTACAATCAAATTGTCTACTTGTCTAATTATAGTTATTTTCATTTTTCATGCAATTTGACGAACTTATAAGGTAGCCACACTTAATTTTAAGGTATATTACTAAATAATGACCTAACACCATTAACCTAATATGTGTCATTAGTGCAAGCACTAACACCAACAACATTAACATTACCAACCTTAACAACACTTGATGTCATCCACACTAAACAACTATTGATGTTTGATGTGCATATACCATTGTTGAATTTTTCTATGGTGTCAAGACTTTATTTTTTACTTTTTACCTTTTCATTTTATGTCCATTTTTGTGTGCTTTCGTTTATGTTGTAATAACTTACTCATGGCACTTGAAAGTTTATACTATCACTTCTTTTCTAAGTCAATTGTTGTCTTGCACTTCATTTCAAAGTTGTATGTTGCTCCATCTTTTTCCATTTTATGTTCATTGTTACTTCCATTCCCATGTAGTTATATATTGTAACAATAGATTGTTGGACTTGAATATTTCTCTCTCTACTAGTGCTCATGCTTGACTTCATCTCCATCACATACATACATGGTTTTTTTTTTTTTTTTTTTGCATCATGATTGCTCTTTGTCATGCAACAATTTTTCAACAACTAAAAGCAATTATTTTTCTTTTTCAACAACAAAAACTTGCACTGTCCATTTGTTTTCTATTTTTACATCATCAGATTTTTTTTTTTACATTGGCATTTTAAAAATTATGTAAGTTCTTCATGGATTAATTTGAGGTTTACCTTTTCTTGGACTTTTACATTATGCTAATTTTCAAGGTTATAGGAAAATATTCACATGACAATATTGTTTAACAAATGTCAAATTTGCAACATGACACAATTCTTCAAAGGTGTTGGGTTCTAAAATTGTGGCAATTTTTGCCACATTACATAATTACAAAATCCCTTGTCATTTGTTATCAATATTTAGGGAAGAACTTGGAGAAACTAGAAAACAATGCAAGAAAATGAAAAATAAGAATGCTTGAAATTGAAACAATGCAAGGTGAACAAAATAATTGATCAAACATGATTAAAATGCATCAAATAAAGATATTGTAATTGATATTCGAGGTTGATAATTGTTTTGGGAACTCAATTGTTGCAACTTAGATAATAATTTTTTACATAAGGACATTAAAGATTTGTTGATAGTTGACAAAGTATGTAGTGAGGACTGTAAGTCTAAGGTACTAGTTGAATTTCTTTGTTTATGTTTCACCACTATGCTTTTATGATCATATCTAAACTTCATCCTTGACCTTTGAGTTGTATGTCTTTAAATTTATGCTTTGTTAAGTTATTTCAATTTAATAATTTCGTATTTGATAGCAATTAAGATGACAACTCTATTCATGTGCTCCAACTTGCACATTGCTTTGTAAATGTCCTTGGATTTCTAAGCCCATCACTTCCTTGACACCCATTATCATTCAAATCAATCCTCTTTGCAACTTATTGATTTCTTTGTCATAGAGTTTGAAATATTCTAGTTGTTATAGAATGTTTCACACTTGTTTCTTTTCATTTTGCACATTAACCTCATGTGCTACATAAATATATTGAAAATATTTCATCTTATTTAGACATGTATCATACATGTTTGAAATCCACAACATATGTGTGCAAAAAATATGAACCCATGAAATAACAAATTTTATGCAAATTTTGAACAAACTAATGAAGTTAATAAGTTTGTGATGTATGCAATTAATTAATAACACAAGTGTTGCATTGCCCTTTTTAGTTATTCCCATGATATTCATGTGAGATGTAATTTTTTTTTTTTGACCCAAGTTGTGTTCCCCACTTGATTTCAAGATTATATAATGTTTATCAAGTTAGTTATTTTAAATTTGTTATACATGTTTGGTGGTGTACAAATTTTCTTTGGAATGCAAAATCTTTGAATGCCTTGTTTACCTTGTCCAATTTCTACAATTAGTCTTGTGGCAATAAGTTGAATTGTTTGGGGGGTTCCCTTTTTTTGAAATTGAAAATCATGCAATTAAAACTATAAGGTCCCACATATTAGTTATTGTGTAAAAAATTATAATTCAATCTTCTCTATAATAAGGTTATGTTTATTCTCAAAATCCTAATATAACTAATTTAAAGTATGCATTAATAATATGTATTAGTTGTTAATACATTAGTAAGTGAATTACATTGGTAACATAAGGATAAACACATTGATTGAAGAACATTGTAAAAAACATGTTGAATGTGGAAGAATCAATGTTTTTAATGTGAAAAATTTCACCAAAATGCAAAAACAATAATTAAAAAAAGAATATTTAATCACAATATTCCCATTTTAAAGAATAAAATTGCCAAATCTCAAGACTGTTTTTGCTACATTTGAACTTTGCATTTAGTTTTGTAACAATTTAAAAACTATTTAAACAAGTTCTAAAAACTTGTCACCATTTAATGTTAAATCCTTCTTGGGATGCTAACCAATGATGCAACATTTGAAATTTGAAAACAAAAATGACTAGGAGGAATGTGGAATGACATTAGGTTTTCCTCCACCTTTTTTTGTATTACTTATATATATTTAAGGCATTTATTGGGCTAATAATGGTTTATATAAAAAAATTACATCCTCAAGTCTTTTATCAATCCCTTTTTATTAACAATTTACATTTGTGCATGATGGCTTTTAAGGATGGAGATTATGTAATTTATATTGAAGATTTAAAGTAAAAGGGGTAACACTAACAAAGAGGAATTTGCTTGGTTAGGACAAGGAGTTGATGAAGGCCCAAATGCAACAACATTGAAATGGTCAAGTTATTTGGGTTGTAATGCATGCCTTGTTCACTTTGATTTTGAAATCCAAAAACTTCATTTTTTCTATGTACTTTTTCCCCATAAAAACAAACCAAAATGTAATGGTTTTGTTGGATCCAAATATGGGTTTCATCATTTAAAATGGGATATAGTACCCAAATGTTAATTTGTTAAATTGTTTCCATAATTAAACTTAATCATTTCAAGCATGATTTTTTCATTAATCATGTACGCAATTGAAACCTTCATCACTTTTCACACCTCCAACTACAACTAAAATTCGAATAAATTTATCATGCCAAATTTTAATGAAAAAATTTAAATTTAGAGTGGTTTAAATATGCACATATACTAAAAGTTTAATTGAAAACAAGGTGAAAAAATTAAAGCACCCCCACATTATACCCCCCAAACAATACATAGTGGGAAAAATTAACACATATTGTCACTGTTGTGTTGAACTAATGTTTTTGGTGGCATTATTTGGTTTTTGTGTAATAAGGGCGAAATAAAACTCATCCATATGATATGATTTGCAATTTAAAGATTTGGAGGATTCACCCATATGGTTCTTCAACCTCCATAAAAATCAAATCAAATCATTTAAAAATAAAAATGCTTCACCTTCCATGCGTTACACCAAAACATAGATTTTATGACTATGACATGTTGCGACTACTATTCAAACCGAAGCATGTATCCATATGCAGACAAACACTAATCGCTTCCATTTATGTGACTACAATTGTATGACTATATGATTACATGACTATTATTATGATTATAAGCTTAATGGTCATTTTGAAAAACATGACACATGTCTTGTTGATCTTTTTTTATTAGCTAGCTTGCTTACTTAAATTAAATCAAGTATGTGGGCTAGGTTCATTTAACATGTTTAAGCTATGCTAGGTTAGGCTAACCTACCTAGTATTTTTGAAAACCTATTTAGGTAGGTCTAAATAACCTATATTGACCTAGGTAGACTAGGCATAGAAGCCATAGTTGCAAATGACATTGGTGACTAATGCCATGTTTTTGAGTCAAGGAGATCATTCTTTATATATTTTAAGAAGGGCTTGAGATAAAAGGTTATTTTTAGTTTGCTATAAAATAATGGCATATTTTAAGTACATTTTGAATACACTCTCATAATGAGCTATGGGAACTCTATTTTACATTAAAGTAATTTTTATTTTTATTTTTTTCCAATATGTTGCGTAGGGCAAATATGATTGGGTGATACATTGTCAACCATTTAAGGTAATTTTTCAAGAATCAACAAAAAAAATCTAGTAAAACATTTTAAATTATTTCAAATGATCACTTTTTCCTATTTGTGCATTCTTGTAACTAATGGTTTTGATTAATTGGTAGATACAATAAAATAATTTAAAAACTGAAGGATGATAATGTTCAAAATATCATTTTCCTTTTAGGAGGGACACTAGTAAAAAAAAGTAAAACATACACAAGTCAAAATATAGGGTGCAATACATTGGTTGTTGGGTAGAAATTATAAGTTAATTAATTTTAAAATAGGGTATGTAATAATATCAAATAATGGATTATAATTAATATAAAGTGGTTTTAATATGTATATATTGAAAAATTAGATAATAATAGGGTGATAAAAAATAGGTTGGACAATGATTTAATACCCCCCTTATAAATGGTCATTTGACACATGTAGATCCCAAACTTTACACTAAGTGTCCCCTTTGGGATGTTTTTACATGCATAAGAATTATAAAAACCCAATTATTTTATGGACATCACAATATCCAAGTCTTCATTTTTTTAAAACCACTACAAACATATATTATTTCATGTGCCCTACACGAAGTAATCAAAGTTGATAAAAAAAAAATCATTCCTTATCATATGGCCTTTGGCTAAATACTTTTCATATCATGTTCAATTTTAAACCAATAGATTCAATATACACATATTAACCTTGATATTAAAAACTTTCCCTAAACATATTTCATAAACATCTATTTTAACAAGAAATATAATAATACAAAGTCAATTATGCCTATGTTCACTGATGAAAACAATTACATTTCTTGAAAAGTCTAAAGAAGAAATGTTTATGGATTTCAAAATATATCCAAATTTTGATTGACACAAGGAATTTTATGGGGGTGAGTTTTTGTCACTTGGTGACAAATTATTTTTGGAAATTTTGGTTTTTAAAATGTAAATTCAACAATAAACACTAATGTTTTTGGAAAAATCACCAAACTTTCAAAACCACAAAATTGAACAAAAATTGAACACGACATTAGAAAATTCACAATGTGCATATATGTACAAATAAAAATAAATAAATGATATATTGATTCTTAAAATAGAAAATCATTATAGAAATCAAAGTGGTTTAAGAAAATGACAATGTGATGTATCATACTTTGCCCTTGGTTACAAACTATTCAGAACATATTCAACTTCATGATGTCATACAAGTGAAAAGGATTTATGTAAGGCGTCCCATCCATGGAAATATCAATCATTTCATAATACATTTTGGTGAAATGCTTTGGCAATCCCAAATTGATTATCTTTCATGTGGCCATGTTCCAATATTCATTATTATGGCCATGCCATTCATGTAATTATGATTTTTTTTGGTAATTTTCACATTACAATACATTTTGGGTTTTATGATTTCCATTTGTGATTAAACATTAGTTGCAAAGGACATGTGCAATTGATGACTTATGGATTGTTAAACCCATGTTGCCCATCAGTTGCAAAGGACAATGGTGTGATATCTAGTTACAAAAGCCAATCATATTATACACTAGCCTTTTCTTATTTTGTGATAATATTGAAATTCCTTGTCATGAAATTCCATGGCATGAGATGTAAATTGATGTAGATGTCATGTCAACCTACTTCATTATGTGTTATAAAGGATGTCTTCTTGTAAAAATGACATTTGTCAAAAAATCATTCACATGTTCAATTATGGGTTGCACATGACCAAGAGTGAAATGGGTTTAAAATGTAGTTGTCAACTTTTTATTCGATGTTAGGGGTTGATAAATATGTAGATGTTTGAGCCAATTCACTATGTCTAAGCATAACATATATCGTTACATGTCAAAACCTAAATTAACTAGGCTAGAATATAAGCTAACTTATGCTACCTAGGCTAAAAAATGGGTTAACTAAGAATCTAAATGGTATAACCTCCACACCTTAGGTGAGATTAACCACATAAAGTACCATCCTAAACCAAAGGAAATAAATTGCAAGATTAAGGATTTGAACCTATCATCTTCACTTTGAAGGACAAAGTTTTTACCATTGCACCAACTTACTTATGTAAAATAAAATGTAACCACATTTCAATAAACTTTTTTTCTAACCTACATAAGTGATCTATTCAACCTTAAGCTATTTAGGCTATGTAAACATCTACGAAAGGGTTATCTAAACTACATAAGGGCCTACTTAAAGGGGTCTACTTAGGGACTGCTTATGCTACTTATGCTACCTAAAGACTATTTAAACTACCTATGTGTTATCAAAGGGTTACCTAAGTAGGTTAGCTAAGGATTGCTTAGGTTACCTAAAGGTTTATGTAGGGGCTACATAGGTTGTGTTTCCAATTGTGATATCCATGATGCCATGTGTGAGTCAACCATTAGATAACTATTAGCTTATAGTTGCAATGTTCATCTAATAGTTGCATACATATTGTGTTCTATTGCACCCATGTGTCAATAATTTTATTTGATATTTTTTCATTTGGAGATGTAAACATTTATTTTTAATCACATAATGGAGATTAATTGTTGTCATTTGTCATGATTATATTGATCACATCAATGCATCTTTGGGTTTTGAATATTTTCTTGTGATGCCATGTGTTCATTTATTATTTGACAACTAGGGACTTACAATTGCAACATTCAACTAATAATTGTATGTATTGTATTTTGTTGCACCCATGTGTTAAATTTTTATTTGACATTTCCTTCATTAGCAGATGTAAACATTTATTATTAGTCATGTGATGGGACTAATTGTTGTCACTTGTCTTGATTATATTGGGTTAAGTAAACTTCATTGTGATTTCATGTGTCAATTTATTGTTTGATAATTAGGAACTTAGAATTAGAATGTTCATATAATAATTGCATGTATTGTGTCTTGTTACACTTACAAGTCATGATGTTGATTATAGTCATAACACCTTGTGGCCACATGGCATGCCATGTCATCATCATGGGAGATTAAATGATTATTAATCATAAATGTTAATGGTATTTTTTATTAATTAATAAATGAAAATTTTAAAATTAATGCATGAGTCATGATGTTAATTATAGTCACAACACTTTATTGTCACATGGCATACCAAATCATCATCATGGGAGATTGAGTCATTATTAGTCATAAAGGTCAATGGTTTTTAAACTATGTTTATGAAATTTAACTTAATATAACATATCAAACTTTTCTTGTTATGTTTAAGACAAACAAAAGTTAATGATTTATATTATTACATGGTTATAAATGTAGTTGAAAAAAATAATTGTCCTTTTTGGGTTTGGTTGAAAAGGTTGCAAAGTGGTCATTGGTGTAGTGCAATAAATAGTTCCTCATTTGTCTATGTAAATTGGACCACTTTGCAATATCTCAACATTGTTTTATTTAAGGTGTTTAAGATTTCATTTCATTGTTGTAGTTTTTATATTGTCTTTACAAGGGAGCCCATTTCCATTTTTTTTCAAATAGCTAGCATGCAAAAACATAGAAGGTGCAACTTATTGAAACAATTTTATTTTTATGTTTTTCTTAAATGTAAATATTATGCTTAGAATTGATTTTCAAAAATATATGTAAGATCTATTTAAAGTATTTAGGCATATTCATGGTTAGGGTACCACTTTTTGGACATAGGACTTAAGGATTTTGTTTTGGCTATCTAACAACAAAATTTAGAATCAATTTAAATGTGAAATTTTAGATAATTAAAATTATGATAATTCGTATGGTGGTGGTGATTTTTCAAATGTATATATAATTATGTATCAATATTTTGAAAAAAACCCAAAACTGCAAAAAATGAATATATAAGTTTTATAAATAACTTGACATGTTTTCTTGCATGCTTATTTTTTGCACATGTGACTTGCATTTGGGCAAAAAATTTTAAGTTTAGTGAATATAAAAAATCAACCAAATGACCAAAAAATAATTCTTTTTGTTGTAACCTTTTTGGAATGAATTATGTAACTTTCAAAATTCTTGTACCATATTGTATGATCCAATCAAATGCATTTGATGCAAATTGCTAAACATAAATGTGATCATTTTTATCCATGAAAAAAATTGAAGTCAATCACAATTTTTAATTTATTACTTTTAATTCTATTAATAAATCTAAAGTTTAGACAAGGACACAAATTATTTAAAAGGACTCAAAATGATGTTTTTATTGTATTCAATCTATTTTTAGATTTTAAATATATATTTAAAATGACACCATTCTAGTTATAGACATACAATAATCCACTATAATTATAAAGCAATAAATACTATAAAATTTTAAAATAGTCATTTGCAATCCTTTTTTTTTTGTTAAACAACTTTTTTGATACCCTAACCATGAATATGCCCAAATTCACTTTTAGTAAAATATATTTTAAAAATTATATTATTTCATATGATACAAAAAAAATCCTTTTATCCCACATGTTTCATAAAATAAATATACAAAAAATGATTACCTTGAGTTGCTTTTCAAATTGATAATAGTTAAGTCTATGATCATGAATAAATATGATCATGTGTAAATATGTGTTTACATTATGCATAAATGTGGAAATATATAGAGCTACTTCACATTTATAAATGTAAAAACTTTAGACTTTGTCTAAGTGGGTTGTTTGAATTTTCTTACTTTGATTTTATAAATTAATTTTTTGTTTGAAAGTACCGTATGTTGCCCTTTTGGTGCAAATGAAATAAAAAGAGCCATGGGTTACAAGGTTAAAATCCTTTCGAAGGATTGCATTTGACACATGGCATTTTTGTGTTGGTTGATATTCATAACTTCTACATTTTTTATACCCAGTTTACATGTGTTTTGAATATAATTACTTTTCACTATATCTTGGTCTATATCATTTATATATAATGCATCCACATTTTAAATAACACAAATGAATAACTTTGTTAAAGACACATTTTCAAAATTCATAATTTTCAAGGTCAAAAACACATTTGAAACAAATATGATCAAATGCATTTAAAAATGAATTTCAACAATTTTATTCTTTTATAATCTTCAATGTTAATATCCTTTTCAAATTTGAGAAAGAATGGCACACATTTAATAAAAAAACTAAACATTTGAAAAAAAAAAACTATTGTGATAGTTGTTTTGAACATGCAAAAGGACTTTTGAAACATCATCAATTTCCATCAAGTTTTGAACAATGAAACTTTATAAATAGTTGAATTTAAAAAAGAAAAAAAAGTTCAATTTTTTTATTATGCTCCTCTTGTGATTTTTCAAAAATATAAAATTACAATATTAAGCAATTTTGACACACCTTGTGACTTCTTTTTATTGTGTTTGCACCCCTTTGTTATGTTGCAATGGAATTGACAATCCACCAATTCCTTGTTGAGGTTTATCATGTTTACATACATAGTTTTATAAGATTTGATTTGCATGTGAATTTCAATTCAATTGTTATTTATGGATTTTCAATGTTAATTTGATTTTGTTCTTGTATATGTGTATGTAGGTTAATGATTCATTGATTTAGAGTTCTAAGATTTATTTGTTTATGTTTTACATGATTTGACGATTTTGTATTTGTCATCAAATTAATTGTTATAAGAGTGCATTTTGGTTTACAATTTTTTTTTAACATAAAGATTCGATAATAATAACATAAATTAAATGTCATACTGCTACAACGACTTTGTCAATTATGTGCTTGAATTGTTGTAATAAAATAGATTGAACATTTGAATTGATGCAATATCAGGCCTATGCATAATGTTTGCATTCTTACATTAGTGCAGAAGGGAGGGTGAGTTTAAGTGCCTAAGTGCAATGGGGATGAAGAGGGAATGACATACCTTTACGATGTGGCTAACATTGACATTCAATTGACCAAGTTTCACATAACATTAATGTTAGTGTGCAAAATCTAACTTTTTTGTGTGGATTCAATGGTATGTTAGCAATGCATTTAACAACAAGATCCAAGTCATATGCCATGGAAGACTTAGTGTTATGTAAAACTTTATGTGTGGATTGATTTTGTGTTAACATTGTGGCTACCACTAGGTTGGCTCCCTACTTTTTGTAGTTGGTTTCCTTTGTTGAAGAGCTTAAACACTTTCCCTCGAGTTGATGGCGAGTTAGAGAACAACATTAATCTTTATCAAAATGGCAAGGAATTCTTACAAAAATGGTACACATAGACGCCAATATCGTTATGGATATCCTATGGATAACTTTTCAATGTTCACTTATGAGGACCACTATTGGGAGGTTCTTGGTATAACCTTGAGGTCCATAAAACATCATGAAGATGTTATATCCCTCCCCCCAATCCCTCAAACATGAAAAAGCTAAAACCCTATTCACATTGAATTATATTCTAACGACAAATAATTAACCCCTCTAGATAATCAATATTTTGTTGTAAATGCTTGACAAAACAATGAAGGTTATGGATTATGTAACCTTCAAGATGCCACTAGTAATGGAAACTTGCCAAGAGGTACATGAGTAAGTGAGTGCTAAGGTTGTGTCCAAGAGCCTTGAGGCAAGTACCGGATGTAACCAACATCCTTTACATCCATAACATGTTCTCAGCGGGTAGATGCAAATCATTTTTCATCCATACACAGAAATGGATATGGATGACTTTCCATCCACACATGGAATAAGATATGGGCATCTTAAGTAAGCAACGTCCAATAAGGAAGAGACACCTTGGCGATTCAGCCCCCCCTAAAAGCAGGTTATGTAACAATGCAACCACATGTGAAATATGGCAGATTATCAGAGGACAATGGCTGGGTGGTGACGGGGATGAGAAAATTAGGGTTAACAATTATGCACACATTTGGACACTTGTATGAACTAGATTGGACTGGACTGGACTGGATGGATGAAGCAAATTCCCCAACAATTTATTTCTTTATTTATTAGATGAAAATAATATCTTGAAGATGATTAGAAACTCTCATACAAACTCCAACCCTCCAACAAACAAGAGATAAAATATCTTCTTTTTTTTTCATTTTTTCCTCTTTTTTTTGAGAAAAAAAGTGGAAAAATCAATTGCAAAGAGATAAAATATCTTGTTTTTTTTGGGGGGGGGGGTTTTTTTTGTTTTTTTTTGGGGAAAAAAATGGAAAAATCCATTGCAAAGAGATATTATATCTTTGAAGTTGATAAGATCAACACAACAAAGGCATGAGAAGAGTACCATAGAAAAGGTGTACATACATGGGTTTGTCAGTTCTATGAGTACCAAAAATAGGGTTTAGGTACACAAAAGCTCTTTAACCCACCTCATCAAGCCCAAACAAAATTCAAAAAGCCTGGGCACAAAAAAGCCAAACACCAGCTAGAATCTAAAAACTTGAGCATCTTCTTCACAAGGCAAAGAAAGTGTATTTATTAGCTTTTGCTTGTTTTGTTTGTTTGTTTGCTTTGTTGGGGGTAAAGTTTAATATGCCAGCTTTCAAACTAAAACAAGACCTACAATAGCCCCCATGACTTCTCCTACCCTACTAGGACCCACAATTAGTACATGAGTTTTGCCTTCTTCATGTGATTCTTGTCTTGTGCCTCTTTGTTGTTGTTGTTATTGTTAAACCCTAAATGATATTTTGAACTTTGTAAAGTCCAAATTATGTTTGCCTTTTATTGGTATCTAGTCCCTTGTTTATTGAGTTAACCTTTGGTTGGCACCTTTGGTTCGAACATGTGTTTGGATGGTGGGGGGGGGGGGGGAAGGGTGTCCCTAGTTGTGTGTCCCTTTAAAGCTTTACATAATATTTATTTTTTCCTTGGTGGGAATGCTCTAAGGAAGGAAGAATATTTCGTACACCCACTTAAGAAATTCATATCTTCGTCTTTCAGGCGGTTCTAAACAATTGTGATATATCTATAAAGGAGAAATTTGACCCCGCCCCCCATTGAATCACAATGACAATTTGGCAATTGTTTCCTCCCCACCCTATCTTTCGAGCATTGTGTAGGAGGTTGGATGCCTTTATTGGGTTGTTTAGCCCCGGGCACATGAGTCCAAATAATCAAAAAATTCAGCTGGGGCCCTGGGTTGTTGTCCGGAGCACAACATTTTGAGTCGTCTTGAAGGATCGGCTCACTTTATGGGTGGTCTACAATATTGTTATGCAAGGAGTGAAATTATTCTGCGATAATTATGATGGGTTTTCACACCTTTTAGCTTCTTATTTTGATGAGAATTCATTTCACTAGTTTAAGGATTATTTGATGATGAAACCGACATGGGTAAAGTATGTAGGTAAGGCAAGGACACAAGTCACTTGGTGCCTACTTGGTGGGGTAAAAATTACGTACATTTGAATGTTTTTGATATATTATGACCATTGTGGTTAGAAATATTAGAGTTATATCTCTAAAAGTAAGGCCTGTCTTTGGGCCTCCTTTCACCCCCCTATCCTCTCTTTCAGTGGCATCCGCAAAGTAATGAAATTTTATTAAATCTCAATATGAAATGATGAAACTCAGCATTTAATGCACAATGTTCGAGACTAGTTAGAGTCGTTGTACAAAGTATGAACAGCACTGAAAGTATACGTAGGCTAGCAGCAGTGGAGGTGCTCAGGAAAAAAAGGAAAGACAGGATGAAACTCAGTTTACCACCAAAATGGATTGTCTTCTCAGTTTCAACCCCAGTTGAACGCTAATGTACTTTTTTGCAGGGTTTTTTTTAAAAATCTCACCCCGTGTATGATCAAACTCAAGGTTCTGGTGCCCAAAATGGATGGTTTTCTGAGTTTCGACTCCCCTTGAAAACTATTACACTTTTTTTGGCAGGTTTTTAAAAAAATCTCACCTTGTGTATGACCAAACTCACGGTTCTGGCGCTGTGTTTTCATTACTTTATGGATACCTCTATTGTCAAAACTCCACCATTTTAAAAGCCCTCAAAATGCAAAAGAGAACGGCTTCTGGTTGATCTACTCGATTGTGGGCCACTCAAGTGTAACCGGGCCAAATAGAACAGATGATATTCATCCAACTATTCAAGATAAGTTTTGGGAATCTGCATTTATTAATTAGTTTCCGAAGATAAATTAACCTTGTACCCAGTTTTCTCTCCCATCAAACCTACTACACTCAAATTGAGGATGAAACGAGGCTAGAGGATCAAACTAGGGCCCAAAGACAAAAATGACTTTAAGGACAACTCTAATAGGAAAAAAAAACACACTAATTAGAACTCCGAAATTGTGTGCTGGTTCACTTAAGGGGTTACTATATACTCAGTGGGGGACTTTTGGTGCCATTTGAAGGTTCTGAATGAACTCCTTTGGAGGCTAAAAACTAAAGCAATTTGTGTGTGATTCATCCTACTAGACACCCCCACAATATGTCACACACCATATGGATGAGGCAATGGCTTTGTACAAGTACTCATGTGGTCGGTCACCTTGTTGTCAATTTCCAAATGTGAATACCTTGAGCACACCATATATGCATGGTCTTGGGTGAACCTAGCATCTAGATTGGTACCATGGTTAAAACCAGTGATTATTCATTCAGTTGGTTAGCCAAAAAATCAATAACTTGGGTGAACTGGCCCATTGCAATGGTACCATTGTAAAAATAATGTAAACTTTGGTTATTGAGATCGAATAAAAATTAAACACCACAATAAACACATTGTTTGTTTGTAACAATAGACATCCCATTGAAATTGTATGGTGGTTTTGTGAACCAAATAGTTAATCAAGCTCCTCAAGAGTGGAAGCATATAAGCATTGGTTGAAATTAAAGCAAACTCCAATGAATTACAAGAGTCTACAAGAATGGAGTACAAAAGGGACCTCTCACTTCAGTCAAACTTCTTGGAAGTCTTGCAAAATTTTAAAAGCAAAATAAAATAAAATAAGTATGTTGTCACAAATTTCAAATTTCAAAAATTTGTCAAATTAACTTATTTTCGTTCGGAAAACTCATTTTTATTATGAGTTTTTTTTTTTGGGAAATGCCTCACATAAATTTAAAACTTCCTTTCCCATGATACCCGGTGGGTATCGCATGAATACCCAGCAAGTATCATGAGAGAAAAGTAAATTAATTTTTTTGGGGGACAGAAATCCATCGATTTTTACACCATGCAATGTCCTTGGGCCAAGGTGTTCCCAAAACAATGGGCCCTTGGCCTCCAACCTGAGGGGCCCATTATTTTAGGAGCAACTTAGCCCTCAGGCATTACCGTAAAGAACAACAAGGAATCTTGGGTTCCCCAGGATTCCTCACTCTTTTGTAATCAATTAAATCTGGTTGTAATGTCAAGTGAGGCTTTTGAAGTCAATAGTTACCTCTTTTTGTTTTGCACAAATCTATGATCTCATCGAATAAATAAATAAGTAAATAAATAAAGGAAAAACACCCAACAAAGAAACATGAGGAAAAAAAAAAAACAGAAAGATTGAAGCCCGAAAAAGAGACAACACTCTTGAAGGTGCAAAGCACACAATGAAGAGTCCTACAAAGAGAAATCAATTAACATAGGACTTAAACCCATCATCAGCAACACAAAGCAATTCATGGGAGAAAAACCTGAAAGAACACCAAGCTCGACTGCAGGTTTCATCCATTTGTTGGCCTTGCCTACCAAGGCAAGGATATTGTGTTTAGATACATTATAGAGTATAGCAGCTTAAGGGATTTTGGCCCATAGGTAATAGGTCTATTTTGATAGGAGGATTTGTGAAAGATGATATTTTGGCTTGTGTTGAAGCTTGAGATTAGTTATAGAGTGATAATATCTTGAAGAATTTTGGTTTCTTTTAGAGGATTTTTTGAAGATTATGTTTTTTGCATCGTGAAATATCTGAGTTTCCATAATTCTTCTTTTGCCTTAAGATACTTTTTGTGTGACACACCCCTTGTTGTAGTTACATACATATGAGTAACCCTAAACCCTAAACCGATTGTTTATATGTAATAGTTAATGGGTTGGTTTTATTACCTACTTGTGAAAACAGATAAATAATAATAAAAAAGCAACTGAGCTAACCACCACGGTTAGTTAGCTAGGGAACTGGAATACAACAGAAAATTGTTTCATGATCACTTACCATCCATCCTTCATGGTGCACTAGTGAGAGTACTGATACCCCCCCTGCTGTTGCACTGCACTCATGGTACCTTCACTTTCTGGAGTGAGGCCTCTTAGAGCATCCCCAGTGGTGCTGAGTATTGGTGGGGTTACGTACTCTTTTGCAACCCCACCAATAAAACTGAAACTGGGGAAAGCAAATAGGTGGGGGACTACTAATTTGCAAGCCACCTGGACCAATCATTATGATCGACCAATCAGAAAGAAACACTGAACAGCACCTAGATCCAATTTATTACACTCTTTTTTTCTGCAGGTGCACACAGCACTTGCTGCACCTTTTACGAGACATGGCTAACTGTGCAATTATGCTGAGAGCCAAAACCATTTTGCTGCGCCAAAACTGGCAAATATTGGACTTTCGTCATCCAATTTTACTGTGCAGGATTACGTACCCAGCACCTCTGGAGATGCTCTTAGTTGCCTTGCCCATATTAAATCCCAAGAAATGTTCAGATTTGGGCTCAGAGAGACCCTGATTTGTAATATTTCTGAATTTTAACAATAATCTTTTAAGTATACCCTAAGTCCATAAGTAAGTTTCAGAGATATCTCGTTTTGAATTGACTTCAAATTTTTAAAATTTTCAACAAATTTTAATTATTATTTTTCATTTGGCCCTCTTAATTAATTGTCGTTGAACATGAGTTGTAGGTACGATATTTTGTGAGTATACTACCTAAGTCCACAAGTAAGTTTCAAAGTTATCTTGTTATGAATTAATTTTGATTAAATTTTTTTTTTGAACAAATTATTCTTAATTTTTTCTTTTCTTTTCATCTGGCCCTTTGAATTAATTAATTAATGCCGAACATGAGTCGTAGGTAAGGTACTTTCTGAGTATGCTAAGGCCCACTTCACATTAGGAGTCAAGGCCAAGGTTCAACTCAAATCAAGCATTCCTATTGACGCAAAAGCTAAAATGAGCCCCCAAGTGGTTTGCAACCCAAACCTTGGGGGACCAATGTTCTAGCATTTTATTAATATCCTGATGTCAATGTTCTAGCATTTATAAGTAAGTCGGGGCCAAACGACAAGCCAAAAATGCTCAAAGTAAAGTTGGCCTCAAGTCTTTTGAGCCGTGTATCCTATGTAAAAGTAGGCCTAAGTCCACTAGTAAGTTTCAAAGTTATCTTTTGTTTCAAACCAACTTCAATGTTGTAGAATTTGGACAAAAAATTATTCTTAATTTTTTAAATTAAAAAAAACTCTTGATTTTTTTTAAATTAAAAAATTAATTTAAATTTTCGTCTGGCTCTCTCTTAATTAATTAGTGCTTTCTTAATTTTGTGGTTGTTGTTGTTGTTTTTGTTTTTGTGTGTGTGTGTTTTTTTGTCCCTCTGGCTTTCTCTTAATTAATTAGTGCTGAATGAACATGAGTCCGGATGCATTGCTGTTTTAATGTGCTCCTGTAGGTGCTTGTTGGGGCACCCAAGGCTTCTGGACTCTCGCTCACTCTCGGTGCTGCTGCTGCTGTCACTGAAGCAAAGCTCCTGAGCTCAACTGGGAGTTTTGGTCTTTAGGAGAGCAATTTTCAGAGGTCCAGAGATAGAGAAGCTCCACTGGAAGGTTTTTTTTTTTTCTTTTTTTTGTTGGTTCTCTAGAAAGCATTTTGTAGTGTTTGTTTTGAACTCTCTCTGGGTGCTTACAAAGCTGGACATCTTTGAAGCACAGCTCCTCCAGAGCTCACACTTGAAGATTTTTAATTTTTGGGGGCTGGTTGGTTTTGGAAGATTTGAGTAGAGTGGGTTTTGAATTTGGTTGTGGACTTGAAGCTTGAAATTTCATTGAATTAGAGTGGAAAGAGGGTACTTCAGGAGAAGGAATTTTCTTTCAGTGTTGTAGTAGTCCTAGTAACAGTAGTAGCTTGTAGCAGCAGCAGCAGCAGCTGGAGATCATATCATGGCAGACAAGGCAGATGATGTTGCAATGGGAGCAGCCAACAAGTATGGAGAGAGAGCACCGTTGGGTGCAAGTGCTCCACTAGAGAAGGACTACATCGAGCCAGGTTTTTCTCCTTTTATTGACAGGAAGGAGTTTCGGTTGTGGTCCTTTTGGAGAGCTGGGATTGCAGAGTTCTTCGCCACCTTCCTGTTCCTGTACATCGCCCTGAATACTGTCATGGGTCAAGATCGCCTGGGTGGCTGCAACGGCGTTGGCACTCAAGGCATCGCATGGGCATTCGGGGGCATGATCTTTGTTCTCGTCTATTGCACTGCTGGAATCTCAGGTACACAAAGTAGTTGTGCCTTGCTGCAGCAGCAGCATGGCAGAACTTGCAGTCAGCTGCAGATGATCTACCATATGATGAGGAAGCTCATGTGCTGCAGCTGGAAACTGAAATTTCTGAACTGTTTGTTTGCTTGTTTGCAGGAGGACATATCAACCCAGCAGTGACGTTTGGGCTGTTTCTAGCAAGGAAAGTTTCGCTCCCTCGTGCCGTCTTCTACATCATCTGTCAGTGCTTGGGTGCAATCTGCGGAGCAGGAGTGGTGAAGGGGTTTCAGCCAGGCTTCTACGAGTCTAACGGAGGTGGTGCCAACCAAGTAGCACATGGGTACACCAAGGGAGATGGCCTGGGAGCAGAAATCGTTGGAACTTTTGTGCTGGTGTACACCGTCTTCAGTGCCACTGATGCCAAGCGCAACGCTCGCGATTCTCATGTGCCGGTACGTAGGTCCAATATACAAGTCTCAGTGAAGCATATAAGAGCATCTCCAGCAGTGCTCAGTATGTGACCCTGCAAATTAAAATTGGATGGAAATGGTTTTCGCCCAGCACTTGTGCATGTTCTGCTGAGGGCGATAAAAAAGGCACAGCAAAGACTGACACTCGCGAGAAAAGAGCGTAATAAATGTGATCTGACTGCTGCTCCGTCTTTCTAGTTGGCCAATCATAATGATTCGTCCTCCTGCTGGTTTGCTACTAGTAGTCTCTCACCTATTTGCAGTCCCAATTTTAGTTTCATGTGTGGGGTTGGAAAAATGTTCATAACAAAACTTGGAGGTGAGAAACGTTTTTGTAGGGTCATCTCCAGTGGTTTAGTGCTCAGTATGTAACCTTTTTGCCAAATTATTTCTCACATCCAAGTTTAGTTTTGTTTTTACTTTTTTTTTTCCCAACACCATCATCCTTAAAATGAAAACTAGAACTGCAAATAGGTGGAGGACTATTCCTAATAGCAACCCACCTGGACCAATTAAACTATCTAGCCAATAAGTAGCATTTGTTAGGCTTTGATATGTCAATTACCAACCTCAACAAACCCTACAAAACTGCTGGGCCGAAACCGTTTTGCTGATTCAAACCAGCATGTTTTGACTTCTCTTCATTGAATTTTAATTTGGTGGAGTTGTCTAACCCAGATCCCCAGTGTAGAACCTAACGCAATAGGCCCTGTAGTGGAAGTACTCATAGTATCATGTGACATTGTGTGGCAGGTACTTGCGCCCCTTCCCATTGGGTTTGCAGTCTACTTGGTGCATTTGGCAACCATCCCCATTACAGGAACTGGTATCAACCCAGCTCGTAGCCTGGGTGCTGCAGTGATCTTCAACAGACACCATAATGCCTGGAATGACCATGTAAGGCACATCTGAACGTTTCCTCCATGAGAGCTGCTCTCTTTGTTGATCTCTTGTGAGCACTGAACAATATAGTTCAAGAATATTGGAAAATCTAGACTCGTTTGCCAATTGATCTCAGCTAACTGTATAATATAATAGAATGTGCAAATCATGTTTTCTATTTTTTTGTTTGGTGATATGCATGCATAGCAGCAGCAAGTCACTGCAGTAGTAGTCAGATGCAAGACAACAGCTGATTCGGGTGGCATTTTGGGCACTGGGATGGGTTGAATCATGGGTGCACACTTCAGTGGATCTTTTGGGTAGGTCCATTGCTGGGGGCAACGCTGGCTGCGATGTACCATATGCTGGTGATTCGTGCAATGCCATTCTCCAAGACACGAGTCTAGAATGGGGAAAAAAAAAAACTGCAACAAACCATGAGCAATACTGTAATGCCAGCTATAAATCATGCTGCTGCAAGTGATCATTGGTTACTACTACTGCACTCCATCATCATATATACTCTGAGCTTCATGATTCATGTCTACAGTAATTCTAATACTCTGAACAACATGATTTTTATCACATCATCATCGAAACTGGTACCAGTTTGTATTTCTCATGTAATCCAGATACCAGTTGCAGCTTATATGTAAGTGTACATGCAAGTATGTCTCAAGTGGGATTTTGTGAAGTTTTTCTTCCCACTCCTTTGGATTGCAATGAATATGCCACTTTCCATCTGTACTCTTGTCTTTGATCTACATTCGTATACATGTTTTCTTGGCAAGAATGTGCTTGATCATGGAACAAAGCTTTTAATAGAATTATTAGGTTTTTGCCAAATTGAATGCAAATGAACACTAGACTTCTAGACATGTCTGTTGCATTATTAATCATAGCAACTCGAACATCAGTTGCTCCATGCCTTTTGAAGAGGTTTGCTTCTTCTTATTTTCTGTCAATTTTTTGTGTAGAATCAACTTGAGGTGCTTTTGTTATGGCAGCTTGGGTGCAATTTGGAGGAAGACATGGAATTGAGGGCACTTCCATTGAAGTGAAATTTGATAATCCAAACATTTGTATCATTTCAGGATCCTGAAAGTTCAGTTGTGGATTTTGGAAACTCCTGGACTAATTTGCTCGAAGTGTAAACCTGTATGAATCTGGAAGCAATCAAGCTGATAAATGATCACGAAACCTGCTGGCTTTTTTCTATTGTAACAACACCCACTTCCATAGGCATTTTGTTTTTTGAAATGCTCGCCAGTTTTCTTTAAAGAATTCTTGGTATTATAGGAATTCATTTTTTTGAAAAACATTCTGGTGATTTTTACACTGTGTAAAGCCCATGGACTCCAGCTTCATACAAATTCAGGATTGCCTCATCTCCCTTCTAGTTCAGTAGAGCCCCAGTCCTAATGCATTA
This sequence comes from Sphagnum tenellum, assembly GCA_963921925.1. NCBI lineage: Eukaryota > Viridiplantae > Streptophyta > Sphagnopsida > Sphagnales > Sphagnaceae > Sphagnum > Sphagnum tenellum. The sequence continues at coordinate 6,498,533 of OY998149.1, forward strand.
CCCTACACATAATGAAGTCTAAAGCGTGAAGCTTTTGGGGAGTAGGCTGATGAGGGCTAACCTCGTGTTGTTACAATTTGGATTGATATTATAACTGTGCATGCTTCCTAAGAATTTTTAGTATAATAGATACTAGCATTTTCTACACGGGCACGCACACCCGTGCCCAAACAAGATTTTTTGATTTGCAATCTGGAAGATAGATGAAGCTTTCTAACCATTTTCAAGATTCTAATATCCTGATTCATCAATCTGCTTTACCCCAATTCAAATGAGATGCTCTAGTTGTCTTTCTATTCTTTAAAAATAGTAATGCCAATTTGGAAAGTGTTGTATACTAGAATTTGAATAGTACTTCATTGAAGTTTTATAGATGATTGACTACTAAAAGACTTATTTAAGCAAGAAAGGTTACATTGGGAGCACATGATGCATGTGCCATGTGTTGACAAAGCGGCTTTAGAGAGCAATTTCATTGTTTGAAGTTATAGGGTTGAAAACCTAATACACATATCTGCTTCTGGTTATTTGGACAGTTTCATAACAGCCAAATAAGACATGATCAAGGTAATGTCAGTATTCCTTACTCTTCTCCCTAGGTAATACTCGAGTATCCGCCATTCTTCACATTCCCTAAATTGAGCAAATTGTATAATAACATTACGCCACTTTAGACCAAGTCCAAGGTCCAAATTCACAAGGAAATTTGAAGCAAATTGTTTCCTTGAGTTGGACTCTTTTTCACATCAACTAAAATAGTTATCTAAAGGTCTTAGGTCCAATTAATAAAAGCACATCATACAACATGTGAGAGGATGACATACAATGGTTGTCTCAAGGCCTTAGGTTCAATTAATAAAAACAAGTAAAAGAGCATGTGAGGAGGTTGATCTTTTCTCTTCTTTTTCTTCCTCTCCCTCTGTCCCATCTTCTTTTTCTTACTTTTTACAGTAGCCACAATACATGGGCATTGGTCCTAGTGTTTACTATGGCCATGCATCAAGTCATTTCACAAATTGTTTCAAGTCAATGGTTAGTTATTGGACAACATTGAAATATGATGAAAACATTTGTTGTATTTTGTGGAGTTTGTTGATAGGTAGCAAGAGTTAACAACATACAAAAATATATGAGAAGGTGGTACAATACATGAAAAATCAACTTTTTGAAAGATTTTCCAAGAAAATGTTTTGATAATGTAGAAGGTTAAGCTGAAACGCATTGATTGATCGACTAGGATTACATAAGTCCAAGTCTTGAGTGAAAAAATATAAACACTAAAATAAACATCCATGTAAAAGCTAGAGTAACAATGGCTCTTGCAAGACTAACCAAAATTCATTGCAAATGTGTGGAGAGAATTATATGGCATTGCAAAACATGTGTGCATCAAAAAAAACATTTGTCTCACAATAAAAGAACACTTGAAACAATTAGCAATACTATAAGAAAATTAAAAAAATCCTTGTTAGTTTTGAAAGCTTACATGAAATTTGTCATATTTTAGGTGCCTTACATGTTGGTCAATATATTCCAAATATTGCACTTAAAATAGACCCAAAATCATACTCCACATTGATTCAAGGAGTTATAGTTTTAAGATGTAGGTTTTGAGATTATGATTATGGTGAGTACAAGTAACAACTATTCATGATTGGGCTCTTTTTAAAATGAAAATTTAGGCATGAAGTTTGTTGGAAAAATAAAAATAATCTTACAAGTTAATATGAGATGTCATCATCCAATGCAACCATAGTTTAACTCCCTCCTCAAAGGTGAGAAAAATGAATTATCAATATTCAAAACACATTCACATTTTATACAATTAAAAAAGGATTTTATAAGATTTTTTTTGCAATGTTAAAGTGTAGTTTTAATATTTTATGGAAAATTTTATTTCCATTGTGCCACATGTTAGATTTGGTGAGTGCTTGCATACGTTTGCACAACACATATGCATTATCAATTCTAATGGCTTTGTTATGGACTATGCCAAGTTGGGGGTTTGAATAAAAACTCAAGTAAAAGAGAATATATAATGTTTGACAACATGAAAGAGTGGATATTTCTAAGGTGGTTAAAGAAGCAAATGAAATAAATGAAAAAGATTATAAACTTAAAGATAATGGATGATGATAGAACTAATATAGAGGACATAAAACATTAAAGTAAAATGAAAATGTGTTAAGAATCGTTGAAAAAACCCAAACACAAAATCAAAAGAAGAAAATATCAAGAAAATGTTGATAACTCATGATGAGGTTGTAACAAACAACTTCATTGGAATCAATTTGAAAAAAATGGCAATGTTGCCTTCTTGAATGCATTTGATTATTGATCAAATTTTGATGAATGATTCAAAGTTCAAGTTTATAACTTAAAGTTTATTTATGAAACATGCAATTTGAACATCCATATTTTAAAATAAGGCATTGTTTTTTACAAATCATTATGACATTGTTAATTATTTAACATTATGACATTATTTTCATTATCTAACCACGGTAATATGATTGTAAAGTGTTCACACACATTTGATTTTTTACTTGTTTTTTTTTCTACCTTCACTTGGATTGAGAACTTTATCCATTAGCTCCTTTAAACCTCTATCATTTGTAAAAAATATCACATATTTCACTTCAATGCCACCAACTATCCAATGCACATAGATCGGACATTCGTGACAATCATCATTTGAAATGTCATTCACAATCTTGTCATACTATATTTAATTTCACCTATAATTAGTTTGAATCCTTGAAAGACCATGCATAAAAATCAACATTCAATTGTATAATTCCAATTTTATATCGATTAACCTTAAACTATGGTGGAAAAAAGTCCTTTCAAAGGACCCAAATGATAACCATCACATAAATGAAAAATATTATTGCAATCCTTCAAGGATGGAAATAAAATATTTAAAATGTAACAAAGGATAATAATAGTCCAATATGAAAAGGAACCATGGCAAGTGTGAAAGTAACCCAATAACAAGATAATTGTTAAAGTTGACACAAAAGAAGAAAGGGATTATTGAAGTTGAACCACCAATGCATAAGAATTATAATATTGAAAACTCAAAGGTAAAAATCCATTACAATTTGGTTTACATGTTAATTCAAATACTATAACAATTTTGCATTATAGTAGTGAAAATGTAATTTTATTTGAAAACCTAGCTAAGTGAAAGCATGTTAGAAGGGACCCACTTTAAGTGAAAAATGGTGATTATAACAATTATGAAAGTTTACAATGAAGTTTTTCTAGGTGACAACATTTTGGCGATATTAAATTCAAGCAAAAATCTTTTGGAATGTGTGAAACAACTTTTTATAATTCGAAGTTCCCTTTAAATCAAAATTCACTTTAATTCAATGGTCTAATTAATAAAAGGATTGAGTACTTTCAATGTACACATAATATATAACATGTAGTTTCTTTTACAACTATAGGATGTCACATTAGGTGACATGTTCCATTAATAAGGGAAACCACAATGAAAAACAAAAAGCACGTTCAATTTAATGATGTTATCCTCTTTAATTATCAATTTTTTTGATGAAAATATTTAGTAATAAAACTTTTATGTCTTCTAAACATTAAAAAATCACATATGGTGATCAAAATGTCGTAGCACATGTAACAATTTCCCAAATTTTGACGGATTTCCTATTCTTATATCATTGTCATTTTTCAACTAAATTTCATGCAAAAATACCACATATAACCTCATTTTAAAATAGATTTATCATTTTTCATGTTTTGGGATATGTATTAATTTGGTCCAAATATATTGATCACATACAATATCATCATCTTTTGTTGATTTTAAAAAAATTGATTAAATCAAGTTCCAAACTTTTCAAATCTATCCAAAGTTATCATTAAGTTTAGTGTACACATATTGTCAAATTTTTCAAATGCAAAAAAGTATACTTTGTGATTATGATTTTGGGGACTTAAATGTTCTTTCAATCATGCGCCTTTTTAAAATGTAGTTGGTGGGTGCCTTACAAGGTGTAATATGTGTTTTAATGACATGTAGCCCAAAATTGCTTTTAGCTATAATAAAAATCTACTGTGTGAAAAGGGTGTTGCTTAAATATATCCAAGCATCAAAAATTGAATCACATTTTGTTTTTTATCATTCACTAGAGTAGGATCCTATTTGTGCATGCAATGACAACTATGGTGCAAGTTATCAAAAGGTGAAACTCTTGGGATATGCTTGGTTGTTTGTTGTTTTCTTATGTGTGATTGTTATTCATTGATGATGGAATGAAAAGAGTTCTTAACAGTGACAAATGGCAAAGTTTCTAGTAGTTAAAGATCGAATTTTTTACTACTATTTTGTTTTTCGAATTGTGTTTTTTAGGTGAATGTTTTTGTTGTTTTAGAAGAATTCAAATTGTGAATGATGCGACATATGCCCGAATTTCGTTGAGGCTATGTTCACCTCTCATATCGAAATTTTTATTACACATATGAGAAAATGAACAATAGTTTGGATACTCTAGAATCCTTATAAACATTCCATGGAAAGGATGATGAATTCAAAAGGGTCAAAAGGTTGATAGGGGTGTGATTTATTTTAACCATGTTTGGTATACATGGTTTGTTCTATGCGTTGATATACATAAAGGATTCAAGTACTTGAAAGATTGAGATCTTAAAGTTGAATACCTATTTTTGAGTGTGAAAATCTAGGTTTTAAAAGGATATTGCTAATGCCAAGGGTTTGGGTGTTAAGCTTGTTTGTATCATCATAAAATGTAGTTCGATGTTTGTCATGTGTAGTTGGAGGACTGCAATGGACATGTAAGTGGAGGTTGTGGTATCTATTTGTTAAAGGAAACACACCAAAAAGATCATAATAGCTTTGCATGAGAAGGGATCCAAAGTGAATTGCTCCAATTGAATGCTTAAGTCATGGTCATACTTGGACACTGAACAATAGCAAGTTGTATGAAAGTCATGGTTGGAGATATGTGTATCCAAATATGTTTTAAGTGAACAACATGGTATTGTAAATATTGGAGGATCAACTTGTTATAGTTGCCTCATTTTTTTCATCACAAAGGAACATTTTGAAAAACAAAATGCCCACAACAATTGACATTTTGACATTTTTTTTAATGACCATTTTGAAATGCCCACTTTATGGGCATTGGGTGGGCACTTTGTTTTTTGTTTTGCTACGTATTTTGAATTTGGATTCCTATGACTAAATGTCCTACAACATGCATATACACTGAAAGACATTTTCTACATTTTCTATAGCAAAAAACTAGTTCCATGGTTTCATTCTTGTATTGGTTCCAACAAAAGGGTGTCAACTCAGGTCCTAGTCACAAGACCTTAAACCTAAACCTTCAAGTTTTACCTTGCAAACCAAATACCATACCCTCCCAACACTAGTAGCAACCAAATTTTCAATTGCAAGCAGATGAAAGTGACCTAAAGTCGTTCACATATAGGACTATGCATCCAATCACAGATCATAATCAACAACTACTATTTTTTTCTATTATTCTGCAATAAGCATTAAAAATTGACTCGTCAAACTCCAACATCATCTCGCAGTCCAATTCTTCAACCATTTTCAACAAAATAAAACTAGGGGCAAAGAAATTGGACCATATAGAAGTGGGATCCCAGACCCAGGCAGTGACATAGTATGGAATGTTCTTCGACAATTTCATTCATGATTATGTAATTACATTACTACTTTTTGAGTTTCCAAAGGAAAAACCAAGAGAAAATTCAGTTATTTCAATGTTGAATGTTGAATCCCTGAGGATCTACAAATCCCACAAATGGAAGAGCACACTTTACATAGTCAAGCAAAACCAGGAGCAGAAAACACACCATGTTTCTGTGTTGACATGTTTGAGACATGCCAAACTGATCTGTGTATTTCAGTGCAGCTGCCAATTGCACAATGGATTGGTTGCAGGAATGCTGACTACAAGGTTTCCTGATTATAGCTAGGGTAGTACGTAGTGCCCAATTGTAAATCCAATAATTGGGGAACTGTCAGAGTTTCATGGGGAGATTGTGTATCACAGTAGAATTTAAGATGCAGCTTGTGGTATTGGTGTGCCACTGTGCCTTTATCAATCATGTGGCAAATATAAGCATTCCAATGTTCAGTTGGCCAGGTTGTGTGCATGTTAAAGGACAGCTTACCGAGATAAAACACTGAAGGTTGGGTCTCCTCGTACTCATGTCCCTGTCCATCACAAAAAAAAACAATTAAGACTCACAAGTCAATTTTGGTGCCTCAATGCAAGCTGCGTATGCAAACTTGCTTTTTGCTTTTTTTCAACCAGAAAAATTAAATAGCGCACAGTTGCCAATTCAAAAGGGTGCCCAATGACCAACCACCTGAGAAGACAATAGCATGTGTGAAGATATGAGCAAATAACAAAGTCTAGGACAAACTTTACAAGCATGAATACAGAGCATGACATACTGCATGATGAAGATTCATGTTCTGCATGATCAGCTTGCCAGTGAAATGATGGTGATTAGAACCCCTGCAAATGTGACCTGCCTTCATGCTTCTGCAACTGCAAATAGATCTGCAACAACAGACATTATCTTAAAACAATCATAGTCAGCATATGAGGCACATTGGAAGCAGCATAAAGGCAGAGTTATGTTATACCTGTGACTAGATGATAAATAAATTCAAAGTTCTTGGTATGCATTAATTAAACTCCAGACCCCATAAGTAATTCTTGCTGTTACTATCTTATCAATTGGAGTTCCCACTTTCAGAAAAAGGGTGTTACTAAGTGTCACCAAAATCAAGAGTTTCCACCATAGTTTTGAAAAAGGTGATTTGAATCGTCAAGTAAGCAAGATGTTGTTTGCTCTCTAACAGATCAGCAATATATTCTGACAAAATTTCTCAAACATTCCACAGAATTCTGCCAGAACCACCACTACATACCTGATGACCTATTAGAGTTGAAAGGTAAGACAGCCTCATATGCCTCCCCGTACACCACATGCTCAAGAAAATTACCTGCAAGAATTGAACCAGGACACCAATCATGGCATAAGGAAACCAATTTCCAGATGGAATAAAGCTAGCAAGAGGCACCCACTCTGAAAATACTAAGAAACAATGACTGGGAAGTGAAAGATGCATTGAAAAGGGTCAAGAAAAGCATACCCAGTTGCATGTTGGAGAGATAGTTGCAAACATGAACATTGAGAGAAGTTCTCTTTGGACTCTCTTTCAATGTGGTCCAGTCAACCTTCTTCCTGCCCTTGCCACCCTCTTACTCAGGAGATCAGTAGTTGTGAGGGTGCAACAACCAGCTGCTGCTCCTGAACTTGGGTGGAATTGATTCTGAAGGCAATCCCTTCACTGCTTTGTTTCTGCTGACAGGATCAGACTAATTCACCTGCTTCTTTCTCAAGTCTATCTGCCCCTAGTGACAGCAATGGAGAACTTAATGCCACTGAGATCTGGAGTAAGCCTGTCAACAGACACGCTGCAGTTATCTGCTTTCTGCCATAGTGACGAGAGAATTTTTTGTGGTCAGATTGTATGTGTGGTTCCAGCTGCTTCCATTTCTGCATGTGAGTCTGTTGGATCATTTGCATACTCCCATCAGCTGCATTTGCAAGAGTTTCAAGGTTTGCTATCAACCTGTCTCTCTCCCCCTGAGCAGCCCATATAAATTCATCAGTAACAGTATGAACTGGGGTCATTATGAACAGGTCATTATTCCCATTGACTGTGGCAACAAACATTCTAAACACTTAAAGTGGAAAAGTCCAAGAAAAAAGAGAAACAATGGTGCTAGACACAAAATGTGTTGTGGATAATACAGTAGTGACATGGAGCCAACCCAAAGACTCTTTCCCAAATGAAATGCAAAACTTTACCTGCAAAGATTGCTTTTCTTCTTCCAGTTCCTCAAGCTTCCTCTCATATTGCAGCCTTAGGTATACAGGATCAAAGCTCTGAAATATCTTCATCTCAGCCTGCATCACAACAGGAAAAACTAAGAACAGCAATTCTCTGACTCTGTAGCAATGCAGAGATCCCTGTGGTATCCAGTGAATGCTATATTGCCAGAGGGCATAGCTGCAGAGTCCTTTGAGTAGGAACGTAACATAGGCAAGTTCACCCAAAGAGAAACAAGTAGCAGGGAAGAGGATCTCAGACATAAAAACAGCTTAAGAACTGCATCACACATACTCACCTCTTTTTTTTGAAGGCGAATGGTAAGCTCTCGAAGCTGTTTGCAAAGATTCTCTTTGGCCACCACAACAGTCTCACTTTCACCAGAAGGATCACCTGTGTGCATAGACAAAAAATTGAGAAATGAATGTTTCATAGTTTAAAGAAGAATGAAGAGGATCCCATTGACAAGATACAGGAACTAAAGATATCTTACCAGCTGGTAAGAAAATTCTTTGATCAACGTGTGTGGTTTCAAAGTCAAGTCCTGAAGCACTGTCTCCAAAGCTGTCAGAGGAATGAGAAGAAACGGGCCTTGAGGACTGGATGGACGGAAACCTTGAGTTCTGGATTTGAAGCAGTTCACACTCCAATTCCTGAATTCTTGTAACATAATCTTTCAGCAAGCTTCCAGTCTGCAGCACCTTATCAATCACACATTAGTGTGCCACTTTAATAGTAAAAGGTTTCAATCCATGTGGCAAGTGAAGGATGCCAAGCTGTGAAGAGAGCAGTGAAATAGCCTTTGACAATCCATATAATACCAAGAAAATTGACTGGGTCACACAGAACATACCTGGCCATCAACATCTCCATCAAGTTCTTCAAAGGTCTTGCCAGCACGAAGCTTCTCAAGTTTCAACTTCAACTTATCACGCTCAACCTGAATTCAATGCAAAGAACATAAGTGAGAACAGAGGGCAGTTTCCCTTTCCACTCATCATACCAACCAGAATTACGGCAACCTCTAATCTGAAAGAAGTGCAGGTCCTACTATTATTCTCTAGCATCAGCACTTTCGAGAATATCACTCTGGATGATTCATAGGATTCAACACTATATAGAATAGAAAATGAGATGGGTCAAGCCAATCACCTGTGAATGCACAGCAGTTTGAGCCAATGATTCGAGTTGCCCACGAGCCTCTACCAGTTCTTTCCGAAGGTCCATATTGCTAGCTTCAAGCCATGCTATCTTCTGCTTCATCACCTGCACAGAACCCATACAGAAGCAGCACACAACAGTCAATTGTGGACTACATCTTCACCTGATGGAATCACAGCAAGTGACTCACAGCATTGGAGATAGAATGGGAAAAAAGTTGACAGGCTAAAATAGCTTGATACTTATCCTGCATACCTGCACTTCTGTGGAGGATGGCCCTCCAGCGCGTGCACAGAGGAGTTCTGCCTGCATAAGTTCTAATTGCTGACGCATCTGCTGCATCTCTGCAGCCATTGGATCACGGTTAACCTGCACCACTGACCAATTGAACGATTACTCTACAGTTAAGATAGCCTTTCTTCTGGTCACAAACAAGCTTCTACACTCCAAGTGTAGTTGGTAACAAAACCCCATGTGAAATGTCAAATCAAGAAGATGGCATTGTACAGATTACATGGCCATGTCTCACAATTGAAGAACAATTCACTATGACCTATCCACAACTACACTAGTGGAAAAAATTGCCCCAGTGTTCATAATGCCATGCACTCTAATGACAATAATAGATACCAGGCAAGGGGTACACATTGATATGGTCAGATTCATCACACACCATTGGCTTGTTTTGGATGTTACGGGCTCGGTTGGCATATTTCAAGGTATTCAAGGTCTCTTCAGTGTTTGAATCTGCTGGACTCACACAAGCTGCATGAGAAAATGAAGACAAATTAGTGGAAGAGCATGAAACAAAAGAATCTGTTGTCAAAAAAGCTGAGGCCAGTCTATATTTCAAAGGGTCATGGCAGGTGACCCACCAATCATAACAGTCCTGCTATTTCCTCCTAGTGAATCCTGAAAAGCCCAACAATCTTTCACAGAGTCAAATCATTATACCCTTTGGTGAAGCATTGCAAGCTAGAAAAAGGGTCCAGGCTGATCAAAACTGCAAACTTACATTATCTTTGATAACATAGATAGTGATTGTACATTATACACACTGTCTCAAGTGTCAATATCGCTTAGCCCTTGTGCACGAAAGACATCCTCAGTCAACTAGAAAAACAAATGAGATGCTAAATATACAACCCAATCAAGAAGTAGAACAAATTTTAAGCAAAAGCTTGCCTGTAGGAGTCGAGTGAGTTTGCTGTCACGATAGGGTACATGCCCTCCATCTCTACGCTTCTTGTCATCGCCTAATGCACTAATTACATTTCCAAGGGCTAGGAGTCCTTTGTTTATATGCACCCCTGAAACAAGCAAAAGAGGTGAATGCTTTAATATGATGTCCATTATCACCTTTCTTGCGTGCAGGCTGTGAAGGGAACTGCAAAGTCAAAAATAGGAAAGCTTATATTTAATCACACCTTCTTTAAAACGTGCACCATCAGATCCAGTTCTTTTTGCCCTTTCTGAGCCAGCCAAATCCACAAGATGAAGTTTTGCACAAAGGTACTCCTCACCACAATCATCCAATTTATCCCATTTATGCCGCTGTTCTAGTGTTATGGTGAATATGGCATGTGACCGACTGACACAATAAGCCCCAAACCACAACAAAAAAACTGTGAATACATTATCGTGATCCTCAGGTGCTACAACTTCACATCCAGTACCAACAATCAGTGCAATGTAATGTATACTGGTTTTGGTTTGACAAAAGCAACTCTAAAAAAAACAATGGAAATGCACAATTGAACAGATATGGGTGTCTTCATTTGTCAGCAACAAGCACAACCATAACCAATTACCAGCTGTTTAGAATTGGATGGATCGCTAACCTTGACTGTGAATTCATGTTGGTGCTACCAGTAGCACGACAAAGAGATCCTCGCTCCAAACAGGATGCCATTTCCTCCAGACTCTTAACATTGACCTCTGTTACACCAGACAAAGTTATTCCTCCACTGATTGTTTCTCGGATCTGTATAGGTGGCTTCACACTTCCCACTCCCTTCATTCCTCCCCCAAATGCTGAACCCATTGTCCCTCCCATGTACCCATAGTCTGCTGGGGAAGGGTTCAGATCCAAAAGGTCATGCACTTCCTCCTTCAGAATCTGCAAGACTCAACAAAAAATCCAGGCTGGTTACCAGAGCTCCCCTTGCAACTTTGAAGGACTTGACACAATGTTCCCTACAAGCAGGAGGATCATAGCTAATGAGACTGCATATCTGATGCTTGCCAAGCTGCATAATGGATGCTGTCAACCTGGAGTACAAGAAAGCTAACTACCTCAATGAATGACACTCGAAGCTGGAAATCAGCCTCTTGCTTCAAGGTTTCAACTCTGTTAAAAATAGTCTCCATGACTTGAGAGATAACTCCTTCAGTGTTGCCTCTCACTGTGTAGCCTGTCCCCATGGTGTAGGTCTTCCCAGATCCTGTCTGAACAGAGAAACAACCACCATGGTATCAATGACCAATAGACACAGTTCTTCTGCACCCCAAGATATTTTGTCGGGGAATTGCAAGAGAAAATTATCGGTTATTGTACCTGTCCATAAGCCAACACTGTCGCATTGTAGCCATGGAATAGTCCTTCCACAAGAGGCTTCACACATTTGTCAAAGATAGAATCCAATGGGAGGGCACTACTACCAAACACATAATCAAATGTGAAAGAATGGTGACCAATTTGCACCTGCCAAAACCACATATTACCCAATACATCCATCAGTTTCTATTTTTCTTAGTGCCCAAATCCACTACAAATGATGCAACACAGAGTCACATAAAAAATTGCACAAAGAGGAAACATACAACCTGTATTGCCATAAGAAGAAAGGGCAATGCCATATCTGCCCAGAGTGTCTTCAGCCCTTATTAGGGCATCAAAAGTAGACACTGCAAATGACAATATGCAGGCCAGACAATTGCCCAAGCTCTGAGGGTCAGAAGCCTCTAAGAACCCACAATTCAGATGCCCAGTTTAGCCATCAACTTCTCATAAATTCGTGGGTTCATTACTATGGGTAACCTACAAAGAATGGACCTGATGGTGGGTATATGTCAAACCTGCAACCCACTTTCAAGGCCTGGATTGATGCTTTAGAAATTGCCACAATTGCTTCCACTTGTCCAAACCAACTCAAGGACACAGAGTAGGGAATGTTGACTAGAGGAAGGGACCCCCAAAAAGCAGAAACCAGAGAGGAACCCTAATGCAAGCCTCAGGAAATGGATGAAGCTTACATTAGGATTTTCACCCATGCCAATTGCAATGCCAGCAATTTGTGCACGCACTGAAGCAGTAGTACATTCAGTTTGATGGGTTTAGGAATTGGCACAATTGCTCCATAATATCTCAGGAAATGGTCCATACAGACAGATCTTTCTTTGGGGTACAGGATTTTCCTTTACCAAAGTTGTTCTTTTGTCTACTTACTTGTGGTTCACCAGGGACGATCGCGATACAGTCGCTGCAGCCTTGCACGCGCTCCATGGCAATGAGAGGCCGAATATTCACAGCCACCTGCACAGCCTGCGTAGTCGTCGCTTCTTTCTCGCTCCCGCCATTCTCCTCCTCATCCACCGAAACAACATCATCTCCATTGCCCCTCTTCGTCATCAGCGAAGAGATCGATCACACAAACAATATCACAACACTCCGCGTTTCGCCTTCTTCTCCTCCACCTTCTCAAATGAAAAAAAAGAAACAACCCCTCAGGAAACCCTAACCCTAACAACCTGAACTATCTAGATACACAATCACAAACCAAACATTCATGCACACAACAGCAGCATCTAGATCTTCGAGAAAGCTCGAAAAAAGATACATACAGAAACAAACAAAAATGGATCACAGATCAAAGTAGTAGCACTAGTAGTAGCTTGTATCATCAATCAACAAACGAAGCACCCGAATTCCTCACACCCAACTAAACCAAAAATCTCTCATAAAACAACAACACAAGAAAGAGAAATTCTACGATTCTACAAGACTAGGGAGGTTGAGACGAGGGCTTCAAAACATGAGAAATTCAAACTGCAGGAAATTCAAGTGCCTCCCGGGTCAACAAAATTAAAAACTCAATGTTATGTTTACTGGGTTAGCGGAAATTATTCTCCAGATCCTAATTCTTCTCGTGATTTTAAAGAAGCGCAATTTTCTGAGCCGATTCTCTCTCGCTCTCTCTTTCTTGTGGCTGCTTGCTTCCACACTGCCACACTCCAACGGCCATGTACTTCGCTCATGAAGACAGGCTACTAGGTACACTAGGTTACCTATAATCTACGCACTAGGGTAGGTGGGTTGGTAGGTAGGTACCTAACTATGGTGATAGAATCTTTTTTTTTCTTTTAGAAAAAAAATTTAAGACAAAAATTAGTTGGACAATTTTATGTTATAACGAAAAGTGGCAAATGATCCACAGGAAGATTTAGCCAAATTTGATTAAAAGCCAAACGTGAGAATTATTATTTTTAAGAAAATCCTTTTATATTACATCCTTTGATATTTTTGGCTACCTACTTGAACAATGCATAGAAATCTGGCGATTTTTCTTTAAATTTTGATCGAATTCTGACTCTTGAAAATCTAAAGAAAGTACAAAATTCTTAGCACTTTTAATTTTTAACAGAGTAAATATATTTCTGGCTATTTATATAGCCAGCGAAAGAAAGGCTGAATGAATGAATGAATGAATTATGGCTCATCTGGAATCTTTGCTCATTGAAAAGCCCGGCTATTTACATTCGGTTACCTACTACCTAATCTAGGCAGTAGGGTAGGTGGGTTGGTGGAAGTAGGTCCCTAAATGTGGTGATGGCATCTGGAATTGGGAGACGTGGATGGTCGTGATTGGTTTGATCAACCAACGAGATCCTAAGCGAAGAGTGTAGGTAGGTAGGTAGGTAGGTAGGTAGTAGCGTGGCGAGATTCTGATTGCAGTTTACTGCACACCCAGTTGGCAGACTTTTAAGGTACGGATCTAAGACTTGTCCGAGACCAATTCAAAGTTCAAAACTTGCCAAACAAATAGATAGTTTTTTTTTAAAATAATATTTTATTTTATCTTTACTAATTTTTAGAATAAATATATTTAATTATTTAATTATTTAGTTATATTATATATATATTAATTTAAATAAATTTATAATATAAATTATTATTAAATTTTATAATAAATTAATTTTAATAATAATTTATAATTTTAAATCTAATAATATATTTTAATCTAAATATATTAATATTTAATAAATATTAAATCTTAATTTTATAATAATTTTTTTTATTTTCTTATTTTATCAAGTTTTTTTGGGTTTGAGACTAATGAAACAATAGTGTAAGTGGTGTATTTTTAAACAAGGGTGTGTGTCACAATGTGGCCTTTGTATTTTACATTGAAAGGTACCCACCTATCTTAAGGCAAAACAAGAATTATGAAAACTCAAATATTTCACTATGCAAAAATATAGTCTTCAAAAAACCTTCTAAAAACACCCAAAATCCTTCAAGATATTAGTATAACTCTATAATAACTAATCTCAAGTTTCAACACAAGCCAAAATATCATCTTTCAGAAACCCCTTATATATATATTTAAAAAATAGACCTAATTAGGTAGGGACGGCCAAAATCCCTTATGCTACTATACTCTATGACGAATCTAAACACAACACGGGGTGTGTCACAATGTGGCCTTGCCATTTACATTAAAAGGTTTCTTAAGGCAAAAGAAGAATTATGGAAACTCAAATATTTCACCATGCAAAAATATAATCTTCAAATAAGCAATGTAGGATTTCAATATTAGAGATATCTTGCAACACAATAGTTGTTAACTATTCAAGCTTTCCAAGCTTTTTCAATAACAAAATATAACATAGAGCATTTCTATTATGTGGATGTCAATTTTTTCCTTGAAGATGTAATTGTTTCAATTTTTGTTTCATTTTTTCTTTTTTGATTTGTAAGTTTTCTTCATTCATTCTGGGGATTCTACCTGACTATGTTTGCAAACTTGGGTTTTTTTTCAATTTTTTTCATTTTTTTTTCAATTTCAATTTCATTTATGAATATTGTGGCTTTTTCATTTTTGCACTTTTGAACTTTGATTTTCATTACTCTTCTATTTTTTTAACACAAGTGTCCTACAAGGCCAATGATGGAAAATTTTCAAGCAAACAAATGTCCTAAAAATTTTATTAAAGATATTGCTAATGCTATGCGCACCTAAAAGATTGTGATCCAAACATTTACAACCACAAATAATATCTCAAAACAAAGGGATGTGCAATGTGTAATGTTATTTTTTCAAAAAAAAAGTTGCATGATGAGCCATGCACAACAAACAAAATGAACCAAAGGAAATTCAAACAAAAAAAAACAACACCAAAAATAATGAACAGAACAAATGTATCAACATTGAGATAAAACACACACACACACACACACACACACACATATATATATATAAACAAAAAGAGGAATTAAAAGAAACAATAAAAAATACATTAAAACACATTAAAAACAGCAAAAAATCAAACAGAAAAAGATAAAAGCAGAAATAAAAACAAACACATAAAAGGAAACCAATAAAATAGAATAAATAAAAATAAAATAGAAACTAGACACAAAACAAAATACAAAAACAATGAAAAAAAATTGAAATAAATTAGAAATAAAACACATAGAAGAAAACAAAACAATATTTTTTATATTATATATATATATATAAAGACTAAAAAAGACTAAGAAAAAACATGGAAATCAAATACATAAAAAAAAACAGACCAAAGCAGATAAAAACAGAATAAAAACCAAAAATAAAAAAGAACATAAAAACAATGAGCAGAAAAATTTTATAAAAATAAAAAATCAACATGAAAAATGAAAATAAACATAAAAACATAGAAACATGAAATCAAAAACAAATTAATTATTTTTTTAAAAAAGAGAAAAAACATATATTTTTAAAACTAAGAAAAAAAACCACATTAAAAAAGCATAAGTTTTTTAAAATCAAAAAACAAATTACTTTGTTGTTGCAAAGAAACATGCCTCCCAACTTCTCCACTCTTGCCAATTCCCCACCTAGATATTTAAATATGGAGCAATGTGAAGTATAAGCACAACAACATTTCTTCTAAGAAACTTGAAAAAGGAAAAGAAAAAAAATAAGTAGAAGAAAAAATAACATTTCTTCAAAAAAAAAATTGTAAATGCAAAAATTGTCCATACTTGAAGTTCTAGCCCTTTAATAATCCTTGATCTCAGGGTTGGAAACAACAATTGCCTCTAAAACAATGTCTACCATTTTTTCCTTACAAATTGGAACCCTAACCTTCCAAAACCATGTTTTCATTTTTCTCTCAAACTAATGTTTTAGCTCCCACCCTTTTGTGAGTTGTGATATCCAAATATGGGTAAGATTTGATATCCTTTTCAGATGTCAATTTTTTTAAAAAATCCATTCTAAGTATTAATTGATGAGATTTCATATTTTTGAAATCCAAAGGTTAGGGTATCATTCTAGATACCATTTTTTTGATATCCAAAAGGTTTTCAAAAGTAACATCCAAGGTGATATTTGGGTTTAATATCCAATTTTTTTGAATATCCACCAAACATTAGTTTCTTCCACTGTAATCTACCATAAGCAATTATACTTTCCATGATCATGGAGCCAAGCTTAAGGTTAAAGTAAGTTTGATGTTTAAAAACTCTTTTATTTCACTCAATCCATGTGCTCCAAACCATTACAACCCCTTAATAAGGTCCAAATTGGTGTGAAAATCATGTAAAGCTTTAGGAGTTTTATTTGTTGAAAAAGCATTGCACAATATCTAGCCTCTTCATGTTGTCTTGAATGTGCATCAAGTTAGTAAGTAAAATAATTGCCCACCCCCACACCATTTGTGCCATGGGGCATTTGGAAAATCTATGCATAAGTGTTTATAGGACATGTGTTTACTCCTTACAAGCTCCAACTCTCCATGCATTGATAGTTATGTCTTTGGAAAAGAAGGCCCAAAGGAAACCAACATCCTTGTAAACATAACTTTTCTTCCATACATCACGATACTTGATTTTGAAATTTAAGGTCAAAAGGTTAGGCTATTTATCATGAATTTTTTGGAGTCAGGCTTCTCTAGAATTGAACAAACTATGCCCCCCTTCTTTGTAATGTAATTGAGTAGCAATGTGTAATGTGCCCATGCCCATTGCCCTAGGTCAAAAGGAAAGTCTTTTAAGCAACCATGAAAAAGGTGAAAGGGGGTTTTTTTTCCGCCTTTTTCACTATAAAAACTCATGTTTTATATCATGTCCTTGAACTTTAGATTTTCTCCTCAAGTTCCTTTCATTTTTTCAATATTAGGGTGTTTGAATTAATATTAAGGTTGTATACAAGGATGAAATATTCTTAATTATTACTTAAGCAAGTGGGTGAAAAACCTTATATGATGCAAACCACTAAGTATAATTAGTAGTTGATGTTGTCATTATATGGTATGATCATCTATTCACTAATTGTTTGCTATTTGGGGATCTAAAGTTCATCTTTCCATTAATTGAATAACTTTTTAGTCTCACCCATACATTGAATTCACTATCTCCAAGTTGATACATGTTTTTTAAACAAGGTTTTAAAAGTCAAGTATGTGGGTTCCACAAGTCTTTAATTGTCTGTAAACCCATTCGATTGAATTTTTTATTGTTCAAATTCATTTTGCAAGTTCAAATGACTTACCCAGTTAACAAATTAACATGATTTTGTTTAAACATGTTAAAAATAAAGCGCTTTCCGAAGAACATGGGAACTTTTTTTTGGGTGCAATGAACCATTTTGATTTGTCAAACATAATTATTTTTTCTAAAACTAAAACTTTGAAATATCCCCAAAATATATGTTTTTATACGAAGACACAATGTTTTATTTTCACCCACCTATATAGGTGAGAAGGGGAACAACATTTGGAACATGTTGGGAACACCTAAAAAACAAGATTCCATGCCAACACTCCACCCCCACCCCCCGCCCCCCCCCAACAAGGAAAAGAGATGAACTTTAATCCTAAGTGCATGGTCAACCATTTCATTGGCTACATGCAAATTATATTCCCAAAATTGGTTATCACCATTTTGGTTGGAACTTATACCTTTTCCTAAAAGGATGGGTACCTATTGTGGGCTTTACAAATTGAAATTTCCCTCCCAACTTTGGGGGGGGGGGGGGGGGGGATTATGACTTTGAACTTGCATCAATGCTTCAATCTTAAGATGAGGTTTGATATCTCAAATTTCTTTTAATGGGTGTTTCATTTGGGTCCATTCATTTACCCCAAGGTCACTATGAACTCTCATTTCCTTTCGTGATCAAAGAAGGTCTAATATGTCTAATATGTTTGCAAGAAGAGATTATTGCTTGATTGCAAATGTAGAGTTTTAATGTTGTAAATGTAATGTATGTTTTTGTGATTGGAAAACGACACATATTAACATGGTCTAGGGTTTTAGTAGTAGAATTAAACGAATTAGTAATTGGTGATGAGTTTGCAAACAAACTTAACATTTTTGAAGATCATAATGTGTTTTTACTCATTTGGTAACTAGTTTTGTACAAAACAACTGTGGTTTTGAATCAATATGTTTGATAATTCAATTGTTTTGTAAACACAAAAGTGTCATGTTTGCAAATGATATGGGTGTTGATAGGATTAAAATTGATGCTAGCAAAGGCTTGTTATACACTACATTACAAAAAAGATTTGAAACCTTTGGCGCCACTCCCTAACTTTTTCCATATCAATAAAGAAGGTCATGTAAGAGCTTTGAAATAGGATTATGATGAATTACTCAAGTTTAACTCATGGACATATTAAGTTGCACAAACAAAAAAGTTATTAATGCATTTTAGAACCAATTTGTTTTATGGACAAGCCACAAACTCAAATAAAATTTACAAGACCCATCATGACTTGGGCTTCGAAGTTCAATTACCATTATTTTCCAATGGGAGTATGTTTGCATTATAAGAGTCACAAATCTTGAATTTCAAGACTTTACATGGGAATGTGTTTGCACTTTCTTACATTCACTTCAAGTCATGTGTCACTTTGTTCAATCTAATCCCCAAAAAAAAATTATTTTGATTATGATAAAAAATTCAAAATCACTTAAAATTTGATTTTCAAAAATTTCACTGCACACCTTGGTTAATTGTCTCATTTATGATTTCAATTTGAAAACAATGTGGCTACCTTTGGGGCCAACATTTTTGCCCACTTAAATACTCACAAGATGTTACAAACCCCCTACAAACTTTGTGAATATTAATGTTGCATCTTGCACAAGGTTGGATTAATGTCAACAAAAACAAAAAAAAAGTAAATTTTAAAAAAAACAATGGACAATTAAACGTAGTTGGAATTAAGCTATTGGTTTGATGTGTGGTCCTTTAGCTATGTGGATAGGGGTTCAACTTGCTTGCAAGGAACAAGACACGCATAATCTTTTTCTATTTCATTTAAAAGTAATACATGTTTATCATGCACAACATGTGTTACATAGGGCACCACGTTAACACTCACAATGAACCCTCAATTTCATTCCTAGATGCCCACCTCCACAAAAACATATTAAAACCAATAGGAAAATTTGGGATAAAATTTTCATTTGAAATTATGTTTGGCCATGAAAATTGGGCCTTTTCATATTGAGCCCTTTAATTGATTGCTTGAAATTCCTATATGAACGATTTCATGAAACTATTCATCACTATTTCTTATTTGAACTAATACACGTTCCAAAGAGTGTGGGCACCTAGACAAACTTACAAAGTTGTTGTGGTTGTGCAACATGACATTGTGATGAGTTTTTTTTCTTGATATAGGTTAGGGGAGTTAACACCAATGTTGGGTGGTTATTAAAAATCAATACAAACCATTGTACTATCAACATGAATATTCGTTTACTTATGCAACAAAAGTGGGGAAAAAGAAATAACTAAGGCAATTAAGAACCTCATTTGTGAAAAAAATTAAAATTCTCATTGATTTGCTTGATCTTTGCTTAGAATTGTCAAATTCTTTAAGTAAAAGTTTATAATAGCAATACATGCATTGTTGTCTTCAAGCCACCCTTGTCACAAGATGCAATATTATCAAGAGATAGTGCTTGTCCATGAACTTTCAAGATATTGATTTTGTTCATTAGATGGGCTTTTAAACGTGTTTCACCTTTGTGCCTCTTTTTTTATTCAAGGTAAGCATGTAAATCTTTCTAGGTTTTTCTTAATAAAATTTGACCAAATTATTTTTGACTAATTTTGTAAAAACTGTTTAATAATTGTGTTCGCTTTAAAGGTGTAAAACACCTTTTTTGAAAAGTGTACATGTGAGGCATCTACCAATTGGAGCAACCAAGAGCCATGATGGGCATGCATCAACAAAAATCCATGTATTGAACATGTCAAAATATTATTTTGGGGATAGTATGGAAGGAGGAGGCAATTTGTTTTGGAGACGAGAAGACAATGTCATGATGTAAGGTTCTTTTATGTGAAGAATCATGAAGTTTCTAAATTGCCTCTTCTTTTATTTGAAATGTTTGCCTTTTCCAAACCCAATAATACTTTCAATTCTGGTTTCCCCAAGGAGTTGTTGGTAGGTGCATTGGGGCTTCAAGTTGAGACATGTTCCATTTTGGCAATGGTTGTTCAAAATTTTGTCCAAGCTCCTAGGTTTTCATGGTCTAGGAAATTGGTTGTTCCTAATTGTTGGTAGGGGCACCAAAATATTTGCCTCAAAGAGAATTGAATACAATGTGCAATATCTATCTATGAATGAAGGTAGTTTGTTTGTTTTGCTTTGTTTGTACCGATGAGATCCACCGAACTGGGATGCTTCAGATTGTGTTCTTGGTGTCTTTGGAAAGCTCTTGAGGAGGAGGGGTGCCTGGGCTTGGTTTCACGACCTTTGGATTTGCGGTGCAAAAGTTTTCAAACACTGAATGATTTCTTCAATGAAATTTAAATTAAATCGTAGTTAAATTTGAGAGGAATTGAAACGTGCCTTTGGCGTTGTTAGAGAGATCTTGATGAGAAGATTCAATGGAATTTATTTGGTAAGATTTGGATTCAGAATGTGGGAGATTATTGATTTTAAAGTGGGTTTCTGCCGCTGAAAATTCAAATAAATTCCAAAAAACCAGGTTTTGGAAGGAAAAATCAGTTGAGGACATGGTAACACACTTGGGCCAACCGCACAAGCCACACTAATTATAAACTAAGATATACTTGTAATTATGTAGCTCAACAAATCATGCAATTTGTAACAATGCCGCGTGATGGACACAATGATAAATCAAAACACTTATTGAGCTTTTGTGATCAAAGAACCTATTCATAACCCTCACATGACAAAGTGTGCTTCGGGGAAGGAAGCATAGGCTTCAATGTTGGGGAGTGCTCCATGTTCCAAACATATCGGTGGTGGGCCAATCAAATGACTCTTCTCAAGAGAGAAAAAAAAAGGAAAAAGGAAAAACTCTCTAGGAGTGGAACCCCTCACTAATTAGTAGAAGCATGAAAAGAACCCCCCATTATATGAGTTCAAACAAGGGATGGATGTTCCAAAACAAAGATGTGCCTACCCATCCACCTCTCCTATTCATTAGATGAGGTGCCTCCTAAGGCCACTTCACTCCATGATGCAACTTCTAATTGGTTGCATGGAAATTCTATTCCTAAAATTGGCTGCCACTATTTTTGGCCTGGACTAATAGCCCTTCCTATTTCAAGGTGAAAAATAATGACGCTTGGTTTGGTACACGAAGCTCAAGGTGTAATCTTTCACCCTTAATTTAGTATAGGGAGGGGCCAACTTGAATGCCTTTAGGAAAGAACAAAATTCATTTGGAAAGTATGGTGGGAAATGCTTAATTCTCAAGCAAACAAATAGGAAAATTTTAGTAGATTAGATCCAATTTAAAAAGACTAAAATAATTTAGATTTAAAGCTCTATTAAATAGGCAAGGGAAGAAGGCAAATGATTTCATATTTCATTGTGGTGCATCTTAATCCTTTTTTTTTTTAATTTATTTTTTTAGCAAATTTGGTTTAGTTGTCTTTTTTAATTAGGTTAAGGAATGAAAATGTTCTGTATAAAGGAATTGAGCTAAAATGAAATGAAAATAGGTTTCAAAAATAAAGTTAGATTTAATTAAGATTTTAAAAATGGTGTGGACGGTTATGAACTTGGTAGATTTTGCACCTTTACTTTTAAAAAAACCCTTGGGGCCAATTTCAACTTTTGCACCAATAGGATTGCTTGCTTTGGGTTGAACATTGGCCCCGACGCAGGCCTAAGTTAACCATTCAAATGTGGGACACTACGTATGTTACATTTTGTTGGCCGGTGTGAACCTGCACCCACCCACGAACCCTAAACCCTAAACCTCAACTGAGTTAAATATCCGGTTTCACATTGGTGACCCATTCTATAAGAAGTAGGCGAGGGTGAATGACAACCTACACTGATTACCTTTACATTCTTGAGTGAGGCCTTTTAGTGGCCATATTTTACATATATTTTATTTCAATGTTTAAATTTACATTAATGATTGGTACTCATGCTCTACCATAGTACATGAATGGTTTGGACATAAATTAAATTATTTTTTTCTTTTGCCGAATTTTTGAAAAATTATTTATTACTTGTGCCAAAAAAAATTATAAACTATTATAAAATAATAATAGTGGATCTGCAAGTTTAGGGTTTATTAAAAGTTTAGAGTTTATTAAAATGTCTTTACTTTGCAGATACCACTGAAAAGAGGGGATAGGGGGTGAAAGGAGGCCCAAAGAACCAGTCGCGTACTGGTCGGTACTGGTTCAGTGTGGCCCACATACCAGTTGCGTACTCTCTGAGCCCAGTTCCGAATGTTCCCCGGTCCACGCGTCCGCCTCCGACCACGCGATGCGTGTAAAGCCGGCTTCGAAAACGCACACAACCGCGCGCACAAACTCCGTTTCTTCGAACTGAATTTGTCAAGCTAATTTTCCTTCATCTTGGGGCCGTGATTTGCTACTCACTTTTCATTTCTCGTCGCACAGATCGCAGTTGCAACTCTGGTTTTTTCTCGGAAAAAAAAATCCACAGAAATTGGTACAGAATTTCAGAAACGCGAGTGGAATTGAACAAGCTTTTGGTCTTTGAGCTCGAGAGGAAGAATGTCGTATGCTTATCTCTTTAAGTATATCATCATAGGAGATACAGGTATTCTTCTTCTTCTTCTTCGTCTTTCTAGTCGTGTGTATGTATGTATGTGTGCGCGTGTGTGTGTGATTTTTATTTGGAATCAGAGTTTTTTTGAATTTGCTTTGTTTTGTGGTTTTGTCTCAACTACACTTTGTGTTCCAATCTGGTCCTGGACGAGCTGGAACCTTTTTTTCCTTCTGGAATGTGTATTAGCCATTTTGGGTTCGGAGTTCTGATGGGTCTAGGGTTTAGGGTTTATCTTGGAACGCCGTAGGGTAAATTTGAGATTCTTTCAGCTTGGAGATTACCGGTCGTAATATCTTGATCGTTCTTGATTTCCTTTGCCATTGGTATGAAAGTTTGGTTGGAGACGTCTCTTGTCATCTTGTTCAGAAGCAGCCATGCCTCCTTGTCCAGAGAGTAGGTATGTTCATGGTATGAACAAGGGGATAGCTCCTTGAAAGAAATGGTGAGAATGGGAAGACTGTGTGTGGGTTGCAAAAGATGTGAAACTGAAATTGCACAAGCTTCTAGATGGTGTCTGGAACCTCAGTAGGTCTAAAGTAGTGAGATTATTGCCTTGGAATATTGCAGGTGTAGGCAAATCATGTCTCTTGTTGCAGTTCACAGACAAGCGCTTCCAGCCTGTGCATGATTTGACCATTGGTGTGGAGTTTGGAGCACGGATGATCACTATTGACAACAAGCCTATCAAGCTTCAAATCTGGGACACAGTATGTCTTGAAATGGACCCTAACACACAGAAATTGTCTGCTTCAGTGCAGGTTTTTTATTTGTATCGGTGTTCTGCATGGAGAAGATGTGATGAATGAGGTGTTTGCTTGCAGTTCTGATAAGTTCACAACTCAGAAGTCATGATTTCTTGGACTTTGTTTGTTCAAGTTTTAGCTGGCAGGGACCAGAGAGGATTGCATTCAGGATGAGAAGTCTATGTGGAATTGAAAGGTGTATATGGTGAGCAGTGTTGTCATGTTGAGTGCAAGGAAGTGATGATCTCATTACTGATGATTCTTTGCTTCAAATTTGAACAGGCTGGGCAAGAGTCATTTCGGTCTATCACCAGATCATACTACAGAGGAGCAGCAGGTGCATTGTTGGTATATGACATCACCAGGTGCAATTTCATACTGGATCTCTGTATTTCATAGTTTCAATGGTAGCTTCATGTTTTTGAGGTCAAATTGTTGGCACCATAACTTATGAGAAGTAGTCCAAATGCAGGAGAGAGACTTTCAACCACTTGGCAAGCTGGTTGGAGGATGCACGGCAGCATGCCAACTCCAACATGACCATCATGCTTATAGGCAACAAGTGTGATTTGGCCCACAGAAGAGCAGTTAGCACAGAAGAAGGTGAACAGTTTGCTAAGGAGAATGGTTTGGTGTTCATGGAGACATCTGCCAAGACAGCTCACAATGTGGAGAATGTAAGTTCGCCTATGTATTTGGTCATGATTACTGTGGAAGTCAATTTTGTGTTGTAATGTATGGACTGCTCATGAAGATTTGGCTTGCCATGCTGGACAGGTGTTCATAAACACGGCTGCCAAGATTCATCACAAGATTGAGGAGGGGATCTTTGATGTCTCAAATGAGGTGAGTTAAGTGCTACACCTTACATAGTAGAGTCTGTTCTAGTGATGTTCCTGCAAGCTAACTGCTGTGGCATTCATCATGAGAGAGAGAGAGAGGGAGAGAGAGATACACGCATGAAATAATAACATCATTTACATTAGTGTATAACAAGTATGTTGGGGGTGGCAGTCATATGGGATCAAGGTGGGCTATGGCAGTGGGGGTGGTACAGGAGCAGAGACTGGTAGGGGGAATGCCTCCATTCAGCGTGGTGGATGCTGCTCTTGAAGCAGCATGTGGGATGGAATATAACTCTATGTTACTGGGTGTTGGTTGCTTGTTGTCTTGGTAAATAAGGCACCTGTTAGTTGCTTGCAGAGGGGCCTTTGTTCCCTGGGGAGACATCTTGTGAGCTGTGTACATGTCATATCCAGTTTTGTATGGTGGCTGGAGTAAGAACACCTTAGTATATGGGATTGCATGTATGTAGTTTCCCTCTTCCATGGCCTAGTAAGAGGCTAGGGCATTATCTCTACCTGCTGGTCAGGAAGGCTCCAAACATTGCAATGTACAGTTAGCTAGTAGTGAAGCCAATGTCCTCATGTGTGTAGGTGTAGATGATTCAAGTTCTTATTTGGGGAAACCAGATGCCACCACCAGATGCAGTTTCAACTTTTTCTTTTGCATTTCAATAGCAGTCTGTAGTGATGAGTAACTGCTCATGATTGATTTACATGTCTAAACAAGAATTGTAAGCCAGTTAGTGGCACCACCTTCAGTCAACGATGGTTTGGCAAGGATTCTTACTTGCATGATAGCTAAAGGCTCAATTGTTGAAATTATGCTGGCAGGAGATAATAAATTGTTGCTCAAAACACAGCAGCTTCAGAGGCATGCAACTGCCTGTGTTGACTATTTTCTATGTGTGGACTGGTGTAATAGATCCATATTCATACAATCCAATAAATTACTCCCCAGATCCAGTGAAGCATCCAATAAAAGCCTATGGTATTTCTTTTCTTGTAGTAGCCAGGGGGGGGGGAAAAACCAAACAAACCCAAAGAGTCTCCCACTATTGGTACACCGGCCTCTGTCTGTTCCTCTTTCTCTACTGACCATCTTTTCCCCCCATATGGCATAGGCGTTTTCTGCAACAGTTTCATTCTGCTGGTTTTTGTTGGGGAGTTTGGTAGTGCAAGTACTTGCAGGATCTTCTCTAGTTGTGCCATCCCCTGTGTCCCTTTGCATCATTGAAGCAAATTCCAGTTGCAGCACACATCTCTTCCCCAGGCAGTGTTTTTCATCAGTCAGTCTCACTATGGCATTTAGTGCCTTTTGTTCAGTATGCTTGTATTTGTGCCAACATATTCAGGATGTTGTGTGATCTACATATGGGCAATGTGGTTGGAGTTTGAACTGATAAAAGAAGTGAAAATGAAGAATGGTGGTGGTCTTAATTTTTCTTGGCTTTTGTTGCTTTTTCTTGGATCATAAGAGCATCTGCACTGTGCTCAGTATGTGACCCTGCACATTATAATCGGATGAAGAAAAGACATATGCTGGTTTGGCTTAGGAAAATGGTTCTTCTCCAGCATATTTGCTCAGTTTGCTGCAGCTGGTGAAAAGCACAGCAAAGCTGTGCACCTGCTAGAGAAGAGTGTAATAAATATGATCAGACTGTGAGTCCCTGTTTTTGATTGGCCAATCATAATGATTGGTCCAGGTGGTTTGCTATTAGTGGTTCCCACCTATTTGCAGCCCATGTTTCAGTCTTATGGGTGGGGCAGTCAACTCCTCTGTCCCTGGAGTACAATAACACACCTCATGGGATTGTGACACTATCCCACACTCACCCATGTCTTCTCCAGTTGCATGATTTCTTTACTCTGTCTCATCTGGTGTCATTGGTCTTTTTTGTTAGATATACTTGAATTTGTGCCAACACCTTCAGCCATAGAGTTCAATTTGAAAGGGATGAGGGTGTGGGGTTTGATGAAGCTTCGTCCCCTCTACCCCTAAAGAACAGGTCAATGCCATGTTTGTAAGAAATCAAAGTGGGCACAGGGATCCCTATAAAAACCATAAAAGAGCTCCTGTTGAGATAGATGTGGGCAAGTCAAAAGTCCATAGATCTTTGGGTATGAAAATTGAACTAGAGATGGATTTTGAAATTAAGTTAAATTGCACTTCGGATTACGCACTTGGTTGATCAGGGATTTTACAGGCAATTGCAGAATAAATTGCAGGCAAACCCAAGGAAACAAACATGTTACAGTTTCCTAAATTTTGAATCTTTTGTCACCCTTGGGATAAGCAGTTTTGGGAAAGGGACTTCACAGGCAAACAGACACTTTGCAGATGAGAAAGAATTCTCACAGATTTACAAAAGTCGATACTTTGATCTCCGATTTTGTGTCCAAAATCAAAATTTGTTGCTAAGTGAAATCCAGAGTGCAATTTACACACAACACTCGGGTACATTCATTTTAATGGAAACAAGCTTCTCTCATATGATAAGAAACATAAGTAACTTCTTCAAATTATTCATAAGTACATTGTACACTGCAAAAGGAGAGGGGTGGATGACTAATTTCTCCCACATTCATACGCAAATTCCTCTCACCCAACCAATGCTACCACTATGAGCTCTCATCCAGCAGTTTTTGCACACACCCTCCACTCTGCCTACAAATTATGTGAAAAAAGAGTAACCAGCAGATCCCACCTAGATCACAATTTCCCCATGACCTTCTTGTATTACATAAATGGATGAAACAAATTTTAGGAGTGCAGAATTGTGTTGAGAAATTTGCTTCGGAAGTTTGGATTAAACATCAGAGGCAGCAGAAGTGCCATAGTTGCCAGTTTTAGGCCCTATTCCAGTGCCAGGAGTGCCAGCAGTGTTGCCATGTGATGGACCGTAATTTGGACCCAAAAAATGTCCTGCATGGAGAGCCAACAAGTAGAGCAGCTGGACTAATGCCAAAATGATGATGAGAACCTCCAAAGCTTTCTGCCAGAAAAAAAATTTGAGCCACATGCACACAAGTATGCAATTGAGTAAGAGCAGCTGAAAGAAAGGGATCCCAAATTGATATCGTTCAAGAAATAGTGAGAAGATTTGTCAGAAAGTCAAAAGTTTAGAGAGAACAATTTCAAGACAAGGTTGGAATCAAAGTCAAGCTCTCAGAAATTGTTGCAGGATCATGGCTCACCAGTTTCTTGCTGCGAGGACCCCCAATGCTAATTTCCTTGCATGCAAATCTGCAAAAGAAACCCAACAAAAAAACAAGTGAATGGAACATCAGAAACAAACAGTCTGCACATCATGAAGACTAAACTAGCTGTGTTAAATAAGGATTTTTTTTTTTTCTGGCTTGATGTTGTGGGAGCTTGACGTGAGCTGCAATCAATCAAAGCAAAGCAAAGCAAAGCTTCTATGATGTTGTGGGATGTGATGCTGCAATCAAGATCAAAGCTTCTACAGTTTGGAAAGACGATTGTTCGTATATTGGGTGATGAAGCTGTTTTGTATGTTTATTTTGTGTGAAGAGTTCGAAAAGTAGCAGTTGGTGACATAACTTACAAAGAAAGCACAGATCATCCGTGTTATGTGCTTTTAAGATTCAGATTGGATCTTATGATTTCAAACTCGAGGAATCTATTAGTGGCTGCAAATGCAGAGGACTCAGGAGTAATAGAAAGATTGTTATGTACCCAAAGGCCAGGAGGGTGATATGGCCAGCGATTACAGCAGCGGCATTAGCAGCTGAAAGGCTATCAGTGCGCCACACGCGGAGGTGATAGGCACCGACGACAACGGAAGCTACACCAACCACGGAAGCGCTCAGCGCGAATACAAGAAAGTACCCAGTCGCCCCGTTACCTGAAAACACCACCCAACAAAAAAATTAAAACACAAAACTTATGACACTTGCAACTCTAAAAAAGAGAAACCCACACACACAGGAGCTCCCAGCAAGTATCAAACTGTGACGTTCTCAATAGAATTTCTAAGCTCTGCGCTAGAGGGAGAGGAGTTTTCAAAAGACTATACCAAAGCTGGATGTGGAGCCAAGCGCGCCACTCGAACTGTAGTCAATGTATTTGTTCACAGACCATCCTGCCAAGATAGCGGAGACGTGAGACAAGATGATGTTAATGATCCCCAGAGGCCTAAGCAACGCTCTTCCCTGACCGATAGCCATGATCTGTTACTCGAATTTTTTCGCGCAATCGGAGCTCTGAACAAGCAACTGTAGGAGCGAGCGAGCGAGCGAGCAATGAAGCAAGCAAGCAGCACTACACAGGCCTGAATGCTGCGGTCGAAACTGAGTCCAGACTGTGTCCATGGTGCAGTATAAATAGAGCATTGCACCTAACAAATGCCACACTCCAGGCTTACGAGCATTTCCCAAGCACCACTAGCGTGATAAGTTAATATTAGTTACTTGGGGGTGCCTACCAAGTCCAATTCTTGTTTTTTGCATTGAGTTATTTTGATTGGCCCATTGCAAAAAAAGAGTTGGAACTATGGAGGCTCGGGCCCCTCAAATTTGAAGATTCAATGGAAAGATAGAGTGCCTACCCCTTTGGCCCACCTACATAGATGGAGCTAAAATGGCGAGCACCCCTAATTCAGATTCAGACAGATTTCGCCAGGTTGGCCACACTATTTCAAGAAACTCTTGAAACTGCAGCCAGTAGACATAAATGCGACAACACCATCGCCCCCCCCCCCCCACCCCTCCCCAAGAAAAAAAAAGAAAATATTCAATCCTTTGTAGGCAATTTTTAATATTACCCCCACCACCCCCCTCTTTCCCCCTCGTGTTCGTAGCCAGGGTTGTTAAAAAGTAGAAATTTGGTGATTATTCGCCAGAAAATTAAATGAATAAAGCATTGAATCATAGCATACAATGGAATGGACAGATGCATGAAAAAAGTCGGCAGAATGAACAAGCAAACCGTCACCACGTGCAACTCTTTGGTTGAATTGTTCATTTGTAATTTCAGTGTTTAGTATCTATTTTGAGACATGCTGTTGCTGTAGGTGACGGTTCTTCTAAGCTAGGCATCCTTTCAAAAGGTCCTCCCCTTTTTATTTTATTTGATAAGCTTCTTGTGATAGGAGGGGGTTTGGGAAGTTGATGTTCCTTATGTGGTTTGCCCTCTTTCATGGTTCTTTTGTCTTCTTGGACGAGGGTCCTTCCATTTTTCCCTTGTATTCCCCGTTTTTTGGTGTGCTCTGGTTTATTATGATGGGCAAGGTTTCAACAATTGAATGGGCTAACCCAAATTGAAGGTCCTCAGTTTCAGCAGACAATTGGGAAGAAAAAAATTATCATAATACCTTTATCATTTCGGCATAAATTAAATTATTTTTTGGGAAGTCTCAGCATGCACTCATGATGGGACCTGGTTTTTTCTTTTGGAAGGGGCGGCGGGGAAGGGTAAGGGGACGCTAGAAATTGATACTAATAAATGCTAGAAATTGATGTCAGGATATTAATAAATAAATGCTGAAACATTGGCCCCAATGGTTGCAAATTGGCCTCCCAAATTTGATGGTATAGTTTTCCCAGCCTTGAGACCAATACAAGGCCATAAAGTTCAGCATTTATTAGTTCTTGGGGCAGATTGAAAAGATTGTGTAGGGTAAAGCCCCAGGGCAGGATCATTCTGAAAATAAGGGGCCTAGGACAAGGCGATAGCCCAGTTTGGCCCTGCATTTTGGGAAACCCCCTCACCCATGGGCCTTACCTATTGTAAAGCACGAACAAAATTTATCATGAACCAAACCTTTATAGATCATGAGCCATATGAATGGGAGGGTTTTTATGCCTACTCCTTAATAATGGGAGAGTTTTACAGTTAGGGTTTTAGGCTCTTATGCCTACTCCTTAATAATGGGAGGGTTTTAGGGTTGGAGGGTCTTATGCCTACCCTTATAAGTAGGTATAATTTCCCTCCCACCCTTGAGGAGTAGGCCTAATATCCATCCCAATTTCGAGGAGGGAAAGTCATGGATATAAGGTGCCCTCCACATAAACTACAAATTTTATCCGAGTGCTTTACCGTTTCTATTTCAGCCTTGACTCAGTTTTGTTTGGTGAGGTTGCTGGCTTACTGCTTTCATTCTTTTGTCGTCGGTGCCTCTTCTGCGCTTCCGGTTTCCTTTCGAGAGAGCTTCCGGTTTCCTTCCGAGAGAGAGCTTCCGGTTTCCTTCTCAGAGACCTTCCGGTTTCCTTCCGAGAGAGCTTCCTCTTTCCTTCCGAGAGAGCTTCCTGTTTTTTTCTCTCTCTCTCTCTCTCTCTCTCTCTCTCAGCCTACTAGGCTCTAGCGACCAATATAGTCAAGGAGTTGCTTCTGTGATCCTCGGTACTCTGAAAGAAAAAAAACGCAAAAACATTAGTACCACAAAAGAAAAAGCTACTAGGCTCTAGCGAGCAATATAGTCTAGCGGTTGTTTCTGTGGTCCTCAGTCCTCTGAAGAAAACACGCAAAAACACCAGTATCACCACAAACGGCAAAAGCTCCTTTCTCTCTACTGCTCCTCTTCAAAGAAAAAATTTAAAACATGGAAGAGTTTTGGATGGACGCGCGGTCCCTACATGACAGGAATCTTTTTTTGTAATTCCTTAAAGCAATTGGGTTTGACTTGGTGTTACACTCTCGTGTTCATCAGTAGCTGGGATGATTGAACGTCAAATGAGGGAAATTTTGGTGGGTTCCAATTTGCTCCTCTCCTCTCCTCCTCCAGCAGTGGAGCACTGTCTGTGCAGGTTTCGCAATTGAGTGCTTTGTTAGGGACCCAAAACCCTAGTAGCTCCTCATTAGTACCCATCTCTCTTTTTGGGGGATCCATTCCTCGGAAGAAGAAAGAAAGGTCCCGGGTAATACAAGCTTTTGACCCAAGTCTCCAAGTACATGCCATTCAGGATGAAAGTGATGAAGATAGGATTCGTGTACCCTTGAGCTTCCCACATGGACAGTTTCCTCTTTTCTGTTTTCTGAAATTGCAGCAGCAGCAGTAGTTGACATCTGCCGCTTGCTGGTGACAGCCAAACACCTTTGACAGTTGCAAGCGATGTTGCCGCACTGGAAGTAGCAGATTTGCATCGAAAAGCTCTCCACCAGAGCTGTATGTGTCCGGCCTCCTTCTTATCAGGATTGCTCTCATGTAGGCTCTCCACCACCAGTTATCGCTCTATCGGCCGTTGTGGAGCCAGCTGATGGCAGAACATCAAGTCTCTCCTCCGTATGTGAAGTATGGCAAGCTTCCATCTTGTCCCGTTGCTGGACCCCTAGTCCTGCTGCTTCTTCTCTTCCATCTTCTGGATGAGCTTTAGCTGCTGCTGCTTCTTCAAAGCAATCTTTTACTCCTACATTGGCAACGCACATGAATCTCTACAAGATGGAGATGAACTATTCTACAAAGTTCAAGCTCTTGGGTTTCAAACATATTATCTGAAATGATTTCTGTCTTGAGGAATCACAAACTATGACAAACTTCCCATTTTTTCCACTTGCTGTCACCACCCCTGCTGCTTCTGCTCTTCCATGTTTGGATGAGCTTAAGCTGTTAACATGCTGTTTCCAAGCAATCTTTCACTCCTGCACATGATTCTCCACCACATGGAGATGAATTACTCTGTGTGAAGTATGGCGTCTAGGGTTGGAATCAGATTGAGAGGTGATCTGATAAATGTTGTAGAGATTTCAGATCCTAACAAATAGCAGAAAGGAAAGGAGAAATGGAAAAAGGAGTACAACAGCTGAAAACAAAGAAAAGACTGAGCAGTGATTTGAACAAAAGCAACAGTAACATGCATACAGACCTTAAAGAGCTCAACAATTCTTGTATTGACAGGCTACCATAATTGACCGAACTAGAATGTATCACCTTGTGAACA
Organism: Sphagnum tenellum; assembly: GCA_963921925.1. Classification (NCBI taxonomy): domain Eukaryota; kingdom Viridiplantae; phylum Streptophyta; class Sphagnopsida; order Sphagnales; family Sphagnaceae; genus Sphagnum; species Sphagnum tenellum. The sequence continues at coordinate 6,531,400 of OY998149.1, forward strand.
ATTCATGCCGAACAGCAAGTAGGTGGCTTATGAATACCTGTGAGAGGTGTAGCGCATTTTGGTTGCAATTGAAGTTGGGAGCAATTCACTCCATCAGTGCAGCAAAGCATCAAATTGCCTGTGAATCAATTTCCATCACAGAGAGGATTGGCAACAGCAGATCACTCATGCCCCTGTACCCTTGGCCATGAAAAAGGAAATGGTTGGGTCCAGCCTCAATAGAAGACAACACCATTGTCTTACTAACTAGACACCAACCATGACTCTTTTGCATGACTAGAGGCACCCTTAAAGTTGAGGAACATGGTGATAACATCTGAGGAATTTGCTAAGAGAAGATGCAAGTTGACAACAAGACTGACCTGCCATTGCAATCTGTATGTGCTCATTTCTTGACAAGAAGGGGATTCTGTGTAGACTATGTAGGTTATGAGTACAGGCTACTGAAGAACAACAAAAAATGCCATGCAATACAAAGCTGAGTTCTTGATGGAAACAGATTGCAGTGCTAATGATTTGGTGATGGAATCCACAAACAACAAGCACTTGTCAGAAGCTCCCAATACATCTGTGATGAGGGGAGACAGGTACATTCACAGTACAGGTGAATTGGTAACATGGGAAAAAGACCCAACAAGAAAGGATAAAGAAAATACCACACAGCAAAGCTCTTGCTCCATCAGTTGCTATTTCAGTGCCCTTGGATCAAATGCTTCACCTGTAAGTGTCCAAATATGTAATCCACAACACAAACCACATTCAATTATCTCTCTCAGAAGAGAGAAGATGTTTCAGCAGTAACTAAGCACCAAGCACATTTCTTCTCTGCTCACAATGGTATATAAAACCAGGGTGTATCTGAGTAGTTAGTGCAGACTTCATGTTTGTTGCTACTACATGTTTATGGGTATTGCCTATATTAAGAAGAGCATTCCAGGATCTGTCCTATACATCAGATCCAAACCCTGGAACTTTTGATATCTCTATGTGAACTTTTGTGATAGAAAAGCAGTGCACAAGGTTATGGGTGCTGCTTACCTTCTTTAACCAGTTAACAAAGCAAACTTCAGAGCTCAACAGATTTGGACAATTGAGCATTTCTAAGTGAGGGATTAACATAATATCTAGAAAGACAATTGAGTGGACAGACCTCTTCGTGTCCAAGGGGAGTTGGCCTTGCATCTCCCCAAACCAATGCTGATGAATATTCTGGCATTATCACAGTGAGAGAGAGCTGTGAGATGTGACAGGGAAATGAAAGAAACTTGCAGGACCACAGGATATCTGCAAAGGCTTCACTGAGATTGGAAACACTAACTGCACAATAGAGTCGATCCACTCCAGAACTGCAAGATATACCATTCATAGGCCATTCTGAATCTGCATGAATGCCAAGAGGGACCCCAAAAAATTAGAATCCATAAGATTCCAACACAAATATGACCTGTGACAGATTGTTCAACGAAGGACTGCAAGCATGGTGTAATATCTATGCATCTAAGCAGAAATCATGAACCATTAGAATGAAGAATCTTCAGAAGGTAATGCAATATTGGCAAAGAAAAAAGAGCTGGTGAGGGATTCAAGCAAAAGAATAGCATTCATACATACAATGGTCCCTCCATTAGCCACTGCCTGTTCCTTTGCATCAACTCTTGAGTTCCCCTTAAAGAATTTCTAGCACCTTAGGAACAAATATTATTTCTACGGATGGCTTGGTGTGCCACTATGCAACTTGAATGAAAAGAAACATATCGAACTTTTTAAAGCCTTTTCTTGAGATGTGTAAATTGCAACATTTTAATGGAGAGCTATCCCAACAGTATTTGACAGGAAACTGCACCACTAACCCCTAGAGGGTCCTGGACATTATCACAAGGTACACATTGGCATCATCAGTTGACCTACATAAGCAACAGCGATCACCTATCCTGAGACATTTATTACAGTTCTTGAACTAGATATGTCAGAATTTAATAACTACTAGGAAGCCCTTGTTGAGAAGCCCATCCAGCAAGTATTTCAAAAAAAAATTGTTGTCATCTGATATGATGGCAGATGCTTCACACTTATGCAGCTACCAACAATTGTCATTTGCCAGTAAATCAATTGCTCATAAAATGCCTGAAAACCTCATGTGTTGTCATTGAATAATAGAAGAGGGTGCATTCACTTGTTCTTTCATGCAGGACAGATACCTCTTATCTCAAAACAAGGAAAGAGCAGAATTTGAAATGAAACTATGGTGAGAAATGGAAAAACAGAGTTCATCTTGCTGCTATCCACATTGCTAGAATTGCATGAGGTTTCTATGTGGCAGGTGGCGAAGGAATTATAGTGGACAGGTTACCCATTGCTAGCCCCCACCCCCTCATGAATGCGATCCAGAGTAGCCGATGACCTTCATGTACGCGAATGAAGATTTTCATAATCTTTCTTATAAATGCATGAAAACTTTCATTGCCTTCTTGTAGATGGTTGAAAAATAAGTGGGAGAAGTTTTGCATCGTGAGAGACAACGCAAAGGCCAATAAAAAGCTTGAAAATGTCTAAACAGCAGTTATGTGTACAGGTTGCAGGCTACCGCACCTGGACTGCCCTGCTCTAAACAAATGAGAAATTGACACATCAGCAATCTACCTCCAAGAATGGGCTATGGTTCTGAGAGTTCAACCCTAGCCAGGACTGTTATGAAATGTGTAAGCCATAGCCAAGTAGTTGTGAAGACATTTCAGTTTGCTAACAATGCGCTATAGGAAGACAAACTGCAAGTGTCCCATGACAAAGGTATCATATACTTCTTATGAATCCGTCCAGTGGAAAACGAGCTTGACTGTTGTTGGCAATGATATGGATGGAAACAAAATAATTGCGTGTGAATGGACACCTGAGTGCAGCCATTACTATTTTGAAGATCATAGCACATCCACGACCCGAGAGCAAAATCGTAAGTGGAGGCAAAGAAAAAAGAATAGCGCTATGTCTACTGGCAACTGTGATTGAGTAGCTCCTCGGTCTAGCCAGGAGATTCCCGAGCTGGACAACCCTGGCTACTTGGGATGTCTGTTTTCCCCAAGAACTCAGAAACCCCTTAGTTCTCACACTTGGGGTGACTGGAGGCATTGATGCTTCAGCACCTTCATGGAAGCGGATGGCGAGGCATGCTGCGAAGAGTTGTCGATCCAGATTGTTGACGAAATCTGCGTTGTCGATGGTCGCTCTTGGTTTGCCCTTTCACCTTCTCCCTAATCTCTCTATCTCTCTCACTCAGAGATGAAATTAAAGCCAGTAATGATTATGAACCCGAAAATTAGCCCTTTTGGTCGATCATTCTGTTAATAAAATTTTAGTATAAAATTGCTCAAAAAAAGGGTTATAGATTTCTCTTAGAATAGATGTAAGGTCAGAAAAAAAAATTAAAAAAATACTCAAGTGGTGCATAGTTTACTCCTTCATGATGACTTGGGTCCTATTGTGGAAGTAATAGATTAAAGCATTTAAACCTTCATTTAAAACTTAATATAGTTATCCATAAAGTCACCATGTCTTTGGGCCTCTTTCACCCCCTATCCCTCTTTCGGTGACATTTGCAAAGTAATGAAATTTTACTAAATCTCAGCATCTAATGCACAAAATTTGAAAGTAATTATAATAGTTGTACAGGAAGGAGAGAGTGAAAATATATGTATTAACAGTGGAGGCGCTCAGGAAAAAGGAAAGATGGGTTGAAACTTGAAACCAGTGTTGTCCGGTTCTTCCTTTTTGAGAGAAACTACTCTTCAGTTCTGACATTCTAAAATTGATGTGACAATTCTTGGGTTATGGGTTTGAGCCAGGTTTTTTTGAAAATTTGAACCCTTCAGTTTCGATTTTATCACATATTTTCAAATTCAAGAACCTCCAAACCCAGTTTTTGAACTGGGTCCAGTTCCATGTACACACTACACATTCCCCAATGCTGAAGATTATGTAAGTACAAAATTTTATGAAACATTGAAATAAGAGTCTATGTAAATTTATAGTTGAAAGATTAATTAATTATTAATTATAAGGTTTTGTTTACTTCTTAACTTCTGGAAAAAAACAACTGTTTTATTAATATATACTTACTCTAATTACAAAAATTATTTTTTCACAGTTTGCATTCCAGTTCTAGCACAACATTTTTTCCATGGTCCGGTTCTTGTGCCGGTTCCAACAAGTTGATGTGAACTTGGGTCTGAGTTACAACAAGAACCGTCGATTTTTACTGTTCAAAGTGGATACCCTCACAACCAGTGTTCTTTTGTTTTGGGCGAATTTTCGCAACCTGGCAAAAACAAAAAAAAAAAGGGCTGGCGAAGCCAACAAATGGATTTTTTTGAGATTTTTTTTAAAAAGTCGCCATATCTTAACCCAAAAAACTTAGATGTCGCCAGATTTAGACAGTGTGTTCCTGTAGTTGGCCAGAACTAGGCAGGATTCCAAAAAAGATCTACTAGGCCACCAAATCCTAGTAGATCCTTTTTTACATATCTTTTAAATTTAAACTATGCAAAAATAAAAGATGTGTAAATCGGACATATCGCCATTTACTGCTAATTAATGCTGAGGATCCTAGCCAGTCCACCTGCTTGAGGAATTTGAGAAAAAAAAACACTGGTTGAAACTCAGTTTATCACCAAAATTGATGGTTTTCTGAGTTTCACCCCAGTTGAATACTAATGTATTTATTTGCAAATTGTTTTTTAATCTCATCATGTGTATGACCAAACCCAGGATTCTCGTGCTGTGTTTTCCTTACTTTACTCATAACTCTAATGTAGAAGTATTGGACTAAAACCTTAAAAATACAAAACTAAGTCTTTTAGAAGAGCTTCGTATCTTACATGTAAGTCATTATTACACAAATATTTTTTTAATGAATAAAGGCGGCTTCTCCAATTAGAGAAGAATCACTTGTAACCCTCCGAAAGCAAAAAAAAAAAGAAACGGCCCTATACACATCCCCCAACCCTCTAAAGCCCCACCCCCAAATGAGGTATGTCCCTACCCCCACACTCCAAGAATCCTTAGAAATTCAATTTAACCCTTGTCCCCCATTCCTTTTGAAATTCCAAAAAAGTCACCTTACCTAGTCAGCTTTTAAATCTGACCCCTTGTTTCCTTGAACTCCTAGTTGATGAAACCCTAGCAAACTCTATTAAACAAAGCACCTAGCAAATGGAAGAAAGAAAAAACAAAGAGAGAGGACCGAATGCAAGCTAGAAAAGCAAAACCCAAAGTGGGTCACAAAGGGGCAAAGGAACAAATTATGTTCCTAGTTTGTTGGCCCTGCATTAAGGCAGGGATATTGTGTTGAGAATCATTATAGAGTATAGTAGCTTCAGCGGACTTTGCCCCCTATCAACTAGGTCAGACTATTCATCTTAATTTGGTTGTAAAAAATTCACATTCGTCTTTTGACATTTTGTTTTCTCTGCGAGTTCCACAAATATGCACCCAGCCCAACTGACTATGTCACCAATCCATAACCACAAAACTAAATATGAAAATACTGTCTCCAAAAATGGTTATGGCACCCATCATACACAAAACATTATGTGATTTTTTCAAAATGTGACAATGTGATTGAAAGCATTCAAATACACATCCCATGAAGATTTTTTTTTTGTTGTTTTTTCTTTTGGGTTGGAAATTTTGTACAAATGTGAAAAATAAGTATGAAAAGAGAATATTTGGTCACATTCGTTTTTGAGGAAACAAATTCATTAGATTTGCAAAAAATAAAAAATCATATTGTGAGATTTCCTCATTGGTTTTGGTTGGTAAACTATTTTTTTAATCTTTTAATAGGTTCCTAAAACATCATGTCATCGTTTAATGTGAAATCCCTTTTGGGTTCCTCATAATTAATGTGATGTAAAAAAATTGAAAAGAAAAACATTAATTTTTTTTACAACAACATGATGTACATTAAAGTAGATTTATTTTTTATTTTTCCCTTAATTATGACCAATTTATCATAAGTATCAATTGTCGGAATTAAATTAATGGCAAGGCCATTGTGTATAACATATCTTATTTGTTTTGTTTCGGACTCATGAGATACATTGAACTGATCTTATTTCTTCTGTTTTGGACTCATGAGATACATAGAATTGAGATGTCATGGGCACAAAAAACTCCAAGAATAAGACTAAAACCAAAGTTACAACAAGGAAAACAAATCAAAAAAAATGCAAGCTTAAATCTAATCCAAGATCGACTTAATCCAAGATCGAAAACATAAATAAACAAAGCAAAAACATGGTATATGTTAAAAGATGATTTAAACAAAGGTTATGACAAAAGAAAAACCCAAAACTAGTGTTGAACAAACTAAAGGTAGTGGAAGGTCCTACCCCTATTTATACCCCATCGGGGTCCTAACTCAAAAAGCTTTGATAAAAGTTTTATAATTAATGATGAACTGAAAGTCAATTAAAACTGAACTAAAGGTTAATTGAGAGTTAATTGAGGGTTAATTTTTCAATTAAATAAGGGTTAACTTTTTAGTTAAATAAGGGTTAGTTTTTTAGTTAAATAAAGGTTAACTCAAAGATAATTAAAGGTTAACTAAAAGTGAATTGGAAATTAACTAAGAGTTAATGATGATATAAACGATGTTGTAGGAGACTATATTGATGTAAGCGATGATGCAAGTGATGGGTGATGGTAGGATTTGTGACATCACCTCCCTTTCTAGTAACAAGTTCCACAAATAGTGCCTTTACGTTTGTTCAAATATCACATATGAAAGTCTTTCACTTTTTCCATGGCATTTGATAAGTTTTTGACTAGTTCCCATGTATGTTTGCTGATGTCATAACCTTGCCAATGAATTAAATATTGCAACCAACAATGTGATTTCCTTGAATCTAGAATTTCTTCAACCTCATTTTCTTGCTCACCATCAACTACAATTAGTGGAGATGGCTCATAAGTTTTCCCTAAATTAGTAGAAGCATGGTAAAGTTCCAACAATGAAACATGAAACACAAGTTGAATCATCATGGAATCTAGAAACTTGAGTTAGAATGCCACTATGTTGACTTATTTCATGAACGTGAACAAGCCAAGTCTTTAGTAATCCAATTTTTTCAATAATCAAATTATTGTGATGTTTTGTTGTTGAATTAAATTTGATCTTCGACCTTGAAATTTGGTTAATCTTTATTATGTTCATCAACATTTTCCTTGTATCACTTTTGAACTTCTTCAAAGTTGGATATAAATTGTGCTCGAATGTTTACTAACCATGCAATTTGATCTTCAACTATAAGATTCACGACATTATTTACACCTTAGATATCAAACCTGGGATATAAGCCATAATGTTTGTAAAAAAAATGTTTGTTACATTATTGAATACTGGCCATGATTTTGTACAGACAGACTTTGCATAAAAGAAACTCTACCACAGATAAGAGATTTGACTAATTATCTCAATGATAATTAGTTGTACATCATAGATATTATTTCAAGACTTGATTGATCCATTCTGTTTGGCCATTTATGTGGGGATGGAAGGTTGTTGATAACTTCACCTTCACACATAATAGTTCGAACAATTGTTTCCAGAACTTAGATGCAAACTACGATTTGTGATCAAAAACATTCTCTTCAAGAAATCCATGATAACAAAAAACATGATCAAGGAATAATTTAGTTTTTTTTCATTAATTATTGATTTGTTACATGGAATAAAATGAACCATCTTCGTGAAACTTTCCACCACCACCAGAATGGAATCACATGAGTTAGATCGTGGAAGATCCATGATAAAATCCATGGAGCCAAAGAACATGGTGAAACAGGGACCGATAATGGCTTAAAAAGTCCATGAAGATAATGACAAAAATTTTTTACACAAGCACAAATTGTCATAGACACAGGGACCAATAATGGCTTAAAAAGTCCATGAAAGTAATGACAAAGATTTTTTGCACAAGCACAAATTGTCATAGACACCACCATCACCAATCATTTGCATAATTACTTGTAGCAACATGATCATCTACATCATCATTTGCATCATCCCTTGCATCAACATAGTCGTTTACATCATTGCTTGCATTAACATAGTCATTTGCATCATCATTTGCACCAATATAATCATTTACGTCATGGTTTGCATCATCCCTTGCATTAACATATTCATTTGCATCATCATTTGCACCAACATAGTCGTTTACATCATCGTTTATATCATTGCTTACATTAACATATTCATTTGCATCATCACTTGCACCAACATAGTCGTTTACATCATCGTTTGCATTAACATAATCATTTGCATCATCATTTGCACCAATACAATCGTTTACATCATTGTTTGCATTATTACTTGCATTAACATAGTCATTTACATCATCATTTACACATACATCATCGTTTGCATCATTGTTAACTATTAATTAACTTGTAGTTCACTCTTAGTTATGAAGTTTCTTAAGAACCTTCCTTGGTCGGTGCACACATGGAAACCTTTATGGAATTTTCTTTGAGCTAGGTCCCCAATGGGGTATAAATAACGGTAGACCTCCCATTACCTTTAATTCGTTCAACACCAGTTTTGGGTATAATTTTTTGTCTTAATATTTTATTTTTCATGCGTCATTGGAATAAAGTTCCATTTGAATCATCTTTTAACATATACCATGTTCTTGCCTTGTGTCTTTGTGCTTTTAGTCTTAGATTAAATTTAGGCTTGCATTTCTTCTTATTAGTTTTCCTTGTTTTGTCCTTGGTGTAATTCTTATTTATGTAATTTTTCATGCCCATGATAGTTTGAATAGATTCCCATTAGGCTTATGTTTATTTTTGTTGTCATTATAATTTTTATTTTTTTTTTGTGGGAGTTAATGTTTTGTGATTATTGGTGGCCATAACTTTGGAAGTTTGTTAAAAAAATTGTGGATTTTTGTGAAGTTTGTGCCATGAACACATCACAAGAAGTGACGTGTCATGTCGAGCTCCTTCAAGTAGATGAAATCACTCCTCAAAGGCATCCATGGTGGCTAAAAACAATTATTGACAAATTTCATAGTTAATCTCGGTAAGAAAAAACTTATGAAAATAAAAACCAACTAGATGAAGAAGTTTATATTTTCCAAGTTGTGAGAGTATGATGCCTAATGCAAAGTCAAAAGCATCCATCTCCAAAACAAAAGGCTTGGAAGGGTTTACACGAATAAAAAATGAGGTAGTTGTGAAAAAGGACTTCAAAGATTGAAAGACATTTTCAACTTCAATTCCCTAAGAAACAAATTGATCCTTCCTGAGTTAGATGAGGAAGAGGGGTCATTATCATGGAATAGTGTGCAATGAATCGCCGATAGAAATTGGCAAACCCAACAAAACATTTAACATCCCGAACAGAAGTTGGGGTAACCCATTCCACAATGGTTTGAACCTTCCGAAGGTCCATGCAAATGTGATTTCCAAAAATAATATAACCCAAGAATTCCACTTCATGTTAATGGAATCCACACCTTTCCAAAACAAGAGGTACATGGCGTTCATGGTCTACCATGTTTTTCAAAAAAATGAAGATATCACCGATGTAACAGACCACAAAATCATCCAAATACTCATGGGAGACATCATCCATGATATGTTGAAAAACATCAAGTGCATTGGTAACACCAAAAGTCATCACAACATATTCAAAATGGTTGTAATGAATTCTAAATGTCGTCTTCCATTCATCACCTTCTTGAATGCACACCAAGTTGTATGCTCCACATAGGTCAATCTTGGTGTACATTTTGGCATGACTGAATTGGTCCAACAATCCTAATATCAAAAGCAAAGGCTACCGGTTCTTAATGGTGAGTCAATTTAGTCCATGGTAATCAACACATACGTAGAAATCCATCATTTTTCTAAAAAAATAGGATTGGAGCACTAACTAGAAATTTGGAGTGTCAAATGAAACCCTTCTCAAGATTTGTCAATGCATTTTCGAAGCACCAAAAGTTCGTCGTGCAACAAGTTATAAATGGGTCTAAATAGGGGTTGCATTCCTTCCTCCAAATCAATTGCACAATCATATGGCCAATGTTCAAGTTATGTGTTTGCATTTTTTTTTTCAAAAACATTTATGTAATATTGGTATTGAATAGGGATCTCATGTTGTTGTGTCCTAGGATCAGGGGCTAGAATAACATACACAAAGAATGAATCTCCCTCTTTTGTTGTTTGTATGAATGTTTTTGCTCCCATGAACAAATATTTGACATGTTTGAATCCTTGGTTACCCCCAATATCTCCTTCACGCTTGAATTTCTGCATGTGTTGATTAGTTCTTACTATGTTTTCACATGCATAATCATGTTTAGAGTCCAATGTGTTTGTTGGAAAAGCTTCGTAAAAGGTGTAATTTCATTTACTAAAATAAAAGCAATCTACCAAACAAGGTCTTTTAATCCATTTGAAGACTATGCAAAATGAGCCATGATAACCCAATGATGATAGGGTTTGTTAGAGATGAGATGAAATTGAAGACAATTTTGTTACTATGTGACCTAATTATTACCATCAATGTTTTGGTCTCATGTGTTACAGGTCTTGAAAAAAGGTTCCAACCATCAATCATTTCAACTACCATTAGTGTTGTTTTCTCCACCAATGCCAAATTATGTTATTGTACCAATTTCTTGTCAATGAAACATGCAAAACCCCTTGAATCAAGAAGTGTTTTGGTTCGCACAATCATGGATTTACCCCCTTGATCTAGATGGGAACCAAAAAAAAGGTGTTGGTTCTAAAAAATAAAGTAGGAACATTTTAAACACATGATACATCGAGGTCTAGTTTCATAATCCCTATTGAAACTAAACATCCTTGTTTCCCTTCTCTTCTAGCCCTTGGGTAGTGGTAGAAGTTGTGGTGCATGCTACATGTTGAACACATTTTGTAAAACAAGCACCAACTATGTGGTTTGGTTTTCCACAGTAAAAATAAAGATTGTTTACACATCAACATTATTTCTATTTTTCTATCAGTGCTTTGAATCGTGTTTTATCAATTTGCATGGGGTTGTCATTAGGTGTAGACAACATATATTTGGATTACAACATGGGTGGCATGAATTACCTCAATGTTAGTGATAGTTCCCAACGCTTCTCTTATCAATGTTCAAAAAGTTGATTATCATAACGCATAGTTTGCATTATTGTTTGACTCAAGGTCATGGGATCAAACATGGTCAACAAAAGGTCCTTCACATTTCCATGGAGTCCAAATGAAAATTGACTCATGAGTGTAGCCCCATCCCATGAAATGTCACATGTTAATCGCTTGAATTTAGAAATGTACATAGAAGTTGAACATGATTTTTGGTGAAGAGCTTGTAACTTGTTTGTCAATGTACGTTCTTTGTTTGAATCGCCAAAAAAACACCATTTTTTTCAAGAAATGTTTTAAAATCGTCTGAAAAAAGATATTGACATTCCAGAAAAGGTGCAAACCATGCTAAAGATGTGTTTCATACTAAAATGTCAATGAGTCCAACTTTGGTCCGGTCATTTGAATAATGGTGCTGATGAAATTAGATGATGGGACATACTTGGTTAACAAGACCTCAAAATTTTGAATGTGTGCCATCAAACTTCTCTTGCAAGTTCATTCATGGGTCTTTTGGAAAACTTCCAAATGTTGTTGATGTTTGGTTTCCTTGTAAATGTGCAATGGGCTCACAAAAAGACTAATTTTCCTATCGCATATGCCTAAGGGCAACAATAATTCCTTCCATGGATGGAATTATTTCTTTTCTTGAAATGGATGTGGCTAAAACAAAATGTAAATCAAAACTTCAACAAGAGGTAAGTGGTCCACAATCTCAACAACGCATTCAAAAGGTGGGTAATCCACAACCTTTTGAAAATTCTTATGTTTAAAATAAAAAGGTAGTCCACATTTGACTCCACCAAAAAAATAAACAAAACAACTATAATGACAACAAGAATAGACGTAGGCTTGATGGGAGTATATTCAAATTGTCACATGCACAAAAAATTACAAGAATAGGTTCTAAACCAAAGTCACAACAAGGAAAACAAATCACAAGAAATGCGAACCCCAATCCAATCCAAAACTAAAAACACAGACGCAAGGCAAGAATATGGTATATGCTAGAAGATGATTCAAACATAACTTTGTTTTGATAACATATGAAAACAAAGGTTATGAAAAAAAATTGTACCCAAAACTAATGTTGAACATATTGAAAGCAATGGGAGGTCCTACCTTTATTTATACCCCATTAGGGACTTAATTCAAAAAAGCTTCCATAGAGGTTTACATGTGTGCATCGATCAAATAAGTTAATTGAAAAACTTCATAATTAATAGTGAACTAAAGAAGCTTCCATAAAAACTTCCATGTGTGTACCGTAACTAATAATGAACTAAAAATCAACTAAATTTTAATTAAGGATTAACTAAAAGCTAACTATTAACTAAGGATTAACTAAGAATTAATCAAAAAATGAATTGAGAATTAATGATGATGCAGGCAACTATACTGATGCAAATGAAAATGCAACTTTAGGTGATGGTGGTGTTCATGACATGAGATACTTTTTGATGTCTTTGGAAAACTCTTGAAGAGGAAATGTGCATTGGCTTGGCTTCATGACATTTGAACTTGAAGTGTAAAAGTTTTTTAATATTGAATGATTTTTTCAATGAAAATTCAATTAAATTGTGGCTGACAATTTCAGAAGAATTGGAATGTGGCTTTGGTATGTTGGAAACATCTTGATAAGCAGGATTTAATGTAATTTATTTGGTAAGATTTGGACTCAGAATGCAGGAGGTATTGATTTTTAAATGATTTCTGCTGCTGAAAATTCAAATAAATTCAAAAAACCAGGTTTTGGAAGGAAAAATCAGTTGAGGATGTGGTAACACTTGGGCCAACTGCACAGGCCACACTAGTCCAACTAAAACAACTGAATTATTTTCCAGGACTTAAAATCTAGGTGCCGACACGAGATCCAGATCCCAAATTACATACATGATAACATTTGTGAATTTGAGACTCGAGAGCAACTGAGGTCGTGATCCAGGTCTTCTCAAGTAGCTTGCTGCACTTGCATATGCTTTTGGCACCTGGGTCAGAAAGATAACCCCCGATACCCTAACCGCTGACTGACATGGGTCAGAAAGAGTTGGTCATGGTTTTTGGCATCTGCCCTTTTGGGGGCGTTATGCAGTTTTTAGTATTTTTTACAGTTTTTACATTTAGTGATATGGAATGACATTTCTTTGGTAGATCTAGTTTTTACATAATGTCACTTACTGGAATTGGTTAATTTTTGAGCCCAAGAGTCCTCCACGAGTTCCTCCTAGATGAGCCTTCCCTCAATGCTTGTAGGCTATCATGGGTCTACAGAATTAAGACAAATTATGGCAAAGATGTCAACGTTTTAGTCTTGTTGCAGTTGAAGTGGCAACTTGATGATTTTCTTTTGGGTTCGTTTTTGTGGATTTGGACTTTGAAAACACCCGTGCACATACACAGTCTCCATTTCGAATGAAATTAAAACCCCGTGTGTATGTCTGGACATATACACACACAACACACCATATTCATAAAGAAAACAAGCTTGCAATCTGAATAGTACATACCTTGAATATGCAATATTACTATTATTGTTATTATTATTATTTGGAAAAGTGTTTTAGTGCTGACTAATGACTACTTTAATGGAAACAATTTGGAAATCTTCCGCAAGCAGCTTAATATGGGAAAACAAATTGTGGTGTGGGGTTATGTACACATTTTTTTGGGGTCAACAAATTACGTATTAGTGGGGAGTGTGGAGTTGCAACTTCTAGCATGACAACTGTTATTAGAGCATGTCCAACTGTAGAAGTGAATTGGTTTTTCTACTATATTTTGAATGAAGATTTATCATAATGGTGTAAAATTGTTGCAGATTGGTAAATAGGTAGGGTGTTCTTATGAAGGGCTATTAGTCCAGGCCAACAATAGTGGCAGCCAATTTCAGAAATATAATTTCCATTCAACCAATGAGAACTAGCATCATGGAGTGAAGGGGCCTCCCTTATTTTTCTTTTTTTTCTTGTGAGTGGTGAATAGTAAATACGCCCGCGTTAGGAAGGCCTTCTAGTAACACTAGCAGAAGGAAAACACTGGCAGAAGGAAAGGATAATCCACAATGGACCAACCAAAATGATTGACTCTAGCGATACCAAATTAACATGGACAAACACTTTCTTGAGTCTAGTTTTGGAGGTTCATGGGTGGGAATGCAGGAGGAATTAACATTAGATAAATAAAGATTGCTCCTCAACTGTGTTAAATATTGAAAGAGGTTGAAATGAAGCCTATTGTTGGGCATTGTTATCAATTATTTTGATAAGAAGAAACTAATTACTTTGAGTTGGGAGGTGGTGAAAGAACTAGGTAATTTACTTTGAATGGGGAGGTTGTTTACTTGGGTTATGGTGTGAAAAAGATGACAAACTAAAGTGTGTTGTCCAAAGCATTGTCAGCGTGTGTGAGAACCAAAACAGAATTGTCAAATCACATGTTGTAGGCTACATCTTCTCTTGGAGTTGGGTGCATAGGCCTTTCTTTTATTGGGCCCTTCCCCCACACGGACAGGGACTATTGCATTGGATCCAACTTTGGGAAGTTTTAGCTTATTAGGTGAACTGGCTCCTTTGGTGAAAGTGTTTAGACTGTTTAAGATTGGAACGGAATGTTTTTGGTGTTCAGAGTGTGGACACAGTAGGTAGATGTACAACATCTTATCTATTGGCAGGAACAAGGTATTCTATGCATAGGGGGGAGATAGGGGATTGCTTTTTTTATTACTTTGTTGCCATGAATACTTTGCTATCTCCTAGGGGAGTGTTTTTTGGGAAAAGGAGTCATGTTTTTGAAGGGGTTGCGTACTCTAAGTTGAGTATCTTGAACATACTAGTGTTCAAATTGGTCACTAACTTTTAACACACCTGTGGTTGTTTCAAAACAAAGCAAATAGTCTTGAAAATGGCATCCAAGAACCATGTAAGATTGTTGGGCTCCTTAATTTAGGGTTAATTTGTGGACGGACGGTATGTAAATTTGTGCAGGTCCTTGTTTATTTCATGAAGCTGTTTGATAACAATAACACACAAAGCTTGAGAACCTTGGTATTCCTCATGTTCCCAATAATTTATTGATTATGGTTCTTGTGTGATGTGGACAAGTGAAGCTCCAACCTCTTGCAAGTTGATGAAACAATATGGACCAAAAAAACATTTTGTGCAAAAGATAGACGTGTAATTTATGTACACATCTTGAGTGCAAATACTATAAGTTTTTCTTCGCTAAAATTTGTGTTATCATTAATTTGCTTTATTTTGAAATGATACTCTCTTGTTCATTTTATTTAGGACATAAAAAAAAATTCTATTTATATTTGAAACCAATTAATTATTTTTTTACTAATTTAGGATTATTTTAATTAAAAATGTTATAATTCATTGATTATTCATAAAATTGTGATTGACCCAAAAATTGTTCCATTTTTTCTTTGTCTTCTTGGATGATGCATGATCTTCAAAATGAAAGATGTAATGTTTTGATCACCCAAGACGGTTTCAAAATTTATTGGACTTTAATTTGTTTACATATTTTTTGATTTTTATAAATTAATTTTTTTCAAATCTATTAGATTGGATATAATATAATGATCTTTCTCTCTCCTTACTATGTTCCACCTAGTAAATGATCATTATTTTCCCTCTAATTTTTCTATTAATATATTCAAATTTCAAAAAACATTTGCATGTATTTATCTTTCCATTAATGGATTGAAAGATTACACATATATAATCATTCACAACTATAATCACTTGCAAGATTTTAATGTGTTTATCTTCCTACACCCAAGATTTCAAGCACACTAAAATCTGAATGGCTTTCAAAATTATTGAAATTGGATACAAGGAGCCATTACCTCCTTGCCCCATAGTAGTCCAAGCCACTTTAGCATGCATATGAAACATAAAGTTTCATAAACATCTCCAAAAGCTTGATTTACAAACCTTGAATCATATTGGTGATGATGGGGAAACATCATAGGTTTTTTCGAAAATTCTAACACTTAATAGAAATTGGACACACTCAATAGATGATTCTTTGTTGAATGAGGAAACATCACTAGCTAACCTCCAAGAGATTCACAAAATGATCATCCCCATGTTGGGGGATCATGCAAAAAAGTTAAATTTAAAGGAAGTAGCATTGTTGGCTAGTCCTTTGGATGCGTCACTAACAAAGACCAACACGATTCAACCCAAAAACGTATTTGTTTCACCAAGTACAACACTCTCCACCCACCCACTACTCACAAGACTTCTAATAGTATGTAGAGGTTAAAGTTGTTTGTGAAGAATTCAAACCAACAAAAAAAATTCAATTTCTAACCCCAAGATTCATAATTTGGCATTCCATCATAAAATGCCAAAAGTAATGTGAATGTTATTCTTCCATTTTTGGGAAATATCAATCATCAAATTGGGAGAAGATTAATGAATCACAATTGTGAAACAATTCGTGGATGTGGATTAGTCCACAAGAGAGGTGGGCTCTCCAACCATGGAAAAAGATGCACTTTAGGAGGAAATCCAATGTGAATATTATGACCACTTAGGAAGAAGTGATTTCACTTGTCAAAACATGAAAATATGAGGCTTAAAGTTTTCATATCAAATTTTAGCAAATTAGGAGCATTTTGTTGGTCTTTAGAGCTTTAGTTATGACCTATTCAAACTTTTTTCCCTTTTTCAAGCCAAGAAGTCAGTGCATGGATATGTTATAATGTGGCATCCAAATCAAACCACAGAGTCAGTTAGCATACAAAAAGTTTGTTAGGAAACTTTCATCGTTATTGGACTTAATTTCTTTAATTTTTGTTTGGATTTCATAATCTTTGGTTAAAGATACCATGAATCAGTTAAGAAAATATTATATAAAAATAAATGTGTTCCAAATTTTCTCTTTTGGATTCTTTTGGAGAAAAAATCCAATTTGTTGTTTGGAAGTGAAGAGACCTTCAAGAATTTCTTAGATTCATCGATTTTTTCAAAGTTTCATTTTAAACCCTCCCAAATTTTTATTCATGTGTCAACTTCACAAATTTGGCTATTTTCAAATACCCTAAACTTCATTATGTGATTGTTCATGGCCTCAACAACATGCCATTAATACAAATTAACTTCCACGTGGTTTCTATGATTGTGGATGCTTTGGAACAAGTTTGTCTGTATTTGAATAATTTAAATATAACTTGAATTTTTTTGTTTCTAAGCAATGGATATTGAAATATATATCTTGGCATAAACTAAGAAAACGCCATGCATTTTTTGCTTTATTTTGCCTAAGAAAATGCAAAGCAAAAAAAGTGATAATATATATTACCGCTTTTTCGGCTTGGATTTGCCACTTTTTTATGCCTTCTCCAACTGTTCTTTTTCTTTGAGACTATTTAGCTCTCATTTATTTACCATGTGAATTGAGCGGGTTTGCTTTTTTTTTTTTAAAGTCCCCCCCTCTTTCTCAATATCATCATAGTTTTACCACTATTAATCAAATTAGTAAATTTATTCATATCCTTGTTTGATAGGTTTACATTTATCCCTGAATATCAAGTACCATTTTCTTTCCTGCCATCCTTGTAGCTGTCATCCGTAATCCGCGCAAGTGTGCCCGCACCCCTTGGATAAGACGAAAAGTAATTTCTCAGAGCAACCCTCCTTAGTTCCAAACCTAGGAGCGCACTTTCCCGTAAAACACACTACAATGGCCAAAAGATGTCACAAATATTATTATTTTTGAAAATGTGTGACTTTCCACTTTCACCAAACCAATGTTAAACAATGTTTTCATAAATTATATTCAAAATATGGTAGTTCAATTGCCAAATAATGTATTTGTCAAAAGATTATTATTTTTTGGATTGATATTAAATGACTAAATAATACATTTACGAAAATTTAATACATGTACCAATATATTGCAAAGTGCAAATAAACTCTAAAAATGATTCAAATAATTATAACAATTCATGAAGTATTTAGTCATATATTCAATATGAGTCCAATTTCCATATGAAAAATTCCACTTGTGTGATTTCACAAAAAACATATGGATGACATTTTTCATTTAAACGAGCATAATTACATTGAAAAATTACTTTCATTTGCAAGATAACATGAATAATGTTGGAAGCATTTGTATCAAAATCCATTTTATATGTTTATCAAAACATTAGATGAATTTTTTTAAAAATCCTCCAACATAATATTAAATGTATTTTTAAAAAATATTCCATACAAAATAATCCAAAATGCCTCCTTGTAATGTGATTTCACCCCTTGGAATATTTTCATAGAGGATAATAAGATGATCCTTTTGGATCTTTAAGGATTGTCGCAACCCTACTTTGGCCAAGTGTGGGTGTGAAGCTCAACACTTAGAAAAAGTGAAGATTTGGAGTTCTCCGGGACTCCTGAACGTTTAGAGCTCGACAACAGGACCCAAAACACCTTGCATTGGGGTGTTCTTAGTGTCATTGAAAAGCTCTTGAAGCGTAGATATTGAAAATGGCCTCGCATTGGCCATTTGGACATTTGTCGCCAAAGTTATGGGCAAAAGAAGGGCCGGGAGTCAAACTGGCAATTTGACTTCCGACCACTAAAAGTCAGGAATCGACCTCTTCCCAACCTCCGAATTGAGAGTGCAATACATCGTTGGAAAGATCTTGACGAGGACTATAAGTTTGGTTTAGACTTTGTTGTGATCAGACTTTGCAATCGGGAGTTATGAGCTCCCCAAGTCCCGAGACTCCAACCGGGACAGTTTCGGGACGGGACTCCAACTTGGGAGTCCCGGGGAAAAAAGCCATTTGGATGTAGTCTCGGCGGGGCGTCGCAGAGAATACTATATGGGGGAAGGTGGTGGCTTCCCCCGAGTCTGGGCCGTGGTGTGTCTTGTGGTCCAAAGTGCCCGTGGCTTGTCCCAACACCCAAGGGTGTCCCGGAAATGTGAACTAACCACTTTGTGGTTTGTTTTTATGCAGATTCAAGCTTGATCAACTAATACCTCTTCCTAGTCTAATCCCTGGGCTCCCAACTCGACCCTCTATCCCTTTCTAAAGTTGGAAGTCGAGAGCGCCTTCCGAGTCCCAACTTTTCACAAGTACACTTTAGTGAACCCTCAAGTGGGTTCACCCCGGGACTTGGGAGTGCATCAAGGATAGTCTTTGATAAACCCCTTTGTTCAAAATAAAATTGAACAAATTTTTGAAAAAATATTTATTTCAAAAACTGATAAACAACAAATGACACATGCATTATGTGCATCCAACACACATGAACATAAAACATAACATTATTTATAAGGACAAAGATTTTGAACCCCATGAAATTGGAAACGAAAATTGGATCCCATTTTAAACATTTTTAGTTTTAATTTTTGAGTTTAAAAAAAAATCCAAAACTTACGTTGTGACAAATGCCAACACCATGGAGTTCATTCATATGAATGTTCATACATGACTTGTAATTAACTTATACCTAACTATTGGTTTAATTTGAATTCACTTCTAGTTAGCTCTTAGTTAGTTTTCAATTAGTTTCAAGTTAAGTATTAATTCACTTGTACTTATTTTTTAATTCACTTCAAGTTCACTTCTAATTAACTTACAATTAAATCGTAATTCACCTCTAATTAATTTTTAATTAATTCATAATAATAAAAATTGGGCACTTCTAGTTCACTTTTAATTAATTCATAATTAAATCTCAGTTCATTTCTATTCACTTTTTTGATAACTCATAATTCACTATTAATTCCCCCATGGGTGAACATGGGCCACATGTAGCTTGAAAGTTTTTTGAAAAGCTTTTTTTGAATTAAATGTCTGATGGGTATAAATATAAATAAATTTTCATATTACTTTTAATATATTCAACATTAGTTTTGGGTATGTGTCTTTGTTAATCTTGTTATGTTCTTGTCATGTTTTTGTAATGAAGTCCTTTGCATTCACATTGTGCACATATCATGTTTTTGTTTCCGATTTTTTAATTCCATGACTTGGATTTAAAACTAAACCTACCTTCATCCATGTGATTTGGAAATGTTGTTGTTTAGTTTTTTTCATGCCCATGACATCACCTTGCTTCTAATTCTATCTCCATTTTTAATGCCCATGATCTATAAACAACACACAAATATTTTAAAATTGTTAACA
Organism: Sphagnum tenellum; assembly: GCA_963921925.1. Classification (NCBI taxonomy): domain Eukaryota; kingdom Viridiplantae; phylum Streptophyta; class Sphagnopsida; order Sphagnales; family Sphagnaceae; genus Sphagnum; species Sphagnum tenellum. The sequence continues at coordinate 6,551,702 of OY998149.1, forward strand.
AATGTGCAACTCTATGATTTTTCCATTGGCATATATCCTAACAACTTCACTATTATGATTCTTAAATGTTGTGTTTCAAAGAATGGATCAAAATATGGCAAGATGGTGTTTTAAGAAAAATTAAAGTCAAAACTTCCATGTATTGGATTATGGACTCCAATATCATTGATTTGTCCCTTAACCTCCAAAAACACATCAATGATATGTCCATAACAAATATTACACATGTTTATGCTAATTGGAACAAAATAATTTAGGGACTATGGTCAACTTTTTATGGGAAAAACTTTCTCACCCCAATTCGTCCAATTAACTTTGGATCAAAATCCAAACAAAGGGATAAAGTCTTCCAAAATAAGATAGGCAAACATAGGCCCTAAAATTGGTTTTTAAATTGGCTTAATAAAACAAGAAAAGGGTATGTTTCCTTAATGAATGGTTGATAACAATTGTTACATCACCATTGGTGGCCATGTTACATGGAAACAAATTTGTGGTATACCCATGGGCTTTTCATGATCCCCAATCTAATGTAATGTTTATATTCTCTTCTATTCAAAGTAATTCTCAACTGTAATTGTTCAATTTAAGAAAATGAAATTTGATGCACAAACTTGAATATGGATCAAATTACATGGATGACATTTTCTAATTAAACATAGACAATCCACATTTATTTATGGATCATAATATCACTACAAATGATAATAGTCCTTACTATATTTGCTTTCTAAATCTTGCACAAATTAAAAAAACAAGCTGTTTCTTTTGACAAATTTAATTAGAAAAGGGGAATCAAAGCCTATTTTACAAACAATCATATAGTAATGAATGGAATTTCTAATGGTAAGATTTTTTTTTGCAAGTATAATAAAAGGTGGGCCTTATTTTTTCCATATTCTCAATTCATCAAATTTAGTTCCAATTGGCCTATTATGTAATCCTACATGATAATTCATTCAATAGTGTGGAGGGGACATATGACGAAATCTTGGACTTCATTTTAAGTTGAACATAAAAAATGGCTTCAAATTTTTTTGCTTGTTGAATATAATGATTAAATGAAAATCAAATTTTTATTGGTGAAATTTAATATTGAAAACATGGATGAAAGCACATTAGGGAAGAACAAAAATCTAGTAAATTTCAAAAGTCCATCTAAAGGCAAAAATACATCGCATAAATAAGATACCTTGAACAACATAAGCCATGTCACAAAATCCCATTATATATTTGTCATAAGGGGTTGAATAATTTTATTTTAACTTATGATAATCTTATACTAAAATATGAACATCAAAATTAGTAATTTCAATGAATAAAGGATTTTTTTTATAAAAAAAACTTGTAATTGAATGTACATCTCAAAATTTCGTCATCGACATCCTTCCAAATTGTTTTCTGTAGTATTAGTGTCATCACACCATATTGTCATTGAGTTTCTAATTCATTATAGGGAATTATATGAAGATGTATTGAGTCCATACTCATATGATATGGATTAATTATGAATTGTGACAGGTTTTTTTCCAACTTTCAAAATCCATAACAAATTGAATATTAAGACTTTTGTCATGAAAATTTTACATTTTGTTTTGATGTATGAATTCATTGTTGACATGAATCCCTTTCGATCATTTGCACATATAAATTAGAGTTAACCAATTTTGAAAATTTGAAATTGTTTAAATGTATTTTGTGATGTTTGAAGTATTCCACCCTAAGGTGCTTCCATACAACTTCATTTTTCACCTATAAGGTATGCTACCAATCCTTACTTTTTGTTATCAATGCCATCAAATTTTTCTATTAAAAAAATTATTATTTTCATAAGATGACATTTTGAATTTATTTTGGGTTAATGTTAAGGAAAAGAATATTATTTTTGACATGGGTGTAGGAAAAGATCATTTTTTATTGAAAAATTAAAAATGAAATACTTGGTATTCCCGCCTTAGAAAAAATGATAGGATGATATGTTTATTTTGTTTCCATGATTTGTAATCTCACTTTGTTTAAGTTTCATTTGATACAAGGTAAAGGCACAATCATCACTACTTGATCCTACCTTGTTATTTTCCAAATATCAATAACCCAACAAAATTAGATAGATTGAGGAACTAATATATGAGTGATTTCTTGGAATTTATCATATGGTCATCCTTGGACAGTTCCAAAAACAATTCACCCATATATTAGTTCCTCAAAATTAATATATGGTGTTGTTTTCAATCTTAACTATCTCACTCCTTTCTTGATAAATACCTTTAAACTATTTGACTACTTTCCCCTACCTACCAACATGGATATGAAAGGGCAAATTAACATGTGCCTTTTCATTTTCCATGTTATTTATATTAATTCAAATTAGATTAAATTTGAAATTGACATAAATAATGATGAATCATTGGAAACCATACATGGGAACATAATAAAAGGAAATAAATAGTTGATCATCACTAGTAGTGCAAAACAATGTGCAGCTCAAATTTTATCAAAATAGTATGTGTTTAAAGTTAAGTTTTTCCATGACCAAGTATTCATATAATTTCACATTGGGTTTTATTTTGTTCTAAAAAACCATACTATTTAATGAATTTTATTTTTGCCCACCCACCCATTGTCAAGTTTTCATAACTAAAAAAAGGATGTATTCATTTATTATCTTGAGAATAGAAGGTAAATGAATTGGAGTTTGGTATGCACCACTATGAGTGAGTGCATACTGCATCATTCATTTAAAAGGCTTTTTGTCAATTTATTAGGGGAAGGATGGTGAACCTCCCTTTTTTTCTCTCCCACCTTCTAAGTAAATAATGAATTCATGAACCTCAAAATTAGCATTTTTGGTCAATCTTTCTTGCAAATGATTTTTAATTTACAAAAAATATATATATTGTTCAAAAAATGGGTCATAGATTTCTTTCAAACTTTAAATGTTATTGGGTAGTTTTCCAAAGGTATATTGCAACTTAGTTACAAGGTTATAAAAAGAAATAAATAATAAATGGTCCACCTTTTACACCTTTTACAATAAATGGGGTCTTATTGCGGAAGTGGTGGTTTGAAACATTTAAGACTTATATTACAAAACTAACTTCAATTTTTAATACTTTAGTTATCATGGAAGTAGTGGACTAAAATATTTAAAAACTAGATTATCATGGAAGTAATGAAGTAATTTCAATTACAAAAATAAACCTTTTGAAGAGCTTCTCATCTTACATGTCAACCACTACTCTTTTAAAACCCTTTCAAATCGATGAAAGAGCTTTCCTCATTAGAGAAAAACCACCTTCATTTGATCCAAATGTGAGGAAATCATCAAGTTGAAAATAAATTCCAAACAATCCACTATCTGGAATATTTTGTTATCTTTTAAATGAGTTTTTTTGTTGAAAAGGAATGGTGTTTTTGAAGGGACTACTAATTGGTTTAAGTTGAGTATTGTCAAAAAAAAATAGGGAAAGTCAAATATTAGTGTTCACTTTGGTCATTGAAACTTTGACATAAATGTTGATGTTCCAAAACAAGGGTGCATTACCAAACAAAACAATATTGACAATAACATCCGACAACCATGTAAGATTATTGGTCAGTACCCAATTTAAGGTTAAATTGTTGGAGGAGGGCATGTAAATTTGTGTAACTAGTCTTTGTTTATTTCATGAAGTTATATGACAACAATGACATGCAAGTTAAAGCTTGAGAAGCCTAACATTTCTTATGTTCTTAGTAATTTAATGTTTGTGGTTCTTTTGAGATGGGGCAAAGTGGGGGTCTAACCTTTTGCATATTGATGAAAAGAATTGGATAAAACAACCTTCTATGCAAAAGATGGAAACATAATCGATGCACACATCTTGAATTCAAATACTTGAACTTTTTCTTTGTTGAAAATATGTTTTGTACCATTTATGTCTCCTATTTTGAAAGAATTTATTGTTGATTTTATCTTGTCAATAATTTTTTTTAAATATATTATTTATGAAAAAACACTTGATTGAATTTCTATTAAGTTAAGAAGGTTTTTTATTTTAAAATATTTTGGTTACTCATATGATTATGAATTGACCCAAAATTAAATATTTGATTTTTTGGGTTTTGTGGATGATCCATGATCTTCAAAATGAAAGACATGATTTTTTTATCAACCAAAATGGTTTTCAAATTTTATTTGGATTGCCATTTTTCAACACATTCTTTAATTTCTATAAAAATGGAAAAATAAATCTAAAGTCTACTAGATTGGATATAATATAATTCTCTCACACTATATTTGGCATCATACACAAATTATTGTGAATACCATAAGAAGCATGTGAATAATATACAAATGGATACTAGGTTTGGTTCACAAAATGAGAAAACTACCCCATACATATATATATCACTAGGGACGTAGAATTCCATTTCCATGTTATGTTTCAACATGTCAAGAATGTTTGATGAATTTTCTTGATGAAAAGCTTCAACATAGACAATAGGGATCTTGTAAAATTTTTGTTGGCTATGGAGCAATTATGGTGCTAAAGAAAAATAGTAACTATGAATAACTTCTTGCTATGTTGTGCATAGCACGTGGGATTTGCTAACACATGTGTTTTTTTAGTCCAACAATAAAGTGCCAAAAACCATTTTTTTCTTTTTATATAAGGAGGTGAGGGCTTGTAATCAAGGGATTGTTTTCTCATGATTGTTTTCTCAATATTTTCCATGACCACACAATTGGGTGATGGTGTGTTTTGATGTTCCCTTGCATGTTTTACCACCATCTTGATGTTTCAACATTGTGATTGAAAAGGTTCCTACATTGTTGCCCTAGGGTTCCTATTATCCTTAACACTAAACAAAGGGATCATATAGTGTCTAGGGATTTCTATCAAGTTTACACCAACTATTATAAAAGCTTATAGACTATTGACATAGACATGGTACCAAAAATGTGGCACTTTTCTCTTCAATTCCAACCAATTGCTGATTATTGTTGTGTTTCTATGAATGTTATATGGTAAACAACTAAGCAAGCGATTTGGAACCTTGTAATTTCCAATATCCAAAAAATTTCAAAAGGATGATGCAAGGGGATGGTGCAAGAAAATGGTGTAGGATGATTTCTTTGTAAACCTAATTTTTCTCTGGTTAAATATCTTTGATTATTTCATATGATTGCAAAAACATACGCTACAACAAAAGTTGTCCTTGTACGCCAAGTGCTTTCACTAGATTTTGAATGAATTCATTGGTTGTAATGAACGGGGACCAATGAAGAAACAATGAATTCATTAGTCTAGTGAATGGGGATTAGTGAATTGCACCCACATTTTGTAGTAGTGATAGGATATCAATGACAAGTTGACATGCCTTAAGAAGCCTAACATTGAACCTTACCTACCATTAATTATGTAGTTGTGATTTTAATGGGATGGAACCATGAGAGGTGCATGCCATTTACACTTCTTGTAATGGATATGGAACAAGTAAAAAAAAATGATTCAAAAGGGAAATATTCCAATTTGGTTTTACTAGAAAAATGTTTTAAAAAATAAGACATATAACATGTAATTGCTTTTGTTCAAAGCATTCTTGTTATTCAATTGGTGCATTTAATTTTAGCAATGGCATAATTATGATGTTTCTTGTTGAAAATGATGGAAATTTCCACATGTTGACAATTGTTGCAATCTTATTAAAGTTCGATAGTTTGCCCTCCTTGGACATTACAAAATCCAAGATTAGTTTTGAGAATATCAAAAACATATGTTTCTCCAAATGTAGGTTAATATCATGTTTCATAACATTAATGCAATTTTAAGAAATGAATATATATAAATAATGTTGAATGCAAAACAATTGTCAATTAACCATTTCATGAAGGAACATAGGAAGTCCTTTAAAGCCTTGATTATTGCCCTCAAATAAATGTGCATTTTGAAGTTCAAATGGCATCACTACCCATATAAAGACATTGTAGTTGATAATGAAGGCAAATTTGTACTTTTAAAAACGACTAATGTTGATATAATGGTAACCAAAAAAACCATTTAAAATTTTAAATTTAAATTATTGTATATAATACCTCCTTTGTGAATGGTAAACAATAGGGATCCTTTTTGGTTGTTGCATTGAACTTTTGGCAATCAATGCAAATATAAAGCTTCTTGGTCATTCTTCTTGAATAACACCATAGTTGGTGATAATTAAGTAGCTTAATTTAGAAGTATGATGAATTCAATAACAAGTAATTTGTTCATCATCTTCATGTTTTCTTTTTAATCATTGAATGACAACAACTAAAACAATTTAGTGTGATTTTTGATAGGAAAAAAGAAAGTCTTAAGCTTTGACGGCTATGGTGGAAGGCAAAAAGTAGGCTTGGAAGTCAAGGGTTTGTTTTGTTGTCATAGTTGTTGCAATAGCTTTGGTGATGGGCATGGGGTTTGATCACTTTTGTTGCCGAAAGAAAAAAGACTAATGAAGGGGAGTGCAAGTTTGAGAATAACATGTAACAAAACAAAGATGAGGGTAGGTAGGTAAGTAATGCTTCCACAAATCTGTTTTTTTCTTTCAACAAACCTACTTGTGGTCTCAAGTTTGGAGTTGTGTGTTGTGAGTTTGTTTTGTAAGAATGCATGTTTGTCTTTTTGTGTGTGCTTTTTGTCCAAAGTGGGGAAAATAAATAAGGTATGTAAAACTTTAAATGGTTCTTAAATTTGAGGTACCTACCAATGTTGTTGAGGTTGTTTTATGAACGATTATACCTTGTAGGAAAAAGGAATTGTAGAAGTAATAGTGGAATTACTGCAACTATTTTTTTTAGGCATGATGACTTAAGAATTACTAGTGGGTGCCTGCAGGAAGTTCATTTTGCAATTCTCTCAAAGATCACAGAACTGAAGTAACAATTTGAGAAGCATTTCACAAAAAGCATTACTACAACAACAACAACAACAACCACACATGCATAGATATAGTAGGTGTACATTTTTGTCTGAAGCTTGAGGTCTCGTCTGCCAAACATTTTCTATTATTTTGGATGTGAGAAATCTAAGATCACAAAACTGCATAGTAGTAGCAGCGCATCTTTCTCTTGATTATGTGTAAATATTTTTTGTAGTCTCTTGCTACATTTTTGTGCTGTTGTGACATGATTGACTTTGTGCTCGTTGCAACAGCATCGTCTGATTTCGTTCCTGGCTTTCCCTCTGATCTTCTGAACGTACACACCAACGGAAGCGCTTTGATTCTTCTGGATTCCGCCAAAAGTTTGATTTTGCAATTCTCTTGACAATCACATAATTATAGCGTCATTAATTTGAGCCATCTGCCAGAAAGCATGCTTGCTTGAATGTTCTGCTAGAAGTTTCATTTACTATCCTTCTGTTTAATTGGTACCCCAAAGCAAAACCAGATTCACCACATGGTGGGTTTCGACTGCAATAAAATTTTCAAAAGAGCATACATATCAGGCAGCCACTATCCTTTTGTTTAGTACCCAAGCGCAAAGCAAAAATCTCCTTTTTTGCATTTGTTTTTTTCTATAAAAGTTTGTTACGGAGAGATCACATCAGGAATCCGCGCAGCAGCAGCGAGGAGGAAGAGGAGATCGAAATTCCCAAATCCTGATCACGGCTAGAAATCCATTATTCTCAGCGTAACTGAAAATGTCTGGCTGCCTTGCCTTGCCCCTGCCCTGCCCTGCCCCGCCCTGCCCTGCAAGACAGATAGACGGACGGACAAACACCACCACTGTTGCTTTAATATATATGATAACTGCCATTTTCCCCATGGGTGATGGTTAGTGGAATAAGGCCTAGGGTTCAAACTTATAAAAAACAATTTGAACTATAGAAGCTTGAATCTTTGGGGACATGTAGGAGTTGCCATGGCTGTACGTTTACAACATTATGTAGGCATGTAATGAAAAGGAGTAGAAGCATTATGGAGCAAAAAATGGCTTCGAGTTTATAAAAAATTATAAAACATTTTAGAGTCTAGAAAAGGTCAAAAACAACCATCCAACCCAAAAAAAATAAATAAAATAAAAGTAGAATATGTTTTCCCTTAAAAGCCATTATACTTGTGTTAATTAGTCCATTAAAAGGCTGAAATGAGATTTATTTTTAATGCATATCTCCCATTTTACTTTGAATTTGTGACATAGGCAATTTGTGGGAGCCAAACATCAAGGGAAAGCCATTGAAAGTAGTAAAAATTGGTTTCAGAAGGTTCATACAAGGCAAGTAAAGGCCAATGCAACATAAAATACATATTTTATCAAGTCACCTAACCAACCAACAGCCCTTGAGCACCATGGTGGGTTTTATAAACATGTGAAGACACAACAAACTTTCCAATACGAAACTAGGGTTAGGAGCAAGGAATGAAGCTTGTAATATCTTGGTATAAAGGTGTTTTGGACATGTCGAACCCAATAGTATAGTGATCACAACACCCAAGCCTATAGTGAACTTGGGGTTTGGCTTTGGCATACTACCCAAATTAAGGACCCCTATGAAGTTTCCTATCTTTTTCCTTTCATTTCATTTAGTTTTGTGTGGTTGGTTTTATAAATTTAAAATTCCCCTATAGCAGTAGGTACTTTTTAAAATGTGGGGCATATGTTATTAGCAAACTTCCTTCTTGATCATGGGCACCAAAGGTCCCATGTCCCCTAGTATGGCCCATCATGTATCATTGAACCTTGTAGTTCCCATTGCCCATGTGTTTTATCATGCACCACCACAAACCACCCATTAATTCCCCCTCCCATCCAAACCATGAACCATTCATTAATTCCCTTTCCTAATTTAACAAACCACACACCACCTATTAGTTCCCCTTACTAACCCCAGCCCTTCATGTGAATGTGGGATTCCAACCCACATTTTCCTAAATGCACAAGTAGGATCTTTTCCCCCTTCCACTCTTTCAGCCCCCATAATAGCCCATAACCATACCCCCCAACCTACCCTCACCTCTTCAACACATTTACAACTTCCACCCAAAGTCTTTTGCCCCATTTGTGCGCACCAATTTATTAATCAAAGGTTAGCTCATCATCACTGCTTTTATTAGGCATTTAATTCATCCAATTTAAACCCCTATGACCATTTCAACCTAATACCTTCCCTTGCTCCCACCCCACCTACATTAGCCTAGACTTGGGTTTCATCATTGCATGTCATTGGGTTTTTTCATTTAGGTTTTTATCATCTTCAATTGTACAATCGTATCCTTACCACTCTTTGGTGTGATGTATAAGTGGTGTTTTGTTTTCCATTAGATAAGTTAGCATAAGACCCTTATGATGTGGCAGTTTAACACTTGCTCCTTTTGTTACCCTAATGGTGTCTTGTTTTGCCCCCTTGTGGCGGGGCAATAAAAGATAAGGAAACATGGGTTCAACTTAAACATTTTTTAATAGGCGATTGGGAAAACTTGCAAGAAGAGTTTTTTGCAAGCCCAAGTTTTTGTGGCAAGTTTGAACCTTGTGCCTAAACCCCCAATAGGATCCTCTAATTCATAAATGCCTTTTTTGTAATTTAAACAATATAGTTCATGCATTTCAAGCTTTAACACCATTATCCCCTATGCCCACATCTTCCACCACCACTTTAGCCCTCACCACATTACATCTTGAATCAGATGGTTCCCTCTTACTTTTCCTTAAAGATTATGAACGAAACCAAAACCTTAAACTTTATATTGATTCCTTTAAAATGCATTCTAACACATGTTGCATTTATCAATAAGTGGTCTTTTTAGGATGGTTTTTGAACACCTTTTAGATTGTTTTCACCAAGAGGATTCAACAAGTGGATTCCTTTGATTGTTTCAATTTTGTTGTCACATTGCATAACGTCACATTCCACTTCAAATTACACGTGTCCTTGGCGAAGCCCACCTCTTAACCATGACCAAACCTTCAAGTGGATTTCATCCCATTGTAGTGGGGGAAACATTATATCAACTCATAAGTCACACTTTATGCCTTCAATTTCGCAACACTTTCGCAACACTTTTGCAACACTTTTGCAACACATTTTTCTTCACACCAATTTAGAGTTGTAACTAAAGGCGGTTGTGAAACAGTAATCCATGACAATAGCTGCACCCTGGACTTGAACCTCAATTAGGTTGTTTTCTAATTGGATGTGGTAAACACATTTAATTTAGTGTTAAGAAGGGTCATATTTCGAGAACATCGTGTAGTAGGTGGAAACATCATATAATTCATCCCTTTTGTTTTCACATTCTATACATTTGAGTATCCTTTGTTTTACAATCACTATAATCATTACAATCATTATAATTTGTCATAGTGATCCCATTTGCCACGAGAACCCATTAAGTTGATCCCTTAGGAGGGGCACTGTACATTTTAGCCCACTTTAGGGCTTGATGTTCTATAGCTAATTATTTCCCTTCTTGTCTATTTCCATCCACTGTAGATGACACACACATCATACGTCCCCCTTCAATTGTATCATTTGCATATGAACGTTTATAAACCAAACTATGTGTAATAGGTCTTTTTATCCAACTTCAGAAATGCGTAGCATGGTCACCTTTTGGCCTACCGCCTGATTTCAACACCCCATCCCGGTTTACCACCCCATTAGAAGGAATTAAAGTCTTGGGGGTTCCATTGGGCACCCCATTATTCACATCATCCTTCATCAAATATGCCCTAATAAAGGATGTTCGACATGTGGACCTTTTTCTTAAAATGGGTGATGTTCAAGTAGACTTTGGAATTTTAATTTATTGCTTTGTGTAACAACCATCATATTTCTTACAATGCGCACCTCCCTCTTTCACCTTCATAAAATCCTGTATTTTTTTTGAGTCATCCTTCTTTCAAATGTTTGGGTGCCTCTTGGGTCCATGATCCTTTGATAGCCTAGAAGGACCTTTAAGTCACAAACAAACTTCTCTCCCAATCACGTTCAGTGGCATCGGCTTCATACCGACAACCACCATCACCCCAACAACCTATTCAAGGAATTGGGCTTTTGTAGCTTCGATCATAGCTGTTAGGTTTATGGTTGATCATCATCCTTTCTTTCTTGAGACCTTGGCATGATTTGACAACAACACCCTTCCTTTCTAGTAACATTTCAAGGCAACTTGTGATTTTCTATCGCCTTAACTAACATGTGTTTTCCTCCATTTGAACAACTCGTCATGCAACAAATGGTTCAATTTCAAGATTCCATCTTAGAACATTTACACCATCATACCTTTCCTAACATATTCTCTGATAAGATATCCGAAGTCAATTGTGCTTGAATTTTATCATGTTCTAATTTAGAGGCAAATGTTTTGTTTAAAACTTGAGCAATTTTTCCAACCTTTTGATTATTTTCCCTATTTTTTTCGCAACATTTCGAATGTGACTCAAACTACCCCATCATTTAATTGCAAATACCCCTTGCTGTGTGTGCACACATCCCAACGACCTTATGGGTATTCACCTATTATGTTGTTTTCATGGCAACGAGTGCACATGTACTCATGATGCAGTTCGTGACACCTTTATTGCCATTGTTCGAGATGCTAGCTTCCATGTGGGATGAAAACAACTACATGCATTTCTTTCATCCATGCTCAACTTTTTTTGTTCACAAATTGACATTGTGCTCAACAAAGATGGCATTCTCACCTTAGTCGATGTTGTCATTATCGACCCAACGTGAACAAATTTACTTTTCTAATTTTGCGTAACTCAAGGATTTGTTGCCTTTGATGTGATTCAAGTGAAAGAAAGGAACTATTGCGATTGACACCCCACTGATCGATTCCTCCCATTAGCAATTGAGGCATAAACAAATCAATGTGTTTTTACATGATTGTGTTAATGCCATTTGGAGCTTGAAAGGGCTCAAAAGCCTTCCTCTTTTTGTTTTAGTTACATGTCTTCAACAAAAAATTTCAATCATTGTAAAGGATGCAATAATTTTCCATCTTAAGTTAGGTGGTAGTCATAGGCCTAATTATTTCCTGCATCCACCCCTTCAAAACACACCTCTCACTACCATGGTCGACCTATTGCTAGCAGTTGATTTTTAACAAGGAGAAACATGGCCAACCTACTATAGGTAGTCAATTTTTGACATGGAAATTTTTTGACATCTAGTTTTGACGTCTTGTAAATTCTCCCTTTTCCTTATTCCCTTGTACATTTTCCAAATCTATGGTGTCTTTATGAATAAAGTTTTGTAGGGTTGCAACAACAATTTGTCCAAGTCTTGTTTGATAACACACTTAAGATTCATACAACGTTGAACATGATGCATTGATGACCTATGGTCATATCCAATTTGACTTGATGTTCAACATTGTGAAAGGGTATCCTTTTTAAATCTTCGTTGTTCCATACACATGCATACTTGTATTTCTGCAATAACATTTCAATTGTAGCAACTTAAAATTCAAGTTTACATTAATGAATTGATCATAAACCAATATATTTAACATTCCAATTATAAAATTATGTATCAAAATTTATATTTCCACAAAATTAATTTTTGAAATGTTTTTTGGGATGTGTATCAACTAAGAATTTAAAGTGATGTTTTGGGAGATTTGATTGAAATTTTAATTTAATTATATAGCTGAAAAAGACATTCATAATGCAAAACATCATCACCAAAAGACAAAAAAAAAAAAACATGCAACATACAATCCAATGTACGACATGTCATGTCCAATGTACATCAAAGATATCCTTTATGATTCTTCCCATTTTCCTCATAAGACAAAACTTCATTTTATTCATTTAGGCATGGCCCACCTGTGACGTCATACGCCTTGTTTCATACAATGTGCAGTTCCCACAAAGCGCCTCCCTTGAGAACTTGTCAAGTTCCCTGGATGCTTCAGCCAGTTGCACTATGAATGGAAAAGTTCCAATTTTGTTGAAATATTTCATTCGTTGTGCAACTTCCCTAGATCTTTCTTCATCTTAGAAGTTTAGTGGATGTCTCCCATGGGTGTATTAGCTAAGTAAATACCCAAACTTGAGAAGACCCATGCTTAGCAGAGGAGATACACCCAAATTTAACAACTTTGGCAGTGTGCATGGGGTGAATCAGCACCCACATCGGTACCATGGTAAAAATCCCAAATTTCATTTAAATTATTTCTAAATATTACAAATATCCCATGCATACCTTAAATCACCCAAATAGATACACCCAAATTTAACAACTTTGGCAGTGTGCATGGGTGAATCATCACCCACATCGGTACCATGGTAAAAATCCCAAATTTCATTTAAATTATTTCTAAATATTACAAATATCCCATGCATACCTTAAATCAGGGTCCCTGCGTTCAAATCTAACTTTTTATGGGTTTAATATGGCCAGTAATAAGTACCCCCAGTTTATAATGTGGGTATTAGCCCAGGCCCAAAATGTTCCCTCGGTTCCCGATGTGTTCCCCAAGAGTGTTCCCAGTAGCACCTCGCTTTTTGGCCAAAGCAGGAGGCACTCCATCTTTCCATAGAATCTTCTATTTTGGGGAGCCTCCATAGTTTCAACTTTTTTTTTTGCAATGGGCCAATCAAACTGACTCATTGCCAAAAAAAAACGTTGGGCTTGTGAGGCACCCCCAACTAATCTTATATATAAAGGCACTTGGTGCGTCCGTCCGTCTGTCCGACGCGACGGTTCCGCGTTTTAATCCGCCGGCGGAACCGGCCCGGACAGTCTGACGGTTCCGCAATTTAGTCGGCCGGCAGAACCGGCCTCTGCCCGTCTGTCCGTTCGTTCGTCTGTCCGTTCGTCCGTCTGTCCGGATGTATTTGCTTTTTTTTTTTTGGATTTGTTTTTCCAGATTTTTCTCCCCGTCTCTTAAATTAACAAAAATGAAGAAACAAAAAAAAAAAAAAAAAATCGGCAGAAAAATCTAAGGCTACGTATTTGCTTCTTTTTTATCTTTTTTTTTTTTGGATTTGTTTCTTCAGATTTTTCTCCCCTTCTCTCAACCAAAAAAAAAAAAAAAAAATTTAAAACAATCTGCAAAAAAATCTAATGCTACATATTTGCTTCTTTTTTAATTTTTTATTTGGAAAATAAGAAAAAATAAAACTTATAATAATGAAGAAAAACCTTACTTGAAAAAGAATGAGGTGTGTCTTCTTTCTCCAAACTTCAAACTTGCATCCAAATAAACAAAAATATAAAAGTGAAAAATAAACACAAAATAAAAATAAAAAACACATAAAAATAAAATATAAAAAAAAGAAAAGCTCGCTTCACCATGTATGTTTTCATGGGGACTTTTCAACGAATTTTTGAAACAAATAATTTTTAAAAAAAAAGAAAAAAAAAAGGTTGCTTTGCGCCTTTGTGTGTCCTTCTTGGTTTAAAGAAACCGGGGGACTTCACAGTGTCCGAAGGTCACGGGCACCACTAGTAATATGAAATGAAATAAGTGCCCCCAGTTTATAATGGGGGTATTAGTCCAGGCCAAAAATGGCAATGAACTCTTTTGGGAAGAGAAATTTCATGCAGCCAGACTTGCACTTTTACTGCACATAAAGAAAATTGCACTGCACTTTTAACGCAACGTGTGATTGCATGATCAAGTTTGCTGAAGAATGGCAGGTCACACTGTTTAACAGAGTTCTTGAATCATATACATGCATCATCACCGGATCCTTCTTCAGAAAGCTTCGACCAAAAAAAAAACACAAAGAAGAAACTGCCGATGTGTGTGGGTGGATTCTAGAATCAAATACCCAGGCTGGTACCTAAATTTGCTTCGTTAGGCAGGAACTAGTTTAACTACCACTACATTTTACAATTGCCAAAAGTTCTGAAAATTCGCCAAAAATCTCAATGAAGCTCTCAAACACAATATAATAGCTAGTACAGTAGAATGCCGCATTGTCGAATATTATTATAATATTTACTGACAAAAAATTAATTGGCACCTTACTCCTGACCTTAGAGCCTAGGTAGTCCCGGTATTCATACGGCTACCGTCTACCTACACCAATTGCTTCTTCGTCCTATAAGTAGTTGAGGCGGAGATGGCATACGTTGTCTAGATTGGTGTGCATATGTTGATGAGCTTGGGATTCAGAAGATCAATTCTAAGATTTGAGCACAGAGTAACTCTAGTCGGAGGTCTAGGTAATTTGCAACTGAAGGAGAGGGAAAAGTTTCACATCTGCAACGGAGCTGAGGAGCTGATTATTCAAACGCCAGCTTCAAGGGGACTGGGCTTCAAGGGTGGAAATACACAAGGCTTCAAAGGTAAGCTTCAAAGGCAAGCTTTGTCCTTCCGGCGGGCGTTCGCAGCAGCAGTAGCAGCTATGGAGTCCACTCGGTAAGCAAAAAAAAATCATACCTAATTTCTTCCTTGTACGTTGTTGTTACAGAGAGAATGCAGTATTTGCAAGTAGCAAAACTGAACCATTTCATAGAACTTTGTACATCTTGCAGATATTAACTTGAATTTGGTTTTTTGCAAGAATTGCAATCAGGATCCCTTGTTTCAATAAAATCTGTCTCTCCAGCTTATATCATGTGTTATCACAATAGACCTCCTGACAGTGACAGGGGATTTGCAAATGGGGTGCAGTTGGTGGTCACCACAGACAGTAGCAGTGGTGACTGGGGGTAACAAAGGCATAGGACATGAGATTGTGAGGCAGCTGGCAACACAAGGCATCACTGTTGTTATAGGGGCTCGTGACGAGGAGCGGGGGTTGGCTGCTGCTCAGGGTTTTCACTCCAAGGGCTTAACCAATGTCGAGTTCCATCAACTTGATATCACAGATTCTAAATCTGTTACTGCGTTTGCAGATTGGATTCAAAAGACATATGGTGGTCTCGACATTCTGGTGAGCTAATTTGTCAGATTTCCAATCATTCATTATGATAGTGGATTTAGCAGTCTTGCACCTTCTGTCACAATATTAGCACATCCCCTTCATATTGAGACTCATAGAAGATTTGTTTGCTTTGTGGCCTATGCTTAGATCTTGGTGTTGAGTCACATATGTCTTTTGAGTGCTAGCAAACATCACAACTGAGTTTTCCAAATGCTTCCAGACATCAAGAAACTTAGGGCGCAGATGTTTGTACTGTTTGCCCTAATTTTTGGGCACATCATCATGCATACTTATCTATACCCCCTGTCAGAAATGGCTGAAGTCAGTGAGAGCAGTAATGGCAGCTAGGTGACAGTCTCATACTGTGACAGTCACAAGGTTATGGCTGCAATTATTCTTTTTTGTGTTTGTTGTGGTTTGGCTGGAATTGACATAATGTTTGTTTTGGCTACCTTATGTGTTTTTCTGCATGGTCTCTCTACAATCACATGGACATTTGGAGTTGTCCTTCAGAGCCACTCTTTAGGTCTTCCAGATACCGGACTTGGATCTTTTCTGAAATGATGAAGATAGAGAAGAAACTTTGAAATTACTAAACCTGAACTCCAAATTGATTTGCTATCTATAATCCAAAGTGCCTTGTTGCAGTTGTAGGCAAAGGCTACAGCTCCTGTTCAGAGCCAGCCTGGGACATGTGAAAATGCATAGTCTTACAGTATCAGGTTGAACAGGTGAACAATGCTGCGGTTTTGCATTGGAGCAACAAGGGCTATGAAGCAGAGGAGGACATTAATTCAATTACAAGGGAACAATTCATGTGACTGAAACACTGCTGCCATTTCTCAAGCCATCATCTGCAGGTGCACGTATTGTTATAATGAGCTCCTTCCTAGGCCAGCTCAAGGTATGTGATCCTAATCTCTTAACCTGATCAGACTATTTATCAGCTTACAATCAAACATCTGTTGGAAATCTTATTTGCATCTCAGCTAGATTCTTTATAAAACTTCTGTGGATAAGAATGGCATGAACAACTCCTGGAGCAATGCTCCTGGACCATAATATTGAGCTGCTGCCATTCCAGTTCAGTGCTGTGCTGGTCTATTCTCATGTTCAACTTAACTGGACCAAAGTAGTGAATTGTAGTTCCTTCTCCATGTGCCAGTTATTACTACTAGTTGTTTCTGACACCAACTGGGATATTTGCAATCTTGAAAAGTGATAAAGTTTGTTCTGATTGAAGCTGCTGTTTGTGGTAATCAAATTTGCAGAACTTTCAAAATCATGCTTTGAGAGAGCAACTCATGAACCCTGACCACTACACACAAGAAAAAGTTGACAAATTTGTTGACGAGTATCTGGAGGCATGTTCATACGGGCATGCGGATGCAGATGGATATCCTGTTGCCTATTGTGTTTCCAAGGCTGTAATCAATGCTTACACACGCTTGCTAGCCAAGCGAGTTGCTAATCGACCTGAGGGTCATAAAATCTATGTTAATTCTGTTTATCCAGGCTATGTGAAGACGGACATGAATGAAATGGGCACCCTGACAACAAAAGAAGGTGCAGATACTGCTGTGTGGCTGTCTCTCCTGCCTCCTGAATGTCCATCTGGCCTTTTCTTCTTTGAGAGGAAAGAATTTAGCTTTGAAGGATAAGCTAAAGCCTTAAGTCACTAGGTAGTCTTTATACCATTGCATCCAGTCTTGAATGAGCAACAGATATGCTTGTGCATCAAAATGCTTTCTTATATGCTTGGCCTTGGAGTGAAATAAAGTGTGTTTCAATATTCGAAGGAGCCTTGATGTTTAAGGTTCATGGGAATTAGGGGATATGTTGTGGTTGCAGAGTCCCAGTAGGGTTTATTTTCTTGCTATAGAGCTATGAGTTTCAGGTACACAGCTGAGCCCAGCATATTGCAAAACTTGGATTTACAAACAGATGTAAAGTTCAGGTTGGAGAACAGTTGAAAATTTGTTGACCCATGGGAAGTTCTCATGTGAGAAAGTGTACATGGAATGCTATTCATGGAAATTGCTGTAGATTTTGAGGAAAAGTTTACAGCCAACTTCATTTTTGCTATGAGTCACAAGTGTTGGTCCCAAGGTATAGGCACAAGGAGTTTGCCAAGAATGTTGGTGGAATATTCTACAATACAACATTCGGGTGGCAACAATTGGTGGAGTCTTCCAAGCTTCAAAGTTGCAAGGCATGGGCCACAATTACATGATTTCAAATTGCAGGGTAGTCAAGATAACCCTGCAAGCAAGCTATCTAGGAATAAGGTGTTCTCATTGTTTGCTACAAGCAGCTGCCGTTACAAGGGATTGGTTTTCTGTTAGGATTGTCAATTCCCATGGGCATCAAACATCTCATCTCCTTGAGGTCTTTCCCCATTGTAAAGCCTCCTAATTTTTAGAGCTTAGTTGCATACAAACATTTGATTATAGCCTTCCTTCTTGCCTCACTTTCAATAAGTGGATTTTCTTGCTTTCAACCTCTTTTGTTTTGCCAAATCACATAAATGTTTCTTTAATCCTCTAAAAATCACATGTCTGCACATTGTCAACGAAGTGTTTCCTCTCATTAATACCCAATAAACCTTCCCGATGTTTCCCTTATTTCACCCCTTGATCCGAACTCTGATGTAATTGTAAACATAAACCCATTACCTACTCCTCTAGGCAATTGTCTCCTTTGATTGTATCATGTTTGTTATCAACATGTGTTTGAATGATTGTACAAAGAGAGTTGGTTTGACATTTGCATTCACATTAACTTAATAACCAGTTGAATACATATCTTGATGGGTATTTGACATTTGTCCCAATTAGCTTGGGTTTTTATTTGAATGTTTACAAATAATTCTTTGTTATATTTTGTTTTAAAAATCACAAAACATTTTAGTCCTCATCAATTTAGTGTAGTGATTTGTGGTGAGTGTGAAACCCATGGTTCATGGTGTTGAGTGATGTTAGATTTGCACCTAGATTGGGCAGTGCTATAAGTGTCCATAACATCTTTAATTGGATGTCACATTAAGCCATTTTTTAGGAGTTACAATATTCACCCAATTTTTTAAATTAACTTTTCCCATTTGTTCGACAATTTTATGCATGCCCATCTCCATTGTATTTTTCTTAGTCTTCCCAACATGGGGATCTCATTGTCATTTTGTCAGAGTTAGGTACATGACAAGGGGATCCATTGGGATGAGCATTGTTTGATTTGGTTCGCCTTCGCATTTTTTGCCCTACATCAACAACCAACCTTACTCGTGTTTTCTTTCCTTATTAGATGATACACATATATTAAGTCTTGCATCAAATGTGGTTCTTACATTTTTACAATTGCAAGAAATTTTTTTAGCATTAGTGCACCTAGTGAAGTGTGTAGTTTGGTTTTGATAGGGGTTGGAACATTCTATATCACTTTTTCCTGACTTTCTTACTTTTGATTCAAGTTTTCATATTTTTGGCGTAATATTGGATCCACATCATTTGTTGAGTTATTTGTGGTTGAAACTTTCCATGGATGATATCTAGTCTCTTTATGTTTACAAATCTTCAAGCGGCTTTTGTGATGTTCCCATTGTGCTATGCCCAATGCTTGGGTTACTTTTTTCATACAATGTTCCCATCTCCAAGGATTTTGTAGCATTATGCTTAGTTCAATATTCATACCACAGTTACATTAGAGAAGTTATTTGGTATGGGATCTTTTGGTGGTTCTATTGGTCATTTAGTTCGTCATCAAACCACTTTTCGTGCTTCTTTTGGCAAGTTCAACCTCCTTTTTGTGGTTCGGACTGTTGCCCCCACATTCTTGGAGTGTTAAGCATTCATTGCTCTTGCATTTGTCACCTATTTTCAGCAAGATGATCACCTTATTCTTTTAAATGTAGTAGCACATGTTGAGATTGACACTTCCCCAATCCAAATGGCACTACAATGATTGGTGATTTCAATGAAGGCATGGGCTCTTAAATGGCAAAGCAATGACAAAATGAAAATGATGAACAACAAAACTCTAAAATTTAAAATTGATGGTGCAATGAAATAAATGCAATGTGAAAATTAAGAAAGTGCTCTGAATTCTAAAATGCCACTAAACCATCTGAGCCATGTTACCCCAAGTTGTTCACTCTTAGGTCCCACCTTTTGAAAGACTAATGGTTGAATTTTATCCTTAGTTGTAGGTTTTTTTAACAAATCACCTACATGAGCAAGAGTTTGTTTCATTTTTGATACACATTCCTTTAGATATCATGCGAGCACATCTCTATTCATGTGTAGGTCTAAGGGCAAATGTTTGGTTATTAATGCGTGTTACAACACCAACATTTTGTTTACTATTAAACCATTTTTTTACATCACTATGTACTTGTCTTGGCTTGGCACATCCTATAGTTGCCCACCTTTCACATTGTCAATGTGGTCATACCATTGACGATCTAGGTACTCACTTGCTTTGGCACCCCTACATGAGTGAACATATAATAGCCCACAACACACTTCAAGATACTGTCACAACTATTATTTTGGAGAGTGGAGCACATGTTCAAAAGGAGGTCTCCCACCTTTTTTTTCACCACATTAGAAACAACTTTCAAACTTAATGGATGTTGTCATTATTGATTTGATTCGCACAAATATGGCACAATGAACATTAACTACAATAATGCGTGTAACAATGATGGCTATTTAGGAGAAGACACAATCCTATGCTGAGTGAACACCAAGTGACGATTTCATTCCTTTTGTTATTGAGACATCATGTTCATTTACACAATGGTTATCTTTTTCAGACACCAATTCCTTTGATATGTTTAAATCTTCATTCTCGTTTTGATTCCTTTTGGATTGCTTGTGCATAGACCACTATCACGCATCATTAGTGGTCTTCTTTAGTCCCCTCAATGTCTGTTTCTTATTATTGACAATATGTGTCCATAGCCTTGTAATGTGTGTAAGCCATAATGATTCTTTAATGAGCTATTGCACTTAATCGAGGTTCTTCATCTCTTTCACACATCATAGCTAGTGCACCTCCATCATTAGCCAATTTGTGGTAGATAATAGGTTTTTCGTCTTAGGTCTTATATGTTATTGTTGATCATCATTTCATAGCCATAGGTCCTATTTGCATAAGGTTTTTTCCTTATTTTTTTGTTGATTGTTTATTTTTATTACTTATTTGGGTTATGTCTACTTGTGTTCTCGTTTGCTTTATACTTTTGATGGATGGGTTCCCCGTCCTTGATTTTTATATACAAGGTTTTTTTTCTTGCTCTTCAGTTAATTAAAATTGTTTTTGGGCCTTTAAATTTTCTATAGACTTATTTTATAGAATAATTGAGATGTTAATGTGCAGTTCATGGTGTAGTGGTGAGTAACAACAATAGTTTCGTGTCCAAACAGTCAAAATTTAAATAGCAAGGACAAACATGGCATAACCGTAAACTCTAAACCTTAACAACTAAACCTTCAACCCTAAACCCTAAACCTTAAACAAGAAAATATTAAGGTGTGACAAAATCCAAAGGCGTTCAATTGTAGTTAGTTATGTGATGATGACCCACGATCTTTTTGTATCTACAATGTAAATTGTTAAAAATGAAAATAAGAGGAAGCAAGATCACTATAGAACCACCCATTTACACATTACACGGTGTTTAGAATATAATAACAATTATAATCAAAATCTAAAGCAATAGCCCTAGATGAGAATGCCTTACAAAGAAACAAAACATTTTCAATTAGTTTTAAAATATTGGAGATGATGGCAAATGAAAAGAACTTCAACACCAAAAGCACCATCTACTAGAACCAATCCAACCCCTCTCCCTTCAACATTTGTAGCCATTATTTCTTGTGTTGGATTAGTAACCACCACATCCACAACAAAAACCTAGTCCTCACTAATCATGTAGAGATCAATTCATAATGAAACTCTTGACATAAGGGCATACCATTGTTCTTTCCATACATCATGCCCACTCTTTTGAGCAAGGGCATAGATGACATCTCTAATGGTGTCATTTGTGGCTATTTGTTAAACTCAAATGGACAACATGCCAGATATGTGTCAAATGCGTTTAACCCATGTCCACATTCATATGTGAAAAGACTACATGTTGAAGGCTAAATCAAACGAAGATGAAGACGCAACGTTGAGGTGAAAGTAAAGTGTCCAATGAGAAATGAATGGATAAATGACCTATCAATCAACCATTTCCTTGTCCTCTTGCCTAAACAAGAGCAAATGTTAATTTTAAATGCTGAAGGAATGGAATCATCTTCCAAAATAGACCTAAATCATGTGTTGTGAAAGATGTCCATCAAAGATGCCTACATATTTAGGGTGTTAGTAACTACCAAACTTTCAAAAGAAAGGTGCATTTCTTTAATTGTGGGAGGAAGGCTATTTTGAGTTACACAAAGGCATGACTAAAGGAGGTGTTGGCCCTTTTTAACCTTAGATACATCAATTGAATTAAATTAATTGTTACTACTTACAATAATGACATGCCAACTTGTATCAACTATTATAATCTCAATTGTCCACACAAAATGGAGAATTCCAAAGTTTGATTTTTGCTTACCATTTAGCTTTGAGTCAATGGTAGAATTTTCACAAGCCATTTGTGATAGAAAACATAGGAAAATAATGTGGCAACTTGAGATTCAAGTTTAGATTTATATTGGCCATTTCAAACATAAGAACATGAAAAATATTATTTAATTGTGTAATGTATTTTCTAAACTACTTCTTTACCTTAATATGACAATGGCAAAGATATTTTGGTTTTTAAAAAGTTTCTTTTCCTCAAAATATTTTAATTGAAGTTCAAAGGGGATTCAATAAATTCTTTTCATGAGATCATGGAATCCTAGATTGTAATAAGCATGCTTAGATTTATGCATTGTTAAGAATTCAACAAGAAAAATATAACTAGTATTGATTCAATGCCTTTCACAAACAATTCAAACAAGGTGAAAGCTTCTATGTTTGTCATTTCCCTAACATAGAGAAGGTTTTGTTAAGGTCATTGTATAATTTTTTTGTTAAAATTAAGCTCGCAAGTTTTCATCATTGTATTTCATTTTCTTTTCCCATGCAGTTCTCTAAAATTTCACCATCATCAAGATTTTAAGATTATGAAATGGGTGTTTGGAAATTGTTTAGAATCCATTTCATAAACTTGAGCATCATCTCAAAGTGTACTTAAGTTTTTACACAAGTTGGACGAGTTCATTTGAATGAAAATTTTATGAAGCAAACTTTAGGGGTGGGCTAGGTGGGCAAGTATGATTGGGTGCTATCACAAGGAATGTAATTTTGGTTATGAACATTTTTGAAACAATTTTTAAATCATACACTTTGACATGCAATGTATAAACATGAAATAAATATATATTTAGAGAAAAGGTGCCAAAAATATTATTCGATCACTTTTTACAAGTTTTACCATTCATTGAGGTGGTTTCTAATGGGTGCACCCAATTGTACAATATGTTTTACAACAAAAACTAAATCTCTAGGTTTAGATTGCAACATGATTGCAAGAAAGTAAAACAATAAAAATCAATTCTTTTTGGAAAGGGACAAGGAAATTGGTCATTGCTTGCCTATTGCTTGCATATGTATATAATAAATCAAATATGTCTAGTCTTATGAACACCCAACATGTGAAATATGTATAAACAAAGATGCTTCTCCTTGGGCTTCCCTGGTGCTTGGCAATATTTGTATCTAGCAAAAAGAAAGGAAAACTAACTTTGACCAGCTCTGTTTTATTGATTTACTTTCCTACTATGAATGCACTCGAAATCTTTTGTCAATTATTTGGCTCACAAAGTGTTAGCTAATCTTTGCATCTATGTGATCTGATTTTACCTTGGCATTTGTTAGCAAATACATCGCACAATATTTTGTAGAGATGAAATGACATGATGTGGTGCACTACTTGTTGATGAAATGGCAAAAATGTCCATCTATTAAAGAATGCAAAAGGAAGAAATGTGATGCAAGGAGAATAACTTACCAACTTCAAGTAAATTGATGGAAAATCTACGACAAACCTTGAACATGTGGAAGTGAAAAATAATTTGAGAAAAAATGCTAGCATCTCAGAAATTCCTGTCAAATTTGGAATGTCCATGCTTGTAAGACTATTGAATTACTTGTGTAGAAACCACCCATTTCTGTTCTGTGAAAATTACCCATGTGAAAGACAATTCTACATCCCCTACAAGCACATAACCACAAGTTGTGTAAAAGATCCAAGGTTCCCAAAGATTGTTGAATCTCACCAATGTTGATCGACAGCGATTAGAAATTCCACCAAACCTCCATTGGATAATGGTGATTATCATAAAGTCAAATATCTTATTCTGATATATAAGTGCAATTTTTAAAAATTCAAATACCCTGCTGGTTCTTCCATGAAACAAGAACCAGTTGAAATAGTTAGGTTTCAAGAAGCTAGCTTGGACCTAGTTTTGAATAACCAACATTTTTTGTTTTTAAAACCAGACTTGCTACTGGCCCTGTTTGTTTTAGAAAATAGAAATATTGTTTTAATCAATATTGAGCTGTTATTAGAAATAGGAACAGACCCTGGTGGTTTTATATCCATATATTCATTTAACCATCAGAGGTGAACATTTGCGAAAACCAGCATGGTAAGGAACCGTTAGAGGTCATTTGTTCAGAGAACTTTGAAAATGAAATATTCACCAATTGATAAATCTGGTGATTTGTTTTGACAATTGGTTTGGCATGCAAATCTTCATGGCTAGTTCTTTACCAAGTAGGCTCATGAATGCATTAAGTGGGTTTTTCAGGGTTCTTGAGACAAGACCGAACAATCTTCATTTGCATTAAGTAACTTGAAGGATAGCAATTTGATTTTAGAAATCCTTGCAAATGTGTAATGAAAGACCAATTTTTTTTAACACGTCAAGGTTCTGCAAACTAAAGAACCATTACGTAGAACCGCATGTTTTTTGATCTTGAAATAAATGATCCCATTAGGAACATGCAAGAACAAGTTTTCTCAAGAATCATTGGATATAACCCTTTGTTCTGTCCACTTCCCTCTTTCCTCCCAATTTTTCTTTCTGCTTTCCTTTTGGATTACACACATGCACACACAAAAAGAAAAAACTCCATAAGTTGTCATGCATTTCTTTAGACCATCAACATCTTTTTTTATTTTTTTATTTCAATCAATAACCTTAGACCCAAACTAGAACCTGAACTATCTAACCTTAGAAAAGGGCAACAGCTATACTTGAGAACTGTCATATTTACAGAAAACAAACAAAAGCTGATATGGAGGTTTTGGCATGTTTTGAATTCTGTTCAAGCTCTGTGCTGGAACTACCCATATTTTTTATTTTAAAAAAAGAATAAATTGGAACTGCAATGTCTCTTCAAAAGACAGAGCCAGTTAACACTGGTTGAAACCTTTTGTAAACAAAGGGTAACACCTATCAAATTCAAAAAGGTTAACACTTGTGAAAATGTAAGAAACCAATGAAGTCAATAGGATTGGATAAGCATGGGAATCCAATATATGCATCTAGATTCAGAAAATATGTGTTACATGATTTCTATTTATTCAAGGATTAAAAAATCTATTTCCTATTACCTGCCAAATGCCCTATTTTCACCTCTTTATGTAGGGGAAAGCTGCGGCCCAAGGTCCTCCCTAATTTGAGGATCACACGCTTGAGGGCATAGGCCCAAAAAATGAAGGGCAGCCCCAAGGTGCCGGATTTCACAGACTAAAGTACACAATATTTTTTTAATGAATGGTGGAAAGACCTATTTCGCCTGCATTAGAGGTCCTTCACTTATCTGGAGGTTGCAAGAACAAGGGCATATGCCCAAAAATTAAGGAAGGCCAAGAGAAGAAGGCATTCCTCAGCACAAAGTACGAAAGGCTTTCTATTTGACGGGTGGAAGGTCTGTTTAAATGACAGAACACATTCCATGCAGTAAAGTTCTATCAAATACAGAAGGAAAAAAACCTGAGAGTGCTTTACTGATTGTTTCATTTACATCTTTCACAGCTCACGGACAGCTCACGATTCACAACTTACCAACCCTGCTTTTTTTCTTTCCTACCATCCAATTTGCTTATGGACAAACTGATCAATGATGCTAATTGTTCTTCTGGCACACAGGCAGATGATATCATCATGCCCTCTGAGCAGGCACTTGGCACCCAAAATTTTCTGAGCAGTGCCCATGTCCATATAATATATATACATATATAGACACAAACAGAAAAAACACCCATTGCAAAGAGGCAAAGAACATGGCGAACACTGAGGGAATATCCAACCCCAGGGAAAGAGCAAATACCATCAAAATAAACTCACTTCAAGTCGTGCCCATAGTTGGTGGCCTGGGTCACCACTAGTCATAGATTTTCCTTTGCCAAGCGTTTCTGCTTGCCATCACTTCGACTACTTCTACAGCTTAAACTTTCCTTGTGTTCTCTTTGTGTGTTAGGTAATTTTCGTGGGTGCTACTGTTTTTCTTTTCCCCCACAAAAAAGGGAACAAATTTATTCAGTATGATTAGAGCCAAATTTTCCTGCTTGAGGATAGTTTTGTGGGCAGATCCAAAAAGCTCTGAAGTTTTCACAGACACCAAAGTCTTTGGCCATTCTGTGAAATAATTTCATACATGCAAAGTACAGAGTGATTAAAAACTTTCTCGTACACAAGTGATGAAAACCATTCACGTGCAAAGTGATCAGGGAACTACAGTTCTCAGCCACAAAAAACTGAAATTGACCACTTTTCTCAACCGCAAACAAAGTTTGCCACTGGTCACTACCTGGATGGTAGCTGATTTCTGAGCCCCTGAATACATAATAGGTGAATTCATTTAATGCTGACAGGTGGGAGCGAAGGAGTTAGAAAGCATTTGTTAGCAAACAGTTAGAGAGCATATCATTACTCATGTTCGACCAGTTTCAAGTTACAGCTTGACCAAAAGTCTTGTAGATATCCACTCCCTAGGACCAACCACTGGAGTGAACCAATACCCACCAGTACACGATGAAGGAAGTTGATAAGTGGTCAGGAAAAGCTTTATGCTGGGTTCTAGTTCCTTAGCTAACCATTTGTGTTGGGTTCCAGTTCCTTAGCTAACCTATGTGTTTCCAAATGTGTTATTATGTTGAAACCGGTGTTTAGAGGGTACTCACTTAGGGGAGTAAGATTTGCTGGTAAGAACTAATCCAAACTGGCACTGAAATTGGAACCAAAATTTATAGTTTTGATGAACTGGACCCAGAACCATATTCCCAATTACAATTATATGTGAAACTGGAATTGGAACCCCAAAACCAAAATACATTTGGATAAAAAAGGAGTGATTGGAACTGGTCGTTAATCATTGATTCCAGTCCCTGCTAGTAATAACCGGATTCAGACTGAGACTGATTTTTAGAACCAGAATCAGAATTTATTTTGTTGAAAAGCCAGACCTTAAATTGGATTCCCAGTTCTGTTTTTCTGTACAACTGGAACCCATCCAATTCCAATCTGAAAATGCAAATCCTATATTATGAGGTCAGCTGTTTGTTACCCAGACTATCAACAGCACTTCAGAGTATTTTCCGTACTACCCTGTAAACAATAATAACGTTGCTCACATTAATCCTAGTTACACAATATGTCCATACTATCATCATGTTAAAGCAATCCAGATTGTGATGGTTAGGTCTGCATGTTTATGAAATCGACAAGCCAGGATATCTAATTATTGCAAAAGAGGATTATCAAACCCAGGGGCCAGCACCCAACTGTGGAAACCTGTTATAATTCAGTTGTCCATGAACCACACCTGAGTAACCGAGGTTTCACCTTGGGAACCTGTCTTGTTAACCAGCTTTACTTCCACCTCACATTACCTAGCTGGCCACCTTTGTAAGTGGACCTAAGGTATCAAATGTAAAAAGGAGGGCAATGCAAGTGGTCACTAAATATGTAGGTCAGTGGATAAGACACTTGATGCATACTGGATAGGTAGATAGTAGATGTCAGTGTTGTCTGGTTTATTGGTTTTTTCAATAACTTGCCAGATAGGTTATCAAAAACCAGTTGATTATACAGTTTTAAAATAAATAATTTTTTTCCTTTTTTTTGGTATTAGTGATTAAAGATTAATAACCTACCTGTATCATCAAGTCAAATAACTGGTGTGTAGGTTATTAATCGGCTTAATAATAACCAGCCTGATACCCGGGTCAAAACTCAATAACCAAGTAGATACATGCGGATGGTTAGGCTAGTACACTGCTAACCAATGTGTTTGTCTATTGGACAGGAATATAAAGAACAAGTGTTTTAGGTCCATATATTATTTGTCCTGGATGGTGTGCTGGGGGATGCTGGTTCACTCTGGCCTGCAGAGAGTTATCAAAACAGAACGCCAAAACTTAGTAGGCCCATTTTGTGGATATCAGAAGTGCACCTTTCAGTTCTCAGGCTTATTATTGAGAGTATAGAGACAACTTGTCCTGTTGGATTCTGCCACAAAACCTGGGTAAATCTCTCAGATGGGTAATCAGATCAGAAATGACAAAAAATGTTAGAGAGTTCACAGATTTAACCTGACCTGAACCACAGAACTACATGTTCCAAGTTGCAACTCTGGAGATATGGACAACCATATCCAAAACTGTCAATTGATTTTGCGTGACAAAGTTGCACGTTGATCCCATCATAAGTGAGTATCCAATTAAGATGGGCATCTATAAAGTGCATTTATGATGATGATGTAAATGTACCCACACTTATCAGCAGAGTTCAGTTATGGAATAGAGTGGAACAACCAATGGTGACTCGCTCGCAATGTGGTCGTCACTTGTGACTCTTGATACAGTACAGAAAAATGTTAAAAAATGTTTGCAAGTGTATTAAGCTTTACATCGTGACTTATAGGGCATCTTCACTGATAAATTGCATTGGGATTGCATGGGGTTAGGTGGAGAATGAGGATGGTGTATCGTACTTTTGAGGGAATTCACTGAGGGAATTGTAGCCTTGGGATTCAAATGTAGGTCCAGCTTACGAAGATGAGCTAGCGTTTGAAGATGATTGGATGATGGAAAAAACTTGATCTGTAGTTTTGGGGGGTGGGGGTAGGTTATGTTCACAGGATTCCTTGCGTAGAGTTTTAATGAAGCCCCTAGATTAATGCTTGAGGCCTTGGGTGAACCAGCCCTTCACAGGTCCTATGGGAGAACCCTGAAGATTATTTTGGTTGTTCTAAACATCATAAATGTCTCATCAATGGATTAAATCAGGGCCAGGGTGAACCAGCCCCTATGTACTTTGGTAAAAACTAAACCCTACCTGGGATTTTCCAGTGTTTCTAGAGGATGCGTTACAAAGTGTAAAAAGTTGACAGGCTTTTTCAAAAGTTTCCCCTAATACCCAGTGATATCTGGCAGGTACCCGCCATGATTTAACTCGAGAGATTCATAATGTTAGAAGAAACCCAAAAGAAATTTGGGGAAAGAAATTTGGGGTTCAACCATCGTTCACCCAAGGCATTAAATCAGGGTATCAGTGTTGGGAGGTTCTCATTTTTTTGACCCAGAATCAACATGTAAATATATAATATATGTTTGATTGGGACAAATTGGTTTTCAAAATCAATGAATCGATTCTGACCCTTAACCAGAGGTCTTAAAAAGCATTGAACTAGTTTTGACGCAACCAGGGTTCTCAAAAAAATCAAAGAACCAGACAAAAACACAACTTGTCCTAAACCGTCAGTTCTTTCAGGCAAATCTCACCGGTTCTTTAAAGGTTTTCAAAAACTGGAGCTTCTTTTGTCAACAGTTCTAAAAGTATAAAAACTTGGAACCAACGATTATCAACAAAATCAAAGGAACCATCCATCACTGGTCCTGACTCCTGACCTTACTTGGGGGGGCAGTCAAGCTTACCAACTACCTTATGCTGATGTTAAAATATTTGGTGATTTTTGAAAGATGGACTAGTGGGGAAAGAAGAACTTATTTCCAGCTTACTGGATGGATCAGGATGGGAGGTAAAATCTCAATTCTGGAACACTTGGTGGAACTGATGATCACATGCACTACAATTTTGGTCACATGATAGCTGCTATTATGACTGGCCTCACTATAGGCTATACACCACATCACAGTCCCACACTCTCTCTTGTTGCCCTGTTTATGTCTTTAACTTTGTCACCAGTTTCTTGCTCTTGTCTTTCTCCACACTTCATCACGTTAGTCGTGCGTCTCCCTGTCGTGGCTTGTCGTCTTTGAAGTTGGTCATCAGCTTCTTGTTGCTGATCTACACTTTGATGAGCTCCACATGATATTGTACATAGCTAGTAGCTGCATCATCTTCTAACAGCAAGTTTTGCAGTGTCTCTGCTCCTTCTGCCTCTGGAGCAGCTAAGTTTAAGAGGTTTTCATCAGCTTCTGTTGTCTTTTTGTTCCTTTCCAGCTCTTCAGCTAACTAGTTCTCCTTCAAGATCTATTCGATTGATCAATTGCAGTATCAATATTCGCACTAGTGTAGTTTTGTGGGTCACTTGAACATTTGGTCTTTGAATTCGGAGTTGAAGTTTTCCTTCATTCCGGTCGCTTTTGCTTTTCTCTGTCTAGTTTAGTGTTAGCCGCTGCTGTCTCGCGAGCAACAAAATTCAGCTTCACAAAAGAATTCAGGATCGAAGTAGCTGAATTTTTGCATCCAGTCTCAGGTCAGACCAACTCTCGATGGATTGTAACGGTTCCTGCTGCACAGAACATTGAGGATTGTTTAAGTACTGAGAACAAGACATTTCAAGACTCATCATGAGCCTGGCATCTGTTGCATTTTCCAATGGCCGGCCAAGGCGAGTTGCAATGTAGGTAGTTCCTAGTGTAGTCAACTCTCGCAATAGCAGAACTAAGGGTACTCGGGTCACCGGCGAGAACGTGATATGAAGAAGAGGTCAAGAATTGGTCTGTAAGAGGAGCTGCAATGGGTAACGGAGGATTGACAGGATGCAGTGTGATGGATCAGGATGCAGTAAGTGTCGTGCATCCAAATGGGTATGTAGAGTACATCAGAAAGCCGTGCAATGTGGATGAGCTTCTGCAGGCATATCCGAACTACTTCCTTAGCAGATCAATCATAGCCAAGAGTGGCCGTGGACTGCCGCGACATGCCAAGCTCGAGACAGGCCAGACTTACTTCTTGCAACCTAAACCTGGAACTCGCGGCCCAGGTACTCGAAGGATTTTGCGTCCAATTCCAGCTCTCGGCGAGCATGCCCCGCGGGTGCCATTGACATTGTTGCAAGCTTTGAAGGGGGTCGAGAATCAATGTAACACTGGTAGTGTTGGAGATCGGAAACGAAGAACCAGCTCTGTAGTGCACACGAGATATCCGACTTCAAAGAAAGGTGTCAGCTCGCACGTCTTTCCTGTTCAATCTGAAGAGCTGGAACCAGGCCGCAAGGTCAAGCAGTCCGCAAGAGAGATAGAACCGAAGAAAGCTTCTTACATTAGAAGTTCAGAATATCTCGTCAAATTCGTTTTCTTTCAGGATTGTTCTCCCGCAACCTCTCGACTCATGTCTAACGATCACCGCATCAGGTTACTAGAACCTCAAAGGGAGAATAGATCAGCAAAGATTAGATCATCAATCAAGCAAGATTCCCATCCTTACTCGAGAGGATCTCGGTGTTATAGGAGATCGGGGAACAAGTCCTGGCAGCCCGTGCTTCAAAGCATCTCTGAGGCAACGCCGGTAGTCCTTGATCATAAGTCTGCAGATCATCATGACGATGCAGACCTTACTGGTGATGTTGATATAATTCATGACAGCTGCTGCACACCTCATGAGCTGCAGCTGTCTTATTATGTCGATACTCCTCATTACAGGCAACTAGACATCAGTTTTGAAGCAAAATGTAGTGTCTACACAGCTTAAACTTATGTCTAGTTGCAGCACTAGGGCTGATCACTTCTCATGATCATGCCATGGGCAGCTTCCGTGCGAGGTGATCAAGACTTAAGTAGCAGCACTAGGGCTGATCATTTCTCATCAGTTGATGATCAATGCTGCTAATTTCGTCATTTTACTCCACAGATCTTCTTCATTACGATGAAGCTCTACAATTGTACAACATATCATTCTCCTCATGATCCTCAATATATATGCTTTGCAGGTTACCCATTAGCCAAGTTTTATTCTCTACTAGAGGCTCTAATCAGGAACCTCCAGCAACTTCCTGGAGTTTTCACTTCACATACTATATGATTCATATCTACCACCTGGAAGCTCAACTCATGACACATTACACTATGTGATTTCATTCATTACAATGCAACCATATGTGATGATTGTTGTGTCACATGTTCAGTTAAAATGATAATATTTGATATTAGGTACTTGGCATATGTTATGCTTTTGAGACTTTCTTTCTAAATATTTGCAACCCATATGCTTTTATGAGCTTCATGAACTGCACAATTAATATGTAGTTTGATGACGTCCCTACAAATTCATGCCAGTACTTACTTAAGTATTACAGTAGTTGAATAGCAGGTTCACCAGGTCTGTGCCAAATGGTTGTTTCATTTTGAAGATTCAATTTTGACAAGTAGAATATTCTCAAATATTTCAAAAGATGCTTCATTTTCCTTCACACAAAAAATTTCTTGAAGAAAAATATCCTTTTGAAAATTTCAGCATGTGTAACTTTTCTTTATAAAATTTGTTGAAGTCGCTATTCAACTTCAGTATTGCGTCATTGGTACCACAGTCAACCAGCACATGTCAATGCACCATACAGTGGATGCCTGTTATTACTCAGTTGTGGAAGAACCTCAACTGAGTTAATATTTGGTTTCACCTTGGTAACCAATTCTGTATGAAACACGTCTCATACATACATAAGATCTTGAAACAATAGGTAATTACTAGGTAAGTAGATGGTTTACACATAGGTAAGGGCTGTTTTTACTATGTAGGGTAGACCACTCATTACTGATTGCCTGCCTATGACCAAACATTTAGTTATATCTTCATCATATGTGCTTTATTTGAGTGATTTAAAATGTTATGGGAGTGCTACCTCAAGCTCTAGAAATCATCTTTGAAGTGAGAAGGAAAATGATTCATGAAAAAATATCAAAAAAAAAAAAAGCTTTCCAACTTACAAAAGGTGTTTTTTTTTCCTTCTTCTTTTTGGGCCCCTCCTACCTTCAAACCTCATAACTTTCATATTTCTTATTCATTTAAAACAATTTAAAGTGCTATAGGAGGGCCACTTGAAGTCTTACAAATCATCTTTAAACTCTAATAACAACAAAGCAATGTACAAAGAATTTTTTGGGTGTCCAGGAACTGGCCTTTGTAGGGTTCAATGGGTTTTTTTTTGAGTTCTTGACCCCCTTGATTTGGGGGGGGCCATAACTTTCTCATTTCTAATCTATTTTCAACTATTGTTAATGTGTCAAATGTGCTAAGAGGAGGGGTTCAAGTTTTGTTTCGACACCAGAACAACAGAGCCCTCCCCTTGGATCCTGCCTGCCTGGAGCGCTTAACTGTTCGATCACAGGCCGGTCTACCTTACAGGGTTTTTCATTCAAGTGCAAAACTTAGTTCACTGTGGCCCTTCCTAACTTTACTTGCTGATCATACACACCCACATAAAAGCAAAGCATGCCTGCTCTCCCACTTCAACTGCATCCAAAGATTCTTAACTAAAGACTACTTGGAAGAAGTAGCTGGTTTTTTTGTCCCCCTGTCTTACATCCAAATGATTCCGTGACGACGGGCTGTTGTAATATCACGCTAGCTTTAATCTGTTGCACGAGTACGGAGTTTTTGAATTTCTTCCTTCTAATGACAGTCAACTTTTCCTCCAGTGCATAAAGCTACCTTCCCTTCACTTTATCAACTGCAATAACCTATATATACAGTGGCTCAGCAGTTGGCACGAGCTGCAGGTTCCCCACATGAGCACTGATTATTAGAACGTTAATACAAGTACACAAGTTGTCTGCCCCCCCGCCAGATTCAGATCAGCCCGACGTCATGATTGATCCGAGGTCTAGTGATTGAGAGCCTGATCTTTAAAATGATCCAAGTATGGGGGGAGCTGCACAAGGTCGGCGAGAGGAGGGGCAGGAGGAACTGGAGGGGCAGAGTTAACTAGGCGCGTTCATGATTGAAGATTAATCTGGAAGCATGAGCCAAGGCTCCAACTCACTCACTAGAGAATGCAATGAATTTACAACACTCGATTACATCCAGATTCTGTTACGTGCCAGCCTAGATTAATCCCTAATAGTAGCCTAGTACGCGATTACATCCAGATTTTGTTACGTGTCAAGCTAGGTTAATGCCTAGTAACTAGCCTCGTAGGTTATTACATCTAAACTCTGTTACGTGCTGGCCTAGGTTTTATATATCGAGTACTAGCCTAATAGGTGTATACGTGGGCAAGTTAGTCCAGCACTCAACTCAACCTAGGTTAATACCCAGTAAAATCTAGCCTATTAGGTGATTACATCCAGATTCCGTTATACAGAAATTTAGTTAAGTGCCTACTAACATCTAGCCTAGTAGGTGATTACATCTAGATTCTGTTACATGGCAACCCAGGTTAATGCCTATTAACATCTAGCCTAGTATGTGATTACATCCGGATTATGTTAAATGGCACCTAGGTCAATGTCGAGTACTAGCTAGTAGGTGGATACGTGGGCAGGTCACTCCAGCGCTGGACGTTGAAGTTAATGGCTAGTACTAGCCTAGTACGTGATTACATCTAGATTCTTTTACGTGTCAACGTTAGGTTTTAATGCCTAGTAGGGTAGTAGGTGTGTGTGTACCTGGGCAGTATATCAAAGGCCAACAATGATTAGTGTCAGGAACTGGAGGTAAGTGAAGATGATGATGAATACGATCATCGACTGTGCAGCTACAACTGATCATTAAATTACGTGCGCTACTCTTGGATACTTACAGCAGCCATCAGTAACTTGCAACCTCCAGCCAACAGGGCGTGAAGGTTATGGAACCCATAACTTTCCCTCCTCAGTCCTGGGGCTGCTGATGCTGCACCAGCCCACAACAGACTGGGTACTACAGAATAAGAACAAGGGGCGTGGCACACTGTCGCCTTGCCATTACATTAAAAAGTATCTTAAGGCAAAAGAAAATTTATGGAAATTCAAACATTTGACTATGCAAAAATATAATCTTCAAAATCCTTTAAAAGCAACCAAAATCCTTCAAGATATCATAACTGTATAACTAATCTCAAATTTCAATACAAGCTAAACTATCATCTTTCAAAGATTCTCATATAAAAATAGACCTACTACCTTGGGGTCAAAATCCCTTAACCCACTACACTCAATAATGAATCTAAAAGCAAGGAAACAAATTAAGACCAGCAAATCCAGCAATCCTATTTGCCTGGAAAAAAAATCTTCAAGCCTACACACAACCCTATCCTGCTGAACATTGAAAGTAACAGTCGCTTTCAAGTTTCTACCATTTCCATTGGTTCCCTAAAATTCTCACAAACCTACCAAACCCTGACTTATATTACCTTTCCCTTGAATAAATAGATT
This sequence comes from Sphagnum tenellum, assembly GCA_963921925.1. Classification (NCBI taxonomy): domain Eukaryota; kingdom Viridiplantae; phylum Streptophyta; class Sphagnopsida; order Sphagnales; family Sphagnaceae; genus Sphagnum; species Sphagnum tenellum. Next base: position 6,587,203 of record OY998149.1, read on the forward strand.
GCGGCTATAACTTATGATATATGGAATAGGAAATGGCCGCTGTCACTGGCCATTACATTCTGATATAGAATATTCCCATAACTTAGGGTCATGAGTCATGACCCAAGTTTTTGAGAGAATTCCTCATGATCAGAGGCCCAACTCATGTTATCAAAAGGAATCTTTGCAGAACCTTGAGGTTATTGGTATATTCAAGTATTCTGACTCCTGGTTAGGGGATTATTTCTATATCATAATATGACCCCCACTGGCAATTCGCCATTTTTCTGTTGGGGTATGTCATTTAGGTGGAATCTATTCTTCACGGGAAAGGTAGTATAATTAGGGCCAGCCTGAACGGACAGGCACCAGTGGTGCAGTGTGAGGGACTGATGGTGGGTGGCGAGGAAGTGCTTTATCCGTGGTTCCAGTTCCCCAGATAACCGCTATGGTTAGTTCAGTTGCTTTGTTTACTACCTACTCACCCAGTTGGAACTCTCTGGCTATAGTGAACCCCCAAAATCAGTCATTTTTGGCAATTTCTATTTTTTACATTCACCAAAACAATTCACTGCCAAGGGTATTTGTATAAAAAGTTAGGGCTCTACTCTTTCTACTTGAGGAAGTGTTTTATATGTGGATCTCACTGTCCCTATTTTAAGCAAATTTTCCAGCAAAGGGTTTTTGAAGCCTGCCCAGCATCTACACTCAGTACTTCTGTTTTTAGTGAAATTTTGCATCCTGGCGACCAATTATAAGCCCTTGTGAAAAGTACAAAGGCATTTTTTGGGGAAAATTTGTCACATTTTTGGTGAAATTTTTATGTCACAAAAATTGGCAACGTATTAAGAGGATTTCTTTTTTGAATTCGCCAAATTTAGACAGTAGGTTCTAGCATATAGCACAATTCCTAAACTTTCTACTTTGCTTTCTAACCTATAGGTAAATTTGGCAAGTCCTCTTATGGATGATCGCCAAAACACCTACCTCACAATTTTGAATAAAATACACTACATTGGTAGTGTGGAACAATGATAAAAACCTCAATTTTGGTTTGGTTATTTCTAGTAAACTTTCTGTATATTCTGTCCTCAGACTAAATCAGCTGGTCTATGAGTCCAACATCAACACTTCTCAGGTTGAATATAGCCATTAGCCTAAAGGCAACACTCAAGAAGGTGAGGGTACTCATGTAGGCTCTGGTTCACCTTTGCCTTGAAACCTGCCCTGGAGGCGAAGGCAAAAAGACTAGGTATTGTGCAAAGTACAAACTTCAAAAGGGATCCTTTTGACAGGAGGCAATGAAGTTGGCTAATCTAGGGCCTTTTGAATCCAAAGCCATGAAGTCTGGAAATCAATTAGGTCTATATTTTTCGCATGATCTTTCTAGAATCTGGCCCAAAGTGTACCATAGTTGATGTGCACATCCATATGCCCGTGTTTTTTCTATTTGTGGAGTTCTAGAGTTCTAGGTGGATATTGCATGTAATTGCCAATGGATCCAATTCTTAAAGCCTGAGAACTATGAATTCTGAGAACTATGAATTAAATTGTGACTCATCAGAAAATGACATTTGTCATTTTAAAATGAGAACATGTGTTCTCAAAGTTCCTAACGCTATTAATTACATATTTTCAACTCACTTGCAGGTCTCCAATGGAAAGCAACTGAATCTGCAACAAGAAACAACGCCCTATGTCAGTGGCTTTCCATTAGGTTGCTGTGATCATATCACAATGTGTGTAACTCTGATCACAGGAGCTTAATGGACCGGAAAGATAGCCTCAAAGTAGCACTGTGGATTACAGGATGCTGCATTAAATAAAATGAATGAATGAATGGTATAAAACAAGCATTGCTTGCAACTTTCTTTTAATGAAAAAAAACCGCCAGATTTCGACTTGGACTATCGACCACCATACTTTAGTTTTAGGGGTGTTATTGAGGCAAAATTGCCAGATTGTTCCATAAGTGGCATCCTCTTTCCCCAGACTCAGGATACCATTAACAGTGCTTTGAGTGGATAGGGATATTGCAAAAGAAATACTTTAATAAACAATCCTTAATTTCCTTGTTTGCAATTTTCCCAAAAAAATTGATGTTTGTTCAGATGTAAAAACATTTTTTTTTAATAAAGTCTAATGCAAAAATCCTATTTACTCCAATATTGTTCCCATGCATTTTGATTTTCTAATTGAATTCTTTATCTTATCCCCCGTTCCCATGTAGCTGGAAACACAAGGTGAAGAAAGCTACATAGGAATGGGGCACAAAACATGCCTTTAATTATTCAAAATTGAAAAAGTAATTCAATGAATTGTAAACATTGTAGAGTAGTAACAAATCCAATGCTCATTTAATGATAGTATTAGTTTGTAAAATCAATTATTAATGTACTATTAGGTAATAGCAAAACTTAGTCTTGCAATACATAAAGTCAGAATCAGTGGCTTTTTTTTTTCAATTTTGTGATCTTACTCAAGTGGAGACCATCCATAAGTATATTTAGACAAATTTTGGCAATATTCAAAATATGAAACTATAAAATCTTAAGAACCCTTTCAGATTTTAAGCAGCTGTGGTGATTTTTATTTTATTTATGTTTTTCTAAGTGGTTCTTTTTTCTAAAAGCAGGGAAAATAGGACATAATATTCTTCTTCCAAAACATTTTTGGCAAAGTGGCGAAAATTCGCCACCAAAAAAGTCACTGGTGAGCATTATGATTGAGAAGACAATGGAATGTCTGTAGGACAAGAATCCAGAGACCACACCTGAAGCTGCTGGTCTTGTAGAAAGGGGACATCAAATAGTGATGAAATAAGAGGAGCTACACTTCGGAGTTGGGTGATTAAAACCTGAATGGGGAAGGGGGAATTGTTATCTTCCAGAAAGTTTTCACACTGTGGCAACAAAGAATTTTGGGAAAACAAATTCAGTGTAAATTCAAAAAAAAATTTGCTAAAATTTTGCCAAATTTTCAAATCCACAAAAAGTCAAGAAAAGAAAAGAAAAAGCCCTGTTATGGTGGTTTTCTGAGTTTCACCCCCCTCCCTTGAATGCTAATGTATTTTTTTGGAGGTTTTTTTTAATCTCACCCCATGTATGACCAAACTTGGTATTTGAAATGCCCTACTAAAAGTGATCAAAATTGAGCTAATAATGAAAAAAATGAAAAAAATTGTTCATGATTCATGTGGCCCTAGTAGGATTGTTTTTCCATTACTGAAAAGTAAACAAATAATCATATTACATATTTCAATTTGTTTATTGGTCATTTTCCTAGGTAGAAAGCATGTAGGCTTCATCTAGAACATACAATATTGATCAAATTGGTTCATCAAGGATTTTGTCAATATCCTATGTTCAAGACCCCAAAAAGTGATTTTCCTAAAAACTTTGTTGCAAAAAATGTATAAAAACATCAAAACATGTCCAAATCCTAAGCAATATAAGCCATTCTAATATCCTAGAAATGCATAATAAAAACATATATACCACCTTATAAAATAATGTATTATGTAATGGAAAATTGATTATAAAATAATCTATTTTATGAGATGGGACATGGATGTTCTTAATGGGACCACCCAAACATACTTGGACCCACCTACTTTTCTACCTACTTACTAAATAAATGAGTAGATGCCATTATTTTACAACATGTGCCAATGATACTTAACAATTGTGCCATGTCATAACCAAACTACTATTCATAATGACTACCATTTTTATTAATAGTCAAAATAATTAGACAAGTTGACCAATCAAGATGCCCCCCCCAAAAAAAAAAACATTAAAAGAAAAATTAGTAGAAAAGAAACAAGTAGTCAATTTGGCCATGTCAAAATTCACTTGTCCATTATGATCACTTAGTCAAGTGGGAAAATGTCTCGATTTAGTTTTTTTTATTAAAATTTTTCATCAAATAGACCATGTTTTCTTACAATGTATATAATGGACTATATTCTAGTTTTCAGGCAATGACCTTGAATGCATTGAATGGGTCACAAAGAAATGACATTTTTTCATTTCACCACCTTCCAATGAACTCTGATAAATGCTAATTACACATCAAATTCTTAGCATTTTTGAAATGCAAATTGAAACAAAACATGTATTCAACATAACATGAATGTTAACAAGCTTACAATTATATTGATTGAAAATTGAAACTTGGTGAAGATTGGACCTAACCTCTAATGATTGAACTTTTGTGATTATCTTGTTGTTTTGACATGCTGACATCAACACCGAACCTGGTCCCTAACCTTGAAATTGGGTTGCTATTTCCAATGTTCACTAACATTTTCCTTATATTATTTTTGTGCTTCTTCAAGGTTAAATATAAATTGAGTTCCAACATGTGCTAACCACATGGTTCGATCTTCAACTATTGGCTGCACAACTTTGTGCACACCTTGAATGTCAAACTTGGGGTGCAAACCATGATTTGCAAATAAAGGTGTTTGTTGGGTTAATTAATGCATTGTGTTATTGTAAACAAACTTTCTCATGGCCAAAAGTTCTAACCAATTATTTTGATGATAATTGGTTGTGCACCATAAATATTATTCCAAGATTTGATTGACCTATTCTGTTTACCCATATGTTTTAGTGTGGAAGGTTGGTGACAACTTCACCTTCACACCTAAAAATTCAAAGAATCAGTTTTAGAACTTGGATCTAAATTGAGGCCCACTATCATAAATGATATCTTTAGGAAGGCCATGATACCAAAAAACATTATTAAGGATTAACTTGGTTGTTCCTTTGCCAATCATTGTTTTGGTACATGGAATGAAATGAACCATTTTTGTCAAACAGTCCACCACCACTAAGATGGAGTTATGGGAACTAGAAGGTGGAAAGTCTTTCCATGTGGGCCAATACCATAGAACTCATTCGATTCAATGTTTATCCATGTACCTAACTTCTAATTTAATTTCAGTTAATTTTTAGTTAATTTTAATTAACTTTTAGTTGATTCCTAATTAAATCCAAGTTAAATTTTAGTTAACTCATAGTTGATTATGAGTTAGGAAGGTTTTCAAAAATCTTTTTTATTCGATGCACATGTAGAAGCCTCCTTGGAAGCTTCCTTGAACTAGGTTTCAAAAAGGCACAAAATAAAAGTAAAACCCTTCATTTCATTTAATCTCTTCAACACTATTCTTACACACAATCATAGACCTTAGGGTAAAAATGAGCTAATAGGAGCCAACGACAACCTCCATAGTCATTATGAGTAGTCTTGAAAAAATGATGTGGACACATGGGATTAGATGAAAAGTCTTGAAGTAGTGCTAAACAACGATGCTTAAACAATGTTTTTACATTGGTTACAAGTTTTAAAATGTGCTGAAAGGTATTATATATTTATTATATTACTTTAAAATTTTACTAGATGTTAAATTAACATTTTAGAAAAGGCTTCACATAAATACAACATTAACTTAGTTTATGATACTTATGAACATCAAAACCAAGGATTAGTTACACCAAAATTGGCTCCTATTAACTTGGTTTTACCCCATAGCCTTGTCATGTACTTTTTATGTTCATGTTTGCATATGTTAACATAATTTTAAAAAATTCACGTTTATCTTGCACATTTTGTTCTTATTCATAGTTCTTGTGTTATTATTTTTGAATCACATAATCTTGTCTTGTCCCTTGTTTGAAAGTTAAATTTAGACCATTCCTTTAACCTCTGTTCTTGTGGATCTTCATAGCCTTAACAATTTGAAGTTGGTCTTTTGTATGTTTTTAATGGCCTTTTGTAACTTCAAATTCTTTAGGCTAGGCACAATGCTTTAATTATAGGCCATTTTGGATTCAACAAGACCATGGAGTTAATGTTTCAAGATTATTGGTGGCTATGACTTTGGGAATATGTGAAAGAGTTTATTGGATTTGTGATGTTTGTGTTCGAACAAAAAATCCTTTTCATTGCCCTCATGGTTTCTTTCAACCATTATCGATCCTTGCATCCCTATGGTTTCCAAGTTCCATGGATTTCATCATAGATGTGTCAAAGACACGAAAATCCATAAGAACAAAGGTTAGAAGAATAATTTAAATCTAATTATCAAACAAAGAACAAGACAAGATTATGTGATTCAAAAATAAGAACACAAAAATGAAGAACAAGAACACAAAATGTGCAAGACAAACATGAAAATAGATTTTTATTATGTTAACATATTCAAACATGAACATGAAAAAAACATAACAAGCCTATGGTGCAAGATTGTGCTTAAGTCTAATGTTGAACAAACTAAAAGAAATGAAGGGTCCTACTTTTATTTACACCCCTTTGGGACCTAGCTCAAGGAAGCTTCCAAGGAGGATTCTATATCTGCATCGAATAAAGAATCTTCTTGAGAACCTTTTTTACTAAGAGTCAACTACCAATTCACTGAAACTTAATTGAAAGTTAAATGGGACTTAACTAAGAGTCAACTATCAATTCATTGAAACTTAATTGAAAGTTAGCTAGGACTTAACTAAGAGTCAACTATCAATTCATTGAAACTTAATTGAAAGTTAGCTAGGACTTAACTAAGAGTCAACTATCAATTCATTGAAACTTAATTGAAAGTTAGCTGGGACTTAACTAAGAGTCAACTAGGAGTGAATTAAAATTAATTAGGACTTAATTAAATTAGAACTTAATTAGAAGTTAATTGAAACTACACTAAAAGTTAGGTACATGGATGAACACTCAATCGAATGAGTTCTATGGTATTGGCATATGTGACATCACTTTCTAACGACAAATTCCACAAGGAATAGATTTAAGTTTATTTGCATATCGTTGATGAAACTCATGCATTTTCTCCATGGCATTTGATAAGTTCTTCATTGGTTCCCAAATGTGTTCGTTCACATCGTACCCATGTCAATGAACAAGATATTGGAGTTGATGATTATAAATCTTTGAATTCAAAATGTCTTCCACTTCATATTCATGTTCACCATCAACTTTAATAGGTGGAAGGGGATAATGGATTCTTCCTCGAATGGTAGACATTTGGTAAAATTCCAACAAGGAAACATGAAACACAAGATGGATTGGCATAAAACTTGGAAGCTTGAATGAACCTAACATGTCAAAAACACAAAAACCCCAAGAACAAAGGCTAAAGGAAAGGTCTAAATCTAAGTTTTAAAAAAACAATAAGACAAGATTATGTGAGTCAAAAACAAGAACATGAGATGTGCAAAATAAATGTGAAAATGAATCTCTACTATGCTAACATGTGCAAACATGAACATGAAAAGAACATGACAAGGTTATGGTGCAAGATCATGCCTAAGATTAATGTTAAACAAATTGAAAGAAATGAAGGGTTGTACTCCTATTTATACCCTTTTAAGGACTAGGCTCAAGGAAACTTCCACTTGGAGGCCTCCATGTGTGCATGAAGTAAGGAAGCTTCTTGGGAACCTTTTTAATTAGGAGTTGATTTTAAATATGAATTAATAAAAAACTAACTAAAAATTAACTAAAAGTTAACTCGGACTCGGACTTAACTAAGAATTCATTAAAAATTAACTAAAATTTAACTATGAATTAACAAAAATTTAACTAGGACTCAATTGAAAATTAACTAAGAATTTTGGATGAACATTATGGATGAATTCCATCTATTGGAAAATGGTGTCTAATGTTCGCATCCATCACATAACCTTTGATGATCCAACTTCCTTAATGGCCTTATTGTCTTCATATGTTGTCGTCAAAACCAAACTTGGTCCCCAACCTTAAAGCTGGGTTGCTCTTTCCAATGTTCATCAACATTTTTTTTGTATCACCTTTGCGTTTTTTCAAGTTTGAACATGCACTAACCACATGGCTCGATTTTCAACTATTAGATTCATGATTTTGTCCACACCTTGAATGTCAAACTTGGGGTGCAAACCATGATTTACAAAGAAAAATGTTTGTTGGGTTGATGAATGCATTATGTTATTACAAGCAAACTCTCCCATGGCCAAAAGTTTTAACCAATTATCTTGATGATAACTTCATTTTCACACCTAAAAGCTCAAATAATCACTTTTAGAATTGGGAGCAAACTAAGGCCCATGATAGAAAAAAAATATTTTCAAGACTATCATGATATCAAAAAACATGATCAAGGAATAACTTAGTCACTCCTTCACTATTGTTTTGAAATGAACCATTTTTGTCAAACAGTCCACCACCACCCAGATGGAATCATAAGAATTAAAAGGCGGAAGGTCTATGATGAAGTCCATGGAAATTGAAGACCATAAGGATGTAGGGATCAACAATGTTCAAAAGAAACCATGAGGGCGATGACAAAGATTTTTTGTTCAAACACAAACATTGCAAAATTTGACAAAGTCCTTCACATATTGCCACAATTGTGGTCACCAATAATCTCAAAAACACTACTTCCATGGTCTTGTTGAATCTAAAATGGCCTACAACGAAAGCATAGTGCTTAACTTGGAGAACTTGAAGTCACGTAGGGCCATCAAGAACATAGAAAACACCATCACAATAAAGTAGACCATGTTGAAACTTGAATTTAACATGAGCATTGGAAAAATCTTAAACTTGATGGTGATTTTTTAATTAGCCTTAGATGCCAATAACAAAAAGGTCTTTCAAATCTTCACGAAATTGACAAAAAAAGGTTGTGTCATCAAAAATTATTAATAACACCTAAAGTCAAAGATGTTCAAGCTTGAAAATGATATCACATTATTGCTTGTAGGTTGTGCCTCCCTTTTTAAGGACAAAATACAAGCAATTGGGACAACACATTAAGTTTCCTTTGCTAACATCCAGGGCAATATGTGATGACAAATTGAAATTGAAACAAGGAGAATGCCCACCAAGCTTAGTGTTGATTCAAAACACTAGTTGTCATGAAATATTACAAGTTTTTATGGTCTAAATACATAATGATTTCATGCTGAGCCCCTTTAAGCAAATGACGTCAATCCTTAAAAGCATTAATGATGGCTATAAGTTTTTTATCATGAATCTCGTAATTAATCTTCACATGAAAATACTTACAAGAATAAAAGTCAACAAAATGAAGAAGATTGTTCTCTTCAAGTTGTGATAGTATGATACATATTATAAAATCAAAGGCATTCATATTTAAAACGAAAGATTTGGAAGGGTTTGCATGAATCAAAAGTGGGGTATTCATGAAAAAAACCTTCAAAGATTGAAAGGCATTATTAGCTTCAACTCCCCCAAAAAAAGGTTGATTATTCCTAATCAACAAAATAAAAAAGACCATTATTAAAAAATAGTGGGTAATGAAACATTGATGAAAATTAGCAAATCCAAAAAAAACATTAGACATTTCGAATACAAGTTGAAATAGCCTAATCAACAATGGTTTGAACCTTATGAAGATCCATGCGAATGCCATTTCTAGAGATGACATAACGTAAGAATTTGACTTCAAATTAATGGATTTCACACTTTTCCAATTTGGCATAAAGTCCAATGTCCTAAAACTTCTCCAAAACTAGATGTACATGGCGTTCATGGTCCTCCATGTTCTTTGAGAAAATGAAGATGTCATCGATATAGCAACCCATGAAATCATCCAAATACTCACAAAAAACATCATTCATAAGATGTTGGAAAACATTAGGCGCATTAATAAGGCCAAATGGCATCATAAGATATTTTAAATGACTATAATGAGTTTTAAACATCATCTTCCATTCATCACCTTCTTGAATGCCCACCAAGGTTATATGTTCCACATAGATCAATCTTGGTGTACACCTTGGCATGACTAAACTAATCCAACAACCCTGAAATCAAGGGCAAAAGGTACTAATTGTTGATGGTGATTCGATTAAACCCATAATAATCAACACACATTTGCAAAGAATAATTTTTTTTCTTAACAAAGAGGATAGGGGCACTTATTGGAAACCTTGAATGTTGAATGAACCCTTTTTCAAGTTTCTCATCAAGGTATTCACAAAGTGCTACAAGTTTTTTTTGTAACAAATTATTGATGGGTCCAAATGGAGGTTGCATTCCTTCCACAAGATCAATGGTTTAGTCGTATGGTCAATGCTTGGGCAAGGTGTCTACATTTCTCTTTTCAAACACATCCTTGAATTCTTGGTATTAGGACATGGCTCAACATTTGGTGAGGGAAGAACATATATCAAGAATGCATATCCTCTTGTGGCGGCCTTCATGAAGGTTTTTGCTTCAACAAGCAACGGCTTAGGCACGTAGGCCTTCTTGTACCATCTACATCTTCCTTTTGCTTCAAATGTCCATGCTTCTGACAAGGGTTTCACACTCCTGAACCTCGTGTTGTGGTTGTTTCAAAATGAAAACTCTTCATATGCCAATCCATTCATGAATTATGTAAAACAAGTCAAAACAATCCAATGATGACAAGATTTATTGGAGATGAAATGGTGGTGTGGGAACCAATGGTAACATTTAACGGCTTGATTTCATGTGTGACTAGTCCTAATGAAAGGCTCTAACCATCAATGACTCTAACCGGAAATGTTGTGTTCTTTTCCACTATAACTAACTTATATTGTTGCATTAACTCCTTGTCCATCAAGAAGTGTTCGGGCCTCCATCGTGACAAGCTTATTACATTTGAGAATGATTAGTACCAAGAAACATGGTGCAAGGTTTGAAGATAGGTTGGGACCATACTCATTACATGATGCATCAAGGTCTAGTCTCGCGGTCCTTACTGAGATTGGACATGCTCATTTTTTTACTCTTTTGGTTATGGATTAATAGCAAAGATTGCATGTGTTGCATGTGGCCACGCTTCTTTGGACACTCATGAGCAACATGACTTGGTTCTTCACAATACAAACAAAGATTGTTTATACATTAACATCGATTATCTTACTTCATGAAGGGTGTGAATCTTGTTTTATCAATCTACATGAAGTTGTCCTTTGGCAAGGTTGCCAAAGGCTGGGTTGGTGTTGCAAGTGGAAAACTCTTTTGTGTTATTAATGGTGTAAAATTCCTTTGTGTTATTAATGTGGGTTCATATCACCTCTTTTATCAACATTCAAAGAGCCTGTTATCACACACAGAACAACTTGTGTAATGGCCTAATCTGATGTTGAAGGGTCTACCAAGGTGAGTACCAAGTCCTTCACATCACCTTGCAACCCAAAGTGGAACTAACTTATGAACACTCCCTCACCCCATGAAATATTGCAAGCCAATTGTCTAAACTCCAATGCATATATTGCACTTGAACATGATCCTTGACAAAAATATTGTATTTTGATGTTAAACATGTGTTCTTTGTCCGAATCTACAAAGGTGGCATTGAACTTTTCAAGAAAAGCTTCAAAATCGTTGAACAAGGGTGATTAATGCTCCAACGAAGGTGTGAACCAAATAAAGGTCATGCCTGACAACAAGGTGCCAATGAATAGTTGGATATTAATGAAAATGAAGTTGAATGACCAAACACATTTGGTTGATGAAACCTCAAAATTTTGAACGTGCGCCATCAAACTTGTTAGGTAGGCTTATTTGTGGCTCCTTTGGTTGGCATTATGTTCCCAAATGCATTCTAAAGAGGTTGAAGCCTAATTGGTTTATAAATGAACAACAAATTCACAAAATGCTTGATTTCCTATTCAAGATTCCTAAAGATAGCAAAGACTTTTTCCATGGATGTAAACATGATTATGAACACTATGAAATATGACACCAATAAGAGGTGGGTAATCCACAACCTCAATCAACAAGAAATGGGTAATTTGTGACTTTTTAAATACTTTTCCTTTAAAGAAGAGGGGTAACCCACATTCAATTCCAAAAGGAATCTAACTTTTAAATGATTTATAGACGCAAAAATAGACACATAAACTTGATGGAATCTATTCAATGATGAGGTAAGTTGGGGAATTAAAGATATTAGACATATGATTTGACACTTAATCAAGTGAACCATACTCATTTGATGACTTAACCTAATTTTTAAACCTAGGCTACCTACCTACCTTAACATAACTAGTAAGTTAAGCTAAGCCTAGACTACCTATCTAACTTAACATAATTAATAAGCTAATACGTTACTTGTTAGGTAATAACCTAGAACTAATAGCCTATGTAGGTAGCACCAATCCTCTTAATCTTTGACATGCATCACAAGATATGTAGTAATCATGCATGTCCCTATACATACACTAGTAGAAATCAGTCAAAATGTAATCACTCCATTTACAACTACATGTGACTTGTAGTCGTTTGTGATCAGATTTGAAAATATTTGCAACTACAAGACCAAATTTCAACTATTTTGGTCATTATCAAAACTATGATGCAACTATTAAAATTTTCATCTGATTGGTTGGATCAATTTTATATTTATTTCCATCCATTAATATCTTGATATGTCTCATTAATCGCAATAGTCACCAAATTAATTGATCCTAAAAGTATTCTATAATGACATAGGGGTGTATTTTAATGAATGTATTAAAATTATATACATATATATATATATATATATATATATATATATATATTATATGCATACATATGTATATTATTCATATAATGAAAAATATTTTTGAATCCAAAAATTAATTCAGAAAATTATTAATTGAGTCCTAAAATGGATGTTTTAATTTTGAATATTATTATTTGAATCTGAAAATTGACATTTCAATTCTGAAATTTGTTATTTAACTTCAAAAAACTTATTGCATCTAAAAATTGATATTTGAATTCTGAATTACTATTTTGGAATTTTAAATTTATATTCAAAAAATTATTGATTGAGTTTTAAGAGTTTTTTCTACTAGTGTTATCCATAATAAATCATTTTTATAAACCTTTATAAATGATTATGGTTATTAAATCTAAGTTACGCTACATAATTATTTTTATAACATAAATTTGTATATTATCTAATTTATATTCTTAAATTAGAAGAAATTATTTAATGTAATTAATTTGACATTACTTTAAAATCATTACAATTACTTCAGATAAAAATCGATTAGTATGTGCATAATTATTTTCTAATTGAACATAATTATTCACACTTTGTAATTTATAAATTCAAACTAGAAGTACTTTTTTTTTTGAAAATTATAGTGTAGTTAAAATTATTGTTTTATTGATTTTAATTTTATGAATTAATATATAATAATAATATTAAAAATTCTGTGATTCATCATCTATGATAAATGTTTTATAATAATTTTATAAGCATTATGAAAACTAATGTTATGTTTAACAAACTATGGCATTTATAATCAATAATTACGGAGAGAAAAAAGTTACTTGACCTATAATAGTTTTTACAACAATAAATGTAATTATACAATAAGTAATGTAATTAGTTGAATAATTATTATTTAAAATCGTCTAAAAATTTACTTTCTAATAGTAACTATTAATTCATTACTTATAATTTTAACATAAATATTTAAAAATTTTAATATTTAAATTGTAGTCATTAAAGTAGTTTTACATTAATTATATTATACATGATTCGACTAGATTCGAAAAAGTAATAAAATTCTTAATTTTTTTTAGTTATTTAAATATTAATGTGTTATGTATTAATAACTTGCGAATAACTAAATAGTTAGTTTTTAAATATATTATGAAGTTATTGTCTATTTTAGTAATTAATAATGAATATTGAATATTTGTAGTGTATAATGTATGATTTAAATATATGTAAATCTAATCATTATTACTTAAATGACTATTTAATTACGAGTATTTGAATTGTTTAGAAAATACAAAACTAAAAAAGTAACGCATGAAAAAAGTTTTGGAATTACAACTTAGTTTGTGAACTTATAACTTCAAAACTTATCCCATATTGTTTATTCTTCATTCCTATTTTGAAGATTATATAAACAAGGGGGTGTGGTCATCCAATTTCACATTAAAAATTTGTGCACATGGGATGAGCCAATCAAAAGGCTGAACCCAAAAAAAAAAAAAAACAAATTATGCACAATTTTTAAGTACTTACCTTCTCAACCTACTTATCTATTTAGTTAAGTAGGGACCTAGTTTGACCTACCCACCTAGGTCGACCTATGTACTTACCTAACTAAGTACCTACCTATATAAATAGGTATTTAACCTAGGAAGGTAGAACCTAACTACTTAATTTTTTACCTAAATAGGTATGTTGGTATGTAATCTAGGTTTATAAACACTTGTTTATTTACCTAACTAAGTACCTACCAACCTAATTTTAATACTTTTATTAAATTTTTATGCCATATGGCATACTTATATTGGGCCACATGTCATAATATAAGATCATCCAAGTATTTGAATTGAATGTCCTAGATTAATTCAAAACAATAATAACAATAATAATAAAATATTAAAACATGTGGCAGCACATCATTTGCCTTCAATTGTGACCAAAATAATTGCATCTTAGTCGCATGTGACAATACATGTACAATGGAGTCCGAGGATGAAATGTATTTGTTGACTTTTTCTTTCAAACAATACTCTTTGTCATTTGCAACTAATTTATCACATGCGACTTGTCTTAGGTGATTGAAGGGATTTAGTTACAAAATGTCTTTTGCGACTAAAATTTAGTCACAAAGACTGGTCGAAAATACATGTTTTTTTTCTAGTGATAGTTGGCCACTAATATCCAACATCTAATGCCTTCCTCTGCGTTACTTCCATTGCAAAATGCCTTCCTGAAGGTCCTTCATTCAATTCACATGACCATTTGTGCTTTTATTATTGTCAAAAATCATTGCAATCTATTATCTTGGCCCATTTTGTACAATTCACAATTTTTAAGTGTAAAAGGGTTTATTCTCTTGAACAATCTCTACTTATGTTACATCAACAATGTGCCATCAATCCATATATATATATATATATATATTTTAAAATTACATCATTCATCCATTCAAGCCATGTATAAAACAAACTTGCATTTGTGGTTTAATCAAGCACACTTATGGGTTTTGTACTATATGGTAATCTTGACAATGCATCTACAACTACATGAGTTATGTTTGGCTTATACATTATTGTCAAATTATATTCGAGGAACAATAACAAACGTTTAGTTATTCTCTGATGCGCTCCTAAGTCCCTTGTTGAACGCACTCGAGGGTCTAACTATGTAGAGTTGCGGAAAGTTGGTACTTGGGGGTCACTCCCGACTTCCAACACTAAAAGGGGGTAGAGGGGCGTGCTAGAAGTCCCAGGATTAGACTAGGAAGAGGGACTAGATTATCAAGCTTGAATTCTGCATCCAAAACCAACCACACGAAGGTTAGTTCACATTCGGGAACACCCTTGGGTGTTGGGACAAGCCACGGGCACATTGACACACAAGATTCACCACAGCCTGGACTCGGGGGAAGCCACCACCTTCCCCCATATAGTATTCTCTGCGCCGCTCCGCGGAGGCTACATCCAAATGGTTTTTTTTCCCGAGACTCCCAAGTTGGAGTCCCGAAACTGTCCCGGGTTGGAGTCCTAGAACTTTGGGAGCTCATATCTCTCGACTGCAAAGTCTAATCAAGACAAGATTTAAACCAAAGTTGTAGTTCTCTTTGAGAGCTTTTCAACGCTATGTTGCAATCTAGAATTGGATGTCGGGAAGAGGTCGATTGCCAACTTTTAGTGGTCGGGAGTCAAACTGCCAGTTTGACTCCCGGCCCTTCTTTTGCCCATAACTTGAGTTGCAAATGTCCAAATGACCAGTGCGAGGCCATTTTGGACATCTACACTTTAATACCTTTTCAATGACACCAAGTATAGTTCAATGTGAGGTGTTTTGGTTTCTATTGTCGAGCTCTAAACATTCAGGAGTCTCGGAGGACTCCAAATCCCCAACTTTGGGCTAAGTGTGAGAATGACTTGGCTTAACTTGGTTGTTGTGACCAAAGCACGAGATAGGAAAAGGAGTCATGTCAAGTTAGCTTAGGTCAAGAGTAGACTTGACTTAAGTTCCTTATGAGGGGAAGAATGAAAAAGTTCCTCCCAAATGAGGAGCTTTGTCAAATTAGGATAGTTTGGTCATCTTTTGACGAAGCAAAGGGAGAGGGTTTTTGAAAAGACCCTTTTGGACTTGTCAAGAAAGTGTTGGAAACTTGGGGATGCCTAAGTTAGCTTGAGACAAGGTCTAGCCACAAAGTTGGCAAACAATGGCCAAGGATCTAAAAGAAAGCAATTGCAAGTGTGTGAGAAAATATTCTAAGTGTCAATGAGGACATTGACCTTTCTTCTAGTGGGGGAAAGTGTCGCAACCCCACTTTGGGCTAAGTGTGAGGATGAAATTCACACTCCTAAAGTTGGGGATTTGGAGTCCTTCGGAACTCCCCAATGTTTAAAGTTCAACAATAGAGACCAAAACTGCCAGTTTGACTCCTGGCCCTTTTTTTGCCCATAACTTGGGCTGCAGATGTCCAAATGACCAATGCAAGGCCATTTTGGACATCTACAGTTCAAGACCTTTTCAATGACACCAAGAACACCCCAATGTGAGGTGTTTTGGTTTCTATTGTCAAACTCTAAACATTCGAAAGTCCCGGAGGACTCCAAATCCCCAACTTTGGGAGTTTGAGTTTCATCCTCACACTTAGCCCAAAGTGGGGTTGCGACATTCTCCCTGAAACCTATGGTTTGTTGACCAAATAAACCAATGCCATATGATCTACATAAAAAAACAAACTTATTGCCTAGCAAATAATGTTTGAACTTGTGCAAATAAAAAATTATTACTAAAACCTCTCTCTTTGTTGTGCTATAATTTTGTTTTTCTCTATTCAAAAGCCTAGAAACATACATTATTGGTTGATCATTCTTCCATGTTATGTTCTAAAACAACATAACCCCCACAGTTAACTAGGATGCATTTGTATGAACATGAAATTCCACCTCCCAATTTAATGATATCAATATCGATGCTTCAATATACTTCTATTTAATCAATTCTAAGGCCTTTTGACATTCCTCTTTCCAAAGAAAAGTCTTTGTCTTTTTAATCAGTTTAGTGATAGCTACCATAATCACAACATTTGTAAAACTATGCTATCCCATTGAATATTTAAATCTATTGGGCATTTTTAGGTGGTGGCATGTGTTCTTTGGATCTGGTAATTTTCCCTTCCTTGCAAACAATAAAACCCAAGATCATCCTTAAAATAACCATAAATACACATTTGTCTTGATTCAACTTAATGCCATTTTTTTGCACTTTTGAAAACATAGTTTGAACTTTTGCAAATGACTCTCCATGTCACTATACACTGTAAAGTCATCCAAAAATATCATAAAATTGTCCAAATACTCTCTAAATGCTTTGGTTATGGCTCTTTGATCTGTTTGACCGTTGTAACTTAATTTGGATTTAATTTGTACATATGATGTGCCAGTGGTATAGTAGTGTCCAACTCAATTATATGTTGTGCTAACTTTAGTGGAATCCCTTTCAAATCTTTATGTCCATGCAAAAACATTTTTGAATTCCTTCAACTGTTGCTCCACTTCCAGTTCCTTGCTTATTTCCGATTATGCATTAATCTTCACCATTCGTGGTTCTACATTAGATCCCAGATTGAACTTCATCAATTGTTGATCTTTAATTAACGTCCATCCAGCTATCTGTAATCCCTATGCTTTGATGTTTGTTGGAGTTTCATCCATTACAACATTCCTTCATTGATGTATGTAATACGCTTTTAGATACACCTTATCCTCCAAAGCTACTTCTAGTTCATATCTGTTGTTAGGTATCTTTTTCTTTGTGCTATGTACTTTAGATCCATGTTATAAAATACTCATCTTCACATGTGTATCCATGATCCCCACATCTATGGTTTTCATAAATTGAATTGTCTCAAGTAAATTGATTGTTCGTTGAGAGAACATTTCTGGCTTTATAATAAAGATGATATCTTCTTCTTCATTTGTGGTGCCATTCTAATAATCGTAGCACAATAACATTTTTAATCTTCTTACTTCCCAAATGTTTGGTAACTGTAATTCTTCAAACTATCCCATTCCCTTGTATGGTAACTGACGCGCTCCGAAGTCCCAAGTTAGGCCCAAGATGGGCCTTGGTTTCTAAAACAACGGAATTATGGGGACTTGAAGGCACACTCCTAGCTCTCAACACTAAAAGGGGTAAAGGGGCATGCTGAAGCTCTAGGATGAGGGACAAACTTTAGTCATTCACTCAAACTTGCATCAAACCAACCAACAAGTTGGTTAATTCGCATTCTAAAACACCCTTGGTGCTAGGACAAGCCACGGGCAACTATGGACTCACAAGATTCACCATGGCCCCGGACTCGAGGGAAGCCACCACCTTTGCCCATATAGTATTATTTACGTTACTTCGCGGCACCCACATCTGAATGGCTTTTTGTCTCGGGACTCCCAAAGAGGAGTCCCGAAACTATCCCAATTTGGACTCCCAAAACTTTGTGAATTCATAGCTCTTTGCTCAAACCTTGGATTGGGATGAAGTTTAAAGCAAATTTGTAGCTCTCATTGAGAGCTTTCCAATAGTGTGTTGCACTCCATCTGCACACACCGAGGTCAGGTCAATTCCTGACTTCTACTGGTCGGGAGTCAAATTGTCAATTTGACTCTTGGCCTTTCTTTTTGCCATAACTTATGCTGTAGATGTCCAAATGGCTCATGCAAGGCCATTTTCGACATCTACACTTCAATAGGTTTTCAATGACATGAAGAACGCTTCAAGGCAAGGTGTTTTGACCCCTGCAATTGAACTCTAAAGTTTTGGGAGTCCTGGAGGACTCCCAAGTCCCCATTTCAGGAGTGTGAGTGTCATCCTCACACTCTTCCAAAAGTGGGGTTGTGATAGTAACAATTTTACTTCCCCAATCATGTGCCACTTTAGCATCTTTCAACCATGGTCTCCCCAACAACTTGGAATAACTAGAGTCTACCACATTATTTTGAAGTACAATATACATATTTATGTGAGGAATATTAGGAACATATATCTTCAAATTTCTAATCAACTACACTAATTTTGTGGTTGTTTGATCTGCCATCCTTAAACTATATGGTGCAAGTTTAGGCTTTGGAAACCCCAACCTCAATCTCAATTGTTTTGTGATAATATTAATTTTAAAACTTCCATCCAACAACACATTTTCTATTGTATTCTTCCCAATCTGTACTTGGATAATTGCCATATAATTATCTATTGTTACAACAACTATCCCTACTTCTAGCACTGAAGAACCAACTTTTTTCTCTATGGTTGTTTTATTTACATTTTGAGTTTTCTGTAGTTTCAACTTTTGCCAAGAACATCTCTTTAGTTCATGAGCTATTTTAAGCAACTTTCCTAAATTCAAAGTATAACTTGTTTCTAACATCTGCTAACCGATGTCTAAAAAAATCTCTTCTATTGGGATGAGCTTCCCTTGTGAATTCATTGCTTCTTAATAAATTCATAAATTTCACTTTTATCGTTTCAAAATTCAAACTAACAAAGTTCTTTGATTAGACCCCATCCTAACTGCCTTGTTCATTTCAAATCACATACTCACTACCCCCCTAACACCTAGGCTTATTAAGTAGACCTATTAACCATGTAGGTAACCTACTAGCTTAGGCCTACTACAAGTATGTAGCTTAGGTCTATTAAGTAAATAACATAAGCTACCTAGGCTTAATAGGTAGGTACTCTATGTTACTAATTAAATAAGTAGCCTAGGCCACCTAGGCCTACTAAATAGGTAGCCTAACCTAAAGTATCAAAATCTACCTGGTAGATACGTACATAGTGTAGGCCACCTAGGCCTACAAGGTAGGTAGGTTAACCTAGGCCATTTAAGCCTACTATGTATGTAACCTAACTTAAGCCACCTAGGTAGGTACATAGCCTAACCTAGGCTTACTAGGTACGTACGTAACCTAACCTAGGCTACCTAGGTAGGTATATAGCCTAACCTAGGTAACCTAAGCCTACTAGGTAGGTATGTAGCTAACCTAGGCTAAGCCACTTAAACTACTAGGTAGGTAACCTAGCCTAGGATTAAGTAGGTAACTTAAGCTTAGACCTACTTAATAGCCTATGCTACGTACCTAGTATGCCAAGGTTAGATCTATTAATAGGCTAATAGGTACCTACATTTCCTACTAAATAACATAGGCATAGGTAGCTTACTAAATAGGTATAAGCATAGACCTAGTAGGTCTTTATATGGCCTAGTAGACTATAACCTACATGTTACCTAAGTACATGCATTTATTGATAGGTATTTCCTACCTACCTAGGTTAACCTACCTTTAACCTACCTATTTATGTAAATATTGTAAAAAAATTCAAGTTCATTTAACGTAATATGTTGAAAAAATTTCATAAAAGTTGATTATAATATGTTGGTCTAAAATCATATTCATTACAATATGTTGTCCAAAATAAATCAACTTATGGAATGGTGGTGCAATGGCTAAAGATTCGACTTTTCAATGTGGAAGTGAAGAGTTCAAATCCTCACACTTTCAACCTAGGCTACCTTGCCTATTTAAATGACCTAGTAAGTAACCTAGGTTGCAAAGCTTACTATAGACCATTTAACCTATGGGGACTTGGCCTAACCTAAGTGGTTTGGTCTAGCCTAGGTGGCTAAACTAGGTGGCCTAGCCTAGGAGGTAGGGTTGATAGGTAAATAAATAATTTTGTTTTGGGCATAATTTATCATTAGGTTTATTAATTAGGTAGGTAAGGTATGTAATTAATTATATTTTCATTTAATTTTTTAATCATTTTTAAATATATATTTTTGGTTGCTACCCAAATTACATTATTGTCATGATAGTTCAGTAAAAAAAACCCAATAAAAAAAACCAACCAAAAGGACCTAATCAAAATGTTGGGTCCAAAACAACTTGTCCAAAATGGCATTTTTGGTCAAGTTGGACATGGGGGCAAAAAATCCATATGGGAGGTTTCTTTTACTAAAATTCCCAGTTAAAAAGGTTATGACTTCTTTTTGTTGAACATCATAAGGAATTGTTTGAAATCATTAAGCAAAAGTTTGGAAAGTCATTATATAGGGTGAAATAATTTCTAGAGTAGTGAAATGGTGTAGTTATTATACAAAAGTATAATCACAAACAAACATGAAATTGCACAAATAGGCAACCAGAACTTATATAAATGGATTGAAACTAAGTCTTTTACAACAAATTAAAATAAAATATTGGTGTGCAAACAAAAGTTTCATTAAAATTCTTTTTTTTTAAAAATGTCAATAATAAATCTTCACTAAAACTTTCATGAACAAAACTAAACCAAAAAAATGCTAAAACTTTAAATGCAAGTAAAAAAATATACAATCAACCAAAAGTATTTTTAAAATATATTAATGTGAAATTGGAAATTCTATACAATATACTAAAAATAATAATTGAAATATAATTTAATTTTTATGTGCTAACAAAAGTTATTTTTAATAAATATATGATTTCATTTACAACCAATCAACGTGCAATTAAAAAGGAAAAGTAATAAAGACATGTACAATCATTGAAAAAAAAATTTTAAAAAAAAAAATTTAACCAAGACATGCAACAAGTGATTTAAAATATATATATAATTCATATGAAAATCAGATTTTGGTCACAAATTATTTTTGACAAAAATAAAATCTTGACATTGAAATGGCAACTTGCAAAATTTAGTTGCCAGTTTTTTACGATCAAAATTTTTAATTCTAGTTTTTCAATTTTTTTCATAGGATGTAATTATTGTCTCTTTTGTTGATTAAGTTTCATACTTGAGAATTAATAAATAATAATAGTAACTTACTTGCAAAATGAAAAAGTAACATTTTTTAAACTATGGGAATGTCTATTCAACATCATCATATACTTGACAATTTTTTGCATGTCATGACACTAGCATGATAGTAAAAGTAAAAACATGTCCTATCATTTTTAACAACCTTTAAAACTAACTTGTGTGTCAAATGTACCACATATATGAAAAAAAAAGGAGGATGATGTAGCAACTTGCAATTTTCAAAACTTTTAAAAACAACAAACCTGATGGTCTTAAAAAATAATCCCCAAGCTTTTAAAGATCTAACTCATGAAGCCTGAACATTTATAAGGAACCATAGACTTACCTTTCACTTGACAACTTTGCACTAAACCTCTTTGCCACAAAATACGAATAAAATCATACTAAGCCACAAACAAACCAATAAAATAAAAATACCATCACCAATTTTCCAAAAAACAATAACAATAACAACAAGATTGTCATTATCAATGAAAACACATTAGGATGGACCAAAATATGCAATTCAAAATACATTTTGAGTGTCCATATCTAGTGTATTTTCAAATACAAGCATTTAAATGATGTTGAAATTAACATGTTATTCCAAGTTTAAGTAACCCCAATTTAAATGTTTTAAAACACCTCCATAAATAAGGGTCTTGAAAAAATCAATTTATATATCTGAACAAACATTATGATTCTAATGTCCATTTTGAATGTTAAAACAAACAAAAGGGTGCGGATGAACTCAAACAAGCCAAAATTGATGTCAAAACATCAACTTTTCTGCAATTCTTATTACATTTGTCTATGTGGTACCACTTTAATGGCATGTGAATCATGGAAAGTTGTCCTTATTGAATAATATGGATATTAAAAAAATTAAAATGCATAAAACCAAATTCCAATATCAAAGTTTGGTTTGAATAAAAGATGTTTAATTTCATTCAATGACTTTATTTTCATAAAGGGCCCTTCAATTTTCATAATACAATTTAATTCATCCTCAATTAATTTATAATAATAAGGTACTATTAGACAAATCCAAAAAACTCTCAAATTTTCATATTTTTTCCATTTTGTGTTTATCAAAAAATAAGGTTTTAAAAAAGTTCATGAATATTTTCAACATGTAAATGTGATGGAATGTGTATGTTGTTTAAAGAAATATTGTAGTTTGTAACATTAAAAAGAAAACCTTGAAAGTGCTAAAATGTTTTGGTATGGTTTGAAATTATGACAAATTTTCAAGACGAAACACAACATTGATCTAGCAAAATCCGTGCACTTTCAAAATTTCGTATTTCTCCAAATTTGATTGTAAAAAAACATATGACATATTGGGGTAACTATAAATACAATATATATAAAAAATTCAAAACATTTCATTTGAAAATTCCTCCTCATGTAAACATGTTTTTTTGGGAAAAAGGACACCAAAATGACCATAGTCCTAAATGCAAAATAAACACATTGGCTCATTATATGTCATTTGGACCCAAAAGACATTTGATTACTTGATTTTTTCATTTTAAATGTTATATATGCATTTGAAATTGAGTTTCCCAAAGTTTTGAGCATGTCTCGCAATTCCACTAAAAGAAAAAAACTCCATAAACATAATTTTTTTGGAGTATAATGTTAAATGTATTTCCTATGATATAAAGTTCATTTTTCACTAAATATTTTTCACTAAGTATTCATTTTTGGGTGATTTTTTTTAGAATTGGGAGGATTAAAATACAAGTTTTAGTTCTTCATTTTAAATTTTAAATTTTTTTCAAATGCATCTACATTGTTTACAATAAGACTTGACTAACCTAGAAAAACATGTTATTATGGCTTCCATAAAAGTACATTGTAACATGTTTTTACCCTTTTGTGAAAAAGGAGGAAAAAATTAACACAAAAGAAGCAAAATGCTACAATCAACAAGGATGGGAAAGGAAATGGAAACATATGAGGAACAAAGGAAGGCAAGATCCTAAAATTAGGATAGAAGGTGTTGTGCACATGCCATTTTCCCACTTGTTTGTCACAACAAACACCAAAAGAATTGCCCACAACTTTTTAGAAGTCTTATTAAAGTTCAAAGATACTTTTTCAAGTCAATGGCTCTTTAAGGCACAAGGTTTTCTCACCCCTTGACCTCTAAAGGCTCCTAGGACCTCATTTTAAAAAATATTTAACCTATAGTGGGTAAATGAATATATATACCAAAGGTGATAATTGTTAGGGTTGTGTCCCTATTTTTAATAACCACACAACATTGATTTCAACCTTCCTACCTCCATAAAATCTCTAACCATCAATTGGTAAAATCATTTGTACCTTAAATTTAATGACACCGATCAAAGAGTCAAATGTGATTTGTAAAAGTGGATATAAAATGAAGCCCACCCATCTCACGTCATTGTGGCCCACCATTAGCCAAGAGATTAATCTCTTTCATCTTTTTACAATGTGGTCATCTCTATAAGTTCAACATGGCCTTCTTTACAAGTTTTTTTTAATCAAGTTCATCTTTCATCACAACCTACTATAATATTATCACAACTTGTAGAATCAACAAAAGCATGTCATTTGAGTGTTTCAAGTGTTTTGTCAAAATGATTAAGGAAGTCTTTGAACTCGAATTTCTCAACCAAACCATGCACAAAAATTTGGAAAAATAGTTAAAAGTGGATGCAAAGAGGGGTTGGTCAAGTATGTTTGCTTCACTAGATTGTATTCATTATCATTAGAAAAACTATCATGTTGTTTAATAGGGATCATTCACAAATAAAGGCAAGAACAAGTTGATCATCATAGAAACAATAGTTGAACAATGCTTGTGGATATGGCATGTGTATTTTGGATTGTTAGGATGCAACACCAATTTGAATGTTTTAGATATAAAGAGTCTTTTAATTATGGATTGGTTGGGGATGCAGGCATCAATTCCAATTTCATCATGAAAGGCAATGTGCATCATTGATATTACTTCTTAGTTGATGGCATCTATCCTTGTTGGTTGTGTTTCATATTTACAGTCCATGAATTGTAAGGAAAAAAAACTATCATTTTTCAAAGTTGCAAAAGAAAGTTCGCAAAGATGTTGATCATTAATTTGGTGTCTTGTAATTGAAATGGCAAATTACAACCAATCCTTGTTGAATGTGGGATTATAATGTGACTACAAATGTACTAATGCCATGTGTCAATACTATATAACATGTTATTTGAAGTTGAATAAGGTAACATCTTGGAGTCGACTATTGAAGTGCCCAATGCCATTTAGATGAAGAAGGGTTTTAACATTCAAAGAATATGTTGAAGGCACAAAAGAAATAAAAAATCAACAAACATATATCATAGTTTAAGGAATGATTTGATTTCTCACCTTTGGGCATCGAAAGGGTCCAATAATTTTTTTACTTTTTATTTTTTACAAAAAACTTGCATTGCATTGTTGTGTTTAACAATTTTTCCAACTTCCTAATTATGCATGTTAACTTGCCAAACCTATGATGTTTTGATCATTTGTGTTTTCCATATTTTCTATGATTGTTGATTTTCTTGTAACATGGTGGAGGCTTCTAAAACGGTGGATCCTTTTATTATTTCATTTGTTTAAAGTGTCATCAAATTGCTATGTTTCAATTTGAGATGTGTCCATAGGATCTATAGTTTTTCTTGTCTTTGAAAATGGAAGTATTCACCCACCTCATGGGATTATAATTGATTTTCGAGCATGGATAATAGACCATCATAATCTAGTCTGTATGATGGCAATCCTTCCAAAGTAACTATTGCCATATCCATGATGCCACAAGCTTGGGTGATGATGGTACTACTTTCTACATGTTTGATGTTGCATTGATCTTCTATTACCCTTTTGCAACCTTGTGGTTGTCTTAAAAGGTGAGGTCATAGCAAGGGCAATGCATGTAGCATAAAATGTTAGTGCTCCATTGTTGACAGAGCTACTACATTCACCAAAATTGGCATTACACTTCATTGGTAGCGACATCTTTTTCACATCTTTTCACAAGTCTACCCACCAAGGTATGTCTTTCAACACATGCCAATCATGAATGAAGGTGAATACAACATGTTTTGGTTGTTTTGTTTTGTATAAATCCAAAGCTTTTCAAAATGTGTTTTCAATGCATGTCCTTGATTCACAAAGAACAAACACATTAACGTAATTTCCTATCAATTTGGTAACACCATGTTTGATTATGCCCCCTTTTTCTAAAAGACCTTGCATATTTTATAGCCTAATCAATAGGACATCCTCATTGAAATGATTATTCACCCTATCCCAAAATGTTGCAAATGTTTGCCCATTCCCTATCATTGGGTCTTACAATACATGGAAAAACAAACAACAAAGTTGGCGTTCCTATTTCATAACAAAGTTCAAGTTATAACTTTTTTTTTGTTTTTAAATGTGACTACACAAGGTTTCCAACCACTATCGTTACAATAATATGCATTCAAGTCCATTATGTGTTTCACTAGATTTTGAGTGAAATTGGACAAATTTACTATGACAAAAGTGGCCAACCCCTTAGTAAATAGGAATTGGTTGCTATGGATAGGTGAATTCACTAATAACTAATTGAATTCACCTTGGACTTGGCTAATCGCTTGGCATCATTAAATAAACTAATACTGACCACAAAGGTTAATCAAATTCACTAGTAGCAAAATCGTCAAAAATAAATTCATTGATAGATAATTATGAACCTAGGTGAGGCACTTAAGACCCTTCACTAAGCTACTTAACCTAAACTAAAAACCTAACCCACCAAGACATTTAAAACCCACCAACCTAAGGTACAAATATGAAGGTTTGAACCCTTCACCTCCTCTCACCTCCATGTTTAAAAAACAAATCCTTAACCATTGAATTACTCTTTACAAGAATTTGTTTTATTTTTCATGACATATTATTATGCACATTATTTTTTACCCTCAGCTATTTTTGGCTATTTTGTCATAAGCCATTGTTGGGTATTCTACAATATTTTACCATAAGCCATTATTGGTTATTCTATGATATTTTACCCTAAGCTATTCTTGGCTATTCTATCATAGGGTATTGTTGGTTATTTTACATTATTTTACCATAGACTATTTTTTGTTATTTTTTGTTATTTTACCCTAGGCTATTCTTGGTTATTCTATCATAGGCTATTGTTGGCTATTCTACATTATTTTATCGTAAACTATTTTTGGTCATTTTATCCTACATTATTGTTGGTTATTCTATGTAATTTTACCATAGGCTATTTGACGCACTTGCAAGCTCCTTGATGGACTCAACTACGAGTCCAAAGGTGAAGATAACAAAAGGAGAAGGAGTTGGGGTGCGTTCCTTGGCTTGTAGCACTTCAGGGGTAGAGGGGCGTGCTAGAGGTCCAAGATGGGGATTAGGAAGATTGACAATCAAATCAATTACTCACATGAACCTCCACAAACCAAACAACAAGTTGGTTAGTGCATAGTTGGAGCACTTTGGTGCACAGATGAGCCACGGGCAAACACGGACTCACAAGATTTACCCTGGCCCAAACTTGGGGGAATCCACCACCTTCCCCCTTATATTATTCTCTATGCCTAGTCACTAAGCCAACACCCAAATGTCATTTTTTCTTGGGATTCCCAAGTGGGAGTCTCGAAATTCCCAAAATTGGGACTCTCAAGACTATGGGGGCCCATAATTTTGTGTGTAGACCTCCAATTGAGGTGAGGTCTAAAAAAAATTTTAATTCTCATCGAAACTTTCCAATGGTATGTGGCACACCACCTGCACGCAAGGAAATCGTGGCGATTCCTAACTTTTAGTGGTTAGGAGTCAAATTGACAAATTGACTCTTAACTTTTTTTTGGCGATAGCTTATATTCTAAGTGTCTAAATGGGTCATGCGAGCCCATTTCAGACATTTATGTTCCAAGAGATTTCCAATGGTATAAGGAACTCTTTAATCTATTAGGTTTTGACCCTTACAATTGCTCTTTGAAGATTCGAGAGTCCATCGAAACTCCAACTCCCAAAGTGAGAGCTCATTTGGGAGTGTGGGGGTTCATTCCTTCACACTTTCCCACACTCCTGGGAGTATGAAATGTGACTCCCAATTTTCACACTTGGCTCGCACCTTTGTAAACCCTTTGTCTTGGTCATGAGCTTAAAGTTAAGGTTGCGACACTATTTTTGGTTATCTTATCGTATGCTATTGTTCTATAATATTATGTTATTTTACCATCGGTTGTTCTTAGCTATTTTATTGTAGCCCATTGTTGACTATTGTTGGCATTTTTACCTTATTTTGTCCCAGATTATTGTTGGCTATTATATCTTAGGTTTTTTAAATTTAATTTAATCATAGGCTATTATCAATTATTATGTCATATGTTATATAAACATATTTAAATTTTATTTTACCTCTAGGTTATATTTTATTTATTATTATTTATTATAAATTTTTATTGGTTATTTTATTGTAGGTTATTGCCATCATAGATGCCAATGCCATGGAATTTTTTCATATGAATGTTCATCCATGACTTATGATGAACTTGTACTTAACTCTTAATTTAGTTTTAATTCACTTTTAGTTAACTTTTAATTAAATTTTAGTTCACTTCCAACTCATTTCTAGTTAATTCTTAGTTCACTTTTAATTCAGTTGTAATTCACTTCTAGTTGATTTTTAATTCATTTTTCGTTCATTTGGATGCAAGCAAGATATTTTATAATACTTGTTACCTTGTTTTCTATTTGAAAATACCAAAAAAACAGTCTTTCAAACCTCTAACCCTCCTCTAATATTTCAAAACAAACAAAACTTTTAGATTTTTTCATGGGCATCTCTAACATCCTTCTAGCTTTTCAAAGCAATTTATGTCATATCATTTGGACTTTAAAAAACCCCAATATTTATATAATTTTGTAAGGGTTGGGGATGATTTTAGGTATGAAAACAAATTCCATTAACCAAAAAATATATATTAAAATGTCGACCACATCAATATTGAGCTGCTTGAAAAACAAAATTTGCAAAAATATTTCACCTACTTTCAAGTATTTAAACTTTATTTTTTAAACTACCACAAATTTTAGGTCTAATTCAAATGCTTGCAAGTAGCTTAAAAAAACATGATATAGCAATTTAGCTTTGGAAGTCCATGTAAACAAGAGTTTAAAAATAATGTACCCAAAAATAATAATATCATCCCCATAAAATCATTTACTCGTTAGTCTTTTTATTAAAGGACCCTAATATTTTATTGTTTACACTACTTTTTGTGTATATTTTACCATGCTTTCATCCACTTCTAGTTAATTCTTAGTTCATTAATAATTCATTTCCATTTAACTATTAATTCATTTTAATTAATTTTTAGCTAACTTTTAATTCACTTTTAACTAAGTTTTAGTTCATGCATAGGTATACATGGGTGAATATGGGTTACATGTAAGTTGGAAATTTCTTGAAAAACTTTTTTGAATTAGGTGCTCAATAGGTATAAATAGAAATATAATCCCCATTACTTTCAGTTTGTTAAACATTCGTTTTGTGTACATTTTTTTGTCACAACCTTGTTATGTTCTTATTTCATTCTTGCAAAAAAATCCAATTGAATTTTTGTTTTGCATTTGTCATGTTTTTATTTTTATTTTTATTTTTCTTGTTTCATGATCTAGATTGGGGATTAAGCATGTCCTTGTTCTCTTCTTGGTTTTAAAAATCATGTAAACTTGGTTGTTTTTGTGCCCATGACAATTGCTAATTATTTTAAGATTGTATCCTAGGCTTTTTTGGCTATTTTCTTGTAGGCTGTTATTAACTATTCAAGTATAATTTACCATAAACTATTATTGGTTGTTCTAATGTAAGTTATTATTGTTTATTCTAGATTATTTACTTTAGGTTATTTTTAGCTATTCTATCATAGGCTATTGTTGGTTATTCTATTGTAGGTTACTCTAAACTATTTACCATAAGGTATTTTTGGTTATTTGATCATATATTATTATTGGGTATTTTATCATATGCTATTATAGGCTATTTACCATAGGTTATTATTGGTTATTTTATCATAGGTTGTTGTTGGCTATTCTAAGTTATTTATCATAGGTTAATTTTGACTATTCTAAAATATTATATTTTACATTATTATTAGTTATTTTAATGTAAGTTATTTTTGGTTACTTTAAATTATTCTGTCACAAATTATTCTTGATTACTTCAAGTTATTTCACCACAAACTATTTAATTATTATGGGTTATTCTATCATAAACCACTTCTGGCTATTTTAAGTTATTTTATTGAAATTTTTACTGGTTATTTTAGATTATTCTACCTTAGGTCATTTCATTTTAAATTATTATATGCAATTGTTATATGTTATTTTATTTTATTGTAGCTTATGATAAATAACTTATAAGAACAAATAATAAAATGACTTTGAATAATTGAAGTTATAATTGAAATAACATATAATAGTTTAAAATAAAATAACCTAAAGTATAACCTAGGTATAATTACTTATAATAACATATAATAATCTAAAATATAACTTAAAATAACCTAAGGTAACATAAAATAACCTAAATATTTAAAACAATAACATAATAATAAATTTATTTACCAAAATAAATTATCCTATCAACTAATAGTGAAATATCATGTTTACATAATGACCTTATAATCAAATAACTTTAACAAGGTGAAATAATTAAGGTGCAATGATTCTATTTCATTTTAAAAGTTTCATAGTGACTTAAGCTAGTGAACTACATCCCACCCACTTTTGTAACAATGTATAGATGTTTTGAGAAAGAATAGTGACATCATTTCACACACAACAATGTGAGGGTTTCAAGTTGATAGGACCCATGGATCAATCACAAATGTGGAGGTTGAAATATAGTTTTTTGTCAAAGCTTGGATGTTTTGTAGTTTGCATGCACAACAATGGGGTGTAATTCTAATTGTTTCTTTGTGTCAACACTTTATGTTGTTATTGTTGAAGTTATTTGACTTGCATCATATTTATAAAAAATTAAGAATATAAATGAACTTTTATTTGAAAATATATTAATATGTATTTGAAACCTTGAGATATTGGATGCATTGATATAATTAAATAATAGTAAAATGAGATAACGAATGAAACACAACTTAAATTAAATATATTATGTAACTTTTAATGTTTAAAAAAAAACATAATTTTAAATGTTTTATTGAGCATCAAATATGAGAATTATTTCTTGGTTATTATTTTATACAAAACCCAAGGATGTTTAAAATCATGAGTTAGGAAAGAAAAATGTTAATCTAAAGAACAAACATGTATGTTCATATTCTAAAAGTCCATTGGATATGGACTTTTTAAAATGGACTATCCACTTCCATGAATTAGGTTATGTGTGATAATTAAAAACCTTATTGTGCTTCCATGGTTCATATTTATAAATCAAACTTATTTGTGTACATTATATACGGTGGAATGGTGTCACCCCCGCCCATTATGTTGGGTAAGGAGCTAAGCAATCATGTTAGGGTGCCATTGATGACACCTCACTAAATATAATGGGCAAGGGTGAAACAACCTCAATACATTAAGGTCTAGGGTACGGTGGCAAACTCAATATTGATTTTGAAAATCCATGTTTAACAAAGATTTTAGTCACTGTTATGAGTGTATGA
This sequence comes from Sphagnum tenellum, assembly GCA_963921925.1. NCBI lineage: Eukaryota > Viridiplantae > Streptophyta > Sphagnopsida > Sphagnales > Sphagnaceae > Sphagnum > Sphagnum tenellum. Next base: position 6,618,695 of record OY998149.1, read on the forward strand.
TCCTCATTAAAAGATCATGCCTTGTAACGTGGTCAAGAAAATAACATAATTTCCCACCCTGGCCCTTTATGTAAAGCTTGAGCTTATCCAAATTATTGTTTGAAATCAAGCTAAACATAAACCATGGTATTTACCATGGTTGAAAGCAAGGCCAAATTGCTTCATACAAAGCCAAATTGAGAACACCATGCTTGTTGTAGATAATTAATTTAATTTAATTCCCTTGTGCACAATAAGGCTATAGCTATTTTGTAACTTTTTCTACCATATTTCAATGGAGGTAATATTGTAATTTTTGAAAAGAGTGAAAGTTACAAGAGATTTACATTTTTTTAAGACATGTTTTTCCATGTTTTTCCAAAGGAAAGGAAAAAATCTAATAGAATATTTGGGAATATTCATTTGTTGACATAGAATCCTCAAATTTTGTTAAGTGTTCAAATGTATTCATACAAAAAAACTTCACACATAACCAAATTGGCCACATGAAATGGATTTTATGCATTCATTGGTAGCATTGGAAAAAACATCAATGCTTGGGTAATGAACATGAACAAATCTTATGCATAATTTGTCGGCAACATTGAAAAAAACTAGTTTTGGGCAATATAACCCTAGGGTACTTGAAGGCAAGCACAAATGCCTTTGCCTATGATGTGGTGGCCCAAGGTGACACGTTCCCAAGCTCCTTAATAGACTCAAGTGTGAATATGAAATGAAAACAACGAAAGAGCAGGGAGTTGGGGACACGTTCCTTGGCTCATAGCACTTTGGGGGTAGAGGGGTGTGCTAGAGCTCCGAGATGGGACTAGGAAAATTGACAAGCACTTAATCACTCATAGAAACCAAACAACCAGTTGGTAGTGCATAGTTTGAACATTTTTGGTGCTCGGACGAAGCATGGGCAAACTGGAACTCCCAAGATTCACCATAGCCCGGACTTAACGGAAACCACCACCTTCCCTCTTATAGTATACTTTGTGCCTTTCCACGAGGCCCACATCCAAATGACATTTTGTCCTAGGACTCCCAAATGGGTGTCCCGAAATTCCCAAAGTTCAGATTCCCGAAACTTGGGGCCCCATAATTTTGTGTGTAGACCTCCAATTGAGATGATATCTAATGCAAAGTTGTAGCCCTCGTCAACAGGTTTCCAAAGGTATGTCACACGCCACCTGCACGCGAGGAAATCGGGTTGATTTTTGACTTTTAGTGGTCGGGAGTCAAATTGCCAATTGACTCCCAACCTTTCTCTTGGCTATAACTTGTGTTTTAAGTGTGCAAATGGGTCATGTGAGCCCATTCTAAACACATAAGTTTCAATAGCTTTGTAATGAAATAAAAAACTTTTCAATCCAATGGTTTTAACCCCTATAATCGCTCTTTAAAACTCAGGAGTTGATCGAAACTCCAACTCCCAAAGTGGGAGCTCATTTGGGAGTGTGAAGGTTCATTCTCTCACACTTTCTTGCATTCCCGAGAGTATAAGATGTGCCTCACAGGCTCCTTTTTTGTCCCGCACTCTTGCAAGCCCTTGCCTTGGTTGCGAGCCTAAGGTTAGGGTTGTGACACAAGGCCTAGGCCACCATAACAATTTGACCATGGGCCATCTATTGTTTTGACCAAAATTGGCCACATGTTACATAAGGCCTAGGTCAAAATGTACCCTAGATTATTCGGGGTCTTATGATGTAGAATATTATAATTCTTACCTTAGGCCCAAGCTAATAATCCATGTTTTGAGGTCCCAAGACATATAACGTTCTAGTATTTTACTTTAAACAGATGTTGATATTTTATTTCCTAACATCCATGAAAGATAGACTATTTTATTTCTTACCTTAACCCAACCCCATACCCCATGTCTTGTGTCCAGCACATAGAATAATTTAATTTTTTACCCCAACCCAAGCCAATACCCCAGGTCTTATGTCTAACACATAGAATAATTTGATTTCTTCCTCTAGCCCAAGCTAAAAAAATTATTACCTTTCCCTACCCACTTTCATGGCCTTTTGGGAACTTGTAAGTGTTTTAGGTTCTACCCCAAGCCTAAGTCAAAATTCGGGTGCCATCCCACCCCCACCCCATGGTCTTTTTTGAATTCCTTACCCAAACATTTTTTTCTAACCGTAAGGGATCTAGTAATCGAATGGAGGTTCAAATTAGAACCTCCATTTGACAATCTAAAATCTCTTTCTCCAATGGAAGCAATTCTACAACATATCTACATGTCCATGCACAACTGTCACCTCCACTTGGTCTAAATGGAGCAAAGATTTTATCCCCAAATCTTGCATTGATACATATTCTCTTTTAATGGGCAAAGTTAAACAAAATCCCAATGCAATCTATGAGTAGGTGCAACACACATTAAAAGGGCCCCACTTTTTTGGGGCATTTGGGGCTAGGGTATGGATTTTCCATTTACGTCTTATTCCCAATACGTCCCACATTGTTCCCACCTAGATCATAGTGGGTCCCTTTAGGGCTCCCTTATGTTCCCCGTGCACCTGGGCTATAAGTTCTTTCACTTGATGTTGTTAAACCCAGTTATACGTTGGGGCAAGTACCACTCATGTTCAATTAGAGCAATGTAACATTTGTACTACCTTGATAATGCATTTCCAAATACACATGACATGGTCTAGTTGTAAAAGCAGGGCTGGTTAGGTCCAGGGTTATTTTCAAAAATTTCTCAATGTAGCCTAAGTGGCGATAATCTATCTAAAGATTAAGCTAAATTTGGATATGAACTAGGTTTGAATAAATTCATGTATGAACTTGTTATATTCATGGCTAGGCACTGAAAAAACAACATACAAATATGGAAATTTTCAATATATTTTTTCAACTTCAAGTGATGGAAACCATCCAAAATCACTCCATTTTCACATTTTTTGTTTTCTATTTCTTTTCTAGGAGACATTTTGCTAGTAGAAATAAGGCTGATTGCTTGGTTTTGGCCCATCATGAACATTTTAAACCCAATATTGGACAAGGATTCAATATACTCGGGTTCAAATGTAGTGAGTTGTGTGAATATCCCACTTCCTCATTTAGGTAGTGTTTCTTTAATGCGAAATTTCACCAACATGCATTTCTTTTCAAAACATCTCTAATGATGCTTAGTATGTGATCCTGAAAAATGATGATTCAATATGTGATCTTGGAAAATGATGTTTCGATATGTGAGCCTACAAAAATATTTTTCAAGTCAAAGGTTTATCTACCTTTTTGTAGTTCCATCCATAAAATTGTGATTGAGAGTATAGTTGGGTGGGGGACTACTATTAGTAAACCACCTAGATCAACCTTATAATTGACCAATTAAAAACATTGAAACCTATCAAAGCATATTTATTACACTATTTTCTTTGTGTACATCAGTAAATTGGTAATAATTAAAATGCATTATTAAAATAAGATTCCACATAACAATGGATAAATATAGATGGTCTCACATGTATTTTTCAATAAAGTCACCTTTCTTCACGTTGTGATTCAACCCCTTTTTCCCCCCTTTTGGCAATGGGGCACATGTGGCAATGATCCCAAATGGATTTAGCATTTAATGGTCACAAGTTATTGTAAAAGTTTCAAAACATTAATTTTTTTGGGGAAAACAAAGAAATGTGTATAGGTTTAGTGAATTGTATTCAAAGGCTTGATCAAGTTCAACAAAACTACAACAAAATATATTTCTTTTAACATTTGTGGGTGCACTTTTTCACTAGTTTTCTAGGAAAAAAAGGTTGGTGTGATTCATGTCAATTAGTGCATGGCTTAGTTCAGGGTCAATTGTTTTTTCTAAAAACAAGCCTCATTCATAAACTCGTCATCAAATTTGTCCGGACTAGCAAGCAACGTTGATTGGAAAATAAATTCCAATAAGAAAAAACTTTAAATGAAATTTGAACAATTAAGTTACCTTACAAAGGTTTCAATCATCAAAGACTAAAGGAAAACACAATAAAAATCCCCAATTTTCTATATTTGGTTTTGAATGTGTCGCCCACAATATAGAGGAATCATTAAAGCTTACTATTCCATGTATGGTTTATACTTAGCATTGGCTAAATTTGGCTGAGGACAGTCACCATTTTTTTGCATCTTCTAATAACCACTTTGGTTACAAATACAATTTCTTTATAAAAAAGCCATTATCATCAAGCACTCCTACATAAATGCACCTCTTGGACCCTAGCTTCATAGTAAAAACAAGCTATGTGTTGGGTAATGGTTCATGAATGCATACTAAGTGTTTAATTGATTCTACTTTCACCCAAGAAATGTTTATCTCCAAAACTCCTTGTTGCATTTAGTTTGGGCTAATATTCTTTTTTTGAGTAACTTGATAGGTTGTCCATTCTAATCATTTCATGTGCATGTTCACGTTATTTTAGTTTTCTTTGAAGGTACCATATTGATTGGCTTATCAGTAATGATTCTGGACATTGGCCATTCCCCCATAGAACAACCTCTTTGAGCTTCATATGGAAAACATGAAACATTGTGGTATGTCAATTATGGCCCACCCTACTAGTATACACAGATGAGAATTCAACCACATGAGAACAAAATGAGATCCTATTTTGAATGTCTTAGGCACAAACTTGGGTACATGCGGAACCCTTGATGTATGTCTTATCCAATGGGAACATGATAAGAAAACATTGGGAACAAGGGAAAAATATGAAAATATGTCCCTTGGCCAAAAAAGAAAGTTAGATGCATCATATTTATGCATGTTGGGCCTTCTTGTTATACCATGAAACTTTATATTTCCATAATTGTTCATTACCACCCACATCACATTTACATTACCCAATTATAACACATATCCACAATATTAAATATTAAATTCTTGTAATTGCTTAACTAAGACCTAGTTTTAAATTATAAACATTTTTTCTAAATAGTTTACCTTCAAATATCTCCCTAAGAAAGAACCCATACTTTTTTAGATAGTGGTATTTTATGGTAAGCAGAGTTTATAAATTTTTGGGGGGTTCATCCACAAATCAATCATGTAGGTGGATGAACGAACAACCATGTTGGCACCATGGTAAGTTTAGAACCCGTCAGATTACTCCTTTAAAAGCATTGCAAATATTCATGGATGAAGGGCATCTACCGATCCACAATAACAAATATTTATTATTTTATTGGAGGCATATTTCTTAGCATTTTGCAGCCAATTATAAAGGAAGGTTTTTAACAAATCTCTATTATCTATGGTGGTGTTGCCTTCTAAGAATGTTATCTAAACTTGACACTGCTCAATTACTCTAGGATTACTCTAGCATGAATTGTATCATTCAAGCTTCATCGATAAATACTACCTAGCATCACTCATGCTCCATCCATAATACTAGCTCCAAATATATGTGGTGTGGAACTATGGATGGGTTAAGGGGAGTCAATTGATAAATAATAACAACTGTTTTTTTTATATTGCTTACAAGCTACTTCTTAGAATAGGCAAGGTGTGGACCATGTGTTCAATTCTAGCATGTCAACAAGGACAGACATGTGCACCTTTAGAGGAAGGGACATTTGGTGCATAGAAATGGAACCATTTGTGGTAGGGGTTCTTGTTGGGTTTTGTGAAGTAACCAAAGTGATGACCATCTAGAAAATAATGTAGTCAGATTTGGTTATATCATAGATATGAAGATAAAAAATATATACTTTATATACTATTGAATTTAATGTAAAAGTCTCGCAATTTACATTTTTTTCATTAAAAAAAATTTGAGTCACTTTTCCATGAAAAATCCTTTGCATATCTCGAAATCAAATTAATGTCTTCAAAAGTTGGTAGAAATGTTGGGTCATTGTAGGAAGACTATGTAAACATAAGAAGTCATCTATTGTGTAGACCTAGGAACATGCACAAACCATGGTAGGCAATGATTAGCTTGTCATGTATTCGTGCGTAATGATCACAAATAATAAAAATTGGTGTTAGTGGGTGATGCAAGAAACGTTCCAAAGGGATCCAAACCTAATGACCTAGGTATAATTACGCCAATTAACAAAAACAATACAGTAGCCTCCCGCCTAAGTACGCATCCCGGTAAAGTACGCATTATTTTCTGAAAAAAATAGGGTTCAGATTTATTTAGTTCAATATGTCATGGAGTGGCTGGCTATGGAGATCAAGGAACTGTTGGGCTGCAACAAAGCACTAACACCACCTCAGCAAGCACTGTAGGGATTGTCGACTCCTTGGAATCCGAATGTCAGTAACAAAATGCAAATGAATTCAACCAGGGTCCTTTTGCTTATGACGAGACCTCTAACAGAGATGAGCTTGAGCAAACTCCTGCACCTGGCGCTGTTGAAGGAGACCAACCTCAACTCGGCACAGATCAGCTCGCAGCAGCTCATCAGCCAGTTGAGGAGGAAACCGGTCCCACTAGTAACTTGAACCAGGAATCGAATCTGCCTCAGGAGGAGATGCATGATCTTGAACTGTAGGAATCATAGTTTGGAGCTGATGAAAAACCCTCGGGCAAACTGGAGCACCATCCAAACAAAAAAAAGAACATGCAGAACTAGATCATGCACTGATCGGGACTGCTGCTGCTGTTGTGGGTCGGATGGATAAGACCACCACACAACAACAACCGCAGTTCGACACTGAAAGTGGAGCTGAAGAATCTATTGGGGACGCAACAGCTACTGTCCAGCCATTTGTTGAGGACCGCTTGGATGATTCGGAGTCTGTGTCGTTTGGTGAATTGGGTGATCCTGTAGAGCAGCAAACTCAACTTGGAACAACTAATGGAGTTCCAGGGCCAACAGGAAGTGAGCTTGACCAAATCCCCTTGTTAGATCCCGTTGAAGATCAAACACAACTTGGCACAGATGATCGGCACAGATGATCAGTTGCCGATCAAGGACACTCCAGCTCTTAGAGGAGAGCAAGAGACAACAGGGCCCGCTGCTGAAGCTGGAGTTGTCAGGACTAGTCTCGTCGGGGAGAGGCTTGATGAACCCACACAACAGCAAACCCAGCTTGACACTGGAGGTGTAGCATCTGAAGAATCTCTTGAGCGGAGCCCAGAAGACGGTGGTCACCAATAGCAACAACATGGAGAAGGAAGCTGGGATTCAGAATTGCATGATCCTGCGTTGCAACAAACTCAATTGGGTACTAAATTTGGTTTTCAAAAAGCACCAACACCAGAAAGTGACGAGTTGGAGCAGGATCAACCAAATTGGCAATACCAAGCTCAAACCCCACCCCTGCCTTTGTTGCAATCCCCCCATGTGAGAAGAACGTGAAACCCTCAAATGGTCATCAGACTGATGAGGATGCTGCGAAAGTTGATGCTGTGGCTACAAAGAAAAGTGATTGGTCTTAAGTGCGCACCTACCGGCTAAATACGCACACTCCTCCCAGGTTCAAGTTGCGTACTTAGGCGGGAGGCTACTGTACCACACATGGGAAGCCAATAAGTATTAGCATTGGGCGGTGTCACAACATGGGGAGTAGGCTCCTTTTTCCCATCAATTAGTTTTCTTTTCTTCCAAATAAACATCCCATGTTTATAAGTGGGGTAACAACCTAGTTGCAAATGGTTGGAAATAAATATTATTCCTAAACAACTTGGTTTTTGTGAATGAACATGCTAGTTTTCCAATAAATAAAATAAAAAACTACGCCTACCTAATAAGAAGGCTTTCCATGTTGTCAAGGTGCCCCAATTTTTTATTTCTTTTAGAGTTAGGGTTGGGGAAAATGATATTCTCATTTTCCCCTTATTCCCAATGTGTTCCCACCACATTGCCTATAATTTAACAGTGGGTTCCCACCAGGCTTTCCAACATGCTCCTGAGTTTCCAACATGTGTTCCCTAACATGTTCTGAATGATACTTATTTATTATCCCAGCCACATTGGCAAATGGCATCCTCCTCTTTTCTTGTTCCCATTATATTCCCAATGGATTCCAAAAAGGATTTCAACATTTTCTCATGTTCCCAATGTGTTCCCAACACCCATCATATATCAATTCATCTTTATCCCATATGTGGTGGCAAATGTTATCCCCCTTTCATATACTGAAGTGGTTTGAAAGTGGAGTAACTTCATGTGCATCCAAATTTTGGAGGGCATCCATAATGTAGTTTTTTTCTCTTTTCAATGAGCCAATCAAGTTATTTCATCACAATATGAACATTTTGTCATTGGTATACACTTCATCTAAGTAACTGAAACATGAATGAATACCCCAAGTTTCATATTTGTGATGCATGTTACCTAAAGCATAGTTCATCTCACAATTGCTTTGACCATGCCCACCGGTGTAGATATCTAATATAGAAGACGATGGGTTTATGTATCTTGGGCCTTGCATGGTAGGCCCTTGGATATTATTTTGTAGGTTGTCATTTTCTCATTTAAGCATGATTTTCAAGTCCCCAAAATTAAAACATTGAGATGATGCCATCTTTTGCCCTTAGGGAATGAAGCTTTAAACTTCTCCAACTTTTCCATTGTTCTCTTGTAGCATCACCCCAAATCTACTTACCAAATCCACCTGAAACAACCGTACCTTTGCCATTTGAGCCCTTTTGGTTGTAAAGGATCTCAAATCTACCCTCAAGAACAATCCTTCTAAAATCCCAACTTATCCCCCCCTTTGCCAACGTAGAGCCCAACCCATTTGGCCTTAATCCCAAAACCCCAACTATGAAACTAGGATGGGAATTGTGCATTTTTCAACAAGCATGCTTGGATTTGATTCTTTTAGCTAATCAAGAACCTGGCTCAATTCTAGTTCCATAGATGTAGTATTGTACATAGGGGGTTGATTCCATCATTATGGAGGACCCTTAGATCTAGTTCCAACTTGGTGAACCATGGTAAAGGCTAGTGTTGGCCAATTTTTAAAGAGAATAACAAATACCCATCAGTTCTCGACTTAGTTATACATACATTGAACAATCTATTATAAAAACCAAAAAAATAATATTTGAATATAACCATAATTATTTAAAAGGTGTAAAAAATCAAATAATTGGCCAAAATATCATTAGTCCTTTTGCTAGCTCTTTCATGAAAATCTTTTGATTTTTTAAAGTTTTTGAGTAATTGCAATATTGGGGCCTTTTTCTAATTTAGATTTTTCCAAAGAATTGAGATTTGGCGGTTCTTGGATTTTGTAACATTTAAAGAACGAAAATTGATGGCTTGATAAAGATTCAAAAAATGGCCCAACATTGGTATGGATTCAATTTTGCTTAGGATTCACATACTTGGAACCAAAACCAAGATTATGAACCCATGTTTCCGATTACCAACACAACATTAGTTCAAATTAAAGTTTATATGTAAGCCTAAAAAAATCCATAGAAGCCAAATGAAAACCAAAACATGTTATTTCAATTTGCAATGACTTTCCTTTCATTTTTGGTTGGGATTCATCTTGAGGAAAAAAGAAGAATACAACTTTAAAAATAAATTTTCCAAATCCTACAAATCAAACCCATATCAAAACACAATATAACTTTGAAACTTACTATGGACTTACCATAATTAAAGACTATTGATGGAATTTAGAAATAATCATATTGGACAGTTTAACCCCTTTCATCTCAAAAACTAATTAATTACACAATATTTGTAAAGATGAGTTGTATGTACATTTTTTAATTTGAACCTGTCACCAGACTACATAATAGCACAAAACCCCCTTGCATTAATGGAAAATGTCGTTCTTTCAATGGACCACTCTAGGAAAGACATGTTTTGATCACATAATCATGCACTAAGAAAAAGCTTGGGGCAGTTCTTTCTAGTTATAATCTAATGTAGGGGTCATAGATCATTTGATGCATAACACACAACCACCCGCAACAATGTGATGCAGGTTGGAGCCCAAATAGACACATCATTGCCAAAGGATGCACCAATGGAAGATGTAATCACCATTGCATAGGTTTGTGCTACTGGATTGCTTGTAGACGCTCAAACATACGATTGTTTTCATGTGTGTTATATTTTTGTGTGCATTAAGTGTGTGGATTTAGATCAACAATGCGTTGATAGTTATCATTAGCATTGTGCCAATAGGTTTAGAAGACTACCTATAGCATGATTAGTTCTTTTCAAGACATTCTAGTTTAAAAGTGGTCTTCATTGTGCAAGTTCAGGAACACCATTTTTGCAAATCATGTTGGTCCATTTCTTAGCACATGAAGTGTGTGAACCATGGATTATAGCTCAACAAATAGTTAAGCTTTAGTTCCTTAAATTTCTTTAGTAGTAATGATTTGAATGCTTATAAACCTTCAAGTAGTGATTATTAATAGTTGGATTAGCTTTTGTGATATTTCTAGGCATAGAGTACTTCTTTATTTCAGTCGATGTAACGCTTAATTAATTAGGACCTAGTAAACCTTTAAAAATGCATTTTTTTTTTAATGTTGTGGAGAAGGGAAAAGGTATGTAAAACTAGATGGGATTTATTGATATATTGGGAATCCAAGCCCATAATTAACAATAACATTTCACCATGACAATGTTAAGTCACTCTGTAGAATGATCGTCAAGCACTAATACTTGTAAGATTTTAGGATGTAGTCCTATTACATCTTTATTTTAGTTCTCACTCTATTAGATTCTTAAATAGAAAAAATCAAGCTTAAGTACTAACATTTTTGCGTGAGTAGCCTAAGGTGAATTACAATTGAATAACTGACTTAAAGGATAGATCATAGTTGTAAAAAATCTAGGATGCGACGAATGGTGCGAGCGAAGTATTCAGCTCGATGCTCTAAGGGAAGTGGGTTGATCGGACGGCGTAGCCAACGATAATGGCCATCACCAGGAACCCACGTTCGACAATGGAAACGGACATCATCATCTTCGCATTCACACTCTTCAAACCTTTCTGGCGCGGCTTTACGAGCAGGGACAAACTCTAAATAAATTGCTAAAGCATGTGGGTTAGGAGACAATCGACGATCCCATACCGAACGATCTACTCGAGTGTGCACCATTCTCTTGGGCGGTTCTTCTTCGTGCGGCCATTGAGAAACATTAAAGTCGAACGGTGCTTCTTCAAGCTCTTCTTGTTGTACAAGTGCGACTGGAGGAATTGAAGGCGTAGTGTCATCATTCGCCATGACTAGTTTGCACCTGCATCAACAAAAACTAAGAAGGTAATACAAATAAGGTGGTACTTGCGTTTAGAAAGGGTCGAGACCTTTTTATTTAACAAAATAGGGTAGGCGTAAGGTGTGGGAGTGGCGGCAGAACTTCATGAAAACTCGAACACCCTAGATCTAATGGATTCATCAAACCCTAAATTCAACGGTGGATCTAGAAGTATGTGAGAGTTGTTTTTGTGATGTAAATTGTAATTCCAATTTATTTTGTACTACATAGTTAATTAGTGCATAGTAAAGTAAATAGGTAGGGAATATCAAGGAGTAAATGGTACACGGAAATGTTACTTCAACCATGAATTAGTCAAGTAAGAACTCAAGGATTTTTTCCTTGTTACTACCGATAGATTATCCTAGTAATTAGTTACTTGAAGTAATTAGGATGAAGAAGTAGGATGTGAGGGTCAACGGACGGAAAAGATAAGGATCAAACTCAAGAGACTTCATCAAGATATCCAAGATAAAGGGGAAGGATGAATCCTCCAATCCCATTAGTCATGAGGATTGTCATCCTCTTTGATTGGAGGATGGAATAATTCTTATGTTTCACTGGGCCCAAGGATTCTCATCCTAATTTCAATTGGATGACAATTCATGCTTAAATTCTCATTGGCCCTTGAAGGATGAGGAGGCCATGGATTGGTGCAAAAGGATTTCGAAACTTTCATTGGACAAAGGGAACAAACTCAAGGAATGTCATGGAGGCTTGCAAAAGGAGAGAGGTATTTTTGGGTATGGAAGAAGAAAAAAAGAGGAGGAGGAAGTGTGAGGAATTTTGTTAGTTCTTATGTGTGTAAGAATCAAGCATGGAGGGAATGTGTGTAAGAATCAAGCATAGAAAGAGCGTGTGAAAGAATTAGGCATGAAAAGAACTTGTGTAGCAAGTACTTATTGCAAAGCCTTTGGACTTTTGTTTTAATTAGTTGTTCCTCACAAATCCATCGTTGGATTTGTGTCAAAATTGAATCAATTTTAGTTTGGAAGGTGTACAAGGCCCTCCCCACAATTCAGCTCGATCGGACTTTCTGTCAGGGAGCTACGTGGGTTGGAAGTGAGGGGGGTTGTAGTGGGGTTAATAGAATGATTTCCTTGGCAAAGCCTCTGGACTTTTGGTTCAATTAGTTGTTTCTCTCAAATTCACTGTTGGATTTGTGTCAAAATTGAATTAGTCTTAGTTTGGAAGGTGTAGAAGCTTCTCCCCAAAGTTCAGCACCATCGGTTTTGCTGTAAGGGAGCGGCACTGGTTAGAAGTAGAGGGGGTCGAATTGGTTGTTTTTTCCTCAATCTAGGCAAGTGGTTTCTAGTTTCAAGGCTTAACTCTTAATCAAAGAAATGAAATAAAATAAAAACTTATGAGATGTTGTAACATGTCTTCTTTATTATTAGCTTTCCAAAATTCAATGCATGTTAGATTAAAAGGTTGTTGTAGATGTCATGACAAATGAAACGGAAGGTTCCAACCATCAAGCGCGACATGGAATTGAACACCCACATATGGCTCCTTCATATCCCATCATGGTAAGTTACGATTCTCTCACCCTATCTTTGTATCTTCAACTTGGACAGAACGCGTTAGATCATTAGTGAATTCATTACTTACTTTGAACCACTTACTTGTTAGACTACAACTACATAGTAGTTTCACTTCCAATCAAGTTTTATGTGAGTGCATATCTTAATGGTGAAGGTGTACAATAATTCCTCACAAAGTGCAATTTGAAGGTTGCTCCAGCTGTGACTATTAGCATGGGTCCTTCATTCTAATGACACAGGGAAATCAAAGTGGTATATTTTTGGTGCGTTCACATGACAATTCCAACTTGGGATATAACATTGTTGCCACAAGAATATGAGAATTCGATCGTTGTTAACTAAATTTAACCAACCAAGTTTCAAATAACTATTCACAACTGAAAAAAAATCTATATGGATTATTTATGCATTTTCATAGGAAGCACTGTAATGGTGAATAATATGTATGTGTCAGTTGTTTTTTGTTGTAGGTGACAAGGCATTGTATAGTGGAAGGCAGCATAATTGCTAAGACTTGAGACCTATGGTAAACACATTGGTGGTGGGTAGAGGAAGATCAAGGTCCTCAATGCATAACTCAGGAATTGTTGCAATAACACAACTAGTGATTGGTTCACATTTATTCATCAACCTATAAATGTTGCTACCTAGCACAATGTAACATCATCCTATAATCAAAATTACCAACATAAGATCTATAGGCCCAAATTTGGTTGGGTTTTAGTTACATTAGTTTTAGTTTTAGTTATGGATCTTAAGTAACACTATGAAAGTACTAGTTAGCTTGGAATGTCAAATGCATCTGATGTATGCAAGGCACGATGAAAGATGTTAAGCCATAAAAATTTAAGTTGTAAGATGTTCAACCCTAGAAAGACAATATGCAAGATGTTTAATCATAAAATGACATGCTTTTGTTTTGGCTTGCATAACCATAAGTCATTTGAGACACTATTTTTGCATGTAAGAAGCATGACTTAACAATACAATAGATGAAAATGGTTACATATAGACAAAACATTGGAAATTATTAAGAACAATGAAATGGTTGTCATGACATTAAGGTGCATTTCATCACAAGAATGTTGCAAAAGGACCATTATAAAAAGTAGGGCCTTAAATGAAATAATGGATTTGGTGAGGTGCATAGATTTAACTTAAAACAAGAAATAAAGGTTTAAAAAATAAATAAATTTACAACTATCATTTCTCCCATTTCTATATGAACAAGGATGAAGGCAAAAAAAAGAAACACATAATTGTTAACAAACATAGTAGCTAGGTACATATAAGAAAATATGAAGTTGTTGCATTTTGATTAACAACCAAAATTCCAAGATGTGAAGTAAGAGTTGAAAGAAAGGAGGAAGAAATGAGGAACTTCAAGTTCTTAAAAACACTATTATCAAATTTCTCATATGTTAAACTTTTTAGAACCAAAGCACTTCTAGACTTAATTTTTAAAATTTTCATTCTAATAATAATGGAGTTATATAAAAAAAAACGTGTAGGAAGAGAAGGTGCATGTTATAGTTATTACAAATTCAACTTTGAAACTTATCTAAATTTATGATGAACAAACAACAAAAAGGTTGAAAGAATTAGAAATGAACAACCCCATGAGAAGCACAATTGTAGTAAACCAAAGTGAAATCTTTGATTACAAATGGGGTCCAAGGTGAAAGCACAGTCAACTAGAGCAAAAAAGGTGAATGCAAAGTCCATATTTTGCCTTTTTCACAATGTAAGCTAAGGGAAGGTAGTTCTATTTTCTTTCTCAAATAATAAACAAAAAAATGTCACAAGTCATGCAACTAATTTAAAAATTGTAAATTTTAAAGTGTAAATAGGATGCTTAAAATTAACTATTAAAATATACTTAAAATATTTTCAGTCTCAATAAAATAGAGATTTAATATTATAATATTTCATATCATACCAAAACAACCCCTTGATTTCATTTGTTTCATAAAATGTACAAAGAGTGAATACCTTTAGATTATAAAATAAGCAAACATTATTTCAAAATGACAACCATTCTTTTTAAAACCAACAATTTTGGAACTCAAAAAAAATTCTCTCAAAAATCCTATGTATTACCAATGTTTTCAAGAATTAATTAAATATCCATCAATATGTGTTTTTGAAGGATTTTTTTCAAAAATTTAACTATTTAAAAAATATATATTTCATTGAATTAGTCCATTCTAAACTTACATTTCCCAAAAATAATAATTCATTCATCAATATAGGTCATGATGCATTTATGAATTCACATCAGAAATTGTGAAATATGACCTTGATGTTGATTCAACTTAGAATGTCCATTTTGAATTCATAACAATATTTTTCTGTTTTTTGCAATGTGTTATTAAATATTAAAAAAATTGAGTCATTTCCAATGTTTGATCATAGTATCAAAATTATATAAACATAAATCTCAACATCACCCTTATGAAACTACAAAATGACAACAAAAAATGGACACTAGCTTATATACTTTCACCCTCTACTAGTTAGAGTGGGTTGCATCAATGGGGATCATTGGGATGTATCTTGTGAAATGGTGGAAGCCATGACTAAATTTAGTTCATGAGGTTTTGGTCACTCATTGCATTTTGGACAATGGAAGGATTCATGTCATTGTCAAGGAGCAAGTTCTCGTTAATTTGAAGACCACATATGGCAAGCAATGTAGTTTAATGATGAAGGAGAAAACAAAGTGGGAACTCAACGTTTTCAAAAACCATCATTTGGCATCTTGTAAACGGATTTGCCAAGGAGACCTGATATTTGAAGCTTGAGGGCTATGATGTCAACTGGATGGAACATTTGTATCCAATCAAGTATGTAGTTGTCCTGCCAGGTTATTTACATGATTTGAAGACATATTTATTGTAACAACAAGAGGATCCTATTTTGGTGCATGCGGAGTAGGGGAAGAAGGTGAATTATTGGTTGATGATTCTTGCATTAAAAAGTGAAAAGATATTTGTCAAGCATAGAGGGGGTGGTTTTTCATGGATCTCCGAGCATAGATTTATTACTTAGGAAATGGTTCCCACTACTGAAAGATTTTGAGGAACTACCCACAAAAGAACCTAATGTGGTGGAAGCTGTTGGGGAGGAGGAGATGCCTTCGATTCCCAAAAGGATGGTAGGCTGGCAAGCACATTTGCTCATGTGTTGCCCCCTACTACTTACCAAATGTGAAGTTGGCAAAATAAACTAGACATCATCCTTGTCTCCAAGGAGAAGACTTGCAAAGGAGGAGCCTAACCAGAAGCAACCCAAATCTGTGAGCCCTTCACGTAACCTCATGAGAATACCAAGACTTGCACCCACCATATTCATTTTTGCACCTTGACAAATGGCCATTCCAATGGCTACAAGTTGAGAATGAATCATCTTGAACTCATGTCGGCTGCCCTCAACTCCAATGTCATTAGAAATTTTGAGCATAGAAAAACAATTGTAAGGTGAAGTCTTTGAGTTGTGTCTCACCTCAATGCTCATACTCATTTTGGAGGTACAACCATGCTAGGCAAGGGCCTTCAAAATCAATGATCTCAATAGTTTATCCTCGACTGCAGAAATCAGAATTGACATCACCTTGACCTGTCAACATAGTATGTATTGGTCATCTACTGTTTGGGATTCAGTGCTAGGTCTAGCTAGGATCTTTGGTGCTGGAGTGTTGGTGGATTCCTAGCTTGTAGAACTCTCAGCTTCATTGGTAAGCTAGGACAAACACTGTAGTGTTGATCCTATGGGCATTACAACATCCCAAACTATCTCTTTCCTCAGGTGGTTCTTAAATCTAATTTTCTAGGTACATGGTAGTTAGCATCCGAAAAGATGGCTTCAGTTGAGTTTGAAACCTTGACGTATTGAAAGAAGACTGAAGAAAAGAAGATGGAGATGTCAATGTACCGGAGCTGAGCTCACAATGTTCTTCCTATTCTTTAATAGAAGTATTGGAGCTATGCTCACAATATAATGAACTTGTGCTGTTCACTTATCTGGAGCTTAGCTCACAGATCTCCATTTTTATTTGCAACATTGTGGAAATAAACTCACATACCTTGTTCAGGAGCCTTTTTAAGGACTCCCTAAGACTTGCTCTTATACCATGTGAATAAACTAGAACTAACCAATATTGAAGTAAAATCCAATAATGCAAAAGAGTAGCCCAAAAGGCTTGCCAAAATTATAAAGAGGAGCTGACAAGAGCCAATTTAGGAGGAAGCAACTCAGTGTAGCTAGAGAAAACGAGTAGTTAATGCTAATCTATCTAACTAATTGAGGAATCACACACCAACTATGGATACCACTAGAGAGAATGGTAAGAAAAACACCAAAGAGACCACAGCAGGATATGCACAGAAAATCCAAAGGTAGAGAAACAATGAGTAGGTGAGAGTGCAATATTAATATCAGTCACTTCACTCCTCACTCTCAAACAACATGCTGTCACAACATTCATGTTCTTGAGTAAGGTTGAATATTGTCAACCACAGATCACATACACCAAGACCAAACATCATAAAAGCTATATGACATTCATGAGAGCAGAGCCCAAAATGTGTTTTGAATAGTGTCAACCACAGATCACATACACCAAGACCAAGGATTGTAAAAGCTATGTGACCTTCATGAGAGCAAGCCCAAAATCATGTCAACTGCAGATCACATACACCAAGACCAAGGATCCTAAAAGCTATGTGAGCTTCATAAGCAGAGCCCAAAATGAGTTGTGCCATAAATCACATGTGTGTGGATTTGAGCTGAGAATCATAGCTGTTTCTTGAAAGCAATTTACATAGGATTGTGCTTTGACACATAAATCCTAGAGTTCCTGCAGGGATTCTGCATGCACCATTTTTACTGTAGAAGGCTGTAATTGATAACAGAGAATAAAATCTCATAAAATAAAACCTATTTGTGCAAAGTTGTCAGAAAAGACTTACTGGCAAAACCAGAAAAGACTTATTGGAGCCACTACAGGGAAGAAGGGTTGCAGCCCTGCCAATCCCAAAGAAATTGCACTCTTGGTGAGATAAAAACTCCAGACTCAGTGGCTAAGTATAAGGCTACATTAGCAGGGCAGTTGGCAGTTCAAATCCCAACTGGACCCTCTTCTCCTCTTGGTCTGTGAGGACATAAGGCTACTCTTGTGGTTAGGGTTGAAGCTGTCACCAGGGTCATCAATACAAAACAAAAGGAAAAAAAGACAAAAAAGAAACTCCAAACTCTGTTGTTAAGAAAGGGTTCATCATGGACCACACTAGCTATGTAAAATCACAGCTTGTAGTCTTGACTTGACTCATCTCCTCTTTTCTACTTGAGGATTAAATCATGTTCTCATATTTTCTCCCTCATGTACAAACTACAAACAATTCAATTTTGTGTGAAAACAAGGAATAGTTTTGGATGATGAACAGTCCAAGGTCTACTAAATTGAGAGACATTAGATGCACACCTCTTTGCATTTGCTATACAAAAAAAATTCAACTCAAGTGAGTCCTCAATTACTTCATCAACATTTTGTCAACAAATTTGCACTCAAGAAGCAGAAGTCCATATTGAAAAATGGGAGCTTGCAAACAAGGCTTGATCGGCCATTGAGCTTGATCATCAAAATGAGGAGAAAAACATCACAAGAAGTTTGATTCAGTTTCTCAATTAACTTTGTCATGATCCATATAGAGTCTAGCCTCATGACTGCAAACACTGTCAAACTCCAGCAAACCAGCCATCAATTCCACCTCAGAAATACACTCCAAGCCTGGTCTCCACCGGTTTCTTGAGCTTTGAACTCTGCATAGTATTGCTTGCTTGCTGGGAAGTTGATGAGGCTCATGAAGCTTGTGAAGATCCTGAGAAGAATTTCTACAAAACAACTTGGTGTGGAAAATCTTCAGATGGCTCATGTGCACTAGAGACCTCATGATGCATGACCCAGTTTTTTGTTGGACAGTGCTTGCAGCTGACAACAACTGTTGTGACCTTGTTGAAAACCATCTGCCGATCCTGGAGGTTCGTAAGAATTTCTTATCAGATGTCGACTGCAGCAAAGTGTTGGAAAGCCTTGATTCTTGGACTGATCCTGCAGTAGCTGATGGGAAGGCGTTGCAGCTCGACGATGGAAAGATATTTTTGGTTGCATGAGGAGTGAAACATGGACAAGAAGGGGTGGTGGTGGAAAACATGTTGTCGTTGTTGGAGAGGTGATAGGCTGGCGGAAGAAGGCGAGGGAGAGGAAGGATGAGGTAGATTCGCCCTTCTTCCAGCTCCGTATCCAGAGAGAGCATGCCGGTGTGGTACAGAGGAGGCTCACTGGTGGGCTCACAAACAAAGTGATGCGGGTGGCATGCTAGAAGCTGTTGAACTGTCGTTGGTCGACTTAAGCTTCGAACTCTGCCATCGCCATGGACTACTCTCACAGGCTCCCAGGAACACACACAGTCACAGAGAAGCACTCCCCGACTCCTCATCTTCTTCAATGGCGCTTAGTAGAGAATCTTGCAGCAGAATTAACCCCTTAGAGCATTACTACACAATGACGACATGCCTTGATCATCACATCTTTTGCCACTTCTCAGTAACATCCTGAAATATAAATGCCCCGACTCTACGAGATTGCAAACTCAAAGCTTGCTCTGCATTCCTGCAGTGTGAAGCCAAACCCGTGAGGTTCAGCTATTGGAAGAAACAGAAACCCCCAGAAACCCGGATACTCATGAAGCAAGAAAACAAAGCTAAAATGCAGCAACACCTTGTGAAGAAGAGAGGCAAAAGACGCAGGCCCAGCTGAGCTTATTGCACTGAGTGAGGGAGGGAGGGAGAAACAAGAAACAAGAAACAGATGAGGAGAAAACTTGGTTGGTGTTGCATAAAGAAAGCAAGCAAGCTCAGAAAATGCAACACCCAGAAAAGCTAAATCAGGAAGCAAAGGACAAGACTTCTCCAGGACAATGTGATCCTGACAAAAACCACGACAACAACAACAACTCCAAAATCCATACAAGAATTCACAACGGGGAGGAGAAGAAAGCGAAAGAGGAATTCACAAAGGAGAAAGAAGAAAGGGTGTGTACTACTACTGCCCAGAGCCAAAAAAAGAAAAACACATAGCTTCAAAGTTCACAAAACATGAAAAGAAAAATCCACCATACCCGAAAAAGAAAAAACCCAAAACCAAAAGAAACTCAAAAAAAAAAAACAAAAAATCAAAAGAAACTCAAAACAAAAAAACATGCTTGAGGAGATGGTGAGTGAGAACCAAATTGGAGTACAAAATAACGGATACTATACACTACAACACTTTTGCATCGAAAACAGTTCTGCCCATTACTAGCTCAGAGCTCATTTATAATAATATCATTATAATGCACCTGAGAGTCATAAGAGGTCAAACTAGTGTGTGCTGCAAATTTGTTGCTTGAAGTTATGCCCTATGTATTCCTTCCTACTACCTACACCAACAATTTAGATCGTAGCTGCTTTGTCTGACTAATCCATCATTCATTCCACAGTCTTCAAACTAGGTGGGTAGTAGCTAGTAGGAGAGAGCAAGGTAGTTAGTTACAAGAAGCATTGGGTGTGATTACTCCCTAGTAATAGTAGCTTGGGAATTTGTCTTCACCATTGCACTGAATATCAAAAGAGGGATTGAAAAATAGACAGAAATAAAATGGATCTGAGCAACTTACTTAGGGTGCTCAGTGCTGTTTTTTCCCCCAGCTCAGTCAGGGTTCTTCAACAGTTTTCACATGATCATCATTTATTAAATGTCTTACAACGCCTCTTCTATTAGAACCCCGTACCATTTCCAAGCTTGTCCTTTTGCACCTTGAGTGGTTGTTCTGCAGGAAATCGTGTTGCAGGACTCTTTGTGTTTTGCATGTTCTGCAAAAAGAATATACACTAGTTATTTTGTTTTTGCATGTTTTGCTATCCTAGGTCAAATTCAAACCCAACACTGCATTCTCCAGAGGGAGAGTACCGACTAAGAACATAGATTCTAACCTTTTGAAAATAAGTAATCATTTTTTTAAAAAAAATTCTAGAAAAGAGAGTCAAATCAGCCAAACCCTATGACATAACCACAGGGTTCTGTGTAGGGCTGAGCATCACCCATCATTTTTTTGTGACAAAGAGTGCTTGTTGGGGAGAGTGTTTAGTGGCCCCACATAGTTTAGATTGTGTAGTTTGGAAAAAATGTTAATCTTCAATATTTGCATTTCAACCTAACTAATGACAGGCTAATCAGTTTTGTTTTGGCTACTATTGGAGATGCCCTAACTATTTCGCAAGCTTCACCATATAAATGAAAATTCAAACAATACAAGATGTGAAACTATTTATTTAAATAAAATCACCTAGAAAAATCATTCTACCCAATCAATCAAGAGCACTTGTTATAACATTGCAATGCTTTTTGCAAGCATTGCATCCTATGCACATATATTGACCCAAAGTCCATTTATTATCTCAAGCTGGCATAAACTTGACTATTCTTCACTGAAAAATATTGTACAGGACACCAATGGAGATGCCCTCAATTGAGATTCATGTATTGAGATTCATTTCAATTCCACATCAAGGGCTGATCTGAATAGCAAGCCAAATGCTTGTTGGTGTGGTGGTCTTGGGTATGAGTAGCAAGCTCCAAGGACTAAGTACCAATTGGTCTAGTATATGTACCTCCTATTCAACCTATTTGAAGCGGCAGCATATGCATGCTCAAGAACAATGATGCCATGTCTGTCTCACTCACTCACTCTGCTCGTCACCATTAGGACAGGCACTTGCTCTTTGTCCAGAGGTGGACGGTTTTAGAATGTGTAGTAACTAATATATCCTAGATACTCATTACTCCAATTATCTGTGTTACATTTTCCTTGTGAATCTAGAACTGTATTCGTATATATATGTGTTTTGCAAACTTAAAGCACTTGGAGAAGCTAGCTAAGTGCATCTAGAAGGCACCCTATGTTTTATGTATAATCCACCTTACATCTACACTAGGTCTCTTGCAATTTATGCCTCATGATCTATGTATGTTTAGGCTCATCATAATATTTGGCTTTGTGCTTTGTGATACGTTGGGGGATAAACCTTCCCAAAATGTGAGTCAATACTTGACTAGTGTCTTATCCTGGGCTCCTTATTTTGGGAATGACCCCACCTGAGGGCCTTATTTTACACATAATAGAATCAAGTTAAGTCTCCCTAAATAGAGCCAAACTTTGACACAAGCATCCAACAAGTTTTTGCTTGTGTTGCTTTCCCATCATCTTCTCTCACACCTATGGTCCAGGAGGCCCTAGTGATTTTTTAACTGGGGAATTCTGGTCAAATTTTGACCTGGAAAATATATTTTTTACTTACATCAAAACATTTTTCGTGGAAAAAAAGTGGCTCAAATTTGTCAGATTTCAAATTTCTCCCCTAGTAGCCAGATTTTTATGATAAGTTCCAGTAGGTAGACAAGAATGTGAAAGGATCCTTTTTTTTTAAAACACTTTCATATTTGGTGTAAAGCCAAATGTGGTCAAATGATTTTTTCTGGATGAATGTCATTCTGGCTACATCACAGAATTGACAAAACAAATATACCGGTCTGGCCTTTGTTATTTTGAAGAGGCCTGGATTTTTAATTGTACTAAGCGGTAAATGGAGATGTGATTGGATGGACTACAAAGTGTAACCTCATCAACACATGGACAGAAAAGGTTTTGAAGTCAATGAAAGCTGAGATGTGTTGCTGCAAGATGCTGATTCCACATATTAATAGTAACTTGAGTAGACTCCTGATTCCTATCATTTTAGTTTTCAAAATTAAAATAAATTCTTCACATAATAACCTCTTTGTTTTGGCCTTCAAATAGAAACATGATCATATTGTAGAATTGTGCACTTTGGTCCAAAATTCTGATCCTTAAGGATTCTTAATAAGGATCAATGTTGCATGGGTATGTGTGTGAAACATACCTTAAAATAAAATAATAGGTATATAATATATATAACCAGGTTTCACACACATACCCATGCAACATATGGTTATATATGGTTATATACCTATTATATTATGTCAGTTCTCTTATAATATCCTACCTGGTGGTTTCATTCAGCATAACCTTCAATCCAGGTACCTAGCTCCCACTTATCCTGGTAAATTCTAACTAGGTGGATATGATTTTTGTATTGAATGTGATTTCTCATAAGTTTGAAAATTGTTACAGGTGTTGAAGAAATTTATATACCTACATGGGTGATGGATATATTGGTGTGCAACTTAACTTAATTTACCCAATTTCAAATTGATTCAACAGCACTTTTGTTGCTATGCCATTGCTTATCACTTTTATTTTTGAGTTTACAACGAAAGAAACCTCAAAGAAATTGACACTAAGTTCCTTAGAAAAATCTCTAGATGGTAATTAATCAATCCAATTTGATGTAATAAAATGAAGAGAACATACACTTAATTAATCTAGAGAAACAAAGAAATGAACCTTCATAAAATTACAGCTCCAACTTACCTCCAAGATAAGTGGAAACCCAAAACTTTTACCCCTCAGACTGACAAATGGGTTTTTCTAACTTGCAAATTAATAGCTGGTAGGCAGAAAATTTCTGCCCAGACCTTGGAACTACTTTTGTGCAAAGAACATGACAAGCATTTACTATTTTCATTTGCTGCCAACCAAATGGTACCAGGAATCCAAAGTTTACAGTAGAAGCTTGAGAGACACATTTTACAGATCTGTATTCTTAGAATTTTAAGAGGCATTGCAAAGGTGATCTAAGTTTTGGTCATGATCCAGCCAGATCACTACCCAAGTAAGTACCTATGTAAGTGGGCGAGTAGGCAAGACACTTGGTGAGTATTAGGCCTGTAGATGTCTGTGGATGGTTAGTGAAAATTTAACCATTGTGGTTAACTATGGACCGCGAATACAATGAAAAAGTGTTCCCTATCCACATTCATGTTGGCTAAAACACAAACTTGGTGACTACTACGTATGTAGATGTATATGGGATGGTTAGTACTAATTTAACCGTTGTGGTTAAATGTGGAACATGAATACAATGAAAAAGTGTTCCCTATCCACATTCATGTTGGCTAAAACACACACTTGGTGAGTATTAGGTATGTAAATGTATATGGATGGTTAGTATAAAATTAACCACTGTGGTTAACTATGTAACACAAATACATTGAAAAAGTGTTCCCTATCCACATTTGTGTTGGCTGATTTTGGCTTTTGACCAGAACCTTCAATTCAGGTTTAGGCATATTCTTAGTGTACACAACCCAAGAACTTTCAGTTCTGTTTTTAAAAATAATAAAACTAAACTGTTAGGTCTTGTTGTTGGTCTATTTTGTTTGAGTTGTCCGTTTGCAGTTTTATGGTTTCAAAAGTATTTAGAACATCATCATTTAGAACCTTCAGTTCTAGGGTTGTAACAGTTTCAGTTTCACTTGATACTTCATTTGTTTCTTTTTCTTTGTTGATATGGAACCAAAAACAAATTCAGCATAGCAACTCAGCAAAGTTCAAATTGCCAACCACCAGCTACAAGAAAGGATACAAAGCAAAACCCCAAAAGGATGACCATATAGGGTTCACTCTTGTGTCTCATCACCAAAAGCCAAGGACAATCTATATTATAATCAAGGAAGGTAACAGGGAAAACAACTTTAGTTCTTATTCCTTGTGCAAAGAAGCAAGGCTAACAAATGTTGCCTCTTGCTGAGTCTTGAATGTTGATCCCTTTGTATTGTTGACTGTAAGGCTCGCTTTACACAAGGAGTCAAGGCCAAGGTTCAACTCAAATCAAGCATTCCTAGGTGCAGAGTTGAAATCTTACACTAGGAGCCAAGGCCGACATAGAATTTGTTTTTCAATCTGCCCCAAGTTACTAATAAATGCTGAACTCTATGGCCTTGTATTGGCCCCAAGGCTAAAAAGGAGGAGACCATCGAATTTGGGAAGCCAATTTGCAACCCAACCCTTGGGGCCAATGTTCCAGCATTTATTAATATGCAGACGTCAAATTTCTAGCATTTATTAGTAACTTGGGGGCCAACCAACAAGCCAAAAACGCTCAAAGTTGGCCCTAAGTTTTTTCAGCCATAACTCCTAGTCTAAAGCAGGCCCACATATGGTGCAAAACTTGACATGAGAGGGCAAAGAAAGGTCAAATGAGATGGCCAAAGATAAGGTGACTTTAAAGGATAACTCTAATGCATAACAAAACTTCTGCTTGTGTGACCTTCTTACTCCTAAAGTTGTATGCAATGTTTTGTTTTTGACAAATTTTGCCGTTTTTCAACAAAAAAATTGGGAAATTTTGGAAATTCTAGTTGTATAGTGTAAATTCAATGAATTTTTGAAAACATTCAGCAGATTTTCAATATGACAAAACTGAGAGAAAAAAACCCTGGGTGCATGAGTTTGACAGCCATTTTTATTGTCATGAATAAACTATCCCTTGATTTTATAGTCTATAGATAGGATTTTATAATATGCCATTATTGAGGTGAGGAACAATACCAGTGCATGAAAAGAAAGGAAAAGAAAAGATGTTTGCATAACTTGTTTTGGTGTCCTATTCAAGTACTTGTTTTAGTGTTTTTCTGGAGTTTTAGGTTTTCCACTTGTGATTATAATCTGCATTTGGGAAGATGTAATGACAAGCCTTGAGAGTGGGGGAACATTTTGGAACAGGCCCTAGTAGAACCTATTGCCATCTGGAGGAAAGGCATCGCACCCTATGGAAAGGACCCTAGGAGGCTTGTTCCATAGTATAAATACTTTGGAGAAGGCCCAACAACTTTGCTTGCTAGTGCTACTTAGAAGGCGACTAGCAAGGTATTCTTTGGGTGACAAGTATCCTTTGAAATGCATGCCATTTCACAACTTCAAGCTCTACCAACCCCATGTAGTCTTTCTAAATATTAAGCAAAGACCCTTCACTCTAAAATCATGTGGATGAACACAATGCCACCCTTAGCCGTTAACACACCAAGGTCCAAAATCCTTCAAGGAGAGAATAATTAGGGGAGTCATTCAAGGCAAGGATTCACTAGTATTCAGTGAAGAAAATTGAAGGCCAAGGCCAAATTTTTGTCCATTTTTTCCTATTCCAATTAGTTTGGTTTGCCCATCCACATGTGAAAATTGAAGACTAGAGAGAATCTTTTCAAATTGGAAATGAAAAGATTTTAAGTAAGGAATTTGAAAGAGAAGAATCAAATTCAAGAAAGCTTTGCAATCTGTGTTCCTCGCATGTGTAAATGCTCCCCCCAAATCCCTAGGAAAAGATTTTCCCACTTGGAAGATTCCATGTAACTAGTGCAATTAATTGATGAGGTTTAACTTAGACCTTTGGATTTAAAACATTGTTGATCTCAAGATGTGAATTGCTTTCAAGTGCTAATAGCTAGAGCTTGGGCCCTGTTGGAACTATACAAAACATTAGCTCAAATGTGATTTGAAAAAAATGTACCTACCTCACCAAAATTTGGGTCTAAGAGATGGCGAAAGGCATTAGCCTTGCCTACACTAGGCAATGCATTAATATTCAAAAATCCATTTCGCTCGTGTGATTGTTGTAATTTCAACTCAAAAGCTATTAATAAATCCACAACAACAAGGAGGAGTAAGTTGACTCTTGGTTACAACTCCTCTAAAAGCACTTCCTTATGCAAGTAGAGCACATTAACCCAAATCCCTTGGAGATCGACTTACAGATATTAGGAAAGTTTGGATCCAATGGACACACAGAATGAATAGGTAGCCTATGTAACCTGGTCAGTTATTTAACCCATGCCACCTACCACCGCCAACCACGGTTACAAATCATCCCCTCTACACTGGTGTTATACAGCACTGCAGTTTAATGCTGAAGGGTATTTAGGAAGGAGCTCTATTTCTATAGGTGCTATTTAGTTCATTCTCAAACTCCCCAAAGAAGTTCCCAATTTGCTCTTCAAGCTTTCTAAAAGTTTCCAACATAATATCATTGAGTTAAATCCCAAAGTTGTTGTCATTGATCTTGTTGATGGTTTTGATGGTGTTCTACAAGATGTTGTTTTTGAATTTGTTCTTGCATGTTCCCAACATTGTCCCCAATATTGTTCCTTATATTTTGAATCCCATTGACAAACACACAAAACAAATGAGAGGATGTTCATGAGAGAGTTACGGCATGTGAGGTGAATGAGATTAAGGTATGGTTCAATTCCAAGACTAAATTTGAGCTTGTTCATGCATTTATGTTTCATTAGTCATACACAATCATCCTCATTTTTTCACATTTTCAACAAAAACTAAAAATTCAAAAAATATATGATGCTAAAATTCAATGCAAATATAAAATTTAAACTAAATTTAGGGTGATTTAAATATTTGAATATTAAAATTTTAAATAATAATAAGATGAGAAAAATTATAGTTTTTTCACATATTATCCCTTCAAACAATCTCCTTTTTTGCCCATGTTATGGAAAAATTTAATACATAGAATCCCTCCAACATTTTGGTGGGAAATTTTATCTTTTTCTTGTTCTTGCAATTTGAACATCGAGTTCTTGCATTGCCATGGTTGCAAGCAATGATTTTTGATGAATTTTTTGCCATTTTCCAAAACAAAAAACTAGGGCCTAGCAACATGGTCCGAAATTGTTTTGAAGAAGAATTCATCAAATTCATCACATTTCTAGTTGCAGACCTATGAAATTGTCACTTTAAAAAAAAGATTTGGACAGATTTCTAGCTCTCTTCCTAAAAAAATAGCCAAATTTAGATAATAAGTTCTAGAATGTCACCACCACATAGTAGGATTCTTAATTTAATTTTTTTTTCTATTTGTCTTGTGACTACATGTAGCTAAATCCCTCTTATGGTTTATTGCCACTTTGGATGCGACATGAGAAAACTGAAAAAATAAAATAAAATATGGTTGCAAGTGACAAAAATCACACAAGATAGCATAACAACAAAGTGAATGATGGTTGACTATGTCTACAAGGTCTTCTCCAAAACCCAATATCCTGCACCAAATTGTGTAGCCTGCCTTGAAAAGTCACATTGCATTGAATTTATTTGCAGGCACAAGGGACCATTGGGGTGGATTTGTTTTGCTCAATAGAAGTTGCCATTACAATGAAGCCTTTCACTAGAGCTGCTCTTAAAAGCACATTGAAATTATAACATTTTCTCAAGGACTAGGGTCATTACACAAACTTGAATCCTAATTTTGGAAAACAATTTGAAGAGCCTTTCTTAGATTTTTATTAGAATTCAATGACAACCCTCTCTTGCATGATATTTCATGTAAAGTCTAAGATCAAGTCCAGTTGTTGTCGGACAACTTAAGGGAGGCAAATTACAATGGATTTCTTTGATCATCAGCATTAATACAAAATAACAATAAAAGATTGTGCATGGAATCATTACGTACTTCAAGTGATTTCATTTTATTTTCATATGATTTGATTTCAAAGTGCCTCATGACCACCCCACCCCCTTGAAATTTACAAACATCCCAATTAGTATGTAATATATATATATAATTCGATCTTTGATATATTAGGTTAGTTCATACGATAATTTGTGTAGTTTACTTATTAATTTGATCTAGCATCATCCATTTTTCATTTAAAAATAAAAGTTCATTCATCATTATGCCCTTTCTTCCATAATTAATATTTATAATTTTATTAAAAACAATTATTTCAATGGTGAATTTTATGGTAGGTTCAATGAAAACTTCCATGACCCAACACTTGTAACAAGTAAAAGTCTAAGTAATGCAACTTTTAACGTTGAATCAAAATCAACACTAATTTGAGGAGTGATGTTGTAAAATAAGGTTCAACACCTTGTTTCATTTTCAAAGTTTTTTCATATTGTGACTGGAATTTCATATAAAACAATGTCATCACACAAACCAAGTTGATAACACATGCACACACACATCATTTACACATTTATATATCACATAAAAAAATGTAATTGTAAAAAGACGACCCACAATGACCTTCCTTGTGCTTTGGTTAAAAAACAATGTGCACAGAGTTATATGACATACTAGTTAGAATGAACATTAGACCTCATATGTCAATTTCATATGATAAACATTTCTAGTTACAACATTAACTTGTTTGAGGTTGATTGGATTAGAATTACACCATAAAGATAGAAAATGATAGATAGTAATAATGAAATATCAGTACCTCATGCAACAATATTAAAATATGTTTGCAATAAGGTGGGAAGATAGCAAGGATGTGTTTCTATTATTCTGGTGATGAGAAACTACAAGCAACTTGTATATGGGAGATTTTGCATAATCTTTTGTATAGTCCTCATTTTAAAATTGACTTTGCTTAATCCTTTTTATGATCACCCTTGGACAATTTCAAAAACAATTCAGACTTATATTCAAGCCTAACTATCTCACTTCTTTCCTAATAATTACTACTCATCAATATGATATGAAAATGCAAATGAACATGTGCCTTTTCATATCCATGATAATTATATTAATTCCAATTAAATTCGACATTGACATAAATAATGATGAACTTTTGAAAACCATATGGGAATATAAGGATAAAGAAAATAAAAACTAATCATCATTGGTAGTGCACAATAGTGTGAAGCCCAAGTTGATAGTTGCAAAATATCATCACATAATTTTGAATGATAAATGTGTATGGAAAAGTGAGCCATTAGAAGGAAAAAGAAACAAAAAAAAATTTCTTCAATAATAGTGGTGGTGGAATTTGAACACAATTGCAAAGTACATGTCACAAATCAATTAAGGTATATGCTTATATGTCAAAAGCATGGGTCCTAACATGTCAAAAAGCATAATAAAGTTCACTCCAAAATCGAGTGTTACATTGCAAAACTTGATGGCACCTGTTGTGGACAATTGAAAAATAGACATGAAAGTCTTGGAATTCTTTTGGAAGAGAAAATGAATTGATTGGGTGCCCTCAATATTGATTTGTGAATGTTTAAAGATAGCCTCTGATGGTCAAGAATTGTGTTATCATTGTTAATGGTAGATATAAACCCTTGAAATTTTAAATTGCTTTGGTTTTACTCTTTAGGTACTTCTATAAGTGCAAATGCAATGAGGTAAATCATTGTGACATGTTATAATGACACAAGGCGATGCTGAATTCAAAATCTAATGTTTGTAAGTTTTGTTTAAAACAAAGCTCCTAGCGGTAAGAATCCTAAAAAGCATTTCACCCAGTACTTATTGTCCACTTTTAGAAAGACATTCAAAATAAAATTGGTTTTCTATTTTATCACACTTTCCACCCAAAGAAGAATTTTACAACATTGTATTGTAACAATAGAGTGCAAGACCACTCAGCAACACTCTGATCACCACTTGTGGTTTAAACTTTTACCTTGTAAGGTGCACACCTTTGATAGATTTCACTTTCAATATGGGATGAGGCTTTTATTTACAATTGTTGTGTGGGCAACACCTATTTTTTTGGTGCAAGATTTCGCATTGTTATGAAATTTAAGAAAAAACATAGTTACAAATTCAACGATTTTGAAGAAAATGCCAAAATTTGGGAAAAAACAAAAAAAAAACAAGGAAACAAAAATAGCCAGATTTCTATACACGCCTCACATAGGTAGCCAAAAGAAAATGCAATAAAGCTTATGTGAAACTTGCATTATGATATGCATTTGCATTCACCTGTATAAGAATATTTGAATCAACAATTACAAACTTGTAAGTTGTAATACTGGGACACCATGAACCTAACACATGTTGTCGCATTCATCATAAGTTTGGATGCATTGAATTAGAGTTCAGCCTTCATGATAACATTAGCTTGATATTTTGTTTTCTTCTAGTTCCAATCATCAATTATTTAAAATTTTACAATTAATGGGAATGGGATTGAAATTGATGACTCTTTGCATATATGAATTCAAGTACATGATCATCAAGGTGCTTGTGACATTGAGATGCTTCAAAAAGACTTGAGTTATCAAAGTATCAAAATCTGAAACTCTTCATGTGTTTGCAACACATGATTCATAGATTTTACATTTCTTACCATATGCACTGACTAAAACAGCATGCTAAACCCTTTGCAAAGAACTAAATAGGAGCACTTGGATTCAAGACAAACACATTGAGTACATAAAATACACATACATATCCACATGTAAAACATGGTGTTGGAAGCTTAGACGATTGCCTCTTGAAAATAGGGGTACAACAAACAGAACAGACATAAAACTTGTCACCAAAGTGAAGTTCTCAGTTTCACTAAAATAGATCAAGAGTCTCAGATGATCAAACATAATCATTATAGCAGAAAAATTACATCCAGAGAAGCTAACTTATGAACATGAGTTGCTGTAGTTTTCAGGTATTGGCACAACTGGTTCATTGTCAACATTCGAGGACATTTCAGGCTCAAAGCACTCTTTTTGGAAAATTTTGCTCAACCTACTAGAAGTGTTTGCTCAGACAACTATATCAGAAGAATACTCTTGGAAGCCAATTTTGGCCAAATGAAATGAAATTTCCAGCATTTGCATGTGTATACACTGATATCAACAATTATCCTGTCTACTTTTTTATCATTTTTTTGGAAATGTGAACTAATTTCCAATATTTAGAACCTACTATATGTAAGTCCTAATCTAGAAAGGAAAATGCATTATCTTAATATATGTCTCAAAACATGAGTGTTTTAGGTTGAGAACTTGTCAAATGCACAATGATCCCCGGGGCTAGATGAAGGATTTCACCCAGCCATTAAAGCTAAGAAACCTGTTGGGGAGAGTAGCAGTCTGATATATTAAGCAAACACATGATCCAAACTGAGTGCTGAGCATCCAAGTGTGCCAAAATAAAATACTCAAGCAATATTATAAACACATAAAATGCAAAGAGCTCACTTGACCACAAAACTCATAATTATGAGGGCAGGATTTACGTTACACTTGCTAGCTTGGTCACAACACAAAGACATCATTTGCAAGTCACCTTGTCGGCAGCTTGAGAGAAATATGATCTTCTCCTGATGTTGCTGTTGTTCTTTCCCTGCACCTTGGGCAACACTCACAATCTCCCTCCCAAGCATGTTGCTGATCCAGAATGCCAGCTCCAACACACTCAATTTCTTTGACATCTTTCCCTCCCTTATCCATCTGTATTCTTCCATCTGTTGAAGAGCAATATCCTGGGAAAGAATAAACAGTCAATTCTGCTGTTTACCCTGCTGCTACAATGTTGTAGTTGTAGCCTTTTGTACATCATAGTATGTCAAATACCAATCCACAAAGTTCTTGAGACCCTTATCCAAGTCTGTCGTTGGCTTGTAGCCAAGTTGAGTCTGGGCAAGAGAGACATTAGCATGTGTAAAAGGAACATCCCCATTGCGGGGCATTTTGATGAAGGTCCTCTTGGCTTTCACTCCAAGGTGGCTCTCCAGAATGTCCACCAAGGTGGGTACTGTGACTGGAGAGGTGTTGCCAAGATTAAAAATCCGGAGCATGGCTACACCCTTCTTTTTGCCCCCACTCCCTGTGCTCCTTCCTGCTGTATCAAGAGATGCCACACACCCATTCACAATGTCATCAATGTATGTAAAATCTCGAGCCAGGTCTTTGTTGTTCTGGCCTTGGTATATGTTGATAGGCTTCCCTCGTAGAATATCACGAGTAAAAGAAAAGTATGCCATGTCTGGCCGACCCCAAGGCCCATAGACTGTAAAAAACCGAAGTCCAGTTATGGAGAGCCCATATATATGGTTATATGTATGTGCAATTTCCTCCCCAGCCTTTTTTGTAGCAGCATACAGGCTTGCTGGCTGATCTGTTCTGTCACTCTCTGAGAAGGGAACCTGCAGTTGCAATTCATAAAAATGTTGAGATAAAAAAAAACAGACAGAGAAACATCTTTATATAATAATGTTGGGTCGACTCACCCAGAAACTACAACCTTGGAAAACTAGGGTTTTGAATTATGCATTGGGACTTGCAAAAGTGCATCTGAAAAGCCTCCCAATCAGAGGTAGGTTATGGTTGGCAATCTTGATCTCTGGCTTTTAGGACATGTACATACCTTGGAATTCAAGCCATATACTGAACTTGAAGATGCCCACACAATGGATGGCTGAGGATTAGCATTCTTGCAAGCCTCAAAGAGAGTAACAAGGCCTGCAATGTTACTGTTTACGTAAGAGGCTGGATTCTGCATTGCATAGCGTACACCAGCTTGGGCTGCAAGATGCATGACATGCGTGAATTGCACCAAGTCAAAGAGGGTAGTCCATAAGGCAGCATTATTGATATCCTGATCAACCACAAATATACCATGCTTCACCAGCATATCTTGCCTGCCTCGTTTCAAAGACACCTCATAGTAATCATTGAAGTTGTCCACACCCACAAGTCCATCTCCTCGCTTCTTTAATGCAAGTGACACATGGCTTCCCACAAATCCTGCTGCACCAGTTACTAGAACAATCAATCCATCTTCCCTTGTAGGGTTACAAGATTGCCGGACCTGTTTCTCCCACAAATAATCTGACTTAAAGGCAGGTGGTTGTATGGTTCCCCCATTGCTTGTGCTAAATATTTCCCCTCTATTGTAGCCATGTCCAACTTCATGAGTTGTTACACGAAACCAGATAAAAACAGTCACTGTAAGAAGAAGAGCTGAGAAGATGAAAAGCCTTGCTGTTGCTGTTGATTGCCATCGTAAAGCTGCCCTGCAGAAGTAGTTACTACGTTCCATTTTCACCTGCAATTTTGACAAACAAATTCACTCACAACATCACCAGCCACAACAATGTACAGCCTCTTTATGTTTGAATTGTGATCCTGCTAATTTCCATTGGAATCATGCTAATTTGAGCTTATAGTCTGTGTACAAGCCCCCAGAGAATATGAAGAAGTGTCACACAACATACTGCTAACAAGAACAATGGAACTGGTTAGAGCCCACCAATCATTTGATACTCTTTCCTGTGTTAGGGTTTTACAATTGAAGAAGAATTGTGTCACAAAATAGCTGCTGTCACAATGAAAGAACATGCAACTATTTGATACATGGTCATGGACAAATAGGAGGGCAGTCAAGAGCAAGTCTCTTTTGCTGTTAATTACTGTTTGGGTCTGAATGAATATACTTGTCAATGGCCGCTAAAAAGCAGTGGGTGTAGAAAATCTACAGACATAAACTGAAACTTAAAAGAAAAAACCATACATGTGTTCTTGAGAATTCCAATCATTCTATTATAGAAAAGGGAAAATTTTAAGAAAAGATACACCTGGTTGTTTCCTTAGATAAATTGGCAGAAAAAAGGGAATGAAGAGGGATGGAGCAGTGAGGATCTGCAAATGAGACAACAAAGAGAAGAATGAGAGTGAACAGAAGGCTCACCTTCCCAGGTGTTGATGGGAAGCTATCTTGGATTGAAGGAGGCATATGTATAATTGATTATTATATCCTTTTCCTTGGGAACTTGGTAAAATCTTCTGTAACCAGTCCCCCTTAAGTGCCCTGACTTCTGTGGCACTCTGCTCCCTTGATCTATGCAAACAACTCCCCAGCAGTGTTCTCTTCTGCTAGATCTTCAGGTTCTGCTGTTTCTTCATTGCTGCACACAAAGTATGCAAGCAGATAAGCCCTCTTCTAAAGTTTACAGAAGTACATCATGTAATGTCACTCACATCAAAAGCAGATGTTTGCAGGTTCAATGAATAGAACAAGATGGTCATGGCTCAAACATGCTGTCCCAATCATGTCACTACTGTTAATAAATGTGATCACAACAAAGCAGTTGTGCTACAAAGCAAAGGAGGGACAAGGACAAACAGAGATGCAAGCATGTGTGAACACATTGACCTTGCAATGCAACATTTACGCAGCAATCACACACATTACAACTAGAGATGTGAAAATTAGACTATCTCCTGTAAACCTCCTCCAGTTTTGAATATCCTATGGGAGACCTACTTGCCATCCAACCCGACAGAGGAGAACACGAGCAAAAGGTGTCAGCAAATCATGGTCTCAAAGGAGAATCACAACACACACAAGATCTACAGATCCAACACTAGTGTTCAAGGTTATTTGGACTCTTTGATCATCACAGAGAGTCCAATTATATGGAAAATCTGGTGAACCTAAACATTTATGTGTGTAGGACATCACCATCATCACGCATCCCCCACTAAGTCCAGGCAGTGGAAGGAGGGGATGGGGGACCCCTAATGAGAAGAACTGCATGGGGAGACAGCAGGCTTTAGACTGTGTAATACCAGCAGAAAGACCCCAATTCACATTCAGAGAATTTTCCATGCTCCAAGAGATAGACACTCGGTGGTGGTGCACATATAGAAGGGCCCAAAATCTAGAGTCACCCACAACACAGAAGAAGCAAAAATGTGGACACACAATCTGTGGATCCAGAAAGTTGTATGTTGCAACTGCTATCCAAAGCAGGACATATCTCAAAGAAGAACCCT
The DNA here is from genome assembly GCA_963921925.1 of Sphagnum tenellum. Classification (NCBI taxonomy): domain Eukaryota; kingdom Viridiplantae; phylum Streptophyta; class Sphagnopsida; order Sphagnales; family Sphagnaceae; genus Sphagnum; species Sphagnum tenellum. The sequence goes on from OY998149.1 coordinate 6,653,964, forward strand.
TGTGATGAATCTCCACAAAAACAGGCAATCCTCTCTCTTCACAGCCATCATTAAACTTACATTACAGACTCTAGTAAAGAGCCACGGTCATTCTGGTCGAAAGCTGACACAAAGTCTGCTGGATTCACAAATCTAAAAGGAACATAAAAAAAGTCCCAAGACACATCACACCCAAAACCCATCACTGGGATTGGATCCAAGAGAGACCCATCTCTCTCTCTCTCTCTCTCTCAACCTCTTTCAATCTCTCTTTTTCCCCTCCCACCAACCCATCCATCCACACACGCACACAGACACACAAAAACACATCCTCTCACGAGTGCCATCATCAACCAAACATGTGCCCCCACAATTCCCTATTCCCCTTTTCAATGCACTTGTGCATACTACCACACCGAAGAAAAACACAAACAAAAGATTCAAGCAATGGGTAGCAGCGGAACTCAAAACTCCCTAAACAAAAAACACTCAAAAGACAACCCAAAAAACAGCAAAAAAAAGTCCAAACACAAAATGCAAAGCAAACCAAAAGATTTTTAGTGTTTTTTTTCAATCCAACCTAGAGCGTGTTCGTTGTCGAAGCAGTAGTCCACGAGACACAACAATATGCTCGCACCCAAATCACACCAAACCACATCACCAACACGCGTCATCCCAACTCTCCCCACTACAACTCCTCCTCCTCTTCCTCACGTTCCTCCTCCGCCCAACGGCCAACAGCAATTGGTGCAACACAAGCACAAAAACAACGAAAGCCAAGGAGAGTAAATTTGTGTTTCTAGTGTGCAGTGTATAATGCACCGTATGTGTGTGTGTGTGTGTGTGTGTGTTTTGAGGCCCAAGTTTTCTGTTATAATGCTGCCAATCAGTGCCACTTTTTTTACCCACAAAATTTTGTGGTTTTTTGGACCAAAGGTTGAAGAGAATATTGGGGTTTTTTTAAGGTTTTTTTTTCTAGTGTAAATTTGACTAATTTTGCTAATTCTTTGGAACCCAATACATATCGGGGGACACAATAATGTCTGTCCTCCGCCGAACTTGGGCAGCATTGGGCTTTTACCCTATACATTTAGCAATTAGTCGTTCCCAAGTTAAACCCTACGGGTCCCAATGTTCTCAAAATACACTGTAGGGGAGGACACCTATCGTGACTTGTCCATTTCCCCCCGCCCCCCCCCCCCCCGGCCTGCTTGATTAAGAGTAGGGTAACTCTCTTGGAGCGAGGGCATTACCCAACATAAAGCACCAGGAGCAGAAGATTATTTTTGTAAATCTTTTCCTGTAATACCCACCCAACATATCATGAGAAATCACGGGTATCACAGGAAAAACAAGGGTGGGGTGTTTCCAAAAAAGCAAAACCTCACCACTTTCGTGGAGGCAATTTTCTTTTCATAATGTGCCCATCCAAATACACTAAAAACTCTGCGTGGGTGCAATATGCAAGAAGAGAGAGAGAGAGAGAGAGAGAGAGGCATGGTCATGTCTGATAGGTACTAGGTACATCCCCAAGAAGCGCACACATGACTTGCATTTTCTCAGGTAGTTATAATAGCCAATATACCCACTTGACTTGGTTATAAATATGTCTTGTGTAGTTTGTTTATAGTTACATAGTTTACATCTTATAACTGAAGTTAGTCTTTCTACAAAACCCACTCAAAAGCAATAATAAAAAATAGACTGCTTATGAAAGAATGGAGGTGAAAAGATGCCCTCAAAAAACAGAAAAATGGATGTATGTGATGACAAAAATAGACCTTTTACACAATAACCATAGACTATTTTGTTTAAGATTTCTGAACAAAACCACTCCAATGTAAAGTGAAGCCAATCAAGAAGCTCTAATTGGCTTGGATGTCATTGAATTTTATAGTGGTGTAGAGATTGCAACAAATTTGTAGTCCACCATGTAGTTACCTAAATGTTGCATTTTCAAACTTTAGAGAACTGGGCTCTTATTACAAATTAGTAGCAACATGCATTCAATATGATCAAGAAAAAGGGCAGGTACTAGGGAATGAAATTAAAACCCCATTTGGGAAAGAGGAAACTCAAACATGAATGTGTACTAGGTAAATATGGGCTACCTTGGGCCTGTGTACAGGCTGTTGTAGTAGTTGGGTGAAAGGTGGCAAATGTCGTACATAGCCGAAGTTCTTACCTACCTCTTTCGCTAACAACCTTAACCTACCTTATGAGGGTGATAAGAATAGGCACATTAGAAGCATAGCTGCCCTGCTCACCACCAACAAACGTATGCGACCTCAGCAAATGGCCTTAAAATCTCAACTACATTACACTAGGTTTTATTGTCTTGGATTGCAATGATGGGACATGAAAACAAATTTCCATGTGAAAATGAAAAACATGAACTCAGATTGAAGAAATGTTTTGCAATTTGTGTCAATTCAAGCAAAGGTTGTTGCTATTAAGGTTCATGTTTGTTTTTGTGGACACCCCAACAACAAAATTGGAATGTTCTGAAAAGAAAAATGATGAGGTAAGTAGATCAATTTGAAGTGCTCATAAACTCTTTATGAGCACTTGCAATGTGTTGCAACATTGACTACAAAAAAATTATGGCAAAGTGTAAAATAATTTCAAGGGAATCAAAGGAAGTTGAAACAAAGAAGAGTTGGCAAATTATATGTAAAGTTACAATTCCCTTTTGAAATGATTATGTAATGTATATATGTGTGTTATTATAAACTATTCATTCTAATTTCTTAAAAGGGAATACCTATTTAGGAAAGGTTATGACTTATGACTAGACCAAGCTTTATTGCATAATATGTTGCCAAGTGTAAAGCTACAATCAAATTTCTTTCTTCACTAACGATTGGAGATTCTCTTCAATGTTCACAATGATAGTTCCCATATTCCAAATGGAGTTCCCAATAATGTTCATATTGATGTCTTTAAAGCTTTAAATAATGTTCCAACTTTATTCACTTCTGAATGAAGATATTTTGCCAAAGAAGGGTGTGTGACTTTCACAGGAAGCAAGAAAACGGACGTTTTGCATTGCATTGGCGTGTTCCTGGGAGCAAATTTCATATTACATATAATAAATGAACCATTGTTCATAGCATTGGGCCTACTAAATGCTTTTCAACTTCACTCATTCACACCCCAACTTGCTTGCTATGAATCATTGGTTTGAATGATTAATTTTCTTGCAAGTGGGTTTCATAGTTTTACAAGTTATTGAATGTTTTCTTGGTTTTAATATTTCTTGAAACAAAGAGTTGGGATTAGTGATTATAAATAATAATAATCTGATGTTGCATCCTTGGGTAGAATTAAATGGCAACAAGATAGGTAGGACAATATTAAAAAATTGTAATCTTGTAATTGTTTGGTGGCCTAGAGGAGAATGCCTTCTAAATGTGACGAACCTAGTTTGAAATCCCTACACTTTTTATGATTTTTTCAAAAAAGTTCAGAAAACAATCTTTGTAAGGGTCATAGGCCCCCCCCCCCCCCCCCCCCCCCAAGAGTTTGCATTTTGATGAAATCTCACACCTTAAAAAAAAAGAAACTTGGTTGGGATTGTTGTGTTTAGTGGAGTGAAGTAAATTGGAAAGGTTCCCATGCTTTGTCCAAGTTAACAACATTTTCATGTTTGACATAGTATATTGCACAAGGAGGTATGGGGTCTATATATTGTGCGATTTCATTCGATGCAAAATAAACTTTGAGAAATATGTCACTCAAAACACACAAACAACCTCACCCCAAAAGAAATCAACAAGAAACGAATCTAAATTCTTTCATTTACATTTCTCCTTTTAAAATATCAACACCCAACTTTAATAATTGTTGTCATAGACATGTGAAAAAAAATGGGTGGATTCATTTTTGGACTATTTGACAAATTTTATAAATGGGTTCTCATTTTAACAATCATATTTGATAAATAAATTTGAGCTCCACACTGTTGGACACTACTGGTGATTATCAACTATATATAAGTTTCATATGGTTTTCAATAATTCATCATTATTTACGTCAATTTTAATTTAAATTAACATACATTTTATGAACATGAAAAAACACTTGTTATTTTATTTTTTCATATCCATGTTGGTGGATAGAGAAAACGAATGAGATAATTATAAAATGGAGGTAGTTATTTGGAAAGGTAGCAAATAGTTATTAAGAATGTTAATAAGAAAAATAAATTATTGAGGAGAAAATGAGATAGTTATTTCTGAAATTGTCTTTGGAATGGTCCATGGACAACCATTTGAAGGATTCCAAAATATCCCCCATATACCACTTCCAATTACTCATCACTAGAATTTGAAATTTTGTTTACAAAGACTTAGTTTGAAAAATATCAATTTGTATATGTATTTGATGCACTTTTTAACTTTACATACTCAAGAAAACCAGAAGAGATATGAACTTTCAAAATTGAGAATTATAGATTTTAATATTGATAATAATTTTTTAAATATTTTGAAATAGTTTAAAGATTGATGATGTGTTTGTTCAGGACTTGATTTTGATTAGATAACATATTTAAAAAAATACGTTTGAATTTTTTTGCATGATAACATTTGCAAATTTTTATTTATGGATTTTCTAACAAACTAAAAAAATAATTTTTTTTCAAATTTTCATAGAATATTTTTAAAGCTAAAATTTTTGAATTATCCTTATGCACACATGTTGGCTCTAAATCAAATGAAAGAGACGTTCAAGCAATTTATGGGAAACCCTTTAGTTAACTCTAACTCACAAGAAAAATCATTCTTTAAAAACTAAAATGGTGGTAATTTCTTGCCACATTTTGGTTCATCCGTTCTTGCATGCCCCTCCTGCAAAAAGTACCCAATATTTATTTTTTTTCATTTAGCTTGATTAGGTCATGATGAATAATATTTAAAAATACAATAATTATTATAAATTAGTTTGTGTTCTAGAAAAAATCATAAAAGGTTTGAATATAGTGTTTTCATTTCTAAAAAAATGGGATTTGTCATCAGACCTATATGCCATTTGATTGCAATACCATGATCATTTCAATTATAACTTCCTACGTTAAATAATAGACAAATGTTGTATGTTAAGAAGATTGAATAAGAGTTTTGGGTGCTTTATTTTTGGAAAAAGGCATAAGAGACCACTTTACATCAATTTGTATTGCATGTATATATGAAACCCTATTCCATTGCCTTATACTTGATGCATTGAATGATTCAAGGATGTTATTTATACTATTGTAATACCTTGGCCACTTTAACACTTGTTTGTCAATTAATTAATTAATTTTCAGGATTCCATTTCAACAAATGACATGTTATCAAACGTTCTATCAAATTGTTTAGTTTCTTTCAGAAAGAATGCTTGAAATTTTTTGGGTGAAAATTTCAACATTTCTGAAAATAACATAATTAGTGTGGAACTGGCCTAGGTACTTGGGTATACACTTTCTAGTTAATGTCTTACCTCCTAGTTTGTGCAATAAAATCCTAGAGTATGATGAATATACAAATGAGTCTTGAAGACAAATGCATACTCCATTAAAAATAAGTACCCTCAACTTATAATGGGGGGTATTAGTCTTGGTTGAAAATGGTGACATACCATTTCGGAAATATAAACTTCATGCAGCCAATGAGAAGGTTTAAAGGTTTAGTTTTTTTCTTTTGGGTTTTTGTGAAGGGGGGGGTGGGGGGGTGTTGAGGGGGTTTTCCCAATGTGTTCCTATCAAGCTCCCAAGATGTTCCCAATGACTCCTCATTTTTAATCCCATATTGTTTGGGCATGTTCCCATGTGGTAAAAGGCATCTTTAGGCTTCTCCATTGGGGGAGTGCCTAATGTTCTAAATTTTTGTTGATGGGCTAATCAAATTGCTCGTTCTGGGGGAAAAAAAAAAAAACAAACTATGGGTGCACCCCCTCACTAATTAAAAGAAGCATGAATAAATAAGTACCCCCACCATAAGTTTGTACCACCCTTCTGAACATGCATGTGACTTGTGTTCTGCTAGACTTCAGATGACACAAATTATGAAAGCAATGTGAGTGTGGAACTATTGGACTAATCAGCTGATGCTTTGGAAGATTTTGGGCGTGTGAAGTTATATAAGTATTAAATTGTGGAACAAAGCCAAAGACTAGTTTGCTTTCATTTCTATAGCATGTTTTAAGAAAGGTGGCTTGGTGGGAATTGTTCTTGAATATTGCAGATCCATGTTGTTACCCCATCATAGAGCTGCTCCTTGTTGTTTCCAAGTGGTTCCTTTGATAATTCCTTGGTTTGGAAAGTGGCATCTCAATGTACACTCATACTCTCAACCCTTGCCATTAGCCTAGGCAAAAAAATGGTAAAGAATAGAGGGAGGAATAAAGCAAGCACACAAGGGGGTTAGCTTTTTTTCCTTCTGGGAGGGGAGACGGGACATGGGCTTTTCCTTTTAGGAAGGTTTAGAGGGTGGGTGGGTGTGATTTGATTTCCCACAGCTGTGTGCATGTCAAGCATGTCCAATGAAAGGTGCTCCTTGGATATCCCAAAGTAGTTGCCACTCACTTTGTCCTGTATCCTATGCCCTAAGTTGTACTCTTGCAACCTACATAAGCAACCCAAATTAGAGTACAACATATCTATTTTGGGAATGTCGAAAGGTTGATTATATTTTGGTGATGGGCCAATCAAGACACCCATCACAAAGGAAATAAATAAAAAAATGTTGATGGTTCCCACAACTAATTACTATGAGTCACAATACATATATATATATATATATATATATAAAAGCATTAGAGGTGCAATTTCAAATATTGATTCAAATTTTCTCCAATCCTTACTCAAAAACCATATGTCTCTAGGAACATGGTCCCATTCATTAGTGGTCTTTTAAACCAACCAAGGTAATTAGGGTTGGGTTTCTTTTATATAAGTTTCACAAACAATACTCCAATGTACTACAAAACTATCTCTTTAGGGAACTGTATGGAATGTGGTGTGTTCACCAGATCTATTTTTCATAGCTATCCTTCCCGACCTTAAATGTTTGAAACACATTGTTGTGTTATATACTTACATTGCTGGGATTTTTCAAGGATGTACCATCTTCATAGATTTAGAGGTTTCCAAAAAGACAAATTTTCTGTTCTCTTTGGAACTCTGTAAATCTCCACGTTCTGGTAGATTGGATTTTTGAATAATTTACCAAAACTATATAACCTAGGAAATTTTTGGGCCGGATTATGCTCATGTATATTGTGTTCATATAAAATTGTTTTCCCCCAGAATATGTTCAGAAAAGCGGGCAATCCCCACAATTAGTTACACAAGTAATTAGGTCTAAACTGGTGTTTAAGTCAGCAATGACTAATAACAACAATAATACTTAACTGATCATTGAATTGAACTACATTTGTGTATGATTGACTATGGGTGCCCTATGATGGGGTGAAAATAAGAGAAGTATATTTGCATGATAAGCCTGTAAGTAGGAGAGAGGTCCCATTGATGATGTGTGTTAAAGTCTAGTTTATTGGCTATCTCTCCCATTAGAAAACCATATTGATCGACCTTGGAAAGATGTGGTGAATATGTGGGTCACAAGCTCGATAGTTGTTTGATTGATGGGTCTCAAATTTTTGTTTCACCTCTCTCCTTTCTCATTCCCTCACCTTCACTCAAACAAATGGGTCTCAATTTCTCTCCCAAAAATGCAATCATCTCATCACCTTCATCCAACAAATGGGTCCCCATTGCTCTCCAAAAGAGGCAAGCATCTTGTGTGAGTCATGGTTGAATTTGGCTTCATCACTTCCTGCAGAAATACCTCCCTTACCTACTCCTGATATGTTACAAGCAGTAGGTAGAGGCACTAAATTATGAAGACCTCTTCATTAGGCTCCCTTCTTGCGGATCTTCTTCCTTGGTTTTTCCCCTCATCTACCTTGTTTTTGAGTTTTATTTGTCGTGTTTTGTGGAATAAAGGGGTTATTGAGGAATACAATCATTTGCAACTTTAAACATACAAGATTGAAGAATAATTGCCATATTTCCCTTTAGAGGAGATAGAAGACTTAAAGTGTTGACATGTTAGCATTTGTTGTTTTGTACTATTTCCACAAAAAGAGATAGCCTATTGTATTTACTCGTTTGCTCACCAACTTTTGATACCTTTGTCTCAAAAGTGACAATCTTTCCTTGGTCCATTCCTAAAATGCAAGAAGAGTTTCATTAAGTTCAACAAGTAATGAAACTTGATGATGATAGGGATGGGTATTGCAAGATTCCCCCTCTCAAATGTTTGAGAAAAATTTATTATAAGATTTAGTAATTGGAGGTTTTCCCTAGTTTTGCACTAACTACAAATTGTCCACCAAAACTTGATGAAAATTTGTGTTGTTGAAGGTAAAACGAAGCTGTGCATCATTTAGTTGAACATCCACTTTGCAACAAACCCTGAAAATAAAAACACACTTGGCTGTTTGGAAGTGTGCAATTGGAGCTTCAATTCCTTTCACACAAGGGCCAACAAAGCCTATGGGTGGTGTAAGTATATCAAGTTGAGCACCATGGTAGGTCAAAATATGTTGTCTAGCCAAACTTTCAGCCAAATTTATTTTGTCTCTTTTTTTTTTGTGGCAATTTTTTGCCACTTAGTCACCAAACAAAGGGGGGGTTGTGACCTGTCCAAAGGATTTTCTATGGAAAAAAGGCCATAAGTAGTCATATTTTGAGGAAAAAAATTTGAGCGTGTCATATATGGACAGGTTCTTGTATGTTGCAAGTATAAATCCGGGTTTCAAAAAGTTGCTACTTTTCTCTCTGATCTGTAGCCAAATTTGGCCAACTCCTCTTCTGGATAATTGCCAGTCTACATACCTCAGAAATTTGAAAAGAAAAAGCCTGGTCATAGCAGCTCTGGTTGATGTCAAAAGTTTGATTGGGTGGGCTCATCAAGGGTTTCTTGTTCCTTGCTCTGACCTTTTTTCCAAAACTCAAAATTTTAAAATTAGAGCACGGGAAAGAAATACGGAGGATGGTGGTTGTTGTAAGTAGTTGCTTGCAACCATCAAGTTAGTTGCTCGCAACAAAAAGTTTCATTCGTTCTGAAAGGGAATATGGTGGAAGCATCAAAGAATTTGAATAATGTTGGATTTTGACTTGACCAAACAAATTGAAGCTCCAATTGCACACTTCCAAACAAGCACACCAAGTGTATGTTTTTATAGCAAGCACCTGGGGAGTTGGAAAGTGTAACAAAGTAGTTGGAAAGGAGCTCAAAATTTGTTGTGTCAGAGGGAGGTATATTATCCCATCTATGATTCCTGACGTAAAACCCAGCACAATTCCAATGTAGCAGAGGACAAAATAACAATCAAAGACATGCAACAAAACAACAATCATCACGACATGAATTCCTTAAATCATTCAAGTCAAGAAACTTGCAACAATCCATACAATTCCAGGACATGAATTCCTCAAGTCATTCAAGACAAGAAACTTGCAACAGTCCATACAATTCCAAGAGAGCAAAGCAAATTTCCTTTTGTGTGTGTGATCAGACCTACCACTACTACACATATGGTGCAAGAATCTGCCCACCTACTCAATCATGCCACATGGAAAGCATAGTAATAAGTGGTGGGAATCATCCAGGTTCAATGCAGTTTTCTTTCTTTGCTTTTTGGAAATTAGTTTGTTGCTGGAGGGACATGGATGTGCCAACCAGAGTAGCACTACCACCACCTCCTCCACCACCCAGTGTTTTTTTCTTGGTGAATTTTAATTTTTCGCACCACCAAGACAAATAAAATAAAATCCATATATGTCTATGTAACTGAAAAAAAGTGACTATGTTGCCATATTTTGAGGAAAAGAATGCGTCTGAATTCGCCATATTTAGATGTGGTTTTCAGTAGGTCGCCAAAGTATAATAGGAGGTTTCTTAAAGTTTTCTACTTTTCTCTCTGGAGTCCCAGTGTTTTTTTTCCTGGTGAAATTTCACCATTTTTCAACAAAGAAATTGGGAAATTTTTCGAGATTTTTTTTTTCCTGGCATAAATTCGACTAAATTTTGGTAAAGTTTTTTGTTAAATTGCAACAAAATTTTGATATCAAAAGAAAAGAAAAAGAAACACGGCACTGGACTGTAGTTATACTTGGCTAATTCCTTTTGTGGGCCACAGTGAACCAGCACCCACCAGCGCACCATGAAGGATGGATGGTAAGTGGTCAGGAAACAGTTTTCTGTTGGGTTCCACTTCCATAACTAACCATGGTGGTTAGTTAAGTTGGTAGGTTGTTAGTAGGTAGGTAGTAGAAACAGCCCTTATCTACATATTAACCATCTACTTAGTTAGTTTTTACCTATTTTCCTACCTATCTACTAATATATGAGACCTGTTTCTTACAGAATTGGTTACCAAGGTTAAACCAAATATTAACTCAGTTGACGTTCATCCACAACTGAGTAATAACAGGCATCCCATGGATGGTGCACTGGTGGGTGCTTGTTCACTGAGGCCCCTTTTGTGGACAATCACCGGTGTGGCTACATCATTGGAAAACCCTTGGGACCACCCATGTGTTTTTTTTAATGAAGTAGCTGATGCAGCCAAAGTGGCAATCATCTATGGGAAGATTTAGCCAAATCTGGCGATAAATCAGATATGAAGTACAATTTTTTTTCATATTGTTATAATTTTGATTACTCACTGAAACCAAACAAAGAAACCCTTCATTTTTTTTTATTAAATGTTTTTCAACAAAACCATCTAAACTGTAAAATCACTTCATTTTTGAAATTTTTGATTGTTTGATTTCATTTTTTAGAGAGATTTTGCTAGTACAAATAAGGTTGCCACCACCACTAGTTGGCCTTTGTGCCATTGGTCCAAGATCACTCATCCCAATACTATTCTTGTCAAAGTGAGCTGAACTTCTCATTTCTTGTGGAAAAAATCATTAAAAAAAATTTAATTAATTTTAGAAAGCAAAATTATTTTAAATTTAATAACTTTTGTTATGTTGGTATCAAGATTAGGAAATCACAATTGTGCACACTGCCTCATTGAGGGCTTTCTAATGGTACAAAAACACAATGACAGGCCTCATGGTGGTTTGGGAGGGTTACATCATGATCACAAAACAAAACAAACATTTATCTTACTATATAGATTAATGTGGCCTATGTTGTTGCCCCAATTGTGAACTTGTTACTCAACTAGTTTCACCCCATCCAAAATCAGTTTTCGTAATTTAGTTGAATTTTCAATGATAAAAAATTCAAAATTCAATATATCTCACATTTTAAGTCTAAAGATTATGAAACCACATTAGTGCACCCATCAAGGGCTTTCCAACAATATATGAAATGCATGGTTGTGGTTTTGGAGATCTCAATGTGAGAAACAAAACATACAAACAACCTTCTTTAAAAGATAGACTAGTGTGGCCTATGTTGTCGGCCATAATTGAATTTAAAATTTGAAATTTTATTGAATTTTCGATGACAAAGATTACTCAAAATTCCCAACATCATAGGTCTGAAAATTATGAAATCACCTCCATTAAATCTCACTCGTTAATTGCTTTGCACAATCAAAAGTGCAGTTCAATTTCACCTCCCTAAAATCTTTAGTTTTGATTTTGTTGAATTTTCAATGACAAAATTGTTTAACGTTCAATAGCTCCTGCAATGCACATCTAAACATTATGAAACCACCTCAATGGATGCTTACTCCTTCAGGGCTTTTCCATGTACCAAGTGTGTGGTGCAATGTGTTATGGTTTGGTCTCTCAACAAACAAAACAAACTAACAACTTTCTTGAATAGATAGATTATTATCAAAAAAAAAATTAGGTGATTTTGGACATTTTCAATTGTCAAAAGTGAGGAAACAAATAGTAAAAATTGCCAGATTTCTTTACTTTGGTTTTCAGTGTGTAGCCAAAATATAGATGGATGATTAAAGAACCAAACTTCATATTTGGTTTATAGCCAGATTCAACTAAATCTTCCTTGGGATGATTGCCACTTTTTCTACATTTTCCTAAGGGAAATAGCCCCAACTGCGAACAAAAAAAATTCTGAGAAAAAACACAGCTACTGCTGGACCCATGTCTGTCAAATGATTCAACAGGAGCATACAACTGTTGCAGCACCTAAATTCTTTCTTTCAAATGAATTAAATCCAGCAGTGAGCACATAGGCACATTCCCACTGTCACACCAGTATTCTTCAAATCACTGAAAACCTTCATCACCCAATCAATGGGCATTGTTTTTTCAGTTTGTGCGCTAATTGATGAATTATCGATCAGCTTCATCTTCCATGTTGCACTTTCTTTGGCAGCTTCATAGATCAGAACAGCAAAAAGATGGTGCCTTTCAAAGAAATCATGGCTTCTACTGGAACTCAAGCCATAGTGCAATTTAATACCGCTTATCTTCCTTGATCTACAACAGTCATCATTGGAGAATGCTTTTAGTAAGTACATGATCTGAAATGGACAAAACCAGGGAATATGTTTGCCATAACTTCGACTAGGAATTGATCAAATTTTGAAGCATATATTGTTTCCAGTGTTTTGTAGCACAATGTCTCGGTTGAGTAGACTCGAATGTTTTTGACATGCATGGAACAAGCACATTTGAATTTCATTTTTGTGTGCCTTCAATTTCCATTCTATATGTGTCACATAAAACAGGTGTGCAAGTACATATAACCAAATATCATCATGTGTTTCCTCTAAACCTTCATGAACAGCAATGCTGCTGCTGCAACCGATAGTCTCAGGTGCGCAATTACATAGGTCTAAAATCATCTTATGTGACCTCTAAACTTCAACAGATAGCCACTGCAGCTTAGATCAGTGACCAGTCTGAGTGTTTTTGTAGTTCACCTCAATGTAGAACAAATGGGAAACACAAGGACTTAAGCCTAAGTGTGGAGCTTTTGTAAGGCCACTCTATAGCCTCTAAAGTCCTTGCTCTGAAAGTTCTCCTTGTTTCACTCTCTTTTCTATTCCTTGTCTATTTTTCAGGATTTTCCATTAAATCTTGCCTTTTCTTCCTCTTTCTCTTCCTCAATGTTTTTGTGTTCCTCTCTCTTGTTTGGTTTTTTGGTCTTCTCCTTCTGTTTGTGGTTTTGTTGAGCTTGTCAACATCATGGCTGAATTTTTCTGTTACTTACTGCAGTCATGTGACAGAAACTCTGTATCTTGGTTTATGTGTTGACATGAATCTCCACCCATTGCTGCTGGGAACTAATGAAGTTATGTGAGAGGTGGTCAATATCATATATGTTCCGTTTGAAGGACAGGGATATCACCATGACTGTCGTTCAAACCCTCTCCTCAATTTTCTTTGTGGTCTTCTATTCTTTTTTACTTCAGGGTTTGCTGGTTTCCTCTTTTTCATGCTTGCTGATTGGTTGCTGTTATGTTAGATCTGCAATATCCATAAACTTATTCCTGCCTGAGCTCAATTCCTTTCAGAATTTTGACTTAAATTCATAACAATGATTCCCAAAGTTTGAGCACTTTTTAAATTTATAAGAGGAAATGCATCAGGCTGTTGCCTAAAGATTCATTCATTCTGATTACTGTCTGACTTGGGTTTTCCTAATATGTAAAAGAGGCATAGTATACTCATTGAGCACCAATAATGCCAAATCGCATTGACCTCCATGAATCAAGAACTTGCTCTTCAGCTTGGGTTTACATAGGAGAATTAGATATATCAGTTTTGAGGTTGCAAATTCAGGAAAATCATAAATTTCATTGTGCAGTTTTATAGTATTTTTCTTTGTAGATTAGCTAGCATTTTGCAATGCTGAGGCCTCCTAATGGATAAAAGACAAAAGACTCTCCAATCTACTATGATCTTTGTATTTCTTGTTAAAAGAGCCTTGGTACAACAGAACTCCTTGTGCCTATTGCTTCATGCTGATCATGAGTAGCTTTATTTCCAGGTTCTAGTTCTTTCCACAGGAGTTCCCTTTGGAAGTTGAATTTGGTGGAGGTACCCAAGATAAGTCTGATACATCTGCCAAGAAAAAGACCAAGAATGTCTGAAAGTATTGGTGTATCTGAAAGAAAGAAACGACCTAAAATCCCCATTTTCTCCAAATGTGGCTGATTGCGCACCAAGATGGAGAAACCAGTAAGTGAGTAGGTAGCACAGCTCTTATAGAGTGTACTTCCACGGGAAGAGTGGTTTCTTTGAACTGATTCTCCAGGGGAGCTGCATGAAACAGAACTTCTCTGATAGGTACAATTGTGTTGTTCTTTTGAGCATATGAGTGTTGTCAATGATTTCTGTGCAGTTGAAAATGCAGGATGGAATTTATTTCTTTGTTTCCAGTGTTCAACTTCATAACTGTGCTGAAATGGTCACCAATCAAGTGAAGTGGCAAGTTAGCAGATGTAAAAAAGAGTATGATGAAGATGGAATCAAGTGAACTTCACATAGTGGCAGATTTTCCAATAAATGCTCATGGAAGACTGCCAACTATGACAATTGAGGAGAATTGAGGAGAAAGATCACAAATTACATAAGGTGAATTTGATGCAGCTTTTGCCTTCTTTGATGGTACGCATATTAGGTTGAATCCCTTTCAATACACCTTTCTCCTGTTACTATTCTGATGGGAATCTGCATCAGGTCTTGAATGCATGCAAACATATCAGGGTTGTCTGTGAAGTTAGAAGTTCAATTACAGGCTTACAACATGTGGTGTATGTGAAGCATACCGCTAGGTGGCTTACAGAAAAGTAGCACAATCAAATGGTGTATGCACCCACATATCCAAGAAGTACTTACACTATTTGATTCACTTCCTGGACCTTCTTGTTCCTTTCTGAACAAAATTTGTCACTAAAGATTGCCATCAGTTGTCAAATAGACGACCAACATCAAGGTCAATTGCCCAAACCCACTCAGACTTTTGAGCTTATGAGAGAGAAGGATCATATCTTTCATCTTCGTAGAAGTCTCACAGCTAGTAGCAATGGTGTGAAACGTTCACATCCTGAGTTCAAAGAGTTGCTGGTAGAGTTTACTGGTGTTAAGGTGATCATCAGTCACAGGCTACTCACAGCTAAAACAATCCTTGTACCTTCTTTCTCAATATTTGATTATCATGTGTATCATTGGCTAAGCTTGATTCTCAACAGTCTTCAACTGTCCAATAATTTGAACCTCTCTGTTTGTCATTCCAAATTTTGTCATTCCATTATTGGGAGGTTTAGTGCAATTGATTTGGGGACCTGTGAAAAGTGGTAATTGTACTACAATGGAATGTTGTAGTTTCTTTCAATCTGTTCATTGGCATGAGCGCTACAGTCCTCCTGGTGGTACCCTTATGAGCTTCCAAGGCCGGTTCCCGAACACCCGAAAAATTCTTTGTATGTTGCTTTGTTGCTGTTAGAGTTCGATCATGATTTATAGAACTTCAGGCAATGCTCCTATAGCACTTTAAATCATTTAAAATGAATAAGAAATAAGAAAGTTATGAGGTTTGAAAGAAACAGGGGTCCAAAGAGAAGGGAAAAAAAAAACATGTTTTATAAGTTGGAAAGCTTATTTTTCTTCTTGTTATTTTTTCATTAATCCTTTGCACTTCAAAGATGATTTTCAGAGCTTGAGGTGAGGGTCCCATAACATTTTAAATCACTCAAAATGAAGCACATGTGATGAAGATATAAATAAGTGTTTGGTCATAGGCAGGTAATTGGTGATGGATTGGTGTACCCTATATAAAAAAGCCAGGTATGAGAACCCATTTACAAGAAGTACAATCCAAATAAAAGCACCAGAACACATGTCATAAAAGAACAACTTTCGATTGGTCTTACAACGTGGACGTCTACACAAGTGTTACAAGTGTTCTCTGTGTAGATGACTTCATATACTGGTTGGTTAAGTGTAAGTGTAAAATACAAAAAAATACATATATTCATGTGATTCTACACATTGTGTAAAATTTTACAAAAATAATATAAACAAATAACTGAAAAAGTGTGTGCCTTTGCCTTACGACCAACCCCTTTCCCTTGTGTGTTTTTCTTTCTTCTTGTTTTGTTGAAACTTCTTTCATAGCTTTTGTTTTCTTGTATCTGCAGCAAACAAGTTCCATTGCCTTTCTTTCCCTTTGTCTTCTTTTCAATTTGGTTAGGCAAGACAACTGAGGAAAATGAATAAAACAATACATTTGTTACACATCGTTAACACTAGGGGCCTCACCATCACTCACAACCAAAATAAAAGCCCAAGGCAAGGACTTTTAGTTATAAGTTGCCCAAAACTTAGTTTGTGATTACAAAATCAATAAAACTTTTGTTAATTATGATTATTGAGTGACATATTTTTTGGTCTTTATACTAATGCATGTGGATGAAAAGGCATGGGTGCCCTTCGATGTAGGATCCTTTTCATTTGAAAAATAAAGTTGTTTTCATCATTTGGCCATAGGCCTAAAGCCTTTGAGTATCAACACCTTTGCTCACTTGCTATAAGCTTACACATTAAATCAAAACTCGAATTATGATTTTTTTTTTCACATCCATTGTTGTAAAATATATCATAAATTATAAACCAAAATCAATTTTTTGTACATTTTGTGAAGAAAGAAAATCCAAAGAGAAAGGGTCCAAGCATATAATGAGTCAAAGGGGCCCCCTAAATGACTGGTAAATTTGAAATGTTTTTAAAATATTTTTAAGAATGTTTTTATTTCTTGTACAATATTATGTGAGATTATTATTTGGGCACAACAGCTTTCATTTTTCAATATTTTAAAGTCATTTTATAAGTGCTTCAAGCAACAAAACAAATGGTTACAACTACATTGGTTCAGATTAACATGACTGCACCGAAAAAATGTAATATATTCATTTGCAAACCTGAATATTGTGGTATTGTGATCACTTTCCCACCAAAAAAAATGTTATAATCCCATTGCCATGCAAGATTATAGTTTGCAAAAATTTGATCGTATTGCTTTGTTCACCATTTTTGAAGACTTTGGTTTGCAAAAAAATGAAGGTATTGCACTTTCCACTTCTCAACGACAAGTGCAATTTCTTAAACAAGGCAAGATCGCAATGAAAACATGCACTACAATAATCCATGGCTTTTCAAGCTATCAAACTTATTTCTCATTTTGTTTTGACTATGAATTTGATCAATTTTACTAAAGGCCTTGTGGAATTGACATAGGTCTTTTGATTGGTTCAACAGCTAGCTGCTAAAGTGCATTTCTAACTACTTGGTCAAATGTGAGAAAAGCATAAAAAATAAACAACTTTAGTTCTAAAAAACAACATTTTAATCAAATGGGAAATGTAGTCAAATATGACATGTAATCATAAAATTTGAGAAAAATAGTAACTTTTATTCTAGATTTCTATTGAATCACATGAAAACCCCCTTTTAACAAAGACAAGATGAAATTCAATATTACGTAAATAAAAAAAGTAATTATAAAAACATAATTACTTTATTATCAATTAAAATAATTGGTTAAAATGAGAAAAAATCTAAAAATTACATTTTATTTATATGTTAATTGTACAAACTCTTTTAGATAACCAAAATAAAGGTTGTCAAAGTTCATGTTTTGAAGAAAAAAATTTATAAGTACGTATATAAGTAGGTGGTAGGTATTTTGGTATGTGGTAAGTAGGCAGGTAGAAAGGGAAATGAAAAAAGAATGCATGAAAATTTAGGTTTGTATAACAATTTGGAGGAAACATGTTATAAAATCTTGTGATGGTTGGTTGGCCAAGACATTGGCTTGTTGCCATAGAGACCCAAGGTTTAATTCTCATTATCAACAAATACCATGAATGATTGATATATATATATTGTGTGTATAGTACATGCAAATATATATAGGTTTGTGGTGGGTGATTTATTTTTTCAAAAAAGGGGAAAAAAAGAGATTTTCAAGGATTTTTTTGCCATTTTTAAAAAATTAAAATAATTATATTAATCACATCTAGACCTAAGCACTTCCTAGGTTGCCACTTGTAACAAATATTTTATAAAAAGGTTACAATTCACCTAGGATAATCACCATTTAATGCTAGTTAATGGTGAGAATTTTCACCAATGGATTTACTTGAAGAATTTGAAAACAAAAACCCTAATAATGAATGGGTAAAATGGTTAGTAAGCTCCTACCTACTATTTATTATTAATTACATTTCTTTGAACGTTAATTTTTCAAAAGATTTAAAAAACTAATAGCAAATTGCAAGGTTGGCCAAAAACAATTGTTTCATTTGACCAATCAAAAAATGCATCATTTGATTGTTCAAAAAGACCATTAGTCAAATTGGACATGTTCAAAATAAGTTCCAAAATGATTAAAAACGAAAATTTAAAAAATTTACATGATTTTGGAGGTTTTCAATTGCCAGCTATCAAGAAAAATTTAAATATAGCAAGATTTCTATACTTGGTTTTCAAGTTTGTAGCCAAAAATATAGAAGGATGATTAAAGATTTTTTCTTCACATTTGGTTTATAGCCAGGCTAAATCTCCATAGGAATGAATGATAGCCACTTTTTCAATATCTTTGTATGGATAATAGTCACTTTGGCTACAAACAAAAATTCCTGGAAAAAGCCTTGTTTGTTGTGGAAGCACAAGTATGGATTTGAATCACTCCTTGTAAGTTGTAAGTGAGCTTCCCAAAAGATATTGCCTCCAATTGAGAGATTCCGTGTGCTAAGCAAGTTTCGAGGAGGCTTCTTTAGACACAATGTTTTAAACTGTAGGAAAGCATGTAGAAAATGCTGCCATGACTTGTCCAATACAAGTGAGTTGCGTATTAGACTGTCATATGAGACTGGGTCCCAAAGGCTACATCCTTGCAATTTCTTCACTTTGCTTTTTGCAAGTGGAGTACCAATGTGCAAAAGCACAGCAAGGGTCTTTACCAATTACCACAATCTGAGCAAGGAAGTGTGTAGCATTGGCAGATGTATATACTATATACCACGGATCAAATTTTCATCCTCACATGTTATCACCAACACATGTAGATGTTCTTTGAGTGTACCAATAATACTCCATTTGCATGCACAAAACATGAGTCCCATCTATACAAGTTCCAATTATAGTAAGCTCCTCTTAGCAGGCCATGGTACAAAAGTGGCCTGTTGAAGCTGCCATTCTTTTACTGGCAAAATTTTCCCAAAACTTAGATTATTATTAAGAGAATTTTAAATTCACCCCTTTTTTGGTTAAATTAAAACCCTTTCTTCGCACGTCTGATTATATGTAGATTAAATTTGAGTGTGTCTGCCCCACCCCCCTGTGATCATAATTTTATTAATAACTTTTCATCTAGACATCAGGGGTGTGGGGCAGACACACTCAAATTTAATCTGCATATAATCGGACGTGCGAAGAAAGGGTGTGAATTTAAAAAAGGTGTGAATTTAAAATTCTCCTATTATTATTTTTTAAAAAAAAATTTTTGAGAGGCTTTCACTCCAGAAATGCAAAAAATTTAGTGAAAATCACCATTTTCTAATATATGGTTTTCAGTATGTAGGAAAAAATATAAAAGGATGACTAAAAATTGATATTTCATGTTTGATTTGTAACCTTCCTAAGAATGATGGCCACTTTTTCTACATCTTCCAGTGGATGATTGTCACTTTGTCTGCAAGAAAAGAATCCCTATGAAAATCACTGGACTGCTGAAGCCTCAGATTTGTTCTCAATGCAGAGAAAACCAGACCCAATTTTAGAAGTTCCAAGAATACAGAATAAGCTCGCATCAAATGGCCCCGGTTCAACGGGAAAAAAGAACAAGAAAGGTTACCTTGGTGCACTAAAATATGAGTCTGATTGCACGGATAATTCCAAGCTGATTTTGTCTGACTCTGCATATAGATGCATGCAGCTAGCTTGGATCTTTTTCTCACAAAGTTGAAATAAAGAAAGAGATGATGCTCACGTTTTCTCAAGTAAGGGGGAAAAAAAAAGATGCAACAGAACTTTCTATGAGAGTCAGAACATCACTACCTTGGATTGGACCTGTAACAGTTGCATTTTACACATGCTCTCTCTCTCTATATATTTGCCTGGAATGTGTACCTACTACACATCTGACCTCTAGAAAATGATTTGGTAAACCAAAGCTCATCAGTTACATATAATAAACATGCAGGGGGGTTTTGGGAGTCATGTAATTTGATTGCACACCTAATGATGACTGTTGCATTTTACACATGCTCTCTCTCTATATTTACCTGGAATATGTACCTACTACACATGACTGATCTTGAGAAAAAGACTTGGTAAACGAAAGGCCATCTGTCACATATAATAAACATGCAGCGGGTTTTGGGGAGTCATGTAACTTGATTGCACACTTAAGGATGACAGTTGCATTTTACACATGCTCTCTCTCTATATTCTACCTGGAATATGTACCTACTACACAACTTATCTTTAGAAAATGATTTGTTAAACTAAAGATCATCAGTTACATTAAAAAAAAACCTGCAGAGGGTGTTTGGGGAGTCATGTAACTTGATTGCACACCTAGTGCTGACAGTTGATTTCACACATGCTCTTTATCCAACTGGAGTTTTTGGAAGTGTGTTGCTACGAGACAAGCAGTCTTTACAACAGTGTTTGGAAAGTGCGTCATCATTGGTGTTTTTAGTTGCAAAGCATCATCAAAAGTCTGTTAATCAATGAGTTGTCATGCATTTGTTAAGCAAGGAATCCTCTGATCAGACAATGCACTTGGGCCTTTCTGCCACAGTGAACACGCATCCACAAGTGCACTGTGCAGGATAGGTCATGTGTGGAAACAATTTTCAAATTTTCATTTTCATTAGCTAATCACAGTGTTTTGCTATGTATCAACCATCAAGATTCAAAATTTACCTACCTACCCAGGGGCACCATAAGCTGAAAAAATATGTGTTTTTTCTTGGGGCATTTTTCAGGTAACTTTACAGAGTGTAATATGCCAGGGCTTTTTGAAAATATAATACTTACTTCCCTTTACAGGCATTATATTTTTGAAAAGTCCATCCTTGTTCTTTTCCTTGTGATATCTGACAAGCATCACTAGATTTTTTTGCTAAAAATACCTATTATGATTTTTATCCTGTGTAAAGCCCTCAGGGGCAAGCTTTATGGGAACTGGGCTTGACTCTGCCTTATGTAACCCTTATTTCTTACATTCATTCCCTGCCTGCTTACTTATGGTACATAAGTGCTTACAGAAATAGTTAATTCTAGTGATGAGAAATTTCAAAAAATTGGTATATGGAAGAATTTGCATAATTTTTTGTATGGTTGTATCTAGACAATTGATTTTACATAATCCTTCATATGATTGTCTTTGAACTATTCTAGAGACAATTCCAAGTACATCATTTCAAGCTGACCTACCTCACTTCTTTCCTAATAATTATTTCTTATTTTTATAACTATCACACTTTTTTCCTTACTCACCAACATGGAGATGAAAATGCAAATTAACATGTGCTTTATTATGTCCATGGTATTTATATTAATTGAATTAAATTTGACATTGACATAAAATAATGATGAATTATTAAAAACCATATGAAAACATTAGAAAAGAAAAAAGGAAAAAGTTGATCAGCATTGGTACCAACTACCCAACATTGGTACCAACAGAGGTCAAGTTGGATAGGATGAGGTGGAAGAGGGGTATTTTGGGTGGGGTTCTACAGATATGGTTCGTCCACAACTGACTCATACAGGGTTTGGTGGGTGCTGGGTCACCACATAACCCCAGAGTTATTTGGATGTGTTAGTGGTGGCTTCCAAGCACAATTTTCTCACAATCAAGATCCCTGCATACTTGGATGACTGTGCGTGTTTTCTTTTTCTTCAGTTTCTTTGGAAAGACTGACATCCTTTCAAGGGATGCCGAGTGTTTCGGAAGGTTTATTTTATTTTTCAATGGATTTGAATACTTCCTAACATTACTCATCAATAAATGTCCACTCACTCTTGATACTCAAATCAAGTCATGGAATTAAGGTAAGTAGAATTGTGGTAGAAGTCTTTTCTAACAGTTTGACAGCAAATGGAAATATCATGAGCCCAAAGCAAAGAGATGATGCAATGTTTGTTTGACAGTAGACATGATTCTCTCACATCAAGAATGTCTGATAGCTTGATGACAGTAATTGTGAATGTATTCAGGATCGTCAACACAGTAATATTAGAGCAATATGTTACATTCTGTGAATCACAGATCTACATGCCTAGAACTCTTCTAGATACTGGACTATCCAGCCTCTGGGAATCCTAAACAAGATCAACAAACACCTTCTCCAAATACTGGACTATTGCATTCCAGGAGATCCTCAACATGAAGATCTTCAAATGCTGGACGACTGCACTCTCTGGAAATCCTCAAACAAGATCAACAAAGCGTCTTCTTCTTCAAATGCTGGACTATTCCACTCTCTGGAAAACCTCAAACTAGATAAAAACAAACCTTCTTCATCATCAAATGCTGGACTATTACACTATCCAGAAACCCTGAAACAAGATCAAGAAATCTTGTTTGTCTTCACATGCTGTGCTATTAAGCTCCCAGGGAATCCTCAATTAAAATCAGCAAACAGCTTCTTCAAGTGCTGGACTATTCTGCTCTCCAGGAATCCTCAAATAGGATCATCAAACACCTTCAAATGCTGGACTAATCACCATCTCTCTAGAGATGCTCAATATGATCACACACCTAACCTACGTTAATTGTCCAGCGATCTACCATGTACAAAACTGGGGTTTTAGTCTATGCTAGTGGTCTCTATGAAATTCAACATACCTGACAAATAGAGAAATGTCTTGTGATGATTGACTCAATTAAGATGATGTGTACTGAAAAGTTTCTACACCAGAAGTTATTGTAGATGAAGGGCTGCTGTTGAATGGAACGAGAACTTGCTGAAGTGCCTCTTGCACTTGCTCACAGCTCATCATTTCATGTTTACCTTGTGCCTGAGATCAAACCAACCACTTTCCAACTCATGAATTCTTGACATATAATATTTGCTAAATTCATGGTGAGGCAAGAATACAAAACCCCAGATCTAGCGCTTACAAGACAACAAGCATCTTCATCATCTATACTGAAGATTCAATCAAGAAATTGTAAGATTGAAATGAAGAACACTTGGAGGTATGATTTACCATTGATGAAAGAAGTGTGCATGTGAGAGAGAGAGAGAGAGAGAGAGAGAGAGAGAGAGAGAGGTTGATCAATGATAATTTTGCATAGATGAGAGAAGCATGTAAGTGGAGGAGAGAGACAGAGATATGGAGGACGTACAGTTGCAGTTAAGGTGACATGCATTCGGTTGTCAATGAACTTGCTGTTGAACCATCTGACCTCCAGTCCTAAATCTCTGGAGGTAGTTAAGATCTGTATCAACATCTGTGTCTGGTTGTTGTTGGTATCCACTTTTATCACCATGCCATCTTCATTGTCAGGATAAACAGCAACCTTGAGAAGATCCGTCATGCTTCCAAAACCTAAGCCACCTTCAAAGTCTTCTTCTTCTTCTTCTTCTTCTTTTGGAGCATGTTTTGATATGGTTACATTTGCTGGAGGTTGAACTTTGTCAATTGTAGTAGTAGTGCCTCCTTGTTGATGTCCAAGAACAGAAGATGCACATTTTTCCTGGAGCTGTGCTACTTCAGCCTTCAACTGCCGTATATAGTCTATTGTGTGCGAGAGGATGGATACTCTGTCCTTCTGTAATCGATGGAGGAAAGGGAAGAAAGTCAAAGTCATTCTTGGTTTGTGTATTTGTAAATCACTGAGCAAGCAGCACATGAGCAGCACACAATCAAAAGATTGTCATTGGAAATTTTCAGATGCAGAAGATAGATGTATGCAGATTGTATACCTTCTTGATCACAGGAACTAGGGTGAATATAGTATGCAGTTTCTCGTTGAACTTGGAGCGGCGATGTCTCTCTGCAAGCTTGTGAATGTGGGCAGCTTCGTCATGAGCTGGATTGGAACTCTTCATATTGTCGGCAGGATTTAGCTTGGATTTAGCCAATTGTTGCTCTGCAAGCTTCTGTCGTTCAGCTTCTTCTTGGATAATGGGGACTATTTTCTCTGTCCATCGCCGAAACAACGATTGTCGCGGTGAAGTATGATCGTCTCCCACGCATGTTCGCAGATTTGGTTTGCATTCGCGTTTTTGGAATAGGGATTCCTGGCTATGCCGGAAATGGGATGTTGTCCATGAGGCAAGCTCGTTGTCGAGCACATCCATTGTTAAGTTGGAGCCTTGATATGCAGAAGGCCAAGCTGCGGGGTTTTGTGTGAAGCTCTCACACTGGGTCGTTTGTCGCAGTTGGAACGCATCGGTGTTTGAAGTTGTCTGCTCCGTTGTCGTCACCGAAGCTTCGTGAGTACCAAATAAGCGACTCGGTTCTAGAAGATGAGAAAAAGATGAAGATTGTAAGTCAGCTTGAAGGCTCTGAACTGTCCCCAAAGAAGGTGATGAATCGAGTGATTTAGCGCTAGACAACTCTGCAATTTGAGCAGGCTGCAAAGACGACGCAGAATTGACATGCGTAGAATGCTGAAGAGGAGATGGGGGAGCGTAATATTCTGGCAGTCCTGCTGCTGCCTGTCGCACAACTTCTTCGGGGTCAAACTCGTTAGAATCCCATGTGTAAGGATTCAGAACGTCAACGTTCGACGACGCCGCCTTTGTCTCAGTCTTACAATCCAGCGGACTGAACAAGGTTTTGTCCCCACCAACGTCAATGTCGAGGTCGTCGAAGAACCCGCTCTGCAACTCATGATCGTTGAAGAAGAGGGATTGATTCCCGAGCGCAGACCATTGGAAGTAAGGCTCCTCTGACCTCAAAATTGCGCCTGAGCTCGCCAAAGATTCGTTGAAATCGCCTGGAGTGTATCTGTGGAGATTGAGAGGAGGAAGAAAGGCCTCAGCAGGTCCAGGTAAAGGTAATCCTTCAAGGGCCGTCATTTGTGCAACCGATGTTCCTGAGTGCAAGTGAGGATATCCTTGTCCTGAAGTCGAATCCACGTCCGAGCTTGGGGGTCTAGACACAGTCCCAAACATGTGAGGTGTAACGGACATCAACACATAGTCCTGCAAGCTGTTCATCAACGAATCCATTTGCGGCACCTGTGTCAACATTGGCAAAGTTGTGTCAGTCCCCCCCCCCCCTCCCCACACACACACACAGTTTCAAGCAATTCTGAGCTCGAAACTAGACGTTGCATCAAGCTGGAAACAGAAAACTCTCTAAATTAAGTTCTTCAAGTGCAAAGCGATGCAGACGGATTCAAAAGCTTCAAACACCAATTTGTTGTGAAAGGTCGGTCAACGCGGGTCTTCGATGATGTCATAAGCCAGCGCGTAGATGGGACCCACTTGTTCGAAACTTCACGTGAAGGAACGCGTCTTTGTGTGCGTAATCTGCCCATGCTTTACGACCATAACGAGGGAGAAGGACCTGTGGTGGGACTGAAAACAAGGGAACAAACACGACTCTAGTGATCGGATACGACAGAAATGCGGTTCTAGACTCACCGCCCAGTCCCCTTGAATCCTCTCTGACTGAGCACAAGTTGTAGAGAAATCTTGCAAACTACACGTGTATCATGCACAAGAAGAAATTTCCAAAATCGGAAGCTATTGAATGATGATGATGATCGATGTGTATTGAGTATTCTACCACTCGATACGCGTCGTGACGTTCACCAGCTACCTCACAATGATCACAACCGAAACATGCTAAGACGCAGCAAATCACGATATGGAAATATTTACGAGCATACCCACTTACCAAAGAAGTCGTAGCCAATTCTGTGCAGTACCGGACTCCATCCCCTCCAAGCCCTGGAATGCAAACGATTGTCTGGACCGCGTCAACAAAGAGTAAGATGTTAGAGTTTCTTCAAGACAATCCTCTGATACAACAAGCTCAAATCCGGTTTTGTGCTTGAACCGAGTGTCTTCAAAAGGAACTGGGTTCAATCCAAAGGGCTCAAGCAAGAAACGACGCGAAATGGATGACTCAAGAAGATGCTCCCAAGGGATGGCAACTCTACCTGAATACGCGCTTCCTGTAACGCGTTGTGCTCGAGTTCCAAGAAAACACAAAGAGACATAAAAATGAGAAGAAAATATTGTCGCTAACCGTGACAGAGGAAATAGACAAAGAAGAACACAATTCAACTTCAAACAAAGAAGATTCACCAAAGCTTCGATACCAAAATCACGAAGCTTTGTGTCCAGCATTTAACTAAAGGAAGGAATGCTTGCAAGCATCAATACTTGAATAAAAATGCCAGAAAGAATCTATAGTTGCATTCGAAGGTGTACAGTGAAGCAAGCAAATTGAGGCTCATATTTTCGTTGGGAGATCACCTGCAAGAACTGGGCTTTACACTTGTCTGTGGGAATTTGTGGCATGCTGCTTGTCCACCAAAGAGGGCCACAGTCTCGTTGCAACGCCAAGGCTGCATACCTGCAAGCACAAACACGACCAGCTTTGTTTCAAATTTCTTCACAAGCGAGATGATCACCAAGATTCTTCAGTCATGGTAGTCATCTTTGACCCTGGCACTTGAGGGTCGACGGCAATCTCTGGATATGAAGAGCGAACACCATGATGTTCGTAAGCTGCTCCTCCTCATTTCAACCTCTACAAGATTTCACCTCTTCTTGCTCAAACTTTTGCGCTGGAGTATACTTGTTTACTTACCCCTGTGAGCCAGGGTCCTTGAAGCTACAGGTCTTGAAGATGGAGTAGAATTGCAGCGCAAGAGTTGGACCAAACTCTAAGCTCGTAGAATTGAACCATCCGTGAGCCCACTCCAGCACCGGCCTGTATAGAACACACGAATTCAAACGCATGAGCTCCTGAATTAGGAGCAAGCACAGTGCTAATTTCTCATGCCTCTTCCGCTTTTCCAAGACCTTAGTGAAAAATTCACCTGAGCCACAAAGTTGTGAATTAGGAGGAAGCGTAGTGCTAATTTCTTATGCCTCTTGCCCCTTGCCAAGACCTTAGTGACAAATGCACCTGAGCCACAAACACCTTTGTTGTAGCTCGAAGCTGAAACGCAAAGACGAGTGCAATCAACGGGACCTCAGGAGTCGCTGGCTTACCTTTCACCAGAAGAGAGTTTCCAGAGGATTCCATACGTCCACTCCAAGGATTGTATCAAAGCTTTCAGGCGCGTTTGGGAAGAAATCGCTTCCTTTAACATCCTGAGACCAAGAAGGGGTGAGAAGGATCCTGGTGTTTCTGCTGTTGATTTCATGTGAAGTGCGCAGCCCTCCTCCTCGGCCAAGACAAGGAGCTGGTAGCAAAGAAGCCAGTGTGGAAAAAAAACCTCACAAACTCCTCTATGAAAACAACTTATTTTGAGGTTGTAGATCCGACAGTGCTTCGTACCCAAGGGTTCGAACTCTCATCGGAGTCTTTAAGTTTTGAACTCGTCGGTCATCCTCAATGAATGTGGAAAAGAATGTCAACGATTCCCCTGCAGGAGAAGGGAACAAGTCTCTAATAAATTGAGGAATTCCAGTCAATAAAAAGTCGAGAACTTATTCAAAGATTTTTTTAATTTTATCTCAAAATCCGAGTCCCCCCAAGAGACAGACAGAGCTTCGCGTAGATCACAAAACTAATAAACGTGTGCGGTAATGGGATTCAACACTTTCAACAGTTAAGACCGGAACACACAACTTTTGGATACACCGCAACCCAAAATGGACAAAGGAAGCCTTTCGTGGGTTGAATTGAACACGCAAAATTTGCAGCAAACGACACGAAAGTGTCCGTAAGTAACGATCGTCACAACTTGCAGGCAAAAAGTTAGAGCTTTTGATGTTTGATGTCAAACACCCTGCGCTTTTTCTATCAGGTTTTGATGAAATTCATCGTAAGCGACAAATCTCCTCCCACCCCCATCCTATAGGGAAGAAGTCACGTCTCAAGAGTCCTCGTAGGGACGGGGACAAACTTCAGGTTCTTTTGGCGAGAACCCACCAAATGCGTCCAATACAGCTAATCGACTACGTGCTACATAATTTCCTTTTCCTGCCCCAATCGAATCTGTTGTTCACGCTAGAAAATAATACCGCCACTTTGGGGAATAACCAGAAATTGCAATCTCAATATAGCAACTTCTACTGCAGAAAAGTGGGAACCACAATTCGTCGATTTTGTGAGGAATCTCCAAATCCGGCCCTTTCGTGATAATCCAATGAATCACAACAATAATTAGGTGCGAGATGGAATTATTGCTGTAATTTTTGTCGCATTCGTGTGTGCAACCAGCTTCTCGTCGCTAGTCGCACATTTGATTCTCTAAATCTGTGATCATCTTTTGACATGTGTAGCATTCTGCTTCTGCTGCTGCCAAATACGAACTGCTTCTCCAACTACCACTTCGAAAACTCGGAACCCAGATTCTTGAGTTTATTCTGTAGATGAATGTCGAGAACCAGGGAAAATACATTGAGAGAAAATGTACAAGCAAATCTTTGTTTGCAATCAAACGAAGTTTGTTGAACCGATCATACATCCCACCAGTATTTCCGTCTTGTTGTTGGTTATGGCTCCTGCTCCTAACCCTAATCGTGCTATTGTCAGTACCTATTCTTACAGGGCTTAGGGTTCGGTGTTTGTGTGGATGCTCTAAAATTTGCTGGTCGCACTTTAGAGTGAGCGACATCTGGATACCTCCAGCCAGTCTTGCCGTCTTGTTGTTGGTTATGGCTCCTGCTCCTAACCCTAATCGTGCTATTGTCAGTACCAATTCATCCAGGGCTTACAGCTCAGTGTTTGTGCGGATGCTCTAATATTTGCAGGTCTAAGTTTAGAATTCTGAGAAACATCTGGAGAGGAGAGTATGCTTGTGTAGTGCACTGTCTGTGGGTTTACAGTGTGCAGTTGGCTATGGAGGAATTGCTGATAAGAGTGGTGAGCCAGCATCAGATGTTATGATCTTTTGGACAAGGGGTATAACATTCCTGAGCTTCATATGATGGTTTACTTCCAGCTTCATCTTCAATCTCATTGTCTATCTGATGGAAGTGTACAGTGACATTGGCAGGTCTAAATGTTCCGTATTTTTGCATTGTGCACCAGAAATTTATCAGCATTTCATATCATGAACATCAAGAGCACAACAGTTGAATATTGGCAGCAAATTTCAAGGTAGCTTTCTATGTTGATAACTCTATGGCAAATGTGATGTGAATAGGGGATTGTCAGATGACGAATGCAGGTGCAGAGGGAGCTTTACTTTCAGTCCAGTGAGCTTATTGAAGGAGACAAGCAAGTGCACTCTCCTTGTTGGGGATCAGGTTTCACCATTTGCTCTTGCACTTGGACTTCCAGGTCCATTGTCTCTCATTGTGTCAATACTCTGCAATTGCATTGATACTTCTTCTCCATTCATCAGTCTTGTGCATCACTAATGCCACAAAACTGGGGCTGTGCTGTACCAGGATATATGGTGGGGTGGCAAGTTGTGGTGCATTCAACTGAGAGATTTTGAGAAAAGAAGTTGATCCACTTTCGTTGGACAATGCTGTGGACGTTACAAGATTATTGGTAGTTTTGTTAAGTAAACAATTTGAACTGTAAATGCCTTTTGTGCAGGCATGTGATATATTTTGCAGTTGAAGATAAAATGGTCTTGTTTTCCAACATTCCACTTAGTCTAGAGTTTCTGCAACCAGATAACAAACGAACAAACTTACTTGCCAGCATGTTGAGAGATAGAGCAACATATTGTGTAAGATGTGCCATGGAGATTACTTGGATTGTCCTCTAGGAAGAGATTCATCAAACATGGTGCTTCTGTTTTCTCCATGTTTTTTGTCCTTCCAATTTGCAAATTAGAGCATGAATTTATCACAATTGTTGGATGCCAATCCTGATGACTGACCAAACTCTTACTTACCTCATATTCTATGTCAACAAGAAGATAGAGAAGTATTTGTTGGAAGGTATTAAAGATGATGAATTTTGGATGGTGTCTCCAGGGTTAGGAAATCAAAGTTCTTGCAATAGGTATCCATGACCTCCACATCACTTTTTTCATGCACCAAGACAGCCAAAGAAGTGAAAGCAGAGTGTGTTTGTGTCACCTGGAAGAGATTCCTGAACTATGATGTCTCTAAAACTTTTCACTACTACTACAATCTGGCTAGAAACAAGTGAAAATTCATTAATAAAACTCAAGACACAAGGCTTTTCAATTCTGACCATTTTCATATAAAAACTCTAATCGACATAAACAGAGGGTTGGTGAAGATCTCTATGCAATTTGTTTTATTGATAGGTTAGGGAGCTAGTATTGCAAAGCCAAATACAATTGGTCGTACATTAGTACATTTTGAATTTTCTGAAAGACATTTTAATGCCAAGTCGGAACACCTGAAGCACACTTGCAATTTCACAAGAAAAGGGGTCGTCTGAGAATTAGTTTGGACCTAATTTGGTCTAGGGATGAGTAATACAAGACGATATACTTCCCATGAAGGCTTGTTTCTTCAGTTCTGCTTCCTCCCCTGTTTGGTCACTATGTATGAAAATGTCTTGAGAAAAACCAGCATTGGGCACGTATCGACTTTTGAGCATACCATCTGGTACTGGTATGAATCTTTTTCAAAAAGTTCTTACCAGATGGTATGGGTATTGGAAAAAACCTGCTGACCAGGGTGAACCATCACCCACCACTACATCATCCACTGGACACTGTTATGACTTGGGTCCATTCAAATCTATATGAAGACATTGATAGTAATTCCCAACAATATGAAGGTTACTGGGACTACTATGCAAAGGACTCCTAAAGGGCTTTATAATTACTTGAAAATGACACATTTATGAAACAAATTTACATATTCTTGTAAAGAAAAGTAACCTATACCATCTTGTTGGGTCCAAAAAAAGTTTTTTGAACTTGTCAAAAATGATTCTAGAAATATTTTCTATGATGAACCAATCTAGTTTTGTCATGTCACCTTCACTAGCTAAAACACTACTTTTAAGCAAAGCACCAAGGAGTTGGGTGTGGGTTGTTTTATTGCGTTTGCACCTAGGTGCTTTTGGAAAAATGAACAGGACATTTGGAGTGACTTGAAATTGTAACATTTGGTTTCTATTTTTTTGCATTAATGCACTAGACCATGTTTCCAAATGAAGATAATTTGCCTTGAAACACCCCCCACTTAGGGTAACTAGCCATTAATGGTGACAATACATCATAGTTTGTGGGAAGAAAACTAAGAGGGTTTCTTTATGATAGTCCCAACCTTGATCTATCATTATGATAAGTCTTCTTGTTCTCTTATGGGTTGTTTCAAATTTCTTTAACAATTTTTTTAAGCTCCTAACAAGTTTGATTATAGTCATTCTATCACAAACCCTAAGGCATGATCCACAAAGCCAAGTTATAATTCACCCTAACCCATCCACCCATGGTGCCCAAGTTTCCCAACAACACCTTTACATTCCCTAGAACATTAAAACCTCCCTCATATTACCTCCATTTCCCACCATAATGTATGAACACATTTTGCTAAAATTACCCCATACCCCTTTGATGTTTTAACATCTTTGTTGAATTTAAATAAAAGATGGTGCAAAAGTGTGGGTGAAACAATTGCATGGAATGCACAAGAATTTGTGAAATTGGATAACAAAATTTACATGCAAGTGATAATAATGCAAGGGCTTCAACCATGTTTTTTTCCTCTTCTTGATTGACTTGCGTTTGAAATGGAATTCTTATATTTACATTCTTGGTGTGGTCCAATGCAATTGAACAATTTTAAGTAATCAATGAAGATGGCAATGAAGAATTATGGGCACCTAATTAGGATATCCTAGACTTTTGTTTGTGCAATCAAATTTTGATTTATAAAGTTTACCAATGGACCCTAATGTGAAATTTTGAATGTCTCACTTTCATCCAATGGTTTAAAAAATTTCCAAGTGCAAATTTTGTACACCTATTTAATTTTTTGCACCAATTTTTTAAACCCATGTAACTTTTGGAGAAAATGACCAACCTTGTTGAACCTTCATTGTTCACATCATGGGTGAAAGAAAAAATTGTTGCCAAAATGAAGTTTTCAAAAAAGTTATATAATGTCCCCTTATACTAGTAGTAAAAGTTGTTATTGCAACAAGGTGCCATGTGGTGCAATTACCAATATAAGATGTATGTAATAGCAAGGTTGTGTATGTCAAATTTGATTTGATTTTAGGGTCCTACTTGCATGCCTACCTACTTTCCTACCTATTTTTTAATGTTATTATACCCTAGCAAATTGCAAAGTCATACTCTAAGTCATGACTCCATTCAATAGTCCACATAGGTATTAACGACCTACTAACAATTTATGGGTCTTGTCCACCAAATAACTTTAAAATTTTAATTACCACTTTTGAGGTTTCCAAGTCTAAGACCCCATAGATATAACACAACCTTTAGGTCACAATTTGTCAATGTTGTTTTTGGATGAATGGAAAATCATGCAATGAAAACATGAGAAAATTTTAAGGTTTAAAAAGGTTTAAATTGTCTTCTTCCTCTTGGTAAAAGTGAATTTTGACAAGTATTGCCCTCAATATAAAAAAGGAAACCTATAACCCTAAATATAAGGTTTGGGTTTAATGTTATTTAAGTTCCAATCTTGTCCCTAGCTCCTTTGTGTGGCCATTATTGCAACATTTTTTAGGAACATAGGGGGTTTAAATAGTTGGAGTTGAATGCGTGTTCCAAATTTGGAAATGGTGATTAAAAGGTAGGCATTGGGTGCTATAAATGGGCCTCCTTTGAAATATTTGTGCAATTTAAATAATCTTGAATGCCTACTAAGTTTTAGGTTTAATTGTTTTTCTAGATCCCCAAATATATTTTATTGTGGTATGTTCCAAGCCATGTTCATACATTGACAATATTACATGTCCATTTGTTGAAATCAACTTTTGTCTATCATAAATTAAAATGGATGCTTCATGTCTTGTAAAAATATTAGGCCCTTATTACTTGGCTACTAACCTCCATTGACATCTTAATAAACATGATTAGATTTTGGGTTTTTTGGAATCAAAATTTTCTAATTTTTATGAATCTTAGTATACCATTACTAGAATTGTTGTTTATTGGTAACTAGGAATAATCAAGGTTTTTAATTGGATTTTGATACCCATTCTAACTATTCTAACGTCCAAATTGTAGAACTATAATTCAACATTTTTTTTTAAAAAAATAGGGTTGTTTAACCTTTAGAATCCAAATTCAATTGTCCTTTTTTGCATATGATAATCATAATAAGGATTTAATATTCCATGTTTAACATGGCCAGCCCTACCTTTAAACCTTCCTAGTGGTTACAAACTTGTAACTTAATGTTTTTATGTTAAAAAAATGAATGTAAACCTTTGGAGTTCAAATTTAATTATTATTTTCAGTAGAAGCTCATGGTAACAAACATTATTACAATTCATGGTTTTTTAGAAAGTCCAAATTGACTAACAAGTCTTTTTTTATTAGTGGACATGTACATTTTGGCTACAGGCTCGAGGCTTGAATGGCATGTGTATTTTTTACTAGTAAATTTGACTAAAGTGACCTATTTGATTTGTCAAATTGAACATCTAATCAAGTTGGACAAAAAAAATGACCACCTTGGTCATAATGACCATTGGTTTATAATCAATTTGGACATCTAGCCAAGTTGGACAAAACAAAATGACATCCTTAGTCAAGATGGACAATGGTGTTTTACCTACCTCCTACTTCCAACCTATCATCTTAAAATCATGCACTAGTAAAGAAAATCAGTTTGTGACTACAATTTGTGACAAAAAAATAGTTACAATCAACTTTGTGATTAAAAAATCCCCTAGTTTGCACAAGTGAAATTGCATTGAGCATTTAATTGCAAATGATGGCTTAACATATGTTAACACATTTCCCATGCATGAAATATATAATCAACGTACACACTTCCATCCTTTGATTAGTGTATAATGTCACTACAAAAAAATGAATGTACACCAAATGATTTCAGATTTTGAATGGATTCATTAGTTTTAATAAATGGGGACTAGTTGGGAAGTAACTACATATTTAGTTCACAAATTAATTATCTAAGCTAACCTACATACATAGTGGCTAACTATAGTCACACACATACTAAAATTCATGACTATAGTTGATAACTTAGTAATGTAGTCATATTTTTGGTAGAAAAGTTTGATAGTCATAAAAAAACATGTCTTTATGACTATATGATTAAGGTGAAAACATAGTCGCGAAATGTCCAAGTCATGGATTCCACATTTTGCCACAATGCATTTTCTTCCAAAAGTTTCAGTGTAAAATCTAAAAACTATACATCTTGTTTAAATTGTTATGTAAGAAATCCTTGAATTACCAGATATTTCAAAGGACATCAAGAATTATACAAATATTTTTAACATTTCTTAATAGTTTAAAGAAGCTACAAATGACTAATTGGAGATTTGAGTTTCAAATAGTTGTTGTGTGGTTTCAAGAGAATGTGAAGTTATATAAGATATCAATTGTGGTCAATAGCTTTAAGGCAATAAAGGACACACCCCGAATTTATTGGGAAAGCCTCATCCATGCTTAACAAATATGGACTGAATACAATTGTCTAAGAGGGGATATTGATGAAATATGTAAAAAATGGAAGAATATGAAGTAAATTTCACCAATTTCTAAAATTGGAATTTGTTTAAATGGGGATCAAATATGTTTTCATGCATGGAATTTATGTCAATGCTTGAAATCCTTGTGTGTGTGGTTACAAGATTTTAACAATATTCTTCACTATGTGTTCAAAGTAAAGTCAATAAAAGAGTGCCTTAAGGTGAAAGCATGGTAAAGTATGCCAATGAAGGATACTTTTTTTTGGGTGGAAAGTATCCATAAATTAAGACTCAATACATTGAATTCATGAATAGTTTTATTTTATTGATCAATAAGAGGAAGATCTTTGATTTCATTGTATAATGTTGAATAATTACATGTTTTAATATGCATTTAAATATAATTTTAGAAATACAAGCACAAGAAAGTAGGTGTCACACTCTTACTTCAAGTATATGAAAGTGTGATGAAAGTACAATTGTAGTTAAATTTTCTATACTTTCAAATGGATAAAGCACTAATATGTATCAATGTGTTTTTTAAAAAATTATATCATAGTCATAATTTATCAAAATTTTCATATAAAAGTATGTTGGAAATTTTGAAAACCCAACTAGTTTAGAACATATTTTTCACCCATTTTTATTATATGAAAATTCCTCACATTTTATGTGTAGCTTACTATAAATTCAATGGAGTGCACCATTGCTTCATAATGAAATTCAAAGAAATTTTGAATAGGTTTTTCCATCCTTAAGCCATAAATGTTGCACCAATTGGGAAATCAACATTTAACTACCTTGTTGGATTGTGTGAATCCCATATGGCCACGTTTGTTCAAGGGTTATTGAACCACGAGTTCATGTTGTGGGAAAGGTCAACAAAATTTGAAAGGGAAGTTGATCTTTAAACCATGGTTGAAAACTGATGGGATTACAAAAAACATTGACAAATCTGTCACAAAAGCATGTGGTATTTCATGAGTTTCCAAGGTCCGCATCTACAAATCCCATGCCATATGCAATGAATGATTGATGGGAAAAAAAAATGTTGCATAAGTATGACAAAATCTTCTTCTCGCTTTTGGATAATGAACTCACAAAATACTTCTATAAGTCCAAAATAAGGTTTAATCCTTCACTAAAACCTCCACCCTAGTTGTTCACAATTGTGTTGTAGTGGATTGAGAACATCAACCTGGAAGCAATGAAAGTGGAAGCAATCCTCCTTGATTCCCATTACAAGCATGACATTTTTCCCACATTGGGTGACCTCAAGGCAGTTGTTGATGGGGATTTGAGCACAACTAAGTTGCTAATGGACATTATGTCATCGATTATGGCATTCGTGTCCATAACATACAATTTTGTTAGGGAATGTTCACTATGGACATGACTAGATTGGGAATGCCTCCTCATTAGTCTTTTCAATTGTAAGGTTTGCTTCCAAGCTATCATTTGTGTATGTGATAGAAAAGCATTTTCACACCTCTTTGCAATAGTGAGTAAGTACCAATTTTCATCAAAGTTTTGATTAGAATTTGGACAATACACGGTGGTAGACATAAAGGTTCCCTTGAGGAAGGAAACCCTTCATGAAGACTCCCATGTTCTTTTAAGCCTATCTCTTCTTCAAATGAATAGGTGTAAACATAAAAAGGATGTGTTGGGATCTAGATCATTTTAGTCATTGGTTTAAAGCACACCTACGCCTTTTCCATAGGAACAAAAGCTTTATAATTACAAGATATGCCCTTAAGCTCTCAAAACAATTTTGGATGCAGCATGGGATGCTTCAATGTGTATGGAAGAAGAGCTCTCATACATCTATGCCTGGTAAGTATATCATTAAAGTGCATTTATTCAAATATATTCAAATATAATTCATACAAGTCTTTATTTATTATGTTTTAGGAAAAAAAGTGCAAGGTATTTGACTTTGGTCTTGAAAACACAAGACAAGTAGGTGAGATATTGTAGCAATTCTTCTACAAATGCTTTCATATGGTCCATTTGTAACACCAGATAAATTACTTGGATCAGATCTTATAAATGATGTAATGTAGGATCAAAAAAACGAAGAAATTCAATAGTTCAAGGGGGTTGAGCTTCAAAATATTGAGGTGGAAGATGTCAACCGACATTCATGAATATGTTCGTTGATGTTTAGACCAACCATTTGGCTCTACACAACCAAAAGCATGCAAGGATTAGATGGTGCACAAAGAAACTCCAAGAAATAATAGGTATTCTATTTGAACAACAAGGAAGAAAATAAGAGAGTCAAATAATCACCAAGATGAAGAGGAGATTCAAAACACAAGGGGATAATAACTACATCATCTAGTAAAGTCCCTTTAGAATAATCCAATGCATAGAATATTGTCGAAATTTCTAACATGGACACCTTTGATGAAAACTTTTCAATTGGGGAGGTTCTAATAGAGGGGTAGGTACATGAGGCCTCAAAAACGATGTTTAATTTAAACTAAACATCAAAAACTTGAACATATATACCAATAAAAAATCAATGATTTCTTCTTTTTATAATTGATTTAATTTTAATTTTTGTACCACATGCGTGTGATTGAATGAAATTATGATGTACTCATCAGCATAGGATGTAATAATCATTCAAGTGCAATCACAATAACACATACCATAGCAAATGTAACGTTTGTTTGGTTTTTTCATGTTTTAAAGTCATACTTTAAGTTGATGTTGAAATTATAAGATCTTTTTATATAGTTATTTTGTTAATATATCATGGGAACATGTGAATTAATTTGATTAATTAAATGAATAAAAAAATAACAAAAACATTCATTAAGCATTGTAGCATTTGGTTTTTTAGTAGTCAAAAGATTTGTGAATGGATTAAAGTTTTTCTAAAAATGACATTTTTCCGCAAATTTTAAACATAAACTTTAATAAAATAATTTTAAAATTTTAAAATTTTAAAAATCAAGAATATTTCTCAAAAAATAGTCACAAAAATAGGAAAAAAATAGGTAGTTGTGGATCGTGTTATCCTATTTGTACCCATTTAATATATTCTTTTCTTGTATATTTCCATCTAGTGGTCACTAAGTGGGCAAATGTTTTTTTCTTTGATGATATCTCCACTCAATGGCCATTAAGTGGTTTGCTTATTTATGTTAGAATTATATTTCAGCATGGTGGCCATCAAGTCAATTGTGATGGATGCAAACCTTAGACACCATCTTCCAATAGATGGAATTCATCCATAATGTTCATCTATATTCTTAGTTAAGTTTTACTTAATTTTAGTTAATTATTAATTAGGTCCAAGTTGAGTCCTAATTAACTCATAATTAAGTTTTAATTAAGTTTTAGTTTAGTTTCAAGTAACTCATTCAATTAGGAAGGTTTCCAAGAAGTTTTCTTACTTGATGCACACATAAAAGCCTCCTTTGAAGCTTCCTTGAACTAGGTCCCCGAAAGGGTATAAATAAAAGTAGGACCCTTCATTTCCTTCAATTTGTTCAACACTACTTTTAGGCACAATTTTTCACCATAGCCTTATCAAGTTTTTTTCACATTCTTGTTTGCATATGTTTAACATAATAAAATTTCATCTTCATGTTTGTTGTGCACATCTTGTGTTCTTGTTCTTAAATCTTGTGTGTAGTCACAATAAAACATACCAAAGCAAATGTAACATTTGCTTGGTTTTTTTCATGTTTTAAAGCCGTAATTTAATTTGATGTTGAAATTGAAATTTTTTTATATAGTTATATTTTTAATATATCATGGGAACATGTGAATTAGTTTGAAATTGATTTAGTGAATAAAAAAATAACAAAAACACTCATTAAACAATGTAACGCTTATTTTTTAAGTAGTGTAAAGGACTTGTAAAAGTATTTCAATTTTTTTTAAATAAAATTTCTTACCAAATTTAAAACATGAACCTTAATAAAAATAATAAGAAGAATTTTTTTAATTTTAAAAAGATTTTTTCAAAACAAATTCAAGAATATTCCAATAATATTTCCCCAAAAACAATCATAAAAGTAGTAAGAAAGTAGGTGGGTGTGGTTCATATTATTTCGTTTACAACATGTGTTCTTGTTTTTGAATCACATAATCTTGTTTTGTTCCTTGTTCGAAAGTTAGATTTAGACCTTATTTTTAGCCTTTGTTCTTATGGTTCTTCGTGTTATTGACAAGTTTTAACAATCTACGTAAAAGACAAATTTCTTGTAAGGACTTATCTATGTGTTCAAGCTTGCATGCTAGGGATTCCATTGATGATGATGATGTGGACAATAGGATGGAAGCGAATTTGGAAGATGAATCAAAGACATAATTTTCATGATGGCAGGGAAAGGAACCATAGATAGAAAATTTTATGGTTCCTTAAGGGAAGGTGTTCATGAAGGAGGAAACAACAAATCAAATGTGGAAGGAAATGTGAAAGGGAATTCATTTCGAAGAAAAGATAGGTGGGAGGGGTGAGTTCTGAATGTGACCTTGTAAATGATGCAAAGGTGTTCGTTGCAACTAGACGTGTTAGAACATGTGACTTAAAAGAAGCAATCTTTGATAATCAACTTGGAGAGGATCATGTGGGTCTTGCCATTTTGTATTGATCGAGTAATGTTTAAGTAATTATGATTATTTGGAAATGGCCATTGTCTTAAACCATTTTGGATGGGTACCCTTTAAGAAAATTTCTCCTATCATACGATGAAACTCACGTACCAATTGTTGGTGATGAGGGAGAAATTGGTGTTAGGAAGAAGCAATATACTTTCCAAAAGAGGAAGCGAAGAAGATGCAAATCAGAAGGCTCAATATCAAGGATAAAAAATATATTATCTAGGGAGTTTGTTCACAATGTGAGTGTTTCAAGGTGTTGTTCAAAGAATTCATGTCAACATTTCCTCATGAAAAGACCTTACTTTTGATACAAGATTTCTGGGGCTTGTCTTTTAAAGATCGTAAAGCATACGGTTTGGACATTCCAAGAAGGTTGCACATAAAAATAATATATGAAACGTTGAAAACTTATCATAATTTAGGAGATCAAGATTTGTGAAACAACTTAGTACAAGATCGTTGGCTTGTCCATATCAACATACATGTTGCACAAAGGTTTTTGTAAATGAGGTTGTAGGTTTTGACCCCATGGGAATAAAGGTACACATAAACTACACACTACAACACATCAAGTGGAATTGAATGTTCAATCGTTAATTGACTTATATGCAAACACAATGCCACATCAAATGAAAAGAATAAAAAATGGTAGACATGATGTACAATGTCTATTGCTTGATATGTGGAAAAATCTTTGAAAGCGAAGTGATGAAGTAAGATATAATGAACAAATGGGAATATATTTGGTTGTTTTTAGTGCATTTGCTTACACAGATTATTGTAGGTAAATGTTATTTTTTGAGTTTCATGATTATGTACATGTAAATAAGCAAGGAGTTAGGCATTGGAGGAATATGTCAATCAACAATGAACAAGTTGAAGAAGAAACACCATCTTAATGTGTATGTCCGGAAAAGAAGATCAGTATTTGCAAAAAATGTATTGTGTGTGAATCATTAAAACTATTTGATATCCAAATTGGAAATGAACAAATGTGATATAATGTAATATGAATTGAAGTTGAAAAAACATATATTGTATCAAGAGGCTTGCAGGAGCTTGTCCATATTTGGAGGTCAAAATCAAAGTTGGGAGTTACCACACCTTTAGTCATGAAATTCAATAGGTTAATCACTAGTGGGGTGAAAAATGGTAAAGTATACCAATTGGCGATACCTACCAACAAATAAAAATAGATTTGGAATCTTTTGCATTTTAGGCATTTTAGTCATGCCATAAATGTTGGGGTGTACTTATTGTATTAAATAAACCATATATGATCATTCTTAACATATATTATTACTTTCACTAATTTATTTATTTATTGAAAGTTTATTACTTTGGCTAATATTGCACATTTTCCAAATCAAACAATTCAAATGATGCATCATTAATGTTTGAGCCATTATGCACCTTAATACATTTTTTTGAAAATTGAATTTTTGGATTATGACAATGTGAAGCCCCTCAAAAATAAGTTTTCCAT
This sequence comes from Sphagnum tenellum, assembly GCA_963921925.1. Taxonomy (NCBI): domain Eukaryota; kingdom Viridiplantae; phylum Streptophyta; class Sphagnopsida; order Sphagnales; family Sphagnaceae; genus Sphagnum; species Sphagnum tenellum. The sequence goes on from OY998149.1 coordinate 6,694,784, forward strand.
GAACTCAGATTTGGCATCCAAAACATGTTTTTTAATATGATAGTAAAGGCATGTGCTTGATTCATTAAATCATGCTTTAAACTCTTTCAAAATGCAACATATGGGTGAAATTTCCAAATTAATTTTGTCATAATACCTACTTTCAATCTACTTTCTCATAATAGGATAAATTGGCAAATTTTGCAAAGTCTATCGAAAGTAGCTTTTTAAAAAGGTTGATACAATTTTTGAAACTTTGAAAAACTTCAACATATCACATTTGATGCCCTCATGTAATTAAAAAGGACAATCTCCTAAGGCATCACCTACTTTCTAATCTACATGTCACAAATTTTTGTTCTTTTATTCGGGAGGATTATTTTTATGGTATACTTTAGCATGCTTTCACCCAATGGAGTTTTTTTCTTATTTGGGAAGTCATCCACTGTGGAGGCCTTATGCTTTTAGAATCAATATCGAATAAGAAGTGGAATGATAGCCACATCATTTGCAATAATAAATTTATTGCAACTTGTTTCAAAGGAGATTTTTCCATGCCATCTAAAACAATGTGTGTGTGAACATAGATTAAATACAACCACAATATACAAATCATGAGAATGTGAAACATGATGTATGCATGAAGAAAACAACTTGTTGATGTTATTAGCTATAATTGATTTTTTAATTTGGGTACGTTCACATTGAATAAAAACAACAAACCTCAAACTTGTGTTTTGCAATGTTTACAAAGTTGGCTCCACAACTTGTGCACCGATATCCTCATTTGCACAATTAGTTGCTTCCATTTCAATCTTGACATTTTAGTTATGCACATCTAACAGAGATTGTTCCTCTTTAAAAGCTTGGACTTTGGCATTCTCCAAATGTGTTTTAAGAGGTGATTACACAACTTTTGGACTTTCAAGTGGTGTCAAAGGAATACCTTTAGTGGTTAAAAATAGTCCAAAAGGGCTATTGCTTAGTGTTTTTAAGTTGGGCCTTCTAAAAACATGTCCAAAGCTCATGGAACTTAATTTTGTTTGCTTTAATATGGAATGTCAGCTACACAAACATACCACGTGCACAAAAGATTAAATAAAGTTAAACATATACAACTAAATTAAAACATATTTACATCAAAGATTTAAGAGAAACATAATGACCTCCATGTATACAAAAGATCCAATACATCCAAATTAAGTAGAATCCATTGCTTTACATTTTGGAACCATTTTACATTGTAATCTAACCACATTTGTCTTGGCCGTTGCAATCTTATTTCTACTAGTAAAAGCTTTTAATGAACCTCATTGCTTAGTATCTTCTTGATGTTGCTTATGATGGACCTTATTAAACCATTAGATTACTTCTGGAAATCAATCAAATGGTTTCAACATAACCAAAAGCATTGGGATTATTTTCAACAAAACCAAAAGCACTTAGACCGGTTTCAACAAAACCAAAATCATTTTTATTGGTTTCAACATAACCAAAAGCACTTGGATTGGTCTTAGTAGAACCAAAAGCATTGGATTGGTTTCGAACATAACCAAAAGCACTTGGATTGGCTTTAGGAGAACAAAAGCACTAGGATTGCATTAGTTTTTGAAAGGGAACACTAAAAAAAAAAAAGGCAAAATTGTGACATAGGTGAAGGTTGCAACTATAATAGTTTGAACAAAAGTTCAAAGGGAAGAAGTGGATCTCTAGAGTTTTCTGGGAAAGGTGTAAGTGACACATCTAGTAGATTCAAATGTAAGTTTTGTGGTTTTGTTGTGATTGAAACTATTGATCAATTTGATAAATAACTTGCAAATGTGTGTCCATATCATGTTTTGGATACAAGTATGTCAAAAGTGATTGAGGTGCATGATCTTGTGCAGAATTTGTTACACAATATAACAAAAAGATTTTACATCTAAAGGTTGAGAAAACCAAGTTGTTTGAAAACTTATAAAGTTAAAGTTTTCCACGGAGGACCAGAAAGCACTTGCACTTGATGCAAAAATTCCATTGCACCAAATGAACACAAGCAAAGAAAGTTGGCATTTCACGTCCAATTGCTTGAATAGAAGCTTCTTTATCCTTCCCTTGGCCAATAAACACATTAATAAGTGCATACACAGTTAGCCCATGCACATGACACAAAAACAAAGTTAATAGTAGGCCAACATAGGTTAATATGTTTGTCATTGGCTTGTCAACTCAGCAACCACGAGGAATCAAACCTCCTGATCATTTCACAATAGCTTTACGTTAGCCTAACCTTGAGAGTGATGAATAATGTAAGAAAAAAAATGTTTTTTTACCTTATGATTAGAAAAAAAATGTTTTTTTACCTTATGATTAGAAAAAACACGAAACTTATTATGGTTGTGACAAATGGCGTAAGAATAGTGCCCACATAAACCCACAAAGTTCAAAAAGCGTAATACATAATAGAGATTAAAGATTGTAAAAAAAGTCAAAAGAGCATAGAGTTCAATGCTTAACACATTTCACATCATGAATTTTCCTTGTAATGGACTTGCAAGAGTTTGCCTACTTGTAGAAGTTTTTATAACAATTTTTCCATCTTTTATACTTCCACATTTTTCCCCTGTGAGTGTGGGGGATCACCTACTTAACAATTTTTTAGGTTTTTTTTTTAACGAGGAAGAAGAAAATAGTCTTGCATCACATGTGGAAGAAACAAGGGCCTTAGAATTAGGGTTTTGTAAAAAAGATGTGGTAGGTAGAAAAAAACATGTTGGGAAATCATGGACAAATGCTAGTTTTTTATGTTTGTTACACCTTGTGGAGAACAAATATTGGGAATACAATCACAAGCCATTTAAGGAGAACAACTAGAAAACATACACAAATGTTGTGAATGCAATTTTTCCAAATGATGTGCAATGGAATTAGAAGCAAGCTTGAAACAAATGGAACAAAATGAAGAAGATCTACAATACAAAAAAGAAAAAGATTGAGGTAATTGGTGCACCTCCATATGATTAACCATGGTTTGAACGTTTTGACAACATTTTTTCTAGCACTACCAAAATGAATGGTATGCTTAATGTCATAGATCAAGGTGTGCGTGTGATGAATTTTGATGTTGAAGTTATGAATGTTAGTGATGATGAAAAGGATGCCCAAACACCTCGAATGTTTATTAGCCCTAAGAAACAAATTCATGTGTTCAGGGATGACAATGCATATGTTGGAACTAACCCATATGTTAATTATGATAGCCTTGGAACTAGGGCAAGCAAATTACTTAGTGTGTAAAGGAAACCCAATAAGAAGCTAGAGATAAAGAAGAGGCGATTGTTTATAGGCTCATTTACAATTGTAGATGCCATTAATAATTTCACGCATGTGGTGAAGGAGATTGAATCATAGAAACTGGAGATGACAAAATTCATCACATCTCAAATGTCACAAAGTGAAGAGATTTCAAAACAAAAGATGATACAAGAGCAATTGTAATTAGTTGTTTGGTTTGCAAATGGGTTCAAGTTAAAAACTACAAATGGTAGTGGTAGTATTGGCAATTGATTAAAAGGAACTATAATGACAATTGACTTTGATTTGTATTTCCATTTATGAAAATAAAAACTTGGATTCCATTTTTAAACTCATCTTCTATTATTTTGTCATTATATAATTGGATGATCAATCACCCATTGTTCAAAAAAAATTCTCCTTAATCTCTCACCTTTTATTTTTACTTGCCTTCCTTTTTTTAATAATAGGCAATCTACTAATATTAAACCCCATTAAGTTGTCAACTTTTATTTTTGCATTTGTTAATCCAGGTTCCAGTGCACCCCACATTTCACAGTAGTTGTGAAGTTTACAACAAAAAACTGTAATTAGTAATGATTTATCAACTCTAGAGTTAAAATGTTTCAAAAATTTCCATCTATTTTTCAAAAAGTCAAATGTATTTTCTATGACCACCTTCCCTAAATTCATATTGGAATCATATCTTATCTTGTCCACATTTGCAAGATTCTGAGTTTTCCAATTCTTTTGCAAGTGTGTACAAATTGGATAAGCTACATCACCAATTAAGAATGGAGTGCATCTCATACTTTGAATAATAATAACTAATTCTTGGAGAATTTCATGATGCTTCAATTGTGCATATAGGCTACACCTCTTGAACTACCCACCATCATGTACTCCTTTAGGTTGGCCAGCATAAATGTTCCAAAAGATTTTGTCTACATCACACATAGCTTGCAACACAATACTATGGAATTTTTTCCTCTTGAAAAATCACCAACAATAAGTGTAGCTCTCTTGCTTAGAAGGTCCACCAAAGGAATGTGAGTTCCATCTATAGCTCCACAAATGTTAGGTGTACTTGTAAGGTTTTCAAAATGAGTAATGATGTTCTTCAAATGTTGACCTAAATGAATATTGATTTGTACTTACTAGACAATTTCTTTGTCAATTAACACATCACAAACAATGTCAACATAATTTATAATTGTTGATGCACCCACATTGAATCAAACAACGATATGTGTAACACTAAATGCATGAGCTAATTAATAAATCAGAATAGCCACAATCTTTATAATCTTTAATTGTGGCCTAATGAGGTTTGGACAACTTGATTGCAAAAAAGGTGTCAACTCCCAAATTAAAAGCTTCAAAATTCATTATATAATGTACTAAAAATTTCCTATCTCTTATTATAGGTGTGGAATGCCACACATTGGTTTCCACAAAGTTTCATGTGTGTATTGTCTAGGTTTTTCCCACCAAAAATGTGTTGGACGTCTCCTCCCATTCACACCAACCAAGAACATTGGAAAGACGTTGAATCCTATTATACTCCCCTCTAAATTTGAAAGCACATCACACACTTTAGATTTAAGTTATACACGACTCCCAAATGTAATAAAACATAACATCCAAATGAAAAATACTTGCCCAAGTGAGGCTAGATCCATGAACACAAATTTTGAAAACAAAAAAAACCCCTAAAATAATGAAATGCACCATCATAGTCCCAAAATAATGTAATTTTCACAAAAAAATTTATTTTTACAAACCAATTTAATTCCTTTAAAACATCCTTTAACACTCTTGATTTCTTTTTGAAAAAGAAAACAATGATGAGATCTAAGAAAAGCTTGAGAAAACATAAGTTCATTTGTTAGACTTGCATGTAGAAAAAGCTCTATGGATTTTGGACTCTCTAGACTTCCTACTCTTGTTTCCGTTTGCTATAGCAAAAGTTTTGTAAAAATATTATTTGACCTAAAACCAAGGTAGTGGGTGGCCTTTCGTGCCTACCCTAGGCGAACAAAACGTTTGGGTGGAAGGGCCCACCATAAGTTAATATGCTTGTGCTCACTTGAGCATGTGCCTAAGCTAAATGTGTTTTTGGAACTTTTGGATTACATGCACATTAGTTTCAATAAAAGTTACACAAGGGGATGTGCAAAAGACATGGTCATTTCTTTCAACATCAAGTGAATAGTCCAAATGGTTGTGACCAATTTGTTTTTTTTTTTAATTGTAAATAAAATGGCTATTGTGTGTGTAGGAAGATAATTTCAAAAACTATTTAGCCAAATATGGTTTTAAGAATATAAAGTTAAAAATATTTAATCATTTTTCTATATTTTGGCTACACATTGAAAACCAAGTATGTAATTTGACAAAGTTTACTATTCTTTTCACTTTTGGTGATTCAAAACTTCTCAAAAAAAATTTACTTCCTAATTTTCAATAATTAATTTCACTTTTGGGCAAAATTTCGTTCATTAAAAAAACCTTAAAATTCATGGTTTGGATATTTTCCATAGCTAGAATGTAACCCAATTTTTTTTTAAAACAGTACTAGAAATTATGTCTTTTGCAACCAATCACTATGTAACTAGCATGCAACTGGTTGTCATTTGCAACTATCTTGGTCATGTTTGCAACTAACATGCAACTAAATGTGTACAACACGGACACATGCCATAAAAATAATGGCCTAAATTTATACATACTTAAATTATTATACTTAATATATCTACATAGGCTATGTATAATAACATCATTTGCCTTTAGTACTAAGGTCAACCCCATGCTAACTTAGACTAACTTAAACTAACTTAAGTTAAATAACCGCTACTAAACTAACCTAGGCTAAATAAACAAAAAAGTTAAACTAACCATGGTTAAATTAAATTAGTCTAAAATAAAATACATTAAAACTAACCATGGCTAAATTAATTAGGCTAAACTAATTATGGTCAAATTAATATGGCTAGATTAAGTTAGGCCAAAATAATTATGGTTAAATTAAGTTCAGTTAAATTATTTATGGCTAAAATAAATTAAACTATATTAATTATGGCTAAATTAAATTATGTTAAACTAAACCATGGTTTAAATATATATTCAAATTTTTAAATTTTATTTGTCAAATATATTTAAATAGTTGTTTTGGCAAGTAAATTTATTTTATTTTATTTTGTTTGGAATATTTTTCAGAATATGTAAATTTGATTAAACAAAAAATCATTTAAAATTATTTAATATGATAATTAAAAATTTATTATAAATGTTCATAATAGTCAATTAAATGTATATTATAATTATAATGATAACCAATTTTATATATATAATCGATAGGTATTATATATTTAAAATTTATTATTTATGTTAAAATATTAATTTAAATAGGCTACACGAATTAACCTACAAATACATAAACATCTTAAGCTAATTACTAATTTAAGTTAAATAATAATGTTAGAATCATATTTTCATTAAGTAACTATAATTATTAAAAATATCCTACAATCATCTTTGAAGTGAAAAAGACAAGGAGTAATGAAAAATTAACAAGAAGAAAACATGAAAAATAAGAAAAATAAGTTTTTTTCCAAGTTAGAAAACATGTTTTTTTGTTTTTCTTTTGACCCCTCCTATTTTCAAACCTCATAACTTTCTTATTTTTTATTCATTTTGAACGATTTAAAGTGCTATATGAGAGCCAACTGAAGTTCTACAAATCATATTGGTACTTTAATAGCAAAAAAACCAACATAAAAGGAACTTTTTGGGTGTTTAAGAATCGGCCTTTGTAGTGTTCAATAGTCTTTTTGAATTTTTGACCCCCTTTAATTTGGGGGACCATAACTTTCTCATTTATAATTCATTTTCAACAATTCGTATTGTGTTAGATGTGCCAAGAGAAGGGCTTCAAGTTTTGTTGGGACACCAGAATCAACAAAACCCTTCCCTGGCTACTATACTATAATACATTAGTTGCATCTGATGTGCAACTAAGTTTGTTTATGAGGTATGCAATGGAATTTTTTATCCCATATGCTTTGGCTTCCAATTCTATTTGGTTCAGTATATAACTAGGAGCAATAATTATATAGTAACAAAACATTAAATGCCATTAGGGATGAGTGAATTTAAAAAGCTTGACCTTTATGAAATGGTTAATCTTAAAAATAAAATCAGATTAATTCTAACCTTATTTATATAAACTAAACCTAGTTATGTTCAACCTATTTACATACTTAAGTAAGCCTATTTACCTAATAGGATTTAATAATAACCTACCTACATAGGTAACACGTGTCAACATCTTATTAGCCATAAATTGGACAATTTAGATTTTATTAATGAATATTTTAAAATAGGTGGGCCTTAATTTCCACGTGTCACCATATAATTGGTGTTTTAAAAATGGACAGGTGTCAATTGGTCAATGAACATTCCATGGTGTGCCACGTGTCATCATCTTAGTGGCATAAATTTTAATGATCGACATTAATCCAATGATTTTTTTAATTTTGAAAACACAAAAATAATTAATCGGTGACACGTGTCCACAAGCTAGTTATCCAATTTTTAAACATGTGTCATATTGTTATTAGTTGCATTGTAGTTGCAGGGAAAGTTGCACATAAGGTGCAACTACACTTGGATTAGTATGTATGGATGAACATGTATATTAACACCGTATATACATGTTGCATACGTAATCTTGCATGCAATTGAATGTCATGTGCAACTTGTCTTATGCAACTACACAAATTTGCAATTGCATGTGTCACATGCAACTGAATTTTAGTTGTAAACGACAATTGCAAAACCCAAAATTTCTAGTAGTGAAATCATCAATTTATTATACATTGGTTGAAGTATGTAGCCAAAAATATTAAATTAAAAAAAAATTCATACTCAACTTATTGCCAAATTTTACTAAATCTTCTTGTGGATTATCATTATATTGGCTACATCACAAAAAAAACAATGTTCATGCTCTATTATTATTATTTTGCAATTTTGTGATGTTGTTCAAATGGAGATCATCCATAAGATAATTAATTACTTTGAAATTTTAAAAAATCAAAAAATAATTATATAATTACATATATATATAGGCACAAATGGGCAAATCCATTATAGAAAGGAACCAATACAAAGAAAAAATATGGGGCCAACCAACTTGGACCACAACATTACCAGCAAATTTCCCACCAATGGGTAGTTGATAACACCACCTTACTTCATGCCCATCTTGTGAACATATCAATGGTGGGGACACCATTGTTGGGCTGCAATTAACTTAACCCAATTTTGGTTAAGATTATGTAAGTTGGCTAAAGGAATTGTGGGGTTAACTTGAGGTTCATGGGATAGAGTTATATGTTTGATTTTATCCCAAATGGAATGCCAAGGGGTGGGTGCCTTGGATAGGATAAGGCGGGTGATAAGATAGTTAGATTAGGTTAAAGCAAGGTTATTTTGTCTTCACTTGGATCAACCAAGTTTGGCAGATAGGGAGGTATGGACATTGTGGAAATGACTTCTAAAAAGGTGCTAGGAATTAGGTTTATGTCAAGATAATAGCTTCTTCTTGAAGTTAAGAATGAAAGAAGACATTGTTGACCATTGCCTCCGCCTCAAAAATGATGAGTATTGTGTGAGGAAGTGGGAGGGAGTGGGATTTTATGAAGATGTGAAATCTTGGTTGATAGGGGGTTGGACATATCATGAGGGGTTGAGGTAAGGTGAGGGGGCTTCTACATCACAAAGAGGTGAACTTTCAGGGTGCACCCAACCAAGCAACATAGTTGGGATGGAGGTGGACACATCACAAGTTGTTGGTGGTAGCTTTTCAAGGGAGGGCTCTAGGAATAGTTCCATTCAAGGGCGAATTGATGAAAAGGTATAAAGAACTAGTGTTAGGCCTAATAAAATAGGAGTAGAAAAGGAGGGCGGGAAAAAAAAGGGTGTATGACCTAGGAATGAAGAGGAAGGTTTGCCCTTTTGTGTTAGAACAAAGGAAAGTGGGGAAGAACAAGAGTTGTCTCAAAGAGCTTGAGTAGGTATGGGTTCTCAAGGTTGCTGAAAATAGAAAGCAAAAGGATTAGAGAAGGGGGGGAAAGTAAAACTATTCATAGAATAGGGAGTGGATTTGGTAAGGCATGGGTAGAAGCTTGGTTGGAGTAGGGAATGAACACCTAGGAACTAAAGACTCTAATGTAACTACCTTCCTTTTCTTTTGATGTGTGAAGGACTAATTTGAAAAAAACCTTGTTAATTTAGTGAACGTTGTGTGTTTTTTTTGTGATTTACTTGTTTAGGATTACAATTGGTTATAGTATGAATAAGGGGAAAGGGGTTGTGAACAAAGAAATAAGTTGTGATATATCAAATAAAAGAAGGGTAAAACATAAATTACAAAAGGGGAAGGGAAATTTTGCTTGACAACATGCCATACCTTTACTTTATGTTGGTTTTGTTATCTTAGGTAGGTGATAAAAGAGGATATGATTCATGTGATTTGGTTGCAACTTCTCCTTGTAGGTTTTGTTACAATGGTGTTATTGTTTTGAACAAGGAGTGTTGGGATTAAAAAGATTAATTGAGGTAGTGAAATGAATATTTAACCCAAAGTGAATACCTATAAGTGGTAGAGGGGTGATTACATAATTGTGACACCTCTTGGATGTTCTTCAAGAGGCAAGGGGGAGTGATTTAGGGTAAGATGCTAAAGATGCACTAATTTTTTGTTTAACAACCACACCTTGTCAATGCCTTCCAAGAGTTTACTTTCATCTTTTGGATGTATTTTGACCATCTTCATGGTATGTTGTCATTTTAGGTGCACATTCTATATTCAAGGATACCTTCCTAAATAACTATTTCAATCTTTTTTCTATGCCACCTAACACTAATAAAAACTAAATCATTATGATCAATCTAGATGTACTAGAAGGTAATACCCTTCAATAGGGACTATAGGTACTTAAACTTCTGTGGATTATGAAGTACCTTCTTATTAAACAAAAAATATTTAGTATCAAGAACCTTCCACCTACAATTAGTATTAGGAGGTGAGCTAAGATGAAACATGAAGGTAAAGGTGATCACTAAAAGAAAACTAGGTTTTTGCAACCAACCAATTTGCAACTAGTTGCGATTATTAACATTTGCAACTATTTGTTGGTTATATCTACAACTATTTTTTGCATTTGGTTTTGCTTGCAACTACTCTATGACTAACTTGCGACTAATGGATTTTTCATCCTTTCATTTGGATAGCTTTCAACACAATTTCCATCTAAGAAGACCCTTCTACCTACCATTAGTTGCAAATGTCACCAAATGACTCGTAGCCCTGTGAGTATTCCAAATGTATTATACATATTTTAAGCATAAGGGGTCCACAATTGTGTATTGAACATATTATACTATTATTATATGGGTACATATTAAAATGTACCCACGTCTTATTGGTTATGTATAATTGTTGTATTTAAATTGTATGTAAGTTATATTTGGAACATACTTGAATATGTATTGCATACATCACCTTAATTTTTGTCTAGTTTATTTATGTTAAATTTGTTTAAAATAATATATAGATTATACCCAAGTCATATTACATGCCTTATGTGGTTTTCCAAATTATTGTTGTTGTTGTTGTACACAATGGCCATGGTGATGATGATCACAACAAAGCCATGGTGATGAAAATCATATATTTTTCGCTTCTTTGTTACAAATCACACATCCATCATCTAAAGGAAAAAGAAGAAGGTGAAAGTTGACCAAGCCATGTGATATGGACATGACAGCGGGGGAGGGCCGTGTGTGCGAGGAAGGGGAGAGGGTTTTGCATCAAGGGTTTGGATCCACTTTTGTTGTGGATCTCGAGGCCAAGCATGGGATAGCTTGTCATTGTTGTTATCAAGATTCCTTTGTTTTCTTTTCTTCATTAGTTCTGAAGATGGATCTTGACAATTCATTCATCCTCTCTTGAGTCTTATGGAGTATAAATTGCAAATCGCCTACAAATCTCTCTTCTTCTTTTTTAGCCTTTCGGAAAAAAACACTCAAAAGATGCCAAGGAAGGAGGTTTCATGGTCATGCCTCACTTCCTACCACATCAAATAATTACCGCTCTGACAGCTAGAAAACTTAGAGGAGGTGGTTTTGGCTTAAGGCTTTTTTTGTTTGTCGTGTGAAGGTCATTATCTCCATTGTAAATCACATTCCTATGGAAGAAACTTATTCTTACCATATCTGATTATGAGATACATGTGAACATGATTGCAAAGTTGAAACAATGCAAGCTAAATGTTCAACCAGAGCAATGGTTTTCTCAACGTTCTCAAGGTTCTTGTGCATTCATATGACAATCCTTCATATGTTGATTGCAGCCATATCTACAAAATTCCAAAGGTTATAGAAAAATCAATTTGTCTTACATGCATTGCAATAATTGAGTTTTGTGGAAATCAGATCAATTTAGTTTTCATTTTTTGTACTTATGGGGCTCAATGCACTTATGCCATTTGAAATGCAACAACCACTTTTGTTTTGTTTTTGAACATGTTTATGCATGTCTTAGGCTTAGAAAAGTTTTTTTTAGATTCCATGGGCAAAGTTGGGTTGAAGTTGGGAAGATTATGTTGAGGTTGTGGGATATGATTGATGGTAGTGTACATATGGAATCAACTACAACCTTAATTTGGGCTAGCCTTTTTTTGTGAAGGTTGACAGTCTTAGGGAATAACATTCTTTCGGCTAGAAAAGTCCTTTTGTTAGGTTGGTTGCCACATCCCAGCTCCCATCATTCATCACCCCCCCCCCCCCCCCCACCACCACCCACCCATCCCCACATCTAACCTACTTGTAGCAATAGGTATATGAGTAATTTGACCTCAATGTGTGTTTTAGCTAACTAGCATGGGTTTTCTTTAGAAGGGTTGGCATATATAGTATATACATCTAGAAGAACAACAATCCTACTTGTATTTTCCAACAGACCTAAAGGGGTTCACATTGGGCTGACAACTTTCATTTGTGTTAAGATTACATGGGAGTAGGAATTGAAAAGGTCATTGGGCTCCATTTTGCTCAAGGTACCCTCGTGCTGTAGTTGAATAGTACTTGGTCTTACTTTTATCATTATTGTTTTAGAGGTAGGTAGGGTCTTTGAGCTTAAGTTCCAATTAACAGTCTAGCCCACACACATCTATTTACCAACACTACTACATTAAAAAGGTGCATGTGTAGGTAAGCAAGGGAAGGTAGAGCCACAACATCACCATGAGCTAGGTGAGGTAGATTATGCAAGGCAAGAGAGCATTGGGACTTCGGGCCAAAATCGTAATCATGCATTTGGATCAAGTGTGACTACCAATGATCACATACCTGCAAGTTCACCTCCAAAAAAATCCCAATCAATGGTCAATGACTTTAATGGTGAACGCAAACACAAAGAAAGAAGTTTCTAGGTCACAACATGGTGAAAGTTGTCCCATGCACCTTGAAAGTGGGGAATTGCATGGAGGAAATGAACATAAACAAAGTTTAGTTGATGGATAGTGTTGTGATGAAAGCAAATCAAGGTCTAATAGTAGTTGCACAAGTAGCAGCTACACAGGAAGTGGGTTTGATGACAATGAAAATACACATGATGCATAGGATGACTGGGAGTAGCCTTTGATGCATTGCACCTACATGGTGTAGAAGGTCATCATAAAAGACCTAGTTTAAATCAAATTCAGCATAGTGAATTGAAGGATTCACATGAAAGGAAACCAAATGGGGTTCATCATTTGGATTTTCAGAGTTCTCAGTTCAAACCAAAGTACATGTATAAAAATAATGGATTTGGGGGTAGAAGAGGAAACAGTGGCAAGGCTTGGAAACTAAATGACATCTCATGGCCACTTGTGTTACCAAGGTTGGCAAGATAACACATTCACCCTAACCAACAAAATAGACAGATTAATCATGGGTGGGGTTCTATACATGGGAATGTGTGGGACCTTCCTTCTAATCCTTCTTACTATCCTATTTGCACTGAAAAACTAGATATGACAAACTCATCATATACCCCTTGCAATTGTGGATTTCAGTTGTGTATTTTCTATTATATAGGATTGTGTCTGATGATGGGCGTTGTCCTAGTTATAGAATAGCTTACAATTCAGAAAGGGCTATGAAGCTATCCCACTTTTCTAGTGTATGGCTTTGTGTGTAATCTATATGATGGTGGAACATTGCATGGCCTAATAAACAACATGTTGATAATTTTTAACATCCAACACTTGGCGAGGATGGTTTGAATATATTGTGACGCCTTTTCATGGGTTATGGTCAACACAATCCAGCTGTTGGATACTGTTATGTATCATTGGTGCAAAATTCTAATCCTCTTATTTGATTGTTTTGAATTTTAGATGGCAATCAAATGTTTGTAGCTTTTGCAACTAGTTTTCAAACATATTTACATTTTCCCCTTGTTGCAATAACTCAAAAGTTCGGACTTGCCAAATATGAAACAATGTACATGTCATTGAAGGACTCTCCTAACTTCTCTAAATACATGTCATTTAAGTTGATTAATATTATCATGTTTGTGCAGGCCATGAACTTTCTTGTAGCTCTTCTACTCCTTCTAATGTTTTTTGGTGGGCTTGTGATGACCAAAGTTTTTGCTTTCCTTTGAGTTATGAAGAGAAATTTACTTCCTTGTAATTATAAAATTATTATGTTAATATGTCATCCCTCCAAGGATTGCTCTTGGGAATGGAAAGGTGGAAGTGATATATGTTTTCCTATCGATGGTGAAAAATCTTGAGTCGATGCATAAATCATCAAATCACAAATGATTTGTCCCTGCTTTGTGATGAAATGGTAGTTATCATTGAGTTGGTACCAACCTTGCAAGTTTGCATTTGTCTAAATGGTTGTAAGTTAATTTCAACTTGTTTTTCTATTATATCCATGACTTTGGCTAGTTTAACCAATACCTACTTTGGAGGTTACTATGCAGAGAAAATGGTTGAAGCACATGTTTGACTTTGCATTAACAGATCTTCATTGAATCAATGAACCAACACTTTGTCAATTGCCATGTCTCTTAAGAATGGTGGACAAGGTTTTGCAACTATCACTGGAATTTCAAACCTGTCACGTGATTACTCTTCTTTGTGAATTGAATGTGAATCTTTGTCACAAATGGACCAACTGGTATTTGAATAATTGGTGCATGAACATTTTCCAAGATTATGTGAGTTCTTCATTTTTTGTTGAAGGAATCTTTGATACATATATGTTTTTTGATCCAATGTTGTAATAAATGAAGTGATTAATTTATGAATGTCATTATGACAACCACTCATTTGGACAATCTAGGAATTCAAGTGGCCTAGGTTAATCATAGTAGTGACATACTCTCAATTCGATTCAAACATACGCGTATTTTACGTATTTTTGGGCTTTTAAAAAAATACTTAAAAATATTTTATACAAAGGCCAATTTTCAAACCTTTGTATTTTTATAATGTTTTTTTTTAAATACTTGAAAATATTTCTTTTTGAGCACCTTCAAAAAATACTTGTATTTCGTATGTCACTACTATGAGGTTAATGGCCCATGGTTTTTATCCATTTTTGTGCCATGTTGAATATGTATGCATTTAACCAAATATTCAAATTGTTTTTATGCACGTGTTATAAGTAGTGGCTATAGCTCCAAAAGCCACAATTGAACAACATAGACTATATAAATGATTATTGAATGTGATGTTTGGAAAATGACTTAATGGTGATGCATTAGTCAATTGCAAGTAGGTCTAAACACATTTGTGAGCAAAGGTTATGGTTGTAAGGTTATTAATAGTATAAACAATTAGGTTTGCAAGTTATTAAATGTGGTAGTTTGATTTTCATAAGAACTAATATAATTGTGTATGTTCGAGAGCTTTTTGTGTGCAAATTGCATTTGTGAAGGGTGGAAGTAATTTGATCCACAAAAAGTAGGGAAAAAAAAATGTGAAGTCTCAATGTACCCCTTGACACAATTGTAGCATCTGGCATTTTCAAAAAGGTTAACGGATGCAGTGATCATCGGCATATCTCTATTGCACCCAACACTTTAAATGTGATGCATATTATTCTCATTTGCACATTCATTATGTAGGTGGCAATGTGTACATGGAGGATATCAAGTTGAGAGAGGAGGTCATGGCCAAATGTCCTTTCGACATAGTCAAGGCTTAAGCCAACATAAGATTGTTTTGATTGGTGGACTAGGGCTACCTATGCAAACAATTGAGTGCAACCATGGTAAAGATTTAGCAAATGAAGTTTTAAGTGCCTCTAGCACAATTTTATATTAGGCTTTGTGATGTAAAAATAAGTCTTCATGTTTATGGATTTGTTTGGAAGGGAAATGTGTGTTGGCACCTATACGTTTGAATAGTGATGTATGTTTGCTCCTAAATAGTGATATTCTATTTTTGTAAAGTTATTCATGTAGGAAGGAAAATCTACATTTCAACCCTGAAGATTCAACTATGGAACCTAGGTTGTTTCAAAACATGTAGATTGTAGCCACATTAATTCTAATAGGTTGCTAGTGCCATCATTGTGTTAATATGTGCAACATCTAGTTATTCAAGTTAAGTATTATTGACTACATTAAGGTAGGAACTCATGTTCAATACAAAACATTTTTCCATCTTTGCAAAACTTAAGGTGAATGTGTTCACTAAGTTTTTATTAACTCAATGTTAAGCATATTCGATGTCCATTTTGTGTGTGATTAGTGAGCCATGGTAACTTTAACCCTAGAACATTATTGTCGCAACCCCACTTTGGCCAAGTGTGGGGGTGAAGCCCAACACTCCTAAAGTTGGGAATTTGGAGTCCTCCGGGACTCCTGAATGTTTAGAGCTCAACAGAAAGGCCCAAAACACCTTGCATTGAGGTGTTCTTGGTGTCATTGGAAAGGTCTTGAAGCGTAGATATTGAAAATGGCCTTGCATTGGCCATTTGGGCATCTGCCGCCCAAGTTATGGGCAAAAGAAGGGCCGGGAGTCAAACTGGCAATTTGACTCCTAACCAATAAAAGTCGGGAATCGACCTCTTCTCGACCTTCGAATTGAGTGTGCAAGATGTCGTTGAAAAGATCTTGATGAAGGCTACAAGTTTGGTTAAGACCTCATTGCGGTCAGACCTTGCAGTCGGGAGTTATGAGCTCCCAAAGTCCCGGGACTCCAACCGGGACCATTTCGGGACAATTTCGGGACTCCAACATAGGAGTCCCGGGAAAAAGAGCCATTTGGATGTAGTCTCGGCGGGGCGTTGTAGAGAATACTATATGGGGGAAGGTGGTGGCTTCCCCTGAGTCCGGGCCGTGGTGTGTCTCGTGGTCCCAAGTGCCCGTGGCTTGTCCCAACACCCAAGGGTGTCCCGGAATGTGAACTAACCACGTGGGTGGTTTGTTTTGATGTAGATGCAAGCTTGATCTACTAAACCTTCTTCCTAGTCTATCCCGGGACTTCTAGCACGCCTCTCTACCCCTCTATAGTGTTGGAAGTCGGGAGCGCCTTCCGAGTCCCAACTTTCCGCAACTACACGTTGGTGGACCTTCAAGTGGGTTCACCCTGGGACTTGGGAGTGCGTCAATTATTAATTAAACCCTAAAATGTTAACCTCAATTCATAATGTTAAATTGGGGTCCATTATTCCCTTTCAATAAAAATATATTTTACAAATTATTTAACATCGCCATGTGGCATATTTCTAGTTTTTGATCTTTTGAAAATGTGGCATATTTGAAAATTCCATTCAAATAATAATGCAACATGTGTCAAGATCCTCATTTTTGACTTGTAATGATTGGGATATATCTAAAGTTTTTAATAAATATTTGAATGCCATGATGTTCATAATGAGCCATGTGGCATGTGTTGATTAGCCAAACACAAAAGACATGGCCATTTCTTGGTTATAAGATTTAGAAAATTTTAGATCATCCAATATCACAATTTGGGAAAATCAAACCTTTTAATCAAATGCCACGTTTGTAAATAAAAAACATAGGAATTGGATGGTCCAAATATGTTATTGGTTTGTACATCAATTAGTTCCCCAAATTTTAGAAACCATGCCATGTCACAATTACCCATTAGTTAATATTAAAAAACATGGCCATTCCCTACCCACAAGATCAAGAAAAACTTGATCTTACATTGTTTTACCACATGTGACAATCCGAACATGTTGAATCCAACGACCTAGATATATTTAAAAGGATTTCAAGAGTTAACATGTGTCTCCACATGGTTGGAAAATGGATCCACCAAAATAGTTGCAACTTGTAGTCGCAAAATGATGCCCCATATACACTATGTATATAGTGGCCCCATCGAATGAAACACTATATACTAAATTTAATCTTCATCTACCATCTGATGATGTCATCTTGATGTAATGTTTCATGTGACTATTTGTCATCTGTGATTTGTTTTAGGCGACTACTAGATAGTTAATTGTAAAATGTCTCTTTCAATTAAAAAACAATCGTAGACACTAGTTGCAAATCAAGTTTTCCCTTCTTGTGGATTTCCCATGCCATTTTCACCTTTACACATTGCTAGAACCTATGCAAAGTTGTTTCAAATATTCCAAACTCACAAACTAAGTAATCCATTTACACATTTCAGTTTATTTTGGTTGTCCATGAATTAATTGTTAGAACTTGATGCCATATTGACCATAAGGAACTAAACTCCTTTCGAGCATAACATTTCATCCAAATATCCTCCATTGCATTTGGAAGTTTGATGGAATGTCAAGCTTTAACAACTTGGGACTGTTGTATACAAATTATTTAATATGTTTAAGCATTTTTCCTTCCATGTTTAGTTATGTACCTTGTTAGCTTTTCCTAGCTAGCTCATCTCCATACAACAAGGTTGAATTAGAGTTTTTCAAGACATCCATAGACCATTTTGCTATTTTCCCCCTTCATTTTGGTTTGGTACAAACTCTTACCCTTTTAAAGGTTTCATAAATTTGCATTTGGTTATGTTGTGGCTGCAAGAACCTTGTGTGGGTGCTTATTTCAAAGGCATGACATTCCTTGGGTAACATTATCCTAGTAAACCCACTTAAATTTAGGGGAGGTTGGAAGTTTCTAGAAGCACAAAATACCATTAGTCGGGTTGCAATATTTTTTTGATAAACTCCAAGCCATTATCCACTCTTGGTTTGTGTAATAGGGGAAATAAGCTTTCTCGTCCATATTGTAAGAATATTCTCAATAATTCTTTCCCAAATGCATTATTCCCCTTTCACCATGTTAAACTTAGTTTTGGCCTCCTCCCATGTGTAGAATCTATTGTCTTTTGTTTGCCATAGATCACTGGACCTAACATTTTTAACCCCTCCTTGTGTAGAACTTGAACTCTTTGGATGAAAACTTTAAATTCAACCCCCCTAAAGTGACCTCCACCATAACTTGATATTTTTTATGGATTCAAAAACCAAGAAAAGTTGGACTTGAATTACCCCACCGTTCTTTTCCAAGCTTGCGTGATGTGCCCCCATATTATAAATCTCGTTGGAAACATCTAACCTTTAACCATGGCCTAATGAAGATTGAATAACACTACTACAAAATATGTCCTATTTCACTCTGTGTTTCATTAGATTTTGAGTGAATTTGGACATTTTTATTTAGTGAAATTATCTAACCCCCTATTGAATGGGGACTAGTTGCTATGGACAATGACTTGTTTCACTAATACTTATTAAAACAAGGTTATTCTCAAGTAAAATACAAATTTATCAAACCATTCACTTATTAGTTAATTAACTAACTAACATGGAAATCAATTAAATTATTATTATTTAATATAAATATTATTGATAAATTCATTATTTTTAAAACCTATTATTTATTGACACATGTCACTACTTAAGTTAAGTTAAAAACTTAGTCTAGGTAGGTAGGCATGCCATGTACTCCACCTAGGTGCCTTTTCTAAAATCTCAATAGGAGAATATTTGGTCAACATACCATTGTTGACCACACACAACACCACCCATGATGTTTGATCCCTTGACCTTTGGAATAGAAGCAAACACCCTTACCATCAAACCACCCCACTTGTTTTGACAATATGTTACATTACATTGTATTTATCAAATATTTCATTTTAAACATTACAAAAACATAAACTTTCAAAAATAATATCTTATTGAAATTTGTTCAAATGAAATGATTCGAATTTTTAAAAAAAAATTCAATAATGTACATAATTACATTTATTTCCTTTTGAAAGTTTAAAATCATTAGAACAAAAATATAGTTGATAATCATTATTCAATAACATTTCAATGACCATTTTTTTGAAATTTTTTTTTTAATAAATGAATAATTTTTTTTTTAATATAATAATACTACCTATGTTAAGTTATTCTCAATTATTATATGATTATTTTTCATTAATTTAAATCATTTCACCCTACATTATTTAAAACTATTTATGCATATTTTCAACTATTTTTGGTTATTTCACCCTAGGCTACTTTTGGCTATTTTAACTTATTTCATTGTAAGCTATTTTCAACTATAGTAAGTTCTTTTTTGCTATTGTAAATTATCTAATTTAAGCTACTCGTAGCTATTATAGGTTATTTTTGGCTATAGAATGCAATTTCACCTTATATTATTATTGGTAATTTTAAGTTATTATAGGTTATTTCACCTTAAGTTATTTTTATCTATTATAAATTATTTCACCCTAGATTTGTTTGGCAATCTTAAGCAATTCAAATATATTCCTATAGGTACAATTTATTTATGGCTATTAATGTTTTTTAGTGTTTATTCTATTAATAATTATTGGTGGTTATTGGCGGTTATTCTATTGATGGTTATTCTATTAGTGGCTATTGATGGTTATTTTGTTAATGGCTATTGATGGTTATTCTATTAATGGCTACTACTGGCTATTTTTATTAGTGGTTATTGATGGATATTCTATTAATGACTACTAATGACTATTTTTATTGGTGGCTATTGATGGTTATTCTATTAATGGCTATTGGTGGTTGTTTTATTAATGGCTGCTACTAGCTATTTTTATTGGTGGCTATTGATGGTTATTCTATTAATGGCTATTGGTGGTTGTTTTATTAATGGCTGCTACTAGCTATTTTTATTGGTGGCTATTGATGGTTATTCTATTAATGGCTATTGGTGGTTGTTTTATTAATGGCTGCTACTAGCTATTTTTATTGGTGGCTATTGATGGTTATTCTATTAATGGCTATTGGTGGTTGTTTTATTAATGGCTGCTACTAGCTATTTTTATTGGTGGCTATTGATGGTTATTTTATTAATGGCTATTGGTGGCTATTCTATTAATGGCTATTGATAGCTATTCTATTAATGGTTATTGGTGGCTATTCTATTAATGACTATTGGTGGTTATTCTATTAATGGCTACTACTAGCTATTTTTATTGGTGGCTATTACATTAATGGCTATTGGTGGTTATTATGTTAATGGCTATTGGTGGTTCTTATGATAATGGCTACTAATGGTTATTAATGGTTATTATTGGATATTCTATGAATGGTTATCGGTAGCTATTCTATCAATGGTTATTGGTGGTTATGTTATTAATGGTTATTGTGACTATTTTATTAATGGACATTAATGGTTATTTTATTGGTGGTTATTGATGGTTATTGTATTATAAGTTATTCTTGGTTATTATATGTTATATTACAATTATTGATTATTATTATATTATAGATTATTGTTTGATATTCTATGTTATAATATCATAAACTATTGGTAGTTATTATATTATAGGTATGTTTAGTTTTAAATTATTTTTACCTCAAGTCATTATATTTTGTTTTAGACTATTTTAAGTTATTATACTTAGGATAAAATAATTTATAACAACATAAAGTAGAATGACCTTGAATAATTAAGTGTATAACTTGAAATAACATACATTAATTTAAAATAAAATAACAAAGTATAGCCTAAAGTTAGTTAAATAATTGAATTGAAAATAATTTAAAAACTTATAATAAATTAGTTAAGATACCTTAAAGTAAAATAACATATAATAATTTAGGGTAATAATTTATAATAATTTATAATAACATAGAATATAAGTTAGAATAATTAAAATAGTTTAAAATAATATAGGGTATATCATAAAACAACATAGATAGAATAATTTTAAAAAGATAAAAATAAAAATATTTACTATAATAAATTGTAATAGTGAATTATGTTAACTAGTAATGAAACATGATATCTACATAGTGATATTATAATGAAATAACTTTCACCAAGGTGAAATCAGTAAAATGCAATGAAGTTATTTCACTTTTAAGTTCCCATATTGATTTAGGTTTGTAAATTGCACTCCATTTTGGTAATAGTGTAACGAACTCCCATGTCAAGATGGTTTACACCTAATTAACTTGTACTCTAGTATAATCTTTAAGCTATAATCACTAGATTCCATGGCTACTAGCACTTATTTACACATTAATGTCATCAACGCATTTTTTAGTTTATTAGTCCCAAATTGGCACCTATTACCTTTTAGACACAACCGTCTACCTAGTTGACTTTAGCCTAAACGTGGCATTCCCTATTAACCATGGAAAGTTTGTTAGCAATAGTTTACATTTTTTGATAGTTTTTGTGGATCCTCCCCATACTATAATGAAAAACCACAACATAAAAGCTAAAATCAAATGGATGATCATTGCCTTTCATGTTAAAGGCATATGAAAAAACTTTAAACTTTAAATTTTTTTGTAGTTTTTTCATTTAAAAACTCATCAACATATTAACATCTAGGTCCAAGCCAAACATAACACCCAATAACTTTAATAACTTACATCCCTAGCCCATTTCTATTTATCTTTTGCGGCCCAATTAGGTAGTTCTTTGTTGATTGTATGAAATTAGTAGGTTATGGATTTATCCATGCAATTTAGCTCAAGCCCACTAATGTGCAAGAATAACTCCAATAAATTGATGACATTTTGCATGTTATTCTTTTTACTTTTAATTGATAATGTTGTGTCATTAATGTACTTAAAGATTGTTTGTTGTTTTTTACTTCCACGTAACAAGTTGCCTTTTACATGCTGTAGCCTTATTGCCTCCTTGACCATGAAGTTGAACATTTCTACAACCAAGATGAGTAATTAAAGTGCCAAGAAGTAGCGGCCTTGCCTAACTCCCCGATCGAGCTTGAAAGGTTTGGTGATGTTTCCATTGAAACAAACATATGTTTTTGTATTGTTAAACAACACTTGAACCATGTTGGTGAATTTGCAATCCATTCCAATCCTTTCCAAAACAAGGAATAAAAAATTTCAAAGTAATTGATCGTAAGCCTTGCCAAAGCCTAATTTTAAAAGTACCATTGATTGGTTGGCGCATTTGGTCCAATCCATGGTTTCATGGATAAGAAACACATTATCCAAAACATATTAGTGTAATAGCAAGGCAGCTTAATTCATGTCCACCACTTCCATGAACATTGGTTGGAGTCTTACTTGCAAAGCTTTAACATGAAATTTGTAAGCCATGTTTAAAGAGTAATTGGTCTCCAATTATTGATATTTTCTTTGTTTCATGTTTGAAATAGTAATGTTATCATCCCTTTGTTCGTCCCCTTGGGGAAGTGACCCACCTCAAGTGTTGCATTAACCCTTTTGTAAGTCTTATCCTATTATCTCTTAGAAAAAGATATAAAACTCCAAGACTATTCCATTTGGCCCCTTGCCATGGATTTGGGAACAATGTGCAACTCTTCACTAGAGATGCATGGTGTTAGCTTGAGATTCATTGTTGGAATGAACATCTTTGGCATTGAATCCAAAACCTTGCATTTCAATTCTATTTGACCATGCACCTCCTTTTGGGCCTTATATATATTCTTGTAGAAATTATATATCCTTTTATACTTTTTAATACTTGTGTTAAATAGAATAACAAAACTTCAATTATCTACTCATTATTTATTTGTTTAATAGTTCAAGATTTTTACTTTCATTGAGATTCCAAAAGGTTTGTTGCAGTGAATACTTAATCAAAATTACTTTTGCACCAACTTTGAACCATGAAAATGGATTTTTTAATGTCTTTTAGCCTATTTGTCCATAGTTATAAAAAAATTCCTTGTAAGTTTTTTGCCTAGTTCCAAAACTACCAATAATAACTTTCTTCCGTGTTTAACCAAAATTAAACAAAGAAAAACTACATAAGCAATTTGTAACTTTCAACATCAAATAAACATCCTATTTTTTAAGTGTGCCACATTTTCACAATCTCCTTTCCCTTATGTTTAGTTTTCTTTTCCAAATTTAAATGATGTGTAAGCTTCTAGTAAGATAATTCCCTTTTCCTTCCTGATTCCTTTACTTCTCCAAATAATTTTTTTTTGAAGAAATTTGTTTTTTCCATACATGTCCTACACTTAATTTTTTCTATTGTTTATTGTTTCCTTTTTTAAAAATATGCATTTTCCCCCGTATATTTTTTACATCCTCTTTTCACCTATTCTGCCCTTTTTTAATCTATATATATATATAAACCCCTATATATATAGGGATGGGGCCTATCCACAAGAAATAAAAGGCAAATAAAAACACAAAAACACAAGCCATTGAATAACATAACAATAAAGACATTAGTAATACATACACAAATAAAATAGATGATCATACACTAAAAATGCATCATCTACCTTAAATAAGCTAGTGATGAAGGTGCATTGGTTGCAATGTGTGGAAGAGATGAGGAATGTTTCCCAAGCATGGTAGCACACTTGAGAATTGCAATGGCACGTGGATGTTGGAGGGCTATGGAGACATGTTGTTGATAATAAGAAATAAGCATCATGGGAACTAAAGAGGATTGTTGATGACATGCTATAGTGGCTTGCAAACAATTAGTAAAAAAATGAAACAAAATGAATATGAAAACAACCATAAGTCTTTATGGCAAGGGGAATGAAGTAATTTCCTAGTGCACACTTCACATAGGAACATCTTTTCTCTTGAGCAGCAACTATCATTGCATGCGCTATTGTGAATGATGCATGCAATATCATATGCAGGCAAGTTGGATTAATTATTACAACATCCATTAAGGTTTGAAAGTTGTTTCTATTGATAAAAATATTAACTCATCATTGAAATTGGCCAGGGAAAATGTGGGAAACTTCTTCCTGTACATGTGCTCCACTCTCCAAAACAATAGTTATGACAATATTTCAAAAAATATGCAATCCAAGGATGAGTTCCTATGGGTTATCCACGACAAAATGGATCATGCAAAAACTATACTCCCAAGGTTTCAAGTGACAAACAATATGATTTTTGGGCTTGGACAACTTCCCATACTTTCATTGGTATGATAATGCATTATCATGGAGATGAGGGGTATGTGCAATATTCTAATGAGTTATGGTTGAATGATCCCAATTTCATAATTGGATCATTGTTGCGTTTCTTTTGAAATTTGGAAAAGGCACAAGTTTCATAATCAAAGTCTTTATTGAACACCTTCTATAAAACGTTTTTTTTGCTCATCTGTTACAAGGGAAATCATATTTCATAGGTGAATTAAAGGCACCAAATCAAGTTGTTGGTCCCAACCCTTTGCCGAAAAATTTGTTGCTATAGATGGATGATTATGTGAAGGACAATAAAAATCATTATTTGTTAGCATTTCTTTCACTGTTGATTGCAAGGGAAATGTTTGAGGAGGTGGAATTTGGATTTCTTGTAGTTGGTCATTTACATGAGGATATTGATAGGTGCTTTGGATATTTGTCAAAAAAATTGAGAAATATATATATGTATATTGGTAGATTTGATGAAAGCTTTCATGATTTCATAACAATGACCCTTCATTTCGTAGTTGATCCAAGAGATTCCAAATTTAAAAACTTGGGTTGTAGGTTGTTTTAAGGACGGTCTTGAGACTTGGGTAGGGCACATTAATATGCATTTGTTTAATGTTTTTGTTGATTTGTCAAGTTGGCCTATCATGCAATACAAAGTTTCACTCACATATTGTGTTTAAAGTCTAATAGATGGGCTTCCGATCAAATTATGGAAATGTAATTTGGATGGATCACTAAAGCTACCTACTAGAGTCCCAAACCTTGTTCCATATAGCCCAATTTGGGGCAATGATGCGTTGAGGTCTGTGGAGAAAGAAGTTCATTAATGTTGGACTATCCAAATATGTGGAATTTTGGAAGCAAGGCGTTGATCAAAGTGTAGCTTATGTAATGAAGATGATTATGTACATTGAATATTGGGAGGATATTTTGTTGCATTTGTCAAACCATTACCTCCTCAAAGTGCAACATTTTTGGAGGGTTTTTGGCCTTTAAGCAACTAGAGGTCTAACTATGCTAGGGCTTTGGTGCTAAATAAAATGGAAGTTGTTGATGTAGAAGACCCAATCATGCATCCTTATTGTGGGCCAAAGAATTTTGAAGCCTTCATCGAATACACCCCATTTAAAGATTTCAACAACGAGGATTTTTGTTTTGGTGAAGCCCTATGATCTCTCTTTATTCCTATGTGGATGGG
The DNA here is from genome assembly GCA_963921925.1 of Sphagnum tenellum. NCBI lineage: Eukaryota > Viridiplantae > Streptophyta > Sphagnopsida > Sphagnales > Sphagnaceae > Sphagnum > Sphagnum tenellum. Next base: position 6,720,701 of record OY998149.1, read on the forward strand.
AAGACCACAATGTGATGTTATGAAGGATGAGGAAAATAAAAATTTCAAAATGGAGAAGGCCCAATGGTGGGTTTTAGTGAAAACAAGTTCAAATTTGGATGAACAATGTTTGTATGAAGATTGTACAAATGGTAAATGGAAATGTAATTTAACATATGTAGAATAATGGTTCAACATTTCAACTATTCTTTTTTCCTTTCTTGCTCAGAAAAATACAACAAAAAAAAATTAAAATAATATTCCTAAGAATTTTGCTTTTCGAGCTAAAGTCAATATTGAAGTTGTGAATGCATTTAATAATTTGTGAACAATGTTGAAGACATAAATAAAATACAAATGGTTTGTCAATCTTTTTTTATTATCATTTAGCTGAATGGTTCCAATATCTTTGGTGCATTTTTCATCTTTTGTGTGTCATTGTATTATTTGATGAATTTAGTTATGAAACAAATTATTCGTGATTTGAAAAAAATTCACAATTAATAATCTATTATGTTGCACTTGGTGGCTACTAAATGCCATTTTCTTTTCGTGATATATATTGATGGAATTTATTAATAAATTTGTAGTATTAAGAGTAGCATATTTGGTTTCATAAACAAAGTTGTTGCTAATCTTGGAGTGGCATGGTGCCCCTTGTTTGAAAGTCAACCTTTTTTTTATACTAATGGGAGGCTTGACTTATGGCTTTCATAATCAACAATAAATTTTGTTGCACTTGGTGGCCACCATGTGAAACCTTCCTTTCATGGTTTGTAATATACTTCCAAATGTATTTGGTGTAGTACATTGAGTAACATATTTGGATCCATAAATAAGTTTATTGCCATTATTGGATTGGCATGGTGTCCCTTGTCATATTTATGTTGACATATTTTTAAATGAAATTATGCATAAAATGATCACAAAATTGTTAAATCTAGTGGCCACCATGTGGAGTCCACCTCATCCACCATGATGCATGGTGCACAATGGTGGGTATCATTGGTAATACCAATTCATCAAACTTAACCAAAATGAAATTGATCAAAATTTTGAACAACCTTGGCATTACTTGCAAAGTAGTGAACACATAATCAACTCCCACATTCGAATCATTAATTGACTTGCACTTTCCTCCAATTCATTAACATTGAACATGTCTAATGAATTGATAGCAAGAATTACAAATGCAAAAACACACTTTTCTATTTATCCATATTTGCAAATATCACATATATTATTTCACTTGAGAATTAATAACTATAAATATCTCTTATTGGGTTAGAACCATGGGTTGAAAAAGAAATCATGATCTTTAAGTGAGAAAACCTTCCACAAGTGAAATTAAAAAAAGAAAAAAAAGGTGGGAGGTGTTCCCATTTATATAATCCTAAAGGTTTAGATTAAAATGATGGTTGCCCTTATATACACATAGATAAGACACTATAGGTAGCCTTTCATTAAAATAGCTTTGTAAATAACAACTAAATATCCTTTTAACTTAGGTAGGCCTTACATAGTCTTTAGTAATCATCGTTTGACTAACTTTTAAATAACCTTACATGTAGGCCCATAAGTAGCCCTCCAAATGTCCCCTAACTTAAGAAGTCTCTTGGTAGTCTCGTAATAACTTTCTAAACAACCTCTAAATTGCTCCCTATGTAATTCCTAAATAGCACCCATATAGGCCTTAACTTAAAAAACCTTTAAGTATTCTTCGAAATAACCCTTAAATAACCTCAAAATAATGCTTATATAATTTCACAAATATCCTTTAAGATCCCTTAACTTAAAAAATCCCCAAGTAAAAATCTAATTAGTCCCCTAATTAGTCCCAAATAATCCCAAAATACTTCATAATTAATTCCCTCTGTAACCCTACAAGTAATCCTTAAATATCCCCTAACCTAAAAATTCCCTAAATAACCCGCATGTGGATTAAATAACTCACTAGATAACCCCTAAATGGCCCATGGGTAAGTAGGTAAATAAGTAAACAACCAATAGGCAAAAAAATAGATAAACCTAACTTGATTAACCCCATACTTGATAGCCTTCTGTTAAAAAACCCCTAACCTACAACAATGAAAATAGACCATAATGTGGGTTGAAAAGCGACTATGATAATTAGTTTTGTGAACTTTATTTTGCGTTTTGAGGATTGGTCCTCATTTTGCAGCACTTTACAAATATAGTTTAAAAAGGGAGGATGAATGATAGAGTCAAGATGGAAGTGAAGCTAAAATTGAAAATTACTTTATGAAATTTTTTAATATCATGAAAAATATCACTTGGTGTTTTGGGGTAATAAATTGATTGGAAAAAAATGTATCATGACTTCAATTCAATTTATACAAACTAGCCATGTTGTGTACATCAAGCTCCACTAAAAAACAACCAAATGTACATGTGTTGTATTGGGTTAATGTAAATAGTCTTTGGTAGTTAAAGTAGTTTAAAGTAGTTGGAGCATTTGATTTACAAGCTTAAAATTATGTTGGAAGTACATCTTCAAAGTTTTGGGAGCTCAAAGGAGCACAAATTCCTATGCATGAAAATTTGGATTCAACATAAGGGCTAACTAAAGTGATTGTTTGAATTGAATCTATTGTCACCAAAACGAAAAGGGAAATATTTTTTTCATTGTATAAATTTCAACTTCTGAGAATACAAAGATTGGTGTGTATTGCTGAGGTTTTACATAGATGGACAAATTTGCTTCAAACATTATTTCTTCATCAAAATCCTTGCAGACATCTACATTCTGCAATTTTTTTTCTATGGACCACAAAGGATTAGTTTCACTCTTGATTTCCTCTTTAGGAGTCAATAGGTTGTTTCACAGGAGTGGGAGTTCATACCCAACAACAAAAACCCCACAGAGAACAACTCAACAATTTCACATTAGTCCTTTTAAAGACTGGACACAGATTTAAGACATGATTAGTCAAGGTAATATAGTCAATTCTCTAGTATCCCCTTCCCAAAAGCTTCGGGGCTCCCACAAATGTAGCAAGTACTTTTTCATTAGGATGGAATAAATTGCACACTCATCATATCAAGATGCCCAAAGTTCTCACACATGAATTGCCACACAATTAATCTAAAAATCCTTTACACAATCATCCTCTCCCTTGTGTTGGTCCCTATAGAAAAACATATTAGACCTCCAGACCTTTTTTTGACTTTTGGCACAACAAAAATTCAATCGTCAGGTTCTTCCAATCTAGAAGTCCAAATCAAGTTTTGTTCCTAACTGATTATCACTCCCAAAAATCCAAAATCCTACACACACTTTTAGTCTTTCAAAAGTCTAACCAATTAACTTTTCTTCATCACCAAAAAATTTACTCTTTCTTCCTTAGCATGCATAAAATATATTCCTCATCACTTCATCCCTTCGATGTGCAAAAATCTTGCCAATCTCCTTGCAGAAGTGTGATTCACAAAGCTCCAAAAGAGTTTTCATTGAATAGTAGGGATTGTGCTCTATCACAAAAACTAACTCACCAAGTTCTTTTCAAGATAAACTGCAAAGCAACAAAACACACCAAAAACAGAAGCACATCACAAGCAAATTTTTTGACATCATTAAATCACTACGCCACAAGCAGTTCAACCACTAAGCTGAATCAGGGTTTGTAGCCTTCATACACAAAAAACATCTGACACTATTTTTAGGTTACATTACACTTTGAAATGCACCATATTCATCTATCAAAATAGACTCGAAAAGTACCTGAAAAATCTAGTGTTTTCTCTAGCATGCAGATAATTCAAAATTTCTTGGCCTTCTAGGCTTGGAAACACAAAAAACAGCTTCATTAAACTGGCTGTCCTTGAGGATGATATAAAATTCAAGTTTTAAGTTCAAACAAGCTGAAGATGGAGAATTTAAATTATAACTTCAACCTTGGAATAGCAGCCATTTGCTAGATATCAAGTGACAAGATGCTGGAAGGCCATTTTGGTTGTGGCTTTTGAAGTAGCCATAGCCCTTTTCTACTGATGGGTATTGAAATTTCAGATGTTAATGTATTAACTCTTAGTTAGGCACCTTGATGGGACTCAACTCAATTTACAAAGTGTGCAAATTTTCATTACTTTAGGTTGGATGGACTGAATCTTTGTTTACGATATTCATGAATTGTATTTCAACCATCGAATTTGAAGAACTTCCTCAAAGCTCAGGTTCATTTGTTACCTGTGTGTAAGTCTTTAAAATGTCAGTAGGCAACAAAGATTGTTGGAAAATATCGTTCTGGGCCTGATATAATGCTCCTGCTACATCTTTGTCATTGTCAATAAGTGAATACCATTTGCAGGTTTGGAGTCCAAGGCTCAAAAAACAAGGCTCTCACATAGTCAAATGCGTTTTGTTCCATTGATAGGTTTGGTTTGTTATGTACCTGTTTACTACGAATGGGTTTAGGACCGAAGTTATGAAAGTTCATTACATAACTATGGAATCTATGTCTTTGGTTGTAAAACTATACTTCCACCATGCTAATGGCTTTGCAAACCTCACCATTCTCCTACCATCAATTACATACCAACATTACCAAAACTATTCACAATCACAAGCCTTTTAAAAATCTCAAACCTCCATTCACAAACTTTCTATTCATGTCATCACTTTGTACAAAAATGAAAGGTCCATTTTAAGGTCACAAATACCTCCTTATATACTAACCAAAAGGAAACTAATAAAGAAACTTCCTAAATCACATGGTTCCCCATGTGATTCCACAATAATGACAAGTAAAACAACATCACATGGTTTCCCATGTGATTCCACAATAATGACAAGTAAAACAACATCACATGGTTTCCCATGTGATTCCACAATTAATGACAAGAAAACAACTTCACATGGTTTCCCATGTGATTCCACAATAATCAAAAGAAAACACCATCGTATGGTGCACATGACTTCCACATTAACATGTGCACCATGCCCAAGTCCAACCCAAAACTTTCCCCTTTTAACAAATTACCCAAGTAATTATTCCACAAGTTACATACCTATCAACACACATTTAGTTTGGCAAATGGACAATGATTCTCTTTGAATCCTTGTCTACATGGCAAGTCATGACCCTACATACGAGGATAGGATCATCTAAAATTTGGAGGTGCTGCAAAATTGTTAGACATCATACACAACTGAAGTTTGAATCAGAAGAGCTCAATATATGAGTAGGACAGGCCCAACTTGTTTTCCCCTTTTGAGAGCCTTGGGGGAACCAACACCCAAGTTTGTAAGTGGTAAAAATTGCAAAATGCACATACATTGCTTCCAAGTATTACAAATAACTCTTGTTTGAACTAAATCATGGTATCTAAGTTTGTAGGCTTAATCTAACATTTTTTAGGCTTAATATGGCCACTAAAGTGCCTTACTAAAAAAGGTGAAAGTACAAGCATGGGTTCACCGTGACGGTGTGCAACAGGGAGAACTAGAGGGTTATTTGGGTTTTGTTCCCCCTTTGTTCCCCCCTGATTCCATATAATGTTCATGATATGTTCCCCAACTGTTCTCAATTTGTTCTTCATATGGTTTGTAATATATATTCTACATGTTTTGTCTCATGTTTTTTTAATGTTGTCCCCAATGTTCCCAAGGGCCCCTCACATGTGTTTGTCGAATTTATCCCACACAATTTTGCCCAATGTTCTTTAAATTGTTCCCATAATTTTAATGAGTCTTGTCTCCCTCTTGCTTGTTTAAATAACTTTAAATTTTATTTTACTGAAGTCAAAGATAATAAAACCTGAAGCCAAATGTTGGGTTTTCTTGAAATTGAAGAGGCCAATCAAAGTGCAATATGAGATTGTTCCAAATGAAAATATCAAACAAGAACATTCAATTGTTTTTGAAATTCCCTCTCAACCCCGAATGGTTTGAGTTCTTTCCTATTTTTTATGTTTTTCTTACATCTATGTGATTGTGCAGGGGTTTACTTATGTTATGGGATATCAAAGGGGATATACATGGGATATAGGGAATGACACACAGCACAAAAAGGGCTAGTAAGAGATCTTTTACGGTAAGGAATATTTAGGGGTCACATAGGGAACTACCTATGGAGACACCAAAAGGTCTACCAAGGTTATGGGATATTTAAGAACTACTTAGGAGTTATTTAGAGTTACAGGTTACTTAGAGTTCATCTAAAGAATCCAAGGATCACATTTGAGAGTTCATCTTTAGTTTTGAAGAGTATTTCTCTCTTTGATGCACTTTATGGACAGCGGGGGATAAGTGCGCACAATGAGTACCAAAGTAATTGCATGAAGGAATGCCTACAGCTCAAAAACAAGTTGGATTGGGGGGAGAGGGGAGGAATGTTTAGCGAGGGTGTCTGGGGTTGGGAAAATTGGAATGTGACTGAGCATGAGGAGGAGGATTTAATAGCATTCAGGGAACCCAGGCAACTTCCAGAAAACACCACACACAAGTATGAGCATTGCATATCAACTGGGGTTACTTATTCATGCTTCTATTAATTAGTGATGGAGTGTGCCCGCATTTTTTATTTTTATATTTCGGAGAAGGAGCCATTTGATTGGTCCACTGCCAATATTTTTAGAACATAGGGGGCACTCCCCGACATACAAGCCTAGTCTGCTTCCCTCCCCAAAATAGAAGCATGCTTTTGTATTAGTTATATATGTGGAAGTTGAACCACAGCCAATCAATATGGGATAAAAACTGAAGTGCTATTGGGAACATCTAAAGGAACAAAAATGGGAATATTGATGGGAACACACTGGGAACAGGAAAAAAAACAAAAATACTTCACCCCTCTCTCAAAACCCGAAAGAAAAATAAATCATGCTGAGTTTTCTCATTGGTTGCATGCCATTTCTTGTTTTTCAAAATGGTTTGTCATATTTTTCAACATGGACTATTATCCCCCATTATAAACTGGGGGTACATATCGAGGTTTTGAATTTAAGAGTTTGAAAAATGAAGCAATGTTGTCATGGACTGCATAAAGCTCAAAGTGGAATTGGAGTACTGTTGTAGGGGAGGTTCCCGTATGAGTGTGTTCTCCTGAGGGAAGGTCACACAAGGATGTGAGCATGAGTGTGTTCCCGAACCTCAGGAGAACACAGGAGTACAGGAACCTCCCCTTGTGGAAAAAACTCTGTTTTTATTTCCTCCGTTCTTTCTCATTTCATAGAAAAGAAATATTTCCATGGGAAGGTGAGAACATATTAAATTGGGGGAGCTCCCCTGGCATAACCCCTAGGGTTCTTCTGTTGGGGGAGATCCCTCAAAACACACAGAAATAAAAAGGGAGTTGTTTGCGCAGTACATTAGCGACTTTGACACAAATTTGTTAAATAATTAATAAAATTTGAAGTCTCATATTGACAAATAGATATCCTTGAAGCTTCAATACTTTCTTCCACAATTTTTTTACTTTAGAGAAAAAAAAATGGAAGTTTTTTCTACATTTCTGAACATAATACAATTAGTGTTTTTCTTTTGGGCGAAATTTCGCCAAATTTCGACCTGAAAAATACGTTTTCAAACTATTCAAAGGTTTTTTCATGAAAAAAATGGTCCAAAATCGCCAGATTTCGAAGATCTTTTTTCTCCAAATCGCCAGAATGATAAGTTCCAGTAAGTAGCCGAGAATACTTGGCGTTCTGTTTTTTTTAAAATTTAAAACTTTCACACCTAATATGTAATCGAATCTGGCTCAATCATCTTATGTATGATCATGAATTCAACTACATCACAAAATTGAAAAAAATTCACTGGAACTACTGTATAGGGGGAAGAAGACAACGAAGAAGAGTAAAGGGGACTTGGTTACTTGGTAAAAGAGTACTCAAGTAAGGGTGAAAGAGGGGGGGAATACTTATTATTAATTATTTTCTTTCTGGGGACTTGGAGTTTTAAAGGCATGTAAAATTAATCCAAGTTTTGAACCAGTGTAAAAGTTTGAAAAAGAGTGAGTGTAGGATCTGCACTTGTGAGTTGTGTTGTTGTACTATGTATATGAAGAAGCAAAAGCATGTACAAACGGGTCGAATAGGGGCGGGGAATAGCTGGGTGATAGTACAAGGCTGCAGTAATGGATTGATGAATGAAGCAGAAGCTCATTAACTACCGCCGCTAATTGCATAACGGAACTAAGCAGCAGCCTAAGGGTCAGGTCACACAAGTAGGCTGCCGAATCACTTGTTTCTGGAATCTAGTGACGGAGTAGCGTTCACATGTGAGATAACAATAACTACTAAACTGCCCAACTTGAGAGATTCCAGAGCTTTTCACTGGGTGCTTCGCACTCACCCACCAGATCCGGGCAGTTCAACGATTTTCGGGCAGTTCAATTTTTTTCACATTCACTCACAGGTGACACAGCCATGAACCTGTTTAGCTTATTATTTACAAGTTTTTTTGTCATTTGGTCTGCCAGAGGCTCTACACAGTTTGTGGGTGGTAGTAGATGGGACTGTAACCCATTAGTTTATGGCACATGTTAATACCAGTAAACCACTTGGATATGATGATAGAGTCTAGTCCACATGTGACTTGACCCTAAGTTGGCCTATTTATTAGGGTCAGTGCAAACCTGAATAGGTCCTGACTAAAGATTACCTTTTCTCCTTAAACCCTAAACCCTAAATCTCAGCCTGTAGGGAGCTATTTAACAAAGAAGACATGCACATTCAATTTTTATTTATTGTTTGGGTTTTAATAGCCAAAAAAAAAGAGTTTGCCAAGTTGGACCGCCAAATTATTATTTTTGGGCTATGAGGTACAATTGTATTATATAAACCTAGATTGAAATCCTTTCAAAAAAAAAGATTTGGGTTTTGCACTATTTGGGATTGAGAGCCCAAAGCTTGGCTTTGAAGCAGACATGAGCAGAGTAACTTTTACCGTCAATAGGGTGTAAAAGTTACTCTCCTTGTGCGCTGGACAGTAAATACATGACCCTTAGGAAGAGACTGATTCCCAACACATTCTAACTTCTTAGGAAAACGTCAAGCACGGATCATTGGGAAATGCTTGGATTATCTATATATGCATCATAAAATTTTAAATGATTAATTCCTATGCACCACCATAATCACTTGGAAAACAAACTTCATATTTATCCATGGGAAATGCCTCGTATTTTATATATGTACCAGGAAGAAAATAATTCTTTAAACCATGGAGATCAATTCAAAAACCAAACTTCATATCCATGGGAAGTGCCTCATATGCGTATAGTGCAGCAAAAGAGTAAAAAGTCCTTATTGTTATGCACCACCAATTAATCACAAGAAATCAAAACGTCCATCTTTCTTGATTCTCCATGCCACTCTAAAAGTTTCAAACAACAAAGTTTCTTTTCAAATTAGAAATTTTAAAATTTATTTTCCAAGGAAATACCTATGTCACATTCCAGTTCATTGTGAGCCTGTATTACTTGTCGAGCTTTTTGTTGTGTAGCTGAGGTAGCAATTAGCTTGTGGATGTTAATTTAGCCAAATTTGGCTATTAACAAAATCTGAAAGGGAAAAATAAAGCTCCCATATACATTTTGGGCTACTACTTGAACCATATATATTTATATTTTTGAACTTTTCTCGAAATTTGGAGGTTAAAAAAATTTGAATGTTCTCTAAAAAATTCAAAAATTCGCCCACTAACAAAAAAAGGCTGATGTAGCTTGGTTGACCAAGCATTATCATCATCATCAGGGTTTATGTTTAGGGACCGACAAGCTTAAGCTTGGAGAGATTGCTGTTCAAATGAAGAAGGTAAGGTCTGGTCATCTGGTGAAAGCAGCAACAGAAGCAAATGTGCAAGCTACTGTTTGAATCTTTCAAATTTTGCTGGGAAATGGATTTGGAAGACATTCTCTGCACAAAATCGTGTCACTGCACAGCAATATGCAGGTACACACTTTGCTCTTAAAAAACCTCAAACGTGCGAGGATGCTACACTAGACATGGACAAAGGTACAACAAAAGCATATACATCTTCTACTGAATTCTATGACTCAATTCTTATGTACAACCCTTAGATACAAGAAGAGAAGTAGGTAAAGGTCAAACAACCCGTATGACGAAGAAGAGGCAGTTAAAGAGTAAGATAACAATATTACGAGTGCGTAATCTTGTCGCGATGCGGACAGCAACAAATGTGTCTTACATGGGTGGTAGAGCTCCAACTAATCATTTGCGTTTATCCGTTCTGGTTTCTGGATCATAAGAACCAATCGCCACAACCACGCTCCTAGTTCTCCTTCACTCTCTCTCTCCCTAGATATTGTAAGATCCTTGGGATGTCCTAAGGACAGACGAGCCATCAAAACGCAAGCGAACCTCCGTTTTAACAGGTACGTTACCTCAGTCCATCGCGAGTCCGTATTACTTGTCGAGCTTTAATAAGGCGCCGTCAGTCTTAAACCCCATCGTCGCAAGTACGCCGGGCATTTGTCCCTTCTTCCCGTTGTCGTCGTTTTGTCCTGCCTGAAAGACAAAAAACAAAATCCAATTTTTGTTTAGGTCAGTTCAGGTCTTGCCCAAAGTTCAGGAAATTTTTTTTTTTGAAAAAAGGAAGAGAAAACAACCAACGAACAAATAGACAATCAATTTTGCTTAGCATTCCCCAGGAAAGTACAATAATGAACTTAGGTTAAAAATTTCCATGAACCTTGCCGTCTTCTTCCCCTAGCCTATTTGTGTGAAGATAGGAAGTTCTCATCTTTAGTGAAGTGAGGTAATTTTGAATGTTGGGTGGTTCTTCACTTTTATGAAGAACCTTCAGTTGCAGTTCTGAAAAAAAAAAACTAGAATTATACTAGTTTCAATTTTTTTTCCACACATAAATGGATCCAAGAATTTGGTCTTGAGTCTGGATCTTCCCAAAAACATAAAATCCCTGATTTTGGTTTTGTTTCTGAAAATCAGACCAAGTTTCATTGGAATGGGTGGTTAACCTCCAGGTAGTGCTTGATTCTAGTTTTTTTTTTGGAAATCTTTCTTTCTTTCTTCTTTCTTTTTATTTAACGTCAACACCCAGACCAGAGAGATCCATTTGACGACAATTACATAGTTGACTTGAGCAAAACACTCCTGTTGTCTAGGCAAGAAACTAAGTACAAATCACAGTTCTGGTTCCTGTTCTTTGAATAATTGGAAGTGTGAATCCACTTGGTCGAAAAAATAACTTTGTATTCTCAATCTAGAATTGGTACCAAAAACCATATCTGGGTCCAGTTTTGTTTTTACTAATCGGAACCAAAACTGGCATTTCTAACCAAGCCAAGAGCAGTTATTTCACATTGGTATGTATGTAATTACTTGTGTTTGTATGTAAAAGGAGGCTGGAACGTATTTTAATTTTTCAACTACCAATAGATCTCTTTCCTTGTTCGGGCATCAAAGGAAGTTATGTGTGGACAACAGGGCAGTGGGCAGAGAGAAGTAAAGGGCTGTGGCGGGAGAATGGGGTATACAACTAAACGTTGTCACCACATTAATTATATACTGTCTGTGTGTTTGTGTAATTTCTTTTAACTAATACCGTTGTATTTTGTTTTGGCCCATAGTGCTAAAGTGGGTTTATTGAAACGGAGCAAGGTTTTATTTCACTGTTACGCCGCACGCCTTCCCGTTCTCCAGCTTCGCCATCCGCGCGCGCGGACAGCCGCCCCGCAGACGCACACACGAACGCGCGCGAAGCGTTTGCTGCGGCCGACGACGAGCGGGGCTTGTATTCATACGAACAATGTTCCGTGCGTGGTTTATGCAACATTTTCGATTTCTTCAGTAGTTTGTACACAACTTCATAGTAGGCAACTCGATTTGAACTGAAATTGCCGTTTTCGTGGACAAATTGGTCGGCAAGTTGATCAACTTGGGAGCTCTGGACAATAAACAAACTTAAGCGGGCATTTGCTGCGTGTTTGCTTGGCCCCAGCTTTTGCCTTGATTGTATGCGCTTGCAGATTGTTATTTGATTTGTTGTTTTTGGCTCGAGTTCTCCCCTTGTGATCATGGCGGGTGTGCCTCGTAAACTTGTCGTTGAGGTGTTGGCGGCGAAAGCGTTGATGCCTAAAGATGGCGAAGGCTCATCTAACGCTTACTGTGTGGTAATATGCAGTACTTGTGTCGTTCATTCATTTTTATTGTTGTGCTCTTAGAGCTTGGAGTCGATTTGGTTTAGTCGATTTTCAGTAGGTGCGCGTCTATGTGAGCTGGAAGTGATCATCAGTGGTGTTTTAATTTCATAGCTCGCTTTCGTAAACCATGGAGGTTTTGCAACTGCAAGTTTCATTTCAGGCTCTCTGCAGTCTGCAGTTTCGTGCTCATATTCGTATCTGTCTGGTATTTTCCTTGCAGCTGGACTATGATGGCCAGCGGAAGAGGACCAAAGTGAAGACTAAGGACTTAGACCCGACTTGGAATGAGAAGGTAAAGGAGCTCTTGGAGCTTTTGAGCTTTGCTATTGCAGGTTTTGTCTTGTAGCTGCTTTCAAGCGTTTGTTGTTGTTTGAAGGCAAAGATATGTTGTGCGCCTTGGACTGGAGTTGAATTGCTTCTGATTTTTATCAAGTATCTTTGCATGTGCAGTTCGAATTTTTGATGTCCGATCTTGTTACGGGTGGAGATCTGGAGGTTAACGTTCACAACGAGCGCAATAGTGGTACCGGTAGACGCAGCAGCTTTCTGGGGAGGGTGGTTATCCCCATTTCTAGCGTGCCTCTGAAGCCCGAAGCTGCAAGATGGTACCCATTGCAGAAGCGAGGCTTGTTCTCGCACATCAAGGGAGACCTAGGGTACGTGATGATCTCTTGACCTGCTTGTGGAGTATTTGGTAATGCAATTCTTGTAAGAAACTTATGAAGCTAATGGAGCTTTTCTCTAAATCTGATGCACTTTTGTAGCCTCAAGGTCTACACCAGTTCTGATCAGTTGATGAAAGAGACGAAGATGCCGTCGGAACCGAAGGACCCGAAAGGTCCAAAACCAGATATGAAGGCTGACAAACAGCCGATGCCTATGAGGCCCAATATGCTAACTGTTCCCGAAGCAGACTTTACTGTCAAGGAAACCAATCCTGAGCTTGGCAAAGCAGTCGACTACAATCATCACTATGACCTCGTCGAGCACATGACTTACTTGTTTATCCGCATTGTGAAGGCTCGAGGCCTTGCTGCCAAAGACGCTGATGGGTCCAGTGATCCTGTAAGTCCCGCTAGGCCCTGCTACCGTGTATCATTGCATTGTTGATCAGAATGGCGGTTTTCAATCACAATTGTGAAATTCTCATCAGTTACATCCGTGCGAGGTTCAAAACAACAGTACGTCAGACTCACAGTTGGACACGTGAAGGCGGAGACGAAGATTGTCAAGCGTAGTCTTGATCCCGAATGGAATCAAGTATTTGCTGTTGGGGAGGACAAAGTGCAAGGTGGTACTCTGGAATTGACTGTTTGGGATGCGGTATGGGCCTTGACTTTTGGCTGAAATCTCTCTCATAGAAGCAAGCAAATCATGGCATTAGATTAGGTACATCCATCAGTTAGACTTCTGTGATGCTCAACCCAGTGAATTCTTTGAACAGGACAAGATATCCAAGGATGATTTTCTTGGAGGTTTTATGTTCGATTTGTCGGAGGTTCCAAAGCGAAAACCTCCAGAAAGCCCTCTGGCTCCACAATGGTACAAGCTTGAGGCCAAGTCTGGCAAGGGCAGAGCACAAGGTACTGCATTGTTTTTTCGTTCATCTTTGGCTAATTCTCCGACTCCAGACTGCTTCATGAAATTCCTTTTGGGTGTACAACAGAAGTTTTCCTAAGCTACCTGCAAGGATCGCCAGCTGCTGTGCTAACTTACGACCATGATTCATTGGAATGTTCAGGTGAGATTATGGTTGCAGTCTGGTGGGGTACCCAAGCTGATGAGGCATTTCCTGAAGCATGGCACTCTGATACTGGTGGACATGCCCATTTCAGGTCGAAGGTTTATCTGTCTCCCAAGCTCTGGTACTTACGGGTGAATGTCATTGAAGCTCAAGACCTAAATACTCGTGACAAAGCAAGGCTGCCAGAACCGGTATGCATGCCTGTTGTATTCCAGCTGTTCCTTTTCATGTACGGGTTCCTTGCTGTCGATTTCTTGCAATTTTTTTGTAATTCTGGAAACCTCGTTACATCTCTTCTGTGTTTTGTATGTGCAGTATGTGAAGGCTCGTGTCGGCCCATATCAAGTTGTGAGGTCAAGAATTGCAACTGTGAGGAGTGCCAGCCCTTTCTGGAATGAGGATCTAATGTTCGTTGCAGCTGAGCCATTTGATGACGTGCTGCATCTTCTCCTTGAAGAGAGAGTTGGAAATAAAGTGAGTTGATGCCAGGTGTTTTTTGTAAGCTATCAGTTATGCACCTCCTGTATTCCTCTCTTCTGCACAGGGATTTTGTATGTCCGATTCATTCCTGAAATTGATTCTGGTGTATTCATTGATCCAGGAGGAAGTTCTTGGAGAGGTTAGAATCCCCTTGAGCACTGTTGAACGAAGAATTGATGGTCGGCCAGTGCCTTCTAGGTGGTATGTACTTGATAAGTCAGGGAACCAAGGGTTTAGTGGCCGTATTCACTTGCGGGTTTCGCTAGATGGTGGCTATCATGTCATGGACGAGTCTCTAAACTACACCAGTTGCAATCGTCCAACAGCCAAGCAGCTCTGGAGGCCTTCTCTTGGTGTTTTGGAACTTGGAATTCACAGTGCAAATAACTTGCTCCCAATGAAATCCACAAAAGACAAGCGGGGTAGCACTGATGCATATTGTATTGCCAAATATGGCCCAAAGTGGGTTCGGACACGGACCATCTTTGAGAGTTTCAGCCCTCGTTGGAATGAGCAATACACATGGGAGGTTTTTGATCCTTGCACTGTTCTCACAGTTGGTCTCTTTGACAACAGGTGAGTACATTGTTTGAACATGAAGCAAAATGTGTTCTCTTTTCTGTTTCTGTTAGTGCAATCTGGTGTCTGCTTTTGTGTCTGAAGAACCAAATTCTGTTTTACAGACAAGCAAATCCAGAGTTTGCAGCCACCACCAAAGACTTGCCAATTGGGAAGATCAGGATTCGGTTGTCTACACTTGAGAGCGATAGGGTCTACACAAATGCATACCCCTTGCTCATTGTCACACCACAGGGTATAAAGAAGATGGGTGAGCTTGAGCTTGCTGTGCGTCTCTCGTCAGCATCCGCTTTGAATTTGATGCATGCATATCTCCAGCCTCCACTTCCCAGAATGCACTATTTCTATCCTCTTGACCACAAGCAGATTGAGAGTCTCAGGGTTGCAGCCATGAACATAGTGGCCTTAAGACTCATGAGGTCAGAACCAGCAATGCGCCAAGAGGTTGTTCAGTTTATGCTCGACACTGATGCAGAGCGTTGGAGCATGCGCAGGAGCAAGGCTAACTATTATCGAATTATGGTAAATCAGTTTGGTTTTACGAAATTTCACACAAGAGCTTTCTCAAGAAGGGCATTTTGCTAGTGATTTGTTTAGGGAGTCCTTGGGAATTGTCTAGGACAACTAGTTCTGAAGACTAGGGCAGTCATAGTTGAAGAAAATTTTGTGGGTTTCTAAGAACGTGTTTGTTCTGTTGCAGGCTGTTCTCAATGGTGTCATGGCAATTATGAATTGGTTTGCAGACATTTGCAGCTGGAAAAGCCCAGTGACTACTGTTCTGGTCCATGTCCTATTCTTCATTCTTGTTTGGTACCCAGAGCTTCTACTTCCCACTTTGTTTCTGTACATGTTCCTGATTGGGGCATGGAACTATAGATTCCGATCTCGAGCACCTCCTTTCATGGATGCTAAACTCTCTCAAGGGGAGCATATAGGGGACCTGGATGAGTTGGAGGAGGAATTCAATGTTGTGCCAGCAAACAGGGCACAAGAGGTCAGTGAATATAGTGGAAATGTGGGTTGCTGTTTTCTGTTAAGCAGCAGATTCAGAGAAGACATTCTCTAAGGTGATTGTGTTGTGAACGACAGGTTTTCAAGTACAGGTATGAAAGACTGCGGGGAGTTGCTGGAAGAATACAGAATGCTCTTGGAGATCTTGCTACCATGGGAGAAAGGGTGCAGTCTCTTCTGAGTTGGCGTGATCCTAGGTATGGTGCATTCTCTTTGCTCTTGTGAAGTTTTTTCTGGGCATTTTTTCCTGGTGCATGTTATCCGAGCTCCTGATGATCAAATTCGTGGTGCTTTCACAGGGCAACTGCAATTTTTATAGGTTTCTGTTTGCTAGCAGCCATTACACTCTATGTCACCCCTTTCAAAGTTGTGGCAATTCTTCTGGGATTGTATGCTCTCCGACACCCACAATTCCGTGACCCTCTTCCTGCAGTTCCATTGAACTTCTTCAGCAGGCTGCCCTCTCAATCTGATCGCATCTTGTGAGGAAGACAAGGCTTGTGCTAACAAGATTTCATGCCTCGCTTGGTGGCACTGCTAATGTGGGATCAATCTTGCATGGTGCTTAATTGCTATGTTTGAATAGAAATTCTGTTTGTAGTTGACAACCAGCAAGTAGTTTTGACCTTAATCTGGAGCAGATCCTTTTGTCAGGCGTTAGTGTTCTCCAGTCCACAGAAGGCTAATCATTTTGAAGGCAGATTAATTTATTTAGTTTTGATGATGCTATATTACTTCTGTTGCATCATAAAGGTTATTTTACTCATTCTACTTGTTACATCCACAGTTCTGTGGAGATGTGGTTGTGACTGTTTAGGTTGATGCTTTCCTGGCATCAGATTGACTGAATATAACAAGTTCACTATGCATTCTTTTGTACATTCTCTTGGTGAGATGATCTATGTCTGTGGTGTGTATTATGATGTTGATGGATTGATGATCGTAATGCAGTTCATGAGAAATTTCAATGAAAACCTAAGTTCAATGAATTTTAAGCAGATTTGTAGGAATTCATTGTGAGATGTTTGTAAGTGGAGGAAGCAAACAAAAGGTTTCCTACATGTTATTTTCCACAGGTATAATTTAATAGTTTCCTATTCTGGTAGGCCAGAACCGAAACAAGAAAGTGCTAATATTTTCTATTGGAATTATGTGAATAAAAATGTACTGGTATCAATATGGCGTATTAAAAAAAATTCCAACACAAAAAGTAAAATGAAAAATATAGAGAATAATTAATTAATGGATATAAATTCATCTTCACTTACTTTCATTTGGTGGATATGATTTGCCAGTTTTCAAACTCAACTAATTACAAGAAATGTATAAAAATTAGAATTAAATCTGGATGTTTGGAATTGAATTTTGCAATCTTACCAATAGCACAAAAGCTCTGCAGGACCTGTGCCCTGGGGGGAGAATCGAACCCTGGTGAACAGAATGCAACACAAGTTTCCTCCATCAACTGCTACATGGGCAAAAAGAGAAGGTCTTCAAACATTGTCATTAAAAAACGGATTCCTGCATTTGCATCATACTCGAAAACAAGATGAATACAATTCCTATGTCCCTCGACCTGCAAAGACTGGAAACAATAATCAAGCATAATGATAAGCATATTGTGAACCTAATGTGGATCATAAATTTTCGAAAATTGCAAAAAAAAAGTTTGATCACCTTAACATTGTCAACCCACATGTTATTTTGAAGGACGAGGATCTCATCATCAAAAGTATGAACATCGATAGCCTACCAATCTCAACTTCCAAACTAATAGACATAGTGAAAACATCAAATAATAAGTTATGTAAGCTACCTAAGGCTTACCTAGGGATTACCTAAGGTTATTTATGTTCTTTAGGGGCTCTATTGGTTACTTACAAACCATGTAATCCTAAGGTCTACTTAGGACCAACACAACAATCATTCTATATTCATACAATGCATTATACCTAAAGGCGACCTGTAAAAAAGTTTGGCGGCCAAATTTTGGCCAAAATTTTTAGCATAAATCCTATGAGGAGTTTTTTGAATTTGGGTTAGGGGATGTAGGGTTATGGAATGGCGCGGCCTCTGCTCCTTCTGGCGGGCCCATGCATAGGCATGCACAAACCCATACTACTTCGTCTTCACCCACATCCAATTCGCAGATAGTAGTGGCCACCATGGGGAGGCTTAACAAACGAAAGCAGCATGTCAAGAGACTGGCTTAAGCTAGGCACGCACGTTGCGACAAGGATGAGTCTGGACGTGAAAAAGAGGAGGAGGTGACTGTGTTCGATGGCAAGACGACCATTGCTGTTGATGTTGACGCGCTTGGCGAGGACGCTGTTTGGTAGGAGGAAGAGCTTGAGTTTGAGGACGTGGAAAAACCTGGCGAGGACGAAATGAAGCAAGTGCAAGAATGGTTGGAAGAGTTGTGAATCCAACCGGAGAGCAAGCGGCCTGCCTGTTACGTGGGGAACTCGAAATGCTCAAAGCGCCAGCATTGCCAGAAGCAGAGGAAGTAGTTGTTGGGACCAAGAAGCTGACCTCGTTCTTTGCGCCTGTTGCCAACAGTGACAACAGCAACGATGACAACAACAACAAAGATGACATATCTAAGCAACGAACATAGCAAGGTTAGGGGTTATTTAGCCTTAACCCTTAAGCTCCCTATAACTCCTTGTGGCCAAATATGGGCCGTCCTAGCCAAATTTGGACGAAAGTCATCAATTTCGACCGGTAATATATTTGCAAAAAAAAAAGATTTTGACAAACGGTTGCGTAACTTTGTTCAGCATGTGAAGTACTGCATAAATATGCTGAGTTTTTGGGGTTACACGTTGTGTGGGAAGAATATTTAAGTTCGACATTTGGGGTCGCCTTTAGGTGTCATGCACTGTAGAATAAATATCAAGTTATTTTTGAAATCATTTTATAATTGCATTACAATGTTAGGTCCTAAGTACCCATGTCATTACAAGATTATGATTATGTAGTCATATAACAATTGTCAAGTCAAGTTCATTTTATGGCCATTTATAGTTGCTTTAAAATGCCAAGTCATCATTATCCATGCCATTCATTTTATAATTAACAAAATGATAATTAAAAGACAATGTCATTATGTTATTTATCATGGATGTCATAAGGATGAAATACAATCAATGAAATAATGACTCTGCATTTCCATTTATATTATTATCATCTATTAGTTACGTAATCAACTAATTTATGACTATCTCTTTTTACACATAGGATTCAAAATATCTAAGTTGTATTTTATGACTATAGGCATTCATAGAGTTGTAAAAGACTTCTAGTAATTGTTTTCTTGGTTGCAAAGGATAGGATTCCTTTTAGTGTGTGCCAACAATTATTTCCCCTTATGTTGATTGTGTTCTATGAATTGATTTGGGCAAACTTCAAATCAACATGTTTCAAAACTTATAGTCACCTTCTCATCATGTAGAATACTAACATGCTTCAAACATAATGCAATCAAAGCATATACTTGAATCGTAAATTCATGGAAGTTTCAAAATGTGACAATCAATAATGGAATGTAGTGTTGTCACCATAAACATTAAGTTGATACCTTCATCTTTCACAAAGGGAATCGCCAATGGATCAAACATATTTTTCAAGTAAATTACACAAATACCCAACCATGCAAAATGCCATGTGGTTTCATGAATTTCAAATAAACCTTGCATAAGGGTTTAAGAATCATTCAATTAATTAATTATGAAGACAAATGTGCCCATACCATATTTGGACATTTAAAGATCAAAATTGGTAAACACAATTGTTACCTTAGCAATATGCGGCACCACATCATGCAATTTCATGGTTTTTGTGACCATTGTAGGAATCACTTCTTTCAACAAAGCAAAGTGAAAAGGAAAGACAACATGCCAACATTACTATAAAACCAACTTCCACATCCAAATATTTTCAAAAGTGGAGAGGGCTTTGTAACCCTTACAAATATACAACACTAGATCTTCAAAAAATTGTTGTTATGCCTCATTAGATTTTTGTAATGATTTGTGGCACTAATAACATTGTGATTACACACCCAATTGGCTTAGAATAAATTTTTCCTAGTTGTCAACTATGATTTGCTTTGGCAATTTTTTTAATAATGACCAAGTAATCAATTGGATATGTAGATTCAATGTGGGTTTTCATAGGAATGATCCCATTAAGCTTATATTTGATAAGACCTTTTCAAAGATTAAATCATTGCCACAAATCATTAACACATATTTGTTTTGTTCTACAAATAATACATTGTAACATCCATAAGTAAGTTGTCATTGGCAACAAAAAATCCCCAACAAATTGAACTTCCACTATGTGGTTTCCAAGTTGCAACTTCAATTTGTATAACTACATGTTATATAACCACAACTTTAATAGAATTTGTTGCAACAATAGAATGAGTTGTAGGAACTTGCATATGGGTGTATTCATTATTGCGGTACCAAAAAAGAATGACTTCATATTTAAAAGACAACTAAAGATAGCTTTGGATATTTGTTTATCTTACATTATAATTGTATGGATTGCTGTATGCCAATAGATAAAATGATGTCTTGTTAAATTAATAAAAAAAATTAAAATAAATTTGGATACTATATAAATGTCATTTTGAGTTGTATAAACTAACTATATCAAATCTTTAAACTACATTTGTTTTTAGAAAGGAATAAAAAAGAATGGATAAAATCATATAATTGATTTCAAAAAATTTGTATGACAAAAACATGCACTTTTTACGAAAGTACATGTTCATTACATGAACTTGATGAAAAACCAAATTATACAAAAAAAATTCCAAAATTTTGAAATTTTGAAGGAAAAAGTAACAAGGAAAGTGACTTATTTTTTTAACCATTTGACAAGAAAATTATGTTCAATGTGTTCAAAATCTCTAGCCTTAGGTGTAGGTCATGTGTGTGGGAAATAAACTTGCCAAAAAAATGTTTGGTTATCCATCAAAATTCACTTTGGGAAGTTCTAGGAATTTTTGAGGTTTTGGTTATAAACCAAAATATTATACATAGTTATGTATGAATTTGAAAACTCACCACCACCACATGAATTATTTTAAATTGAACTATTCAAATTTTCCCACTTAAATTTGTTTGAAATAAATGTTATTTGCAAAAAGTAGTCGCACAAAAATCCTTAAGTCTTTTCCCTTTTTTTGGAAGCCCAACCATGAATAAGGCCATATGCATGTTCTCAACATTTGAGATGTTGCCATGCACAATAGAAGTTGGTGGCATTCCACAATTTTTTACATCCCTACCGACAAATTCAACAAAACATTTACTTATTTTTCAACCATCACATTAAGCATATAACATAAACCTAACACTTAACACAGACAATGCAAAACAAGCTTATAAATTACAACCCAAGTGTATGTACATGGAAGCTAACCTAAAATTACAATTGGTAGATTGTAAATGCATGGAAGCTTGAATCTTGTAGATTGCAAATTGTTTTGACAACACAACAGAACAACAAAAAACACCCAAAAATATTATTTTAAAAAAACACGAAAAAACAAAAAACTTGCAACAAATTGAAAAATAAAATTGAAGATTTTCCCTAACAAAATCAAATTTATCAAAAGTTACAACTTAAAGACCAAGATCATGGAAAGTTGAAATATCGAGATTGTCAAAAGCTAAAGAATTGAAATTGTTAAAACCTAAAAAATGGGAATCATTGAAAGTCGAAAGATTGAGATTGTTGAAAGCTAAGAACCAAGATTGTATAAAACTAAAAGACTGAAATTGCTAAAAAGCAATTGCAGAAGTGCTTGAAAAGTTGAACATGCATAAACACAAGGTGAAGACAAAAACACAAGAAGAAGAATGAAGATAAAATCATAAAAACCAAAAGCAACAATACATACAATTTTTCTTATAGACAAACATAACAAACCTCAATTTGGAGACTCTCAAAACTCAAGTTTGCCTCAAACATTGTTAAAAGTTGCAAATGTATTGACACTCTCCCAACGAGAATGTTTGTGATGAGACAAAACACACTCAAATTTTGTTGTTACTTAAAAGAAGACACACAAGAAAAAATTAAAACCTTGAACCCTAATTACTAGATATGCATAACCTTACTATCCATATCCAGACCCCTAACAACATTAGCATGTGGATATGAATTCTAGTAATCATGCCTAGCATGTGAATATAACTACCAATTACTGTTTGAACAACTTCTGCCAAATACATGTAATCTTGGATATTGAAAAAAATATAGATCCAATATGGCTACATGCATATCCGGCTACTAACTGGATTCATATACAAAAAATTTCATATATGCAACCAACATTGGTATTTTTTGAAATTTGGGCAAATCCAGAAATAATTGATTATTGCCTAACGTCCAACCTTCCTTTGGGTTGTCATGTGACAAATACAATACTGTGATGTTATCCTCTTTTTATCCAAATTGCATGTGTGGAGCATGGTGTGGTGGTTGTCTTCAAATCTGTTCAATACTTGTACAAACTCATCTAAACACGCCATAGCGTCTCATTGGCCATGATTTTATGCACATGCTATTGTCAGTAGAATCCCGGCAGCCAAGTACGTTACATAGCCTCTTCAAAATGTGCAAACTCAAGCCAACCTTGTCTAGGTGACATAGGTAGGTAACTTAGAAAGCTCAAGATCTATATTCTATGTAAAGTTCAAACATAGTTTGTTGTCTTGGACTGATCAAAGAGGCCTATTGAAATAAAATGGATTAAAGTTTTGATATCTATCTAATATTATGGAAGGTTGTTTGTTTGTTTTGTTTGTCACGTTGAGAACTCCCAAACCATGGTGTCCTCCATCATGCTCTTGATACCATTGGAAAGTCCTCATGATTACAGGTGGACCGAGATGATTTGGTAGTGTTTAGACCTATGGTGCAAGAGTTATTGAATATTGAACAATTATGTTTTTTAAAAAACTAAAATTAAATATTTTAACAAAAATTGGGCAAGCTCTTCATATTGTTGGAAAGCTCTTGATGAGTGGGGTTTTTTTCAAGGGCTTTCATAATTTTTAGACCTAAGGTGGATCAGGTATCAATTTTTGAATTACTTTCATTATTGAAAATTTATTTAAAATTTTAAATAGTTTCACAATAGAGCTGTATGATCAAAATCCTTTTCACACTTGGAGCAAAAGTCCTATCCACACTTGGGCCAGCAGCATTGGCCACAATAGTATGGTAGTTTAATGCAAATTACATCTGGTAACTAGCCTTTCTTTTGTTTTGGTGCAGAGCATGGCACTGTTTGGAAATTTTGGAGATTTTACGTTGCAAGTCAATGCATTTGAAAAAAAACAATTGCCAAAAACTAAAGCATCTTAAACAATTGCCAATTTTCTACACAATGATTCAAGTAGGTGGCAAAATGTATATAAGGACGATTTTTTTTCTTTCATATTTTAATAGCCAAATGGATGATAGCCACCTTGGGTGTGCATCACAAAATTGAAAAAATAAATAAATACTAAAATATTACAAAAACACTGCTGGTAACCATGGTAACTATTTTACTATAAATTTGGAATGATGATCACAATGCATCCAACAAATAAAATGTTACTATGGCAATCATGGTAATAGTGCACAAACTCGACTGGGGTCATCATTGTATATCCAAAATTATTTTGTAGGGGCATATAGGCACTATAGTTGTACTTGGTGCAGGAGAAGGGCAGATGTGCCATTTGTGCAAGTGACAAGCACAAATAGTCACATAGGTATAAGGTACTACCATTTAAGGGTGCAAATGGAAAAGGTCTACACCATAGGTAGACCTAACAAATATGGTAAATTGCCATTTATGCCAAAACAGATGCCATACAAACTAGCTTGTTTGGCAAATAGGGACTTGGTCCCAAAATTCATATCTTCACAACATTAGATACTACTAGATACATAGTTAAAGCTTGATCCAAATACGTGATCCATAGTTAAAGCTTGATCCAAATACTAGATACATAGTTGAAGCTCGAAACAAATACTAGATACATAGTTGTTAGGCTGATCTGTAGCACCATGACTCCTCAAAATTCAAAGCAGCTTGAAATATGAAGAGAAGGTACAGCAAATTAAATAAAATAGGCAGGCGATTCACCTCTTTCGGACTAGTCTCATGGGATTGTGTAAGCTGCACCCAACCAAACAAACTTCTCATCAGATAAACTTGCTCATCAGATACCAGTATCTACAAAATCAAATCGTTGGAATTTGTTAGACCTGGACAACTTCAACTACAACTATAAGGGAAAAAGAAAATTAATTTATAGGAAATTTGTTTGGACCCAGAAATGAGTCTGAGTCCAAAACAAAATTTCAAAAGGATTTGTAAACAATCAGTCTGAGTCCCACACAAAATCCCGAAATGAGTCGTAAACAATGAGTCTGAGTCGCGAACAAAATCTCAAAATAAGTCGTAAACAATGAATCTGAGTCCCAAACAAAATCTCAAAATGAGACGTAAACAATAAGTCTGAGTCCCAAGCAAATTCCCGAAATGAGTCCTAAACATTGAGTCTGAGTTCTGCAAGGAGTATATCACCAGTAGTAAAATGTGATCGGCATATCTGTAAAGGGGGGAGAGAGAGAGAGAGAGAGTTCATACGTCCGCATGCGACCCCAGCGTATTGGTTCAAGCCACATTTGCCGAGCAAGGCAATGGCAGCTGTCACATCGGCTGCAGATTCCGAATTTGCATATGTGCTGCACAGACAGGGAACATCGGCGTTCTGAAGCTCCGTGCAACATTGTGAGGTCGGCGGAGTCCCTCCAGTGACAGCAGAGGCGCAGTCTAATAGCGAAGCAGGACTGCATGAGGTTCCTCGCACTTGGGGAACTGATTCTGCCATACACAGCAAAAGCACCGCCAGGCACCAGACACCCACCACACCGCTGCAACTTATAGCCATGCTGCTTTTCCTGCCTCGCGGTGCTTCCATGGATTTGACCCCCTGCAGATCACAAGAGGTTTGAATCAGAAAATATTGTGCACTCACTCAGGTACCTGATTGATCCGGACCCAATTCCTGCACACTGCAAATTGTGGTTGTAGTTGCAATTATATGCAGCTGGTCGCGGAAGCTCGGGCTTTATAGCTGTTACAGCAGCTGGAATAACTTAGAAGAGCAGCAAATTCCAAAATCCATATCATACCTAGCATCAACATCAACAATGAGTACTATAGTTTTGCAATCAGTGAAGATTTTGATTGCGCCTACAGTACGTCTGATCATATGAGACATGTGCAAAATGATTGAATGCAAACTTCGAGGAACGAGCTGGCAGCCCAGCGATCCATATCCATTGAGCAAAATGGAGTTCACAAACAAAAGGAGCTCAGATTCTTCAAGTTGCTTTTGTCTTCCCCAGCACAAGTGATGTGAGTCTTGACACTGCAAATCATGATGTGAAAATGGCTCATCATTTGGATTCGTATATTCATAACATCCCATGAATTCCACTAAAAAAAATTCCCAGTTGACATCTTGTAACCACACATCGTTCCTCGACGCTTGCAGGTGTGGATGATCACGATCCCCCCTGCAGAAGAAACAAACAAGCAAAGTGGCAGGAATCAATCAGCTTCTGCTGAGCCACCCATGACCTAAAGGGCGACCCTGAGGAATATGCTCTATTACCTGAAGGGAGAGACCCTGAGGATCATACCATGTACCTAAGCTTCCTACCAGTGTTTTTCTTAAAAATCAATTTTGTGATGTTGCTCAAGTGGTGATCATCCATAAGAGTATTTAGCCAAATTTGGCGATATTCACAATATCAAAATAGAAAAATCTTAAGCACCCCTTGTCCCATGTTGTAAGCAGTGGTGGAAAACTTTGGTGAATTTTTAAATAGAAAATCTCGTTCTTGGGCTTTTGGGTTTTTGTGATAGTGAATTTGTGACAGAATATTTTGTTTCCAAAATATTTTATGGAAAATGGCGAAAATTTGCCACAAAAAAATCACTTCTACCTACTTGGCAACCAAAAAACTTGGTTACCAAAAAAACCAGGGACCAAACTAAAAGCAGAGTCCAAATTTGGTGAATTTTTGTCCCCAAAAAGAAATCTCAACATTTGGCGATTTTTTTCCCAAAGACAAACAGGAATACAGAGCAGAATATTCCCCTTTTATTTTTTAATTTTCTCTTTTTGGCGAAATTTCGCACTAAAAAAAAACACAGCTTCTAGCTTGTTGCTAGAACATAAAGGGATTCCTAAATCTTTTGGAATTCCCTCTCTGATTTGTAGCCAAATTTGGCTAGGCCCACCTAGCCCTACAACAGTGAAAAAATAAAAACCCTGCTACAAGCATTCTTTTAGTGACAAAACAATAAATCGCCAGTTTTTGACATACATTTGAGCGTGGCTATGGATGAACTAGATGGAGATATCAAGTTGTAAGTGAAGAGAAACTTTCTTGGTTATAGCAACCAATTGGTGCAATTAAGCTGCAGAATGTCATGAATTGTCATGGCTAGAGCAGGCTACATGAGGAGTAGGAAGAAGGGTAGGAGTAAGAAGAGGGTTGTGTCTAAGCTTCAATCTTTGACTTGACCTTAAGGTCACCCTCAATGTTATAGGGTGAGTTTACAAGGTGATGGATGGAAATATACACATTTGAGGTCACCCTTGAGTTTTATAGGGTCAAGGAAACTTGAACCCATCCGCTTATCTCTTGCCAAACATCTTCGAGAGTTTTGTAACAAGAAGGAACTGTATGATGAAACCCCGCCAACCACAAATTAACCAAAGCACCCAAAAAAGAGAGGGAAAAACAAGGAACAAAATGGAAGGACCTGATCCAAGAAGACAAATGAACCACCCAAGAGACCAAACAACAAGGGGAACTGTTTGTTCAACTGACTGGTATCTAGATAGAGTATGAAGCGACTATTTTGTCCCAAGTAACTGGTACCTAGTCCCATTTTTTAAGTCAGTCAGTTTGTTGAATT
Source organism: Sphagnum tenellum (assembly GCA_963921925.1). Taxonomy (NCBI): domain Eukaryota; kingdom Viridiplantae; phylum Streptophyta; class Sphagnopsida; order Sphagnales; family Sphagnaceae; genus Sphagnum; species Sphagnum tenellum. The sequence continues at coordinate 6,747,657 of OY998149.1, forward strand.
ATTCAACTTTGAGATTGCGAAATGAAGTTTTTGTCAAGTCATTTGAGTACTTATTTCCCTTTTGGGAAATTTTATACACTTTTGAAAGTTGCAAGTGAGTTTTGCCCACCAAGGATGGCCAATATGACTGCTGAAATTGGAAAGGGAACAACAATTCCTTCCTCATCCAGACATTGAACTTAACCCTCAACTTGAAGGATTTGAGTTTTAGACCAAATGCAATGGGACAGGCACCATGTGCGCCACCAAAAATGTTTGTTACTTTTAGCCTTTCAGCCTGGCATTTTGATGATTTTATCAGTAACTTAAGTGATCCTTAGTACTTACTTACCTTTGTAGATCTTTGGGCCATGACCCACATGTCTCCACTACTCGAAAGTGCATTGTACTGGGATACAACTTGCAACCATGAAAATTAGATAAAGCTCCAAGTCTTAACCCTTACATGCTTTGAGCCTATTACCATGCAGAACAAATTCCAATGACAGGCAGTTCCAGGTATGCAAGGTCAAATTTGATGACTTACATCAAAGCTATCCATAAAGTGATGATCCTCCCCTTCAGCCTCACTCCACCCCCACTTGATCCTCCTTTTAAGCTATCCATAAAATCCATCAAAGTGAAAACCGCTCATCAAAACTAAGGAGGAATGCTCACATTGGTCACCATAGTTTTTATTTTAACCATATTACATTTACCTAGCTTACCATCACTAAATTAGGGGGCTCCAAGGGTAGGGTTTACGTGAAGACTTAACTAAAAACTATCTATGGTCTACCCATGGAGCTACTAAGGGGACTACCTATGTTAGGAGCTATGAAGATTGCAAACCACAATGTGTTTTTGTGGTGGCATGTGTGAACATCACATGGTAATCTTGACAAATTTAGGCAAGTGAATTATGTGATTATTAAGGACTTCAAATTTGAAAGCTATTAAACCTCATTTTTAGGTTTTGTTTGAGTTATAACTACTTTTGAAATTTAATAATTATTGTGTTAGTTAATGTCCATTTTGTTAAATATGTTTGGAGTTCAAGGGTCTTTGAATGCATGTACTAAATGGGATCTAATGTAGCCACAATGTATAAAGCAAGGTTGTAACACTTACAATTTTTAAAAATAAACAATGGAATATTGCATGTCTTTTGGTATGATTTACCATTTTTCAAATTCATCACAAAATATATAGACATTTTGAAAATATTTTTTAATAATGTTATTCACACAACTAACGATGAGGTATTGGAGAGTGCTCAACGTAGGTATGTCAAGTTGCAACAAATGTCATACAAAATTCCAAATGGTAGCCAAAACTTTGATTTGGGGCCAAAGAAACCCCACCTTCCCCACCCCCCAAGACCAGGACACTTCTATGAAATAATCTTTCACTCTATTGATTGTGAATGTATTCAATTGTATGTTTAATGATTTAAAGAAACAGTGACATGGTGAGTGTCTATGTGTCAAGGTGGAGAATCATCTAAGAAATTGAACTTTTGGATTTTTTAAAAACATTGTGACGAATTTAAAAAAAATAAAATCATAGTGCAAAAGTTTACGCCAACACAATTGGTTGTTGGGAGTGGGGGTAAGGACTTCATTTGGGAGGAGTAAATTGCCTTTCTAGTCATAGAAAGATCATCCAAACCACATTGAAAAATAATTATCAAGTTTGTCACATATTTTTGTTTTTTCAGTATTCATACATGTGCAAACAGTAGCAAGAAACGAAAAATTAAGGTTGAACTACTTTTGAAAGCCAATTTGTAGTTGGAAAAAGGTTGTAGGAAAGAAAGAGGTAGGTATGTAGGAGGTATGTTGGTTTCACATGGACAAACAAATCAATATGAATGATTGTCATTTTCAAGCATGTGGTAAATTTCATGAACATGAATTTAGCATGTGATTTTCATCATTAGTTTTGTTCATATTAGTTGGGACCACCCACATGGTTTTTATGGGTGCATGGGATGATGCATTTAGATAATTAACATCATGTCACATGCCACCTATGATTCAATAACCTTACATGTATTACTAATAATATACTAATAATAAGTTTTTTACTTAAATGGAAATGTATTATTGTAAAACATACCCACCATGTATGTTGTTCACATTCCATTTAGAATTAGTTAGTAAATCACCTTTCATCATTTTTCCATGACATATAGTACATGTTTTTTTAACCATGGAAATCTCATAATTCAATGTATAAAGATATGGGTGTCACAATTTGGTTATTAGACTCCCAATAACTAATGATTCAATAATCAATTATCTCCCTCACATAACCAATTGCATGCCAAGCAACCAACATGGTAATCATTAGTGATTCCAATCTCTTGTAAACTGAGCAAGTTCTTTTGAAATTGGGGGAAGGGCATCCTCTTTATCACCCTTTGTCAAGTCATCTTTTACTTGCATTTACTGTGGTACATTTAGGGTATGCTAAGGAGAATTGCCCATCACCGATTACTACCCTATCATTGAACATTTCTTTAGATCTTCCTCATTTGTGTTTCATTTTGAGTGATTTAAAAATATTATGGGAGCAATTCATGCTCTAGAAATCATCTTTTAAGTGCAAAGGAAAAGGAGTAATGAAAAAATAGCAAGAAGAAAAATAAGCTTTTCAACTCATCAAAAATGTTTTTTTTTTTCTTTTCCTTCTTTTTGGACACCTCCTACTTTCAAAGCTTCTAACTTTTCATTTGTTGTTCATTTTAACCAATTTAAAGTGCTATAGGAGAGCCATTTTTAGTTCTACAAATCATCTTTGAACTCTAATATGAACAAAACAACATATAAAGAATTTTTTGGGTCTATGTGAACCAGCTTTGTAGTGTTCTGTGATTTGTTTTTTTGAGTTCTTGACCCCCTTTACTTTTAGTGGTTATAACTTTCTCATTTTTAATTTGTTTTTGATGATTTTTAGTACCTCAGATGCGCCAAGAGTTGGACACCAAAAACAATGGAACCCTCCTTTTGGATTTGGCCTCCCTCAAGCACTTAAGTGTTCGTTTACTGGCCATTCTACCTTAGTCCTTCAAACTTTAAGTTTGGTTCAAAGTTGTAAATGATTTTTAATAAGCTTGTATTGAAAATTGGGATTCAGTATGAATCCATTAACATAATTTAAAACAAGTTGCATTTGAATTTAATAAAAGTTTTAAAACATCATAAATGCGATATCAATTGAATGTTAAATATTTGAAAATATTCATCATAAACATAAGATGTGCAATGATCATGAGGAAAACCAAAAATACGATGTGAAATTTGTGAACTTTAGCACTTGGTTAAATAAAAAGTCCTTTTGAACCTTTAAAAATGCCCCAATATTATCAAATGTGTTATTGATTATCTTGTAATTCATCAACTTATGGACGCAATTGGTTGTGTGCATTTTATAAATTCATTTTAGGCATATACAATATTTCATACAAGTTCCTAACAAGTTTTTTTTAATTGTTCAAACGGACATGGTTGTTACTTTCTAAAATATCATTATTGTAATTAAAAAAATATTAGACATTCATTGATGTACAAAATTTCTTAAATTTTGGTTAAAACCTTTATCAAAAGACATTAATGTCATTTGATATGGTGGATGTAACCTGGAAATCTTTTTTAAAAAATGCACAAAGCCCACATGAATGAAAGTGCAACTAGATTTTTTTAAAAAATTCTTTAAGCAAAGAAATTTTGAGAGAATTTTTTTTCTATTAAAAAAAACTTTTGAAAGTAAAGATCAATTTTAGCCTTTCAAAAGTTTATAACTACCATTTGGTTAAGGTTTTTTAACAAAATATTTCAACCTTAACTTTAATATGTCATTCCTTAACACATATTTAGTCATTCTAAAAACTTTGGAGTGGAATTCTACATATGAATCTAAAACATTTCTTGACAATCCAATTAATCAACTAGTCCATTTTTTGAATTTCAAAACGTCATTGCTCATAATGAATTTATTTCAAAATGTAATTGTATAATTGTGTTCGTAATTAAATTATTAATTAAAAATAAAAATTTGATCAACAAATTCAAATTTATGTTATTCATCATAAGTATTTAAACACAATGCACTTTGCAAAAACTATAAAAATGAGCCTCTTTAACTTGCATTTACCCAATTGCACATACATTAGATCCACACTCAAATTATATAAGTTGTAATTTTTGTTGGTAATGAAATGTAATGCTTTGGGGTGCAAACATGGTCAAAAGAAACAAGGGTGCCAAGGTAAAAATCTTTTTCAAAGGATTGCATGAAACATTTGATAGTCCTATGCTAATGTATAATCATAAATTATATATTTTTCATGCTTATTTCACAATTGTGTGTTATACAAAAATATTTTTTATGACACCTTATCCTCTATCATGTATAATATTATGCATTCATGTTTTTTACCACATAAAATGAACAACTTTTGCTAAAGTCACATTGCAAAATTCATCATCTTTAGGGCCGAAAGCACATTTGAACCAAAATGTGGACAATTCCTTTTGTTCTTTTAATCATCGATGTTAAGATCCTTTCCAATTTTTAAAAGGAATGCTGCACATTTGTTAACGAAAAAATATGTTTGAGAGGAAAAAAAAAATCCACTTAAGAGGTTTGAATGTTTTAAATGTCCACAAGGACTTTTGATTTGCATTAGTTTTTGAACATTGAAAATTTGTAAGTAATGGAACTTATTCCAAAAAATATATTAACAATCAAACTATTGTGCTCCCTTTGTGATACTTCAAATATACAAAAATATAGTTTAAAAAAAATCTACCCACTTAGATGTTTCCTTTGATTGAATATTCACCTTTAAAATTTGGGAAAATTATTGAAAGTGATATTTTAAAACCAAAAAGATTATTGTAATTATTAATATTTTAAATCTCATCGACAAACATTTCTTTCAAGATTAAGAAGAGTTGAATAGTCTTCTAATGTCATCGTATACCACATTTCATACTGCCTCATATTGTCCACCTTTTTTTAAAGGCCACAACCAATTTGTAATATTTCAATGACATGACATTCAAGATTTATTTTGGTGTTTGGGTTGTAAGATCTATATCATTTTCATTGAAAGTCTTCCTATACATGTTCCATAAAGTTCCAAAGATAATGAAATAATAAAAAATCCCTCAAGTAAATGACATTGGGTTTTGCACAATGTTTATTTTCCTTGTATTTAACAAAAACATTGTTTTGAAGGCAATGATACTTTTTACTTGTGGATACATTTAATGAACTTGCAAATATTGTAAATGAAGGATGATAGGAAATAAAAAAGAAATTGAACTCTAATAGAAAGGTTTCAAATGTCCATCATATTGCCCTCAACACAAATATGAAGCTTTGCTTCAATCACCTCCATAAACATGACATAAATAGTGCAATCACAATGTTTTATAATAAAGTGCAATGGAATGGGAGTTTTTTTTATTTTTTAAAAAATTAAATGGATAGTGGAATTTTTTTTAATACTACAAAGACCTTCACCAAAGTCTATCCAAAAAAATTCTAAATTGATAAATTATTCTAAAGATGCCACAATAATTGCTCAAATGATTTTTGAAATAATGGCACAAATAGGGCTTGTAATTCCATGGGGTGCCAAAGATTAAATAAGTTTAGCAATTCACATTTCAATTCTTGTGTTTTGATAAATCAAAAAATAAAACTTGTCTACCATGTGTTATATAACTTTTTTGGGGTTATTTTTACATTTTCTACCTTGCAACTAAATGAATTTCACAATATGAATTTAAGGTTGTTAAATCCAAATTAATCAATGATTTAGACTATGGAAAAGTAAAGGAATATGGTCATCCAAGTGCTACATGTGTGTGTGTTTTTGCAAAAATTGTCATTACCTACCAAATAAGAACGCAAAGTAAAAACTATCTGAATTTTTTTACAAACTCTCTAAGAAGTATGTAACCTTTTGATCAATGATATCAATGTTTTTATTATAAAGATGTGTTTAGAGCAACTCCTATGAGGTTCAACATATGCCACAATGTCCCAACTGATTCACCCTATTGAAGGACTTAACATATACGTGGAACCTATTTGTGTTTGCCCCATACATACTTGGTAAAACCTAAAATCATAAATGCATATCTACGATCTTAGGGAAATAATATTTTTTTATAACATAGAAAGCAACAATAATGCAAACAAATTAATCAATTAAAAACTAATTTCATTATGATTTTGTTCTTAAATCGTCATCAAAGCCTTATTGAAAAAATAAAAATAGCACCAAATTAATTTTTAAAAGTTATATCTCATTAAAAAATTTATATTTAAATTTGAATTTATTTTTAAATTGACATGTCTTATTTTAATCAATTCTTCCATAATTTTTCAATGAAATTTTGAAGCTAATTATTTGGAAGTTTATAAAAGAAAATTCATTTTAAAAATCAGCAATATGAATTGTTTTTTACATTTCATAGGGATATGAAACCTCGTGATACAAAAAGGCAAATGATAACCCAAGAAATAAATTAATCTAGAACCATGATTAAATCAATTACCCAACATTTATATTTTGAGGAGGAAGTCAAAAATTAAATGTGTAGACTTCAAAACAACCCATCAATTGAATGGGCAAACCCAAAATCTACACACGCACATCCATTAACTTGGGGCAATAAAAATAATACTTTGAATTGCCCAACTATGTCCCAACATCAAGCTCAACAAAACTTAGTATCCATAATGCCTTTGAGCCCCAACAGTTCCCAAGCCTTTTGAGCATTTTCTACTTTTTTCAATGAAAGTTTTGATGTGGAGCTCTTGTGTGAAACTTCGACAATAATAGTTCCAAGGTTCAGTGATGAATTTTTTGATGTAAGACTTGAATGACCAGATACAACATCTTGAAGATGACAACAAGCTTGAAAAATGGTATGTAGGTTTGATATATACTTGATCAATTGGGGAATGATTTTTTACAAAACCAAGCACAAAAGTAATGGTGGTTATAGGCATAGAAGATTTCAAAATATAGATAGACAATTGGGTAGGTTGGGCATGTTAGAATTTGGTGTGATTATTTTCATGATAAGGCTATGTATGATCAATCCATCTTCATGTGCTATTATTGAATGAGAAAAGTTTACTTTTCAAGACTATTTAAAAAGTAGTTGAGTACAACCAATTTTTTGAGCAAATAAAAAATGCACCCAAATTGTTGGGTTTGTTTCAAATTTAGTGCATTATTGTTCACAGATGCTTACATATGGCATATTTGCTAATGCAACAAATGAGTAATGATTGCTAGGAGAGAGCACATGCTCCATAGAGTGTATGAAACAATATATGAAAGAAATTTGAGCTTGCTTCCAATCAACCTATTTGAGGTAGCCAACTTGGGCCAATGTGGAAAAATAGTTAACGATCAACAAAGAATATGGGTTCCCATGCATGTTTGCTTCCATATAAAAATTGCATGCATTAGAATTGGAAGGACTACCCTATTGGTTTGGTGAGAGAAATTTCAAAATAAGGAGGGTAATCAAAACATTATCCTAATTGGTAAGGGAAAAGTCAAAATAAGGAGGGCAATTGAAATATTATCCTTTCGGCCATGATTAAAAAGTCAATATTATTGATATGGCATGTGTTTTTTGGGTTTCCAAGATGCATATTGATGTCAATCTACTTGATTCCTCACCTTTTATTACATTTTGCTTCAAAATGAAAGCATGAGCATGTCATTCATGGTGAATAAAACAATGTATCCATGCAATATTATCTTCTTGCATATACAATTTAAACAAAATAAATCTATTATGTTTAAACAATTCACAAGCTACAAAGATGAAAATAGGTCTTATCTTTCATGTCATCAATAAGTAGCCCACAAAGATGTGGAAAGGACTTTTGATGTTTTGCAAGTAAGATTTTGCATAATGCAAAATCCATGCATGCAATGGGACATCGAAGATATTGGTGACATTGTGTCCAACCATGTTAATAGGAGTTGTTAATGCCCCTTAAGTCATGTTTTAATATTGTAAGAACATTGTGCTTAAACAACCTTTCAACAATGTTTTACATTAATATTTCATTATGTTTTCTAAACATGGAACACATTGGTTATGGGCTTTTAAATGTGTTGAAAGATATTTTATATTTATTTGATTACTTTCAAACTTATTTTGATATTATATTGATATATTAGAGAGGTGGGCACACAAATACAACGCACTTTCAACATTATCTTAAGTTATAAGTTTATAAACATGTAAAAAACTAACCAATTACACCTAAGGTCGCTTCTTTTATTATGATTTTACCTTGTTATGGATGCTTGCACTATTTTGCACACTATGATAATGGATGATGACCATGATAATTGCAATTTAAAACCATTTGTTTGAAGGTTTGCCAAAATAATCAAAATGTGAAATGTTGTCATTTGGGGCATATAAGCAAAGCACACAAGAAATTGAAAATCAAAAGAAGTATTATAGTTTGAAGGTAGATTGGATCAATCACTTATGGTCGTTGAAAGGAAATAATCAAATTCATTGATAACAAAATTTTGATTCAATTTGAATTTGATATATTCATTTCTATTGATTAGTTTTAATTAATTATTTAGTTTCATAGTAATCATTTTTTACAAATGAATCATAAATTTCATTTGTTTCTAAAAGACCTTTTTGTAATTCTGAAAAAAAAATATTTTTGCTTAATTTGTATAGGGGTGCAAATTGAATTTAAGTAGCTATTCTAAGATGTGACCATTGTTTTGGTTTTCATTGAAGTGATGGTTATTTAAGTTGATGTTGAAATTTTTTGAGGATTTTAAACAAAATATTCTTAATATGTTATGGGAAGATATGGAAAAAATTTGAAATGAATCTAATGATTATAGAATATCCAAAAACATTTTTGAAACAATGTAACCAATTTGTTTACTACCTAAAGAACTTTTTATAAGACTTCAAATGATTTGCAAATGACATTTTGTTATTAATTTTTTATATCCACCTTTACGTCACAATCATTATTATAAAACATGTCCCGAATGGATTATGCATTCCACCCAACATCCATCTAGCATTGAATGGGAAAGGTCATTGGGTGGAATGTACATTGGAATGGGGACATAGCAGTAACAACATCATTTTGGTTCATAAAAATTTAAATAGTTTGAAAGTCAATTAGTAAACTATGATCTAAAGCATATCCTAAGAATATTCTACAAATAAAGACATGGTCCTATGCTTTGGTGGTTCCTAATAGTATGTTTGGACCTTTAGAAAACTCAAGTCAAAAACTCCTTCAATTCAAAAATCAATGTGAATCCTAAGAATCAACAACTAAACAAATGTAATGAATTGACATTACCTAACAAATATTATGTTAGTACCTTAATTGAAGATCAATGTTTGTATAAGTTTGTGTTTAATCATTGAAGTTAGTCAATTGTGTGTGGGTTGGGACTTGTGGAATTGGATGAATGCGCAAATTAAGACAATCTACTTTAAAGTTTTAAGAGCTTTACTTGATGTTGTAATTGTAGATATTCCCATGCATCTCTTTTGTGTATGATTCTAGAGGCATAATGAACAATCGAAAGGCAAATTGGTCACTTGGAAAAAAATCAATTCTTGAAAGCTTAGTCATTGTCATATTAACAATTACACTAGCTTGAGCTTGACATGAACATTCCTAGATTTTTCTTTCTTTTGCTCTTCCTTGGCTACTACCCCTATGGCCACTTCATGGGCTAGCTTGCACTTGCAATGAAGATTTCTAGAGTAGTTATGTCATTGTCAAACTTTTGATCTACTATCTCTACCATGGTCAAAGGGACTTTGTGTTTCATGGGTGGTGTATTTTTAGGTTCTTCCCCAAAATTCATTTTCCCTCACTTTGGAACATCTTTCAAAATTAGCTAGTAATGAATGAGACAAAATAATGTACATACAAGATGTTTTTCTTGTATAAATTTAATGCATTTGAGTGAAAACACACTTAGTAGGACTATTTGAATTGGCATAGTCATAAAATTTTTAGATAGTAAATGAACTTAAATGTAAAACCATATTCAACATTAAGATTATGAATTCCAAGTTTCAGTAGACTTTAATGGAAATCTTACATGAAAATATGGATGAATTCTAAGAGAATAGTGGACTCATAATGGACTTTAAAAATGATGACACTACATTTTTCAAATAGATAAATGAAAAATATCAATTTTTAAAAAATCATAATAATGTCAAAATAAAGATTGAAAAATAGATTACCATCAAATGAAAAATAAAAGAAAAAGTTGCATGGAAATCTTCTGAATATATAAAAACAATTGATTTCTAAAAGTATTGAATGACATGGTTTTTGTCAGTTTTTAATCTTTTATAGTCCATTTTACATTGAAATTAAATTCAAACTTTCACATGAATTTTTGAATCAATCATATGTTTAGTGACATTTAAAAGATGGTCTACCAATACTTTTGATCAAAATCATAAGGGATAATTGTAATAATTATAATACTTATAATGATTATAGCTGCAAGAATTTTAGCTAATGTGAGATGTGTAGTTTTCAAAATGTCAAAAGTGAATCAACTAACCTTATTTTTATCTATTTTGATGCACAATTAGCTCCAAAGAAATATTGTTCTTGTTCCAACCTAGCACTATAGAATAGGCACATGTGATCACATGCCATTTTCAATTTTTTGTTGAAATGGTCCCAATTCATTTTCAAATTGCTAATGATTTCAGCCCATTTCTAGTAATCAAACCTTGTGAGATTGTTCAGAAACTCCAACACTATTACTTTTTATGTTGGAAGACAAGTTTTTTCCCTTTTGTGTTTTTGTTGCAATTGCCACAAGGTCTAACCTAATCAACCATATAAATAAAAGCTAGCCTTGCCCCATTATGTGATTACTTAAGCTGATTTTTTCCTAATGGGGGACACTAATACAAAATAAAATAAAATACAAGAAATAAAAATATAAGGTGCAATATATTGGTTGTTGGGTAAAAATATAATATAATAAATCATAAATAGGGTACATTTTATTCAAATAATTAATTTAATTATAATATAAAGTATGTAATAATCTGAAATAATGGATTATAATAAATATAAGGTGACTTTAATATGTATATGTTAAAAAATAATAATAATAGGGTGATAAAAAAAAAGTTGGACAATTATCTAATACCCACCTAAAAATGATCATTTGACGCATGTGGATCACAAACTTCACACTGAGTGTCCTGTTGTGAAATTTTTTCAAAATGTTTTTGAAATTATCCGAATTTTTATTTATAAAATTATTTAAAATTATGTTAAGGTTTGTAATGAAAATTTGAATTTTTTGAAAATTCAAATTCCATTACAAACGTTAACAACTAAATCATTTTTTGCTTAAAAACATTGATTACAATCCTTTTAAAGATGTTTGTGAATATTATTTATTCATTAAACTAATTTCATATTAATTCACAAGTTTTTATGATAGATTATGAATGTCGTTATATAAATTCAAAAATTTCAACATCAAATTATAACTTAATAACATGAAATATTAGCAACGGTTACAACTATGTTGGTACGTGTTAGGGTGATTGCACTCATAGGGCCTGCAGTCACCATCATCATCATAGATTGTCTAGTGTTGAGTCAGATACACAAGCTCAGTATCCTAGGTTTGATATAGTGATATTGGGTGGCCATTGGACCCCTCTTTTGGGTCCTCAAAACCATAACCCAGCTGAGTCATTTACTCCCTGTAGTTGGAGTTGCTCTTATATAAAATTATATACATAGAGAGACTTTTCAATCATTATCCTTAGAGCACAAAGTTGAAATTTCGTCACTCTAGAAAAAAGGTTGGAAAACTTGTTCTATTGAAACCATCTAACAACTTTCTTACCTACAAAACATTTGAAAGTATGAAACTCTTGTAATTTAATTCTATTGCAATTTATGATACAACCTTTTTCATTTCAAACTTTCAAGCGGGTCATGTCCACTTTACAAACCTTACCTTATAACCACCCAATGAGTTAGACGACCTATATCAAATCATGGATAAAGATTGTGAAAACAATTCAACAAAATGATTGAGGATTGGAAATAGCCAAGAACTAATTGAAACTCCCAAAGAAGGCTGAAAAACAAAACTTGAGAGGCCACGATTGTGAAGGTCAATATTGTGAAGTGATCAAGTAAACTGTGAAATTCCTGCTTTGTACATATTACTACAATGAGCACATGCAAACCATGTAGGGAAGAAGCTAGTACAATAAAAAAAGAACCGGAAAACACAAGAGACATGAAGTCCTCCAGATCATGAGATTCAGACGCTTTGCACACTTAAAGCACTGCCTGGATTTTTCCTTTGTATTTTCAGCTCCCTTACCTGCCTGAAGAAACCTGTTTTCAACAAAGCGGCATCTTCTGTGGTGGAAGGTACCAGCCAGGCTGTACTGGGATCTTCTGACCAGTGGAAGGTACCAGCCAGCCTGTCACTATTTCTAAAAAGTGAAAAAAACCCAGCTCTGCTTTACATAGGAAACGGGCCTGTACTCAAGCCCTTCTCCTATACTTCATGTTTTATTCAGAAAACAACCTGCATATATACATCCTCTACAACACAGTGGTAAGAGCTTATCCTGTCAGCTACTTTTAACTGCAATTCTAGCAAGACTATTAACACTCTGCAGGTCTAATAAACAAGAAAAAAGACACTAAGATTGAGAGGCTGAAATTGCCAGAAAAAAGAGAGCTACAAATTGCCGGAGGGTGCTAAATTCCAGCTTTCAAAGCAAATTGATGGGTGTGCATATTCTTCCGTCTATAATTGCCAGTCACCTGAAGACTTGTGACAAAACATGAGTGATAGTATTTTGTGGAGTTGAGAATTTAAGGTGGTAGTTATTTTCTCTGTTATCTTATATTTCAGATTAAGAGGCATGCACAACTGCAATGACCTTTCTGCAGCTGAGAGGTTGAAGTCTTCTCTGTACTGATCAAGTTTTGCCTGTACTTATTTGCACACCGATTGGCTTCATGTACTGTATGGCTCACCAGGTTATGGCAGTTGTGGTGGAAACCCATTTCTGCAAGAGAACTAATGGCCAACTGAGGCATGTCTATCTAGTGTATTTTTACCCCCACAACAGTGAGTATATTTCATTTCAAGGAGTGATCTTACACTTTTGTAAAATTGCCCTATTTACACCGCAAGTTTGTGAAGGCATACAGGTTCCTCTCACCCACTGAGTTTACATCTGTCTTGTTTGATCTTGTAGGTTGGCTTCTTTGTTTTCAATGGGTAAGGCCCTCAGAAGAGGGCATCACCAGAATCGGGTTTTCACAATTGGCTATCACCTCATGGAGGCCCTTAATCTGGTACTGCCCTCCTCTTAGGGCCTTACCCTACACATTACCATAGGCAGCAATGATAATTTCATGGAGGCAAAAGCAAAGTGTACAAATTTCATTGTGGCTAATTGGAATTAAGACAACTCAAGAAAGCCTGAGCAGACGATAATTCCTGCACCAAAACAATGGGAAGAAATAAAATGCAACACAATGAATGATATGATATTATTTACTATATATTCATACATAATGTTTCTATAATCATTTTTCCACATCCCCCCATTCAGGTACTAGTAGACTATGTTGTATCTGAAGGCACCAACATATTTTCCTCTGTTTCTCACTCATATATGGCAGTAGTGGGACATTGTACATGTATCTGATAGTCTTTCTAGATCCAGAGATTTGAACCATTTCAGACTGCTTGCCTATAGACTCTGACCTAGTTTAGATAACTTATTATCCATGGTGACTTGCTGTGCTGTATTCACTTACAGAACTAATTGAGGATTCAGTTGTGCTTCACAAAATTTGTGAATCATGCCTGCCAAATTCTTGCTCCTTTGTGGTGGGTGTGAATCCCAGACATGCCCCAAAAACAGTTTGCCTCAGCTGATGAAGTGTGAGTGGCTTTATGCCTGAATTGTGGGGTGACACAGCAGATCTGACAAAGAGGCAAACATAAATTCAAGTCAATGTTCATACTCTTTGACATTGAAACAGGTCTTTACACAGAGCAAATCTACATTGGAAACTTGAGAGACATACATACATTTTGAAGATCCACAGGTAACTTGAAAGCATTCCTAAACCTTTGACATGCTAATGAATTTCAGATCGTGTCAAAAGAGAGCACTTCTGTGATAATTTCTCACTGTCTCTGTAGAGATGATCACAAGTTGTGAGTCATGATCCACAATGCTCTCTTTCATATCCTCTGTAAGAATGCTGTGTTTACTTCAATTTTTCTTGTGTTTTCATTTGCAAAGGCTATACCATAAGCTGGTCCTTGAACAAAGCATGCTACACATGTTCTAGCAAACATCTCTAACTGTAAAGAATGTGTATTTGGCGGGTACCTTACCATCAGTAAAGTTTCTGCCTCAAAGGATGGTACCTTATGCATAAGGTTCCTCAAATTTCTTACTTATTAGATGCCTCCTCTCCTTTCAAATGAATCACAACTATCCATTATCAAAAAAATTACTGGTTCTTTGTGCTGGGTAAGGACCTTGAACAGGGCTGTTCTGAGAATTTGGGTCCTGCACTCAGCTCCACCTTGCTCAGAATACTCATTCCCAAAACAGCCCCACTCTTCATCCTTACAATGTCTGTGGAAGGCACATTACCCTCAGTGAAGATTCTGCCTCAAGGTTCCTCATTTAATAGGAACCTTATGCATAATGTGCCTCCTCTCCTCCAAAATTCAATCAGCACAGCTGTCCATTTTGAAGTCTACTTCTACTGGTTCTTTCACTGGACAAGGACCTCAAACAGGGGCGTGGTCCTGTGCCCAACATGTGCCTTGCGCTGGGCCCTCATTCCCAGAATGGCTCTATTACCCAAGCCATTCAATTGTTGCAAATGGCTGCACATAATATGGTCACTGCATCATTTTGTATCTGATGTTGCAGTTTAAATTGCAAATTTTCAGGATTCTAGAGACTCTCCTAAGTTCTAAACAAAATTTCCAGTCAGAAGAAAAATTCTTACAATTCAGGATGGATCAGGAGAGGTGTAGTCATTCTAGAACTATAATTGGTGTGATGTTCCAAACCAGGAAATTGATTAATGGATTTCACCAAAATGTAAGTATTGATTTCAAACCCGAACATCTAGTTTCACAGGTGGGTCCTCTTCTTGAAAGTTCTTTGTCTTGCAATTGAGCTTAGCAATTTGTCAAAAAGTTATTCAAATTTTTTTTCCATGCATTTTCAAAACAAAACTGAACCTTCCATCCTTGAAAGATTCCAATTTGATGAGGAAAGGACCTTCCACTTTTGCAAGGTTCCTAAAATTTGAAAAGTTCTTCAGTTCTTCAATTTGAACATTTTTCAGCTCTCCCTCAATTTTCAAGGCAAGGAAGATTTTTCAAACTCTTCCTCAAATTTGAAGGTAAACAACAAGTTTCTAGCTCTTCCTCACTTTTGATTCCCACTCTCAGGCTATGACCCTCTGGTGGGTCCTCAACCAGGAAGAGCCTCAAAATTGTTCCTTACCCTACACAACAGAAACAAC
The DNA here is from genome assembly GCA_963921925.1 of Sphagnum tenellum. NCBI lineage: Eukaryota > Viridiplantae > Streptophyta > Sphagnopsida > Sphagnales > Sphagnaceae > Sphagnum > Sphagnum tenellum. The sequence goes on from OY998149.1 coordinate 6,763,284, forward strand.
ATCAAAACAAAGTCAGGGAAAAACAACATGGGATCTGAAACCATGATTTGGTGAGGAGGACTACGGAGCTGGAGTTTCAGACCGAATTGAGGATGAAGTCACCTTGTGTTTTAGTGGGACTCGATGGCCGAAGAAGAAGAAGCTGCTAACCAATCTTGCATCTAATCTCTTGCCCTCCAGCTTCAAGCTTGCAGTTGCGGAGACTTGACGAACTTTTTTCTTCAGATTCATAGAGCTTTTGTCAAGTCCAGTCTGAGGGATTCGAGGAATACTAGATTGGAGAGTCTCCTCTGATCCGGTAAGTACAGAAATCATGTCTTGTCGATCCATGGAATCTTTCCTTCCACTGACGCTCGTCTCCCCCGAGAGTTGTGGCAAGACAATGTCCTTGAATTCAGCTTCTAAGCTCAAGGACTGGTCGGTTGAAGCAGATGAGACGTTACTATCCTTGAACCCCTGATCATGATTCTTGAAGAGACGAGCACAGAGCGTCAGGAATCTGATCAGGGAAGGATTAGCTGCCCTACATTTTCTGCGAGGTGCACGCGATAATTCTGGCGATTTTGCACAAGATGTGGAAAAACTGGAATTTTCCTCTGAGCTGCATATTGACAAATATTCCGATGTCGGCAACATGTCATTGTGCTTAATCAGGTTCTGAAGTCGAGGTGGAGCTGGGAGACCATGTCTAAGTCGATCTCCAGATTCAGCTTGGATGGCTTGTAGACTTCCTCCTGCCCGATACTCGAAGGAATTATTCTGTGGCGCGGGTTGAACTCCATCATTCCCCTGAGCCTCCTCCTCATCTTCCCGAGCTCGTTCCGGAAAGCTCAATACTTGGTCACGTTTAGGAGTTCCGGGAATTTCTTCCCAGATAAAGGGAATTGCAGCTAGAACCTCACCAAGGAAGAAGCTCGATTCCTGCATGAAGAAATCTTCTTCTTCTTCTTGCAGGAAGCTGCTACAACAAGCTGCTGGTCGTGGAGGAGTGGAGAATGTGGCATTTTCAACCTGGCCGCTGCTCTCCACGCGGTAGCCGTGACAGCCGTGCGCGGGAGGCTTTTTGGGCGAACGCAGCAACGACAACGAATCCATGAAACAGCCAAATCAAACACTCTTCCGCTCTCTTTCTTCCCCTCTTGTATCGTGCACATGAAGGCGTACACCTTCGTTTTCGCTGGAGACCACGGCGCAAATCCCTTACGCCCGCTGCGCCGGCGAAGGTTGAAAATCGAAAATCCTCCTTCGACCTCCAACGCCTGCTCCGTCCTGCCCGAAGTTCTACCCCTTCCCACCCGTTACTTTTTCCTCCTTCCTCCCACCCGTTTTAATACCCTGCTTATTCCGCAAATAAAAAAATTTTTTAAATGACACACTTTAATTAATTCTTAAGTATACTTCAAGCGTGTCATTTACTTACTTTTCAATTTTTAATTAAGAAATTCATTGAAGTTTAAGAATTCTTCGATTAACTTCTTAATCTTTTTCAACTTAATGTTTTTATTCTTCTTTATTTTGTTTTCACTTTATCTTTTAGATCTGATTCATCACCATAGTTTTCTCTAGCTCAATGATTTGCAAACACAACCAAATGAATGGCCTTTTCCAAATGGGTTGCTCCCACACTTCTATTCGTTATGGTAGTAAGATGGCAATATGCGTTTGTTGGTTTTGTCAAGAGCGCTTTTGACATCCTACTTGTGATATTGTGGCAAATGAGCACAATAGTAATACTTGCCTAAAGCCCAGGAATATAAACCTTCAAAAGCCAGTCATGTCCTACAACTTGGAATATTTTGTTAACTACCTTGGCTTACAAAATGTAGTGGCAATTGCAAAACTTTGGGAGCACATCAAGACTTTTGATTACTCCATGAATTTTTTCGCATGCCGAGTTTCATTATTCTTTATTTGGTCAATCCACTAAAAAAATATTAGTTGGCTTTTTTTAATTGGTTATTTGAAAACCAATAGAAGATGTTTAAACCAGTGCTAAATGCAACCTTTTTTTTCCAGGAGAAATTTCACCAATGTGCCACCAAGAAAGTTGCCTTGCAACCCCCATTAAAAAATTCTCAACTATTGATTTCACCAAGATCTTACCATTGATGTTAGGGTTTGTCACACTTTCAACATGAAATGAAAATGACTTGCTATTACAAATGTTAATGCCATGGGGTTCATTTTTTTGAATGTTCATATATGACTTGTATTGAATTTGTTCTTAATTCTTAGTTTAATTTCAAGTTGCTTTTAAGTAATTTATAATTAAGTTTAAGTTCATTTCTAATTCAGTTTTAATTCAGTTTTAGTTTGTTTTTAATTAATTCTCAGTTCATTTCTAATTAACTCATAATTCATTTTTACTTAACTTTTAATTCACTCCTAATTAACTTCTAATTAACTCCAAGTCAACTTTCAATTAAATTTTAATTAACTCATGATTGACTTTTAGTTAGGAAGGTTCTCAAGAAGCTTATTTACTTGATGCACACATAAAAATTTCCTTGGAAGTTTTTATAAACTAGGTCCTTAAAGGGGTATAAATAAAAATAAGATCCTTCATTTCCTTTAGTCTATTCAACACGAATCTTAAGCATGATCTTACACCATGACCTTATCATGTTCTTTTCATGTTCACATTTGCATATGTTAGCATAATAAAAATTTATTTTCACATTTGTCTTACACATCTTGTGTCATTATTTTTAATTGTTGTATTCTAGTTTTTAAATCACATAATTTTGTTTTGTTCCTTGTTTTAAAAATTAGACTTAAACCTTTCCTTTAACCTTTGTCCTTGTGGTTCTTCATGTCCTTGACACTTGCCACCAAAGGTTCCTTCTCCCATTATCAATTTGTTATGTTTGTACTTACAATTGAGCAAATTGATAATGGAACCTCTTTGCACATGTTTCATTGCCATGTTTTTGTCGAAGTTTCCTTTTGAAAAAATTGATGTCATTATTTTGCATCAAATCCTTATGGCAATGTCACCTCATCTTCTTACTTTGATAGCCATTTAAATCATCACCTTTAGCCTTGATCACAATAAAATTTTGTTGGAACTCGAAATTACAAAATGGTTGAAACTTGAGCTCACAAGCTTCCATTGCAACATGAAACACATTGTGCTTTAAGGTTAGTTTTGTTGTTGCATTTGAAGGCCAAAGCATTTTGCATGAAAGTTTTGTTATAGTTTGATCAACATTCGTTGCAATTCAATGGAGGTGTATTTTGGGTTTAAAAATGTGTTGCAATTAAAAATCTCTCTAAAGCTCGAACCTCAAATATAACTATGGCATTTGCTACCATGGAGCTCGCAAGGAAATTTTCTTTTTATTTACATTTCAAGGTCACTGTAAGTTATTTTATTGCTTGTCTTGTTTTTTGCAAAAACAGTATAAGATTTGATTTGTTCAATGCACAATGGGACCTCCACAACTTCTGATTGGGTTCAAGTATGAGTGTTTTTTTTTGGGTGTGCCAAATGTTTTTTATGTTGTTTTATTGAATTAGATTGGTCTTATTGTTGTCTGTATTGCATTTTGTTACCCTAGTGTCAATGGTGATGGTTTAATCAACATAAAGGTTATTGTTCATGATTTTTGTCCCATATATGTATTATTAAGTTTAGAGTTATTGCTTGATGCTAGCCCAGCTGAGAAGTTGATGAAAAAAAAAGGTGTGGGAATAAAAAATAATTCAGGTGTTTTTAAATAATTAGGCAACAAAGCTTCCATGGGTGGAGCTTGTTGTTGGTCCTAATGGGAATGTGCATATGGTTAGGTGTTGGGTGTGTTCACAAATCAAAAGGAAGGAGAATCTTTTGGTTTGCAAAGTAAATAGCTTCCAAAAGCATCCTAGGAGGTGAAAATGTAAGAAATTGAACCTAATTGTGCTTGTGGTTAGAACTTCATGTTTACAAAGTTGCAACATGCCAAGAATGAGCAAATCCTTTTAGACATAATGGCAAATTTGTTGGATGGGGGGATGTGGTGGAGACAAAATGGAAATTTTTGCAATTTACTATTTTTTGGTCTTTTGAAATAGGGTTAGGCATTCATTGACCTTGAAGCTATCAAGTTGTTGTTTTTATTCTTGAAGGTGAAACACATTCCAAAAAAACATTGGAACAACACAATAGGATGGGACATTGTAGAAACCATGCATCACATTACCTTCACTGCAATTAAAGATGTTATTCATGTAACAAGGTGCATTGCTATTACTTGTGATAAAATAATGACATTCAACAACCAATCATGGGTTAATATTCATGCTTACCTTGTCAATGTATTGAAACACATCCCAATTTTGTTGAATAGGGAAAGTTGAATTAGTGTTAGCACATTTGATAGTTTGACCAATGTCATCCTCAATTTTTGTTGGTCTATGGAGGCCTAAGTAAGGTGGAGGTTAACAAAAAGCTGATCTTTTGGTTCTAATGGTGTGATTGTATTTATAGGTGTGCATATTGGGGTGACCACATAGATATGCAAAAAGATAGCTCCTTTCATGCTTGTTGTCCATTATGTTGCACATCGAACTAATATGGTTATGCAAATTTTGTCCGACTAACCCTTAGTGCAAAAACTTAAAAGGCTCTTACAATCCATTTACACCTACTTTTCTTTTTTACCCAAGAAGCACCTTGAATAGTGCAAGCTTGTTACTATTTTGGAAACAAAGGGGAACTAGGTATTACAAAATTTGAAAACAAGGTGGATTTCAATGTTGTCTCCTACCAAGAAGGTCCTTAAGGAGTACGAATCTTTGGTTGTCAACGTGAACAATAATCTCCATGTCATCCTAGTTGCCAAGACTATTTTTGAATTCTTATGTGATGTTCAAGTTCTCATTAGCCTCATTCACATCATGCCCTTGTTGTAAGTAGTCCATGAGTTCATCAAGTTTACTAAAGCAACAATAAAAAAATTTATGATTTTGTTGGAATAGTTGGTTGCTAATAGCTCAATGGACTAATCCAACCACTAACATTTAGTGTGCCATTTTTTTCTTTCAAGGTTAAGAGTACTATATCCATTGCATGTGCCTAGACATTAGTGTTTTTGGCATTTACACCTATAACCAATGGTATGTTATTGTTGAAATAATGAAGCAAAAATGTTCAATTGTAGCAATTGGCCCCATCGATGAATTTGCACGAAAGTTTCTTAACCAAAAGTTAATAAATGTTATTACGATTATCTATCCCTAATATTGGTTGAACTCTAATGCAACAACCTCATTCCCTACCCATCTAGCCTTGTTGAAGGCATAATACTAATTTGAAAAGGAATACGGTGATGAAGGCAGAAGGTTCTTGTTCTACTATATGAGTAGAGGCTAAACATGGGAGCTTCCCTTTTCAAGGTGATTATCCAAGCAAACAATAAGATGGTTTTGGGACCTCCTTTGACATGTAAGCATGTGACCAAAATGTGATCCAGTTTGTCCATCAATGTTGTTATAAAACACATATTGTCGAAATATTTCAAATTGGTAGAGATTTCCATTGTCATGGTACTAAGTAGCATGGAAGACGATACTAGGTAACAGGGAAGGTGAGTGTTGCTTTTCAACCTTGTTTTTTACAAAATTTAAGTTCAAAAATAGATTGACCAATCCCTTTGATTTGGTTATTAGGATGTTTGTTCAAGATCATTATTCCATGGAAACTTTTCAATTTGGAGATGCGATTATAGATTGGCAAGATAGGAAGCAGATGTATGTGGTGGATGTTTAGGGTCTTTTGAAGATTTAAATTTTTGGTACTAGGTGGGATTTGTTGCACCTTGTTTTGAACATAAGTTGTCACTTGTATGTAGGTAGATATGCAAGTAATGCAACCAAGGTTTTTATATTGTTGTTGCCATTAATATGAAAGCTACATTTTCTTGGATCCTTCACGTGTGTTTTATTTGATTTAGATTCTAAATATGTTTTTTGTACCTCAAAGTGTTGTAAATGCTCTCACTTGTGTATTTCCTTGTTGTAATGTTATAATATGTGTCTTTAGCATTTAATATGCATGTTGTTTTTGTTTTTTCCTTGGACTAATGTCGAAGTGTAGGTAAGGTTCTCAAGTTTGTTACTTGTGCAAATTTGACCTAGGCTACAATGGGTAGGATCTTAAAGGATTGGGGTTCAATGCCCCCTTGGACTTTGTTTGTAAGTTTGAATGTGTTGTTTATGATATTTTAGGGTACAAATATCATCAACTAAAAATTGTTGCATCACCACATATTGTACAAAAATTTGGACATGTTCACCAATTCACTTACATAGATGTAAAATGGATTGCCAAATTCTTTACAAGAGAAAAATTTATGTAGCCCATTTAGCATACATGCCAATTTTTTATATCGCCATTTTATGCTACCCAATTTTTTTTCTTTCATGCTAGAATCCTAGCTCAAAATAATGCAACATACCAATTGTTCCTATGAAAAATTCACATTGGTTGCCAATAGTGCCTCCTCCACCCAACATGTGTATCCAACTTGTAGACACCAAGAAATTGAAAAAAAACCTTGGTTGGATGGTTTTTTTATTTTTCAAAAAATTGTTGATTCCAAATATTTTCAAACCTTTCAAAAGGCAGCTAGATTTCATGAAAATATTGATAGTTTTTCCCTAGTTTTGACATTTTACATTTTTTCCAATTTAGACCAGAGCCAAATAACATGAATATTTATTTTTTGGGTCAGAGCTGCGTAGGGGGGAAAGGAGTGTTGTATAATTTGACCTTTGCTGGTTGTATGCATATATCACTTATCAAATATCCAACAACAAACCAACACTTGATTATAGAATTGCCCACACTAGTTTAAATGTGTAAATAATAAATTTAGCATAACTTCAAACATGGAGGCCAAAACCAAACATTCACCTTGATTGGGTGTAGTCATGCATGTTTTGTCAACATTAGGTTGTAATGTAAAAACCAATGTTGGACCTACATCACCATTTTGACATACCAATCTAGTCCCTATTTCTAAAAATCATATACTAGCCTAGTATTGGTACAAGGGCATTTTTCAAATCCAAATACCCAGTTGATATTTATATTTTATTATTTTTACATGCTACAAAGGTATCAATATCAATATGGAAAATATGATACTAGTTGGTGTATGCTTTTGACACTAGTATCAATATAAGGAGTCTCATGTACCTCAATTTTGGCACAACCAAAATATGAATAAGAAGAAAAAAATGTGTTCACACAAATGTACATCTAGATACAAATGTAAAGCATGATATAAGAGGTTCAAAAATAAGGTTCGATAGGCTATCAAATCTCAAATTCAACACAAAATTGTGTTTCTGGAAATTCTTTCACCGAACACTGAAAACACAAAAAAATCAATTAGCTAATAACATAAAATGTGTTCATAAATGCACATTAAATCAAAATTTGAAAATGGATACATCTAAAGCATGACATAACAAGTCCAAAATCTAGAAAGAGGGTTGAATAAACTATCAAAAGTCAAATTTCAAAATTCCACAAAAAATGTTGGTGGAAGCTAGACGTTTAGTCAAAAAATCAACTGAACTTATAATTTGACTACAATAATGCTACCCATTACACAATGTATAATGTCCATTGGTTGCAATAGAGTACTCATGGCACATTATTCTAAGCTATCAAAGGTCCTAACATCTTTAAGCTCCTCTTCAAAAGTATCCAACATCTTGTTTTAACTTTCAAAAAATCTACCATCCCCATGGCAATAAGAGAAGAACAATCAATCCTTACATCACTTGGCCAATTTTCAAAAGCATAACCAACTTGTCAAGATTCTACACACCTAATTGACACCATTGCAAATTGGGCAATATTTTGGCAATGCTAAAGATCCACTTGGTTTCAATTTAAGAACCTAGGATACCCAAAAATTAACGAGCAACAAATGAAACATTAGGAAATTGTTTTGCATGATCTTTCCACGATTGCAAAGGAAATTGTACATCATTCTTGCCCCTAGGCAAATGGCAATAGAAAGACAATTATGATTTTACCAAAGATAAACTAATTTCTTTTGTAGAAGTTGCAATTCCCCATTCAAGGAATCATCGACAATGGTTGTTAAAGGAAGAAGGTTATTTACATTCCCAAGGTTCAAATGCTTAAAGACCACCACCAAGAGTGGCATCAAAAACTTGCTAGTCATATTCTTCCACAATTGTGGCAATTTTATCCCTATTGACATACTTCTTGATACATTGCAACCCCTTAAACCTTGGATCAAGTTGAAAAGCACACATATTATGTGTTGCAACACCATTGAAGATCACAGCAAAAGCCAGAAATAGGCTCCAACACATTAATCACCTAAAGTGCCATTCTACCATAGAAAATTTCCAACTTTGTGTCAAATTCTCCACACATTAAAGGCGAGTTTAATTATGCACAATTGATATTCCCTATGCATTTTACTACAAATTGAAAATGTAAAAATCAAAGCATTTGAAAGTAGCCAATACTTTTTGGTTTAATTCAAAATGCATTGTTCCACCATAGACCCTGAAATGTTTATTATTTCTGTTGTCGCAACCTTAGCCTTGAGCTCGCGACCAAGGCAACGGTTTACAAGGTTGCGGGCCAAGAGGGAAGCCTGGGAATCACACCACACACTTTTGGGAGTGTAAGAGAGTGTGAGGGAGTGAACCCTCACATTCCTAAGAGAGTTTCAACTTTGGGAGTTGGAGTCCTGATGGACTCCTAAATCTTCAGAGGGCAATTACAGGGGTCAAAACTTAATGGATTGAAAAAATCCTTATATTATTGAAAAGCTCTTAGAACGTAGATGTCTGAAATGGGTTCGCATGACCCATTTGGACATCTAAAACACTAGTTATGGTCAAAAGAAAGGTCGGAAGTCAAATTGACAATTTGACTCCTGACCACTAAAGGTTAGGAATCGACCTGATTTCCTTGTGTGTAGGTGGCGTGCAACATGCCATTGGAAAGCTTTCGACAAGGGCTACAGCTTTGCTTTGGACCTCATCTCAATTGGAGGTTTGCACGCAAAGTTATGGGGTCCCAATGTTACAAAAGTCTCAACCTTGGTAATACTCCCATTTGGAAGTCCTGAGACAAAATGCCATTTGGATGTGGGCCTCGTGAAGAGGCACAAAGTATACTATAAAGGGGAAAGTGGTGGCTTCCCCCAAGTCTAGGCCATGGTGAGTCTTGTGAGTCTGAATTGCCCGCAGCTCGTCCTAGCACCAAAAGTGCTCCAACTATTGGTTTTGTGTAGGTCCATGTAAGTAGTTGATGCTTGTCATTCTTCCTAGTCCCATCTTGGAGCTCCAGCACGCCCTTTTACCCCTCCAAAATGTTGCGAGCTAAGTAGTGTGCCTCGACTCCTTACTTTTCCATTGTTTTCAGTTTAGATTCACATTTGAATCCATTACGTAGTTTGGGAGCGTGTTAGCTTTGGCTATTGCCCATGTTGAACCTAATGGCACTTTGCTTTCCAACCCAGTGGTCTATCAGTTATAATAAAGATTTATGGCAACATCTTCCAAGGTTTTTTGGAAAAAAAGAACTTTAAAAGCAAATTGAATTTTCATCGGGGTTTCCAATTTTCGAGGTTTCAAGTTAACTTTCTTACATACAAGTTCCCATTCTTGCCTACCTATGCGCAACTTCTTCATCCAAGTAATGGTTTTTTACAATGCACTTTGATCTTTTGCCACATTCATTTCCTTCATCCCAACACCAAGTTTAGTACCATTAGTGGCATGTTGGCGTGCCTTAAACATCACATGGCCAAAATAAGTACCATTGAATGGTGAAGGCAGCTATAGCAATTCATAAGATACAACATTTATTAATGCAAAAGCAAGCACGTGCAAGTTTGTGCTCCTTAACATAAACAATCACCTTGTTTGTGCGTTGATACGTAGCCAAAGGAAATTTCATTTGCTTTGTTAAGGTTGTTTTGGAAGTGTTTAAAGTTTCAAACATGTTTATTATAACATGGTGAGGTACCTAGTCATGAAGTTGATGGCAAGATCAAATGTATCAAATCTAGTTTTGGACATCCAAAGATCAAATGTAACAATGGTCATAACACATTCTGCAATGGATGGGAGCACATGCATTTCCATCACCTTAGACAACATGACCAGAATATATTCTGATAAAACATGACAAGACGTAACAACAAGGTTTTTCAATTGTAAACAATGGTAGGTACCCCTTTGTAATCAACAAAACTAGATCTTCAGTAAACTTTTGCTGACCTAGGTCATTTAGTTTGGAGGGGTTCTGACCAAAAAAATAATCAATGCAATTGGGAGGCACTATTTTCTTCTTTTTCCTTTTCTACTTTAAACCCTAAACCCAACCCCATCAACACTTTCATTAGCAAGTTTTTTCTATCGATTCATAATAGCCCCATGTTCATTATCAACATGTTTTTTCATACTTGTGAAGCCATGTGTAAGATTGTAAAAAAACAAAATAACAAAATCCATGGAAAAGAAAACCAACCAAAAAAAAATGTTTGAATCACAATAAATAAGATACGTAGAGCTTCACAAACACCCCTAGCACCCTAGAAACTCATAAAAGGTTAGGATTCAAGATGATTTACCAAACTTTAGCACATTCAAAAGTGTCACAATAAAGTTGTGAATAATGTTGCCAATGTTACCAATCCTTTGGGTGTGTGCACTTCAATTGAAAGTTGCCATTTTTTCACCATCATGACTTTAAAATATGAAAAGAATTGCAAAAACTAAAACTTTAAACCTCTTGGCTTCTAAGCCCAAATTGATACCTATTGAACTATCTTTTAAATATAATGCACTATGCACACTAGTATGTGCATTGAAACCATAAGTTGATACCAGTCAAATTAGGTGCAAATGGGATAACATGAGCCACACTTGCCTACTTTTTGACTACTTTTGTGATTATTTTTGAGAAATATTCCTAAAATATTTTTGGAATATTTTTGTAAAAATCTTAATTTTTTTAAAAAGATCATATTATTTTATTAAGGTTTATGTTAAAATTTTGGTAAAAAATGTCATTTTCAAAAAAAATCAAATCCATTTACAAGTCCTTTTATTGTTTAAAAATAAGCATTACAATGTTTAATGAGTGTTTTTATTTACTTTTAACTTATTGGATTAACTTCAAATTAATCTCATGTTCCTATGATATATTAATAATAAAACTATATAAACAAATTTTACAATTTCAACATCAAATTAAATTACGACTTTAAAACATGAAAAAACCAATTAAGCATTACACTTGATATGGTACATGTTATTGTGACTGCACCCAATTACCTCCTAATTAATATGCACATTGATATGTGCATTGGTACTAAAAACTTGATACCAAACTGATTGTGTCTTCAACCATGTTTTGAAAAAATGAAATGGGGTTATATTGGTATCAAATTGATACTAGTTGATTTGATACCAAGTAGGTCTAGTTTATAATACCAATGATGATACCAATATTGATACCCAGGTTTGACCTATATACCATCTAACACTAATAAAAACCTTAAGATTTCGAACAAACAACCTAGAGACAATGTTGGGAAATTCAAGTGGTAGGCTCGTGGTAGGCTCGATGAAGGTTTAAGGCAAGGCAAGTTTATAAAATGGCTTAGTAAAAGCCTCATATCGTCAATTCTTTAAGAAATATGTTTTCCAATATGCACATGATTAATCTTTGAAAATGTCCAAATTCTGAAATTTTGAATTTCCCTATTTTGTTGTACATCCTTTCATTTACATATTTTTCTCCTTTGAATAAAGTGAAAATTTCTATTTCATTTCTGAAAAAAAAGGAAAGACAATAATTTCTCTACATATAAATATTAGCATCAATTATTATCTATGCTATGAATTGAAAGTTAATAAACATAACATAATGAATTAAAAAATCCCCTTCCTAATAATCAATTTTAGTAAAGTTTAACCTTAATCCACCTTTTGGGGTCTAAGTTCTTCTACATGGTTAATTCCATCAACCCAATTGTTGCAATTGCACATGTACTCTTCACTTTATTTACTTAATGTAAAATTTTTAGCCAACTTTTCTTATTGTGCATTAGTTGTTGTTAATCATGTTTCCAAGTTTTCAGAAAAGGTTCCAAAGACTCATATTGATATCCTCAATAAAATCCAAGTTTATTCCCAGGATTATGCTTGAGTTTTTTTTTGGGTACATGTTCAACAAATTTTTTTGAAACTATTCACATAAAAGAAACTCCAATTTTTGTTTTCCAAAGTGTTCCATGTGTGGTTCCCTAAGTTCCAACTAATTCATCCAAAATCTCACATCAAATGCCCAAAAAATTAAGTGGATTAGTGGACACATGCAAATTATATTTTCTAATCATATGGAATGGTCCTATGGCATTTCAAGCAAAGGCACTATGTCTATTGAAGGGACATTGACTTGCCCAAAACTTTTGGAACAAAATAATAATATCATTCTTACATGATCCTTCATCAGACCTATTGCTTTTCAATCACTAATGAGTATTAGGTAGTGAGTGATCATGCCATTTTGTTTACAATCAATTGTGGTTGCTCTTGCTTACTCATAGTGGTTATAGTGTCCATGTTGATTTGGACACCCTACTCCAATATCCTTGTTTTCTTTGTTCTTAGGTTGGTGAAGGTTGATCATGTCCTTGTGGTGTCCAACCTTACAATCATGTCACTTTCACTCAATTTTTGTGTGATGAATACATCCGGCAATATTTCTTTACACAATTTCAAAAAAAAAGAAAAAAGAAAAGAAAAGAACCTTGGTGTCCATATTAGTTCTTAAATCAACTAAATCTTTGTTTTGCCTTTTTTTTGGCATATCAAACAAACTATAAATATAGGAGATACCATGTTGGGACCTTAGGAGCTTTTAACTGAAAGCCCCTTGAGGGAAGTGATTGTGAGTTTGGAGGTGGGAAGGAGGGACTTGAAGGCTTGGAATTCTTGGTGCCTTGGAACTTCTAAAAGAAAACAAAAAGAGTATGTTCATGATGCCTTCTCTTGGGAACAATCACCCATAATTGGATACAACTGTTTTGCAAACCTTATAATCCCTTCCTCAGATTTTTCTTTCAAAGCTTATAAATACTTTATCTAGCTAATCTATATATGAAAGAAGGTAGTAACAATTCATTTTTATTAAAAAAAGCGGTGGTGAATTTTTGCCATTTGGCAAAAAGAAATTAAAAAAAGAAATTATGTTGAATATTTCCTTTTTAAAGAATTATCATATTTTTACACATTGTTCAAGCAAGTAGCCAAAATATGAAATTCACACATTGTTCAAGCAAATATCCAAGATATAAAAGGATTTTAACAAAATTTTGTTTTCATAATTGTTCTATAGTCAAACATGGCTACATCTCCTTGTGGATGATCATCAGTGTGGCAACATCACAAAATTGATAATAATTAATTTTTAAAAACTACATGAGATTGTTTGTTTGTTTCATTTGTCATGTTGAGATCTCCGAAACCATGGCACATATTGCCATGCTCTTGGTGTTGTTGGAAAGCCCTCAATGAGTAGGAGTGCACTGAGTTGGTTTCATAATGTTTCAACCTACAATGGACAAGTTATTAAATATTGAACAATTTTTTCACTACAAATTCATTTAAGTCAAAACCAAGAATTATAGGGGAATTTGGGCACACCCTTGGTATTGTCGGAAAGCCATCAGTGAGTAGGATATAATGAAGGTGATTCGAAAAAAATTGGACCTAAGATGCATGAAAATCTATTGAATATTGAGTAGTTTTTGTCATTGGAAATTCAATTAAACTACAAAAATGGTTTTGGAAGGAAATTTTAGTTGAGTAACTCGCTCACACTTGGGTCAATGGCACAGGCTACACTAGTATATAGTAAAAAAATCCACATTATATTTACCCAACACTGGTTGTTTGTTGTTTCCCCTTCCATTCAGAGAACTCAAATAATTGTCATATTACATATTATGGAACAGCTGATGGAAGGCCAATTCTGACAGGTGTGCCATCACTAGGCGAGCTCCCGAGTCAGAATTATGGGTCTCGAAGCAGAATCAGCCTTCCATATGTTCCATATTATGGAAGGAGCAGGCTGCCCTTTCTGGCGCCCCATGAGCTTGGCAGAGCAGGGTGCCAGAAAGCGCATATACAACCCCTTCCTACTGTCAAGTAGCACATGTGAGTAAGAGCATCTGCAGCGGTGCTCACTATATGATATGCACAGAAAAATTGGATGAAGAAAAGTCAAAACATGCCGGTTCGGCTTAGGAAAATGGTTTTCGCTCACGCTAATTGGAGAGTTTGCGTCTGCTTGTAAAATGTGCAGCAACATTATTCACCTGCATAAAAGAGTGTAATGAATATGATCTGACTGTTGCTCAGTATTTCTGATTCGCCCATCATACTGATTCGTCCAGGTGGTTTGCTAATAGTAGTCCCCCACCTTTTTGCTGTCCCAGTTTCAGTTTCATGAGTGGGGTTGAAAAAAAGTGAATAACTAAACTTGGATGTGAAAAATATTTTTGCAGGGTCACATATGGAGAGCACCATTGGAGATGCTCTAAGAAGGCAAAATCAGCTGGCCCTGCCAGTTCTGCCAATTTCTCCACAATAGACTTATCTGTGAAGTACCCCAAACTAGGGCTGCTAGCCCCCAATTTTGCAACTGGGGACAGGATGAGAAGTCAATATGAAAACTGTACACATAGCACATTCAAATCAGGGACTAAACAGGGATTAGAATGTCAAACTAGGGCCCAAAGACAGGGTGACTTCACATATCACTCTTAGATGTAAGCCTTTAGGGCCGAATGGTGCCACTTAGGCATCTTTGGGGTTGATTGTGTCACCATCGTGTGGTGCTTTTTGCCCCCCTTGTATTTCTTGGATTTCTTTAATGTTTGATGGGGCTGCTGCCTCCCTCCCCTTCTCGGGGTTTCTTCTAAGATGTAAGCAGCAGTTTGGATGTCATATTCCAGCACTTTTTCAGGCTTTTTCCAGCCAAGCAAGCATTGCTGGTTCCACTTTTGGTGCAGTCAGTTCCACTTGCACGTAACCCAATTGTGGGTAATATGCTTGAGATGTGAATCAAAAGTGAGCAAAATCAGTTACGCTTTGGAACAGGCCCAGCTGGAACCCATTACCACCAACCGGAACAATGGCTTGGCCTACTGGGCAGCGTTGTGTAGAAATAAAAACATGAGGCAAATTATGTATAGAGGAAGGCACTGCTGGTAGTGTTTTCCCCTTCCTGAGGGCTGAGGGCCCAGATGCACTTATAGAAACTTTCCCTGTGTAAGGACAACGGCTCAAATTATATAACTAAAACTTTTCTTGCATTTTTTGTTTCTTTTTTTAAAAAACCTCTTTACTCCAAGCTAACCACAAAATTCTGCCTTGTAAGGCACACTCAAAATACACTATGCACGTCCCTTGAAGTCATTATGATGAGTTGACTAATAAGCATATGTTGATGAATAGAGAACAAACTGCAGGAAAATGAGGAGGAAATGGGGGGAAAAGTTAGTCTTTCAAAGTTGAAAAACACATACCTATGGTGTGTCAATAAAAACCTAAAGCTGGGAAAGACAGAAAGTGGGTTGTTTGAAATTAAATTGCTGGAGGGTGTTAGGTACAATCATAAGTTTGGAATGTTTTTAGAAGCAAGGAAAGCTATGAATTTAAATATGATGTCCAAAGAACAAGGGGTTGAACACAGATGTCTCTTGATTCTTCATGAGAAGCCAACTGCTTCTAACATGCTATCTTTTAAAGCTTTTCTATCAATTTGTGAAAGAAAAGTGCATTTTGAACCTTCCAATTCTTACAAAAAAATTTGGGGAATGTTATTTTAAAATTTAGGGTTTATGGTTTGTGGCTCCTCCTAGTAGTAAGAAAAAGAATGCAAGAGGAGGTCATGTCAACCGTCATCTTCTTGGGCATAGGGTTTAAGCTTTTGTGCTTCTCTGGTTGGTGAAAAAAAGACAGAAAGAGGAGGTCTTCTCAACCATAGTCTTATTGGGTTCAGGGTTTAAGGTATTGGGCTCCTTTGGTCAGTGATGAAAAGAAATCAAGAGGGGGTCATGCCAACCTTAGTAGTTTAGGATTTAAGGATCTGTTCTTCTCAAATGGAGTTCAATTAAAAGGTGAAGCACCCAGAACTTAAATATGTACTTGTGCAAATTGATAACCTTTGCCAATCAAAAAGTTGAATTTGCAAAGAACTTTATTGGAGTCTGTAGGAGCAAAGTACCAATTTGCTGCTTCCCGAAGGAAACTATGCCCAGGCAGATTGTCCAACAATGAGCTAGGTGACTGGTGAGAGTCAGGAGGTTCAAACCAGTGACACAGCCAAACTGACTATTCAGAAGGTCGAGTTGTCAGTGTCTCCATGAATGGGAAGAGAATTGCAGTATGTCTCTGCCAGTTGGGATGCCTGTGGGCAGGAAGACAAAGGCTATGGCTAAGGGAGCCTCTGTCCTTGTCAAATGCCCAGTCTCCAACACAGCAAGATCCTTGGAACAGCTGGTTATTGCGATTCACAAAGCTTGCAGTGAAGTCGGAGAATGAAAAGAACACCATCCTGGCCATGCATCACTATACCTAGTGTTGGTGGTCAAAGTGGTGTGAACATGAGTTTGGATACAAAGCTCCGATGTCATCTCCTTCACCTCATCCTTGACAAATTCTCAAGTAGCTTAGCTAGCTACTCTGTGTGGCAATTGGCATCAATGGAGGTGAGGATTATTCCATGAGTTAGTTGTGTGTGTGAGTCTGACCTAAACCTTCATCTGACCCAAAAGCTTCGAGTCAGAAGGGAAACAAACAGACCTGGATCCTGTTGGGACTCTTCACAGATGAATGACCAACTGTGCCACTAGATTCTCTCTTTGAACGCAACTCAGGTATGATGTGTATGTTAGTCTCAACTGTGAAACAATTGTCTATACTTCAATCATCTGCACTCTAATCTACCCTACATTTTTCCCCAGACTCTGAGAGTTGCTACATGCAGCAGAGAAGGAGCTTGTCCATCTTGCTGAAGTAGCAAGAGTACAAAATGGGATCATTTCAGATAGGTGCCAATAGTTGAACCCAAGCAGCTATGCTGGGGATGCCCTGGTTGACAGCAAACAGCATGTAATAAGAAGGGGGTGCTATCATGGGAGTTAATGGAGCAGTTGCAGTGATTTCATATGTATTTTCAGCTGTTTGCACAGGACCAGATGAATCTAAGCTCAAGAGTCGTTGCCCCTGTGCAAAGGAATGGGTTACAAATGGGGAACTAACAAGGTTGACTTCGATGAGGCCAGTCAGGACTACAGGTGTTGTGATGAGGATTGTCAATGGAGCCCCATAATTCACCTGTTGAGGAGCTGCTACAATGGTTGGCTTCATCACACTCTGTGTGTCGTTAAGATATGGAGGTGAGAAAGCCTCGAGGCGTAATTCTGTTGGAAACTCTACATTGAATGAGTAGAACTGGTGTGGGTTGCTTCCTGCTAAAAAAATCCTGCCATCCTGCAAAACAGCACGCAAGAAAAATCTGATCCACAGGAAAGAGGGGGGAAAAAGCAGGGAGGAAGTCATCAATAAAACCCAACAAAACCAACAAAACCAAGCCATCTTCAGACAGAAGGCTCAAGAGTGCAACAACTGCTGCCGAACCAGTGCAACACCAAGCAAGAAAATATGATCCATCCTTCCTTGATCTCCATCCTTCTCAACACCATGGCAATTTTGGAATAATCATAACAGGAGTTTGAGCCAGAAAAAACTCCTGCCAAAATTGTTTGCAAGATCATTACAGGAAGTAGCTTGCAGAAGGAAAAACTTACAGGAAGAAGGTTGGCTGTGGAGTGATACATGCGTGGAATGGTGCCAGGGGTGAGTGTTGTGAATCGGAAACCAACTGTTGCATAAGGGCTATATAACACGGGGGTGAAGGCAGGGTTGGAAGCATCTCCCCATCCTTGTGATCCTGGACACCAAACACAAAACACAGTTTAGGGTTGATGAGAGAAATTGCAGCAGATACCATCAAAGAACCTGACATTCATAGAACTCCAAGAATCATCATTTGAGGAGGAGGAGGAGGAATATACAAAATTGTGCAAGGTAAAAGGAAGGAATCAAACTGAAGATTTACCCTGTTGAGCACCATTGATGATTAGAATATCTTGGGAAGGAAGAATGATCATGTCACCCATGCATCGATTGATGGGCATTGTCTCCATGGACCACATGGGAGCTGCATCAGTGACCATGATCCTGCCACAAGTGGATGAGCAGAGCAGCTGCTGTGAAGGATTCAAGTAAGCACCATATTGAGCTCCACCACAAACAAGAATCTCCGCTGTCAAGAACTGGTTTGCAGACAGCAGAGGCAACAGTACAGATGATCCAGCTGATGGGTAGTTGCGAGGCTCGCCAGGAATGGTCGGTAGGGTTTTGAGCACAGTGTTGGTATTGTAATCCAACACAATGGAATCCCTGTTAGCAAAAATGAAGAGGGTGCCATCCGGCAGCAGATGGACAAATGGGTACAGATTGTCTTCCTCAGGGTCATTTGTGGCAGCAAGCAATGTGAAGTTCACCAACCCTAGACTACTGAAAGGCAAGAACTCGTAGTTGAAAGCTCTGCGTCCCCCTATGATGATCTGTTGACCCTCAGGCAAAAGCTGGTTTGTTGCATACCATCTGGCTTCTTGCAAAAACTGTGTGCTAGATTCCACCCAGTCACATGTTCCAGAAGGATCACATGGCGTAAATGTCCTGTAAAGAAACACAGAAGTCAATGCAAGGATTCTTGGCAACATTAAACAGAAAGAACCCACCCATTTGTGCAAATGGTCAAAGCACAAATGGGCCTTATTCTAGAGCTCGTTGATGGATTGAGGAGAGGGGAGGAGAGGAGGAACAACCTAGCTACAACCTTACCTGATCTTCGTGGCACCATCGTAATCTCCTCCTGTCTGCAGGAGTGTACCATCAGGCATGAACTGACCAGAGGAACACCAAGTATCGGTGAGGATGGTGAGAGGTCGAACTGTGTTTGTAGAAGGATCGTAGAGCACAGAGTGTGCGCTACAGTCATGCTTGAGCATCAAGTCCAAAGGATCGTTTCGGCATGTCCCGTCTGCAGCAGAAAGAAAACAATTTTTTAAAAATTTTGCACGCAACCACACAAGAACAACAGTCAGAAAGGGAGAAGGAAGGAATCATGAATGCCATGCATAAATACTTGGAAAAAAGGCTCTGAAGCTCTGGCAGGAGTAAGAATGTGGTGCAGCAGCATTACCTGGGAGATTGAGAAGGGAAGCGCCGATGTCAGTGCGGTCTAACAACACCAAAGTCCCGAAATGGGTAAGAGCAGTGTGCATGGATGCGATCCCCGCGTTTTGTAGTAGTAGCTCCCAGCTGCCACCACCAGCATCACCGAGGGAGGAGCTGGCGTTGCTAGACTGCGCACTCAATCCTCTTAAGTCTACACAATGTAAGCCAAGCAGCAGAAGAAGAATCGTCGACACCCATGACCTGCAGAGCCATCGCTGCTGATGGCTGCTCGACAACAACAAAGTCCTGGTATGATTTCTTCTTCTCCATAACAATTCACAAGTCGCGGTTGAATCACAACAGTACCCGATTATTGTTCTTGTTCTTCCTCTTCTTCTAGTTCCTAGATCATGGGTTTCAGTCCGCAAGGACCACATTGAACAGTAATCAGAAAGATGGAGCCGACTCCGAGCAGCTGCTTCGATACTCCTGAAACTTTCATTGAAATCTTTGTGTAATGCAGCTACAAAGATGGGAGTGTGGGTGTGGGCCGGAGTTGTGTTTTTCTTGTTCGGAGTGAGACAAAAGTCGTATTCAGATCATCAGCAGTTGCTTCCCAAGTGATCATACTATTGTGACGGAGATCAGCTGAAAGCAGCTCATGGGGGGTGTGTCTTACGTCCTCCGTTTTTCGCAGGCAGGTGATACTGTTGGAAACAAACACCAGCGCCTGATGAGAGAAAGACGCAAGCAACAGACTGACTGGAAAACTATGGTTCCCATTCCGATGCCAGTAAGGAAAAACTCATCAGTCAGTAAAGAGGAGATTGAGTACGTTGAATAGTATTGAAATGACTCTATCATGGTTGTTTTCACATGCTACAATGGAATGCACCATGGGAACATCTCGTGTTACCACCTCGTGTCTCTCTCCCCTTCCTCCTCCTTCCCCATGGCTGGCTGGCTGGCTGGCTGGCCTGCCTGTCCACATGAGTTTTTCATCTGTGGGGGACTGTACAATAATTTACTTCTGGCACTGGCAGCAGCAGGCAGAGAGAAGAGAGTACAGAAATTTCTGGACCCACCAGCAGCTTTTCGAGTTTTCCTATCCATCAAGGCATCTATCTTGTCATCTTCTCCATTGCTGCTAGTACTCCTGCATCCGTCTCTACTCAAAGCCAGTTGGAATCAATCCTCCATCATCATCCATGAAGATCGCCTGCATTAATCTACTCAAGGAAGCAAGCAAGCAATGTATGCAAGATTGGATTGAGATCCGGACTTTTTTTAAACTAATTTTCTTAACACAGCAGCAGATTGCATGTAATTCTCATGTTATTTTCACGAGAGAGAGAGAGAGAGAGAGAGAGAGAAGAGTGGAGGACCCACGGTCGAGGCTCGAGACACAGAGAGAAGACTCGAGGGGCGACCCGAGGCCTGAGTCGCTTCGATTCCGACCGGAAGTCGGGAGGAGGTTGGGGGATCTTCTCATCCACAGTCGTGATGTCAGCATCAACAACATCCATCCAACCACACCCAGTCTTGATCTCATCAATGGGGTTTTTTGTTTTTTGTTTTTTCAACTTTGTGAAATCTAAAGCGAATTTTTCGCAAAAAATAGCAAAATTAGTTGAATTTACACTTCAAAAACCAATTTTACAAAAAATTCTCAACTATTTATTTTTTCTCTAAAATGACAATAGGTGTCCAGAAAAGAAATACCACTCGTCATCTGGCCTTGTTTTTGTGAGAAATTTCCCACAAATGCCAAGATTAAATTACTTCTGTCACATATTCCCAGTGTTTTAGGGGAAAAAATAGCCAAATTTCAAAAAATAATAATTTGAAACTTTCTGTCAAAATCTAAGCTGTTTTTTACTCTTGATAGAACCTTTTGCCATTTACCTGCTAAATGCCTCTTGGGATACTGGCTACTGATGTAACATAGAAAATTGGGAAAAACAAAACAGTCCGGCACCTGTCAAGGAGGAGGATGCCATGCCAGTTTTTATCAATCTTCCTCATTTGTCTTCTTGGGTTTCCTGATATTTGCGGTAATAAAACTCTCAACCATTGATTGATCATGTTGTTGGTTCCACCATTGTGGATTTCATCAACTGATCATCTCCTTTGATTGATCAAGGATGCTCAAAACAAAGATTATCATCTTTTAAGTTGATAAGATGATGATCAACCCATTGCATGTTGTTGATTGACTCACTTATGTCTCTTTAAAAATCAATGTCTATTCAAAATAAGATATTTGTTTATTACTTTGGAGCTAAATAAGTAGAAGCCATTAAATTGGGGCCTTTAAGTAGCCAAGCGCATAATGAAGCTCAGTTCTTTTTATCTTCCCCGAGGTAAGGCACAGAAAGGTAAAGTGCATTATTTAATAAGCCTTTCTGCCCCTTGCTTTCCCCGTCGTCCCATTTATCTTTTTACACTTTGAATAGTTTACCACCATAAAAAGTATTACAAATTCCGATTAAATAATATGCATAAATGGCTGTGCAAAGCAATATGGCCTAATTCCATTTATTTGCCTCCAATTTTTTCTTTTTCAGTTTTGTGGTTTCCAAAGTTTTGCGATTTTTCAAATAAAACCAAGCTCTTTTTTTGGGTCTAATTTACACTTTAACAAAGAAAATCACTGAACCTAAGATATTTGTTTTTACTTGGAGGTACTTGGATAGGACAGGGGTGAAAGGTACTTGGATGGATGTTGTGTGGACAGCAACCAACAACTGCTGAACCAACACCCACACGTGGGCAATGCAGGATGGATGTGTGTAGACACGATCACTTTTTCGTTGTATTCCTGTCCCACAGAGACTTAATGAGCAACCCATGTAGTGGGTAAGTACTAAGAGCATCTCCACCGGTGCTCACAGTATGTTACTTTGGATTATAAAATTAAATGTTTAAGTTTAGCTTTTTTATTTTCGCAACCACCAATAAAACTGTAACTGGAACTGCATATGTGTGGGGACTACTAATAGCACACCACCTGGACCAATCATTATGTTCGACCGATCAGAAATACTGAGCTGCAGTTAGGTCCAATTTATTACACTCTTTTTTGGAGGTGTACAACTGTGGTGTGCCTTTTACCAGCGACGGCAAGCTGCATGAATTTGATGCAGAAAAACTAATTTCCTGAGCTAAACCGGCACATTTTGACTTGTTCATGGAGTCACATACTGAGCACAGTTGGAGATGCTCTGAGTGGATACCTATCACAGTCAAGATTGTGTGTGTTGCTCAATAACACAATAGACATAATCAAAAGGGGTTCAATGTATAAGGTAAGAGCCAGTGTTGTGCATATAAATGGTTTAGGACTTACACTTACAGCCCAGGAGCATGGTATTCCTGAAATAAGCACTCACCTGAGGCGCAGAGGGGTGCTTATTTTGGGAACACCTTGTGCCTCAGGCATAATTACCTAACACCCAGCACTTGCAGAATTTTTTTCATTTTTTCCCAATGATACACCTGATTTTCCATGTCCAACAATGTATCACATGGAAAACATGAAAAACAAGCCAGCATTTGAAAATGCAAAATCTTGCCAAACTAGGGTAAACTGGCCAGTCATAGTACACTTAAAAACACAGGAACTTTGTGATCTGGGCAGACCTCCGTTGTCTCTGGGGTCAATAGATGAGTTGTAGAGGAGCTCTGAGTGCACCTAGTGCGCTTTTAGATCGTTGCATTTGGACTAGAGATGCAAAAGATATGGCCTCTAGAAGTTCTTGGTCTCATTGTTCAAAAGAAAAAGGTCACCAAACATTTTTTCTATCTATGTTCAAGCAATGAAAATCTTATCAACGAACATCTTTGCACTAACATCTTTGCACTAACACATGTCACAAATCCACCCTATCACCAAATAATCTCATGCTCAAACTAATCATGTTCGTTGAAAAAACTAAACACCTTTATTCAAAGGTGTTAAAACCCTAAAATAAGGCAAAACAATGTTTAGTTATTAAACTCTAGTGGTTTGTTGAACCCTAAATTAGGGGCCGCTCTCTCATACGGCACCGACCCAAAAACCCCTTACCCCCTCCCCTTCCATCTCCTTTTCACACATGGGTCAAGTTCTCACAATCACGTCACCCATCACCCCTGTCATCTCTTTGAGCTTTCCTCTCACGTCCGTCTCCTCTCTACATACTAACCCCAAGCTTTCCTCCCTGTCCGTCTCCTCTCTACATGTGACCCCTGAGCTTTCCTCTCTCATCCGTCTCCTCTCCATGCGCAGGTCAAGTTCCCCCTAATTCGATTCAACCTCTCCCTTCAATTTCCTCTTTGCACATGAGGTTCCCCCCAACCCGATTCTCAGTCCCCTTTGCGTCTCCTCTCCACACATGGGTTGAGTTCCCCCCAATTCTCAGTCCCCCATCCATCTCCTCTCTGTGCACAGGTTGAGTTCCCCTCGACCCCATTCTCAGTCCCCCTTCTCTTTGTTCACAGGTTAGGTTCCTCCAAACTGAATTTTCATTCACCTCTCTATGCTATAGGTCCATGGTTCCCAACATGAAGCTCTAGTACGTGCGCAAATGTCCTGCAAGTATGGTAGGGCCCAATTTCAAAAATTGAAAGGAGTTCAAACCTCCTTGGTTTGAACTTCTTGCTCAAGTTTTTTTTGCAAACAACATGAAATTGTTTTTCAGTTTTGATGGTGTGTGTTTTGATAAATAGTTTAGCAATGGATGATCTTGGTTCTTACTTGCTATAGGTCTACTTTTTCCCATTTCATTTGTTACAGCTTGGTGCACCACTTGAAGTAGGTTGTTCTACATCTTCCAGAATGGTCGCAGCTAAACTTTAGCTTGCCCTTCATTGATCTCCGTTGGAATGTTACTTTTCAATTCAAAGTATGACTTCATTAGTTGAACATGTTTATTTTTTGTTACAGTGTACTTACATTTGGGTTGAAAATGATCATAGATGCAATAGAAAATATACATATCTATAATGGGGATTGTTGTGATGATTTGGATTGTACATAATGCTAGTGATTTAGCTTTCAAGTAAGTGATTAAAGTGATTTCCATGGATGTATAGATAAGTTTTTTTATTATTGAATCAAACTATTATGGCTATCAATGGTGTTACTTTGATTACTTCAATGTAAGAAAATGCATGTAAATTCATTTGACATTGCATGTAAATTTGCATTACATCTAGAGTTATAGGATTGTTGAAAAATCATAACATCACTAAAAACACATTATTCATCATTAGCAATAACTACTACTCTTCCTAGTTGTTTTACCTTAGTACTAACTATTCCTCCTAACTTCTTGTTCATCCTTAGTTACAATTGTTCATTCTCTTAGCTATTCCACCCCATCAACAATTATTCCTCCTCCTAGTTGTTCCACCTTAACAGATGTTGTTCCTTTTTGTAGTTATTCCACCCCAACATTAGCTATTCTTCCTGACATCATATTCATCCTTAACTACAATTGTTCCACCCCTTAGCTATTCCACCTTGATAGTTCAATTGTCCATTTGCGGTTGTTGCAGGGATGTTGCAACTTCCCTTTTGGTTCGCATTCGAACCAAGGCTCACTATTGAGCTTATTTCTGCACTTGTGTTATTTCCCCAAGATTCACAACCTTATATCCAAGAAGGTGAGCTTGCAAACCTACCTTGAAATTGTAATGAAATATGTTTCCTACCTCTTAAATTGCTAAGGATGACCAAGCTATAATGAAATTGGCTCATTGTTGTTTTACAAGTTCATTTTCAGCTAATTTTTTAACTACAATCAACATTGTAAATGTTTTTCTTGCTTGCTTTTCTTGTTTTTCTTTCCTTCTACTTTCTCAAATCTATTTTGTTGCCTCACTATCCATTGCCTTTTGTCACATAATCCTCAAATATTCTTTTAATTTTACACATGGCTTTGAGAATAATCAACTAATGGTTCTCTTCCATTGGTCCTTCTTGTAGGCAAATGTGGCAATGACAGTAAACAATGACAACCTTGTGTTAATGCCATTTAAATTGAACTTCTAGAATTTCTAAGCTTTATAGTTTCATCCAATGAAGGTTGTGCCAAATTTTCAGCCATGTTCTCTGACTCTATTACAGATGCATGGTTAGTGATATAAGAATTCTAAGCATGTTCACATAATATGTAGGTTGATCTTTAGATAAACTAGCAATTGGAACTTCTATTGTTGAGCCTATGTTGATGAATTTCTGCAATTGTTTGTTCTATCTAGTTTTATTCAACACCCTCTTATTCTAGTTCTTTTTCTTCCCTGGCCTGATTATGCAATGTCTACAAAGTATTAGGGCCAATTTTTGAATCCATATCCCTAGGGTTAAATGGTCAAATCCTTGTACCTTTGAACCCTAACATGATTTTTTTCTTATAAGTGTTAGGTTTAGTGCTTTGTCTACCCATGCACCTTACCAATGTTATCTTATATGGTTATGTGTAATTCCTCCTAACCATTGTTATGTCTTTTTCCTTTCTGAAAGCAATCTTGAAAGGCTTGAAGTAAGCCACATCCAAGGGTTAAAGTTCATGAGATGTATGCAAAGGTAGAATAATCATATCCAACCCAAACTCTTGAACTTGTTCAATTGCTTCAAAGGTGACATGGGATTCATCCCCATGCAAAATGAGCAAATGCCTATCTGTTATGGATATTCCACTTTGTATAAACCTTTCAAAACGGAAGGTAGTCATCCATGCCTTTGATCGCATAACCGTACAAGTCCCTGGTTTACATAGTTGTATGTAGTCATTACATATCCTCTTTCCTCTAAATATGTAGAACTTTGACAATGTTGTTCATACTACATTGACCACATGGTTAATAGTCAACCACTCCTTGGATTTTTGGATAGTGTTGTACACCTAAATGAACTTCGTTTTGCAAGAACCCTTGCTCTTGATTATTTTATTACTTGGATGCATGTTTCATCAAAATTCCAAATATGGTCTACAACATAATTATGTTTGTTGTAAAAGGACTATAAGCTCTTGTAGAAATTTTGGCGAGATTAAATTGTCAACCCTTGTGTTTGGCTAATATTGAATCCTTCAACTTGTCAAATGTTGAACTTGGGATGTCTTTTCTTGAACCAATACCACCAATAGTTCCTTAGTACCCTTCCTTGAAAAGGCATTGGCCTTGTTTGAATCAATTTTGGCACTTTCATTTTTAATCGTTGTACGTTAATTGGTACCCCAACTTCTTGCATAGACAAAACCCAAGCAACCATAGCCTGATCTTCTTCTATTGTTAGCACACTTGTTGGTCTAGGTTTTGTGGATCTTGTTTTCCCATACAAATGATCAAACAATGAGGTAAGAGATATGTTTTAGTGCCTACTTGCCTTCCTTAATGAAGTTGTCCCATTTTCAATTGCATTCATGGCCTCCTCCAATGCTTCACTAGTCCATTTGTTTCTAGTGATTAAAGGACTGCATCTATTAACTCTCCTTTGTTTTCTTGCTAGTTCTTATTCACAAAATGGTTGGACATTCTCCTTGTCTTGAGTTGGCTCCTGTTATAATCCACTTTGCCTCTTATGGAGTACATTGATCATCATGATCTAGATCCCCCTAGTCACAACCTCCAACATGTTGGGGGTGTGTTATTCAGCCTTATAAGACGTACAAACTTGAATCTTTTATATTTTGCCCAACTCTAAAGGAATGTCTGAAATGCATATGTCTGTAGTTATTAAGAAGAAATTATCAATGCACAGAATTGGTTAAAGTCATCCCAAACTAAATCTTGGTATGTTGTTTTTATACAAGTAGTAGGTGTGTACAACAAACTAATATTTCTTGGAGTTGGATAAAATCTTCCTCTTTTATGACTATTTAGATTTGTATTTACAAATTATGGAACTTTGCACCCAATGGTAACATAAAAACTTCTTGAACTTTTGGTTGTAAAATTGATTTATTTCAAGCTTTCTTAATTGTCCTTTTACATCCATGTTTGAATCCTAAATTCCTATTTTTTTAATTAATAACACTAGGATATAATCCTTCATGTTTAAGTTATTGTAGATCTTCAATGGTTATTTTACTATTTAGATTCTACTAATTTACCTCTAGTTCTTGTAACTCTTCTTTGGTTATTATAAAATGCCCTCCTTGCTCTAGTTGATATGCTAAAACTTTTGTTTTTGATCTAGAACTTTTTACAACTCCTATGTTACTTTCCCTTCATTGGTTTAACCCATGTGCTTTCAAAGTGTTGATGAAAGATTTTAGACTATTTCTCTCACAATTTGGAAACTCTTACATGCTAAAAGAAGTTTGCTTGTGAATTAAAAAAATGGTTTTGTGAATCCAAACCTTGCACCCTAGCCTTGTGAATTTGGCAAATTAATTTTGATGGGAATGGGATGTGCTTGAATTTGGGGGGAAATTGGAAATTCTTCCCTAATTAATGTGTAATTGTTTTTTGTTAGATTCATGTAAACCTTAATCCTTGTTTATGGTCAATTGTGGGCTATTTAACATGACCTTTGCACCCCATCACCATGGTGATGCTCATTTTAGTGTGCAATCCAATTGCCTATGATCAAACACTCATTCCCACCCCAAATTTGGGGCTGCTATAAAATTGGACCATTTTTTTACCATGACCAAACATTAAAAGTACCCTTCATGTTCCCCACCCTGCATAATGAAAATCAACTCATGGCCCATCACTAAACTAATCCCTTATAATACTATTCAATTTTTATACAAATGTGCCCACCTAAACCCCTAATACCAAACACTAAAATTTGATGGCAAATCACCAATATGAAAAATCTAAAACAATTTTTTTCTAAACCAAACGTTTTGGTAATGGGTTAAAAAGACAATGCCTATAAGCAATTTTATGTTCTAACATAGGTCAGTTCCTACATTACATGGGTGCTAAGTGACAGGCCTTTGTTTGGTGATGGGCTACTTTACCTTAAGTGCTTTGATTTTCAAATTGCATTGCCATTTGCCAAGGAATTTATTCTATTGCATACATGGCCTACAAATGCACTAAATTTTTTTTGATGTGGTTTACCATTATGAAAGGTATGTGAAGAGGAAGTAGGGATGTAATGATCTAAATTAATGTTGGGTAGTTACTAGGTTCTAGAACTAACCTTTGGTTTCAATTCTTAATTTTCTTAAGGCATTAGTTTCAATTTGGTTTTGGTTCTAATTCTTTTATTATTTTTAGGCCAAGCCAATTTTGATTATTGGTTTCATAACCTTTAGTTTCAAGTAACCTTCGAATCTAGTTTCAATATTCAAAACATCAAAATGGACAATGTTAAAAATAATAATAAATTAAAAAAAATTCCAAGAAAATAAGATTATTACAAAAATAATTTAATGTCAAATTAGTACAACCTAATCTATTTTTAGACTCTAATTTACACTAGATGTTTATAAAAAATTAAAATTATTTTTTTCCATTTTGCCATGTGGTTTCATGTTTAAAGTTTCCGCAATTTGAGGTGCAATTTGAGGTACCATCTTGAATGGTGTCTTGTAACCCTTGAAAACCCAAATTTTTTCCTATTTCAAACTCCAAAAAACCATATTTCAAGTCTCTCTATTTTAGCCCCCCCAAAAAATTCAAAACACCTTATTTTAGACCCTTCAAAAGACTCAATTTCAGCCCCCAAAAACCCTCAAAACACCATGTTCTAGATCCCAAAAAACTCTAGTTCAAACCTCAAAAAACATTGTTTCAAACCCAAGAAAACCTGTATTTCAAACCCCAAAAAAAATCACATTTCAAACTTAAGAAAACCTTATTTCAGTCCCCATAAATCTTAATCAAGCTGGCATGACAAAATAAAAATTAAAAATATGAATCCTAGCAATTTTGTAGGGTTCATCATGTCTTACGATTAAGGTTTAAAAACAACAATTTCATTCCATAGGTTTTCCATTGCTCCAAGATCTATAACAAACAACAACTAAATTTTAACACAACTTGATTAAACATAACCTAACCAAAAATAAAATATAATTGAGAGAATCCAAGAAACTAAAGAAATTTACCTAAGTTTATTGCCATTTTCTTTCAACTTAAAAAGCCCAATTTTATTAATCAAATCCTCATTTTCCTCCATTAAATCTTTCTCAATTTCCATGAATCGTGTCATGGATCCCAAGCCACCAACAAGAGCATCATTTAGCCAATTTTTATAAATGTTTATAAACATCTCAATATTTTTTATGCCCAACTAAGAACATCAAAAGTTCATGTAAATACATGTTATACTAAAACTCTTTTTTATTCCAATCTAGGACTTAACAATCCTCAAAATTTGTTGGGCTACAAACCTAACATACAAAAATTGTACTTCATGCACACTCTACCATGCTAATGGATGTTTGCCCTCCTCTTTCATGACAATTTTGACCTTGAAATGATTCAATTATTCTTTCACCACTAATGATGTTATCTCATCATTAATATCCATGAAATCATACAAACTTGTGATTTCAATACTTTGTGATGAAGAGCTAGGACCTTTAGCACCTACATCACTTAGATTTAAAAACTTATTATAGAAACATGGAATGGAAGCAATACCTAGTTATCATATTTATTAACATTCTATAATGTTTTTTCCTTGTCAATAAACTGAATGACTAACCCCAAGCCCTTGTAGCAGGGGTTTAACATCATGGCCAACATGTTGTGAATTTTGGCCTTTGAAAATAAACCATAAATGAAAGGAATGGGTTTAGGATTTGTACCACTTGCTTTTGCATGTGTTGCCACCAAAATCTTGAGCCTCATTAGAATGAGGTGTTAAGCAATCTAGTCACATTTGACATACAAATGATATGTTGATAGCAACGGCATCTAAAAGGAACCAATATTTTCAACTCTGGTTTAGCACACATTGTTGAACCACAAGCCTTAGAGTATTAACAACAATTTGTGATACCACCCAAACTTGAAGATTTAGCACATGGCCTTACAATGCCAATAATTGTTGCTTTCCATAATGAAGAGTAATTACATGTTTGAATCCCCCAAGATTCTTATGGAGTAGGATGACTCTTGAGGCAAAGCAAGTCTTTACAAAAAATTTGAATTTGCATGGAAACACCTTCACAAGTTCACATGCCTTGTGTCATTTTTATTGTCCCTTACGACCTTTTCTTTGTCCAAGTGAGGGTTTCTTGCAAAATTATTTGTGTTTGTTTGATTGAGAATGAAGTGAAACCAACACATACCTTGTAGTCATTTATGGCATATTAAAAACACTTGGACATTGTGTGGCCCTAACAATTATTTACAAATAATGCCAACAACCTCGAAAATTCACAAGACATAATAAAAATTAAGAAAAAGTCATGTTGAAGAAAATATTTTTTTTATTTTTAATGTATGCAATAACATGAACATTAAACCCATGTTTATAACTAAATCATTCAATTGCAAAGCCATGGCAATTCCAAATGTATTTCTAATCTCAAAAAATCCAATAGGTACATGACAAGGCTCCCATTTGTCATTCAAGAAATGAACAATAAGCACAAATGTATACAACCCTTAAAAACACCCAAAGATCAAAACTTCTTGTTCAAATATTACATGAGTCAAGGGTTAGAAATAAAGCAAGTTGTTGCATTAACCTAGAGCTTGAGCCTAGAACCTAAAGTTGGAACTTGAGATGGTAAAATGTTTTTTCCTTTATACACATGCAAATAAAACCCAATAATTTAACCACAAAATGAATGTTATACATATAAACTTAGAAATAAACATGGGGATGAATGTAAACATTCATTTTCATTATGGATGAATGTTTTTTTTTATCATTAAATTTGTTTTCCCCTAATTTGAATTAATTAAAACTTCATGAAACACAATTTAATTATATATGATATAACATTTGTTGAATAATATAATGTAAATTCCATTATATATGTATTTGATGGCTCTAGTTTTAAATGTCATTATTTTCAATATGTTTTAATTAGATTATTATTATCATGTTAACATCCACCCCGTAGTCATTGTTTATTATTAATTTTAAATTTTATTTATTCATTTGCTAAGTTGACCCAATGTCATTGACAACACTAGGTTTTTTTTGTCCCTCTCTAAAGGTGCCACAACTTTTGTCAAAACTAACTAATGTTGTTGACAAAAATGGGTTTAATTTTGAATGTTTTAATTATTTTTAAACTACCCATTATCATTGATGACAATGAGTTTTTTTAGTAAATTAAAATTCAGTTCTAAACACCTTAATTAGCTTTCTTCAAACAACCTGCTACCATAAATGACAATGAGGTTATTTTTAATAATCATTTATTTTCAAGGCACCCATATATAATGTTGTTGACAACAATTCCTGGGGGGGGGGGGGGGGGGGGGGACGGGGGTGTAACACTCATCCCATGACAATATTCTTTTAATTGCTTAACATTGTTTATGAAAATAATTTTTTAAACAACCCATCCATAACATTAAACCTTACAAAAAAAAATCAACAAGCATGAAGACTATGATTAGGGCCATAAACATGACCAATAAACAAAGGCAAACTAAGGCCATAAAAAGGACTAGTAAATGAATTTGTACCAATACCACAAATAAGACCAACAAACAAAAGCAAACCAAGGCCATGAATAAAATTAATAAACAACTATAAACCAAGTCCATAAACAAAACCAATAAATGAACCCAAACCAAGGCCACAAAAAGGAGGAGAAGATATGCAAAATCAAATCCACAAATAAAATTAGTAGATAAGCCCAAACGAAGGGCATGAAGAGAACTAGTAGACAAATATGAACTAAAGTCGTGAAGATGATCAAATAAACACAAATGAAAGCCACAAACATGACCAACAATTGAGTAAGAATTAAAAACCAAGGCCATGAGAAGGATTAGCAAAAGCACAAGAATTAACACACACAAAGGACAAAAAGACAAATGTGAACCAAGGCCACAAAGAGGACCGAGAAACAAACAAAACAATGCCATGAAAAAAACCAACAGAACAAGCACAACCAAAGCCACAACACGAAAAAACTTACCAAAAATTAACAACTACCATCACCCTGACCACTATCACAATGAGCACCACCGCCATGCAAAAACAAAAGTTAACTTGATCAAGGTCACAAAGAGAACCAGTAGACGATCAAGAACCTAAGCCACAAAGAGGACAAACAAATGAGTGCAAATCAAAGCCATAAAAAGGACCAACACATGACCAACATACATTGAGCTGAGTGAACAACTGGATCCTGAGTTCTGGTTACATTGTGTCTCAAAACCCAGGGCGTCAGTTCCCACCTGGTTCTAGAACAGGCCCTGCTCAACTAGAGTCCGGCTCAACCCAATTCTAAAATCGAAACCCAGTTCCGAGTAGATTCTTGGGAACTGAAACCGAAATCATCAATTCTTAACCAGCAATCTATATACCTGCCCAAGAGTGGTCTAAATGTATAGCATCCTCCTCCTCATCCTCCTCACGGCTCATTTTTTGATAAAATTAGCGTGTTTTCTCCTATTTTTGTCAGCTGATAACCAAATTCTGGGGGGGCTTTCTCTCAGTTTTCTTGAAAAACTAAATTGTAAATGAGGACAATACAAAGATGGGTTAGTTCATAGAATGATTCTTGGGAAATTGGTAAGAGAATTGATCACATTGTTCCAAAATAGTCATCCAAATTCCAATGGAATGGATGAATAAAAAACCTACTGTCCAGCTCACTACTGCCAGATTGAGCCGCGAGGCTTATTAAAACCAAAAGGGCTCTCCACATGCAACACTGAGCAAATAAAGACCTGACATATCCGTTTGCCAGAGAAGGTGTAGGGGAAGACAGGTCCTACTGTCAGGCAGGGCATTAGGACGGTCCTGCTTCACTTGGATTGCTGCAATTGATCTAAATCTCCATAATCCCACCTAAATTCCTTGTGTATTTGGAGGAACACTTACAAAGCATAACAAAATGCGAAGCATTTTGAAAAACAAAGAACTCGGACATTCCATTTTCCAAAATGCCTCACGTCCTTTTTTTTCCCATGGTACCTACCAAGTATCACAGGATTAAAATTGTCCATTTTTTACCTTGTGGAATGGCCTTGACCATGGGCATTACCAAATTCAGGCCTGTCCTCAGGCAGTCCTTACCCCGGTCCTGCCCATGGCCTCAGTCATTAGCCCCAGCAAGCAGGCCTTGAGCTGGAAATTTGGCCACACGAGAAGGTCCCCCAAATAACAACAGGAAATATCTCCCAGTTTGTTAGTTGTTACCGCTGTTGGCTGTTGGACTCATACTGACTAGTGTTGGCCGGTTATTTCTTTTTTTCAAAATAATTGTTGGGTGGGTTAAAGTTTCTGAATTTAATTTGAGACCATTTTCAATATCAAAAAAATTGATTATCAGTTAGGTCATCATATAACCAGTAGATAATCACTCATTATCCTAGTGGTTATTAGATGGTTACCATGTCTTTTTTAAATATGAAAAAAAAAATTTAGTGATGAGGACACTACAAAGATGGGATAGATTTTTCAAAATTCAATACTAGGTGGTTATCAATTTAAGCGGTTACCAAAAAACTCAAGAACTGACTGGTAGGTTATTAACAACTGACTTGATAACTGGGTTGATAATCAAGTCAAAACTCAATAAATGGCCAACTTGGGTATCAACTTTTGAACCAACCTGTCTGGTCCTGGGATTGCATACTTTCAAAAAAAGCATATGAGTTTTGCTCCTGGTATCGGTCCTTTTAAAAACTTTCATACCAGTCTGGTCCTACTATGTGGTCTGAGGCAGATTTTTGCGTCTTAGGAGGGAGGTATAAGCCTGATTTTGGTATTGGTATAAAGCAGGCATATTCTTGATATAACCTCATGAAGAGACTGGTACTGGTATAAAGTTGGTATTGCTGCAAGTGATATGTGACTTGTATGTTCTTCAATACCAGTACTCATACAAATAGTGTATACCCAGGTTGTTATCTATGTATGGATCCAAAACTATTAACAGTCCAATGTTGGGTGGGTATATGAGATTTAATATATCAGCCAAGAATGGGTAGATTCAAAACTTGAACTGAATATATAGGCTTCAAAAAGTTTCCAAATTAGGTAAGGGTAAATGTAAGTGACAAACACTTACCCTATCATCACATCACAAAAAGGGTAGGGATAAATATTTCATCATTTACCCTATACATATGATGTACAAATAAGTGGGTAAAAATAAGGAAAATCAATATATTTACAAGGACGGTACATTTTGAAGAGGAGAAAGACAATTTACTTGTGCAATTGGCATTTTGAACATGCTATCAGAAAATTCAACCAAAGGAGAATGAAACCAATTAATAGTTTGAAAAATACAATCATAGCATTCAACCTGCAAATTGGCAAATGGTAGTAAAATCTAAAGGGTTCCAAGAGCATAGGGTAAGAATTTGATATTTTAAAACAATCCATCATAGTTGCATGCAGTGCAAGCAAAGAAATGATTTTGACATATACCGTCTTTTTACTCATTTCAAAAACAACTAACCTGAGTAAGGGTAAACGTAAAATATATACTAACCAGACAAAGTAAAGACAAGGTAAGTCTGAAATATTGATCAAGCAAGTGTGGTAGTTGAAAGGGTCAAAGAAATTTACCAGCTGGGTGGGGTATGTATTTACGTTATTATCAAAAGTTCATAAAAAGTAGGAACACATGAAGAGTGAAGTGTGAACCCTCTTCTGAGGTAGTTACTGCTGTGAAAAACCCTCCAGAGTTGAGAAGCACAAGGTATGTACTATGTACTAATTACTTGTTACACTGGGGAAATACTATAACCACTAGCTCACGAGGGAGTCAGTGCAAGTGCAGCGAATTATTTTAGTCTGGTCAAAAAATTTACCTCACTATAAAACAGTGTGAACTCGGTGCTTATCTAACACTACTTTTTTAGCTTGTTGAATGGGATATCATCCATATATATATATACATTTATTTATCTATTTATTTATTTATTTTCTTGAAACGAATATTTAGTCAAGGTGGTTTGATTTTGTTTTTTCTCTTTGGATGTTGAATATTTTGAAAGCCACATTGCAAGTTTTTCCTTAAATGTCATTTCACTTGAAGGCCATTACACTTGGAATTTCAAACCCCATTAAGTGATTTTGCCTTTGAAAGATCGTTGGAATTGAATAGGTCTAGAACATGCTTACTATGAGTAGCATGTTACTTTACATGAGCTCAATGTGATTTGAAGTCGTAATTGGTGATGATTATAGTTGGCGTCACAATGGCTCATGTCCTATCTCTAGTTTCTACTAACCAAATCCTTACATGGGCTCATTATGTTGGCTCTTGTCGGTTTACATTCACATATCAATTGTGCCCATGAATGAATTCAATTTCATTTTATTTATATTTTTCATTTGTTGTCCTTCAATTATGTCCAAATCTTCAATTGATTCTTGCTAAATCACCTACCCCTCCTAGATAGAAATGCTTATAATTTATGAAAGGTGAATGCTCAATGTTAAGATTAGAACATCATTTGGTGTTGGTCAACCCTACATCATTGTGATCATGTAAATGATATGTACATAATATATGTAACTATTTCAAATATTTAGTTCGCTGCTTTAAGGCAAATTAGCAAAGAAAATTAAGCCTAAAACTAATCTACCTTACTAAAGAGGGCCAAATTTCAATTCTTGGAGTTAAGTCAAGGACAAATACACCTCTTGGAATTTATTTATTTTGGTCTCATTTTTACATTTATACATACGATGCAAAATATGTATCAATATTTTCCCTTGATGGTCATTTTCTAAACAACTTGCTAAAATGTCCAAGAAAGCAATTCAGTAATTGGTAAGGAATTTCTAAGTGAAGGGCAGACTAGGTTTAGGGTTTAGGGGTGGAAAGGGAGGAAGTAAAAAGTAGGTGTCAGAAATGATGACGTGCCACAAGTGCTTTTAATGATTGGCTCAATGAAACCTGGCCAGATATGTGCCTCAAGGGATATCAACTAAGATTACAGATATTCTTTATCATGGGTTTATCACTAGAATGAGAAGTTTTACTTCTTGAAGAGAGTGTCAGGAGGCTGGAGTTTTACTTCAGTGATGAACCCTCTTCAAATATTTGGACTTATAGGTTTGAAGATCTTTGGGACCCAGCTTTGATGGAACCCTCCCAAACAAATTGTACCATTGAAAATGGATGGCAGTTTGGAGGTCTTGCAAGGGATGACCCATGAGACCCAGCAGGAGGTTTTGTCCTCAGATACTGTACTATGAAAAAGGAAAATTCTTCATGAAGTAGTACTTCCAATTTTGTCATACTTGAGCAAAATGTGGGGCATGTGTCATACTTCATTTTTCATCACAAAATCAGGCCATGTCATAACCTTAATTGCCAGCTTATTATTTTGGTTAAACAATTGGAGCAGTGAAGAGAAGAATGAACTAAGCAATGGAATACTTTCTTGCACGGTTTCCCTTCTAAACTGATTAAGTTACCAAACAAAATGAATGGTTATAGCCTGCACTGTTTTTTTTTTTTGGGGGGTTCAAATTAGTAAGGTTTAGAAACTGGAGATTGATGTCCAAAAAACAGAAATTTTGGTCAAAATTACACTTTAAAAGCAGAAATGTCCAAGATTTTCTCCAAGGAAAATTGGTAGGGTGCAAAAAATCACCCCAAAACAGAAACCTAAAAAAACCTTACAACAACAACAGGAACATAAATTAAGTACAGATAGGCCTGGCAACGGCCAGAGTGAATTAGCACCCACCAATGCACCAGTTGGCCGTTCTGTCCACCGGATGGGTTGCGTTTTTTCATTTGGCGCCGGATGGGGCTCATCACAGTCGATTTCTTTTTGCTGCTGACCACTGTACTTTTTTTTTCTTTTTTTTTTTGGTTCCTGGCCGTTTTTCCTGGACCTGACCTCACACATACCTACCCTGCTCACTTTCCTACCATCATAAGTATTGCACCAACCTACTGACACAGCTACCCTAATAACTAGTTATCCTACTGACCTAGCTACTGTACTAACCACCTACCCTACTAACCTAGTTACTCTATTAATTGCATACCCTACTAACTTAACCATTAGGTTTAGTGTTGAGACACAAATTAATTAATAAGTTTTTCATGAATGTATAGTAATTAATCTAAAGTAGGTTAAATTTGGGGGGAAAATTTTAGGGTTTACACATATGTGGATTAATACAATTGCATTTTATATCTTCTTCAAAAAGAGTGGAAAAATTAGGTTGGAAAGATCACACAAAGATAAAAGACATATCTTTTCTTGGTTTTATATGAAAATTATTTGATTATTTTTAAAGATTAACGTATTTTCTTTCAGTTAATAAATATTTATAGTTTAAAACCTTTGAATGTTGGTTTTTAAATTTTTTCCTATGTTCTTTCAAACTTTTTTATTTTGCATTATATGATTTGTATAGCTTGTATAATTTTTTAGGTTTAGGGCATATATCACTAAGACTTTTTTGTTAGGGTTTGGTAAAAGTAAGTACAAGTGCAAGTATTGAAATTATGCCCCAAAATTCCAGTTGATAAAAGTAAGTATGGGTGTAGGTATTGCAACGAAACCCTAAAATTCTAATTGGTAAAGGTAAGTATAAATTTGGGTATTTCAAGTTGAAATGAAAAAACAAACCTAAATGTAATACCCTCGTTTTAGAAAAACCCATCTAAATGGTTTGGATACCCTTAAGTGAAGACCTAGCCTTAAACACAATATGCATATGCAAAGTCACTTTGAGATAACCCAACCCTAAATGCAATACCTGCACTTTGGGTCACTCCGAAAGGACGCATGTAAAGTTTAAACGTTCTTTATATGAATATTTTACCCTAAATGCAATACCTGCATTTAGGGTCACTCCAAAAATACCCATGCGGGGTTTAGGGTTCTTTATATGAAGATCCCATCCTAAATGCAATACCTGCATTTGGAGTCATTCAGAATAGCTACTTTGCTCACTTTCCTACCCTCATAAGTATTGCACCAACCTTGGTACCTTATTTATTATCCCCTACTAACACAACTACCCTAGTAATTAGTTATCCTACTGACCTAGCTATTGTACTAACCACCTAACTTACTAACCTAGCTACTCTATTAATTACATACCCTACTAACTTAATCATTAGGTTTAGGGTTGAGACACATAAATTAATTAATAAGTTTTTCACAAATGTATAGCAATTAATCTAAAGTATGCTAAATTTGGGGGGGAAATTTTAGGGTTTACACATATGTGAAGTATACAATTGCATTCTATATCTTCTTCAAAAAGGGTGGAAAAATTTAAGTTGGAGAGTTCACACAAAGGTAAAAGACATATCTTCTCTTTTGGTTTTGTATGAAAATTATTTGATTGTTTTTAAAGATTAACGTATTTTGCATTATATAGTTTGTATAGTTTGTATAGTTTTTTGGGTTTAAGACATATATCACTAAGACTTTTTTTTGTTAGGGTTTGTATAATTAGGGTTTGTATAATTAGGGTTGTAATAAGGCTTATGGCAAAATATCATTTGGATTTTTAGGGTTATGCTTTATTGTTTAGTGTATAAGCTTTTGGTTCATATATTTCAGAACCTAAGGTTTATACTCTAAATTTTGCTCATTGTATTGGTTTTTGATCTTTTCACTTGTTTATATTTATACCATAATTTGAATTCCCTTTGTTTCCATATGTTCTATAGTTCCTAGAGTTTAATATTTTCTAACCCATTTTTGTACGAATTATGATTTTTTAGGGTTGCGTTTTCAATTGGGACTATAAATTTTGGTGGAACATTGACATCTTTTATTCTTAAAGGTATGCATTTGTCTCTTGTTACTTCTTTTGGTTTTTTGTTTATATTTTCATAATTCAACCTCTTTTCATTTCCTAGTTGTTGGATGTAGAAAGGGCATCAAGTTTCATTAAGTATACAAGCATAGATAAAGGTTTTATACTTTGTCATGGATATTTCATATTCAATATTTCTTTGTAGTTTATTTTTTCATACCCATATGCGAATAATGCATTGACTACCCACAACCAATGTAGGTTTTTTGGCTTAAAGTAGGTATTGCATTTTGTACCTCTCAAACAGTGTGCATTAACTATCATTATGTGGGTATTGCTACATGGGGTTTTCAGACATTATGGGTTTAAGGTACAATATGGGTATTGCATATGAGAAAATTTTCAATGATGGGAGGTTTAATAGCTCAATGTGGATATTGCCGAAGTTTGTTCTAGTATATGGGTTCATAATGCAAGTATTGTACGTTATGTACATTGGAATAGTAGGTTTTTTATATCATGATATGGGTTGTAATGGGAATTCCAAGTCACAACATTGATTTTATAGGAACCATGTATGTATTACATTTTGGGTTTTTGTTCAATGATGAATGTTTAAAGAATTATAAATTCTCTTGATGCAGGAATTTGTCCTACTTCCTTCAATCATGGGAAGGGTTCCAAAGTCCCATTCCATTCATGTCCAAAACCCCACCAAGTCCCCTTTCTCAAACAAAGACTTGGTGTGGACATCTGGGATACGCCATGGAGGGCAAAATAAAGTGACCATTCAATTTGCTTATGTTCCATATGCTCGCATCTCGGAATTCTTGGAAGGTGAACGATGGGATACGAGCACCCCTGTGGAATGGAGTGTTTACAAAAACTTTCCAAGCCAAACGAATGTCAAGCAACCAACTATCAAAAACCACCTCGGGTATATACGGTAAACATTTATGGCATTAACCTTTTTAATTTCTTTAATTCATATACCAAAGATGTAATCATTTACGTTTTGAAAGTTTTTTGGTCTAGGTATCAATGCGCATATGGACCAAAAGACTATCGAGAAAATTCAACCCACACTCGATCTATTAAACGAGGATGCCTGACATCACTCTCAATCAAACGTCTATACACACGACCTGCTGTGGCTAAGATCACAATTTATCATAAGGCCCATACGCGAATTGATGGGTCATTCGCACATGGTGAGCATGACCCAGAGTCCATTTCTCGTATGTCTCGTTATGCTCCACGCATGTCACAAGCATTGAAAGACCACATATGGGCCCAACTAAGCTTAGGTTATACGACCAAACAAATATATGACAAACATAAAGCAATTTGGTGGGAACGTGTGAATGCGGGTCAAAGCATGACACGAGATGATTTCATTCGGCTTCAAAACATTGCATATTTGGATCGGAAACATAAGAAAGGGAGTTGGCGTTTACACACTAACCCTGCAATTTCAATTCAGTCTTGGGCTCTCTAACATCCAAAAGATGTGTTTTTTTTCCAAGATGTTGGTGAAATGAAACGGAACTCAAGTCCCATTCACCATAGGTATTCAAACACCAACTCAATGTGAGTCCATGCTATCATATGGTCACAATGGTGCCATTTCTATGGATGCAACATTTGGCACAAATGACATGAAATTCCATCTATTCACCTTGATGGGATTTGATGATCATCGCACGGGTGTCCCTTTAGCTTGGATCATTACAAGTAGGTAAACAGTGCAAGATTTGATTGAATGGTTGAAACCATTAAAAAAGAAGATGTTATCACACATCCTGCATTGGAAACCATCCTCATTGATGATGCACCTCAAGAATTGAAGGCATTACGGTTAGTTCTATACCTAGTATCGACTTTGTGTTTATTTCCTTAAATGTTTCTAAATATCTTTCATAAATTTCAATATTACTTCAAATGCATTTTATGTTGCACTAACCCCATCCACTCATGGAGATTTTATTACATATGTGTCCTTATGAGGGTCGTATGGGGTATGGACAAGGTTCCCATCTCCCTTTGTTGTTGGCATGTTCTCAAAGCATGGCGCCTTCGTGGTATTGAAAAAATCAAAGATGTGGAAGTGCGGGGTGGAATCTTCCAAGACCTTCATGATGTGATGTACATGTCCATCAATCATGGAGAAACAATTGATGACTTCAAAGAGCGTGGGAGGGTTGCTGTGAGAGAAAGCTTTCATAAACATAGGCCTGGTGATGCGTGGACAAACTATTTCTGGACTTATTACCATCAATTTGGTAAGTGATAATACTTATCATGGTTCAGCATTCAAAATTATTTTGTATAATGTTATTCATCCTTATGTATTGTGTTTATGTTTGTAGAATTATGGATGGTGGGTGTTCGAAGAGTGCCCCATTCCAACCAAGACACCCAAGCGAGCATTGAATCATATCATGGTGCATTGAAACGTTGGCTTGCTCTTGACACAAAGGGCCTTAGAGGGCGTAGGATTGACTGGTTGGTGTGGCGATTAACAACAACCATTGCACGCCACTACATGCACACATTGGAGATGAAAAAAAGGGGTTTCATAAAAAACAAAGTTATGGAGGCCATTATTACACGAAGTGTGGAAAAGGCAACCCTTATTCCACTCAGCCATGTGTACCAACCAACCGTTGAGAGTGATGGAGCTTGGGCCGTACGGAGCCAACACCTTCCCAATGTTATTTACATGGTGAAATTCCCATTCACCGAAATGTTTTGTTGCACATGCGAATGGGCATTGCGAGGGAACATGTGTAAACACCAAATTAAGTTCATTCTCACATGCACAGACATTTCTCAAGAGGTCATCATTCATTACTGTGGAACATGGTATGGGTCACATCGTGGAGGGTTGGGTCACATGTTTGCAGACCCGCAACATATTCCATATGATATGGAATCCAGTGATGATGACAAAGATGATCATCTTGAAGGCGATGATGGGATCATGAAATTTGATGGGCTCATGAACATGGAGCAAAATGATCTCCCTATGGATGCCATTGTAGGGTCTAATGAAACAATAAATTCATTAACCCCAATGGAAAGGGCTTTAGCACAATTAGGCACTACAATGCAAGAGATCACAAATGAATGTAAAGAAGGCGATGTGACACTTTGTGAACATGCCACCTCACACATGAAAGTATTGGCATATAATATTCGTAACATACGCCTCACAAAGGCAAATGCAATTTCACATCCAGGATTGGTGTTACGTCGTGTAGAAGATGGATTGGGAAATAGTGTCAAACGGCTCAAAGATTGGCATGAAACAATGCTCAATCACACAAATGTACATACTAAACGATGTCATGAATAAATGTCTCAATTACTAATCAAGATTGTTGCCATTAACACTAAAACATTTCTTGTAGAATCAATTTTGTATGGAGGAAATCATACCCCAAATTCTTTGAACATCATGTATTGAACACACACATGACGTCTAATATGGCACAAAGGTTATTATTGTTTCCAAGTAATAAGCACAAAAAGTGTGAAATGCAAAAACACAAGGATAATGATAATATTTGTGTTGGTTGCAAGTATTGTAAGTACGCCCCAAAATCCCAGTTGGTAAAAGTAAGTACAAGTGCAGGTATTGCAATCATGCCCCAAAATCCTTGTTGGTAAAAGTAAGTACAAGTGCAGGTATTGCAATCATGCCCCAAAATTCCAATTTGTAAAGGTAAATGCGGATGTAGGTATTGCAATGAAACCCCAACATTCCAGTTGGTAGAGGTAAGTATAAGTTCGGGTATTGCAAGTTTAAATGAAAAACAAGCTTAAATGCAATACTCACACGTTTAAAAAAAAAACCCATCTAAATGGTTTGGATACCATTAAGTGAAGACCTAGCCCTCAACACAATATGCAAACGCAAAGTCACTTTGAAAAAACCTTACCCTAAATGCAATACCTGCATTTTGGGCCATTTCGAAAGTACGCATGTGGGTTTAAGCATCTTTATATGAAAATCCTACCCTAAATGCAATACCTGCACTTTGGGTCACACAAAAAATACGCATGTGGGGTTTAAGCCTCCTTCAAATGAAAATCCTACCCTAAATGTAATACTTGCACTTTGGGTCACTCTACAATAATTAGTTAATTTCAAAATCATATGTTAACGAAGGTGTGTATGGAGGTCGGGGTTGTTAATTAAGAATCCATGATTCTTATTTTTTTTCATGAATTTTAAAAGAGGTTTTATTATTTGTGGAACAAATAGTGCAATGACAATTGTGATCAAGCTTGTTTTGCTGTAAAAACTTTTCATGAAAAAATTGAACTTGCAATCTATAACATGGAATAATTATTTTAAATAGTGATTTCAATAACTTATTAAAAAATATATATACTAAAATTAATCAATCAAATATCAAATTAATTAATCTGATTAAATCCAACTCTTTATTTTCAAGTAAATAAAATTAAGCCAAATGATTAGTTAATTATTTTAAATAAATAAATGATTATATGATTCTTGATAATTAATCATCTAA
This sequence comes from Sphagnum tenellum, assembly GCA_963921925.1. NCBI lineage: Eukaryota > Viridiplantae > Streptophyta > Sphagnopsida > Sphagnales > Sphagnaceae > Sphagnum > Sphagnum tenellum. The sequence continues at coordinate 6,806,985 of OY998149.1, forward strand.
ATTATCTAAAATAATGGTCTATTAATTATTTAATTATATGACAAATTTTGTGATAATTCATTAATTATCATAAATATTTATCACACAAAGGTAAAAAACAAACCTTATATGAAAACCCAACCCTAAATGTAATACGGAGTTTATCAAGATCAAAAAATAAAAAGTTCAAGCTTAAATATTTTTCAAAGATGTTCATATTTTTTTTCCCCTTTTAAAGTTGTATATTCATACTAAAAACATAACTATAAAGTCTTTAATTTAACAAGATTTTAAATTATGTTTTAAAAAACTTCAAAGCACGTAATTATTTATTTTCTTCTTTTCAATTTCACATAATAATAAAAATGATCTCTCCCATATATTAATCCTATGTTTAATTGAAATTTTTATTTATATTTCTTTGACATATAGTAAAAATTTTCTTAGTTAATATATTCATATAGTGGGTCAAAAATATTTTATATTCTATACATATATAATACAAGTCCTTATGTAAAATTTATTTTTCATGATGTATAATATTGGTTTAAATACTGATCCAAATATATTGTTATTCATAACACTTAATATATAAATAATGATATAAACTGAACCCTAAATGCAATACTTGCATTTTGGGTCACCTCGAAAGTACACATGGGGGGTTTAAGCCCTCTTTAAGTGAAGATCCTACCCTACATGCAATACGTGCATTTTGGGCCACTATAAAAATACGGATGTGAGGTTTAGGCCTCTTTAAATGAAAATCCTACCCTAAATGTAATACCTACATTTTGGGTCACTCTAAATAATTAATTAATTTCAAAATAATATGTTAACAAAGGTGTGAGGCTAGGGTTGTTGATTAGGAATACCATGATTCTTATTTTGTTTCATGAATTTGAAAAAAAGTTGTATTGTTTGTGGAACAAATAGTATAATGGCGATTGTGATCAAACTTATTTTGGTGTATGAATTTTTCATGAAAAAACTAAACATGCAATCTATAACATGGAATAATGATCTTAAATAGTGATTTTAATCACTTATTAAAATAAAAATATATTAAAGTTAATCAATCAAATAAAGTTAATCTGATTTTTAAATCCAACTTTTATTATCCAAATAAATGAAGTTAAGCCAAATGAATAGTTAATTATTTCACATAAATAAATGATTATCTAATTCTAGATAATTAATCATTTAAATTATCTGAAATAATGGTCTATTAATTATTTAATTATATGACAAAATTTATTGATAATTCATGTGCTATCAAAAATATTTTATATTCAATTGGGGGGACATTTTTTGGGTTTAAACATATGTGACCTAATACAATCTTATTCTATATTTTCTTCAAAGAGATGTGGAAAATTAGGTTGGAGTTATCACACAAAGGTAAGAAGCAAACCTTATGTGAAAAGCCAACCCTGAATGCAATACAAAGTTTGTTGAGATCAAAAACTAAAAAGTTCAAGCTTAAAATTTGTTCAAAGATATTCATTTTTTCTTCCCACCTTTTAAAATTGTATAATGATTTCAAAAAACATAAATATAAAGTCTCTAATTTAATAAGATTTAAAATTATGATTTAAACCCTAAACCCTAAACTCAAATTTAAAGTTTGGGAAACCCTAACAATTTTGTTTTACAAATTATTAGTAAATTGTATAAATCTATGGTGCATTGTAGGGGGAATTTTATATGCAAAATAATCCATAGGTGATTGAGGCAAACCTTATGTGAAGACCCTAAACCCTAAATGCAAAACCCGCATGTAATGTCATTTCAAAATAACAAATAAGTGCTATGGATACCCAAAATTTGTCTTTTTATATACCTAAATTAATTATTATTCTAAATTAATTTTATGACAAAATGTAAGTTTTGCAAAGAATGAAAAAAACCAGCAACTATTATGGGACCTATATGCGGGTATTGCAAGAGACACAAAAAAAAACCAGTGGCTATTATTGAAACTATATGCAGGTATTGCAAGAGATGTTAGAAACCCAACAAAAACCATGGACCCATATGCGGGTATTGCAACGAATGACGAATGTCAACAACTATGGGTGGCCCATATGCGGGTATTGCAAGAGATGCCAAAAATACCAGTGGCTATTATGGGATTTAGATGCGGGTATTGCACTGAATGTAATATGCATGTGGCTATTTGAGGACGTCTATGTGGGTATTGCATATTTGAAAATCTCCTTATGGGATTTATAATAGAAAATGATGTAGGTATTTTATATGTTTAAAATGTGTATATTGTTTTTAAACTCTTCAAGTGATGTGAGTCCTATTATATTAGATGTAAGTATTGCACAATGTTCGTTTTGATCTTTAGTTTGATTCTTACATCTCAAGTACTAAGAAAATTATGACAAAGAAGACATATGCTTAACCATACACCATAAAAGAAGTGTGAATAGAAGATATTTTATATTGATAAAAGATGTACAAAAATGGGTGTATGAAAAATTACTAAATAACCCAATGAAAAAAAAACGTTGGTTCTCTATAACATATCAAAGGATCAAAATTCAAAATTGGGTAGTCCAAAAAGTAAAAGGGCTATAAAACCTAACTAACTATATAACCTTAAACCCTAACCCATATCAGTATCTACGATTCCGTGTTTAGCTCGGTATGTAGCAGCTGCATTTGTAGCCTTTGCTGCATGACGAGCAGTGTATAAATGGCGGCGTTGCATTTCAACTTGAACTGCAACTACCACAAACTCTTCCTGTGTTTGGCCTTGAACCCTATAAACACCCAAAAACCACCAAGTTAAACCCTAACACACCTTAGATGAAATGCAATAAATAAACAATAAACATTGCTTATGATTGTTTTTTACCTTCTAGGGATCATTCTAGATTCATGAAAATCCAAAACAATCAACTGTTTTGTCCGACTTGTTTTGTTGGACTCTCGATCCCAATATTTGGCATCCCATGCCGTCTTTAGTCCCCGTGCATATGCGCAACGGGTGGATCAAATAATCCCTTACAAGTTTTCATCTTTCTCCATTCGCGATGCTGCATCTCGAGGCACACTGCCCACACCCCAAGCAGTAAGCCCCAACACTTTCAAAAGTTGCTCTGAAGCTAATTTGACCAAACCTGGTTTGGGAATGGTGGACACTGTTTTGCAATAGCAACCAGGTTTTCCCACTCGCGTTGTGCTTTGGCACGAGCGCGATTAACCACCTTTTGATCGTTCTGCCTCTGCACATCCATCGCATTTCCAAAGATGCGAGCATTCATCTTGGCATGGTCCTGATGTCAAGGACCTCCTACAGCAGTTGAAGGCCTCCCGGGTTTGGACTTTTCTGCCACCAAGCCATGCACCTCCTTCAAGTGCTTGGTCAAAAGCCATTTCGCACAATATGCAACAGTGCAACTGCCAACTTTGCAATTCCATTTGGACCCAACATGCGTCCATTCCTTGTTCTTTCGAGCCAAATTAGGCGGACAAAGAAGTGCAAGTGGCTGAATTGCCTGGTCAGATTCAACTTCCGGACCTAAGCCAAAAAAGAAAGATCAAAAAATAGAATGCAGACATTAGAAATCATAAAATCACACAATCACATACTACTCCAATAAACATGAATTGTTTTCAGGTATTGCATAAAAAAAATTTGACAAAAAAAATCTCGCACCTTCCAACAAATGATGAAAGGTGCGGATATAATTAAACTTCAAGAAACTTGTACAATTTTCTTAATCTATATTTAATCTGATGTCCACAAATTTTAAAACAATCTATACCAATGCTATCTTTATGTTTCAATTGTGATAGAACACCATTTTGCTCACCAATTTCCTCATCTGATGCAACATCTTGCTCACTAGTTGCTTCATCCGATGCAACATTTTGTTGAATAATTGCCGCACTTGATGCAACAATATTTTTCTTCACAATTGTTGCATCTAATGCAGCAACATGTGACTCAACAACTCCCTCATCTCCTCCAACAACATATGGCAAAAGAATCGCCACATTTGCCGCAGCAACACTTGGAAGAATCGCCTCATCTGATGCAACATCTTGCATATTGACCTCCAGCTCACCACCACCGCTTTTCCTCAGTCTTCTTCTTTTACCCATTCCAACCTCCAACCCTAAACAAAAGACCACTAGTTATTATTAAATGTTAATTCTAATGAGCTAAACCATAAGCAAAACAAAAAAAAATTGAAAATGGGGCAAAAGGTTTAGGGTTTTCGGGTTTAGGGTTCTTCTTTTTCTTCTACTGCAAAAAAAACAAAGAAGAAGACTTTCTTCTTTTCTACTGCCCCAAAAAAAAAAGGCCTTCTTCTTTGCAAGCAACGAAAACCCTAGCAAGCAAGCTCTGGAGAAGCTCAAGAACTTGGAGTTTGTTGCAGCACTATAGCAAGCTCTAAAGCTCTCCGGAGCTCGGAGCTTGCTGCAGCAAGCTCTGTTGCAGCAAAAGCTCCGGAGCTTACTGCGTTGCTGCAAGGAGCTTCCAAAGCTTTCTGCGTTGCAAATAAAAGCAAGCTCTGGAGCTCCGGAGCTTGCTGCGTTTCAGCAAGGAGCTTCCGGAGCTTCTCCGGAACTCCGCAGCTTTCTGCGTTGCACCAAAAGCAAGCACCGGAGAAGCTCTGGAGCTTGCTGCGTTGCAGCAAGGAGCTTTCGGAGCTTCCCCGGACCTCCAGAGCTTGCTGCGTTGCAGCAAGGAGCTCAGGGCTTGTTGCGTTGTAGCAAGGAGCTTCCGGAGTTTCTCCAAAACTCCGGACCTTCCTGCTTTGCAGCAAAAGCAAGCTCCGGAGCTCCGGAGAAGCTTCGGAGCTTGTAGCGTTGCAGCAAGGAGCTTCCGAAGCTTCTTCGAAGCTCTGGAGCTTTCTGCGTTGCAGCAAAAGCAAGCTCCGGAGCTCCAGAGAAGCTCCGGAGCTTGCTGCATTATAGCAAGGAGCTTCCGGAGCTCCAGAGAAGCTTCGGAGCTTGCTGCATTACAGCAAGGAGCTTCCAGAGCTTCTCCAGAGCTTCGGAGCCTTCTGCGTTGCACCAAAAGCAAGCTCCGGAGCTTCGAAGCTTGCTGCGTTGTAGCAAGGAGCTTCCGGAGCTTCTCCAGAGCTCTGAAGCTTGCTGCGTTGCAGCAAAAGCAAGCTCCGGAGCTTTGCAGCAAGGAGCTTCCGGAGCTTCTTCAGAGCTCCGGAGCTTTCTGCGTTGTAGCAAAAGCAAGTTGCGGAGCTTTGGAGAAGCTCCGAAGCTTGCTGCGTTGGAGCAAGGAGCTTCTGGAGGTTCTCTGGAGCTCCGAAGCTTGGTACATTGCGGCAAAAGCAAGCTCCGGAGCTTGCAACGCAGGAGCTTCCAGAGCCGAAGAAGCTCCGGAGCTAGAGAAACTCTGGAGTTTGCTTGCCTCTTCAAACAAAACAAACACAAATAAAAATTTAAAAAAATGTAAGCATCTTACCTAATCGTGGGCGCCTGGGTCTCGTGGGCACTCGAGGTCCTGCTCCGACTCCACAGCAACAGCTCCACAGCTCGAGCTTCCGCTCCACAAGTCGAGCTTTGGCGATGGAGTGAGGGGGGGTGGGGTTCGCAGGTGGTAGGTAGGAGGGGAGGTAGGTTTAGGTAGGTAGGAGGGGAGGTAGGTTTAGGGGAGGTAGGTGGTAGGTAGGACTGGGGAGGTAGGAGGGTGGATAGGAGGGGGGAGGTAGGTGGGGCAGAGAAGAGGTGAAAAAAAAAAACACATTAGGTGAAAAAAGAAACACATCGGGTAGGGAGGATGTTCATCCACAAAACGAGCTGAACGGGCTCATCCTCAACTGGTGCATTGGTGGGTGCTAATTCACTCCAACCCCTGGCAACCACTGTGCAACTGGTATATCTATGTTGCATAATTTCCCAAAAGAAGACCCTCGAACATCTGATGAGCAATCTTCTAGATTTTCCCCTAATGCATTCAAAACACCTCTAAGTAGACTAGTTGGCAGACATGCATGATATGTGTGAATTTCATAAAGGCTTTCCTTGCAGGCATGCTTGACAATGAAAAAAGACTATAGAAAGGTGCTTTAATAGCCACCCATCAGTGTCATGGGGTGTATATGGATGGCTTTTGATATTGAGCCCTCTTTTCATTATAAACAGTGGGCACTTTTTTCTGTTTCATATTAATTAGTTGGGGGTGCCTCACAACTTCAACTCTTTTCTCTTTTTTGCAATGAGCCAATTTGATTGGCCCATGACAAAAAAAAGTTGAAACTATGGAGGCTCCCCAAAATAGAAGATTCTATGAAAAGATAAAGTGTCTCCCCCTTTGGCCCACCTATATAGGTGACAAGTGGAGGACTTTGGGCAAAACATATGGGATTAAAGCGAGGTTTTATTGGGAACACCCTTGGGAAACACATTGGGAACAAAGGAAAGATGAAAAAATCCTCCCCGTGTCCCCCAACCCAAAACTTGTTTTTTTTAAAAACAAGGCACCTTGAGTGCATGCTGAGCCTTCCCATTGGCTACATGAAATTTCTATGTTCCAAAACTATTTGTCACTAATTTTGGCCCGGGCTAATAACCCCATTATAAACCAAGGATACTTATTCACTTTGGGTAGTGTAAGTGTATATCAAAAATATATACATCTGAAGTGTAAGTATCAAATCACAAAAGAAACACATGCACTTATATGGTTTTACACATCATATAAAATATTATAAATAAATGAACACAACACACAATAACATGCATAATATTGCAATTCTTTTCTTTTCCTCTCTCTTTTCAAGGTTCAAAACAACAATTGTGGAAGTAGAGTTCATTGAACAAAGAAAGAATGATTATAAAAAAGGGAAAAGACAAAATGCTTGAATGATAGATTGAGAAAAAAATAGAGAAATATATAAAAGAAATAAACCATCAAGTATGAAGGAATGATATTTTCAAGGGAAAAATCAATAAAAAATAAATCAAATTTGACACTACCCATGAAAACTAACAATAGACCAAGCGCCTCCAATTCTCCAATGCATTTCCCATCGTCACCAACAAACATATGAAACATATAAAACACCACAAACAAACCTAACTATTCCCCCCAAAAAAAACATTTTAAATTTCCTTTGTTAAGACTTTCATTAATTATGTTCACATCAGCTTGAACTTAAAGTGATTCGCTAAAACTTAAAACACTTTCTATCACTTCATCCACCTTCAATCCAATATTTCTTTTAAATTACACCCACTTTTGAGTGCCTCTTTCTTTCTAGTGTAACAATGCATTTTTCTTTTAGCAACAGTTGCACAAAAAGTAACACAATCTTTAATACGACTTAACACCTCAAAGCCATAAAGGTTGTCACTATATGTGTAATGCAGTTGTGCCACCAAAAAGATTGATATGTGAACTTGTACCCTAAGGGGGGCCTGAAATTATGAAAATTAATATTTGATTAAATCTTTATTTAACACATAAATAGACTACCCAATCGTATTACAACATAACACTTACAATAATTTTCACTCACATCATATCTAAACATGAAACTTTACATTTTTTAAGATAGAATTGCTTACATATTTAAATTTGAATATTTATGTGAAAATCACACCCTAAAATGAAATTCATCACACATGTTTAAAAAATTTCTTTTAAAAGGATCATTTGCCAAAAATCATACGATTTTCAAAATGGTATCAACAATAATTTTCACATTATGTTTATTTTTTTCAAAACTTTCTTTTCACATATGATATTTTTACAAGTTTTGATAACAAGTAACAATATCAAATCATTAGTTACAAATTATGAGCCTAAAGCTTCAATCACTACTCTTTATATATGTAAAGGAATGAAGTGAATAAATAATTATTCACATTCATTTAGATTCCCATTTATCATCCTTTTATGTCAAACCAATCATCACATACCATTGATAACTTTTCATCTTTCTATGAATAAATCTTATATTATTTGAAGCTTAAAACTTATCAAATTTATATATTTGATTTTTCATTATTATTAACCCAAATAATTATTAAATTATTCATAAATCAAACCTTATGCTTTAATCAAAAAAATTCTCATTGTAAGATTAATGAAAATCAATATTTTATTCCCTATATTTATTAATACTATTACCCCAAATCATAATATTATAATTTACAATTACAACCGCTAATTATTATTTTATGTTATAGCTCACATAGCCAAGATTCCCTTTCTCCTCTATAGTTGCAACTATTGTCAATGTGTGACCATAGCTCACTCCTTGACCATCCTTATTTTTCTCACAGATCATGTTCACAACTCTCTATCCAGGGGCAGGTTGTGGTGATGTAGTTGGTCCTTATAATAACTGTTGTAACACAAGTCCCTCCTAAGCCTCTCCACTCTCTCTCTCTACTTCCCCATCCCCCCCACCCCCCCCCCCCCCCAAACAACGATTGCTCCCAACCTAACTCGCCACTACCCGCACTAACCCACTCACCCCCTTAACCAAACCAACTCATTTTTGTAATATAGATTCAATTGCCAAAGAAAGATCAACAAAAAAAACTTGTCTCGTCCATTGTGAAACTGTAACTTGATGTGTAACTTGATTACACAATTACTTAGGTAATTGTTTAATGGGGTGTAGGATTCCATAATTTGGTCATGATGCATACACTTATGTCATGTGCACCATGTGATGTTGTTTCCTTGTCATTAATTATGAAATCACATGGGGAACCATGTGATGTTGTTTCCTTGTCATTAATTGTGGAATCGCATGGGGAACCATGTGATGTTGTTTCCTTGTCATTAATTGTGGAGTCACATGGGGAACCATGTGATGTTGTTTCTTTGTGATTTTATTCCTTTTGATTATTTGGGGGACCTTGTGGTGGATAAGTTTTAAGAAGTTTCTTGATTAGTTTCCTTTTGGTTAATATTCAAGGAAGTGTTTGTGACCTGGAAACCACCTTCATTTTGTACAAAGTTATTGTATGAATACAAAGTTTGTGAGAATTGAAGTTTTGATTTTGAAAGGCTTTTGGTTTTGAATAGTTTTGGTGTTGTTTGTGTGTAGTTCATGGTAAGAGAATGGTGAGGCTTGCATAGTCAATAAAAGAGTGGGAGGATAATTTTACAACCAAGAACATAGATTTCATAGCTATGTAGTAATCATATATAGTTTCGGTTCTAAACCCGTTCGTGTTGTATATCTTCTTTTTTTTGGTTCCATTGCCGGGACCCAAGTCTATATTAATTGTGTTGTGAAATTGTGTTGTGTAATTTAATTGTGTTGTGAAATTGTGTTGTTAAATTGTGTTGAGAAACTTAAGTGTGTTGTTGAAAATTTAGTGGGAAGAAGGAAAGAAAAAAAAAGAACAAATTGTTTATTTTGTTTTACATCGAATAATGTAAAGCAATTTGTTTATCCCCGAATCATGGATGGAAGTGGCCACATGGGTGGACGAGATTCATCTTGTGGTAATGGAGATTACAAAAGGCAAGCCATGTTGAGTTGGATACACGATTCAAAGAGTGAAGCAGCATCATGAAGACCATAAACACAAGTCATTTTGTTTGACCCCAAGCTTGCTTTTGGATATTACTTGTAATCCTAGGCATGAATTAGAGTTGGATTTGTGGGAAACTGGGAAGATTCGCAAAGAAAAGTTGCAGGCAAGAAAGGGAAAGAAGATGGCACGTGTTAAAGCATATGAGAAAATGTAAATAGAAGTTTATAAAGGATAGTGAGTGTTCTTGAGTAAGCCCATGTTCGTTAAACCTTGTTGAAACCTTTAGACTTTTTATATTAAAAAATATTGTAGGTTGTTGAAAGAAAATATATATATATATATATATAAACATATATATGTTTTATTTCTAGGATTAGTGTTTTAGTAAAGACATTAATGTCAACATTAAGAGAGGCTTCTGACTCCCCTGGTACATAGTTTCCCAAAAATAAGTAATGGACCCCATTTTTGACATTGGGAGTTGCTAGGCCAAGATCACATGTTGAAAAACCTTTGGAAGAACTTGGGAATGTAGGTGAACCAAATGTGGTAATATCACAACTACGTAGACGATAGGAGGAATTTGGACCTCAACCCGACCTTAACGCCAAAAAACAATCACACAAGAACATTTATTCATATGGCTTAAAAAGAAGGATGCAACTCCAGATTATGTCAGAACCAACAACCTGCATCTCATGTGGAGTGGAGGTGTCATTGATACTTGTGATGGCCATGATATTGTAAATGTTGTCCTTCAATCCAGGCATTTAAATAGGATAATGGCAGGATTAAACATGTTTGATCCTTTTAGAGATTTACACTGAGAAGATAGGGAGGATTTTGTTGTGAGCACAATTCGGGCCATTGGGAATTCCTTATTCATGAGGAAAGGTTGTAAAAGCTAAGTGATGATTGGTTAAAGGAATTAATTAATTTGGTGTGTTTTTTAGAAACAAAATAAGAATCAATATGGTTATTCCAATTTTTAAGGGAAGTAAGGGTGAAGACCCTGAAGTGTTTGTAAAGGAATATAAACGGGCTTATATTAGTACGGGGCTTAGAACAGCTACAGAATGGCTTAATTTTCTTCCTAAATTTTTAGAAGGTACACCATCACTTTGGTTTGAATGACAAATGGAGGAGTTGAAGGGATCATGGAATGGCATAATTAAGGCTCTAATGAAGGAGTTTTCTGTGAAGAATGGCTACCAAAACTTAATACTTGAACTGAGTCAACTAAACCAGGGGGCTTTAGAGTCAATAAAAGAGTATAAGGAGAGGACAATGACGTTGCAAAATAAATTCCAAGGGTGTCTTAAGGCACAACGTCATGGAGGAACTTATCCAATTTTTGCGGGAGTCAATGCATTGGTACTAGAACATTTCACCATTGGTTTGTTGTCAAAATTATGACAACAAGTGAGATACGAACAAGCGGTGACATTCGATGAAGCAGCGGAGATGGCTAAAAAAAAAGAGGTGAATATGAAGGAAGTTCCACGACCAACTGTGCAATCCATGGTGAAAATAATTCAATTCCCGACTAAAACAGAGCTATGAAAGCATTTGGAAGTGAGCTCTCGCATGGAGTCGGCCATGGAACAAATGATCAATCAAATGAACCAGCTAAGTTTCCATCTACTCTAACCAAGGACTAGTAAGAGCAGAAACGTGGAGAGGGACCTGTCAACAATTCAATGTTACAAGTGTCGAGAGATGGGACATTATTCAAGAGAATGTCCAAACTCGCCAGCCTTGGCTACTAGAAAGAATGCGAATTCTTCTACTCAAAGGTTTTTTGCAAAAGAGAAGGGCAAAGCTCAAGTGCATTTAATTGAGCCAATAAATGAAGGGCGAGAGAAGGCATTGATGGGTTTGGAGAAGAGCTTCCAATTCCCTGACAATGGGATGGATGTCATGGCCCAAACTAAACTACCTACAAAAGACACTATTCATCTTGACGCAAGTGTCAAAAGGTTCAAAGAGATGGCAAAAGCCCCGAAAGAAAAGAAAAAGAATCGAAGGGGGAGTTTTGGCTTCTAAGACTTTCCAATTTTTAGAAATTCTGGCGCTTATTCAGTGGTAAAAGATGTGGGATCACAGAAAGCAAACATCACCATCGGATAGTTGGTGGCAATGGTGCCGTTAGCTCAAAAAGAGTTGAGAAAAGGTTTGTCAACACCTAAAGTCCCAAAGGTACCCACACCTTTGAATGCCATAGCAGTTGAGCGCAAATGTGATCCGATCATTGATGTGCAATGTAATGGATTAATGTTGCGTGGAGTATTGGTGGATGGAGGGGCAAGAGTCAATGTGATGACAATTCCTGTAATGAATTACTTAGGCTTGAAAATTGATAGGCCAGCCTCAGTAACCTTAAAGATGGCTAACAAATGAGTTGTTAGGCCATAAGGAGTCATTAGCAATGTTATGATCATTGTAATGAGGGTTTTACCATTGTGGATTTCCATGTGGTATTAGAGGAAGATGGGGCTTATCCAATGATATTAAGTAAGCATTGGTTAACAAAGTTGCATGCAAGGAATTATTGGGGTGAAGGATACATGACCATCAAAGTTCATCCTAACCGACAGAAAGTTCCATTTACCAGTTTTGTGAAAAGCTCTAGAAGGACGTCTGAATATGAGGATGAATCAGAAACAGACCAAAGCTCTAACTCTAAAGGGATTTACACGGATGATTTCAGTGAAGAGGAAGTAAGGTTATATGCTTTAGAGATAATCCCCAAGGTTGGAGCTTTGTCGGATCAAAGGGTTCAAGAGGATGATAACCAATCACCTCCATGCATGTTTATAGAAGGAAAAGTCGAGGAGCGGCTAAGCAAGATTCAATTGAGACCAAACCTTCAATTGAAGGAGAGAAAGCAATATGAGGATTTACTACATAAGTATATCCATCTTTTTGCTTTCAGCTACAAGGACCTGAGGGAGGTCACCATGGAGTAACACAAAATTCAACTGTTACCAAATGCCAAACCGATCGGGGCCAAGCAAGGAAGGTGGAACCCAAGAATACACGGCCATGGTGAAGGAGGAACTTGACAAGTTATTGGAGGCGGGGTTCATTAGGCCTGTGGCGACAACTGAGTGGGTTTCTCCTATGGTATTAGCGTTAAAGAAAAATGGCAAGCTAAGGGTATGTGTCAACTACAAGGCTTTGAACAAAGTAACTAAGAATGAATGATACCCTTTGCCATTTTGTGAAGAAATTTTAGAAGAAGTAGCAAGGCACGAGATGTACACATTTGGAGATAGGTATAGGGGCTACCACCAGGTGAAAATTGCTCCAAAAGATCAATTGAATACCACATTCACCACACCTTGGGGGACATGTTGTTACATAGTAATGCCCTTTGGTTTGTGCAATGCTCCAAGGACATTTCAACGTTTAATGAACAAGGTTTTTGATCCATTTTTGGGCCTTTTTTTATGGGTTTTCATTGACGACTTTGGAGTTTATAGTGATAGAACTTTTCACCTTACTAAACTTGAATTAGTCTTTTAACGTTTGGATAATTTGGGAATGACTTTGAGCCCTAAGAAAACCACAATTGGTTTTTCAAAAGGGAAGATGGTTGGACACATTGTGCCAAAAGATGGGGTAGCCACAAATCCCGAGAAGTTTGATAGGATTTCAAAGCTTCCCTTTTCCCACCACAAAGAAAGCCCTTCGAATTTGTTTAGGGATGGTGGGATATTATCGCAAGTTCATACACATGTTTACAACAAAAGCATGTCCTTTAGCATGATTCTTGCGTGAAGATGCACCTGCATTAATGGAGGACGAGGTGTCAAAATGAACATTTGAACAACAAAAATCTGCTCTTCAAATTGCGCCAATCCTTTGAACTCTAGAATGGAACAAACCATTTTTAATATATTGTGATGCATTTGGAGAAGCGGTGGGGAGCACCCTATCATAATTGGATGAAAATGGGCATGACCATCCATTGCTTATAGACAATTAACTTCAGTAGAGAAGAATTATATTGTGACCGAATAGGAAGGTCTTGTAGTTATTTTTTTTCTTAAGAAGTTTGCCATTACTTGTTAGGGTACAAGGCCAAAATTGTGACAAGGCCTTAACCTACTTGGTCAACAAGCCCAATCTAAGTGGTTGATTTGCTCGATGGTTACTGTGAAGAATTATTGCACACCTTCCACAATAAAATATGCACCCACACAAAACCGATTGGAAGTGGAACTACTCTGTAGTTATAGTCTTACAAGTAAGGTGATTCAAGGTAAGTAACAAAATTCACTAAGAATCTAATGCGTTGTGTCCAATTTGAAGATGCAAGACATTGTGAGAGAATTATAACTCACCATGATGGAATATGAAGGAGCCATATGTTGATGTTCATTTCAATGTCACGCATGATGGTTAGAACCATTCCGTTCCATTTGTCATAAAATCTACATACAACCTCACAATCTAACATGCATTGGATTTTTTAAAAGCTAATATAAAAGGAGCCATGTTAGAAAATCTCATAATTCATTTTATTTTATGTTTTTGATCAAGAGTTGAGCTTCGGAACTAGGAACCACTTGCTTAGATTGAGGGGAAAAACAGATAATTCAACCCCCTTTACTTCCAACAAGTGTAACTCCCTTATAGCAAACTCAATGATGCAAAATTTTTGGGAGAACCTTCTACACCTCTCAAACTAAAACTAATTTAAATTTGACACAAATCCAACGATGGATTTGAGAGGAACAATTAATTGAACCAAAAATCTAGAGGCTTTGCTACAAGTACTTGCTACACACAACTTACTTCCATGCTTGATTCTTGCACACACCTTTTCCATGAACACCTCTCCACACATAAAAACAAAAAATTCCTCACACTTCCTTTTCCTCTTTTTTTCTTCTTTCCATACACCCAAAAAAAATCTCTCCCTTAGTAAGCCTCCATGACCTTCCTTGAGTTTGTTCCCCTTGTCCAATGAAAGTTTAGAAATCCCTTGTTCCAATCAATGACCTCTTCATCTTTGTAGAGCCAATGAGAATTGAGAATAAATTGCCATCCAATTGGGTTTAGGATGAGAATTCTTAGGCCCAATAAGACACAAGAAATATTCCATCCTTCAATCAAATAGGATGACAATCCTCATGACTAATGGGATTGAAGGATTCATTATTCCCCTTATCTTGGATATTTTGATGAGGTCTCTTGAGCTTAATCCTTATCCTTTCCGTCCATTGACCTTCACATCCTACTTTTTCATCTTAATTACTTCAAGTAACCAACTGCTAGGATAATTTATCAATTGTAACCAGTAACGTCCTTGAATTCTTACTTGACTAATTCAATGGTTGAGCTAACATCCCCGTGTACCACTTACTCTTTTGATATCCCCTACCTATTTATTTTACCATGCACTAATTAACTATGTAGTACATAGTAAATTGGAATTAAAATTTGCATCACAAAAAAACCCCCACATATTTTTAGATCCACCGTCAAAATTAAGGTTTGATGAATCCATTAGATCTAGGATGTTCGAGTTTTCATGAAGTTTTGCCGTCACTCCCACACCTTCGCCTACCCTGATTTGTAAAATAAAAAATCTCGACCCCTTCTGAATGCAAGTACCACATTGTTTCTGCTACCTTCTTGGTTTTTTGTTGATGCAGATGATAACTAGTCATGGCGGATGATGTCGCTACACCTTTGAATCCTCTAGTTGCACAAGTAGAATAGGAAGAGTTTAAAGAAGCACCACTCAATGTGAATGTTTGTCAACGGTCGCGCAAAGAAGAACCATCCAGGCGAGTGGTGTGCACTCGAATCGATTGTTCGACATGGGATCGTCGATTGTCTCCTAACCCACATGCTTTAGCAATCTACTTAGAATTCGTTCCTACTCGTGGAGCCGCGCTAGAAAGGTTTGAAGAGTGTTAATGCGAAGATGATAATGTCCGTCTCCATTGTTGAACGTGGGTTCTCTGTGATGGCCATTACCGTTGGCTACAAGGCCCAATTAACCCCCTTTCCATGGAGCATCAAGCCAAATACCTAGCTCGCACCATCCGTCGCATTCTAGAGTTTTTGCAATTGTGACCTCTTCCCTTCAAATTATTTACTAAGTTGTAATTCACTTGAGGCCACTCAGGTGAAAATGCTAATACTTAAGCTTGATTTTGATTCTATCTAAACGTCTGATAGAAGTAAAAACTAAATATAGATGTATTAGGATTGCATCCTAGAAATCTTTCCAGTACATCATTCATGCTTGAAGATTATTCTACATACTAACTTAATATTGTCATGGCGAAATGTTATTGTGAATTATGGGCTTGTATTCCCAATATATCAATAAATCACATTTGATTCTACATCCCTTTTTTCCCTTCTCTACAACATAAAAAGATAATGCACTTGAAAAGGTTTATTAGGTCTTAAAATTAACTGAGCCTTGCATCAATTTAAATAAAATAGTCTTCTATGCTGAAATATCCAAAGGTTAATCCAACTCCTAATAATTATTACTTGGAGGTTTATCAGGATTCAAATCATTAATACTAAGGAAAACTATGGAACTAAAGCCTAACAATTTGTGGTGTTATAATCCATGGCTCATAGTTACTCTTGATGGAGGAATTTGACATTGACATTGTCCATCGTCCAGGGAGGCGGCATGGCAATGTTGATGGCCTTACAAGAGCATATGAAGGAATGGGTGATGTTTTAAAGGATGACAACTTTCCGAATGTTGCAATCATGTCCATTAATGCAAAAGAAGCACTTGAAGAATATTGGGAGATCATTCAATACTTAGATGGCATGAAGTTTCTAGATGGACCCACAAAGGCAGTACGAACGAGAATTGCGCATAAGATCAAAATTACTCGATGATAGGCAATCAATTCTATTTCCAAGGAAGGGATGCTGTTTTACGATGAACCATTGGAAAACATGATACCTCACGTCTTTTGTATGAGTTTCATGATAGGTTTTGTGGAAGCCACTTTGTGAGACGAATCATTGTAGAAAAGATTTTGCAAGCAGGTAACTATTGACCCACCCTCTTCAAGGATGCCCATGATTATTACATGAGTTGTGATGTGTGTCAAGCCTATGCACAAAGGTCTACCGTAAGTGGCCCTTTACACCCCATATCCCCTTTAGGACCTTTTGAAAAATGGGGAATTGATTTAATGGGCCCATTGCCAATGACTAGGAAAAGGCATCAATTCATTGTAATTGCCACAAACTACCTCACAAAGTTTGCAAAAGTACGTGCCTTGAAGTCCTTAATGAAACAAGAAATAACACGATTTCTGTATGAACGAGTCTTTACTCAATTTATGACACCACTTGAAATTGTTTCTAATAATGGTCCCCAATTTTTGAGTGAGGTCATAGAACACTTGTTAGCACGCCTTGCAATGAAACACAAGTTTACCACTATGTATAAGCCTAACACTAATGGCCTAATAAAAAGGACCAATAGGACATTGTGTTCCATGTTGGCAAAAGAGGCAGAGGTTCATGTGAACATTTGTGATGGGATCTCAAAATCCACCATGTTGTGTGAGTTTACAACACCACATACAAAATTGCCACAAGGTACTCACCTTGTCCTTTAATTTATGGGATGGAAGTGTTTTTACCCATTGAGTTGGAAGTAATGATTTTACGCATTGCCACAACGATGAGACTTCCTTTGGATGAATCCCAACACCATCGATTGTTGCAACTTAACAAGTTAGACGAATTCCAATTGAAAGCCTACCAATCCACTGAAATTGCACATGTTGAACAAAAGAAAGCTTTCGACGAGAAGGTGAAAAAAAAGGAGTTCAAAAAAGGTGACCTTGTCATGATGTTTGACGCTCGACATCATCATAGGGCTTATAAGAAATTGTTACCCAAGTGGTTTGGACCTTTTGTTATCAAGAAGGTGTTTGTTGATAATGGCTTTTATGAGCTTGAAAATGTTGATGGCTCACCATATCCAGATCGCATTAATCATGACAAATTGAAGAAGGTTTTGGATATGTGATTCCGAGGACGGAATCCATAATGAATTTGGGAGTGATGTAACTTGATGTGTAACTTGATTACACAATTACTTAGGTAATTGTTTAATGGGGTGTAGGATTCCATAATTTGGTCATGGTGCATACACTTATATCATGTGCACCATGTGATGTTGTTTCCTTGTCATTAATTATGGAATCACATGAGGAACCATGTGATGTTGTTTCCTTGTCATTAGTTGTGGAATCGCATGGGGAACCATGTGATCTTATTTCCTTGTCATTAATTGTGGAGTCACATGGGGAACCATGTGATGTTGTTTCCTTGTGATTTTGTTCCTTTTGATTATTTGGGGAAACTTGTGGTGGATAAATTTTAGGAAGTTTCTTGATTAATTTCCTTTTGGTTAATATTTAAAGAGGTGTTTGTGACCTTGAGAAACGCCTTCATTTTGTACAAAGTTATGGTATGAATACAAAGTTTGTGAGAATTGAAGTTTTGATTTTGAAAGGCTTTTGGTTTTGAATAGTTTTGGTGTTATTTGTGTGTAGTTCATGGTAGGAAAATGGTGAGGCTTGCATAGCCAATAGAAGAGTGGGAGGATAATTTACAACCAATAGCATAGATTTTATAGCTATGTAATAATCATACATAGTTTCGGTCCTAAACCCGTTCGTATTGTACAAAACCAAACAACATAAAACAAAACCTCGATGTGAGAGTCCATGTCCCCTGCAAAGGCAAGGCTTGACAAACAAAGAGTAGTTCCACAACATGATCTTATATTAGAATTCCTAATACTAGGATGGCATCTTACATTGTCTCCTTACTAAACCCTCCCCTTGGGCCTCTTGAACAACAATTTCACCTGGTGAAGAGCCTTAAATTAACAATAAGGTAGTTCCTCCAATTTATTACAAAGGCAAGAACAGACATGGGTCTGCTGTGGTTTTTGATAACCACTCAACATTGATTTTGTTCCTCACCATGTTCTTTATAAATGTTCCTAATTGTGTTCCCATTGTATTCTCCATGTTTTCATTAGTTTTATCCCATATGCTTTGTGACATGTTTTTTTAAGGTTATGTCCATACTTTCCATGAATTCCCTTTTCACATTCCTTAAATCTGTTCCATCAATGTTCTTTATTTGGTATTTTTTTATAGTTCTCATGCAGCTTTCATGTTGTTCCCAATAACTCCCATATTTTTATCCCATGATCTTTTCCCAAATTCCTATTCTTTTAACTTAGATGCGCTAACAGATAAAATATAGATCTATTTTTAATTATGGGGTGTAAAGGATGGAAATTTTTGTTTGGGTGTCTAAAGTTGTGAACATTTAGTTGTGACGGTTTAATTCAAAGGCCCATATGGAAATCAAAGTTTGAACCTTGAATGCAACAAAACATCGTTTTTTTGGTGGCTAAAAATAGTCAATAGGCTATGATAAAATGCGTAAGCTAAAAGTAGTAAGGAAAATAGGTGGGGTAAATATCAGCAAGATTTGTGTTTTTTCATGCCACGGCAACCATAGACAATAATAATGATGGTCTAATTTACACATTGAAATTACATATCCAAATAGATTGACCTTTGCTCATTTTTCATTAGAGGGCTAAGGGTTACATCATGAAATGTACATCTAATTTCACTCTCATTGTTGGGATGAACTTGCATTTCTTTTGTTTTTGTTTGTGATTTGCAAGATCTTTACTCCTTCAAAGTTCTAGGTGATTGCAAGAGGATTGTACCTATCTTTTGTACTTCCTTCTCTATGAAATACATATCCATATTCCCCAGCGTTCCATTAGCCCAAGTGAAAATAAATGACAAATAGTTTTAGAAATCAGAATTGCATGCAACAAATGAGAAAGCCTCAATAGAGGCTAAGGATGCCCCATTTTTTTTCCTTTGGGGGGGTGGGGGAAGGACCTTTTTTTCTTCCCACTGTGTTCCCATCAAATTTCCAAGGGGTTCTTTGAGTTCTCAATGTGTTCCCTTATATGTTCCCAATAGCACCACATTGTTGTCTCATGTGTTTTGCCCAAAGTTCTCCCCTTTCTCACCTATATAGGTGGGCTAATGGGGAGGCACTCCATCCTCCAATAGAAAATTTTATTTAAGGGAGGTTCCAAAGTTTTTTTTTTGGTGATGAGCCAATCAAAATGACTTGTTGTGACCAAAAAAAAAAAATGGGGAGCACCACCCCTTTAATGATTTGAAACATCAAATAAGTAGGGTGTTCTTAGGAAGAGCTAGGTATTAGTCCAGGCCAAAAGTAGTGCAGCCAATTTTAGAAATAGAATTTCCATTCAACCAATGAGAAGTAGCATCATGGAGTGAAGGGGCATTCCTTTTTTTCTTATGGGTGGGGAGGAGGGGGTTTTTTTTCAAGTTTTGTTTGTTGTGGAGAGTGGATTGTCCACTGTTCACTTTCCATTTGGACAGTGGACATTCGACTTTCCACGCAAGTTGTTTTTTGGGTTGGGTGGGGGGAGAAGCAAAGAGTTCCCAAGTTCCTAACATGTTCCCCAAAAAGTTCCCAATAGCACCTCACTTTTATCCCATACGCTTTGGCAGCTGTCCTCCTTTCACCTATATAGATGGGCCAAAGGGTAAGAACTTTATATTTCACAATAGAACCTTCTATTTTGGGGAGCCTCCAATGGGTTTTCTTTCTCTTTTTTGGGATGGACCAATCGAATTGGCTCATCACGAAAAAGAAGAATTGAACTTTGGAGGCACTTCATCTAGTCAATAGGAGAGGTGAATAGAAGAGGTGATATATACTACCATATGCAAATATGTGTTACTTGTAGGTGTCATTGGAAAATATCTTGGACTAACATTAGGCCAAATTCTAGGTTTGTGTGTTTACAAAAATGTAGCAAATTGAAAGAATGTTTTTGTTTTGTTTTAAATAAATAAATTTGAGCTTCAATCCAAGTTTTAGGCTAAATCTTGTTGTCAATATTGAAATTTATGACGAAAAAAAACATTTTTGCAATGGATTTATGTCCAATTCATATTTATTTATTTATTTTTAAGTCATTATTTGTTGTTTTGGTGCAATAACCATGGCACATGTGATTAAAGAAAAATCATTTTAGTTTTTTAAAAAAAATTAAATCAATATTTTTGCCATTCATTTGTGGAATTTTATTTTTTCAAAGTCTACCAAAATTACTTTCATGAACCTTCCATAGAAATTTCAAAAAGTCTAGGAAAAATTATACAATGCAACTACTTAAGCCCTAAACATCAAAATGGATCATTTTGATCCATTGAATTCAAAGTTTGCTAGAAATATTCACTTTTTTATTTTTAAAAAATCATCTATAGAAATCTCAAAAAGTTTTTTAAAAATATTACAACACAACACTTAAAACTTACACATCAAAACGGACCATTTTGGTCCACTATCCCACTACATCTCTTATCTATAATTTCCTAGGTTAAAACCCGACATACCTATTGTTATAGGGGACATGTCATACCTATTGAATTTCCCCTTTGTGATGTTCCATTTGGGTTTTTCAACAAATGGAATTTGAATTTGTTTTGAACTTGAACAACATCTAATAACTCCAATTCCCAATTTTTGCTATTGCATGTGTTACAATGAATGGAATGTTTGAAGGGGCTACATTTATACAAGATGATTAAAAATTATCACAAAGATTGTCATTTAATGATGCCCATTGGATGTGCATCCTTGACCATTAATTTTTCTTTCATCTAAAGTTCAAATGGTGTGGTTTTTTTCACAAACCCCCTATAGATGTCTTTTCTTTACCCTAAACTCTTTACCATCAATAAACATGGTAGCTTGATCAAAATTTTCAAAACTTTGAGAATTTGAAGGATGTCCATAATTAGTGTAATTGCATTTTCGATGGTGAAAATTGTTAAGAAGAAAATAAAAGGGTGTTTCCATGGTATGGTGTACACAAAAAAGGAGTCACATTGTTACAATTTTCACTACAACATGTTTTTGAAGTGGCTTTTAAAGTATTTGGATAAGATTTTGTGCTAAAAATGTGGAATTAAAAATGAATCGCATTATAAACTTCATTATGTTATGATATTGGTGCACATTTAAACAATTCAATGGTTGATTAGAATACATTTTTAACTTGTGAAAACTTGTCACAAAGATTGTAATTGAACAAAAGGACTAAAAAATACAAATTTTAAAAAGAATTTGTCCATAAATTTTGCTCATACAAAAAGACAACCATAGTGAATAATCTTTTTCATGAAAACTTTAAGTTTGTCTTTATATAATAACATTCATACTAGATGATAAATAAAAGTTCAACATTATGTTATGATAATGTTGATGACTATGATATTTTAAAGTTGTAAAATGTTCCCCCGTAAAGATGTACTTGGGTTTAAAAAAATTAATCACTTTAAAAAGATAAAATTTAAGAAAATAATTAATAAAAATATTTAAAATTTTGTTAACTAGACAAGGTTTTATATGTACTATATTAAATTATTAGTGTACAATTACATAAAAAAAAACATATTAATCAATTGTATCTTCATGGAATATATAATTTGTCGTACTTTTAAAGCACAAATAAACCATATGTGATTTTTAAAATAATTCAACGTGAGTGAAATTTTATCTGTTACTACTTTTGATATTATATATACTTCCAATTTTGATACAAGTGTGTACACCATACCATGGGAACACCTAGAAACACAACTAGGAGAAAATTAAGAGACTTGACAAACAAGAAATTCAATAATAAACAAAAATTAGATAGTTTCATTGCTCAAATAGAGCTTAATGCAAGCTAAACATGAGATGAACTAAAAGTACAAAAGCTATAACTTGTGTTGGCAATATTGAAGGTGGTGCTCTATTGACCTCTTCTCATACTATCAAATGAAAGTTTTTAAAAAATCATCAACCTTCTAGAAAGTTCCACCAACTAAACATTTTATAAGTTTATATAAAATGTTAATCAATTATTCTAAAAGCTTTCACTAACCATGTCTTTTAGAAACTTACATTCACCATGAGTTTTAAACCCTTCCAATGACTTTTAAATAAAAAAATTCTATAATTTTTTACAAGTTTTACATCTTCTAAAAACTTTTAAGCCCATTCTTCAAAGATTTTTTAATAAATTTCAAAGCATATGTTTTCAAGGATCTTTTTTATAACTTTTAGAAACTTGAATCAACATATCTTTTGAGAATCTTTCTAAAAAATTCCAAACATATTTTCTGAGGATCTTTTTGAAAACTTCCAAAAACTTGTAAACATATTCTTTCAAAAAGATTTTTCTCAACACTTTTAGAAACTTCCAACTAACTTAGATCCTATAGAAGTCCTCCTCAAGGAGATATTAAATTTATAAGAGGTGAAACTCTAAATCCTTCCTATGAACCTTCCAAGTGTGATGATGACTTAAATGATCAAAGTCCAAATGTTGTGTAAATTGTGTGACTAGGAGTAGTGACCCTATATTTGAAGGTCACATCTTATTCCACATGAAGTAGACAATGAAGGACCTTAAGATGTCCAAAGGTTAGTGTTTGAATGTGAAGGTGTTGTGAGAGGCCGAGGTGAAGAATATGTTGTTGGAAAGGGCTTAGAACCAAATGTTGGGTTGCATGGTGGTGAATTGTTTTGGTCCCAAACCATGCAAATTGCACATCATGGCATTTGATGAAGCAAATGGGGGTGGGGGGGTAATAGTTGTTGGTTATAGACCAGCTTTGGAAAAAGTTGCATCAAGTCACATTTTAACTAGCCAAGAGCCAACCACAAGGCCTTAGTTGAATGCCAAACAATTAAATGTTGCTACCTTTCACAAATGCAAACTAAGCCAAATTCTAGTAAGGTTTGAAAATGGTTTTTCCTCACACCAAACTCAAGGAGAAATTAAACAAGGTGTGAGTCCACTAGTTCAATTTCATGCAAAGTTGATACCTTTTTTTTTATGTGTAGCCAAGGAATGGTGCAGATTCAAGTTTGTTGTCCATCAACCATGTCCATTCATTGAAATTCAAAGTGACTTGATTAATGAAATTGCATTGTGGAACCAAAATTGGGTCTTAAGCATATTAATAGGGACAAGTCTTAAAACATTTGAATGACATTTGTGCTCTTGGGAAAGGACCAAAACTAAATTAAGGTCAACAAAGGTTAAATGAACAAAACTATAAACAAGCTCAAATTAGGGGGAGTAGGGGAAAAGTTGAATTCCACTATTTCAATGAAGTGGGAATGAATATTGTTCATTTTATAGACTCGTTTAATTGATGTGAATGAAGGAACTAATTTCAAGTTGACCCAATTACCAACTTGCTGAGTCATTGGAATAACTCCCCAATCCCACGATAATGTGGCTATTCGACAATTCCAAAGGTCCAAGGTTGGTTTTCACTAAATGTGAATGCCAATTCAATGACATGTTTATATGACCCCATAGATATGTCCCAAATATTGTTAATTGTGTGGCAACTTGCTAAGGTGATTTTGAATAAGCCTTGGTGAAATCCATTTCATATGGTGTACCTACCTAATTAATGATCACCACATTGCCAAACAGTGGCTAATACATAGTTTTTTCAAATGTTGCAAGTTCTTTTCTTATCAACTTGTTTTTAATTTTGATCTAAGCATACATAATCTTCCCCATTTTCCTTGCCCGTTCTGTTGCTTCTTAGGTGAGGAATAGGTTGACAATGATGTTTTTACCTTTTATGAACCTTGTTTGGGTTGGTTGGATAATGGTGGGTAGGAACTCTTGAAGGCATTGGGTGAAAATTTTGGCCATTATTATATGCACCCCACCTAGGAAGGTGATCAACCTCCAATTGCCAATCTTTAACTTACGCCTAAATTTGGGAATCAAAATGATAAGTACATTTCCTATTGTATCTAGCATGAATTCTTTTTCTAAGATGGTTGGAGGATTTCTAGGATGTGAAAGCTATTTGGTCCATTGTGTTTTGGAAAACTTTTGTCAAAATTCCATTATAGTTAAGGTGTTTTTCCCCTTGGGAGGGATGTGATGGCATTGGTAAGCACCTACAAGGTGATGGGTTTGATTAAGTCTATATACATGCACGAGATTAGTTTGAATGAGACATTCAACCAATATTCCACCCAAGCTACCATCATTTCATCATCAAGTGCCTCCAATTTATATTGGAGGGCTTCTTAAAAGTTGCTTATGTATATCAATAATTCTTTTTGAAAAAAAAAAATCTTTTTGTTGACCATAAGACTTTGGATCATGGTTCACTTAGGTTGGCTCTTCTGGAATTAAAAAAAATTTCAAAACCATGTATCCCCAAATTGTTGCCAATTGGAATCAATCATGGTGATTTGCACCTTTAATTCCTTTTGCATTTGTTTTGAAAGTGAGTTTAGGTTGAGAAGAAAATCTATCACACCTACTCATTTTGCAAGTCTACTTGCAAACGAGTTTCCACCAATGCTACTTTCCATGAAAGGCATCAAAATCATTCCCTTTTTTCTTGCTCTTTGTTTTGGCCACCTTAATGTCGGAGTTTTGGATTATGCAAGGTTCAAAGTACCCTATTCCATCAATCTAGAATGTCTTTGAATTGACCACAAGTCTTTCCTAACTTGGATTAAGCAACATTTGCAATTTAAGTTCATTAAGATGGAAAGATCGAAGAAGGGGTTGGGGGGCAATATATAATAGTTTTGACAAATCTAGAAAACCATTAAATAGTGGTCAAAAATGTTTTTTAGCAAGGTAGTTAAGTCAAGATATCCCTTATCAAATTCATCAAAGAGGTAAAATCAATATGATTTTGAAATGGTCAAGTTGGTGTTACTTCTCCTGTTGTCAAATGTGAAACTTTTGGTGAAGAGTTTTCTAAATGAGTCTAGATTCCCCAAGTCCATAACTTTCCACTTTAACATGTGGTGGTGCCAAGCAACTTATTCTACATTGTTCATGTCATGATGGGCTCAAAAGGAGTAGCTTGTGACTTGTTCATGCATTTCGAAATCAATGTCAAAAACTCAATGGTTTGTGGTGACTTCCAACTCTATTAGTGCTTTCCAAAGGTGCATTTATTTGGTGGAGGTTTGGGCCACGTATATGTTGAAAATGGTAGTGAACTCCTCGAGCAAAGTTGAAGCACAACATGTTATGCACACACCTACACCAATGACAATGATGAGAGGGGTGAAGCCAATGAAGATGCTAATGCAATGGGCTTCATAGGATAATTGCATTATGTTGTGTTACTAGGAAATTTTGGGGCAAGTTGCTTGTTGGTTTAATTGCCTCAACTCATTACTATAAATTAGAAGTTTTACACTATTTTTTTTGGACAAATTATAATCATATCTTTTGTCATATCAAACGCAATACAAAAATGGATCAATCAAAGCATACCAATCATTTAGGCCAAAAACTTGATTGACTGCTTATTAACATCTATTTTGATTAAATTGTTGACAATATGTGGGTGTCCATTTTGAGAAAGTTGATTGAAACTACTAGGTAACATCACAATATATATATATATATATATTAAAAAATTTAATAGTAAATTATATAATAATGACAATATATTATATCATTTTATTGGATTGAACTATTGATGAGTCCAAAATGTAGTCATGTTCATCCTCAACTTGTGACTCCAATGCCCAATTTTATTTTTTGGGTTGACTACCAAAAGTTGGTGAACCCATGACATAACATCATGGTAATATCATGTTCACAACTTGTTCAAAATGAAATTTGAACCCTCAACTTCTTGGCTAGAACCCAAGGTTGTTATTTGACCATCACATCATGAGGTGATAAAAATTGGTATCACAAAATATATAAACACAATTTTTGGGAATATGGCACATTATAAACTTATTGCATAATTACTTAATTTTATAGTAAAATTGATTACACATCTACATAAGTAATATCATTATTTAATTTATTTCATAATTTTGTTTCAATTTACAATGTATTTAAATTTTAAAATGTAAAATGTATCACAATAATTTTAAATATATCTAAATTCCAATTAATTTATTTTTAAAATAATTTAAAAAATTCTATAATTAAAATAAAATAAATCTACATTAATTTTTACATCTTGAGTTGGGCAAAAATACAAGAATAATAATTGTATTAAAATTTAGTTTTAAGAATCTGACAATGAAATGAATTTCACTATTGAAATTATATAATTGAAATTGAAATGTCTTTAATTTAAAAATCTAATTAAATTTTTATTAATTTTTATTTCTAATTTAAAGGCATTGCATTAGTTCAAGTTTCATATGTATATTTAATTATGTTCTACTTTTAATTATTTAAGATTTTAGTTTGAACTTCCATGTTCTCACATATCATTTTGTTATATTTTATTGGTGTCCCCTATATTTGTTTTTATATGAAGCATTATAAACCAAAAATGAATTCTATGATTTATTTTCTTGTCATATTTCACATCAAAATGTCTATGATTTTTTTCGTCGTGTGGCACATGTCATATTCCACATCAAAAAAATTAAACTATCATATATTTTGACATATTTGATTTGCTTATAATATCATTTGAAATTACTCGCATTAAATACACTTACTTGTTTATTTATTAAAATAAATCTAATAATCATTATGGAGAAGTGTGGTTAACTCCATAATCATTGTAGTCAAAATGTAAGGAGCATAAAAGCCATGCTTTTGTAGTAGTGAAAAGTGCCTTATTAAGATGAGGTTAGAGTGTGAGTTTGGTGAGGCACTATTGGGCAAACCCTTATGCTTGGGAAGGCTTCTTCCCTTGGCCCTCATTATGCCCTCGAGCTAGAAAACTTGGGTTAATGGCATGGTGAAGACCCTAAGGCTAATGGCAGAAAAGTTCTTCCTAAGGCCCTCACTATGTTCTCAAGATGCAAACCTTGGGTTATTGGCCCAGTGATGGCATTAGGAAGAAACTTTCCTCTCTTTTTTTTGAATTGTTCTTTGGATTGAAGGAAAAGTGCCCTTGGGGTTTGAAGGAAACTTGGTTTTTTTCCCCCTTCCTTTTGCCATGAGTTAGAAGGATTACACATTAGACCCCTTTGAAGGACAACTTATGCCTACTCCTTAATAGTGGGAGAGAAGTTCTGCCTACTTATAAGTGTAAGGTCCTGCCCGTTCTTAAAGAGTTCTCGATAAGAATCCTCCCCCATCTTCCACCTCTCCATCTACAAACGTTTAATTTCATGATAGCATTTGCCTCATTCTTTACAAGAGATAAAGCCTTATGGTGGTGGACATTCCCAAAATGTCTGGCCATTGCCTTGTCCGAGGCCCCTTATTTTGGGAATGTCACCCTCATAGGGCTTTACCCTACATAGAATTTTCCTTCCATAACCATCCCTAAGGATAATCTTGGCACTTTGATTGGTTATCATGTCACAAGTTACAAGCCATAACCTTCTACTTGCGTTTCCTTAGCAACCTACTTGTTAGTACAAGGTCCCACTCAACTTGCATTTCATTAGCAACCTATTTGTTAATACAAGTTCATGTACATGCACAACCTCAACTCTCATCGGCCCAATGAATTCATAACTGCTCTCCACGTGAATGAAAATGTCATAAGTGCTCTCTGAGTGAATGAAAGGAGGCATCTTGATTCTCAATAGGGATGGTATGTTTGGTAACCAGCAAGAGGGCACTGGTTACTGGAAATAGGCTCCGCACATTGCACCTCGATTGTTCCTGATAACCAGTGCCCTATGCCAGTTACCCAGTCCATAGATGGTGAGCAGCCTCACGAAGGAGTTCCAAGTAATGGTCCCTATGGTAGACAAGGGTTGAGATCAGGTATTACAACATCCTTCACAGATATACCAAAGAAATATACCCGTTGGTTTCATGTGACCTTCACTCTCTGTCCTTCCCACAGGTGGTTCATTCCTGTGTTGGGTGGTGGTTATCAGAAACACAAGCAGACCCCACCATTTATGAGGGTGAAATTCTTAGGGTTCATAATCATGGTTCTCAAAAAAACCAAAGGATGGATTCTGATGTATAACCACAGTTCTCAAATTTATTAAAAAACAAATCAAACAACCACCTACAAAACCCGCTCAGTTCTCTGTGAAAACCACTGATTCTTTGAGGTTTTTGAAAGAACCAAAATCAACAGTTACTTGATTCTGATTTTTTTACCCAAATAACAGGATTGGCAATTCGTCGATTTTGAAATATTAAGAAAACTGAAACTGATGGTTCTTCGAAAATTGAAATAACTGCACAGCACTGCTTTGTTCCTGTTGCAAATTTCCAATCAAATGCATCCAGCCAACAGAGCTTGACATACCCTACACATTGTTGGCTGGACAAATATGCAGCAAGGAAATATGTTTATTTCTGTGATTGCATGAAGTGGTGTGATCAATTGAATTTGGAGATGTATCAGTGTGGCAGATGACAGCCAAAGCAGATGATGCAAAGGCTGGAGCAAGTGGAATAGAAACATTTCTGTGAAATTGAGACAAAAATTGGAGCAAGCATTATGGCATAAAAAGGGAGCTTGCCCCTGGACAACTGCCTGGGTACAAGCAGCAGTACCCACAACAGTTGATGCAAACAAGAGCTTCTGAGCCAAACCACTCTACCAGATGTTCAATCTCATCCACAATAATATAATCTAAGGATTTTCAGTGTTATTAGACTCAGTTTTCTATGCATTTCAGTATGGGATAATGCCCCAGCCCCGGGATTAGCTGGGATAAAACTTGACTCAAATCCATTGCCTCTTTAACCTACATCATCCTTCAAGCAATTACCATATCTGAGGAGCTTGACATGGATTGTGTTCACAAAAACCTCCCTCTCTGTCAACCAAACATCAACCAACTCCATCCTCAATTCATGCAGCCATAGTAGAAAGAAACCCATCTGCTTCTTGATTTTGTTCTCAAGAATAATGATGCAGTGGAATAAATTTCTTCATCAGTGATCATCATCATCATCTTCACATGCTAAGCTTCTTCATCACTAGGAGCTTGATCGCCGCCTCTTCCAAGGTCCCATGAGAGAGACACACACAGAGCAATTCAATGTTTGTCTTTGCTTGTTTGGTGGGAATTTTGTGGGGCTTTTGTGTCAGCCTTTTTGGTTGTTGCCGATCTGAAGTTTTGTAAATCCCCATCTATCCAGAGGTTTATGATGCCGGCTTTCAGCCTCCATTCCTCCTTTGTTTGTTTTGGGCAAGAAGAGAAAGTGAGTCTCTTGCATGAAGCTTCCCATCAAGGAAGTTCAATGCACCTGTAAAATGAAGTTGTGTATCTCCTTCAAGGATGACATGAATTTGCAACTATATCCACCACCACACTTGCCTGTAATGTCATGTGTAGGTTTTTTCTTTACACAATTCACATGAAGGGTTTGCGGTTTACAGTTCTGTGGGCTTTACTCTTAGAGCATGCCCAGCAGCAGCATTAAAATGCCCCTGTACACTACTTTTTGGATGAAGATTTGCAGAAAAACACTGTGAAACAGCTTGGGTGCCTGGAAAAGTGCACACGTTATCAGGGCCCTTCTAGAGCGCTGGTAGCAGGAAATGACTGTTTCTCATTGGCCAACTACAATGATTGGCCCAGGTGGTAAGAGTTAAATAGTCTCTCACTTTGTACAGTCCATCTTTTTAGGTTCATGGGTGTGGACAGGGGAGAAACTAAACAGTGCACACTGGATGTGCCAAATACTGATAGAGGGCTGCCATCAGGCATGCTCTTAACTAAGAGGTTTGAAGGGAAGCAGATGGTGATGGCAGACATAGAAGTAATGGATGCTAATCCATTTTGGAGTTCACAAAGATTCATTGCCTCAAAGAAGGTGAAATCGTTATGTAAATCCATTCCCATGTATGTATAATGAGCCAGGGTTTAAGGAGGATCGTGTTAATGATTGAGAAAGAGCAAAAGATTGGCCCAACTGCAAGCTCTCCATGCAACTAACACCTTTCAGATCTTCTCTTGCAGGAAGTTGACTAGGAAAGACAGGTAAATGAAAGATGATGGGGATGTTGACAAATCACAAGAGGACTCATGGTGGCCCAAGACCAACAGTCTAGAGAACAGGGGATGCCTATCAGGCTGCATGCAGCAATTTCATGGTGAAGGGCCTGGATGGTTTTCCTCTTCAAATGGCACATTGATTATTGAGTTCACAAATGTTCCCTGACCGCTCATGTGGATGCAAGAAAACCAGAGTATGGCTTTCTTACTTGATGCTGATGGTTGATATGCTCCTCACATTTCATGCCAAATGCAGTCCTCAGATAGTTCTTGTTAGATATCTTTCTTAGCAAATTATACTGAAAGGAACATTTTGTCCTTTGCATCTAGGTTTCAATCTTAGGTTTCATAAAAATGAGAGTAGTAGTGGCTGGCAAACAACATTTTCTGCATTTGTACATTTCTGCAGCTCACAATTGAAATCCAAAAGACTGATGGGCTAATGAGGAAATGATAAGGTGAGGACTTTGAAAACAAAGGAAGAAAAGCTTCTTTTCATGGAGCTTGAGGTGTATCTTAATGCATCCTGTATACCCATATACTTTCAAGCATCTCCCCCTTTGCTTTTGCAAGTTTCCTAGCCTTCAGGAATTTTGGAGAATCTCCTCTCTTTTTTCCCTTTTACTACATGGTTTGTTTGTTTGTGGTGGATCCACCTTCTTCTACAATCGTACCTAGAGGTGCTGTGTTCCTTATGTTGCATAGAGATGGGATTGCTGGCTGATTGCTTTACACCAGGTCAATGAAGGTAAATCATAAATGTGGCCCTCAAAAATTTGGGTAGCAGAAGTGGGAATGTAAGTGATGTTTTTAGCTGTGGAATTCTTTTGAATGACTGTGGATATATTTTTTGTGACATTCTTTAAAGTGATTTTGCCTGAATGTGAATGATGGTTTTGGGGATTCTATATGGTATCTGTCGGTTGCAAAAGCACAACAATTTGTACATGAGAGGGGCTTTGCATCTTTGATTTGATTGTCATGATGCTGCAGAGTGTTGAAGAATGAGGTGAAGCAGTTGGTATCATTTGAAGAGATTACCTGGGCTGATGAACAACCCTGGGTATGTGCTGCATGATTTAGAAGACAAAGAGGAGATGGCATTTTGTTTGTGCTGCCATGGTGAGAAGGTGACTGTTGTATTTGGGCTAATCAGCAGAACTCATGTATACTAAACCCACATATTTAAGGAATTGGTATAGGTATGCCTGCTACAAAGTTTTGAGAGGATTTGATTTGCCAAGGTTTTCCATCCACTAATAGGGAGTTGAAATCTCAAATATCTTCACAAACATGCCCTCAACTGAAAGTATCCTTCTATCCGGTAGCTGGTGTTGGAAACATTCTTTGTGTACTTGGTACTTACCTCAACCAATATTATCCCATGAATCAAGCAGGCCTGTGCGTACTTAGTACTTACCTTGGAAATGTACTGCTGATGTGAGCAAATACTATCACCTTCTTCTCCCTTTGCATTTTTTAGAGTACGTTAAGCATTGAATTTTAGAACTCTCAAATAAGAGACAGAAAAGCAGTAGTTTGTTCATATTGCTCTTTGATCCGATACAAAGCCAACAAAATAAGAGAGTCTCCAAAGATATGTTTGTTCCAGTGCTTCAACACTTCACTATGCAATACTTGATCAGGTAATCTTAGACATGATGTATCAGCCATGCACTTATATGGGATCAGCACTATGTACTCTATGCAGGCTGCAGAAAACAACTTGGAATGAATGGGTTGAGCCCAGTAGGGTGAGATATTATCCCATAAGGTGCTAACTGGTTCTACCAGGGCCTGTTCCAGTGCATAACAGGTGCTCCCCGCCTTTGATTCACATCACAAGTGGAATTTACCTAAACCAAAAGTAGAACCAGCAGATGACCAGCTATATCCCACTGAGGGGAAAACCTAAATAAATACCTGCACAAGGAGATGGCAGTGATTTGGTTTGGAAATGTAAGGCAAATTAAAGACTTTGAAGGGGGCAGAACAGGGCCCTCTGTATAATATTTTCTGGAGTGATAAACTACAGCCACAAAAACTGTCTGTGATGTATTGGAAACTTGGGAATCCAGATTTTTTTGTGTGTAATTACATAACTATATAATGCAATGTAAAACGTTGATCCGCCATTAAACAATGTAGATTATATCCTTGACGACGTGCTGGGTGTGTAGAATCAGCCCCCTATTGCTTATAAGCAAGAATAACACACAAAAATTCCTGAAATTACCATTAAATCTGGAAATGGTTTCATGTTTCTAGTGCAAAGATGTGGATCTGGAACTGCCTGATTTTTCTTCTGTAAATGGAAACTGGAACCAGTTTTGGAATTTTTTGCATGAAAACCTGAACCCTGCCGTGATCTGTAGACTATCTGTGAAATTTAGAGACATTCTTGCCTACATGCAGGTCTCATGAATTGGCAAGAACTATCCTGTCACTGACGTTCTCCATTTAATAATCCCCAAAGAGATGGGTCAAAAGAAGACAAATTTCTGGCCAAAACTCTGCACCTTTGCAGCAGAACAAACCGCAGGATTTGAACTCTCCATGCCTAGTTTACTATGACAGTTTCTACTGTTGTTATCAATATATGCATTTTATGTGTGATATGACCATTTGAAATTTATTGTCGAAGTATGAAAGAATTGTGAAAGTTTGAGTTATTCAAATGGTGGCTGCTGGACCATATTGAACCAGTTTGGTAAAAATGGCTGATTCTCAGTTTCAGGTACCAAATTTCCATCAAGAGGCTAATTTCACAGCCTGTTCTGCAACACCCTGCAAAATTCATTCCTACCCAATATTAGAGTTATCTGTGCAGTACACCCAAACTAGGGCTAGGCTACTGGGCCCCAGTTTGGCTGAAACTGGAGATAAAATGAGAGGTCAGGATGTAAACAGTATACAGGAGGGGAAAAAAAACAAGGGACCAAAGTAGTTTTCTCACCTTTTGGGGGGAGGAATTTCACCCCCAGTTTTGGATTTGCATTACCTGCACCTTGACTGCTGCTCTTATTCTTCACTTAATCAAGCCTTGCTAGAATAAGATCCTACAAATGTTTGGAACTGATACCCACTTTCAGAAAGTGGTACCCAATTTCGCTTACCCTACGAATACTCTCAAATTGGGGATGAAACAGGGATTAGAGGGTGAAATGAGGGCCCTGAGACAGGCCACCTTTACAGATAAACTCGAATATTTGTAATGTAAAATTGCAGATCCAATTGTCTAAATATTTCAAACACCACTCTGCCAGCAACAGTGAAGTCACAGACAACTTGTTGAAATGAAAGTAAGGTCTTTAAGGAACAGCTTTTCTCTGTGTCTGTCAAGTTTGTGGAATACTTTGTAAGTACGTCTCATAGCCCACATGTTGACATAAAGTATGTTCTTCAAGTGACAGCTTTTCACCGACTGTCAAAATCTCTGAATGTTGTTGTATAGATTTGGAATTTGTCAATTGTGTACTTCGGCTGACCACTCACACCTATTCCCTCCTGCACAGTGTTTTTTTTTCCTGCTTCAAATTTTGGCCCAAAGGCTTCTTAGAAAAGGGCCCTGTGATCTGCATGCAGCAAAAGAAATTTAAAACAAATTGTGGAATGCATCGTGACCGTGGGATATAGGTTGCGAGAAGAGCCAGCATCGTTGATATTCAATAGCCACCTGAACCCTAGATGGCTGGAGATGGAGGAGCCAGATGTTGCAATGCAAAATGCAGGGGTTTGCATCAGGTATTTGTCTCACAAAGGGGTCAAGGCCTCTCCTACTTGTCTTTTTATCGTGGTTATGAAGAATGCAAAGTTCTTTCTTTCTGGAGATTCTGTCTCCTTAAAGAATATTAAGGACGGGATTGACTGACTGGCTTCATGAAGTCAGCAAGGGACCAAGAAGCCACCTGTTCCTACTCCAAGCTTACATGAAGAGTGACTTGGGAGCAAAACATTGTTGCCCCTCACACACATTTTGAAATCTACCCCCACCCACCAAAAACGTTTTAAAAACTCCTTCTTCTGCAACTTATTACAACTGGTTGTGTACAGTTATCAAGTGCATTACCAAAATGCCTTTCTGAAAAACAAACATTCTTCTCATCACAAAAGGCTTCTATTTCTTTCTTCAGATTCACCGTCATCCTCTCACATATATTATGTTCACAATTCTTTGCTCAAGAATTGAGTTCTTTTCTAAGAGACAGTGCAAACTTTCAGCCTAGACAAGGGTTCATTTAAACTATAAATCTGTTCACACACCCCAACCTTAAAGTCTGCGGTGGCAGATTACAAGTCAGTTCCTTGACCACATTGTATGACATCATCTTCCCGGGAAGACAACACTTGCAATAGGGACCAAAATATTTGTTAAACATGATTTTATTTTTTTATGATTGAATCTGCCACCCCAGAGCTTAGTGTCAGGGAATGGCCTTCCCTTGCTCAGTAGTGGGCTAGCTTGGCACCATACCCAACGTAATGGCCAGGGCCTTGACCATTCCATAGTCAGTTAGGAAAATTGAGGCTTGTTGGGCGATCATGTGGATGCTTGGTTGCTAGGATCAGACACGATACCACTGCTGCTGCACAGCCATTAGAAACAGGAACAAAGGACCCCCAGGATATCAGGACAGTTGTTAAGTTTCATGAACCACAGTTCTTAAAAAAAGAACTAGCTTGGATATGTAACCACGGTTCTCTGGCTCATTACTGATTCTTTCACGAACAATGCCAGATTTTTTGAGGTTGTTGAAACAACCAGGACTGAATGTTCTCTGATTCTGCTATTTTCAAACGAACCCAAGTGGGACTTACCAATTGTGTTGTGGGGAGTTTACCAATTCAAATGTCCCCACAACACTGTTTTAGTACCTGTATGAAGTCAGCTCTGGGAGCACTGTAAAGCAATAGTCATGAATTTCTTTGTGTCAATGTGACTCAGATTTAAAACTTTAGAGAACAATGCAAACTAGTCAAGTTTGGACTTAGAAGTCAGGAGTAAAGAGGGTATCCAAATTCTTGAGTCCAAAGCCATTGCTCTAGCCTCTAGCCCACATGCTTGGTCCTCAGAAGGCCACTTTTGAGTAACAACATCATACATAGTGCACCTAAAAACATGGTGTAGGTCATAGGGCACCAGTGATTTTTTATTGCAGAGAATTTGCACTGTACTGTGAAATAAATCAAAATATGTATTGAGAAATATTTTTCCCAGTAAATGAATATTCACCATTTTGTTGAAATCAAAAACTTGAAATAATACTGATGTGCACTGTAATAACGTCAATGATTGGTTGTTTAACACCTTAGTGCCTACATAGCCCCTGGTTACCATGCACATTTATTGTCCCATATAAGTTTTAGGTGCCCTAGGTCTCAAGTGTAGTCCTACTCTTTGCTAACAGGTGTCATGAAGGTCTAGAATTTTTCAGTGTGGGAATTTTTATTTTTATTTTTTGGAACCATCGAATATTTTGGAACCTCATTTTTCCCATTTCTTTTTCTTTTGGTTGGAATGTTAATATCAGACCTAAAACTCATGAAATTCCCAACTTTGTTTGGAGGATTCTTGTCCTTCAAGCAAGCCGTTTTTCCCCCATCCTTTGATTGTTTGCATTCATTGATGTGTTTGTATTCGAGCCATTCCTCCAATGCTTGTCCATGTTTTAAGATGTGCCCACACTAAATTGTTTGCGTTCATTGACGTGTTTGTATTTGAGCCATTCATCCAATGCTTGTCCATGTTTTGAGATGTGCCCACACTAAGTTAGTGAGCATAGTAAAACATTTGAGGTTGTGTAGTATAGAGGCGGGATATATGAGCATGCAATTAAGACCTTTACTAACTCATTTGGAAATACCACCTTAATATTGAATCCCCAATATTTCTATCCCTACATGAGGAACTCACTGACAATACCATGCTTGGGAATAATGTTTGGCAAAAATTATTTCTCTAGAAGGCAAGAAAAATAAGAAGCTCACTAACAATATTTATTTGCAACTAATGTTTGGCAAAAATTAATTTTTCAAAGGGCAAATTTTTTGTTTATAAATTCAAGGTTACTTACAACTATTAAATTTGCACAAAATACATAGGTCTCCATATGGCCCCATATAAAAAATGTTTGTTTTCAATTGACTACATCACAAACTTAGCATCTCACAATTTAATAATGAAAATTGTAGAAAATGTGTTCATTCATAATTCATACATTTCACACATTAATATTACGCATTGAAAACAATTTGACATATAGATTCCTAGGAAGATGTAAATTTTGTGTAGTTCATCCATTCATTCATAGGTTTGTACTTCATTTGTTAATGCATTTATCCATGTGTCAAACGTGTTTTCAATGCATGATATTTGTGTGTAAAATGTACAATTTTATGAATGAATGAATGAATTTCACACGATTTTCATTATTAATTTGTCACATATTAAATTTGTAGTTTAGAATACAATGATTAGTGTAAGTGTGGCATTTAAATAGTCTTTCACCTTATAATGTCAATTTTTTCATGTTTATGGGTTGGGCTAGGGTAATAATAACAATTTTTTTAAATTGTGATAAACATTAATAGAGGCCCAAATAAGGGGTGTCAATGGACTTGCTCTAATCTTGTCTTTAATCAATATTGTCCCTCTATCCAAGTTGCACACAAATTGCCTATAAAATATATAGGTGGCATATTGAAGGCCTTACAAATTTTTAGATTCCAACCAAACTATTCCCCCAACTTTCTACAAATGGACTCAGAGACAAAAATATCACTAATATATATTAACTACGATGTTCATTAACCTAACAAAATTATACCAATTCAATACTTTGGTTGAAACTTAAGGAACATTAAATGTTAAAATTTATAGTATGTGTATTAAACAAAGTGTTATTTTGGGAAATTTAAGGGACAAAACCCATTTTTTCCCACCTTATTATTATTTTTAATATACATTTGTTTAAAATTTTAATTTTAGTACTTATAAAAAGAAGGAACACATAACAATTCCCATTTTTTAAGGGTTTAAATAATGTAATGAAAGGAATATAACCATTTGCTCCTTTGGATGGATAAATTATAGTTCTTGCCAAACAAGTAACATATAGACTTGATGTTTTAATCCATCAACCAATCCATTTCATTCAAGATAAACAACTTAAGCAAATAACAAATGAAAATGTGACTCATTTTCTAAAAAAACATCATGCTTGCACTTGCTACAATCAAGATTTCTATGGAATTGGCATGTAAATGAAACTAGTTCACTTACTAACATTCTAGTTGAACCCACGAGCAATCAATTCCTAAAATCTTTAATACATTTTTATTCCTATATTTTTATAGGACTAAGGGATGATGCATACCCTATATTAATTATAAATTGGTTTTCAAAATAAACATATCTTAATTTTAAATTTAATTCAACTATAAATTGTACCCAACAACCAATACACAACACCCTATATTTTTACTTGTGTATTTTTATTTTAAAGAAAAGTTCCCCCCATGGGTTGAAACCAATTGTTACCAAAATAATTTTTAAAAATAAAATAACATCTAGCAACAACCATTTGATGTTATTTATTTTTCACCAATGCATGATTTTCAACATGTAATTTAATGATGTTCCAATGTGGGCTTATGGCTCACCATCTTGAATCTCAATTTCAAGATGTCATGTAACAATCAAGAACCCATGAAAATTTTGCCTCAAAATAGAGCATAATAGTCCAACAACATATTATTGAAAAATTAGGAGGTTTTTATGATTTTGTTCATTGTATGATGTTTGTCGAATTTGAGCTTCCCATTTGTTTTCACCAAGTTGTGTTTGTTGAAATTCATGTGATAATGGTTTGTTGAAATTAGTTTAGGTAGGAAAATTTTAGGTTCCATAAGTTATAGTCATCACTTGGACAATTCCAACCTCAAATTTGTTTAACCCATTCCCATATAAAAAGGCATGGAAGGTGTATTTTTTGATTTTTTTTGTTTTAAATTTTTATTTTATCCAACACCATATTCAATACCTTCTCCACCAATTTGCATAAAATTTCTTTTCAATTGAATTTGAAATCAAATTCCATTCAATGTATTTGGATTCAACTCAATGCAATTTGAATCCAATTCAATGATATTTGGAATGAATTTCAATTCAATTGAAAAAATAATTCATGCATTATTTTCATTCAAATGGAGCTTAATTTCCACAAAATCAATATTTTTTTTCATCAATTGATCATCATTAGTAGTGCATACCAATGTGGAGCCCAAGTTGGATACTGGAAAATCTTGACATTGATGAAAACTCCATCATTTTGAATCACATTTGGTTGAATTGTTCTTAAAACACCACCAAGGAGAAAATTGGTTTCAACAACTATCTTACCTTATATTTGTAGTTGAAATTTTGTTTATTTCGAAAAATAATAATTGATAATAAAATACATTGAAAATTTGACCAAGCTAATGACATATAATGATTTTAAATTATTTTTTAACTTGAAAATAATACATACATGTAATTGTGTGTGCATATAAATTTGTGATATTAAATTAATTGTGGAAAGGAAAAACATTAATTAAAGTTAACATGATTATGAACTTCTTATTTATATTGATCCCTTACACATGCAAATTTTGTTTGTTACAATGGTGTTTTATCTCAAGAAATTAAAATCAACTTGGGTGCAATCACAATAGCACATACCATAGCAAATGTAACACTTACTTGGTTTTTTCATGTTTAAAGTCATAATTCAATTTGATCTTGAAGTTATAAGATTTGTTTATATAGTTATATTTTTAATATATCATAAGAACATGTAAATTAATTCGGAATTATTGCAATGAATTAAAAAAATACCAAAAACACTCATTAAGCATTATAATGTTTGTTTCAAACAGTAAAAGGACTTGTAAATGGATTTGATTTTTTTTTAAATGACATTTTTTGCCAAAATTTTAACATAAACCTTAATAAAATAGTATAATATTTTATGTTATTTTTCAAAATGTTGAAGATTTTTCAAGAATATTCTAGGAATATGTCCCAAAAACTAGTCACAAAAACAATCAAAAAACAAGTAGGTGTGGCTTGTGTTATCCCATTTGCACCTACTTTAGAAATATTATCTTCATCATGGGATGTTTCATTTCAAAGTTCATGTGCAATCCCTACAAATGTCCAACTAGCTTGCATCCAAAATTACCAAGCAAATGGCCCTGCCCACTTCACTTCCAAAAGTGGTCATCAAAGGCCTTGACCCAAAAGTCGCAAATTTATCATTTATACTAAAATTTTGGCATTTAAATTTTTTTTAACTTGGGCTTCTAGTACTAAATGAACATTAGTTATTGAGAATGTCATATTGCAAGGACTATTTTCCGAGTATGATATACATATCCATCATCAAATATAGATTAATAGGTGAATGCTTAAATAGTTCAAGGATGGGCTTATGAGCAATTCACCAAATACCTACCAATGTGCATGTGTAATATGACCTATGATCAAATGTTCAACCATAGACAATTGTGTTCAAATTTTCTCACAATTTTAATTAGTGACTTTGTAATTGTGT
This sequence comes from Sphagnum tenellum, assembly GCA_963921925.1. Lineage (NCBI taxonomy): Eukaryota > Viridiplantae > Streptophyta > Sphagnopsida > Sphagnales > Sphagnaceae > Sphagnum > Sphagnum tenellum. Next base: position 6,847,100 of record OY998149.1, read on the forward strand.
TTTGGCATGGGTGTAACAATTGAGATTTTTTTAAGTTAAGCATACACTAATTTACATAAGGTGTTTGATGATAGGGTGGATATTGGTACATAAAATTGCACATGGATGCACTATTCCAAGGGCATATCCTAGTGCATCAAATTCTAGCATTCAATCATGGGTGTAGTATTTGACATTTGTTTAAAATGAATTTACATAAATTTATGTAAGGTGTTTAGTGATAGAGTGGATAATGGCACATAAAATTGCACATGAATGCACACAAATATGGGCATATCCTACTACACGGAATTTATAGTGTTTGGTAAACAATGTACCTTAAAGTGAAGGGTTAGTGTTTGGTGACAAGCTTTTTCTTGTCAAAATCCAATGCACACAAAAGACCATATTTTGAAGGTGTGAGCTAGGGCAAATCCACAAATTTTGCAATTCCTTATGGGAGGCCAAATGTTTTATGATGGGAAGAGATTTATACATTGAAAGGGATGTAACAACACCATAAATGCCCTAAACCCCTAACTTAGAATGCACACTTAAATCTTAAGCATAGAATGAAAAATCAAGCCTTAATATTTAAGGACACATTGTTGCATTGGAATCCTACAACCCAAAACTATTGAACAACCTAATGATTAGCAAGGAGATCCTTACACTTTGCATTTGCCACCAAATAAAAGCATTACAACCTTGAAAAGAGAAAGCGAAATTCATTCCAAAAGTTCAACAATTCATTCACTATTCCTATGTGACAACTCAAAACATATTTAACCTACCCAAAAATATAAAGGATGAGCTTAAAATGTTCGTACATATTTTAGTTCCTAGTGCATCATAATTAAAATTTATACTATGATGCAAAGTTGAGGACAAGTCTAATGAATGCAAAATTGAGTATAGGGAAAAAGTTTTAAAAGAAAAAATCAACAAATATGTTTACTATTTTTGGATGCAACAATATATAGTTATCCCACAAGCTAAAAAAATACAAGCAAAATGTCAAATTGTGAATTCCAATGTATTATTGATACACCTACACAACTTGTATAGCAACAATAGATGAAATTTTAGATTAGAACCACCTACTTGTTAATGATTAAGGCTAGGAAAACCAAGTTCACATGATGTTTAGTGTATTTCACAAGAAAAGGAATGCCTTGTTCGATCTACCAATTTTAGATTAAGAGGATGTCCCTCCTCCTCGAAGGAAATGATGTGGTTTGTTGGATCGGCAATATCCAACTCTAAACTACCTCCTCAACCTACATAACAACCAAGGTAAAAAAAATTGCAAAAGTGAACAAGACTTTTACTATAAAGGTAAGAAGCAAATGGACAAATGAATAGTTGGAAAAGGCCATGGATGTAATGGAAAGAGGGTAACATCCCTAAAGAAGGCTAATAGGCATTGGAACATCCATTTACATCATTTCCAACCATTTGAATGGTAAGACCAAAAATAAGAAAATTTTCACACCAAGTGTGATGATAATTGAAGAGGAATAAGGTTTTATAGCTTGCACTCTAAGTTCATGCAAAAATGTGGATTGTTTATGACATTACAATAATTGAAATTGAAGGTGACAAAGCTTATTCAAATTCAACCTACATCATGTCAAGATGGTGTACCGAAAAACTCATGGTGCTTTTGGTTTAAGTGTGGACATCCATAACTCACAATTCATCTTGCAAATGATTTCAATACCTACATGACACAAGAATTAACTAATGAGTTATGCAAATACTTATACCAAAAGCTATAAACATTATACATTCAACATAAATATATTACAAACCGCAACTGGAACTTTGATGAAATTAGGATTCAATCATAGGTAATAGTTATGGCAAAGATGGGTTCTTAATAGGTGGAACAAGGAGAAAAAACATGCACATGTTCGACCAACAAGGAGGGGATAAAAATATGTGCTCAATGTGTAATGAAAAGAAACAGAGATGATGAAATAAAAAAAGTGTGTGGGTTTGATCAACAAGGAGGACACAAAAAATATATGCAAGTTTGAAGGTAAGCAAGGAAGAAGAATAGATGATTAGAAAGAAAGAGGAAGACTTGGGTTTGAGAAAAAAAAGATCATAGAAAGAAATCAAACTAGGTGAGGGGGGCCTTGACTTGTAACTAAAAATGAAAGTGTGTTAAAGAAGGGCCCAAGTTTGATTTGTAACCAAGAAAGAGAAGGGGGGTTTGACAATGACAAAAGAAAAGCAATGACCAAGCTTTTTGGTTCTTTGTGACCTACAACACATGTCACAACAAGCTCACAATGAGTTAGAGGGAGAGAAAGCTATTGAAAGCAACAAAGAACAACATCCAAAACATACAAATAACAACAAAGACCATCATGAAGAGCTTCACAAAGAGCAACAAGATTTTTCCATCAATTATGATCAATAAAACTTGCACATGTGCCCATCAACATAAAGACCAAGAAGGAGGAGAGTGAGAGGATTAGGGAGTATATGAAAATCACGACACCTCTAGCTTGCTTAGGATTTTAGGTTTAAACAAACAAACTTTCACCCATCATCATAGATCTCAAAGTTTGTTTGTATTTTTTATTCCACCTATTAATGTATGTTGAATAGTTTTACACAAATAATTATGTGGAATTCACATTTGTCCAATATGATGAAGGGTTAAATCTTATGTAGATTGTTTGTTCACTTGTTTACAAGGGGTCATGGAAACATGGCATCTGCTTGTTTGATTTTTTTTCCAATTCAAAATGGTCCCCTGTTATGGAGGTTTATATTTTGTTCAATTCTTGACCGAATCAAGCAATTTTAATATCCATGGTTGTGCCCACCATCGGTGCTTCCAAGACCAAATGGATTGGAGGTCTGGTTATAGAAAGTTGTAAGTTTTTATGTGTTCACCCACTAGCCTATCTACCTTAGCAGATAACCAAGACTTTTTAATGTTCACATGCAACACCATGGAATAATGGTGTAAGACATTATTAATGGTACGAAAACATTTTTTTCTTCCAAAAAAAAATCTTTTCCAAGTTTTTTAATAGGTGATAAAATCATTAAAAATGTAATGTAATTATCAAAAAAATAGATATTACTATATTGGTCTTCTCAAGGGCAAAGTATTCTTTGTGGCAAAATTTTGCCAAATTGCAACAAAAAAGGATGTTACAACTATTCACTGTATTTTGAAGGGGGAAAAAAGTTGAAATTGTTTCATTTAGACCATAGGTTCTTGCATGTCCCCTTCTACAATGGGGTTTCAAAAAAATATATTTGTTTCTTTGACATGTAGCAAAATTAAGTGACTAAGTTTGATGGCATGTCCATCTATTTCAAAAATTTGAAAACAGAAACCATATTCAAGGGCATATCAATCTAGGTAATATTAACCACGTGTGGGGTCCTAAACATGCAATTTGGTCTCAAAATGGAGAGCATTAAACTAGAATAATACTTATTGTTAAAATATAATTATTATCATAATACAAGATTCATGCATGGATGGCATGACTCTAACCATGAAATAAGAAAGGAATGAGTTCATATCTAAACTTAAGGGAGGGTTTAAGAAGATCTATGTGAACATTTTCCACATCTTTTGATCTTTGGCACATGATCTTTGGCCCCTCTAGAATCTAGATTATTAGAATTCATGGCCATCCTTCATGAAAATCTTGATGTTCCAATTGATTGTCAAGTTGCAAGTTACAACCCATAACCTTTGACCTCCATTTCATTAGTGACTTACTAGTTAACACAAGGTACCACCCGAGGCTCTCATTTTGTAACCTTTCATTGCTTGGATGATGACATCATAATATCCTTTTGGATGGATGAAAATATGGCATTATGATTATAATGAAGGATGGTTATGTATGGTAATTGGTTCAAACACTAGTTAAACTGAATAGTCTCACATTGGCTTTCATTTTGTAGCCATTCATGGCATGGATGAAGATATTGTAATTGCTCTTTGTGTGGATGGAAATGGGGCATTTCAATTTTCATGAGGGATGGTTAGGTTTGGTAATTAACTAACTTAAACACATGGTTACTATGAATTGTTGGATGTGAGACTATTTGTGGTAAAAGCAAGTGCACCCAAGTTAGTTATATAGTCCATAATGGGTGAAAACTAATTGAGTAATGAACATAGGTTTACATTCATGGACCCTTGAAAACTATTGACAGTACAAAAAATGCAAAGGACTTCAAAATAATAAATTTAAGATGGATAAACAAATCATAATAATTTAGCATTCAACACCATTGTGAAACCTCATTTACATAACACTTAAACCTTGTTGGCAAACTCATGGGATGGTAAATATTTAAATAACAACATGAAGCCCCTTATAAAAGATAACATCAAAAGTTAACATATAATGTTTATAAATTAATAATGGAAAGTTCCAAATGCTATTTAATTACATTTGGCAATTATGTTAAAAGGTGAAGAACTGACAAAAATCTTATTTTTTATTTATTTGTGCAAGTTGCACACAAGTTATTACTTAAGGTATGAAACAAAAATAAAATTAATAGCCTTTTATTTTTACGGTGTGGGAAGCAATGTTTTTTAATGTGGTAAGAATTTTCCATTTTGAAAAATTGAAAAGCTACCTATGAAAGTCCATTGCAAAAGAACTTTTAAAAAAATAAAATTCACCAAAATCTATTTTGAAAGAGAGGGAAGCCAATTATAATATGGGTGACTAGGATTATTCATTGCTCTTGATGATGGTGATGATTCATAATGCCCCATCTAGTGTTAAAGTAAGGACTTTAGTTGTTGTCACACATTGCAACCTTATGTAGCCATCACATATCTTTGTTTGTGTGTCAAGTAAGTTGAAAAAACAACAAACTCTATCACCATTGATTCCATACCTAGCAAAATTATGACCACCCATCTTCACCTACTAGAAACTATAGGTAATTCCCATTCAAGTCTCAACATTGTTAAGGCCATCATTGTGAGTTGTACTTGATCATCAATGACATTACCATAACTTTGTAAGTGTGTACTAAGTTCAAGCAATAGATAAACTATTTTTTCAATTTTACATCCTTGAGCCTTGCAATAAGGTCATCAATTGTTGATGGTTAGCCCTTCAATCCTTCATCAACTAGATTTTTATTAAATTACAAACTCCCTAGAGTCTAGGTTTTATAGTTCGGTGTACTTGTGATTTGTAATTTAGTTATAAGGTTATTAAGTACGTCAGTTGAATGAAATGAATGGTAGGGTTCAACAATGCATCTTGTTGTGGTTCACAAATTGGAAAATATATTATCATTTAATGTTGTGTCATCGCCAAACATGACATTGAAGGACAAATGTTCCACATTCCTGAACCTAAATAATTTTGTTACATGTGCGAAATAGCTAATATTTCCATTGTGCCAAATTTTGTTCTTGATTTTCAAAACGCAAGGTATATATGTTTTGTTGAATACAATGCAAAGTGAACAAAATGCATCTAAAAGAAGTTGTAGATTTTGAAGCAAATTGAATTTTTTGTGCTTATGATTGCTCCACTACTTGTTGGAACATAATGCCCCTTTTCAAACCTCCAAATTTAAAGTATAGATATTTTTTTTCAAGCCCATGCCAATCTAGTACAATAAGGAAGAATGGTTTCAAAAGATTTCAAGCATATAGGAATATGCTTAAGAAAGAATAGGTACATGTAAAATCTTCAATTATGTTGCAAGGAAGGTTAATAACAACAAGAATTTGAACATGTGTTGAATGATCTGAACAAGGTGTTTAGCCTTGTAATTGGAAGATAATTGGTTGATGTGATCACAAAACCAATGATAGTGGTTGACATTTATAATTAAGGACCATGTAACTTGATGTAGTTACACAATTACTTAGGTAATTGTCTAAAGCGGTAAGTTGAATGGTAGGGTTCCATAATTTGGTCATGGTGCATTGACTTTCACACATTAATTTATGTGGAAGTCATGTGCACCATGTGATTATGTTTCCTTGTGATTAATTGTGGAATCACATGGAGAACCATGTGGTGGATAAAACTTTAGGAAGTTTCTTGATTAGTTTCCTTTTGGTTGGTATATAAGTGGATGTTTGTGACTTCAAAAAACACCTTCACTTGTACAAAGTTATTGTATGAATGCAAATTTTGTTAAAATTGAAGTTTTGGTTTTTGAAAAGCTTTTGGTTTAGAATGGTTTTGGTGTTGTTTATGTTTAGTTCACGGTAGGAGAATGGTGAAGCTTGCATAGACAATTGAAGGGTGAGAGAATAATTTTACAACCAAGAACATAGATTTCATAGCTATGTCGTAATCATACATAGATTTGGTTCCAAACCCGTTCATGTTGTATAACCACACCAATATTATAATTTCATCATTTTCAAAAATGTTTTTGTAAAAGATTTCAAAATTGTAATAGGGAAGGGTTTGAACAACATGGGGGCCTAATCAGGGGAATTAAACCTAATGACATTTAGGTTCCAACCATGGTGGATCATATTTTAAATGAAGGTGTGAACACAACCATATGTTTTTTCTTCATCACAAGGGTGTTGGGTCATGGCCAAACTGAAGGATAACTCAAGACATTTGTCACCTATTTGTGCAACTTGAGGTTTTTACAAGGTGGGCATGTTGTTCGCCACAGCTTAATATTGAAAAATCTAGCAAATTTTTGGAAATCTAGCAAATTAGGGCAGTTTCTTTCACAAAAGTCTTTTGTATGTGTTGAAATCCTATTCTTTAGGTTGAAAAATGTGAAAATATTCCTCCCCCCGCCCCCCAAAGGCAATCATGAGGACATGCTACAAAGAGGTGCCAGAGGAGGGGACCTCTAAAGTCTTTTTGGGAAAACCCAAGAAAAAGGTTGGAACTTTAAATGGATTTTCAATTTTGCAATTCAAAGGAATCAAGATTTGGACGAAAAATGGGCTGGCTTTGCAATCAAAACAGAATTCAAGATTTGGGAGAAAAATAGGATTTGCTTGAGTTAACTTTGCACTGAAAAGAAAATCAAGATGTGGGAGAAAGATGGGGTTTAGCTTGGGCTTACTTTACACCCAAAAGGAAATCAAGATGTGGGAGAAAGGTGGTGTTAGCTTGGGTTAGCTTTGCACCTAAGAGGAAATCAAGATGTGGGAGAAAGATGGGGTTAGGTTGGGTTAACTTTACACTCAAAATTCAATCAAGATGTGGGAGAAAAATGGTATAGCTTGGGTTAACTTTGCATTAGCTTTGTACCCAAAAGGAAATCCATATTTGGGAGAAAGATGGGTTTGTCTAACTTTGCACTCAAAAGTAGATCAAGATTTGTGAGAAAATGATAGGTTAGCTTTGCACTCAAAAGGAATCAAGACTAAGTAAGTTCTTAACCCACGGCAATTTATTATGAACCTGGTAATGCTATAATTTCTGAGGCATCTGCAATCATGAATTGTCGCTGGTCTCTTAAATAATCAATAAATGTGTAAATTACTCTTTGAGGAATAGACTTTGATTTGAAGTTATATGTCATTCATGTAGGTAAGTTGGTTTGCCATAGTGCCACTGGATTCGTTGGCATGTCTATGATTCCTGGTGCCCAAAGTGTTGTGTCAGGTTGTCAAATGATTCAAAATGCATGAAACATTGATGGATTTTGACTACAATTCAGGTAGCATTGATTCTCCAAGGTTTTGGACTTTCTTTCTAGGCTGTTCTAGATGGTGTGACCTTCCATGGTCTCTCCTTCATCCAATCATCAGCTATATGTTCATAACAAAATTTGCAAAAGAAATTCCATTTGGCAAAAAATTCCTTTACGTTTTGAATGTGCTTATGAGGTATAGTGCTAGTGTGTTTGGAGGCACATTATATCCATGAATATTCCTCCTAGTAAAGAGGAAGCATCTTACACCTACTCTTTAAGAGTGGGGGAGAAATTATACCTATCTTTGTGTGTAAGAACCCTCACACCCTTGAGGAGTAGCCGCAAGAAGGCTCTTCCTCTTGCACCTGGCAATAGTTCAAGATAATAATGTTTGCCTGAAGCTTTACAGGTGAGGGACATTCCCAAAATGCAGGGCTGGACTTGGCTCCCACCTCATCCTCATGATCCCCTTATTTTGAGCATGTCCCCACCCTAGGGCTTTACCCTACACAAAAACCTTTCAAAATTCTTTATGGAAAAGTAAGGGATCCAAGCAGTATGTGGGTTTCACAGGCTTTTCTTGCCCTTGTTTACTCAGGCTACTAGCCTCATTCAAAGAGCCCAAACATGTAAAGCCCCTCTGTGTGGGTGTGTCTTAACCTTATACACATTTAAGTTAGTTTTCCCAAGCAGTAAATAGTTTTGCTTGTCTTCTTGAATTTTTTGGTTGGGGAGAAACTTTAAATGAAAATACATTTTAATTTTCTTTTGCCACTTTACGGTTCAGGGCTTTTTGTGAAAACAGCGGGTTTACTTCTACTCCTATTATCATAATCGAACAGCTGACATAAAAGGTAGGTTGTTCTTTGTGAGGGGTATTAGCCCAGTCCCAAAATGGTGACAAACTCTTTTGGGAAGAGAAATTTCATGCAGCAAATTGGAATTGGAAGGCCCAAGCATGCACTCGAGGTGCCTTGCTTTTTCTCCTTTTAGGGGGTGGGGAGATGATTTTTTTCATTTTTCCCTTGTTCCCCACGTGTTCTCACTTTGTTCCTTTTAAGTTCCCAATGGGTTCTCAATAATTTCCCCAAGTTTTCAATGTGTTCCCCAACATGTTCTCCATAGCACCTCACTTTTATGCTATACTAGTGGGTGCCCGTGACCTTCGGCCACTGTAGGTACTTTGTCATGTTTTGAGGACCTCGACTTTTAGGACTTGCGATCCTGGGTACAGATGAACTTTCTGAGGACCTGGATTAGGATAGGCCCCAGGGGCCCTCTTAGTTTGTAGAGATTTGAGGATCTCGATTTTTAAGACCTGGGATCCTGGATGCGTGGACGCCAGATGATGTTTCTGAGGACCTGGAGTTTTGCCTTCGACGGATGAGTGCAGCGAGCTCTTTGCTTCAGTGGCGATGGCGCACTGAGCATAATCCTCGTGTTCCTCTTTCTCTTCTGTGTTTCACCTGTTTTCCCTAGTCGCAATGACGTTTCTTCGTGCTCTCTGCAGAAGTTTCTAGTTTCTGAAAAAAAATTATACCATTTTTTTCTAAGGGAATAGGAGTGCAGGTCTCATTGCAGTTTCCAGTATGAGGATTGCTAAAAAATCGAAGTGTGCTTTGTCAAGGGCTTCAGAAAGATGTGCTTATAGATTGATGAAGGATGTCTTGCAGTTGCACAATTCATTTCTCTTTTTTGTACTCGGAAAAAGATTTGGAAATTGAAATGCAGGTGGGACCTTGAAAGGTTGTGGGGCGACCACATGGCACTAAAAAGTGAGCACAATGGCAAAGAAAGAACAAAGACATGAGCTCGGAAGCCAGGGGGGGGCGAAGCGTCTCTCTGTGTTCTAGCTTCGCATCAACTGAAGGTCTTTGATGACCAGTCGAAAACTGTCAACTCCTAATCATCCTCAAATACATTCCACAATTGCAAACCCTAATGTCACTTGACTGCTGCATTGGTTATGTATCCAATGCTAAGAATGTCATCACTCGAGGCCGGAGGGGGAGGAGCTGATCAAGTTCAGTGCTGTGCGTAAACCAATATGGCTTTGACTGATCATGAATAGTTGCAGCAAAGCAAGTCTTTTGCAACATGGATTGATTTCATGCCATGTTTGAGCTTTACCTGTGAATTTTTCCACCATCAAAGAACATGCAACTGCACAATAGGATAGATGGGTTGTGAGACAAATGGTTATACATCAGATAATTACCAGGCTGACAAACTGCAACAAAATCACCTTACGAAAACACAGTACCACAAGCAAACACATACATGCATACATGCAATAAAACCACCGTTCGTTTTGAAATTTGCTCTCGTCAACATCGCATCAAAACCTTCACAAATCGATGAAAACGATATGCAAAAACATCACAAAAACACACACATTTTTTCTGTGAGGCGGTTCTATTTTCCTTGGAGAGATGATCTGATTAGGGTCACCTAATCCTGTTTAGGTCAGCACTAATGAGCCTGATGATTAGCAGATTCATTCTTATCCAGTTTAGATGATTCGAATCCCGTTTTAGCCGCTTCAAAAACCACAAATCTTTTAAAAGAAAACTCTGGGAAGAGGAAATTCCGACCGACAGGCTGGGCCCGGTCAGCCTGAACATCGAGCTCTGAAACCACAGATCTTTTGAAAAAAAACTCTGGGAACAGGAAATTCCGGCCTGGAAACCACAGATCTTTTGAAACTCGAGCTCCGTCAGAGTGAATTTATATATCAGATGCTTTCGCAAATGTTGTCCTCCTTTCACCTATATAAGTGGGCAAAAGGGGAGGAACTCTATACTTCAAAATAGAACCTTCTATTTTGGGGAGCCTCCATAGTTTAATTTTTCTAAGTGATGTTGCCAAAAAATATTGAACTTGGGATGCACATCATGTAAGTAATAGGAGAGGTGACTATGTCCCCAAATTACTGACCCAGCCATTAGGCCAGGCCAAAAATGGTGACCAACAGTTTTGGAAACCAAAAATACACGGAGCCAATGGGTAGGCTGAAGCATGCACTCAAAGTGCCTTGATTTTTTTGGCCTTGCCTACCAAGGCAAGGATATTGTGTTTTAGATTCCTTATAGAGTATAGTAGCTTAATGGATTTTGGTCCCTAGGTAATAGGTTTATTTTTACACGAGGATTTTTGAAAGATAATATTTTGGCTTCTGTTGAAACATGAGATTAGTTATAAAGTTATAATATCTTGAGGATTTTTTGAAGATTATCTTTTTGAATGGTGAAATATTTGAGTCATATTTCTTCTTTTGCCTTAGGATACTTTTTAATGTAGAAGGCCAAGGCCACAGTGTGACATAGCCCTTGTTTCTTTTAAGTTTGGGGGGGAGGGAGCAGGGGGAGGATTTTTTTTCATTTTTCCTTTGTTCCCAACATGTTCCCTTTCAAGTTCCCCATGAGTTCCCAAGGTGTTCCCCAAGGATGTTCCCAATGGCACCTTGCTTTAATCCCATATGTTTGGCCCCAAAGTCCTCCCCTTCTCACCTATATAGGTGGGCCAAAGGGGAAGGCACTCCATCGTTCGAAAGCAGCTTCATTTTGGGGGAGCCTTCATAGTTTCAACATTTTTTGCGATGGGCCAATCAGAATAATTCAGTGCAGAAAATAAGAAGTTGGACTTGTGAGTCACTCCCAACTAATTAATATCAATCACATTGTGTACCCTACCTCGTAATACGTGACGTGAATATGAGAGGCTAGAGCTCGGCATACAAAGGGGGGGTTTTTTTTTAATTGAGCAAAAAGACCTCATATTTCAAGAAAAAAAACTCAGAAGACATCATATTTAGCCGATGAGTTCCTGGAGGTAGCTCGAACAGAGCAGGATTCTAGAAAAATTTGACTTTTCTAGTTTCTCATTTTGTCTCACTCCTCTTCCAGATGATCACCAATGCACCTACTTGACAAAATTGACCCAAAAAAGGAAGAAGCAAAAAAACCCCGTTCCTTGCCTCATCAGAATTTTGTTGAAATTATTGACATACTTTAATTTAGATTTAATATAGTTCCCACTTCAATTACCCACCACTGGTGTAAAGACCAGCTTTGGCCACAGATGTTGCTTTTTTCTGTTTGCCCCATATCCGGCCCGGTAGGTTATTTTAGCGTACAATCAGGTAAGTTGATCATGTAGGGTACAATATCAATTTTTTTGGAAAATTTTAGAAATTGATTTGACTATCAAAAGAATACCCTTGATCATCAATTTACTTGGTTATTTTTGGGGTCATTAACCATTGGTTACTTATAAGGGTCAGTTCTCAGATACTCACCTTGAGAACTGTTGGCTATCATGTCTAGCTAGGGTAGGTTATAAGTTTTAATTAAGTAATTAATTTCTGTTTAATTCTTTAAAATCATAAACATGATTAGGATTTTAAGATTGACAACCTACATGGATGAAATTTCAATCATTACAAAAGATTATTAGAATTTGAAAATTCAATACCTGATTCAGAAAGGTCTTGTTGTTTCTTTGAATGATATGTATCAGGTGGGTAGGGTATCTACTGATTTTCAAAAAAATCAATAATTGGCAATTTTTTGTGATCTTGTTTTCTGGATATTAGTGACACAATAGGTTGAGGGTTTAAAGTTCACACATAAACAACCTACCTTAAATACAGGTCTTCACCAGTGTTTAAGAAAAATTAAATTAAATGGGAGATTTTGGAAGATTTTGTTTTTGAACAGTAAACTTGACTAATTTTTCTCATTTTTTTGAAAAAAATTGCTATGTTTTCATTATCACAAAATTGGAGAAAAGCATTTGTCTTCACATTTAGATATGGGTAACGTCTTATTTTTGTCCAAAGTGATACTAGACCTACATGGTGTTGATAGGTAGTTACAACTTAATACCAAAGTTAATACCAAGGACCTAAAAAATCTAGGTGAGTCTCATCAAATTAGGTTGGTTTTCAATATCCTACTTCGAACTTGGCCTGTTATGTGGGCCAAAATTCAACATCCAGCCAATAAATACCAGTGTTGGCTGGTTATTGCTCTTTTTAACAACTGCTGGGTAGGTTTTTTCTTTTGAAATATTTTGGGTGTTTGGTAGGTTATCAGAAAAATTTGGGTAATAACTGTCAATTAACCTGTTGGTTATGCACCGGTTGTATATATATTTTATGAATTAAAAAGTATTATTTAATTTTTTGCATTAGTATTTAACGATTGATAACCTACATGGATGACAATACCTGTCAAAAAAATTCGAGTGTATTTGCATTGCATGCTCTAAAGTAGAGTTGAACCTTCAAAGAAATGCCAGGGCAACCCTCCATTTTCAAGAAGGGTTCTTGCTACATGTTGAGGTATCTTGGGAGATTAAGTGAGCAGAGTGTGAGCTCCCTTCTAGTAATAGTTGAGGGCATTACCAAACATAAAGATTCTGCCACTAAATTTTCCTTATCAATGCTCAGGATTACTTAAAAGCACAGGATCCATCAGAAAATTTTCGGAGATCCTGCCCAAAAACAGACATATATGTCCATGCGTGTGGGAAGAGCCCTTCTTGAAAACAGAAGGCTTGTCTTCAGCTCCCTTAATCATGGAGAGAGCACCTTAAATTATATGTAGGGTAAAAGCCGGAGGGTGGGGACATTCTCAAAATAAGGGGCCTAGAACAAGGGGATACTCGAGTCCAGCCTCGAATTTTGGGAATGTTGGGAATGTCCCCCACCCATGGGCTTTACCTATAGTAAAGCACAAGACAAAATTTATCATGAAACAAATCTATGGGGATCACGAGACCTATGAATGGGAGGATTCTTATGCCTACTCATCAATAGTGGGAGGGTTCTTACACCTACAAGTAGGCATGATTTCCCTCCCAATTTCTAAGAGGGAAATTGATGAATAAGGTGCCCTCCACATACACTACAAATTTTCTCCGAGTGTTTTACAAGTCCAAACCTTACATCTGCTATTTAGGAGCAGGAAGGAGCTTATGCCTACAATAGGTGTAAGGTCCCTCCCATTCATAAACAGCAGATGTAAGATGCATCCCATACCTACATGTTGGCGGCATCTGATAAGGCTCCCCTCACACTTTACTGGTGGGGGTGGTTCCCATCACATGGGGTTTGACTTGACTACTGCGTCCTTCTAGGCCCCTTATTTAGTCAATGGCCTCACCCTGAGGCATTGCATACATGTTTGATTCGTAGGTGATGTAGTACCTGAATGGCTTTGCCATGATTCATATTATTTTCCGAACTGTCCAAATTTGGAAAATTATTGACCACATATGTCAATTTTTTTCAAGAAAACAGGCACACAAGTAAACTTGTGAGAGGGCCATAGACTTGAAAGTATGCTGAAATTCTGCTTCCTCAATTTTGAACCTAAGCACAAGATATTAATTGTGCCTCACAATAGAAGCATAAACGAACTGTATACTTGTGAAATAGGCTTTGTTCTGATTTATAGCATTTTATATGCCATAAAATCAAAATTTCAGCTGTTGACTTAAAAAAGTCGAAAATAAATAAATTACTCAATAGTTAAATGCCAAAGTAGTTTGAGTACTATGGCATTTCCTTTGTATTTGAAATCACCTCCTTTGCATGGAAGATGTTTTTGCCAGTTGAAGGGAGCTTTTGCCATCTGCATGGAAACCTTTCAAAATAACTCTTTAGTTTGTTATGAAAGCCTTGCTCTGGCAGGCTTCCCAGTGCCCTATGGCCTTGAGCTATTGCCTTCGAGGTTATGAGCTACAACCCTCAAATTATGGGAAAACCCTAATGAGGCCCTCATGTGCAGGCTGCTCCATATATTTCCTTTGTACTTGAAATCACCTCCCCCGCACCACCACGGGAACTAAGATGTTGTTGGCCATTCAAGGGACCTTCCACCATCCGACTCCAAAACTTCCACCATTCAAATAAAGACCCTTCAGATGCTAGGGAAGGCTCAAGGGTGGGTTTTTTGGTTTCCCCATAATTTCAGACCTATGATCACTTCAGGCTACTGCCCTACACTTGAGGATATTGGAGGCCCTAATGAGGCCCTAATTATGTAATTTCCCTATACATAATAAATTCAGCCTAGAAAAAACAAAGTTGGGCTCTGGAGCCTGAAATGATCAGCAATTTATTTGTTTAATATATTTATTGGTAAAGGAGATTTCCATTGCACAAATTCCGCCTCAAAATCTGTTCTTGATGATCATCACACTGCTGCAATTTCTTTTGGGCAAATTAGCAGTTAGAGTGGGGGGTATACCCGGCTTCCTTCAGGGTCAAATCAAGAAAGGCGTCACATGACACACTGTGTTGATGTGCGTGGACCGAGTCTCGGGTCTCGAATCTCCACCAATAAGAGGAGACCCTGGAGAAGGCCGGGTGTGCATTGCATGCTCCTCTCAACAAGTTCACTACTGGTACCGCGCCAGTCTGTTTTTTACATGGTTACATATAGCCAAAAAGCCATATTAAAATATAAAAGTGCTAAAAGCAACTACTTTTTGAAATTTTCAATAGCCAGAAATTGATCAAAATTTAAGAAAAAATATACAGATCCTTCTTTATATATGGTTCGAGTAGGTAGCCAGAAATATAAAACGATGTTAAAAATTTGCTACTTTCATATATATACATTTAAGCCAAATTTGGCTAAATCTTCAATTAAATCATCGCCACTTTGGCTCCATCACAAAATTGACCCAATAAAAGAAAAAGAAAAAACAATGTGTAACAGTAACCGTGCGTCGTGGTTCTTGTTCCGGTCCACTTCCCTTCCTTCCACGCAGGACCCACCCATCCACCGTCGTGGACCGGGAGGCCCTGGGCACCAGGAATTCCGTAGAACGGTCGTCGCGCGCGATTTGCAGAGCTTCTCCGTGTTCTCGTCTGCTGCCTGGTCCCCATTTCTCCCCATTCTTTCTCTCTCTCTCTCTCTCTCTCTCTCTCTCTCATGTCATGACGTTGAACCAATAATAATATTAATTCACGTTTTATTTACTCTGCTCTGTTCGATTTGTGCATACCCAAGAAATTTCACAACAAAAAATTCTTGTTGTTGTTGTTGTGGTGGTGGTGTTGAAGGTCCAACGTCCTGGAGCTTCTGGATGCTCAAGTACTTACGCGCGGTGCGTACTTGCTGACGCCCACATACGCACACACGCATATCTCTTTCTGTCTCTCTGTTTCCTCTCGATTTCCGCACTGTTTTCCTCTCATCAGAATCCAGATCATGTGTTCCGGTAACGTTCCCAACTCTTCTCCTCCTGCAAGCTAGACTGGATATGCCTACTTAATGCGTACGCCCGGTGATGATGAACTCATGAGAGCTTCGTAAACAGCCACAAAACTGCGAATCGGGTCTGAGCTTCATAGTTCATTACTTGCCAGGGTTTGGTGATGATCGCCTGATCTTTTGTCGCAGTCGCCGGTAGTGGATGTGCGACGAGGAGCTGCTACTACTGTTGTGATGGGGGATTCGTATTCCAACACCAATTTGGTTGGTGCCGTGGGGGGTTTTTCTGGGTTTTGATGTGACGCTGCCTGGTTTTGGGTTTCGACGGTGGGTTCTTTGCATTTGTAAAGGTAGATGTCTACTAGAGACAGGTTTTGATGGGCGGGTCTTTGATGGGAACTATGCTGAATTCTTTTTTTGTTTCTTGGGGTTTTGGTCGTGACTTCATTCGCGGGATTGATTGATTGTTTGCGCGAAGAAAAAAAGTTGTGGATTTCTTGCAACGTCTTTCGCGGGTTGATACATTCAGCGAATTCGTCCGCGTGAAGTACTAGACCTTCAACCGCCGCGTGCATCTATGAATTCCGATGGTTGCGAGCGCAGTGAATGCGCGTGAGAGAGATTCACAAATCCACGGACGGACGTGGGTTTTGGGGAGGCAGAGAAAGAATGTGAGAGAAAGAGCAGCAGAGAGCTAAATTACAGCAGTCTTGAGGAGGCAGAGAGGGGAGTAGCAGCAACTACAGTTGCATTTGTGATCGCTTGAACCTGTCTGGGATGATCAAGATGCTCATGATTGTGCAAGCTTGACTCCGCACTTGCTTACAGTTGAAGGAGAGATGGCGATGCTGCTGCAGGGTTTTAGTACTTTGGTTGAGTACAGCAGCTCCCCCGTGGATCTACAAATTTCCTCCAGCAGCGAAGAAGCTGGTGGCATCGTTGCAGATTTGCCGGCGAGTCCAACGTCGTTCTCCGGCACGGGATCATTAGGATGGCACAGCCCGAGACTCTCGTTTTCAAGTAGCTTTAGTGACAGGAATCGGGGGGCGATGCAACAGCAGCAGGAAGAGGTATCGGCAGAGATTTCTGGAAGGCCGGATGCTGGTGAGCTTTGGCACGAGGAGGACGATCATCATCCTGTTGGAGCGGATTTCGAGTTTTGTATGGCAACGTCCTCAACTGTAGATCGTTTGTCTGGTTGTGGTAGTATGTTGAAACCCGCTGATGAGCTTTTCCACAAAGGCAAGATCCGGCCCTTCAGTCTCCCCTCACGAAATCAGGCTACAGTAGAAGCTGTACTAGACTTGCAGCCCATGATTGAGGAGGAGGGGCAGCAACCTCGGCAGCCAAACCCATCAGACCCATTTGTTGGAAACTCTGTTCCTTTGGAACGGAGTATGTCGATCTCGACTCCAGTCTCTAGTCGATGTTCCGACTTTGCATCGACCGGTAGCAATCCGAGTGTAGCGAAATCTGCAGGTGGAGGATGGAGAGAGGTTTTTGGGCTTTTGCGAAGAGCTCGCTCCGACGGCACTAGATGTTGGCCTTCCGGAGCAGCAGCGCCGGTTGAAAACAACTCTCGGCCGCCAGTTGCCTTTCCCACCTGCAAAGCTTCAGCTACTTCCCAAAAGCAACAGGCGGCCAGCAGCTTCACGGGCTCGAGTTCTTTCAAGATGCTCTTCAAGCGGCCGACGTCGTCGGTGGAGCACGGCGCTGTCGTCGTCGAGCAGCCGAGGAAGAGTCTGTCCAGCTCCAGCACGGCAGCCGAGCTTGTCAGCTTGGAAAGCAAAGAGACGCAGCTCGTACCACCACCGCAACAATCATCGCAAGGGGTAACTCCAGCTGCTCCTTCTAGACCCTGGCCTTCTTCTTCTTCTCCAGCTTCTTCTAGACCCCGGCCTTCTTCTTCTTCAAGAAGACACAGGAGCCGGAGTCTTGTATCATCCCAAGGCTATGTCAACAGCTTTTTCAAGAAGGATAGTATGGAGAGGGAGTTGTTGGGCGGCAGTTCAGGCTATGCCTCACCCCGTAGACTAAACCCTCCTGGCAGCAGGGTAGTGATGAGAAAGCTCGACAACAACATGAGAGATGGAGTCCAGTTCTATCAGACTACTGCTACTTCTTCTGTGAGCTCTACTACTCCATCGGCTAAAATTGTTTTGAGGAATTTGGAGAGATGTAGCACGGCATCGACATCTGGGAAACAGATTGCCACTATTCCAAAACCTCAAGAGAACCATAACCTCACTGGGGCTTCTTTGCAAACACATTCTGAGGTTCAACAGATTGCTGCTGGTGGTCCCAAACCTCAAGAGAATCATATTAACCTGAGCAGCCGGTCTTCTTTGCAAACTTGGTCGGAGATTCAAGAGATTGCTGCTGCTGGCCCAAAACCTCAAGAGAATTATAACCCTAGCAGGTCTTCTTTGCGATCACGGGGGGAGATTCGACGAAGCTTGGATCTGGGTGGTGGTTCTAGCTCTTCTTCTTACTCATCAAATGTCAGAGTTGCACCGGTTTTGAACTTGCCACAAGTGTGCATTGGCCCTGGTATTCGAACGTCGTCAATATCATCATCAGCATCATCATCCAAGGCTGGACATGCAGTGAAGAAGGGACATCTTGCAAGGTTGCGCTCTTTGTTGTTCTTCAAGAAAGTTAATGCTCCAGCTGAATGCAACCCTCCTGTGAGTACTCCTCTAACGGTTGCAAACTGAAATGTTTCTCCTACGTGAGATCCCATCAACTTGAGCTTGACAAGCAATTTCTGGTCCAAGTTTTGGGGGCAAAGCAAAGCAAAGCAATAAAAGTCCACACCTTCCAGACTTCGTGGCTTGATTGCCTCAAATGGGGTTTTTGGTTTCAAACCAAATTGGTTGCTTGGCAACCCAATGAACCCAATTTTCTGCATCATGGAGATCTTCGTTGAGGTTGAAGGGCAAATGAATGCACAATTCTCACATTCTGAGATCATCTGCAAATTGTGCAAACATTTGAGGCCCAGGAGGTACTTATCAAGTGCAAATTTGACTGACTTTAAGATGTGCAGAGAATGTCTGTGATGGAGTTTTGCAAAGTGTAAAGCTGTTGTAGCTGGGACAATAGAAGTCCTGTGTAAGAGTTTCTCGGCACTTTCTCGGCACTTTTCTCCAAGGAGAAGAGTAGCAGCAGCAATCCAGAAGATCTCAAAGATACATTTCTTCTGTTGTCGGTTTTGGTGTCTTGAAAGATTAGGATTTGTTAGCTTCAATTGATTGTCATTTTGAAACTCTGGCCCAGGTCTGATTTGATTTTTGAGACAAGTTTTTCATTCACACCCAATCTTGCAATGGTTTATTTAGGAAAAACAGATGATGCAAGTTTGACAGACCCCGAAACAGAGTCAGGACAAAAGAGTGGGAAGGAGATGATGATCTGCACAAATGCTCCATAAGTATGGTGCAGCTTATTCTTGAAGACTGTTGTACAGTACTGTAATTTCATGTCTGGTGTATTTTTTATTGTAATTTGTGGACTCTGCCTGAGGACGGCTCAGGGTTTTGGGTTTCGCTAGGCTTTTCGAATTCTCGTTCTATGCTGAAACTCTCTTTCTGAAGGGTTTAGTGTATAATGCCTGGGGATGAGAGGTCCCCAAGTAAGGCCCCCTGAGGTTGCAGCCAAGGGGAGGGATCCACACCAAAACACCTGGTGGAGGGGACTTTTCTAGGGCTATGAAATAAGGAAATTGGAAAGTTGAACGGAAAAAAAAACAAAGTGTGTTACAACACAATGGCGCTGCCATTCATTTAATATCAAAAATGGACATTGTATTATAAATTGGTGATAGGTGGTGGAAAAAGAAAAAATATTTATAAAAAAAACCCTTATCATGTTGTAAAGCGAAAATTGGTATGATTAAATTTTTTGCAACTTTTAACATCACATTAGTTACGAGGAAACCAAAAAGGGATCTCACATTAAATGATAAGTTCTAAAAACCTATCTAGACATTTAAATTTTTTTTACTAAACCAAAATCAATAGGAAAATGTTGTAACCTAATTTTCAACTTTTTGGAAAATTATTGATTTTTTTCTATTAAAAGAAGTGATCAATTATTTCATTTCATATTTATTTTTCACATTTGTGCAAAATTTCAAATTCATGACGTGTATTTAGATGTTTTCAATCACGCTGTCACATTTTGAAAGAATTACATGAATTTTTGTATATAATAAGTGCTTTAACCATTTTTTGGTGAAGATAGTTTCATATTTAATTTTGTGGGTTATGGATTGGTGACAAAATCACTTAGGGCTGGGTGCACATTTGAAGAGGGGGGGGAGGCAAAATGTCAAAAGATGAATGTGAATCCTTTTACAGCTAAATTAGGATGAATCATCTCACCTAGTTTTTAGGGAGCAACATACCTTGAAGCTACTATACTTGATAATGATTCTCAACACAATATCCCTGCCCTGTAAGGCAGGGCCAATAAAGGTGTTGAAAATTTGTCATGCAACTATGTGCTCATTGATTTATAGTTATCATGTTTCATAACTAGATCTTGGAACTTACTGTAGTACCTAAGCTTGTTAGGCACTAATTATTTATTTAGGGAATTGCCAAAAAATGTGATAAATACGAACTTTGCATGCAGAAAATCTGAAAGAAACTCTCAAGCACATTAGCTTCATTATTTAGTGTAGTTCCTAATTGTAAAATTCAATATTTTTACTGCCAGAAAAATAAATGACGAATTTTTTAAAAACAATTATTAGGCGCCTTGTTGCCTTGATTTTTTGTGTGTCGCCAATTTGCCAAAAGTATTTTCAAAAACAAAGTTCTGTTTGCTAATACCCTATTCTTGAAAATCATTTGTCAAGAAAAAGGATTCTATTAAAATCGCCAAAGGAAATGACCATAGTTACCTAGAATATGAAAAAAGGTCCTTAAAATTTTATACTTTCCTATTTAGAATATCGCCAAACTTGACTAAAAATATTTGTGGACTATGGCTGCCACTTGAGCAACAATAGGTTTTAAACACTGCCTTGCTGCTGAACCAGTCTGGTAAGACCTTGGAGCTAGATTAGCTGTACAGCATTAGTTCCTTCAGCATAAGATAAGTTATTTATGGACCTTGTTTTTGCACTGAATCTGACTTGTCAGATGCATTTTTATTCCAGTGATGAGTAATCGGAACTGGTATATGAGGGATTTTTTTGGGCATCCTTCGTATGGTCGTCCATGGACCAGTCCAAACACAATTTCAAAAATAATCATCTTATTTTCAAGCCTAGCTATTTCATTTCTTTTTTAATAACTGCTTCTTTTTCCTATGAACTTTCTTAATAACCATTTCTCACCTTTCCTACTAAATCTTTCCATTTTATAACTATCTCACTTTTCCCCCTATCCAACAACATGGATATGAAAAATAAATTAACATATACCTTTTCATGTACATGAAATATATATAAATTTATATTAAATTTAACATTGACATAATTAATGATGAATTATTGAAAACCATATCAAAACATAAGAAAAAATAAAATAGTTGACCATCACTGGTAGCGTGTGCAGCAACACCCAGCTCTAATTGAAACTAAACAAGAAGAGTGAAGAGAAATCCTCATAAAGTGTGAAAAGATCAACCTGAGTCTGACTAATGCCAGGAACAAGGAGAAACAAATCAAGGCGAGGGTGGTGGTGGGTCTGCAAGGGCCAGGTGTTGGGCTGAAATGCTACGAAAACAAATTCCACCCACAACGAAAAAAAAAGGGGGCAGCCCCTTCGCTCCATGACACGACTTCTCATTGGTTGCCTGGAAATTCTATTCCTAAAATTGACTGCCACTATATTTGGCCTGGACTAATAGCCCTACCTAAGGGTATCCTACCTATCGACTAGCTATATAGGTGAGAAGAGGAGGACTTTGGGCAAAACATATGGGATTAAAGTGAGGTTGCTATTGGGAACACACTTGAGGAACACATTGGGAACCTAGGGAACATATTAAGAACCCATTGGGAACTTGAGGGAACGAAAGGAAAATGAAAAAAAATCTTCCTCTCCCCACCCCCCACTTTGAGTGTATGCTGAGCCTTCTCATTGGCTGCATGAAATTTCTATTTCCAAAACTGTTTGTCACCATTTTTGGCCTGGGCTAATACCCCCATTACAGACTGGGGGTACTTATTGACTTCCAAGTTGTTACTATCTGTAAAATGATGAACAAGACTGGTATTCTCTAAGGTACAATTGAAACCCATTGCCCATCCCAAATGGAAACAAGTAAAAGAGGGGTGGGGAGGGGTTATGGATTTTGGAAAATGCTAAACTTTGCTGATGCAAAACCTCAAATTCAACAACAAGAAAGTCATGTGTCCATTCCAGTGACAGGTACATGAATACCAACTTAAGAAGCAATGTAAATCATTGCCAAGATACCATGGGTTTGGATAGGTGATTTGTTTTGTGGCGAATTTTCGCCAATTGTGAGATCTCTTTTGAAACTGGAATATTTTGTCACAAGTTCTCTTGATTTCTAAAGAAAATTTTCCACAAAAAAAAAATTATTGCAATTGCCTACAGTAAGAAAGGGTGCTTTAGGGTTTTGACCTTGATATTTTGAATATCACCAAATTTGGCTAAATATACTTATGGATGATTACCACTTCAGTAATATCACAAAATAAAAAAAGAAGACACCAGTTCCAATCAGTGTTTTCTTTTTCCTCAACAAATTTTATCATTTATCTGAAAACATTTGGGAAAATTTTGGAAATTTTCTTTTTTTTCGTGTAAATTCGACCAATTTTGCCAAGTTTTCTGAAAACTTTCGCCAAATTTTTGATGTCACAAAATTGAAAAAAGAAAACCCTGGTCCCAATGCGCTCAATACACACTGGGCACAAATTATAAGATGAAAAATTTGTACAATAATTGAATGCATACATGTTCCAAGTACTTATTTAACAATCATAAACTTGCATCACACAAAATAACGGAGACATTTATGTGAACACCAAATAGTATTCAAGACATTGAGTGCGTTGGAAACAAGAACAAAAGAAAACATTAAAAAAAAATCAGCGCTTCTTTTGTATTCAATTCTCACTTGAGATGAAATGTCTCTTGAGGCCCATTATGTTGTTCCAGACGTTGAGAAATCATTAGACCACAACATTGAATATTAAATAGGAAATTGTGGGCCATCATAATGCATTGATTATTATAATAATGGGCATTGAATTGAGAACTATACTTTTTTTCCACAACCTGATTATAGGCATTGGGAATTGGAAGAAAACGTTATTTCATAAATCTGGGACCTTTTCGTTTAGTCCTTGCCTATCGGCGGTTTATTACTATAACAAGCAGACCATGGTTTTGGTTCTTATATTTCCAATTTTTTGTTGTAGACAATTTGGTAAAGTTTTCCAACAAATAGCAAAATTAGTCTAATTTACACCGCATAAAAATTTCTCCATAAATTTCCCACATTTTTGGGTGAAAAAACAATCACTGCAGCAAAAGTGAGCTCCATCATAAACCTATGATAACTGGAGATTATGTGGCCTAGCATCCACCAGTGCACCATCCATTGGAAACCAATTATGACTAAGTTGTGGTTCGCAGACAACTTAGTTAGGGTAAACATGCCCCCACTGAACATCACTCAGTGATCGAACACCCCTCTTGTGAATACCAGCGCTGGTCAATGGTCGAAGTCCTTTGTGCAAGTGTTTAAATGCAACCCTATGACCGAATGTTCGGTCTAGAAAATATGTGTTTGATTTTTATATATAATCCAAAAGATTTTTTATTTATATTTTTTTGTGTCGTTATGGGCATGGAGAAAAGAAACTAAATAATTTTTAAAAAGGCATAATTTCATATGTAGTCATGTTTGGTTATCGGAGAAGACCATCGCATTGTAATGCACATACTTGAAAACAAATATGGTGGCAATGAACCTTTTAAAGGTGTGTTAATAGAAAACCAAGATAAACCCTAAACACCCTTGTAATAGTTCATCAAAATTGGGTTTTGCAACAAAATGAGAAGCTCGAAAAATAATTAAGAAGCATGCTAGAACACAATTCATGTAGCTTGGACTCTAACTACTATTGCTAAAGTGAGTGACTACTTTCACCTTGATTTCAAGCAAATTTCTTAACAAATTTGCACAAGTGCATGGGGGTGAATCTAGCCTACACAACCTGGGCTCAATGACAAGCAAAGGTGCAAGCATGAATTAAACAATAGTCCAAAAGGTGTCAGATAGCAAGGATGTTATCTTCCAATGATTGAAGAATAGGGAAATAATTGGTTAGCTTGGTACTAATAACAAGTATAACAACCTCAAGCAAAAGAATTATGATTTAGATCAAAAGTTTAAGAGAAAAACAATAGTTCAAAAATTTGGTCTTTCCCTGATCATGATGTTGCTCGTGGTTTGCCTTTTATTCTACACACTTATCCACCTACTCATTGATAGTTATGCTGAAACATGTGAACAAAGTGAAGTTCAAATGCAATATTGATGCAATGGTTAAAAGCTACAACTCCCCAATTTTTCAAAAGTAGACAAAAACACATAATGGAATGAAATATAAAATAGTCACCAACTCCACTACAACTTGCTTGTTATTTGTGCATAAAGTTCATGAAGAAACAAGTACCTAGCAAAGACATTACAAGATCTTCCAAAATTTTAAGCTGACAAATAATAATAATCTGACAACAACAAAAACAACAACAATTAATTTGAAGTCATTTTCTTTTTAAAATTGATACTCCTAATTTTTTTATTCTAAATTGTCCAACAAGTTGCAATCCACAAAATGCTTTCAAATCATCTATTAGTCATGAAATAATCATGTGGATGTAATACTTACATGACAAGGGTTTCTTGTTCAATGTCTTTCTTATTCTCTCCTATTCTCAAATGCAAGTTTCAATTTTGTATTCTTTCACATGATTAAATCGTTCACCATCATTAATGCTATAATTTCATCAAGTAATCTACCAAAATATTTGCTCAATGCAAGAACAACAACATTGCCAACAAAGTGACCACCACCACTTTGACACCCCACTACCACTTTTTGTTGTTTTTTGAAGCCTTCATCTTTTAGAGTATAAATAGAGGTAGCAAAATCCAATAAGTATTTATCATTGTATTTGCATCAAGGATAGTTTCTATTAATCAACAAGGGGAAAAAATATGTAAGGATTATTTTTTTCATTAGAATGCCTAGAAGTTTTTAGTGACTAGCAAATACTACTTACACATAGCTTACCTCAATGGTTGGGAGAAGTTCATGGTCCTCCATTTGTTAGGGCTTCTAGAAAAAAGAACATATTAAAAAAATCCATCCCATGTAAAAGGAAAATCGGAGTAACAATTCATAGACCAAAAAGTAAAAGCGATAGTTTTGTCCATGACTTGCATAGAAGAAAGACTGGACTTCCCATTACAACAAAATGACCAAAAAAATGGGAACAAGAAATTCTAAACATGTTCAAGAACAAATTTTCTTCAACAGACATTAAATTTTATAGTTTAAACTCACAAAAAGTAAATGATTTCCACGTTTTGTCATTTTTCTCCTATAACGACTTTTTTCCTATATAGAATTAGGTTTGTTTACCACCTTGCATTAGAATTCAACTAATGCCATTCAAACTTGTGACATTTAATAGAGTATTATTCAAGTCAAATTTCACAACAATTCTAGATGTAAAGATGGAAGATGAGATTGAATTCTTTTTGTTTCCAACCATAAAACATTGCTTGAAAAGAGGTTATCCCAACATTGGTATTTGCAACAATATTCATCAAATAAGCTTATGTATGATGGAAAGGCACTCTAGCTATTAGATGAATGTTTCCTTGCATAATACACTCGATAAAAAGGTTATGGCTACCACCACCAAGGTTGCTTCCACTATAGACAACAAGCAATTCAAAGAACGTTATCTACTTCCATCATAATGGGTCAGTGTTTGTTTGGTTTTAAATGACTAAACAAAGCATCATCATTGGGTTGCCACATGTGTATGATCAATTCTTTTAAATCAAGTTTTACCCCCCAAACTTTGAAGGAGTGTGTCTTCCTCATTTTTACCAATTTTGAATGATTTAATGATCACGGGTGTATTTTCTAGTGGGTTACATTATATCTTTAGACCACAACTCAAAAGGAGGAAAATTGAGTGAGACAAAGGTGACCGAGACACTATGTGTTTAATCACTGATTGTTTGCCTTACCATGGTGGAATCCAAGGTTCAACTTTAGTAGCCTATATTATAAACCCTAATACCTCCACCTCACACTACACAGGTAAAATACTTATGCATTTGGGTAAGTATGAAAATAAAATTTGGAACACACTTGATAGTAAATCTCTTGTAAGTTTGTGTTACAAATCGATGCAAAATGAAAGTATTCACATATGAAAAGTTATGTAACTTAAAATGTGACATGGAATCCTACATGGAGCATAATGCAAAGTTAGGAAAACGTTTGCTAATTTTAAGTCTTGCTAAAAATGAAGATTTACAAGATCGTTGTGAGTGTTAAGTTTTATCATCATTCCGTTTTTCCTTGGTTTGTGAATATTTGCAGTACTATTATAGCATCAATATTGTTCACAACCCCTTTGCCATTTCCCTTCATGTCCTCTAACAAATTATACAAAACAATGCATCAAAATTTGAATTAAAACTACTATTTGGGATTCATTTGGGATAAACTTCAACAACTAACATGAATAGCTTAATGATGAAGGCAAACATTTGTCCTTTCATTTCATTTTTTTGGGTGATGTTTACATATCAAATCAAGGCACTTTAAATTAAAGACCATGGGGAAACAATGGCATTCATCAAGGTTAAAAGGGATGAGCACATTGTTTTAGTGGACAAGATTGATCTTTGAAATCATTTGAATTTTTTTTAAAAATGAAAGGAAATCTCTATTGTTGTCATGAATGTAGGTCTCTACCAACACATGTGGATCAATCGAATATGCAAAGATAAGTGGGGAACATGTTTTGGAAAGTTCAAACAAAAATTCAACTACATGTTCAAAAATATTCATAATGAAGATTATTGGGCAATGAACCTACAAGGCAAGGCAACATTCCATTTGCCTCAATTGTTCAATAAAAATAGTTATGATGCAATTTTGGAGTTCATGGGTATTAAACCAATCTTTAGCCAACTTCACATGCATGATTTCATGAAGGATTTAGAAGATGTATACAAAGACTTGAACATAAAGAATGCATTTGATAAAAAAAATTAATGAGAGAAAAAACTAAATGTGGATATGGACCACAAGTTCCACTACTTGTTGATGCACATTGGACAAATGTACCTTTTTTGCCTTATTCAAAAGTTAAAGTTGTCATAGAACCTCTCAAAGGTAGTTCATAGCAAACCCTAGTGACAATCCCATATAGCACACTAGTGCACAAGCCAATAATGCCAAATTCGATGAACAAAGGACCTTTGAGCACAAGAGGAGGAGGATTTCAAAGTATTGGAAGCATTGGTATCAAACACACCTATTCATATGTAGACAAAAATATGGCTGAAGCAACACAAAAGGGTAGTGAAATGTTAGTGTAACTTATTGAAAAGCTTCATGAAACTAGCCTTGTCCTAGAAAAAAAAATGTTAGAATTTAAGAATCTATGTTAAATAAAAAATTGGACTAGTACCCAAAAAAAAATCGAGCAATCAAAGACACTGAAATGAACATAGTTAGAAAAAACATGGGTTTAAAACAAATCATGAGCATGGTGTTGAAATGCAACACAACAAATGCCAACAATGACCGAACATTAGAAATTCCTTAGGGAAGTAAAATTGACAAGGAAGATTTGCAAAATTGAAAATTATTGATACATTAATGCGCATGAAAGTAAAATTCAAAAGATTTTGCTCTTATTTTGATGTAGAAAGAAGGGGTATAAAAACCTTCATATTCAAGTTTTTTATTAACCAATGGAATTGCACAATTCCATGCACATTGTCTTTCCTAATCTTGTTTTTCCTTAAATTTTGTGAATTGTTTGTTCATCATGAATTTAATTGACTCTTTTTGCATTGTTTGAAACCAATGGGTTCAACTACACATTGAACTCAAGGATCCATGTAAGCCTTTGCACATTATAATCATTCTTAGATTGCAGCATATTATGTAATAAATGTGTGAAAACATTAGGCAAGAAAAAAAGATGCATGTCAAATTTGGTTAGTAATTCTTTAAATGTTTTTTTTGAAAATACAAAATGCATTCTCAACAATGGATTGGCCCTTTTTATGTTTCCTATTGAATAAAAGCTCAAGGCTTATATGTTATCCCTCTTCCTTGTATAGGGTCATTATCCAAGAAAACACTTAAATATACCCTTTGTTTCTAAGGATGTATGGTGGGAACCCATTTTGTGAACCTTTTTCCATGTCAATAATCCATGTGCATTTCTATACAAAACACTTCCTTGAATCATTAAAATTGCCAAGAAGGCCCACAAAAACATCAATGAATCTTTTGTTGCAATCCACAATTTCTTGAGCTATTATACTATACCCACGTGTGTACCATCTATTGCTCCTTGCACATTTGGAAATTCACACAACTTAAATTCCTCCATAAATATGATTATCATTGTTCTTCCTTCAAAGCCAACAGATTATATTTTTGTAGAAATGATTGACATCATAAACAAATTCATGTTAAACAAGTCATATAATAAATTTTCCAACTATAAATAATTAATTATAAGTTAAGAAATTGGAACCATGAACAAGTTCATAAATTGCATACAATATTTGAATTCCCATTGGAACTACATTCCTATACTTTGTGTTATGTTTTTGAATGATGGGCTTCAATTGATTTGCAATACCAAACAAGGTCATATTAGTCATGTGAAAATTTGGTACATCAAATCATTTAAAAAATTCTTCATCATTTTATCAAAAAAAATCTAGATAACCATCAAGCATTTTCATCCTATGGTGTGCATAATTTGTTTGAAAATTGGAACTACATACAATATCAAAAGTGTCAACACATAAGATTTCATTCACTTTGAATTATTCTAAACTTTCATATAAATGATTTGGGCCTCAAAATAAAAAGAAATCATAAGATTCATGAATATGAAATTAAGTCATAATTGTGCATTTGTGTAAATGTAGAACAATAATTTAATAAATGGTTTTCAAAACCCTTATTTGATAGTAGGTTTTCATTTACAAAAAAAATTAGAACTTCATCTTATTTTTGTCAAATGATTAAAAAAAATCACCCAAGTAAATATTCAATGGAAAAACAAAATTAGCCTTAAAAAGTCATAATTATCAACATTATCATATCATAATGTACCAAGGAACATTTTAAAATCATATTATCAAAATTCCATGACCTTAAATTTTTTTGAAAACTTTGATGGTGAAGATCGTTTTTTTATGGTTTCTTTTTTGTATGTGTAAAAATTTATGGAAAATTTATCATTAAATGTAATACTTCTTAGTCCTTCTATTGGAATTGCAAAGATGTTTCAAGGCTCTACAAATCAAAATCATATTTTGTCGGACTATTATATCAATCACATGTTCATTGATTTCACAACATAATGCTAGATTAGTACATAAACCATCATCTATTACAAAATTTCAATGAAAATGATTTTCAAAATTTTCACCATGATGCATGAAACTCGGATAAGTACTAAAAACTATCAAATTGTGATAGTTTTTTGTGTACACCATAGCATGCAAACCCCCCATCTTGTGATCTTGGGGCTTCACCCAATGCCCGAAATCAACTAACATAATATTAAGCGCGTTTAGCAACCTATATTGATGAAAGAAGCAAAGGCTAGAATGAACTAGGGTCGAAAAAAAAGTTGTGGGCTATTCATTCTATCCATATCAATGAATTTGGAAGCTAACAAGCTCGCTCTTTAAAGAATTTCTTACAAGATTCCAACAACCAACACTATACAAATCATTAATAAAACATAAATTTGATAATCCATGACTTGCAAACAATAATAATACCAACAAAATATTTAGTGACTTCAAAGGAACAATGTACACACAACAAAATGCAAATACAACAAACAAAATAAAAAGAAAACAAGAACACAAAATAGTTGCAAGCTATGTAGTTGAACACCTCCCAAAATTTGATCTAGACATAAGTAAAAAGCAAAGAAAACAAACAAAGCATAAGCAAAGATGAACAAAAGCAAGACCAAAAAAAGAAACTTAAATGAAAATTGCATAAAGGAGTGTGATATTGCACATTGTTATAAGTTGTGTAACTAAGTGCCTCCCAAGAACCTACACACAAGTAAAACTTAAAGAATACAAACGAAATAGTAGCGGAAAAACACAAAACTAAAATGAAAACAAACCAAAGATAGAAAAAAAAAAACTTTGACACAATTACATAAATAGGAGTGCAATGGTGCATCAAAGCAACCATTGTGCACCTCCAATGAAATGACCTACACATAAACAAAGAGTGTGAATAAAATAGAAGCAAAGATAGGTACAACAAAAAAAATTTAAAATTGAGCTTTGATGTTAATGTACAAAAAAAAGCCCCAAAAAATAGAGTTTCGATGCCATTATGTAAAAAGTATAGCAAAAACACGGAGTGAACTTTGATGCCAATGTGTAAAGTTTATTGTGATGTAATGTTGATGGTGCATTAGTCTTTAAAGTGGAACAAACAAGGTAGGAAAATAGAGTGTTGAAAGAAAAAAGGTTTGAAAAATGAAAAGAAAAGAAAAGAAAATATGAAAAGCATAAAATGTAAAGAAAGCTTTCAAGTAATCAATCTTCAAGGTGAGGAAAAAGTAGAAAAATGACTATTGTAGGTGTGAATGAAATGTGAATGCCTCGTAATGATGTTATGTCCAACCTTTTAAAGAATAATTAAGTGTGTATCCAAAGCATTTCCATAAATGGGGTGTTTTGTACCTTTGATGCTTTTAGCTAATTTTAAGTTATCATTATAGATTATGGGTTGGTTACGATAGTGTAATGGGTGTAAGCAAATAAAGTGAACAACTTGATTATCTCATCAAAACTAGAATAAATAAATTTAAAATAGTAACAAAACCCATTATAGAATTGTGGAACATTGAATGTTTTCATTTCAATGACTAAATATGATATATGTTTACCCTAATGTGCATTGATTTTCATATTTCAAATTGTAAAAGATTAATTAGGTTTTTAAAAATGCAAGTAGTTTTTGACATCTATTTTTCATTTCGAGCTTTTGGTTTCAAGTAGGTGTCTTTTAGAAAATATATACATAAAGGAAATAGATTTTTTGTTGATGACTTGCTAAAACATATGTTGATCTTCATTTCCTAACTTATTACATATCAATTTCATTTATTTTTCTAACAAAAAAAAAGTAGGTTTGAACACATATTTTTCAATATGTTTAAAATGTACTTATTTTTACTTTTAAAATTCATTTTTTAAAAATTTTCTTAGAATTAGATTCTTATAAACTTAATAGAGCCAACTAATGCTACTTGATACATACTTTCACCTAATTTGATGCTACTTTATGTTAGGTGTATTAGAGGAGCATGGTTAAAATGGAGACGTCTATTTTTTTGGTATACTTTATCTTGCTTTGACCCTAATGGTTTACGTTTTAGCAACATGTTTATTTTTAGTTTAAGTAAGGAATGTAAATGGTTATTATGTAAATTGGTAAATAGGTGAGCCACTTGGCTATTAAGTAGATACCAATGTTGAACAAGTACCCACTTTGGAAGGTAAAAACCAATGGTCCCGATTATGGGTAATTAAAATACAACCAAAATTAGGTTTGAATTTTAGAAGCAAATTATGAATCAATGCTTGATTTTATTATCTTAAAAAATTGGAACCCCCAAGTCTACTAGGTGTGCAATTAGAATTGGAATTGAAATTTTTGAAAAAAAAAAGAACTAGGATAAAGGTTCAACATGTAATTAACCACTAGTTCTAACTTGAGGTAGATTGAAACTAGAACTGGAATCAAAACCAAATTTTAAAAAAAAAACCCCAACTTGGAATTGGTGCCCTTTATGTGTCAAACTAGTTCCCAACGCTTCTCCTAACATCATTAAAAAATCCTACTGTCACATTGAACAACTTGGGCAATGGCTTGATTCAATGTCATAAGATCTAACATTGTGAACAATAAGTCCTTGACATCACTATGTAATCCAAATTGGAATTGAATCATGAATGCAACTAATATTGCATGCCAATCTTTTTGAACTTAGGTGCATATGCAACACTTGGGCAAGGTCCTTGGCGAAGTGATTGCAAGTTGCTTGTTAACGTGTGTTATTTGTTTGAATTTTTTAAAATGGCATTAAGTTTTTCAACAAATGCTTCAAAATCGTTCAATAATAGAAATTAGTGTTCCAACAAAGGCACAAACTAAGTTAAAGCTATGCTTAATAATAAGGTGTCGACAAGACAACCTTGGGTTGGGCCATTTGAGCAAACCATAATGATTGAAGTGTGAACTATTACATGAACAAAAACTACAAAGATAAATGACAAAAGGATATGTATAAGTTTAATTCCAAAACACAATACAAAGGAACCAAAACCAAAACACAAAGGTTAAAGCCAA
Source organism: Sphagnum tenellum (assembly GCA_963921925.1). Lineage (NCBI taxonomy): Eukaryota > Viridiplantae > Streptophyta > Sphagnopsida > Sphagnales > Sphagnaceae > Sphagnum > Sphagnum tenellum. Next base: position 6,879,626 of record OY998149.1, read on the forward strand.
GAACATGAAGTGTGCAAAACCAAAGTATAAACAAATATTTATTGCAATGAAGTAAAAATGTAAACATGAAAAGGATAGAGCAAGGCTATGGTGTGAGATTGTACATCAAAATGATCAAATTCAAAGTAGTGGGGCTTTACTTTGATTTTTACCCCTTTGGGGATTTAACTAAAAGAAGCTTTTATGGAGGTTTCCATTTACTCATCAACTAAGGAAACTTCTTCAAAGGCTTCTTAAATACAAGTGATTTATGAATTAACTAAAATTTAATTAAGAGTGAATTGAAAATTAATTGTGGATCAATTTTAAAATGAACAAAATTTTAATTAAATTGAACTAAGACTTAATTATGAGTCATAGATGAACATCCATATGAATGAACTTCATTCGTCGCATGAAAGTAATGTTTGTGACACTATAATTAAAATTATGATAATTCTCATTTACTTTTTAGAACTAGAAGCAAAGGCTTTCCACAAAAGTAAAAACTTGCCCAACATTGGTAGATTCATGTGGCTATTGAATGCATAGGTAATCACTATGGTTAATTATAAAGTACAAATATAATGGACAAAATGTTTGATGTTACTAAACCATCCACCTTAACCATAGTGAACCAACACCCACTAATGCACCAATTGGCCATTTTGTTTAGAGGATGGGTTGTGTTTTTTAATATGGTTCATGACCTTGCATTAACCAACGATGTACCACAATCAAACTTTTTCAGCTATTGAACTTTAATTTTTTCTAGTTGTTTTTTTCCCAACCGCAACCTCCATATTATTTTCCCACCTAGCTACCCTATTGATTTAACAACCTTATAGTCCTACATATTGACCTTACCTAACAACTGACTAGTAACCCCTTTACCTACCTACCCTATATATTTTCTTGGTTAAACCTCTATTTTTTAGTTAAACCTTTATTTATGTTTAGTTAACCTTTTTTTTCAACAAAACTTCTACTTATTACAAAACCTACTTACCCGCACATAATTGGACCAACCTAACATTTTAAGTTATCAACTTTGATTGATGAGATAAAAATTTAAAATACAAGTATTGTAGAGAACCCTGATACTTATTTTAGCCTTGTTTAAAATTTTGATGATGATAAATGTTAGCCCCAAATGTAGGTGGTCAACTTTATGGCATTAATTTTATGATTCTGCCTCCACTTTGGGCTGTTTAATGCATAATAGATTTAATTTTGTTAATTTAATTTAATTAAAAAATAGTCAATAAATTTAATAATTTAATGTAGTTAAACAATATGCATACATTTAAGTTTTTTTTTCCATAACAAATAATTATGACTTTTGAACCTTTTAATATTAATTAAAGTCAACCCTAGATTAGATTTTGGGGGGAATTTCCATTAAGACATATACAATAAGACATTTGTTTTATTTCTTTTAAAAGGGAGGATAAAAAGTTTCAACCTCTTCTTCTAATCATTTTTTTTCATTCAATTAACTTAAAAATTCAAGGTTAATTTTTACATTCATTAATTTATTTTCATTTGATTAGTTTTAAAATGTAGGGAATAATTAATTCTATAATTTTATTTTTTTTGATATTAGATATGTTTGTATAGTTGTTAGGGTTTATGGCATCTACCATTAAGATTATTTAGGGTTTTTTCTATTTATTTTTTTGTCTTAATTAGTTTAAAATTGTACTTAATACAATTAGATTTTCCACTCATTAGTTTTTTTCATTTGATTAACTTAAAAATTCATAGCATAATTAGTTCTTATAATTATTTTTTTCCCATTTGCATAGGTTTATATCATTATTAATGTTGAAGGCATTTATTATTAGGATTATTTATGTTTTTGAGTTTAGGGTTTTGTATGATGCATATTACACATGAAGACCTACATCACAAATTTAACATGCAACAAAATAATAATGAGAATTGTGTGAAGTTCATTCATGCATACGTTCACACATTTTACACATGAATATCATGCGTTGAATACACGTTTGATACATGAATAAATGTGTTGATAGATGAAGTATGAACCTATGAATGAACAAATGTTACACGAATTGAATATCTTCCTATAAATTTGTGTGTCAAATGTCTATGCATGATATCAAAGTGTGAAACATACAAATATATTCTAAAAATGATTCAAATAATTGCAAAACTTAATGAAATACTTAATCATATATTGAATATGAATTAATTTTACCATTTCAATTACAATTAATTTTTTGACTCATGTGATTTCACCAAAAAAATTGGACAAGATTTTCATTCAAACGAACATAAGTGTGTTAAAAAAAAACATTTTGTTGAAAAATCACTTTCATTTGAAAGATGACAATAATTATGTTGGTGGCCTTTGTACTCAAATCCATTTTATATGTTTATCAAAATGGTAGATGAAATCAAAGAAAATTTGCCCCCAAAATATACCCAAAATGAGTACATTTTGCTGCTTAAAGTGGCCCCCATGTAGTGTGCTTTCCCCTGAAGGTGATTGGGTGACAACTCATTCCAAGAATGTGATATTCACTTCAACCTTAAACTACCATGTTTAAATTAGTTTAGAGTTCCCAAAACCAACACTTATTTTCATGATCCACTACATTTATAATGCCAAAGTAGTGGCCCTAAGCAATACCACACATGGGTGTTAATGAAAATGACCCAGTTTTAATCCACTTAGTTAATTGAAAACATAGTCCCAAAATGCAATACCCACATCCCTTCAAATTGGGCTTCGGAAGGATGATAAAACCCAATAAACTAACATTTTTTTGTGACCCATATGTAGGTATTACAATTTTTTCCTAAAATGCATATTTGGTGAGCCATATGTGAGTATTACACATGATTCCAAAAGCCTAGTGTGTATGGAGTGCCCATATGTGGGTATTGCAAATTTCCCTTGCATCATGGCGATTTTACAATACATTATGGAGGTATTGCTTAAAAATCTTAAATTTTAACAATCCAAATATGAAATTATACTGTAACAATAAAAGATGGTTTTGAGCCCATGACCAAAAGGTTTACCAAAAATCAAATTTGCTTTACATATATCCAAATGTTATAGGGGATCAATTTTTCAAATATAAACCCTAGCCTTTTATGTAGATGATATGTTGATGGAAATTGTCAAGTCTACAAAATTGTGTCAAAAATATCCACTACATACAATCCTACCCACACCTTAATCCCTATTTGAAGGAAAAACATTTTTAGAACTATTAACCACATTGCCCATCCCATGCGCTCAACAATAGGTTGCTAAATTTTTGTTGTATTTTGTGTGTGTTTGTGAGCATAGATATGGTGATGTTTGAGTTGGCAAAGAACCATGATCACCATGAACTCGTCCTTATTTGTCCTCTCACTAAAAGAAAACTTGTCATTTGCAATTGTTGTATGTAATTGATTTTTAGTTGCATGTGACAATATGTCTACAATATATATATATATATATATATATATATAATGTATTTCTATTTTATACATTTGTATTATTCTAAGGGGTTGCCTATAGTAACATGTCACATTTAAACCTTATTTCAATATTCATCATTAATAATATATTAATAATACTTCAACCTTCCATTAAACTATGAATTGAATCTTAACATGTGTTTATTTGTGAAGACCAATTATATGGTAATTTTTAAAGTTCATTAATTTATTTTTTTAATTGATTAGGTAGGTAGGCCATAAGTAGGTATGTAGGATGGTAAGGCTAGGTTAGCTAGGTAGATTGAAAATAATTCAATCTTGTGTTTGGGTTTAGCCTTTCAAGTTAAGGTTCTTTCATTGGCTCATCCCAAATGGCATTTGTTACTTGATTTGTGAACAAGATTAATGCATTTACTTATATAGTGTGCACACTTGGAATGGAAGGGAAAATATATGGGATAAAAAATTTGGTTGCAAGTGTAGCCAATTATGTTGCAACCTAGATGCAAATATAATTACATGGTACATATGCCATACCAACCTAATTGAACTATTAGATGTATTAATAATGTTATAAATAATAAAAATTAATAGGTAATAAAATTATATAATAATAATAATAATATTATAATTATTAAATTAGTATTTCTAATTATCATATAACCTAGATTAGTTAATGTAACATACTAACAATAGGTATTTTAACATAATTTAAAATATTATTAATTAAAAAAAATTTAGTTTAACAATAGTTAATTTAACCTCAATTAGTTTATTTTCCTATGTAGTTTAGCCATGGTGAGTTGTACCATGGTTAATTTAACCTCTTAATTAATTTAGTCTTTTAGTTAATTTGATATTAATCAAATTAGCCTAGGTTAGTTTAATTTAAGTTAGTTTAGTCATGGTTAATTTAGCCTCCTAATTAATTTAGCAATGCTTAATTTAATTATGGTTAGTTTAGCTTTCTAATTAGTTTAACTTAAGTTAATTTAACCTTTGAGTAGGTTAGCCTCCTAATTAATTTAACCATGTAACATTTAACCTTTAAGTTAGTTTAGCTTCTTAGTTAATTTAGTCATGGTTAATTTATTTTAAGTTAGTTTAACTTAGGTTAGTTTAGCCTCCTAGTTAGTTTAATTATGTTTAGTTTAGCCTAGGTTTAACCTTGGTTAGTTTGAGTTAAACATAAGTTTAATTGATGTTTAGGCTTGGATGACCCATGTTTAAACTTAGTTAGCATGGGTTTAACTTTAGTAGTACATAGGTATAATACTACTATACATAACCTTTGTAAATATATTGGGTATACTAACTTAGGAATGTATTAGCTTAGGCCATTATTATTATGACACATGTTCATTTTTTACACCATTAGTTGCATGTTAGTTATACACAATTGTATGGTCCAGAAATTATACAATATCAATTTTATAGTTATAAGCATAACCAATTTAGTTGTAAACAACTAGTTGCATGTAGTTGCATGGTGTTTGGTTGCAAACGATAAGATTTTTTCTAGTGTATGAAATTTACATTTTAGTAACAACTCACATTAACATGGGCCTTGTAAATAAACCCTACACCAAACAAATAAAAAGAGGTGGGTATGGGCATACATATTCATAGAAATCAATGATTATGTTAATTTATCGTATCTAGGTCATTTTGTTGGACTCCCATTCCTAATATGTGCCATCACATGCCATCTTAAACCTTTTCGCATACACATATTGGGTTGCGCAAATGAGGGTTTGTAGGTCTTCATCCTTTTCAATGCTTGTGTGGGCTTCCACTGCCCCAAAATTGAATACGCAAGATTTGCAAAAGTGAATATGAAATTAATTGCACTAATTTAAAAGGGCTTTTGTACTTCAAATTTCCTTATGTAAACAATTAAAACTATTCTCATTTTGCATGAGCTTTTGCACAAGTTTGAGTAGCCACCTTTTGGTAATTTGTTGTTGAATCACATGTGCATTGTTTAAGTTGTGTGCACTCATCTAAATGTGGTCTTGGCAATGAAACCCCCCTCACAAGTCAAAGGACAAGTAGATTCGACTTTCTTTACCACAAGGTTATGCACCTTCTTGAGATGTTGTGTGAACAATTATTGCATGGCATATGCAATGGAACACATGTTGACTTTGCACACCCATTTCAATCCCACCCTAGTCCAATTTGAATCCTTCTGGGTTATCTTGGGTGTTTGAAGAGTTTCATTTGCTCTTTCAATTGGCCCCCTTGAACTACCAATTGAAATTGAGATGAAAAAAATGATTAGTGTACATTTGGCACTATTATCAATGTGAGTATTGCATAAACCATAGACGTTAGACTCTATTTGCCCTCATCACTTTTAGGTATTGCACCAAAAAAATAAAAAAGAAAACCCTAGCTTCCATCACATTTTGAGATGGAATAAGGTTTTTCTTTTATAAATTTGATGATAATTTACAAGAGGAAACAACACAAGTATGAGGCTGAGTGATTCAACTCAAATTGTCAGATTCTTCTTCAAAGATAAAAGTGAGAAAAAATCCTAAGACAAATGATTCCTCACAAAGAGGTTTACTAAACGTATGATAAAATGAAAATTATATTGTATTACAATTTCTTCTTTGTATACATGGATCATCTGCTTCAATTGAGTTGGATTCATCGAATTGGTAGGAAGGCACCACAATGAAAATATATAATATTAATCGAGCTACATCATTGGAGTTAAGATATTCAACTCACCCTTGATCATCTCCTCCAACTGCATTTGATCAAACATGTTGTTCAATTGAAATTGCAACTCCTTTTGATCTTCCTTTCCCCAACTTGATGTAAATGACATATTTTCCCACTAGCCATGTGATCACAAATCCTACACATGAAACATAAAAATAGAAGAAAGAAATGAAAAAAGAAGACAAAAGCACCCAAAAAAAAACAGCAAAAAGGAAACAAAAACAGAAACAAAAAGTGGGAAAAAAAAAAGAAAAAAGAAAAATAATAGAAAGAAAAGAAAAGAAAGAAGAATAAAATAGAAAAGAAATAAAGAGAAATGTAAAAAAACACACAAAAATCAGAAAATAAAAAAATGAAAAGAAAAGAAAACAAAGTAGGAAGAGAAAATCAAGAGAAATGGAAAGAGAAAAAGGGAAAAAAAATAAAAACTAAGTCTTCTTCACCCTAATGCTTACTTGCAAATGTGATGACCTCGCAAGCTTGCTGTTGTTGTGCTACCCGTATTGCTACACCACATTGCTCATGATGATGTTGTTTGTTGTGAAGCTCTACGTTGTTCTTGATGCTATTGTTGTTGTGCAACCCTGGCATCCTCTTGTAAACAACCCACTAGCCAGAAGAAGAAAAAAGGAGATGAATAAAAAAGAAAAAAAAGGAAAAGGATAAGAAAGAAAGAGAAGAGAAAGAAAAGAAAAGAAAAAAATGCCATTGACAAGTTAAGTTTAGTAATTAAGTTAATTAAGTAGGAAAATAAAGGGAGGGAGAAAATAATGAACCTGAAATTATTTCTTTACTAATTTCAATTCCATTATTTTTTCCATCCCTTTTCTTTTTAATAGACCCAAAACCCAACCAGTGTTCATCCAATGAAACTCAAAACAGGTTTTTCCCAACTAGTGTGTTGGTGGGTGCTAGTTCACTCTAACCATCTTCCTCCATGGTGAACTGGTTGGTGTTGCTTCACTTTGACTTGATAACCACCACTTGGTGTGAACAAACCATCATTCCATGAAATTTGTATAGACAGCATTAATCTTTAGACATATAAAGCTTGAAATTTAGAGTCTCTTGTTTTTGTAGAGCAATATATCCATATGAAAAACTTGATGTTAATAAGAAAGTTATGAATAGTTTCAACCATTTTTTTTATTAAAATTTGTGAGGTAGGTGGCTTGGCAATCATCCAAAAGAGGGCTTACCAAATTTGGCTATAGGGAATAGAGGAAAGTTAAAAAGTTTAGGAATCTTGCTGCATGTTGGTGACATGGTAGAACCTATTGTCTAAATATGGTGACATGGGCTTGTTTTTTCCAAAAAAAAATTCACTAGTCTCCACCATTACTAAGACTATTGTGAACAATGTTTTTTCTTTTACAATTTTGTCAAGTAAGTGGCTGGGGGATCCTTTAGTGAATTTGGTTTCAATAGCACTTAAATAGTCCTTAGGTATCCCATAACTTGGGTAGGTCCCTAGGTGTCTCTCTAAGTAAGTAGTTTTTTAGATGGTCCTTATGTAACTGTTGATGTAAGCTTTTGAAAATCCTTGGTAGCCCCCAAGAAGGTTTTATATAGCTTTCTAAGTAACCCTTAAATATCCCATAACTTGAGTAAGTCTTTAGGTGTCTCCTTGAATTCCCTGGGTAAGCCTTAGGTAGTCTACTAAGTGATTCTTAAGTATCCCATAACCTAGGTACACTCTTAAACATCTCCTCTAAATATGCCCTAGGTAAGCCCCTAAAGTAACCCCTAGATATCCCTTATAAAATCCCTAACTAACTCCTTATATAGACTTTGTGTAATGGCCTCAGTCCTCTCTTCAATAGCCCATAACATAAGTAAGTCCTTACATGGACATGAAAGAAAGGCAAATTTTTCCCTAGAGTCGAGGGGAAACTCAAATCATCTTGGGTTGAGGAAATTTTTGTTTCCATTTGACCACAAAGAGTGTGACACAATCCCATCCTGCATTTTGACTGCTATCTTTACTTTAATGGAAACCCGAGGTTCTGCTCCTGAGTTTTAGTTTTAGTAATCTTTGCAAACAAGTTTTATATAACACAAAGATCTTTGGACTTGGATCTAGTTGAATAAGATCAAATGCATGGATGGTTTGGTACATTCAAACACAATGTGTAACAATGGATATAACATTCACCTCTCTCTTCATGTTGAATCTGAGGGCCAAGTTGGTGGTGAAAGTTTAACCCTGAATTTCAGCATTGAGAATGCTAGTTGGCTACTATCACTATGATTGACTATGTGTGTAACCCTAAGAACATAAGGGACTCATAATGGCTCTGCTCCCCTGTTATGGCAAGTTCAAATTACCAACAGTTAAAAATTAGGAAATATTCTGTGAAGTTCACAAAAGGTGAACTCATAGTTCACAGTAAAACCTGGTGAACATTCCTAAAAATGACAACTGAATTGTTCCAGAGTCTCTCCATTCCAGGTGGAGCCAATAAAATGTACCAAAGCTCTCTAATCCTCTATAGATCAAAGAAAGAGACATCATGTCACAAGCTTTACCTCCTGTGGTGATATGTTCCAAGAGCTGTAGCAATTTTTCTGAAGGCATGAGAGGTCCCAGAAATTCAATCGGCAGATGGGTCTTTAATCACAAGTAGCAACTACCGAGCTCAATCTTTTCTAGCCGCTTCATATTCAAATTTCTTCTTCAAGCGAAAAACCCTTGTACACCAGAGACTCCTGTAAATTCCAGTGAGTAGGTTCCTTATTCTTCAGGGAACTAAAGAAACCTTTTAGGACCAGTCTTGATGGTGAAAAACTGACAAAAGCACTTGAGAACAGATACCTTGCCCTGCAACACAACCTCTTATACTGAATTGCAGGTGGTTTAGATTCTCAAGCATTCCACAACTATAAAACATGAATAACGTCCACAAGTAGTCACTGCAACTTGATGAACCAGATCTTGAAACAGAAAGTTCTATTTCACTCTCCTGCAAACAGTGTGAATAACAGCAGGTAAATCCATAGTCTGCAGTAACTGTCTGTCTTTCCTCCAATAACCTGTCTTCATTAATATGTGGTCTTGTTATTGGAAAATGTGACACCAACAGAGAGAAGTTGAAACAGAAAGAGTAACTTCTATTTTAACTCTCTTGCAAACAGCGTAAACAACGGCAGGTGAATCCATAGTCTGCAAGGGCTGCCTTCCTTTCCTCCAATGAGCTGTCTTCATCAATGTATGATATTGTTATCTGAAAATGCAACACCAAACACATGATTCTGTTCAATAGATGTGACAACTGCAAAGATTTGGCTTCTAGAAATCACTGATTGAAAGAAGAAACAACAGTGTTCCATTTCCTATTCCACACCAGAATCCACAGGATCGAGTCCACAATGAGCCGCTACCAGTTCAGAGGCTAGTCCAGATGCTGAGCACAAACAGAAGTTAGAATTCTGGCAGCACAAGAGCATTTCAAAGATGACAAATGCACCACATTGATAACCCTCAATTTACCTCTTCTCCTCTCCTAATATGCCTTGTTGCCAATAAGACTGCCTGTCCATCATTGTCCTGCCACCCAAAACAAGAAGAGGTCAAATTCAGGGAAATTGAAGGCATGCAAAAAGTTCCTGACTTCAGGGTCAGAACATGGGACTCTGTAAGACATCTCACACTATGACAACAGTGCTACACATTCAGTACTTGGAATTTATTGATCAGACTTGTGCTTGTGTACAGTTACTCTGAAAGTGTAGAAAGAAGACTATCTCTGACTACTTCAACAAAGCAGGACCCAAAACAGCTGGAACTATATGTCTTGATACCTGGTATTATTAATTTGTGCAATGAACAGAGATGAACTGAAAACAAAGAAAGTTGTGGCAATTTGTTCATTGTACCATCATATCCAATACCTGATCTCTTTTAAAGGCCTTTGCGTTTGGTGTGCAGGAGTGGTTAATGCAGCTTTGCAGGGCAAAAAACGCAGAGCCTGCATCATTCATCATAAACAGACTGCATAATTCAAGTTCAAGAGGACTGAAGAGTCATCTAGAAATCATAAACTCCTATGTGGAACCCCAAGGCCCCAAAAGAAAGCAAAGAATAGAAAATGAAGGAACCTTGTGAATATCCACAGGAAACCCTTGTGATGACATCTCATTATTGTAAATAAATACCAATGTGCCCATTTCCCAGGGTACAACGAATTCTAATCTGTTCAGATCAGAATGTGTACCTTGACAATATGCAGCATAGTCATCACCCAATGCATCCAAATATACCTTTGTCACCAACCCTGCTTGTGCCTGCAAAATTACATCAAGATTGTCATTCTGTTAGTATCTTGTGCCAATGCACATGCCCCATTTGCAACTTTATGCCTCCATTAAATCATAGCAACAGCAACAAAAATGATGAGAAGTGGACTCCCTGGATGTTTTGTCAAATGAACACCTTAGCTTCTGGGGGAAGATCATTGATGTAGAGAAAATAGTCTTCAACTGGTGATGCCACAACAATTTCCCTACAGAGAAGAAACCAATTATATAATGTGAAAGACTGTCTTCTGTTCCTGTACATCTTGGACTTGTGTACCACACAGCTGTCAAACTTGACCCAAGATTCAAGACAAGACTATGGCTTTCATTCCACTTGGCACAAAAAGAGGATAACATAAGGATACTTCACCCTAGTGTCACTGCCTCTCAGATGCAAATTCCGAGCTGAAAATCTCTGAATGGGAAATATTCAGAGCACGGTAATGTGGTTGCCCAAATCCTCCCAAAGACTCAGAAGCCCCTCATGTTCCCACACTTTAGATGACCGGTTCAATTAGGTCTTCCTTGACACTGGGTTTACTGTTATGAATGCACTTGAAGGGATATGAACTGACAATACATAAGCAAGATGGTCACATGTCTGATCACTATGTTCTTGGTTTTGGTCAATGCTATTAACATGGGCTGTGGCTATTGGAAAAAAGCATATCAACTACTGCAAATTGTCAACTTGAAAGGAAGAAAAAAAAGAGAAGAGAAAAGATAGAACCACAGCACACAACGTAGAGTAAGAGCAAAAGATGCAGGTATCTTACAAATTATTCAACTCAAACATTCCAATAATATGTCCATAAACATCGAGGGTGAACACTGTTTGACATAAATGTCAAGGAAGACCCCATGTTCACCACACCCATATCCTCAAATCTTGCATCAGTGTGTTCTGAACTTTGACAGTAGCAGAAGAATCTCCACTGCATAGGAGATCACCTAGAAGGCCACAAAAGGATACGAGGGGAGAAAGTTTCTTTGTAAATGGCTTGTTTCAGTAGAGACAAAGACTGCAGAACACACAACACAAGACTGTCAACTGCAGATCTTAACCCTCTCCATTAATTATGATGTGAACTGAGAGGACAGTATTTCCAACCTTTGTCATTTGCCAGCTCTACATTCTAATGTACAATTTCATAGACAAGTCAGAATATCTCCCAAAAGAAGTTTACTCCGACCATTAGACCAAAATTGAAGGAAAAGAAATAGAGAAGAGAAGACGAGAAGCATGTCCAGAGGGCTCACATGGGCTGCAATTTCTTTCATCTGGTTTCGAAATTCTTGTTCATTAGAGGGTTCAACATCAGCAGGCAAGGCCACTGTTTGCCACCATCTGGAAAACAACTTGAAAACATCATTCTTGCACACTATGAACACCAGAACAACTGAGACTCACAGCAGATCATGACTAAAGGTAGCACAGATATCCAACTTACAATTGCTTATAGCCCATGGCAAAGGGCTCCCATGCTTTCAACATTGTTGCTTCAGATATACCCCTTGATGAACTGATGGCTACTGTACCAGATTTTTCATTTTCAAGCTTCCAAGCTCTCAGAATCGTTGCAGCCACAACCTGATTTGAACAGTGATCATGCACAGTTGAACAATACCTCAGTATTGGTGGATTTACATCATTGCTAAACTATAATGCAGCAGCACAGCATGCTAAGGTGTTCATAGAGTTCAACACACTTCCAGATAAGGTGAGAAATACCTGAGCAGCAATGTGAAAAATGTCATTGGTCTCTGCCACCCATCCCAACTATGCTTACAACTTAAATTGCCAAGAAGGTGAGAAGCAACAGACACTACAACATGATGAAAGGAACATACATACAAACAATACAAACATGGCAATTTTTAACTTCAAGAGACAAGAATTGTCATAAGTATTCTCAACTTGCAATATAGGTCAACCTGAAGGTAACTGAGAGATGAATCAGTATTATTCTTATAGAAATTTCAGATCTGACAACATATGAGCAAACAGGAAAATGAGGAGACCCAAGTGTAAAGGACAGAGAAAAACTGAGGAGCAGTTTGAAAAACAGCAGCAATTGCCTTCAACAGCAACACATAGGGTAGTTACCAGCTACAATGACCACATGTCAAGGGACAAGAAACACATCTGCATGGAAATTGCATTCAGTGGTCAAGCAAAATCCTACCATCTGCAAACTGCTTGAAACTGGAAAGAGCATCAATGTTCTTGCAAAGTGACAATGGGCCAGAACAAAGCAAACTGTGATATGCTTCCCATGCTGCCTCTGCACAAGCATCACTAGCAGCCAACCAGTTGCCATCAATAGTCTGTCCACCTAAAGTGCACCAATTTTAGGCACCAAACAATGCAAATTCTTCATGTCAGATGACCTATCTTTCATGATGAGCACAATCAAGAGCAACGCGAAAAACTATAATGAGCAAAATGAGCATCAGTTTATAGCTCAGAGCTTCTTCCATCTAGAAGGCCAAATCTAACAAATCCAGTGAAGAAAAGATGCCAACCTGCAGTAAATGTCCTCTGAGCAGCCTCCCTTACACTTCACAACTGGTGGCAGCACAAAATGCTCAACATGGGGGAGTTGAAGACCACCACTAGCAAGTGCAGCCAATGCCTCTGGAGGCAGTGCCTTCTTTGGTTTTGTACTCCTCTCACATCCACAGTTTTCATTGTCTTCATCCATGTGGGAAGTCATATCCCTCTCTTCCTCTTCGTCCATGTAGTGCCCTACATCTTCATCCCTGTCCATGTCTTTCTCGCTCCCTTCCTCATCTGCAAAGATATTCAAATCCATGAATTATTACTGGTCTTTGTTGACAAATTATATTTCACTCCTTCATCATTGGCAATGACTGCACCCCAATTTCACAAAGTCTTTGAAGCAGTTTGGGTAGGTGTCATACCTCCCACAGAATCTCCTTCTTGATGCAAAAGGCGTCGGGCTAGCTGGAGCTCTAGAGAACCCACATAGCGAAAGCAATAACTGCATACCATGGCATCTGCCTGATTCCAAAAAGTGTTTGTCAAATGCAGCACTCCCAATCTCGTGTCACCACTGCTAAAATTCAAGACCCCATTTACCCAATAATACCTTTCCCAGTCCCTTCTTCCACACATTAGATGTTCAGAGGGAAACAAAAATATCTAAGAAGTGGATTTCGAGAATTTTGAAGGGAATATGTGAAATCATGATGCAAAAATGTTTGTCCATGTACACTGACCTTGTTGCTGGAGTGCTGTGCACCTACAAGCATGGGCTCTTGCAAAACCACTTCTTCTACATTAAAGTCTTTCACTGCAAATACACCTGTTGCACAATTTTTCTTGCACCATTCACAAAAGGGCCTCCGACGGTACTCCTGCCCTAAAACCCTAAACCCTAACAAATATGGACGCCAAAACCCTATATACTGTGCCATGAGCACAAAATCCTCAACGCACACAATACATTTCAAACAAATTACAAAGAACGACAACACGCACCAACCACAACAAAGAGGGAAAAAAATTACTCACCTTTGCCCATCTCTCCTCCGATGTACCGGACTTGCAGGCCTGGTCCCAATCCTGATGTAGAAAGTTGCTCATAGTATCTCTGCACCACCCACCCACAACAACAGGTGCTTACCATTTCCTTTGGATTTCTGATTCCAGCAACCGAAACCACCATAATCCATGCATGCATTGCTTTGCAAACTGAATTTCCAAACCCAAAACGAAGAAACCAAGAAAAAAAAGGAACAAAGCCGAGTTGGGGAAAAAGAAAGAATGCAAAGCACCTGCATGGCGCAAGGAGATGGACATGAAAGCAGCTTGTGGACGCCATCCTGCAGAGAAGAATGTGCATCATGGAAGGACATGGCTGCACACTGCTCACGGACTACAAAACCACACGCACTCTCTCGTCTTGCTAAGTGCTGAAAACTGTGATGGCCCAGGTTTAGGGTTAGGGTTTGGCCTGGTGTTGTACAGAAGAGAAATTGCCTGAAGTGTATATGGATGGCATCTTATGGCCATGCCAGACCTGGTGGTCGTGGCAGTGGCAGGCCAGTGCTTAGGATGATAAAAAATTACATGAGTCCACCACACCTGCAGTGGTAGCTAACAATAAATCCTATCTGGCGGGTGCATTGGTGTTAACTTAGTGTTAACACCCAATGTTTACTTACAACTAATTTTCAAAATTTGTAGATTTTAGAACTTATGAACGGTGTTACATACAGCCTGAAAAAGGAGGGTTTAACTCAATGTTAGCATTCCCTCCTCTCTCTTCCCTCACCCCTCTTTCTCTCTTTGTTCGTGCTGCCTTTCTTTCATTCTTGCACCTCTTTTCTTACATATTTTCTATCAAGTTTCATTGTCCAACGTAGTTCAAAATTTTGTCTCTATTGTAAGTTCCAAGAAATGTTGTCTTTCTATTGTAATAAAGCAAGTTTGCATTTCTTTGATGAAGCTTCAACACCCAAAGTAGTTCCAAGGGAATTTTGTCTGTACTACAAATTCCAAGTCTATACTTCGCATTTAATTACAAAGTTCCATCCTAATTTTTTGCAAATAGTACCAAGATCGTAGTCAAGATGTAGCCCTCTAACAACAATGAACAAAGTGGCTTTAGGAGTCTCCATAAAATAAAATTACCAACAATTGAATTGTTGCCCTTTGATGATGAGGACAATAGCTTCAACCAACATCATCAAATGTCAACAACACCAACAAATAGTGTTGTAAATGCCTCTTCAACAAATATTGAATCAAACTCCATTTCATTGTTTTTAGTATGATTTTTTAGAAAATAAGAAAAAAACACATTAATATTCTAAAAAACAAAAAGAAACCACATCAATATTCAAAATCCATTAGGAATAATGTATAATAATTTTATTCAATTGCAAATATCATAAACCTCAATGATGATAATGCAAGAGCATTAGGAACACTTCAAATGAACAAAGGCAAGCAAAAAGTCATCATAGATTCAAAATTTGTAGAAATCAAATCAAGTAAACCAAGACAATTGAATTAGGAGAGTTCAAATATTTTGGCATTGATCAAAGCAAAGAAAGTAAAACATAAGCCAACTCAATCATGGTTGATTCAAGAAAGAACATGGAAACATCAACCACCAAGTGGAAGCACATCTTAATAGTTGTAATGGCCAATGGTCATGCTAAACATTTTTACAATGGAGGGGCTTGTAAGGATAAGTGGGGATCTTTGTATGGAAACTAAAAGAAAATCAATGATTACAAATGCATTACAGGTCACAATGAGGACTATTAGGAAATGTCCATAAAAGATAGGATTGCCCAAGAGTTTCAATAGATCATATTTTGACCTCATACATGATTTCATACATAATAGACCCTGTTTCAATCCACACTACAACAAAAGGTGTCCCTATACGCCAAGTGATTTCATTGGTTGTAATGAATGGGGACCAGTGAAAAAGCAATGAATTCATTGATCTAGTGAACATGGACTAGTGATTTGCGCCCACGTTTTGTAGTAGTGCCGCCACATTCACGAAATGTCATGGATTCATATAATAATGTTTATTGAATGTAACTTTATCCACAAAACTCTTCACCATATGATGACCTTGATTTCAATGAAGAAATACATGTGTGAAAATGCCACTGAGAGAATTGCATTTCCCCTTGGACCTGATATTGATCCCATCTTACATTGTTTAAAAGATTTCAAGAAAGGTAGAGTTGGGTAATGTTTCCCAATCTTTATATTATAGCCATAAAACACTAGTTAGTTTTGTTTCTCCCCCCCAAGTGGACAAAAAACCCCATCGCCAACTATTACATTTAACAACCCAACATTCCAAGTACAGATACAAGGCAAGCAATAACATACCCATTTTTCGACTCACTACACAACCATCTTTAATTCCAAGAAAAAAAGGTCCAAGTATTCCCTTACCACGGAAACTTAGTGGTGCAGATAATGTTATTGGGCAACCTTTATGTCAAGTTGGGAGTACAAGAATCAAAAGGAAATTTCGTTCAATTTCCAATAAATGCATTGAATAAATTATTTAAGTTAATTATCTAAATTAAAATAATTAAATTTCAGATAATCCAAATAATCCAACTTACGAATCCATATGATTAATAAATGAAATTTTATCTCCATTCAAATCATTAATTATTTGGTAATCATTAATTAATGATCTAAATTAGATTGATTGATTCAATAATGTTATATGACTATTTTAGATAATTAATTCACATATATAATTATCAAATAAATAAATATTTAATTTTATGTTTAAAAATTAAAATTAAAAACCAAAAATGTGGGATTTTTTAAATTTATAATTGTAACCCAATTTATAACTGATGTGCAACTAAAAGATTAACCCATAATTTTGTCCTTGAATTTCATCTCACAAACTATATATAAAAATGATTTTTTTACGTGTTCATAATAAAATACATGAATTTGGAATGAACTCAAAAAAACTTAACACTAAAAAAAAAATTAAAAAAAAAATATTTACATGGTTATTCTTTAATTCACCTACCTTTCCACCTTCTTAGCTATTTGCCTAATTAAGTAAATAAATAGTTAGTTCTATTTTTCTACCTACCTATGCTTATGTATTGACCTATTTAGCTATATATATATATATATATATTCAAGTAATATGTCATGTGGTAGCTTTTGACTATGCCATGTGTCACAATCTAAAACCATATAAATGAATAATCATAATTGATGTGGAGATCAATATTTCAAAAAAATGAAAACCATAATGCCACATGTTAGATTTTGATGGATCGATGAAAAATGATGTCAACATGACCTTACCATGGTAGTTGCAAATTAATTGCATTAAAGTTACAAAATAATTGTTCCTTCATAATTGTTGTTAAATTTCGTGAGTTGCATATGTATATGGTTTCACATACAATGAGTTGTATTCATTGTAATTCATGCAATTTGTTTAATAGCATTCATGCCTATAAAAATACATTGGGTTGCAGAGTTAAAGACAAGTTATAAATTGTCATTGCAACTCAAAAACCTAGTTGTAAGGCTAGTTGCAAATCACCCCATTTCTTCATAATGGTACACCTCTAAGGTTTCTTTTTATCCATTTGACATTTTTCATTCCTCATTTTTATTATATGCACTAAAGTCATGTGGAGGTCATGATACCCCTAAAAGCATTTCAAGTAGTGTTTACTGTGCAATTGTGCAATGTTAAATCAAAAGCCTCAATAATAGGCCTTAAATAATTTTTATATATTTTTCTAGCTCATATCATAATGTCATTATTTTTGGCTCCCCTTCTTATGTGCTTTTACATTGCTTATAGTTATTACATCTATAGGTGGTATCAACTACATGCTAAACAATTAGGAAATTTGGTGCCCAAAAATAAAGCCTTCCTTTTTTAGATGCAATTTTTTAAACGTATATTAAAATCTTATCATAGTTTCACCCTTTTCTATCTTTTTACCTAGTCCTTTTTAACTATGTAAAGACACATTCATGGATGATTATGATGGAATCTAGAATTGTAATAATCTAAAATATAATTCGTTTGAAATTTTTGACAACTTTTGATTCATTATTTTTTACGGGGATAAAAATATAGGGTAAAAAAAACTAAGCCCTTTTTGTCCTATGTGGTACAATTTAAAAAGATTTTCACCCTTCTTTATAATGTACCAATGAGTAAAGTTATGGTTGCCAAAACAAAAGTTAGAATCAAGGGCCCCAATAACAACCTTGGAGTTGTACCTATTTTAGTAGAATGGGGGAATTGTTATGTTGGACAACTTGGCCAGAATGATAGCTATTCAATATTTTAATGTGATTATTTGATCAATTAAATATTATAATATGTAATATTCAGTTACTAATTTATTTGATAATTTTTAAATTTCAAGCTGTTAATCAACCTAAAATAAATAAATAAATAAATAAATATTTAATTAACTAATACTTAGTTAGTCATTATATTCACCAACTAAATTATTTACTTAATATTAATGATAAATTAAAAGTGATTATCTTTTTAAATGATATTTATCCACTAAATAATTTAATAAGTTTATAATTCAATATTTAATATTTAAAAGATTATATGTAAGAATTAAAATTAAAATTATTAATTAATTAATTAATTAAAATTAATTACTACTTTAACTAATTTCATCAAATTATAACATATTGTTGATGTTTTATGATCATGAATTAATTATTTAATTTGTAGAAGGTATGAAGTAAAAATGAAAATTACTTTTAGAATTAAATAATTTAAAAAGGTAGGTAATTAATTAGTGGCTAATTAATTAGTTGGTTAGTTAGTTCCTTATTTATCTATTTAGTTATATAGTTTAGAAAATAAAAAAACGAGCACAGAACATATGGGAAAATATATATAGTTGCACCTCAATTTGTAACTAAAGTGTAACCAAAAACATATAATTCATATGTTTTGTTCCAATGTCATCTTGGAAATTATATAGAAAAGGTGCATTTTCTTATATTTTCACATTAAAAAACATGAGCCATTGAGGATGAGCTCAAAGAAACTTAACCCTGAAAACAAAAAAAAAAATGAAATAACAATGTTTACATGGTTATTTTTTTGCCCACTACCTATCAAGGTAAGTAGGTAAGTATGTAAATTTTAATTACTTATTTATGAAAATAGGTAAGTAAGTATGTAGTTTAGGTAGGTAGGTATGTTTTACCTACCTAATTTTACCTACTTACCTACTTACCTACATAGGCCTATGCACCTACCTACCTACTCAAATAAATATTCATTTGATTTTTTCCCAAATTATAGTTAACATGCCATGCCATGTGGTAGATTTGATTATGCCACATCACAATTAAAAACCATCTAAAATAAATGTTCGTCATGATGAAACAAAACCTGAAATCACTTGTGCTAAACATGATAAATAAAGTTGAAATCTCTTGCATTGGATGGATGTTGCAACTATCATTCACAACGTAAATAATGTAGTGTGTACACAATGCACATTGCACACACACACTCACAATGCAAAGCGTCAATGAACACACATAAAGACAACAAGGAAAAAACAAATCATTTAAACACATTGAGATATAAAAAGTGAAATGAAAAGCACAAGTGCATTGGAGCTTTAAAGGTTTAGAAACTTCTTTAATGCGAAAGGGTTTGGTTGCAACTTGCAAGTTGAGAGTTTTGAGCTCAAAGCTTTAGCCTCAAAAGACTTTCAAAATGTGACTCTAATCTGCAACCAATTGTAGCATTGTCAGTC
Organism: Sphagnum tenellum; assembly: GCA_963921925.1. Classification (NCBI taxonomy): domain Eukaryota; kingdom Viridiplantae; phylum Streptophyta; class Sphagnopsida; order Sphagnales; family Sphagnaceae; genus Sphagnum; species Sphagnum tenellum. The sequence continues at coordinate 6,899,405 of OY998149.1, forward strand.
ACGACTCATTGTTCAATGGCTCATTGCTAAAGTTTCAAGATGAACTACTATCACTAATGAAAACAAATGGAAATGCCAACTCCAAGCTATTGGGCCTTGATGGTCCTTCTCGTTGAAAGGTTCAAGATCCAAAATGCACATTGTATAGTGTTAATAGTTACAAGAATCTAGGCATGGCAATACAAAATTTTGACTTGACATTAAAACTACAAAATTGATGGATTACAAGCTTAAGCTTCAACGATCCATGTTGATTCGAGGTTAGGGTTATGCAAATTGTCATTTTCTTAGGGGGGTGGGAGGGTGACATGTGACCTATTGTTGTCAAGACATTACAGAAACCCTCAAGGGGTCCTTTTGCGAAATGGGGGAAGGGGGAAAAAAAATTCCTTTGTGAGATTCGTCAGTTCACATTTAAGGTTAAAAAAAATCGAAATTTCGGTGAAAAAAATAACACTGATATAGAGGGGTATGTAACATATTACTTTGATATGTTAGCTGAGGTTAGGAGTGCAAAACATGCCATGTTAGCTGAGGTTATGGGTGCAAAACATGCCTGGGTGTCACTTGAGAAAATAGGGAAAGGGCAATTGGGCAGGCTGGAGGAAAAAATCGCAGCAGTACTCTCGTACTGACTGCATTCATTTCCTTTGGCCGATTTAACATTCACCAACCTTTTTCATAGGCAACCTTGAGTTTTGCCACTTTGGGACAGGTTGCTTTTGTATTCTGTACTCACATGCATGAGAGGTCCAGACTCCAAGTGGATCAGAGTCCACTAGCCACCGGCCCACAAGTACACCGATCCCCAGTACTGGAGCGTGCCCAATTGCTTGTCTGTGGACTGGACACACGGTTCCGTCTTGACTCTTACTACTGTCCCATAGAGCATGCTGGGTACTGTACCATTTCCTCCACAGCCGCCACCACGTGCTTTATCCAGTGTAGCCATCTACATTGTAGCCACTTACCTAATTTCCCTACCTATTCACCTACGATACCCACCCATCCACAATTTATGTATTACCGGCAACGGCACCTACGCTGGTTACCTTCACCTTTTTGTTGAAAGGCCTTTTAGAGCTGAAAATTAACTAAGGCAATGTTAAATTTGGACTCGGAGACCTGTTTTTCCCCCCTAGGGATGGAATATCTATTATGTTTAGAAGCAACACAAAGTTTTTTGGGATTTTTAGTTCTTTATCTGCATGGTACCATAAAAACTACTGGTTCACCTAAGGTGGTACTTTCTATGTAGTACGGGGTGAAAGCCTTTCGACCTAATTTACCAAGGTGGCACCTTTGTAACTCAATTGTGGTTGGTGCTCAATTCAGTTATGAGGGTTTTCGATGGATGGTGCATTGGTGGGTATTATTGGGTCACAAAGTTCAATTTTGAAGAGTGTTCATCAGGAAGCAGGTGTTACCTTGAACTGCACAGGGTCCATTGTGTGGGAACTTTATTGAACACTTTCTATTTTGACATTTGGTACCTAGTTTGACACTCTCAAAGACGGTAGAGTCATATGGGATGCGCAGCTTGTTTTTAACCATGAAGATATGTCACCTTACGTCACAAAGTGACTCAGTACAAGGCCCACGCATTGCTTTATGTCATTAAGGCACAAGGAGGAGTTTGTGTGTCATTTGAGGTTTGCTTTCTTGTCCTTGCAAGACTTTACGTATGAGGTTCAATATATCTTATCGTCTACATATTTGATTCCCCCTGTCATCAGCCTACGTCAGAAATGCTGACTAACACCCTAAATATCACCCGCTTGCAGATATTTGGCATGCTGTATGTAGCTGACTGTGTCGTTCTTCTCCGCATTTTCTTCCTTTTATTCTTTCCTGGGGACTTCCACCCACCCTTCTTTTATCTTGGAATACTGTAAAATTTTCCAGCTTCACACAGTTTACAGAGAGAAGAAAAAGACAAACCAGAGATCCAAGCAGAGAAGAAGTTGAGTACATGGTTTTTGTTTTCAATTAGGCAGTTTTTTTCCCAAAAAAGAAATTTTAATCAAATTTACAAGAAAAACTTTACCCACTTTTTTCCCGAAAAACAACAAACTTCTTCCAACAAAAAACACTGCTGGAGTAGCTTTAGTAATAATAGGGTACAACATGGGTGAGGCAGAAAAGATTGAAAGGCCCAGCCTAAGGAACACTTAAAATACTTGGAAAACAATTCCCCCTTACAAGATGCTAAATACCCCCATCTAGCTCTGTCCAGGGCCTTTTTTTCTTGTTTTCTTGCACATGTTTTCGGGCCCCTGCATGGTTCTACATGTTCTTTATATTCTGCAAAAGAACATAATGTATTTTAATTGATTAATTAATTTACGTTCTGCAGCAGAACACGGGATTCAAAGAATGCGCACTATCAAGGTGTAGAACACACCATGAACCACGGCACAGATTCAGGCACTAAGAGAAAATGTGGAAGTACATTCTTGGGGGGGGGGGGCGGGGGGGGGGGAAGCAAAGAATGTACGAGCATGAGCACCCTTTAGTAGTGGGCTACGTATAGTTTAAATATTGTTAATTTGGGTATATGCCGGACCTCTTTGATTGGCTTTTAGAAGGTATGCATATTATTTATGACTGTTCATTTGGATGACTTTGGATTGTGAAGAATCATGGTTTCTCGAGTGGCTCCTTTAAGCATTTTAATTATGTCCAAAGTAGGCCCGTAAAAAATAGGGGTTCACAAAATAGGGGGAGTCGGGAGCCTATAGTTGAGACTTTGTCAATGTTATCCTTTACCACCAAAATTGTGGCTCCTTAAGGGGGCCCCTTTGCTCAACCCTGGATGACTTATTGCACATGCACCTTTAAATCTCACCAGAAGCCAATGTTGTTGATGACACTAAAGAAGGCAAAAAAAAAACCCTCACAACAAGCCTCCCATTCAGAAAACCACAATAAAAATATACCTCTATAACTTGTCAGATGTGAACACATCTTGGACTTTATGTGTCTAGGATCCACGCAAAAAATATGCTTTCAAAAAATTCCCTAAAGCTTTTGGGTGGTTGATTTTGGGGATCTAACCCAAAGAAAATTGTTTGTCCCACAAGAGGCAATTAGGAAAAAGAGAAAAATCACATGTCAAAAGAGACAAATATTGTAGATATTATTATTATAATGGCCTATCACAAGATTAGTGACAATACATAACCTCTTCCTCTTCTATTATTTTTTGCATACATCATTTGAAAAGGAACAGTTATTAGGTTTTTGTACATGGAGAGGAAGGTTATATAACTTAGGAGCAAACACTGCAATACACATCAAATTCATTGATCTTCATTCATCCAACATGGATAAAAATAATTCAAATAACATGGGACTACACTTGCAATTAGTAAAGTTGCAACATATATTATTTTGTAACTAAGAATTTGATTATTGCTTCCAAAGCAATCACCCAATAGTTGATCTTAATATTACACTACAACTATCAAAAATTGTGTAAATATTGTTTTATGACTTTTCTTAATGATTATACAATCACAATGTAAAATGTGAAGAGAAAGACAGTTGCTAATGGAATTTATAATGCCTTTACATCTTTTTAAAACATTGCAAGGGTTCTTTTTTAAATGAAAAGAACTTAATATGGAAAGGAGTCCTATCGACAACATGTGAAGTGTGAACTTGCTCTAGAAGCTATGGTTGAACAATTGGTCATTGGTGTTGCCACTCTAATAAAAATTAGAGGCAAGGTATTGCAGATGAGTCTTTTCAAAGAATTATGAGTTCCTTGTTATGTTTTTGGAGTCATATCAGTTAAACAAACTAACAATTGGTGCATGTGATTACTAGGTTGGTAAGTGAAGAGTTCACCACAAGAAATAATAACCCTTTCTTTTGATCTCAAATAACATAAGTGGCATTTAGTAGTTCATGACAAAAAGTCTTAGTTTCAAATTGGAGCACCCACAATTTTCAAAGACGAATGTATACAACTCAAGAAGAAGATAGGGTATTGGGAAAGAGATTGCAAGAAAAGGAAAATTGACCTAAACTATGAGAAAGGTGAGCTAAATGACAATCATGACATCAGTGACCATTTTGAGGATTAATTTTGTTACCTTAGAAGTTAGAATCACTGAATATCTACTTACTTACTACCAATGATGTTTGGTACACAAAACTTGTTTGGCATTTGGGGTACCCGCCAAAACTAGGCATAATTTGAAGGCTTTCCCCCTCTTATTGATGAGGTGAATTACTTGTCATCAATGTCACTAGATATGTGCCATGAAATTCATTAAATGACACTTTTGTGTGCATCTCATGAGCATAGTAAAATAGTTCATGTAGTTCTCGATAGAAGAGGGCGTTGTACTCTGGATAACCTCCGCTCAAGGCATAACAGAAAGTGTTGTCATATAGGGTGATGGCCATTGGAAGGACCAACTTGGCCAGGCAGCAGGTGGCGAGCCAGACACAAGTTGCAAGTTGCGTATCATCAATTGCCAAAACTCGACATAGGAAGGACCAACTTGGCCAGGCAGCAGGTGGCCAGCCAGACACAAGTTGCAAGTTGCGTATCATCAATCGCCAAAACTCGACATAGGAAGGACCAACTTGGCCAGGCAGCAGGTGGCCAGCCAGACACAAGTTGCGTATCATCAATTGCCAGAACTGGACGACATAATTTGGCACTCAACAGAGATTCGGCCGCATCATTGAGAACTGTGTAAAAGATTTAATTTAAGTTCTGCAGCAGAACACCGGATTCAAAGAATGCGCACAATCCAAGTGTAGAACACGCTACCAACCACAGATTCAGGCACTAAGAGAGACGAGTTTTCTTTTTATTTGAATAACTTCCACAGTCAAAAAGTCAAACCCAGAAAGGGCGCTGGAAAGGGTATTTAGCATCTCGCTTACCCATCCCGCCTCCAGGAGAGAGCAAAAAAGACTAAAGACAAATTAGCAAATCATGAGGATTCAGCAGATCCCTAAACTCATATAAGATTTTTTTTTCCCCACTCTCCCCTTTATTCACAAGTAGGGGGAATCCGGAGTTTAATACAACCAAAGGAGATAAGCGACCTAGCGTGTGCAAAAACGATCGATAATCAGAGGCCGATTGAAACCCGCTTGCAAAATTTGGAACGCTTTGACTTTAAAATGTACAAAATATGAGCAAATTGCTTTTATACATGTAATATTGTAAATTGCATTTAATAATATTTGCAAATTTTACAGCTCTTTTAAAATGCCGAATGAGCTTCCAAAACTTCTTCCTCCAGCTGGAATGGTGTGAAAATGGATCCTAAGGTGTGTGCTCCTGTAAAAAGGAATAACGCACACATGAGACTTTCGAATCAAAAAATATTATTGTGATGCTGTTGTTGATCATGGTGGCTCATAACAACCATGCGACATGTCATACTTGGCAGTGTTTTTTTTTCGGGGGTGGGGTGAGGGGGCTAAGTTTAGCTAGCTGGCGAGAACAGAAACGAAGGTGTAAAGGGTTAAAAATGGGCCCAACTTGCCACATTATGAGGAACAAAATTCCAAGGTGCCCAACAAAGAGGAACCTGCCCAGTTTGGCCCCTCATTTTGGGAATGTCCCCATTCATAAAGCATGCCAGAAAATTTATAATCAACCAAACGCATGTAGATCTACTCGATAGTGGGAGGGATCCTACATCTATAAGTATGCATAATTTCTCTCCCAGCTTTGAGGAGTAGGAAAAATATCCGTCCCAATTTCTAGGAGGGAAAATTAATGGATTTAAAGTGCCCTCCAAATACACTACAAATTCTCTCCAAGTGCTTTTTGAAAAATAAAATCTAAGGTTGCCATATTTAGAGAAGAGCTTCCAACAAGGAGGAATCCTAAAATTTTCTACTTGCCCCTATGACCTCTAGCCAAATTTTGCTAAGTCCTCTTGAGAATAATGGCCAACCCACCTACCTCACAAATTTGGGGAACAAAAAAACACTGACGCTGACACTAGGAGCCTGAATCACTAGCCCTGGATTTGTCAAGTTTGAGTACAGGGGATTTGCAATTCAATTTGGCAGTTCTTTTTTTCCTAAAAACAGAAAATTTAGTCAAATTTACATGACAAAAATCCAAAACTTTCCCAACTTCTCACAAAAAACAACAAAATTTGTTGAAACAAAACACACTGCTTGAGTACCTATAATAATAATAGGGAACATCATTGGTGATGCAGAAAAGATTGAAAGACCCAGCCAAAGAAACAACTAAAATACTCAGAAAACACTGCCCCTCCCTCCAGAAACAAAAAGTAAAAGACTAAACACAAATTAGCAAATAATCAGGATTCAGGAGACCTCAAAACTTGTGTGAAGTTTTTTTAAAATTTTTTTCCCCACCTTTATTCACAAGTAGCGGAATCCCCAGTTTTCATACAATCCAAAGAGATCAACAACCTGGCGAGCGCAAAAACGATCTACGATCAGAGGCCGATTGAAACCCCCTTGCACAATTCGGAACGCTTTGACATAGAAATGTACCCAATATTTGCATATTGCATTTATACATATTACTGTAAATTGCATTTAATGATACTTGCAAATTTTACAGCTCTTTTAAAATGCGGAATGAGCTTCCAAGACTTCTTCCTCCAGCTGGAATGGCATGGAGATGGCTTCGGGAGCTATTGCGATCTCGCAAACTTCTCGGATGTTTCCAAGAGCAGGGTCAGTGATGACACCGATTTGGCTCATTTTAGTGAGGGAGTCTATGAACTCTTTGTTGAAAAGGAGATTAGAGGATCCGATTTGAGTAAAATGGGGACTGGTAGCGTTATTAGTTCCAAGTTCGTCGTCGATGCGGAGCAATCCTCTTCTGTGTTTCACGTTCGTGAAGTAGCTCAGATCCCATTTAAACTCTGACTTGAAGTCCAGCGCCACGTTGGTATCCAGACTTGTGGAGTTAGTTGTGTCAGGACAAATTTTGCGGAGGTAATCGCCGTAAGTCGGGTCCAGGTCGGGATCAGGCTGCCCCGTGCCCAAGAAGTTGTAGAGACGATCCACGAAGAAGCGGCACTGAGCAACACCTACGGTGTGCGCTCCTGTAAAAATTCGCAACATTGAGTGAGCAAAAAGGAACAACATATACATGAGATTTTCGAATAAGATATATTATTGTGACGCTGTTGATCATGGTGGCTCGTAAGAACCATGTGACATGCCATACTAAGTAGTCTTTTGGGGAGGGACGGGGGGGGGGGGGGGGGCGCTAAGTTTAGCTACTGGCGAGAAATCAAAGGAAGGTGCAAAGGGTAAAAAATGGGCCCAACTCGCCACATTATGAGGAACAAAAACCCAAGGTCACCATATTTAGAGAACAGCTTCCAACAAGGAGGATTCCTAAAGTTTTCCACTTGCCCCTATGACCTCTAGACAAATTTTGCTAAGTCCTCTTGGGAATGATCGCCAACCCACCTACCTCACAATTTTGAATAAAAAAAAAAGAAAAAAACACTGACAATGTGAGCCTGTATCACTAGCAGCCAGAGTCTGCAGCGGAATAGACGAGCATGAACTTGGAGTTAAACCTGACTCGAATATCTCCTATTGCTGCTGGTACAATAGCCATTTGATGTGATCTGCAGGCCTCATAGAAGGGAACTCAATGTTGAGATCAGCTTACCGAGAAGATTGACCATGTCCGCCTGAGAAAGACCTTTGAGTGCGAACGCTGCCGTGGCCTGAGGAATGGTGAAGTTGGGACCTGGCAGGAAGTCTGACGGGTCCGGCGAGTCAGGTCCCCGTGGGAATCCATCCAAGCGACCTGTAAGTACCGGGAAAGTGGGTCCGCCGAGCTGCAGATGACAACATCTACAACGAATTAGGAATCGAGCTTAATGCAATACATTAAGACATAAGCTGCTGCTGCTACTGCCCAACTTCTTGATCCAGTTGCGAAATGGGTCGTGTGTAGCTAGCGCCTGAGTGGATACCATCGGCACTGTTCAGAAGTAGTTATGGAGCTGCAAAATGCGTTTATCATCTTAAAACGGCCAATCGCAACATAAGAGGCACAAACTGCATCAACGGACGTCCTGTCCCGCGCCAGAGGAATATTGCAGATTGTGGAGAAATTATTAGTTTGCAACTTAGTCAGAATATGTCATACATTCATGAGATATAATAATTACTTACGATGGCTATTGAATCCCGCGCGGCAATGGTTATGATATCGGCACACGATACGCTTCCAGGGCAAAACTCTTCCAGAGCTGCCTTTGCTGCGTCAATGACGTTATACCCTCTCACAGTCAAATCGGGTGGTGAAGTTCGTTCTGTGAATGTTCCATTCTCCATTATGGATGCATCACAACCCTGTATTTGAAAGATGAAGAAAACCACAGAAGCTGAATTGTCAGCGGCTCATTATGTAACTTCTTCTGCATTTTACTGCATATCTATATCATCAGTGGGAGACTGGGAGCATTTCAAAGTCCTATTACATTTTATATTATTTTACAAAAGCATGGCTAATGTATTGTATTGCAGCATCCGAGCTGAAGTTAAGAGATTTGATATCTGTAGTTGTTGGTAAGTTACTGGGTTGCCATAGAATTTATACCTGGACAAAGCAGTCGTGGAATTGCAAGCGGATTAAGCTAGCTGTGACCGTGGGATCTGCGACGAACGCGGCAAGGACGACGGCAGCGACTACATCCTCAGCACCACTACATAAGCCGGTATTTTCATAATACCCAACTTCAAGATCGGCTTGTACTGTAGGCAGTTTGAAGTCACAGACTGACTGAAGAAGAAAAACCGCAAGGAGAACTCGGGTGGTGACCACACTGATAATACCTTTGGAAGAAACCGCCATTAAACTGTCTGGAGCTAGGACCACCAGAGCTAGCTTGCTAGCTAACTAACGTTGCTAAATTGAGCTTCAACCAAAAACATTCCACAAACTTCCTGAACAGACCCAGAATATGAGCCTCCGCTAACTACCAAATCCCTCTGCGCTGCACAAGAATCTCTAAAAGAGTGTTACAATCACAAAACTTCAGTGGAAAAATTTCATGCGCACTGAAGTTCAGTCGTCCGGTCCAAGCAAAACTAGTAGAAACTCAGAAGTGCAGAACTGTGTGAATATGAAGAAGGGAGTTGCATTGCGCCTGGATTTATACAATTGACTGTGTCCCCTTCCAGCCTTTTTTGGGCTTGCTATATAGCCAAAAAGCGATATATAGAAAATTATAAGTGCTAAAATCATATGCTTTTGGAGAATTTCAATAGCCAATTCGACTGAAATCGAAGAAAGAATCAATAGGTTTCTATATATGATTCAAGTTGGTTTAGCCAAAAAATAGATAGATGTTTTAAAATCTTACTTTCATATTTAGCTCATAGCCAAATTTGGCTAAACCTTCCTGTTGATGGTTGCCAGTTTGGTTATGTAAACACAAAATTTGACCAAAAAACTTTGATTGAGTGTGTCCATCCCCAGCCTTTTTTTGGCTGGCTATATCTAGCCAAAAATCTGTGTATTAAAAATTAAAAGTGTTAAAATCATGTTTTTTTTTTGTGATTCTCAATGGCCAGAATTCGACCAAATTTTAAAAAAAATAAACTAGGTTTCTATACGTGGCTCAAGCAGGGCAGCCAAAAATTATAAAAGAATGTTTTAACAATTTTACTTCAAAATTTAACTTGTAGTCAAATTTGGCTAAACCTTCTTGTGGATCATCACCACTTTGGCTACAACACAAAATTGGATATAAAAAACCATTGGTCCTGATTCCCTCCATTATTGGACCGTTCCACAACATAAGCACGTGCTTGTTGGTAGTCATATCTCGTGCGAAGACAATTTGCATATAACTTATTCTTGTAACACTAGGATTCTGAATTTTGGTCAGCAATTACCTATGCACAAGTCGCTACTGTACCTTACCGATGATATAGGTTTGCTGTTAAGTAGTTCTCAATTAGTTCTCAAAATGATGAAACCCTGGCAAACTCCATTAGCTGAATCAAAGCACCCAGCAAGGGGGGAAAAGAAGGAACAAAGAGAGAGGACCCAAGTCTGAGCCAAAAGAACAGAACCCAAACTGGGTTGCAAAAGGGGACAGGAACAAATCCTGTTCTAGAGCCTCCTTTCTCAAAAGGCTGTGTCAGAAAAGAAAGAAAAACAATTGACCTCACTTTGCCAAATTTTCTGAGACCTGTTCTGAAGTTGTTGAAAACACTGGGATATCCCCAATATCTCCATAAGTAATACATACATTATGGGAGTTAACATCCGTATTAAGTGCTGTTGAAGTTCTGAAATATTTGAATTGGAGCTGTCAAAACCCATTTTTTTCAAAAACTTAATTATTGCAGCAAAGTCTGTCAACTATTACTTGTAGGTATGGTATTTGGAAGGCATGGAGGACATCTTTATGTTCATGAATGTCTTATACAAATAGCAAATGATCCTGAATGCCTACTCCTTAAGAGTTGGAAAGAGATTATGGCCACTTAAAGTTAGATTTACACCAAGGTGATGAAGGGAATAAATTAATAAAATAAATAAATTTGAATTTTATCTCATTCACATAAAAAGTATAAAGTAACTCCAAAAATGAGTTGGCCAGTGTTGTTTTGTAAGTTAGTGTTAAGGAGGGGGTAAATGTGTTGAGACATCTTACCCTTAGGAATATAAATATATGTTTTTAAAGTTTGGGTCAATGTGAGTTAGAAGGGACCAGAATTGGTAAGAAAAAACATTCCTAAGAAGTTCATTTTGGAAATTGTTTTTACACTATGTCATATTGTGCCAAAAGCGGGTACTAGTCTTAAAGTTTTTACTCCATTGAACAATTGACACCTGCCAAAATTATACGAGGAGGGAAGTGTGAAAACTCTTAGCATGAATCATCTTATTTTCAACATGCTATTGACTTTTGAAATAAATAATAATATATATATTTCAAAAGTCAATAGCATGTTGAAAATAAGATGATATATATATATATATATATATATATATATATTGTAAGAAAAAGTTCATAATTCAATATTTTCACATAGTATGTATTAAAAGATTCAATATATTGTCTAATTTACGTTATCAATTTAAGACTTTAAATTTTCCAACTCATCCTTTCGAGAATTATTCAACACCAAACATGAGTTACAGTGTACGAGAATCATGTACATGCATCTTCATCAGCTCCATAGCCTAGGGTCAGCTTCCACATTGACAATAGGAATAATTTTATTTTCTTCAAGAAATCAGTTCATTTTTATGATTTCATGATGTACAATAGTCTACAGTGATATTGTCATATGAATAGTGAAATTATTCAGATAATAGGCTGTGATAATTATAGAGGATTTTGAAGCCTAACTTTCATATTTTCATAAACTTTCATTTCAAAAATGTGAGGTAATTATTCAATGGCGAAACTGAGGTAGGGTAGGGTATGTGTTTAAGTGAAACCCAATGTGAACTCAAGTTTGGGTTTGCTCATCAAAGAACTGCCTGATATGGTGCTTCCAATGCATGGTCTGGTGATGCCTGTAGATTCACTTTTGGCCTCTGAAATTGATTAATTGCCTCTAAGTTACTTGCACGATCTTTGGTCGCCAGAGATATGTTTTTCATAACATGACTTATCCATGTTGAGAAGACTTTTGTGGACTTGAGACTAAATCTATGCAATGATAAGGAGGTTTTGAAGAGCCTACCAAAGGCGAAAAGCTTTGTGAAAAAGCCAAAACGTGATTGCTTTTTGGGAAAGCCAAAAAGTGATTGCTTTTTGGGAAGCCTTGTGCACTCTGATTTGTGGAGTCTTAGAGGTTGATGATATTGCTGACTCAACTCGTGTTGAACGCCCTCTATACATTGGGGGGTAAGGATAATACGGATATTTCATCTTTAACATATAAAGGCTTTGTATTAGCCTGCAATACCACTTCTGGAAGTAGTATTTTGGCCGTGAGGATGCCTACATTTCCTGGACCCTGTGAAGTGAAGGGTGAAATCCGGCTCATATATGAGATAAGTCTGACACCAATTACAGTGAAGGAAAACGTTCTCACTTGAAATACTGTGGTTTCAGTGTTAAATAATTATTGTGCCTTCAAGATTTCATGTTGAAAAGTAGAATAGTCCAGAACATTTAAAAAGATTTTCTATTTCACTTCACATTTCTTTTACTGTGAATAAAATATTTTTTTCCTTAAGCTTCTGAAATCAATATAATTAGGGTAGAGAGGCCGGTCATAGAACACTGACAAACTCAGACGAACCATGTGATCAAACCAGACCTTGGTTGCTTCTAGGGTCTAAAGATGGATTGTAGAAGAGATCCTTGCACCTACTGCTGTTTAGATTGCTCGATTTGGTGCACATATGCAAAGATATGGCTTTTGGTAGCTCTCAGCCTCATTGCTTCAAAACCAATTTTTACCAAACAACTTTTGGACCTATCTTCAAGCAATGCAAACCCGGTAAATGCACATACGTTTGACACATGTCATTAATACATGCCATCACCAAACATTTTCATCTTCAAATTGATTAGCATCCTTTGAAAGGATAGACACCTTTATTGTTGAAATTAACATTCAAAAATGGGCCGCAAAATGTTTGGTGATCAATACCTTAATTGAATGTTAAACGCTAAAACTCAATCACTCTCCCGCGTGGTGTTGACCCTAAACCCTAATCCCTTTCCCTTGGGCCTCTCCTTTCTCCTCCAATTATTTCGTTGTCTCATACTTCCGTTCCTGGTCAAGCTCGACTCCTCTCTCTCCATACTTCCATTCCTAGTCAAGTTCAACTCCTCTCTCTCCCTCTCGTCTCACATTCAGTTTCTTTCTTCCCCTTTTGTCTCCTATTTTCATTACTTTCTAGGCGGGAGGAAAATCTTTCTTACACATTTCCTACTTCCATTGGTGTTTAGGCAGGAGGAAGATTTCGCTTGACTCCTTTCTCTTGGTTTCCCTTGCTACTGCACACATGCTCTGAGCATGTTCCTTTACAAAGTTTTGTGAAATTCATGTCCAACTTTAGGTTTTTTGAAGATTATAACTAACTTTAAGTGTTTTGTTGATATAGGTGTTGGCGCATTTTGTGATCGTGTGCTAATGGTCTTCTTCCTAGTGCTTTTGAGCTTCCTAGTGCTTTTCCTTGTGTTCTTCAACCTCCCTTGGTGCCATTTTTAATGAATCAAAACCCCCTTCCTTTTCTATTGTGTTGATAATGGTCTTTTACCTAGTGGTCTTGAATTTCTTGGTATTTTTTGTTGTGTTTTTTAGCCTCCCTTAGTGTTGCTCCTCTTCCTTGGTGCCACTCCTAGTAAATCAACCCCCCATTTATTGTTGTGTTGGTGGTGGTTTTCACCTAGTGCTCTTGAACTTGGAATTATGGAATTCCTATTAAGGGTCAAACCACTAAGTTGTTATTCTTGTAATTTTTATTCAACCCTCTTGCCATGGCTATGTTTATTATTACATGAGTTTTAAATTTATCGCCCCATTCTCTATTATCTTGTCCTAATTCACTAAGCACTAAGCTTTACTCCTCCAGTGTCGAACCCAATTTTTGGAAGAGTGTGAGGATGACATTCACTCCCAAAATGGGAACTTGGGAGTCTTTCAAGACTCCCGAAATTTTTAGAGTTCAATTGCAGGGGCCAAAACACCTTACCTTGAGGTGTTCTTCATGTCATTGGAAAGCTATTGAAGTGTAGATGTCAAAAATGGCCTTGCATGAGCCATTTGGACATCCGCAGCACAAGTTATGGCAAAAAGAAGGCTTGGGGGTCAAACTGGCAATTTGACTCCCGAGCACTAAAAGTTGGGAATCGACCTGACCTTGGTGTGTGCAGATGGAGTGTGACACATCATTGGAAAGCTCTCAACAAGAGCTACAAGTTTTCTTCAGACCTCATCCCGATCCAAGGTTTGAGCAAAGAGTTATGAACTCACAAAATCCCAAAAGTCCGAATTGGGACAATTTCAGAACTCCTCCTTGGGAGTCCCGGGACAAAAAGCCATTCAGATGTGGGTGCCGTGCAGTAACGCAGAGAATACTATATGGGGAAGGTGGTGGCTTCCCCCAAGTTTGGGCCGTGGTGAATCTTGTGAGTCTAGAATTGCCCGTGGCTTGTCCTAGCACCAAGGGTGTTCTAGAATGCGAACTAACTAACTTGTTTAGTAGGTTTGATGCAGGTTCGAGTGAGTAACTAAAGCTTGTCCTTCTTTCTAGTCCCAACCCGAAGCTTCAGCACACCCCTCTACCTTTTTTAGTGCTGAGAATTGGGAGTGTGCCTTCAAGTCCTCATAATTTCGCTGTTTTAGAAACCAAGGCCCATCTTGGGCCTAACTTGGGACTTGGGAACGTGTCATCCAGCTTATTGCTTTTAGTTGTTTTTTTCACCAGGTTGTTGCAAAGATGCTACACTTGCCCCCCCCACCCCTTTTGCATTTGAGCCCTAGCTTGTTATTAAGCCTATTTATGAAGATTTGTTGTCCAACCCAAGTTCACACCTTTGTATCCAAGAGGGTGAGCTTACATTCCTTCTTTGAAATTGCAATGAAATGTATCTTTTGCTTCTTTGACTACTGTAATGATCAAGCTATAATGTAGGTAACTTGTTGTCTTGTAAGTCCCCTTTCAATTATTCGTTCTGCAACAAACATATTATCTAAGTTTTGCTTGCATTTTGTAAAAATGAATTGTGTATGCAAACTTGAAACATTACCTTGTGAATTTGGTAGTTGTAGTTTTCACTAGGAGAAAAGGCCACTTTTTAACCAACCAATTTTCGACTACATGTCATGTTCAATTTACCGTCAACTACATAATTATATTTATTTCAACAAATTTCATGTGGCCAACTTCACACCAACTTAGTCAACTTTTTGATTAGGTTGGTAAGTGTACAATGGTGACCATCACTACAATTGACCATTGATTTTTATTTTTAATTAATAAATCCATGGTCAAGCTATAGTGGAGAGATCTACTGTAGCCGAACAAAGGGTGACCGAACAAAAACTCTGTGGTTGTGCAGTTTGTGTGAACACCAGAATCACTGATCAGGGTAAATATAGCCGCCTCTATTGATGGGTGGCGACGGATTTTATCTTCGTTTGTGTGAGAGAAAAGCTGGATGTGCATGGGATGCGTGGAGGGAGTGCTGTCTAGCTGTGTGGGATGGCAGGAAGATGGCGGCGCAATTGATGCAGTGGAGCGGCATTGCATTAATGGATTATGGAGGAAGCCAACGAAACCAGCTTGGAAGGAAGGAGGAGAGGAAGTCCAGTGCATACTCAGGGAGGTGGGGGCCGAGATTAGAAGTGGGCTAGGAGATTTAGGAGTGGGTCGTCAATTGGGCAGACTTGTTTGATTGGAGTAGACAGAGGAGCTTAGAAACATTGCTAGTTACTGATTTCTTCCGCTGCGTGAGTGACTAGAGAATGTCTAGCTTCTACATCTGGTAAGGTTGAGTCAAGATTAAAGACCGATGCTATAGACAGAGCAAGTTTTGGTTTGTAGAGCGCAATCTTTGGCTGTGTCACTGTCAGACTTCTGATGAGCATTTTGAAGAGGAAAGAAAGCTTGTGCTGTCGAGGACCTATGTGAAATATGAGCTATGAATTTTGGTCATTGAAGCTCTGTCTCTCTAATCCACGTGAGTAGGAATTGCATCTACAGAGGCTTGGGTGGGATGATTTTGTGGCTGTAGTGTGAGTCCCCCACTTGGAATTTAGACCAGGGTGGTTGCTGTGTTATCTCTTTGATGTGTGATTGCCCATGTGCGCTCTGTCAGCGCGAGTACGAGCAGAAGGGTCTGGTTGATGTTTGGTCTCTCTCCCTTTTTTTTTTTTTTTGGTGACACTACTTTCAAAATTTGTTAGGTTCCATCATGTTGACTACTTCATTGTCTTGTTAGCCTTGTTATGGATGGATGAATGTTGGAAAATTTGATGCATGAAATAATGTTTATCTTTTCCACTATAGTTCAATTTTGATTTGACTTTAAGTTCAACTTAATTGTGATTTTCTTACAACTTTGTTGTGACTAGTTTCCAATTTTGGTAATTTCAAAACCCCTTAATTTTGAAATCAATAGGATGCGATCACAATCAAGTGAGCCAATGGTGACAAAGGACTCAAGGACCGTAATCCTTTTTGTGATCATTTTCACTTTCTCATAGAAGGGATTTTTGGGATGAAATCTTTTGAAATATGTTAATAAAGATATATATATATATTTTTTCAATACATCACATTTTTTGTATTAACTTTCCATGAATAACTAAGAACTTTTTAAAAGTGTAAAGATTCTTCAAAAATTGTGTTTTGTTTTGAAAAATTATCTTAATTTCAAATTGTATGAAAATATGTCTATTTTTTATTTTTTATTTTTCTTTGTAAACTACAACTTTGTTTTAGATGTCATGTATATTACACCATATTTACATGTTGTAAATTTTTTTTCAGATTTAAAAAAAAATTCAATAGATTTTTTTTTTAATTTCAAATTTCACAATTGTGAATGTTTTTTTAGTGTGGATAATCAATTAACATCATCTCAATTTTTTTCTCATCAAAACTCCTTTATAGAAAAACTTTTCGGCTTAATAATTTACAAAATTGACTACTTTTGATGTAATTATTGTTCAAGTTCAAAGGTCCTTTATTGAAACCAAAACCCAAACATATATTTTAAAAAATTATTTTGAATTTCTCAACATTCATATTAGTCATTTAATACTACATTCCATGATTAACATGGCATTAAAGTGGCACCACAAAAATATATCTAACAAATTACAATTTTTATAAAGTTTTGCCGATTGCCCAAAGTGTTTTTTGCTCGTTTGATTATGATTGCATCCAATAACTTTCATTACACTACACCTTGCCACTAAAACCCATAAGTTTTTATGTTTCATGGTGTTCAGATGTGATAGAACATCAAAATTGGGAGAACATAAACATTTTCATTTAAAGTCATTGGGCATGGTATTGGAGCAATTAAAAAATGTGGAACATTAAGTTGACACATCCTTGCTTATTGAAACAAACATCTATTTCTTAGAATTTCTTCCTTGGGATTGTCTTTCAAGGCTAAGTTGCCTTGATTCATTGAATAATAATGACTCTTTCCTAGAAAGGAATATTGCACCAACATTATTTGGAGTGGTTGGTGCATTTGGCATTGCCCTTCATGCATCCAACACATTTCCATATTTATTTGTGCTAATATACTCCCCATCAATGTCTAGGAACACACATTTGCTCCATGGTTCCTTATGCAATATAACTTCCACCATGGGTTGGAAAAATCATCGAAATAAAAAACTTCTTGGACTTGTGATGGGAAGACAAATAGTTCATTGCCATTCACCAACATATGTGGAAAGTTGGCCATTAAAAATCTGACCTCATCTTGTTTATAAGTTGGATTACCCCAACTATATAATTATGTTTAATAAACAATAAATATCAATTGGTTAATTATTAATTATTAAAATAATTAACCATTCATGAATTAAATTATTTAATTAATATCAATGTTTCATTAAAATTAATTTAGTATCTACGAATTAATTTAATAAGTTAGAAATTTAATCATTTATAATTAATATTCAAGAATACCCAACTGTTTTTTTTTAAGTGGGTCACTAGACTTTTAAAAGGTTTATTTTTAAAAGTAAAAATATATATTTTAAAATAATAATAAAAAAGAATCATATTATTTTACAATTCATTACCAAATAATTTTAAAATTTTTAAAAATTACTGATTAATTAATCATTAAATGATTATTTTTTAAATACTAGATATTTGCACATGCCAACATGCACCAAAGGTTTAAGCATGGTCTAGCTAGGTCTAGCCTAAGTGCTTCATGGCTTAGCTTTAGGTGTACTTTAGGTGTCACATCAGGCATTTAATGAACCTTAAATCATTAGCCCTAGTTTAGCCAATCTTAAGCACCATTTATGTTAAATTAATCAATAGGAATTAACTACCAATTATTCGCCTAAATTAAGATCATATTATAATATTATTAATTATAAAAATTATAAAACTATAATTAATTACAAATTAACATTTGAACATAATATTAAAGTAATGTATGTATTTGTTCCAATCTTTATGGTTAATACAATCTTTAAATAATTAATAGTATTAAAGTTATATTTTTTATTAATTTCATTACAATAAATTAAATATTTTTATGAAATTATTCCCTATTAGTTAATATTATCTACAATAATTAGTATGTAGACTAAACTAGTTAACTATTATAGGTAGTTGTTGTTTTAATCTAGTTAGTATTTGAATATTAAGTACCTAGAACCACCCAACATTGAACACAAGCCTAAGAACTATTGGAAATTTTTATTTATTTTTCATTCTTTAACCAAATCAATAACAATATTTGAGTCATTAAAAGTGCAAATTGAAGGATTACAAATTTTCTTTAAACACCAAAAGCAAAGGAGCAAGGAAGAAATCATGAAGAGAAGGAAGAGGACATTTGTGATATTTTTTTTCAACTTTTTTAAAGAAAAAGCTCTAACCCTCTTTATTTTCATAACCCATATCTTTCTCATTTTTAATCTATTTTAAGTGATATAAAAACCTATGATTAAAGGATATACAAGACCTTTTTATCCTCCAAATGCAACAAAGCAACAATAACAAAATAATCTCAACATTTGAAACTATGATATTTTGTTTCAAATGTTTTGAAAAACAATTACAAATAAAGCTATGGTGTATTATAATTGCACTCTAGGTGATATTAGACATTTTAGTAACCTCAAATGGTTAACTTTAATTTAACAAAGCCCAAGCACCATGTAATAGAAATTGTAGTTGCAATTTAATTGATATTTTGTTTCAAATGTTTTGAAGAAAAAAATTTAAACCTTTTCTAGTTTCAAACCTAATAGCAATTTCTAATTCTTAATCTATTCTTAATGATCTAAAACCTATGGGTGTAACAACTAGATATTTAAAAAACCTCTTTCAAGTCCACATGGAACAAAACAATGATAAAAAAACTTAATTTCAAAATCCAAAATTGTAACTTAATGTCAACTAAAGTAAATAGGCCTACCACCATACGCTTAAGATTTTAAAGGAAGTTGACTTCTTACACAAATAAATTTTGTAGCCTTCCATTTAATACTTCTAATGCTATAAAAAAACATTCAATTTGGTCAAGGAACAAAGAGGATATGGGTTGTTTTATGTAAGGGGTTTCATGTTTGGTGATAAATTTGTTAAAATAGTTTCAAATTTTGAGATTAAATTATTTTGTCATTATTTAGTTGCATTTGGATTTCAAAGAAGTCTTGTAGATCATTAGTTGGCACACCCATAGCTTTTTAAATCATTCAAAATGAACTTACAATGAAAACAATATGGGGTTTCAAACTAAAAAGGTTTAAAGTTTTTTTCAAATCATTTCAAACAAATATATCACAATTTTAGATTTTGACATTTTTTTTTTTTTTTCCATTCCTTTGTTGCATTTGAAATTTAAAGCATTATAAATCACTAGTTGGTGCATCCATAGCTTTTTAAATCAAAACAAACTTACAATGAAAAAGATATGGGGTTTCAAACTAAAGAGGTTTTAAGTTTTTTTCAAAACATTTCAAACAAAATACCACAAGTTCGAAATTTGAAATCAACTATTTTCTCATTGTTTTTTTCATTTGAAGATCATGGAGATATTTTAGATTGCTAATTGGTGCACCCATAGATTTTTAAATCACTCAAAATGGACCTAAAATGAAAAAGATATGGGGTTTCAAACTAGAATGGTTTAAAGTTTTTTTTTCAAAACATTTGAAACAAAATATCACAATTTCAGGTTTTGATATTAGTTTCTTTTCTCACTACTTTGTTATATTTGTAATTCAAAAAGGTCTTGTAAATCACTAATTGACGCACCTAGGGCTTTTTTAATCACTCAAATTAAACTTTAAATGAAAAAAATATGGGGTTTCAAACTAGCAAAGGTTTAAAATGTTTTCTTCAAAACATTCGAGACAAAATATCAACTAGAGTGCAACTATAATTTTTATCCCATATTGTTTGTCATAGCTTCCAAATTTGTAAACTACAAAATGAAGTTGATGCACAAAGTGTTTTCAAAAGGTGAAGTTGGCACCTAGGACAAATTAATAAGAAAGGTTTGACCTTAAAATCCATGTGGTGAAAAAAAGGATTATCTAAAGCCTAAGCACTATGGTCTACTTATTTACCTTGCAGTACTTGCCTACCTACCTACCTACCTAGGTTTAGGTTAAGGAGGTCTATATAAATAGGTAGGCCTAATAGGTAGATCTACATACTTAAACTTAAGCCTACACATAATTTTAAATAAGGACATGTGTTAACAAACTATTGCTTAGATTATTTGCCCATACATAACTCTAAATAAGACAATTCATGAAGTTGGAAAATAGTTGAAATTTCAACTTGAAATTTGGACAAGGCAAATGAACTTCTTCTAGCAATTGAAAATGTTCCGTTAACTAAAATGGTTTGTCATTTTCAACTAAAATGTTGTCACCTCAATGTTGGTTGAAAACTTGACACATGTAGGTAAGCTTCAACTGTGTTGTGGGTTTAGGGTCCAAATCAACATTGTCAACTATTTTGGTAGGTAGTTGAAAACATCATTTTGAATTAAAAGAACATTTTCAATTGGAAATGACGTTTTCAACTTCAAAATGTAGTTGAAACACAATCTAAACCATAGTTGAAAACCCCGATTTTTCTTCTAGTGTTTTGACGGGAATGGGATATGCACAAAATTGGGGGCAAATTTAAAAGGCTTCCCCAATTACTGTAAAGGATTTCAATATCCTTTGGATTCATGTAAACCCTAAACCTTGTATATGGGCAGTTGTGTGATATTTACCATGACTTACAAACCCCATCACCAAAAAAAATTTCCTTGTACTATTAAGTTCAATTGCTTATCACCAAGCTTTTATTCCCACACCAAACATGGGGCCTTTGCAAAACTAGCCCAATTTTTTGCTATGACCAAACATTGAAAATATTTTATGTTTCCCCCTTTCCCTAATGAAATTCAACGAATTACCCATCACTCAATGGGTGCCTTGTAAATTTATTCAAACTTTTTACAAACATGGCCACCAAAATCCTTAAAACCTAAACATTAAAACTTGATGGGTGATTAGCAATATGAAAAACTTAAAACAAAATTATTTTGAACCAAGCGTTTGGTGATAGATTAAACGGTGAACGCAAAGAATAATTGTTTTATTTGCACATAGGCCTTATGCCACACTAGATGGATGCTAAGTGATTAAGCTATGTTTGGTGATGGACCTTTCTACCTTAATGTCCCAAAGTGACCAATACATGGTATATCTAATATGCTAAGATCATATCATCTTCCTATGGACTATTGCCATTTTGGCTACATTAAAAATTTCATTAAAAAAAAACACTAATCATAATGTGTGTGGGGGCAAAGGGGGGGGGGGGGGGGGGGGGGTGTTAATGTTGTTCCTTCGTGCAAATACATGTACAACACTTAAAGTTAATGTAAAATCCAAAATACAATGAACTTATACATAATTTAGTACCAACAAAGTTTTTTTTTTTATCTAACCAAATTTTGCCAATTCGTCATTTAAAAAGTTGCCCTGTGACACCTTTGCATAGAAATAAAAGAATCGCGGCTATTGATTTTGTTAGGATCCTAACCATTGAGGTTAAGGTTCATCGCACTTTGGACACAAGAGGAAAGTGGCTCATCTCCAACGACTCCTCCCATTTTCAATTCGTTTAATTACGAGTATAAACATACCGTCATCATTTCTTTGCATACATTTTTTCACCATGCTTCATCAAAACTTTTAATAAAAAATTCTAATGTCATTACCAATGTTAGATAGGTATCCAACAATTCTAGATCTAGATTATTGGGACCTATCTAGATTGGTTCACTTTTGATAATCAAATAAAAATGGAATCAAGAAATTTCATCAAAGTTTTGGAATAGGGGTTAAATTGACCCTATTTCTATAAGTTTTAAAACTAAAACCAAACTTGTGGTTTGGTTCCAAATTGTGATTTTATCCAATCCAATTGGATTGAATTTTAATTCTAATTCCAAGCTAGGGATTTAGGGTGGATTTTTAAGGTTTTAGAGTTTTTGTGTGTTGTTGTTTGTGTTTTGTGTTTTTTATTACCAACCATTTTTTTCTTCAATTATGTGAATAAAAGAAACCACTTTTGCATTTAGGGTGAAAGCACACTAAGTCCCCCAAAAATTGTAGTCACAAGTATAATCTTTCTACAATTAAAACTTTTGATAACATATGGACATCACATCTTGGATTATTTTTTAATTTTTTTAGGCATATTTGGTTAGCTTTGGACTTATTCTAATCAATTATTTTGAGAATTTCAACAAACATTGAAGAATCTGAATGTATGGAATATATTTGTGACCAAATAATACCCATCACAAAGTTTGAAATTTTGAATATATACTTCAAAACTAAGGTTGTGGATGGAATTCTTGGGTGAATTTTTTTTAATGGTGTATGATATTGATATACATCAATTAAATCTTAAATGTTTTAAAATTTTAAAATTTTTGGATGAACTTCCATTCAAAAAAGTGTGTTTTTTCATTTTTTGAACAATGTATGCATAATAATATCTTCCTTATAGGAAGAATCCACTACCATATCAAAGAGAAGGAGATTTTATGAATGGGCATTGCATTATTTTTTCAATTTTCTTTTGTTTGGCAATGTTTCATGGATCACAAACATGAAGCCCTATGGCCATTGAAAAATTGTAAATTATATATTTTATCTACATTGATTTTATTCAATCCTCCTCATCTAACCATTGGATCAAGAATAATTCTGACTCAAAATGAATTTGAGTTCGAAAATGTTTTTATGCAAATTTTAAAGTTTTTTGCTTGTGTTTAGGTTAGCCAAAGGATGTCATTAAGATTTTAGTTTATTACGTACTATAATACTTGTTATACATCACCTTTTTTGAACAAAAGTGATTCACCTTAGTATGTTTTCACCCTTTACAAATGTGCAATATCATTTTTTCCTTTACATTTGTGAATCCAAAAAATCACTTGTGGGCCCACAAGTATGCAATGTCATTTTTTTTCTTCATTTCTATGAATTGGAAAAATGACTTGTGGCTAACAAATGTGCAACATCATTTTTTTCTTCACGTATGTGAATCAAAAAACCATTCGTGAGCTCGCAAATGTGCAATATCATTTTTTATTCTTTTGTGTGAATCCCAAAAACCACTTGTGAGTTTGAAAATATGTAGTATCATTTTTTTTCTTCACATATGTGAATAGAATAAACCATTCGTAAATCCCAACATTTATAATATCATTTTTTCTTCATATATGTGAATTGAATAAACCAATCATGGGCCCATGAGTGCGAAATATCATTTCTTGCAATAACATTTTTTTTTCACCTATGTGAATTAAAAAATCACTTGTGGGCCCAAAAATGTGAATAACTATGGTACCTTTACCATTTTGGCATAAATTAAAATATTTTTCATTTTTTCAAACTTTTGAGAAATTATTCATTATTTGTGCTGAATTTTTATAAAATTGAACTTTCAGCTGCCAAATTTTGAATCGCAAACCTTCCATGATAGTGACTTAAAATTGAAGTCTAACCATAGTAGACTATTCCATAACATTACTAGAACCTTGTTTATAATTTTTATAACCATTACTTGCCAAAAAATTTAGAATTAAAAAACCATGTGTTGAATTTGAGATTTCAAATTTAAATAAATGTTCAACAATTTGTTGCCAAAATGATAAAGGTATTATGGTATCATTTCTTGCGACGTTTTTTTCTTTCACCTATGTGAATACCAATGTGCAATATCATTTTTTTTCACCTATGTGAATGAAAAAACCACTTGTAGGCCTAGAAATGTGAGTTATCATTTCTTGCAATATCATTTTTTTCTTTGACTATGTGAATAAAAAACCCACTTGTGAACCCATAAATGTGCAATATCATTTCTTGCAATGGGCAAGATTTGAAAGGATTGGGGTTTGATTCTTGGGCCTTGTTTGTAAGTTTGAAAGTGTTGTTTATGGCATTCAAGTCCAAGTATAATCAATTGAAAATTGTTGCATCACCACATATTGTACATGTTTGCCAATTCACCTACATGAATGCAAATGAATTGCCAATTTTTTTTTGTAAGGGAGAAATCCATGTAGCCCATTTATCATACATCTCAATTTTTTTAATCGTTGTTTTATGCTACCCAATGTTTTTCTCGAGTGCCAAGATCCTAGCTCAAAATAATGCAACCTATGCCAAATGTACCTTTGAAATAATTACATTAGTTGCCAACAATGCCTCCTCCACCCAACATGTGTAGCCAACTTGTAGATATTGAAAAACTAAAATAAAATTGTGAGCTGTAATAAGATATTATAGATGTAATGGTGATGGCATTAATATTCTAAATCTTTTTAGTTCAACATAAAGTTTCTTTCAAATTGTTCTTCTTCTTCTTGCATCCTTGCTTTGAAAGGCTCCATTTGGAATTACAATAATTTATTGCAACAACACAACGAGTTGGATTAGGATCAATGTTTTATACCACGGATTGGTATTGGTATAGAAGCATTTAAAAATATTAGAAACCACAAATAACATCAAATTAGCAATGTTTTTCTTAGGAATTTTTGTTTATAACCAAAGTGGCAATCATCCATAGGAAGATGTTAAAAAAATGACAATCATCCTTGGGTAGATTCAACCAATTTTAGTTATAAATCATAAATAAATATCTAATCAACCTTCTATATTTTTAGCTACACAATGAAAAACAAATATACAAATGTTGTGATTTTGACTTTTTTTTCCCTCACTTCTTGTGATTGGAAACCTCCAAAATCAGTTCTCTTTTTTTATGATTTTTTTTAAATGAAATTTTATTAGTAAAAAAAACTTTGCACACTAGTAATGAGTTCATAGTATCAACATGGCATCCAAATATTATAATTGTTTCTGGAAATACCAAATCTTGTAGTACTAGCGTCCAAAACATATATTCATTAGTTTGGTATATAAAAACACTTATTAAAGATTAATATTATCCTATATATATTACAAACATGGTGTGTGTGTATATGTCTGTCCGTCTTTTACTTCTCTTTTCATTTACTTCACACGTTTTGGGGACGGTTAAAACAGTTAGAGCTGCAATCTGTGTCTATTGCAGCAGCAACATCTTTGAAAAACACATTCTTAAAAATTGCCATGATCTTTCTCTCTCATCTCTCACTTCCAATCCTGCACTGAATCCTGCACTGCATTGATGGCTGATGAAGAAGACATAGCAACAACATCTTTGAAAAACACATTCTTAAAAATTGCCATGATCTCTCTCTCTGATCTCTCACTTCCAATCCTGCAGTAAATCCTGCACTGATGAGAGAGAGAGAGAGAGAGAGCAGCAGTGCGGATTCCTGACGAACACAGACACACAGAGAGAGAGAGAACAGCAGCGCGGATTCCTGACGAACACAGACACGAAAGAGAGAGAGAGCAGCAGCGCGAATTCCCGACGAACACAGACACAGAGAGAGAGAGAGAGCAGCAGCACGAATTCCTGACGAACACAGACGCAGAGAGAGAGAGAGCAGCAGCGCAGATTCCTGACGAACACAGAGAGAGAGAGAGAGAGAGAGAGAGAGAGAGAGAGAGAGAGAGAGAGAGAGAGAGAGAGAGAGAGAGAGAGAGAGAGAGAGAGAGAGAGAGAGAGAGAGAGAGAGAGAGAGAGAGAGAGAGAGAGAGGTGCGTGATTTTGGGGAGGGGTTGATATGGTTGTAAAGGGGTTGATGATGCATCAGAAGCTTACAGGGGTAGAGCAATATTAATCTGTCGAATATTGGGTGATGCTTTTAGATTTTCAGCTAAGCTGTTGTATCTTTGCAACAGATGCTTTCAGATTTCGATCTCCTCCTCCTCCTCGCTGCTGCTGCGCGGATTTTTGATGAACACGGATTCTTGACGAACACAGATAGAGAGACACAGAGAGAGAGAGAGGGAAAGAAAGAAGAAAGAAGAAGAAGAAGAGACGACAACAAAGCTTCTAAAAACTTTGAAAAGGGGGAAAAAAAAACCTCCAACTTCATAGCAAAACTCAACTCTTTCCAGAAGAGTTTACACACAAGAGCCCTCAAATTGTAAAACTCCCTCTGCCGCAGCAACAATAAACATATCATCACAAGACGAAGCTCTCAAAGAACCCATCTTAGTGAACCCATCAGAGCTTGAAGAAGGAGGAGAAGGAGGAGGAGGAAGCTCTTGAGTGATAGATCAAAGTGGTTCAGAATATTTCTTGCTACAAAACTTGCGGTTTTTTCAGACCCCAAAGAATCTCTAAAGCTTTTCAGTAACTATCCAAGCATGATCTCTAACACGAGATCTTCTTCACAGACACAGAGATTGAGAGAGAGAGCGAGAGAGAGCTCGGATCTGGAGCTTTGGGTTTTCCTTCGCGTCCGCAGCAAGAGCGTAAGTGAACCCGATTTTCTTAGGATCCTTTCGCAGCATGGAAGCCTACTAGAAAATGGCCTCTTGCTAGGGTGGGTAGTCAATTGGAAACCCTAATTTCTTCTAAGAATGGAATGAACACCTGCAATTCTCAGAGCCAAGAACATCTGGTGACATGCAAAGAGGAGCTGGTGATGTGGAAGCTGAATCCATGTATGGAATTGGCAAGTTTGTAAGCAAATCCTCAAGTCTATAAGAGTATTAGCTGCGGTGTCAGTCAAGAGCAAGGGGACTCAAGACAGAAACTGAGAAGGATGCAATGGGTTTCTGGTCACAGCTATGAATGGTCATTTTGAACATGGAGATTGTAGCATCTAAAGAGGAGATTGTAGGAAATCCAAAGCTTTTGGGAGCAGGCCCAGAGCAAAAATCAGCAGGACCAGTTTCAAATCTCCAATAGCAACAGCTGCAGAAGTCCCTTGCAGCCTCTGCAGTTTCAGGTCAGGGCTTGCTTCAACAGGCAGCCCTGCACACCAATGCACGATATAGATCAAAAGGTGGAGGTATAGGTCAATCCAATAATGGAAGTTACTCTGATGGACATGGAGGAGGGAGTGTTGTGCCTCAGACTGACTCTGGTGACTTCCAGAGGCTAGCTATGGGTGGAGTAGGTGGGGTTTATAATCAGCAAGTTCAGCAACAGAACACATATGGAAGACCCAGTGTTGCTCCTCCCTACCAACTTGCCCCTATTTATTCAAATAGAGCCATTGAAAAGAATGAAGCACCTGCCAGAATTGTCCCAATTGCCGCCTTGAATCCATATCAAGGTCGGTGGACTATCAAAGCAAGAGTGACTGCCAAGAGTGATGTCTGCCGTTTCCACAACGCCAAGGGAGATGGCAAGGTTTTCTCCTTTGACCTTTTGGATGCAGATAATGGAGAGATTCGAGCTACTTGCTTCAACAATGTTGTGGATCAGTTCTATGATAAAATTGATGTGGGCACAGTGTATTTCATTATAAAAGGTTTTCTAAAGGGAGCAAAGAAGAATTTTAATAATTTAAAAAATGATTGGGAAATATTTTTGGAGTCATCATCAACAGTGGAGCCTTGCTTTGAGGGAGATGGATCAATCCCTCAGTAGCAGTTTCACTTTAGGCCTATTGGTGATGTTGACAATATGGAAAATAATGCAATGGTGGATGTCACTGGAATTGTTGTGTCATCAACCTCTCAAGTACCATTATGCGCAAGAATGGCATTGAGACACACAAGAGAACTTTGCAAATAAAGGATAGATGTGGCCACAGTGTGGAAATCACAATGTGGGGCAACAGATACAAGATCTATGTGACTATGGCCAGAACCCTGTACTGGCTATGAAGGCAGGCAGGGTCAATGATTTCAGTGGCAAGTCCGTTGGAACAATATCTTCAACACAGCTCCTTATAGATCCTGATATATTGGCAACACATCAGCTTCGGGATTGGTTTGATGGGGAGGGACGACATTCAGTTTCCCAGCCAATTTCCAGGGAAGGTGGTACTCGCATGCGAACTGAGCTCCGCAAAACTGTCTCTGCAATCAAAGATGAAGGACTAGGCAGAGGTGATAAGCCTGACTGGATAACTGTAAGAGTGTAGGTCTTCTATATTAAGTCCAACAATTTTTGCTACACTGCCTGCCCACTTGACAATGGTGGTAAGCAATGCAACAAGAAAGTGACCAACAATGGCGGTACATGGCGGTGTGATAGATGTGATCGCATTGTATCGGAATGTGATTACAGGTCAGTCTTTCAGTTCCTAATTATTCAAGAGACATTGTCTTAGTTATAACCCTGGTTGTATATTGTATGAGGGGAAACCTTTGTTTAACCATAATTAGTAGAACACCACTGTAGGGGCAGGGTATGTGGAATTGCATGTTCTTCCCATAATATGACAATGGAGGATGTCATTGAGAGTTTGTCAAATCTTGCAGTGCCTCTTTGGGTTCCTAATCAAAACTTGATCAATTGGCTGCCGGTATTTGCTTAACATCCAAGTGCAAGATCATACGGGTCCAACATGGGTTACAACCTTCCAGGAGGTTGGCAAGGAGATTATTCAACACCCAGCAAAAGAGCTTTTCTTATGGAGCCAAACTGATAACCAAAAATTCATTGAAGCAATACAGAAGCTGACATTCACGGAGCACCTCTTTAAGCTGAAAGTGAAAGAAGAGATGTACAATGATGAGCAGCGGTTGAAATTGACAGTGGTTATAGTAGATCGTATTGATTGGGTTGCAGAGAGTAAGCTCATGATAGATTCGATTACAAAGCTTAACCGAGGAGAAAGTATTGATGTCCCAATCGGTAGTGGAATCATTGGTGGTAGTACCTATACTTAGTTTGTATGTCTGTGAGGTGTGGTCATAACCTTATGTGAGTCCACTCACAAAGTATTAAACAATTGTCTTGAATTTCATGACAATATAATTGGGCAATTGAGCAATGAACAAACACCAGCAAATTTCATTAATGAATCCTAGAGAATCAAATGTGTTAAAATCATGCTAAAAAAAATGGTCAAATCATTCTGTAGGATCAAAACAAATACACTTGCTATGAAACTGATGGAAGAACTGCTGGAATAATGAACAAACCAATCATCATATATATTAATTCAGACCTTAGTTTTAAAATATACCCTAAAAGCCCCAAATCTTAAACCCCTCTCTCTGTCTTTCAATTCATAACTTTAGATGCCAATGGCACATTCAAGAGATTTGCTGAAGTCACCTTTGCAAGAGACACTAGCCGCTGTAGACTTGGCAGCTTTGCAAACTCCACAAGAAAGTGATTTGCCTCCTTTAACAGTGCCTCTAGATTCTCCCTCTGAAAGAACCACAACCCATGTCTTGGCATCAGTATTTTGCAATGTCACATAGACTGTGATATGAACTGACAAGATAATGCAGGATGACATCCAAAGCATGGTAACAGAACTCCAATTTATGGCCTCATCAGCTTTTCTTCTTCATTCCTTAATCCTTCTGCTCTGGCAACATATTTTTTACTTTCACTTTGGACATAAAGAAAACCATGTGCAATAATAAGATCCTGAAGAACCTAGGGAAGGGGTTGAGTTGATGTGAATTTGGCAATTTGCTATTGCATGCACTGTGCAGTTCTAAAAAAGAGGATCCACTTCACTAACCAATTCATCCGATGCAACATGAATCTTTGAAAGGTTGCTGGCCTTTGGAACTAAAAACATGAGCTCACAACATAATTCAGGAAATTGGCCATTGACCTTCAAGAAGGCAAGATGTGGCTCTGCTGCACGTGGCACAGGATCAATTGTTACCAGCTGTTGAACCCTGAGGAATGAGACTTTAATGGGTCTACTACTTTCCTTAGCTTGTAGCCAGCTGCTGACAGTGGCCCAACATTGCACCACTTCTTCACCCCAATTATGAGCAGCAATCAAAGTTCTTTCCACCACCCGCACTTGCATAGACTCCTATCTTAGGTCTCTATCCTTACTAATCAATGCCATCATTGTAATGGTGAACTAAACTGATAACATATCCAGCAGCTAAGGAGAAGGAGCATACTGGGTCCATTTCATGGCCTGCCCACAAAAACTACTCAACTTCTGTAAGCAGCTCCTTAACTGGTGCCAATGTTGGAGTTTGCTTCAACTCAATCTGTGCCTTTGTAAGCCATTCTTTGGCCAATTCAGACAGGCCTACCTTTCTTCCATTCATCTGCAACAAGGATAACAGGAAAATCAGTGGAAAGCGACACACCACATCTTGCCAGTATAACCCCTTCCCAAAGGCAACAGCACTCCAAGATGCTAAAGACAGCACAAAAGAGCTCACTGACTGTAAAAAATGGATCACAACTATCACAAAGGCAAAACTCTTTTATCAGAAGTCCTTGGTTAGATTGTCCCAAGGGAAAAAAACTGACCAAACCTTTTACACACAGACTGGCTTAGGGAGTGGGTGCCACAGTGCAGTGTGCATTCAGTAGACCTATATTCTGCAATAAGAACTCCAACCTTGATATCTCTTCGATTCGTTTTACTATTGGAAAGCAAGTCGTTCTGCGTTTTAACATTACGGCAGAACTGGTGGCAGTTAGGCCAGTTGGGAAATTGCCATGATGTTTGTGATCTCTGAAGAAATTGCCATGATGTCCATGATCTCTGAAAAAGCTCCAAGAGACAGATAGATGCTTCACATCAAAGCAGAGCAATGTTTAATGAGACCACATTCAAATCCCTTTTGTATTTCTCTCTGTCTTTCAATTCATAACTTTAGATGCCAATGGCACATTCAAGAGATTTGCTGACCTCCAGAATGTAAAAGTCAAAGTAAGAGCTGCAAAACCAAATGCCACTTCCAATCCTGCACTAATGGCTGATGAAGAAGATCTGTGTCTGTTGCAGCAGCAACATCTTTGAAAAACACATTCTTAAAAATTGTTATGATCTCTCTAATCTTTGAAAAATATCCAAGAACACATTCTTAGAAATTGCCAAGATCTCTCTGATCTCTTTAAAAAAACCAAGAACAGATGCTATAGCATTGAAGAAGAAAATGCATTCAGATCTGTGTATGTTGTAGCAGCAACATCTTTGAAAAACACATTCTTAAAAATTGCCATGATCTCTCTGATCTCTGAAAAAGATCCAAGAACAGATGCTATAGCATTGAAGAAGAAGATGCATTTAGATATGTGTCTATTACTGCAGCAACATCTTTGAAAAGCACATTCTTAGAAATTGCCATGATCTCTTTGATCTCTGAAAAAGATCCAAGAATAGATGTTATAGCATTGAAGAAGAAGGTGCATTCAGATCTGTGTTTGTTGCTGCAGCAACATCTTTGAAAAGCAAATTCTTAGAAATTGCCATGATCTCTCTGATCTCTAAAAAAGATCCAAGAACAGATGCTATGGCATTGAAAAAGAAGATGCATTCAGATCAGAGCAGAGCAATGTTCAATGAAACCACATTCAAATCCCTTTTGATTTCTCTCTGTGTGTTTGTGTCTGTGTCTCTCTGTCTTTCAATTCATAACTTTAGATGCCAATGGCACATTCAAGAGATTTGCTGACCTCCAGAATGTAAGAATCAAAGTAAGAGCTGCAATGAATTCATAACAAAATTCAACAATCCTCATCAAAAAAATTCATAAAAAATTCATAGGCCAGCAGCTTGAAATGTTTTGGAATTGTGCTACAGGAAAGTTGGAGTGTGAGGATATGTTAATGGAAGAATGTGCATTTTCCATGTCGTCATCAAGTGCACACTGTGTCCTGGAAAAGCTTGTATATGTGGAACAAAATTTCTGCTCCCAACAGTTGTAATCTAATCTCAACAGTATTTTTCTTTGAATTATGAGCATAATAAAATATGTTGAGGTCCATTCACAAAGTACTAAATTTTGGAATTCAAATCAATTCTAGAACATGTGTTTTCTTGACAATATTTTGGATCATTAGAAATATGTCAGTCATTTAGTTGTTTTTCTGTGTATTGATGTGCCACCAATCATATTAGGTTTCTTCCATGAATTCAGATTTTAGATTTTCACTTCAGCATTCAGAAGAATCTCTCTCTCATTTTCCAAACAAACGAGACATAATTTCAACTTACCATTTCTTTGATGCAGAATTGTAGTTGGTGGCATTACCTATATAGTGCCAAGACAACACAATTTCTTGATAGAACAAACTCAAAAAATGTTCAGTATTTAGTTTATGAATTCATAACAAAATTCAACAATCCTCATCAAAAAAATTCATAAAAAAATTCATAGGCCAAGACAACACACTTTCTTGATAGAACAAACTCAAAAAATGTTCAGTATTTAGTTTATGAATTCATAACAAAATTCAACAATCCTCATCAAAAAAATTCATAGGCTAGCAGCTTGAAATGTTTTGGAATTGTGCTACAAGAAACCCGAGAACTCAGCAGTGCAAGAGCGCTCCAGAAACTTGACAAAGATTTGCCGCAGAGGACCTTGAAGCTATTCTGCAGTTGCATTGAACTTAGGGTTTCGCACAAAGTGAGTTTCTTCTTTTTCTTTCTCTTTCTGAGGGGATTTCACCACCACTGGCTTTGTTTTCTACATAACAAAAAAAAGTCCCACAAAATTAAAGAAAAGAGCAATGTAGAGAATTGATTTCGACCCAAGAAAAAAAAAAAAAAAAAAAAACCCAACCTTCAATTTGTAAGACTTGCTCAAGAATCAGAAAATCAAATATGTTATAAGAAGTGGGTTAAGAATCAGACATCTGGTAATGGGTTGTCAAGAAGAATTGATGTTGTTGGTTGTGGCAATGTAGTAAGGAAAGAAGGAAGGGAGGAAGGAAAGAGAAAAAGAATTGATGTGGGTTGCAACAATGCAGGAGGCAAGGAGGAGGAGGGTGTGGTTTAGGAGTGTCACGGTTCCCGAACTTTGTGTATAATGCAGAGGCCTGAACAACAGCAGGCAGTGAGGGAACGGGATGCCTCTACCAGGCGTGCTACCAGGGCAGTCCAGCCTGTTAAACAGCAGCAGGCAGTGAGGGAACGGGATGCCTCTGCCAAGCGTGCTGCCAGGGCAGTCCAGCCTGCTAAACAGCAGCAGACAATGAAGGAACGGGATGCTTCTGCCAGGCGTGCTGCCATGGCAGCCCAATCTGCTGAACAGCAGCAGGCAGTGAGGAAACGAAATGCCTCTTGCATGCGTGCTGCCAGGTCAACCCAGCCTGCTGAACAACAACAAGCATTGAGGAAACAGAATGCCTCTGCCATGCGTGCTGCCAAGGCAGCCCAACCCGTTGACCAGCAACAAGCAGCCAGGCGAGGGGCTCGCGCCCGGCGAGCTGGGAAGCAAGCCCTCCACACCGCGGATGAGGTGGAGGTGTTGGTGGTACACTCATTGGGTGCCATGTCACATAGGTGCACACACTGCAATGCACTCCGCTTTGAGCACGAGAAAAAGCACACCACTTTGTGTTGCGGCGGTGGCAAGATGTCTGGGTTGAGCAATGCTTTCCCTGCCCCTGCACCTCAGCCACTCAAAGATTTGCTCACCAGTGTGCCCAGTGAGCACCAGCCTTTGCCACCTGTCACTAAGGATTTCAGGCAGAACATTCGTGCATACAACTGTGCATTGCAGATGGCCTCAACGGGCCTGCACATCCATTCCCCGAAACAAGGGATCAGCATGATTGCCATCAAAGGGGCTGTGCATCACTTATTGGGGCCTTTGCAGCCCGCCGAACATGATGTGCCACAATTCGCCCAGCTGTACATCATTGATTCCATGGATGCACAAGTCACAGCACGCCTTGCAGCTTTGGGTGCTACGGGCGTTGCTTTGCATCAGCCAACTTTGGCGAGGCTAAAACAGATGTTGCATGATCACAACACATTTGTGTAACGTTTCAAACAAGTCATGGACATGCCCACACACGACTTGTTTCAATGGGAAGTTGTCATCAGGGTCGACGGCAACGTTGACAAGTGCCGCTATAATGCTCCTACCGCGCTCGAAGTGGCTGGGCTGTTGCCAGGTGAGGTTTTTCAACAACGTATATTGTTATGCTGTTTGTTTGTTGCCATCGCTCACTTGATGCAATGTTCCTCATTCATTGACATAAATGTTGTTGTTTCTGCATAGGCGGTGGTGACGAGCCGGTTACAGGCAGGGACATCAGAATGCGTGCACGCGACGGCGAGCTATGGAGGATTAGTGACCTGCACCCTGCTTACGATCCGCTGCACTTTGTGCTATTCCATCTTCATGGTGAGCCCGACTGGCAGCCAGACATGCCCCATGCTACTGTTGCCCCTGTCAGCCCATCACAACCTCCATAGGATGATGGTAGCGAGGAGGAAGGTGATGTTGAACATGTTGCAGTAGATGCAGGGCCAGCACAACCTACACAACGCAAAAAAATCACTGCACGGGAGTGGGCTTGCTATCACATGCATGATAGGAACCGGCATCGCACACCCTCTTTGTGTATGGCAAACGTTTGTATCAAGAGTGGGGTGTTGACCAATACAGCAAAGTGGAATCATAACGGCTGTTTTACATACGCAACAACCAAGGCCCTTTGCGTGCTGCAATTTATGGTGGCGTAGCTGATGCTGTTGCCAATAACGACGCCAACATCGACAACTTGGGCAGGCACATTGTATTGCCATCCTCATTCACTGGTGGACACCGACACATGGCTCAGTTGTACTAAGATTCCATGGCCATTGTCCGCCAATATAGCAAGCCTGATTTGTTCATCACTATGACCTGCACCCCAAGTGGGAAGAGATTGTAAGTGTGTTGAAGCCCGGCGAGATTGCCAATCACCGCCCTGATTTGGTCACACGTGTTTTTGTTAGGAAATTACAGCACTTACTGAACGAACTTTTGAAGAAGGGCGTTTTTGGCGAGGTGGTGGCTAACATTCATGTCATTGAGTGGCAGAAGGGAGGCCTACCCCATGCACACATTCTGCTCATTTTGCACTCCGATCACAAACCTTAAGGGCCCAATGAATACGATTGCATGGTGTCTGCAGAGTTGTTTGATAAGGATGCACACCCCACTCTTTTTGAGGTCGTTACAAGATGCATGGTGTATGGCCCCTGTGGCACCATCAACCCACATTGCACTTGCATGGTTGACGGTGTTTGTTCAAAAAGCTACCTTAAGGCCTTTACAGAGCACACCACTGACACCACCGGCTCCTACCCAACATACCGCCGCCGGGATGATGGTCGCACATTTGAGCGGTAAGTGTGCTAGCAGTAGGACCACGCATTTGGACTGACAACATGCACGACTATGTTGCCATGTTTGCGTTTATTGACCTGTGGCACCGCTCACGTAACAATTGATGTTTGGCTGCTATTGTAGGGGTGGGTTTGCCTTTGACAACCGCTGGGTGGTGCCCTACAACCCGTACCTGTCCCTGTTCTTCAATTGCCACATCAACGTGGAGGTCTACACCTCCGTCGTGGCTGTCAAATACCTCTACAAGTACGTCTACAAGGGCCACGACCGCGCACAGGTAGACGTTGGCCCGATGGACGCTGTTGCACCTAATGACGCTGCGCCCGCTCAGCCACGCATGCAGGATGAAATCAAGATCTACCAAGACGGTCGGTATGTGTCGGCTTCTGAGGCCAGCCACCGTCTGTATGGCTTTGATCTGCACAAGGAGCACCCCAATGTCGTTCGGCTTGCTATGCACTTGAAAGGGCGTCAGACCATCCTGTTTCAAGAGGGCACTGATGCTGCGGCCGTACTTAACCGGAACCCTCACACAACTTTGACTGCATGGTTTGCATTTAACAAAACAGCACGGGAGCATCTCAATCCATCTGCACCATTGCACTTGGTTCTCAACACACTTTACCATGACTTTCCACACATTGCCACATGGAAAAAGAAGGAAAAGCAATGGGCACTCCGCACACAGACGTCAAGTCTAGTGCATGTTGGCCGCATGTACTTTGTGTAACCCTCCGAGGGGGAGAGGTACTTCTTACGTCTTTTGCTACATCACGTGCCTGGGGCTACGTCTTTTGAGGACCTTGCATGCACCAACAGGCACTTGCAACATCCCACGCAACATGCATCTTTCAAAGAAGTGTGTCAGCAGCGTGGTTTGCTGCAGGACGATGCTTAATGGGCCCAGTGCATGGAGGAGACTGCAAGCATGGCCAGTGCCTCATGCCTTAGGGCACTGTTTGTTGCCTTGCTGGTGTTTAATGCTGTTGCAAACCCATTGTCTCTGTGAGAGCGCTTCAATGAGGACATGGCAGAAGACTTCCTGTATCAAGCACGCCAGGTTGGTGCTCAGCTCTGCCCGTGTATGGCTCTGCATGTCAGCCTGCCTTGTGGTTTTGCATGGTCATGGTTTGCATGTTGTGCGGCGCTCAATGCTCACTATGTCGTGTGTGTGTTCCTATAACGTGCAGGGCGAGCCAACGCGACAACTCAATGCTACCATCTAGGACACGGTGCTGCAAGAGTTGACGCTACACTTGGCACACCTCAATAGCAGCCAGGGCTTGGCAGCATTTGGCTTACCGACGCCTGTGGCCCAACCTGCCAGTGCTGTGATGGCAGACGAAATTGCCAAATATGATGTGGCAACGCAAATAGCCATACGAGATGAGCGCGTGCCGCAACTTAACCCTAAGCAACGGGCTGTCTATGATAATGTCATGGCCCCTTTCAACTGCCATGCATTTTTTGTCGATCGCCTTGGCGGCACTGGCAAAACCTTTCTCTACAGTTGCACCGTGCGCGCATAGGGTTGGGTCGCTATTGCTGTGGCATCATCTCGCATTGCTGCATTGCTGCTGGACAGAGGATGCACTGCACACTCACGTTTCAAGATCCCTGTGCAAGGCCTCAACATCACGTCCACATGCTACATCAGTAGGGACTCTGAGCTGGCAACACTTTTGCAAGCTGTTGCGCTCATTGTGTGGGATGAGGCTGTCATGATGCACAAGCATGTTTTTGAGGCTGTCAACAGGTCTTTGTAGGACATCATGGCTGTCATTAACCCAACATTCAAGTTCCCGCCCTTTGGCAGCTTGGTTGTGGTGTTTGGCGGCGATTTTCGGCAAATTTTGCCTGTTGTGCCTCGCGGCACCAGGGGAGATGTTGTCGGTGCAGCTTTGAACTGTTCCAGCATATGGCAACATGTGCGTGTATTCAAGCTGCACACCAACATGCGCGTGCAGAGGTTGTTGGCTCAAGGTGGCGCGCATGCACAGGCAGATGCCGCACGATTGCAGGCATTTGCTGATTACTTACAACGTGTGGGGGAGGGCGCAAAGCGCGTGTATCCCTCTGTTGGTGAAGACTCCATTCTTATTTCTCATGACATGTGCTGCAATGGCCCTATTGTGACAGATTTGATTGAAGAAGTGTATGGCGCTTTGTAATCTATTGTTGAGTATGCTGCAAGATCTGCATACATCATTGAACATGCAATTCTTACACCTTTGAACGAAGATGTGGATGCACTCAATCAATGACAAATATGCATTCAAAAAGCATAATGGCTCGCCCGCACAGCACCGCATGTATTACAGCGCGGATTCTGTGGTGCATGGGGAGCAACATGGCATTTACCCCACTAAGTTCTTGAACACACTTAGTTTTTTGGGCGTACCACCCTGTGAACTGCACTTGCAGGAGGGTTGTCCCATCATATTATTACGCAACATGACCAACGGCCTGGCTAATGGTACCAGGCTCATTGTCATTCAACTCATGCAGCATGTCATTGAAGCAGAGGTGGCAACAGGTCCTGCAAAGGGCCAACGAGTGTTCATTCCATGGTTAAGCATCACACCTTCAGACACAGAACGAATGCCTTTCATTCTGCGCTGTCGCCAGTTTCCTATGCGCCTTGCATTTGCCATGACCATCAATAAGGCGCAAGGGCAGACATTGAATACGGTCAGCATTTTTCTGCCCAAGCCTGTATTTACACATGGCCAGTTGTATGTGGCCATGTCGCGCATTGGGTGCCCCGAGGGGGTGAAACTGCTGGTTACAGATGGGTGGGAGGATGCTCATGAAGATGCACCTGCCGGTGTGTACACTCACAATGTTGTTAACATAGAGGTGTTGTAACATTATCGTGCAGACACTAAAGCTTAATAGAGTGTTCGGGGTGGCTAGAGTGGCGTAGCCACGAGTTACCCACTAGTTTTCATAATTGATTAAAAAGCATGCAATGCAAGATTATGTATTTGAAATTGTAAGAACATTTCCACCAACACTATACAGTTTTTTTGATTGAAGATTAATAATAATTTTCCCAATGGGCTAATGAAAATGGGTTAGGTTCAACATTTTTGTTCAATATGTGAAGGCTAGCAAAAGCCACAACATAATTTAACACTAGTCTTCATTGGCCAAACATATTACTTGGTCCAGTTGATATGTAGGTGCCCAGCTTCCAATTTCATGTTTGTGGGTGAAGCTTGGGATCAATAAACAAGTTTTTTGCATGGAGAAATATTTTTGGAAGGCCAAACACCAATATGGTGGGAGTTGTAACAACATTACCAAACAAAATTATAAAAAATGTTTAGTTTGTCTTATTGAAAAAGCCACATCCATATTCTGTCATGTGCATTGTCAATTTCAAACTTCAACATTTGAAAATGAAAACGAACTCATACCAATGTTTTTCATCACAAATTGGCTATTGTATTAATATCAATTATGAAATGTTCAAAATCATTGATTAAAACAATAGTGTTAGTGATACATTTTTGCACTGCCCTAAATTCTTGTCCTACTCCATTAATATAAATACCACATAAAAATATTAACTAGGACATTTGAATTATTGTTGGAGAATTTTTTATTAATGTCGAAGAACTACATTTTACCATTATGCCATTATTGAATTGAAACTATCAACAACAATTAGGAAAATACTCGAACTTCAATAAATAATGAAACATACATGCCAAGGTTACCTCACAAAGTAGTCTTTTCACTCAGAGACAATACCACTATTGTTCATAATAATCCTCATCGTATTCTCCTTAAGTCTTATGTGATGGCTTTACCACTATACCAATATGCCCCCTAGTAGTTACAAAAAATAGTTGTAGCCATTTCGTGTCATATCGGTGGGTAGTTAACTTGTCTATTTGTCATGTCAACATAGTGAGCTTATTATCTATTACCACTATCTATCTATCATATCATCACAATGGAATTGACATGCTATAATTTGACATTTCCCTAAAGAGACTTTGTTAAATCTATCTAATATTTTTACTTTCTGCCAACACACCTAAGAATTTCCTTTACATTATCCCATTCTCAGTGTCGTAGCCACACAGCTACACATACATTCTAACTACACATTGCAAAACTTATTTCACTATAGGTTCCTAACTCCTGGAACGTCCTGCTTGGGCAATAAGTATAAATTGTGTTGGAATGAAAAAATCATCAATTTCACTACCAAAAGACTTTACCCCTTGCTTGGTGTGTGTAATTTGTTGCTTCCACAGATATTTACTAATCTCCTCCATCTTCACAAGATGTGGTAAACATTGTTGGTAGTGAATGAACTTACTATCACATGGTCACTTGGATAGCTTTTCCACCAAGTGCATTGTTCTCAAGATGGCTTTTCATAGGGATAGTTTGTCCACTCTTAAATGTGCTTCTTGAGAAAAATACTTGGTCTGTTCATTTTTTATAGTCCTCCATATAATGGAAGCCATGGCGTGATATGTAATGTTAATGAAACAAGCCAACTCATGGCAATCATCCATAACTTGCTTCCAGTTCTTAAGTTAAGTCTTGGCCTTGTTTTCCACATGATCTATAATAGCCTCCATTTGGGTCATGGCAAAGGTAGGTCTCCTAAATGTTGAGGTCTAATGGCAACAATAATAATCCTTGAATGCGACCTCCAGCTTATAATAGTATTGTAGTGCACACAATCCTCAACAACCTACCTTAAACTTTAAAGCTCCATATCCCCTAAGCTAGTCGTATTGAAACGTAACAACATATAATGTTGTATGCTAAATATTTTTTCCATTCCAAGTCGTATATTGCCCACATAAAAATAAATGACTTTCTGTGATATGTGCTCCCACCATAGGAGGTGCTACTCCTACTTGTTAACAAATTTGGAAATGGTGCATCAAATAGTACATCTTAGGAGCAGGGATCATTGGCATGATATACTCCATCTTTAATATAATATGGAGCATATCATTTCTAGTGTAAGGTCTAATACTTGCTCTTTTTGCTAGTGTAGGATGCTCTACTTGTGGTGGCAAGGTTCCATAAATAAGATTTTCTCACCCAAGTCTCCACTCCCTCTCCTCCTATACCAACCCCCAATCTTTAAAATCCTTTAATGTGTTCTTCAAATGCTCCTACCTATGTTTGTGTTACCAAGTTCTTTTTTTATTATACTTTAAGGATAGAATTGTAACATGGGGTTAGTTTCATCTTCATAAGATATATCCACTATATTTACGTCTTCAAGGATCTTTTTCCCCTTTCTAACTTTTTCAATCAACTTGCCTTGCTCCTTATTTGGTTTAATATTTCCTTTTATGGTAGGGTCATCTTTTGTTTCATCACCTGGTGCTATTCACTGATATGCCATGTCCAAAGCATTGACATAGCCTTTGATTTATTTAAAGTACAACCTCCTAAATTCAACTTTAGCCTTTTCTAGAGCTTCTCCTAATTCCACAAGACCTTTTTCAATCAATTGGTCATACAATTTTACCTTGGCTTAATTTGCCACAATTGCAACTTCCCATTTTGTGTTGACTTGTAATTGAAGCTTTTGTACTTCAATTTCAACCATCTTTACTTCTTTTTGAAGTTTGTTTGTTTTTGCTAAAAACACCTTGTAGTTTTGGTAATGAGAGTGATGAGTTCATTCAACCACTTCCTTTTGAGAAGCTAGTTCACTTTCCTGTTCTTGCATTGCCCTCTCCATGTCCTTTATTCTTGCCTCCATATTCCACTTTTCAGCCTTAAGGATTTGAATTTCCATTCTTTACTGCCTTATCTCTGCATCTTCTTTCAGCAAAAGTTTTTCATGTGCTTCTATAGTTTTACTCTCCACATAAATGGCATTTCGTAATTCCTCTCCTTGACAATCTATCTTAGAAATTATTGTGTGTGATTCCAAGTTTTTTTCTTCTGTTATTTTTTATATTTTGACTATTTCTTCTAGCTTATGTTCTGTTTCCACTCTAGTTAACTTTCTTTGTGCCAAATCTGCTATTTCTTTTCCTTAACTCAACAATTTTCATTTTGGATTATTGTCTCTCTTCGATCAAAGATTCATTATGAGTTGAGAATTTTAGTACCTTCTTTTCCATGTTCTTTTGCTACTACTCCAATTCTTGTTTCTTTGCTTGGTTCAACAATTAACTCTTTGTTTTTTCCAATCCCTTTGCCAATGTATCATTCTCCTTCTGCAACTATGTGATTGTGCTATCATAACACACTTCCTACCTCCAACTTTGAGATTTATCTCCTTGAATTAATCCACCACAAAGCTTCATTCATCATTAACATCAATGTCATTCACCTCTCCTAATCCTCTTGCTTTATTTGTTATGGCAACACCATCTCTTTTTAAGTCATGATGGAATTGGCTCTCTTCTACTTGCTATGATAAGATCCTCTATTGACTTTGTGGTATAATTATTTTTTGTGGTGATTGTAGATTCTCTTGGCCATTCTATTGTACAATTTCCAATGGTTGTTGTTCTAGGATTTTTTCTTCCATCGCCTATTGCAAAATCTTCCTTTTTATCTATTGATGGTATGGCTCCTCTTGTAGATGTACCATTTCTCCCATTTGGTTGATGATCACCACAACATCTTCTAATGTAGGCAATCTCTCCTCCATAATATGATCTTCAACCACTTCTTATTATAGCACTTATACTTCAAGAATCTACTCTAGGTCAACATCCCTCAGATTCTATCCTTCTTCAATAGCTACTTCTATAACTTTGTTCACAACACTAGATACAGTAATAGGTTTATTGGCATTTGTAGTAGGTTTACCAATATCTTCAATAGACTTACCAATAATCTCACCAATGTCCCCTTCTTGAGATAGTGATACCTTTGTAATTACTTTGTTTGGAGTTATTGATGATGATTTTCTCCTTTTCTTCCTATTCTTTAACATTATGGCATTGACATCCATAATGATTTTCTTTTTGTTTTTGGAGTTTCTTTTCTCCTACAAGAATTCCTCATTCCTTAACAAACTACTCTAAATAGATATACCTCATTATTATTAGAGCAAGTCTGATTAGGGTACTAGTCGGCTTTCCAACCTTACATTGAACCACTACTAATTTGTTTTGTAGCTTCTGTAAAAACCATGTTGCCTAGTTAATTGACTCTTTTTCAGTAGCTAACATCACATAAACTAAAGAACTAGGGGCAAACTTGTTGCCTTGATAAAATGTCAAAATCTCTATTAATGTTTTCAATCTTTTGATTCTCGCCGTCTTGTCGGTTTGGGCAATCACATACCATGACTTGAGAACATAGTGATCTTATTGTGTTCTTGTGAAATAAATGGCAACAACACCATTGTACCCTTCTCATGTTCTTGCCATCAATCCTCCATGAGGTAGTTTGAACACTTTTGCTATGCCTTCCACACTTATATTAATTTATCATCTCTCCAACTTGACATAGTAATTGTCATAGTCGAAGCTACAAACTAACTCCTTCACAAGGGGTTTGTTGATGTGAGTCCAATTGAATCTCTTCAACAACACAAGACTTGTTTTCTTGGCCCATGCTTCTTTCTGAGTGTTTAAGGCCCAAATACTACCATGATTACATCCCAAGAAAGTCACTTTCAATGGCTCAGCCATACTCGGTAGCTTTCTACTGGTTTGAATTTCTTCATTTATTGTTCAAAAATGTCATGCTAGTGTCAATCTCACATTCATGCTTCATCTCTCCAATGTTAAGAATTTTTCCTTTTACAAATGGAACTCCCAGTTTTAAAAAACAACAATGTAACACTAGTAAGGTGGCTCCAATAGTTTCTTGTATATTTTAATAAACAAATAATCGAACCCTAATCGTAACACGATAGTTTCAAGATAATGTTGCTTCCTTGGAGTATTAGGAACCAACATCTTCTACCACTATCTTCTGAGGTATTCCCAAGTTTGTAACTAACTAACGTCACAACCATAATTTCTTCTTCATGATGGTCCTCGAAAATCTCTTAGAAGTCCTTTGGCTATATGTTGTTTGCTTCATAGTGTCATTGATCTCTTTATTTTTTTCTCCAAAACAAGAGTCATGGGGTTTAAATGTTCCTTTACTTGTAGGCACTGTTATTTCAAAACTATTATTTCCACTATCATTCGTCTCCTCTTCACTATTTTTTATATTGACTCCTTGTCCATAGACAATTCTCCAATGGTTTTGTCCTGCAGAACTAAATGCAAATCATGTTATTTTATTTTATTTCAGATATTGCTTTGCCATTACATTTTCATGTACTAGGTTTAAACCAAGCTTTATGTGGCTCTATAGACCTTTTAATTCTGCATTGATTTTGTTATTTAACAATCTTTTTAACTCGGGCATTCCATTCACTTACATGTTCATTGTCTTTCCCAAAGCATTTTTTCCACAAGTAATATCATTGCTTGATTTTTTTCAATTCCACTAACTTTTCAAGGCTCAGTAAAATATCCAAAGGCCATATCGGCCATAATTCATTTAATGGATTCTTTAATATCCTAGTGATAGCTTCTTTGTTTTTCCTTGTGGGGTCTAGGTTAGGTGGTTGCAAATAACTTTATGGCCTTTCTTTCTTAGGGCATAATTGGTAGGATATAATGACTTTTTTTTTTAAAGTCTAGTTTTGTAACCACTACTTTTTGCCTTTTTCACTACTTGATCTTTCTTCCTTTGTCCAAAAATACTCATCATCTACAATTTTAAGTATGGAATTTGTCCATGGTAGTCTTCTAGGTTTGGATACAAGCCTAAATAAAGTGGAGGTCCTACTTCGATGGTATTTACTAAGGTATCTTTCAACATGGACATTGACCACCATAATGTCGGCTACCACATTTTTAGAATGATATTCTTTTAATTTGTTGATTTTTATTCTTTTTACTTCATCATGAACCTATAGTAGTTAATTCAACAATGTTATTATTAAAAGATTTACACACTTTATAAGGACCCTTCCAAAGTAATTAAAATTTACC
This sequence comes from Sphagnum tenellum, assembly GCA_963921925.1. Taxonomy (NCBI): domain Eukaryota; kingdom Viridiplantae; phylum Streptophyta; class Sphagnopsida; order Sphagnales; family Sphagnaceae; genus Sphagnum; species Sphagnum tenellum. Next base: position 6,943,774 of record OY998149.1, read on the forward strand.
TCCTTTGATTTTAGTTGATTTTGGCATCCATAGGATTAAATCACCCTCACAAATGTTTTTGAATTTCCTTTTTTCATCCTAATTTTCCTTTTGTAGTAATTGTATATGATTAATGTTTTCACTAGCACACCAATGTTCTTCATCCAATTAGATGAGATCTTCCATTTTTACATGAATGGCCTTATTACGATCTTTTGTTGGTATATCCTTGATTTTTTTAGCAAAGACCATAAATTTAGTTGACATAACAAGTTGAGTGTTGTAAACCAATTCAAAAGGTGTAAATTGTGTAGTCACTTTATATGTTGTTCGATATGCCCATAATGTTGTAAAGTGCATAACGTCCCACTCATTACAATTAACATTGTTTAGTTTGGCCAAAACTTTCCCAAACTTTTATTAGTCGATTCAACTTGACCATTTCCTTAAGCATAGTAAATGGTTGACTTGTGATGTAAAATCATAAACTCTCCCACTAACACTTCAATAGTTTTGTTAATGACATGGGTTCCTTGATCACTAATAAAATGGGTGGGCCACCTAAACCTAATTATGATGTTTTCATGAATGAACTTAGTAGTGTTTTTTGTTGTGTTATCCCTAAGTGCCCTAGCCTCCACCCACTTAATGGTGTAGTAAGTGGCTACAATAATATATTGATTACCAATGATCTTAGCTACGGGTTTAATAGGTCCCATAAAGTTTAAACCCCACTTCATAAAAAGTTCATATGCCATAACTGGTTTGGGTGATCCCTTGCCACTTTGCCACATAGGTTCTAATTGTTGATAGATGTCACACTTTTGACACAAGTCAGTAGCATCTTTGTGAATAGTCAGCCACTAGTAGCCTATGGACATGATTTTTTTCAATGTTGTGTTGTTGCCATAGTGTTGAATAGTCAGCCACCTCTAGCCAATCCTTCATGAAAATTTTCCAAAATTTTAAAGGCTTCAATGGGTGTTAAACTTGAAAGTTTGAATGTAAACTAGGTTTGGTCATAAACAAGTGAGTGCTACCTTTCAAAGTTCTTATTCAGCTTGTGTGTTCCTTTAGTTCCAGAGATTGATTTTCAACTGTTCAAATAGTTGTGTATGTCAAGATCAAGGAGGTAGCATTCATCCAATTCAATGCCTCAACAGGCCTGGTATGCTTCATCTGAGATACTCCCTGTAAGAAATTTTAGGTTGTTGGTGTATGCTTTCACAAACATTTCTTGAGCTCCCCATTCCACATCCTTTTGGAATTCATTGCTTTCCAATGCCATCTGAAGTGCTTTCCATTCAATTGTGGTTTGTAACAAAAACTGCCACAAGGTACTAATCTGTCCCAATTTTTAAAAATTTCCTATTTATTCCACTAATCAATTTTTTGAATGGACTTTTTTGAATCCCATATTTCTAAATCCCAGAAAGGGGGATGGATCTTCCTTGCATAATATCTTTACTGACACATGGAACTTTTATTTGTTGTCAGCCTTTAGGAAGTCTTATCCTTGCAATGAGCAGAATGGTAGACACAAAGAGAGAGAGAACACCACCCCTTGAATTCCAGGGTAGAATGGATGGACTTACTAGTGTTTGCTTTTCACAGCCTTGTCTCCATACCTATTGCTGGCTTAGAAAGAGTAGCAGTAGAAGGAGGAAGTGCTTTCAGAAACATAGCCAACAATTATGTAGCGGAAGGTGAAGCCAGCAACAGCACTAAAAATCAAGGGGTGACAGAAAATGGTCATCATCCACAACACGAAAAAGATATTGATTGTGGCAGGCTACTGTGACATGCTTCAGTTCATGAAGGTAGCAAGAGTATTTGTCAAAATCACAATGTTGAATGTGCTCTGAATGATATCACCAAACTAGAAAACTCTGCAGTTATGTTATGTCTGGGGACAAGCTGTCAAAGAATGGCCTAGATAAACCTAAGAATGAGAAAGAAACAAACCTCATGGCTCTGGTGACAAAGGGGGGTGGTGTGCCTTGAGAATGGGGTTGAAAACCACATGAATAAGGAAGCAAGACAAACATTCAACTATGAGCATCGGGATGGTGGTAATGAAAGATCCGATACATTCGTAGCTCCTAGAAATTGTCATGTGGAGACAACTGAGGATGCAAAGCTCTCTGAGGACACCCAAATGAAGAAATTGGAACATGTGGAGAAATCTGATGTGGAACAGGCCATTGGTAAGAGCACATTTTCTTTCCTGGTGTGCATAGAACTGGAGGTCTCTCTGTTGTATTGCATAAGTTAACCGCTTAATTGAACATTCTCACGCCACCTTCATTACACAGTTGGTTGTACATGCCAAAATTGTCTCAGATATGAAACCAAATGTGTTGTTTAACAGAGTATTGAACTATCAAAGTCATGTGACAGACCTGTTCAATTGCCCAACAAAAAGTAAAGTGAAGTTTGTATCAGAATACATGACAAATCAATGACTTCTGAAAGTTTTTGAAATCTACAGGAGATGATATAAAATTCAAAAGTTTTGGGCAGTTGAGTGTATCTTGCTGATGAACATCCTGGGTAGTCAGCTGATCTGTTAGGAACAAGAAAAAATAGCTGATGTATTTTGTACATGCTGAGGAGTTGGGATTGTCCATAGTTTTAGCATTTGAAAGACAGTCTAAAGATTAGTAGAGTAATTAGCTGCTATTTGACGCTTGTGGCAACCATCTAGCTGGTGCTAAACACCGGGCCTCAGTTGTGGCTCTTCATCATTTGATGGACAATCGAAGGTTCCCTCTTTGTGTCTTTAACTAGTTCTTTGGAGTTTCTTGGCTTAACTAGTGTTCCCAAACAAGTAATGGGTCTTTGCATTGGTAATTGTCAGGTTCTTGTCTGAACCAAATACTTTTGTTCACTGATATATTTTATTGCTGTAGGCTGGACTGTGTCCTTGGTGAAGACTACAAACAGGATTGGCTAGACCTTGATACTATTGCAGAAAGGCAGAAAGCGTTCTTGAAGGAGCATCCTCCTCAACCAACGCCAAAGCTTGCACCAGTACGGAGGGAGCTGCACACTGTCTTTATAACTGGAAGTTAATGGAAGACATACTAAAGGGATCAGATGTGGTGGATTCTACCCATAATAAAATCAATGACATGACTTGGGACTTGGAAGCTGATAGAAATGAACTTGGTGAAGGGATGATAGAGGACCTGGCCACAAGTAGCATATTTGAAAAGCTTGAAAATCTTCCAAAGCCTAATGGGACTATTAGCTAGCAAACCAGACAATTGAAGGCAGGCTCTGGTCATAACCATTTTCAAGGACATAGAGCATCTCAGGTATTGTAGTATTGAGAGTCTCATTTACTGTTTTTGCAAGTCAATGTCAGGGATTGTGGGGCTCTAAGTGGGTGCTTATCCTTTGCAGACCATTTGTTTGTTCACATGTCTGTTGCAATGTACCTGGGGTTAAAGAGCCTAACTTTAAAGTCTGGGTACAGGGTGCTACTAAGTTGGAGTATAAAGAGAAAAGTTCTCATTCACGAGAGATGTTGTCACCTTTTACAGCAATTAGGGTGTCATCAGATGCCTCAGCTACTACGTTTTGGATTCAAGCAACAACATGTGAATGCAGCTCTTATTGAGCACAAGGAGCTCATAAGAGCCCAGGACTGGCTGGTACTGAATGTGCCAGAGCATGAATTACCAGCCAAATTTGAGACAGAATCTTCTAAGGCTTCTGTCTATGTATTGGTGAAAGGAAAACAATGACCCAATGGATTTTCCAATGGTTTTGCAGACGAATGGGATGAGACCATGCTACAATTACAATAGTATGGATATGCTACCGATGATTGTATGGCAGCTTTGGTGGACGCCAATGGGGACAAGTCTTTAGCTTTGTGTAGCTTATTTAAGACACTCATTGGAGACTAGACTCTTGTATCTACTAAAATGGGAGCAAGCCAGGCTGCCCAAAATATTGCAGAGAAGAGAGCAAAAGAAGTGATGGCCCTACAATCCATATTCGAAGAGGAAGGCACCTACTTGACTAAACACTTCATGTAGTGCCGTTGAACATGGAGGTAAATAATCCATTGATTCAGTGTTCCTGTGTTTCAAGGTTTGCAACCCATCTTGTGTTCCATGTGAAAGTTGTGGTCCTTATTTTCAAGAGCAAATCATATCTATATCAATAAACCATATCTAAATTATCAATGAGAAATAAAAATGAAAAAAAGACACATGAATTAAAATATAATTATCATCCGAAGACAAGGTTGAACAAATTTACTTTTCAAAAAAATTCAAAAAATTCAAAATAAACTTCCATTGATAATAAATTGAGGATGCAAGATTTAACAAACAAATGAAAAATAGCATAAAAGCTCATGAATTAAGAATTCATAAGGGTGAAAGTATGATTGGGTGATATCACAAAGAACCTCACAGTTTCATTTTATTTGACCCATTGAACTTAAAAATAAAATAGGAAACATTTAAAGAAGAGGTTTCATTAAATTTTTGGATAAATACATTAACGAGGTTATATAGACTTCAAAATTTTAGTTAATTAAGAAAATTGAATTTTGATGTTCCTAATCATTTCGTAACTAAAAAGTTTCAGGAAAGTAATGTTGATTATTTTCCTTGAATTGTTTTTGCTCAAGAACACTTTTGATACATATTTAGGTGGGATTATGTAATAGCTCACACCTTTTTTTTTTGGTTTCAAGTACACTTAAGACTACATATATTCTAACATGCAATTGACAAACATGCTTGAGAAAAATAATAATTATGAAAGCATAAATGAACTTGGGGCCACGAGGAAAAATAAGGAGTTAGAAGTTAGCTTTTTAAGAAATTGAGTTCCTGTAGGTTGCTATAACCAGGCAAGATTCCAAAAACTTTTTAAGTTGTGCTGTGTGGCCTCTACCCAAATTTTTTGGCTCTTGTGAATGATAACCAATCCAAGGGTTTTCTTTTGTAGATTATAAAATGAGTGCAAGTGACATTGTGACTACCATCTAATGTGCCTAAGGTGGCTTCTTGGTCACTTGTTGATTCTGTTTTTGGCAACCTAGGTCTTTAAAAATAGGTCCAAGGTGGCTCTTAAAAAAACATTTAAAGGTATGTTCAATATGCACCCAAAACAAAAAAAAGGTTCAAAATATGTGTTAAGATTACTCAGTAGGTAATTGATACTTAGGATGCAGACCAGCTATCTATCACTTTTTAAGACGTTTTTGAATATAGATTAAATGTTCTCATTTAACTAGATCCATTAGTTAATCTCACCCCTTAAATGGATGACATTATTAGTACTAAGTACCTCAAATTTCAATGCAAACTTCTTTTATTTAAAGAGAAGGATCTGGCACCTCCATTCCAATTCGCCAGCCATCTATGGTTGAGATGACACCAGAAAATTTAGAATGGCGCAATGGCTGTGACACCTTATCAAGGGCTGGGACAGATTTGGCTAATGAACCCACTTTTTTTCAAAAACAATACCCTATTTGCAGTTCGCAGCCCCCTTTTTTTTAGCCTTTTGGCAAATATTCATACAAAAAAAGGCACTGGCAGTCCTGGACCTACAAGACAAAATTGAAAAATAAAACCATGCTTGCAATACAACGATTTTGATGACATACTGAATATTGTAAATTGAATCTATATAATTTCATGCTCAGTGCTCACTATTAAAGTTGCATATTTTGTGATGAAGAATTGTTGAACTTTTATTTGTGAAAGTTGGTGAAATTGCACATAGGTTGCACATAGGGCTATGTTGACTTCGTAACAAGTTATTATCCACCAATAAAGTTACACAGACTCATTAGAAGCATGGATTTAAAAAATATATATTAACTTTTTTTAGTGATATCAAAAATTTGACGAATTTTAAATGAGAAAAAAAGTTGAATTTGCACTAGAAAATAAGAATCCAAAAACTCCCAAAACAAATTGTAAAAAAAATGACAATTTGATGGGGAAATAAAAACACTGATTAGAATTACTTCATATATAGTTCAGAAGTGTGGTTTTTTTCCTGGTGAAATTTCGCCATTTTCAAACAAAGAGATTTGCCTTCTTTTTTTTGGGTTAAATTTCACCAAAATATCAATAATAGAAAAATGAAAAGAAAACACTGGTTCACACCCAGAGTTCAGGGTAAGAGGCAGTATTTCTTTTACTGGAATTTTTTTGCCAAATTTCGACCTGAAAAATAAGATTTTGACCTATACAAAGGATTTTTCATGACAAAATTGACCAAAATTTGCCAGATTTCGATTTTTAAAATTCCAAATTGCCAGAGTCTTATGATGACTTCCACAAGGTAGCCAAGAATATAAAAGCATTCTGTTTTTATTCTACCTTCATATCTTTTATGTAGCCAAATTTGGCTAAATTATTTTCTGGATGATCATCACTTTGGCTACATCACAAAATCCTTAAAAGAAACCCCCGGTAAGAGGGATCATGGCTGATCTGCCAAGTCCTTTTTACATAAATGGCATAATCAGAAATCTCTGTGTGATGGATGATGATGTCATATTATGATCGACATACAAGTCCACAGCAATCCAATCAGGGTGCATGGCACATGGCACTAAAACTCATACACCTAACTACAGTTTAATCTAGACTGTGTGCCATGATGCATGATGGAATCTAGGACAGAATACTACTGATCATCTCCTGTGTGGGAACTGGGAACAATCAATTCTACTACTACATACCACATCCCTGCATATAAATTGCTTAATATTATGTGATCATCATCATGGTCAAGCCTCAAGTAACATGGCTATTATTACACCCCTGGCCAGCTTCATTCATGATGAGATATGAATGTTGTTTTTTTTGCCAGACCCTAATTGGGCCAGTAACTTCCATATGGCCCACTATGCAACTATTATGTGGCAAATAGTGGACTAAGGTCTGATCAAAGTAAGAATATAGGAGGTTTAATGTCTCTAGAGTAGTGTTTAAAAGTGATAATTAGCAGTCGAGTTCTTGAGTATCAGGGAAGGGTCCAGGAGTTCCAGTCCAACCTTCAATACAGTTCAGCAAAGGCGCAACAAGTTTACCTGCACAGATTGCGTCATAGACCTTCTCAATCTCCTGGCCTGGAGAGACTGTCCTCAAGCCTGACAGTAATTGAGTCCCAAGCTCTGACCTCACAAATTTGTAAAGGGGATACGTCCTACAGTCAGTGATCCTATTAGGGACAGAGGAAAGTCCCTTGTTGTCATAGGCTTCGCGGATGAGAGGCACCGCCGTGTTGAGTCCAGCCTTCAACTCCTCTTCGAAGCTTGGTATTTTTTCAAGGATGGGGTTGAGGGATTTCCTTCTTTCCGATACCTTAATGTTGTTGTCTGCTGCTGCCTGGCTGTGCTTCAGTGCATGGCTTACCAGCACCTCTCTCAGCTTTTGCATCAGCGGGTAAGTTTGGCTTGAGGCATCGTCAATGTAGCTGAAAACAGGCTCACGTTCCACCACCTTCAGGAGATCCTTCTCACAGAAACGAGAAGGCAAAAGTACACCATTTTCGCTTGCAAAAAGTGTCTTTTTTGCAACTTGAGTAACGATTTGCTTCACTGCGGTCTGCATCGTCTCCTCCACATGACGAAGGTCCACCGCTTGGCATAGACCCACCAAGAAAGTGGCGCTCATCAGCTTCAGAATCTCGTTGGCTTCCTCCGTCTTCCTTGCGGACACTAGACCCAAGGAGTTTACATCCTGGTTGTGTTGTTCCGCGCTTTGCACATGGGTGGTCACTGGATTGGCCAAATAGTTCAGCTCCGACAAATAAGAAGCCATGGCTATCTCCGCTCCCTTCATGCCGTAGTCGAGACTTGGGTCGGGTCCTCCACTCAAGTTTGACGGCAACCCATTGTTGTAGTAGTCGTTAACAAGCTCAGAGAATTGAGCGAACATGAGCTTTCCAATGGCGGCGATGGCCAAGCGCATATTGTCCATCGATACTCCTATGGGAGTTCCCTGAAAGTTGCCACCATGAAGAGCTCTGTCACCGACTGCATCGATGATTGGGTTGTCGTTCACGGAGTTAATCTCCCTCTCGATAGCATGCGTTGCGTTGCGAATGCACTCAATCTGGGGTCCTAGCCACTGTGGAGAAGTCCGCAAAGCGTACCGGTCCTGCTTTGGTTTCTTCAAAGGATCAGTCTCGTGCAATTTGGCTGCGGCACTCATGTAAGAACTTCCATCAAGCACCCATTCCATGACTGCTGCTGCCTCCATCTGACCCGGGTGATGCTTAAGTTTATGTGTCAACGGATCGGCGAACTCCGGCTTCCCTTGCATCACCTCGCAAAAGAGGCCACACATAACTTCTGCGAGAAGGACTAGAATATTGGCATCGAAGCAAACGGTGGAAGCCAATGCAGATCCAACTGCAGTCCCGTTGACGAGGGCCAATCCTTCCTTAGGCTGAAGCTCGAATGGTTTCTCTACGCCGGCGATCCTCAGAGCTTCGATAGCTGTAACCTCCTTCCCGTCTTCCGTGATTGCTCTGGAATTGGGCCTACCTGTAAGTAGACCTGCAATGTACGACAAGGGCACGAGGTCTCCGGAGGCGGTGATCGTTCCTCTCAGCGGCAACTTCGGGGTGACATGGGCATTGAGAAGCTTTTCCATGGCTTCGAGAATCTCCCACCGAATTCCAGAAAACCCTTGCATCAAGGTATTGGTACGCACCAGCATGGCTGCTCGCGCTGTACAACTGGGTAGAGTGTTTCCATTCCCGCTCTTCCCAAAGACACCCGCGTTCAAGAACCTGATAAGCTCTTTCTGAAGCTCCAGTCCTTTTTGAGTTCGGCGGTGGGAGGTAGCCCCGAAACCAGTAGTGACACCGTATATGTCGCCGCCATTCATGATCTTGGTCAGAACCCAGTTGGAACTTTCATCGACTCGGCTCTTGGCATTCTCTGCATCCAGCACCACTCTCACTTCCGGTCGCCTGGCTACAGCCGCCACCTGAGCGATGGTCAGATTCACGCCCTCAATAGCCACTTCCTTTGACTCGTAGAACGTCTTCACCATCTCCTTCACTTCGTCCAGATGGCTACTCTTCATAACCGCAGCCGCTTTACCCCAGTTGAAAGGGTCCTTCAAACTGTAGTTTTTGTACTGGAGCGTCGACGACGGCTGCGTAGTCCCTGTGATGCAGAACTTAGATTCTTTGATCGAATGCCCGTTAGTACTCAAGGAGGACTCATGCACTGCAAGATGGAACTCGTTCCCATTATTTTTCACCTGCACTGCAGCTTCAGTTGCTACTGGGGCCATAGCTTCAGATCTGAATGATCTCCTATTTGAATATCAGACCGTAGATGAAAGCAGCTGTGATCTACTACTTGCAAGTCAAACGCTTCAGATGTGAATCATCTCCTAGCTGAATATCAGATCGTGGAGGAAAGCAGCTGTGATCTACTTACAAGTCCAATGCACCCCTGAGCTCCTGCAGCTAATCGCAAATTAAGAGCTTTCTGACTTGTGAGTTTTACGACTATTATTCACGTAACTCGGACACTGCTAACGTGAGCTGAAGACAGTTATAACAGCAGTGCAATGGTAGCAGAGTACGTCTAGTATGTGTGTATTAAGCTGCGTATTGCAAAGTGATTATAAGAAGTGTCTACAAGTTGCTGTTCAACTGCAGTTCTTATAATACTAATTCAGCTCAGCAATGCTCTGGTCTAGAATGCAACTGAAGCTGAGATCTATATATGATTTCTAGCTGCGTGCGTGCAGTTGGCTTGGAAAAAAAAGTTGTGCCAGATACCTGTTTGGAAATCTTGGTGATCGTCAGCTGATTGCATGGCAATGGAGAGGAAGACTATAGAGCTAGCTGCTAGTTGTCGCCTTTGGTCTTCACGAGATAGGAGTAAGACCGGGAACGGTTGAAGACTTGGAGAGGAACGCGGGTGCTAAAAACCAAGTCTTCAACGGTTCCCGGTCTTACTCACGGTAGAACAGGTGGTTTAGGTCAATTTGTTGTGGAGTGTTACTGTTCCTTCCCAAAGCGGCTCGGGTCGCCAGTTCAATTAGCGTGGCTACAGTGTTCATTGACGCTTGACTCCGCTGACCTCGCCATAAAACTTAGAATAATGGAATGTACCAGATTTGAACTTATCCAATTCGCTCTTTTTTGGTGGGCGGAAATATCTTCTTCACTCTTTTTGTTAGGGATTTTTTCAATTCTTCCAAATTGGCTGTGGTCCGTGGGAACTTGGAAGCTGTGTTTCATTTTGGCGGGGGGGGGGGCCGGGGGCAACGTGTGGAGGGGGTATATTCGCCGCCACAAAGAAAAGTCACGTGCTAACCGTGCAAAGGGTTTTTTTGGGAACTAGTTGCAAAATCGGCCATATTTTGAGGAAAAGCAGTGGGAAATCGCCACATTTAGAACGCCAAGTTCTCTCAGGTCGCCACAACAAATTAGGATTCTGAAACAAAACCTACTTTAGATAACCTGACCCCTAGGCCAGGTTTACCGTTTCAACATCTTTGCTGAATATTTATTTATTGTCCATTCTTTCACTCTTGCAGTAACATTTTGGGCTCTGTGTTGCTATGCACTATCAGTGATGATCAATTTTTTTATAAAAAATCTTATGTTTTCGTATGGTTTTCAATAATTCATCAGTATTTATGTCAATGTCAAATTTAATCTGAATTATTATGGATATCACGAGCATGAAAAGAGTCACATTAATTTGTTTTTTCATATCATGTTGGTGAGGTGGGAAAAAGAGTGAAATAGTTATGAGGCTAGAGATAGTTATTAGGAAGGGAGGTAAAGAAATGAGGTCGTTAAGCTTGAAAATGAGATAATTGTTTAAAAAAATGTCCAAGACGATTGTACCATTAAAATTGTCTTTGGCAGGGAGGACTATATGATAGATTCCAAAAAATCACTCATAGGTATACCAATTCCTTGAAATTTCTCATCAATAGAATAAGAATTTCCAGAATTGGAGGCACTTTTAAAGAGCTCACCAACTTGGAATAAATGAAATGACCATATAGGTACACTACTTAGTAACAGGGATTGTGGGCAGCTAATTTTGAAAATCAAATTGACATTTACTAAAAATAATTTAATTATTGTTAGAATGGTAAAGGTAACTAAGGCCCACTTTAGTCGAGGGTCCAGAGTCCAATTTCCTAGGAACCAATTTGGACTGATTTGAAGCAAATTGAATCCTTGAGTTGGACTGTACCTTGGTCCCTAGCCTGATTCTTGGTTCTCCAAATTAGTAGCTCTCCTATTTAGCACTGTTTTTTCGTCCAAACCAATTGATTTTCCCGTTAAAACAGGTGCCATGTAAGTTTAGCCTCAATTTGCCACTTTTCAGTCTTGGACCCTTGTCTAAAGGCCTTGGGACCAATTTTAAGCTTTCAACCAATGAGATTGCTTGAATTCATTGGTCCGTGAACCTTTGACCCTCCTCTAAGGTTGGCCTAAGGTACTTACTTTCTTGCCTGACCAGTAGTCAGCTCGCCACAATCAATCAGAATTCTGGAGAAAACCTACCCTCTTGCCTGACCTGTAGCCAGGTTTGGCTCAGTCATCTTGTGGATGATTAGCAGTCCACCCACCTGACAAAATTCGAAAAAGAAAACCCTGTTTGGAAGATGCAAGAAAAGTGACGATCATCTATTCGAAAATTTAATGAAACCTGGCTATAAATCAAATATAAAATACAAATCTTTAATCATCCTTCAATATTTTCGCCTACCTACATGCTGGAGGCCAAATATAGGAACCTGGCAAAACTTGTCATTATTATTCACTTCTAGCAATTGAAAAGGGTATTGTTCAATTTTGTAATGTAATAAATTGACAATCATTCATAAGAAGATTTAGCCAAATCTGGCTATAGACCAGATATGAAAATAGAAATTTTAATAACCCAATGTGGGTGCTGAGGTTGGCCCTGGCCAACCAGCACCTACAATTTGATATTAACCTTTTGTAGTGAGTCTTCTATATGGCTATATTTAGCCTGGACTACCCCCTCCAGTGATTTTTATTTTTATTTTTTCAATTTTCTCATATGGCACAAGTTGCGTAAGATGATCTGCCAAATTTGGCTAACAAAATCAATATGAAACAAAAAAAAATGTACAAATCCGTCTATTTTTGGCGACCTGTGGAAACCTGAGGTACAAGCTAAACAAAAGTCTAAAATTGATTATCAAAATCCCTAAAAAATTTGCTTTAGATTTTTGAAAAGTCCAGTCAAGTCGGTTGTCAAATTTGCGTACCCAAAAAAGAAAGGCGTTGAAGGCTGACTTCATCCTCTGGCCTAGGAAATGTTAAGTTTGGGCGTGGAGACTCTTATTTTGTTTTTAGGGTAAGATAATTATAATGTTTGGAAGCAACAAAGAAAAAATTTGGACTTTTTAGTTTTACTGATGAGGGCACAAATGTGCTAGTTCAACAAAGGCTTAAGGTGCCTTCACACTTGTTGTTAGGGACTCTAGTGTTTTGTCCTCTAACACCAAGCTTGTCATTGAGGACCTAAAGCCACTTACCATCAAAATTTTATGTTAAGGTAACATTCACTTAACATTAAGCTATTATGCCCATTTGACATTCAGTGCCACCTAGATTTTCACTTAACACTGACTTAACATTGGGTGTGAATGCACATGCTTATTTGGTGAGTGCTGAGGAAGTTTGACCCTAGAAATAGTTTTTCCCAGGCTTGTTTCTTCTCTCTTTTGGGGTATCTTTGTTCTTGGACGTTTTCCTTGAATGAAACTAAAAGTTTGACGCAAACTTGATGTCAATCTTATAGTATGCCACTACTGGTGTGTCAACCATGGTGGTCTTCCTGTGTACGAAAAGGACCTTGACTTGAATGGGGGTCATTCTGGAAATGAGGGTCCAGAGTGAGAGGTGGGAACTGAGCATGGGTCCTGAATTCCCAGAACTAGCCCATTCAACGTCCTTATACAGCATAAAGATCTGGTACAATTTTAATGGATCCAATTGTGTTTGAGAAGGAGAAGAGGCACAAGATCCTTCAATTTTGAGGAACCTTAGGTGCAAGATGCCTCCCCTTTTGCAACAGCAATATTCTAGAGTATCTATTTAAACCAAATCTTGTTAGTTGTTTTCTTTTACTGAATACAAGGTTGAACTCATTGCTGCGTAAGACTCCTAAATCAGGGTTTTTTTTTTTCAATTTCTCAGTGTTTGCTAGTTGGTTACACATGTTGGGTGGAGGAGAAATTGTTGGCGTCCAGTGTGAATTTTTCAAAGGTACAATTGGCACCTTGCATTATTTTGAGCTAGGATTCTTGCACTCAAGATAAAATTTGTGTAGCATGAAATGGTTATATAAAATATATGGTAAATGGGTTACATGGATTTTTTCCTTGTAAAAAAATTGACAATTCATTTTGCATCCATGTAAGTGAATTGGTGATGCTCCCCAAGCTCCTTGATATACTTGAATACAAGTCCAAGGTGAAAACAACAGAAGGATAAGGAATTAGGGTATGCTTCCTAGTTCACAACACTTTGACAATAAAAGGGTGTGTTAGAGCTCCAAGATGGGGATTAGAACAAAGGACAAGTAGGTCAATTATTCATATGGACTTGCATAAACCAAACAAGAAGTTGGTTAGTGCATAATTGGAGCACCTTTGGTGCATGGACAAACCACAGGCAAACATGTACTCACAAAACTTACTACAGTTTGAACTTGGGGGTTGCCACCGCCTTCCCCCTTATAGTATTCTTTATGCTTGGTCACAGGGCCAACACCCAAATGTCATTTTGTTCTGGACCCCCAAATTGGGAGTTTCAAAATTCTCGAGAGTCCCAAAATTCCCAAAATTTGGACTCCCGCAACTTTGCAGGCCCATAACTTCTTGTAAAAACCTCCAATTGAGGTGAGGCCTAAATCAAAGTTGTAGCCTTTGTTGAGAGTTTTTTAATAATATGTGGCACGCCACCTGCACAAAAGTAAATCAAGGAGATTCCTGAATTTTAGTGATCGGGAATCAAATTGGATTCCCGACCCTTCTTTTGGCCATAACTTGTGTTTTAAGTACCCAAATGGGTAATGCGAGCCCATTTTAGACATCTATGTTCCAAGAGCTTTTCAATCATATAAAGAACTTTTAAATCCAATGAGTTTTGACTTTTGCGATCTGCCTCTAAAAATTTGAAAGTCCATCAAGATTCTATTTCCCAAAGCATGAGCTCATTTGGGAATGTGAAGGTTCATTTCTTCACACTCTCCTACACCCCCGGGAGCATGAAATGTGTGACTCCCGAGCTTCACCCTTGGCCCATTTTTTTGCAAACGCTTACCTTTGTCACAAGCCTAAGGTTAAGGTTGCGACAACTAATGTACATGTTTACATTTATATACAATATGTCACGATGCAACAATTTTTCAATTGATGATATACGTATTTTAAAATGTCATAAACAACATCTTCAAATTTACAAACAAGGCCCAAGGGAGATCGAAACCCAATCCTTTCAAATCTTACTTTTTGTAAGAAACAATATTGCACATTTGTGAGCCTCTGAGTGATTTTTTTTTTATTCACAAATGTAAAGAAAAAAATGATTTTGCACTCTTGTGGGTTTCAAAGTGGGTTTTTCTATTCACATAGGTAGGAAAAAAATGATGTTGCAAGAAATGATATTGCATACTTGTGGGCCCGGAAATGGTTTTTTTTCACCTAAATGAACAAAACCAATGATATTGCAAGAAATGATATTTCACACTTTTGAGCTCACAAGTGGTTTTTTTTCACATAGGTGAAGAAAAAACCAATATTTTAATAAATGATAATTCACACTTATCATTTACACTTACACGCTCGTTAGTGATATTTTGTGAAAAAAAAATGATATTACACACTTTTGGGTTTATGAATGGTTTTTTATCCACATGAGTGAAAAAAAAATGATATTGCACACTTTTGGGTTCGCAAATGGTTTTGTATACACATATGTGAATAAAAATATATATATTACACATTTGCAAGCCCACAAGTGGTTTTTTTCTTTGACATAAATGAAGAAAAAAAATGATGTTGCACATTTGCGAACTCACAAATGATTTTTTACTTCACATGGGTGAATAAAAACAATGTTATTACACATTTGGGAACTTGCAAATGATTTTTTCAATTCATGCATGAAAAGAAAAAAAGGATATTGAACACATGTAGGCCACAATTGGTTTTTTGTATTCAAATAAGTGAAGAAAAAAGACATTTCGTAAAGAAAAACCTTAAACCCTAAAAATTCACTTTAAATCCTTACTTTGGAACCAAAACCCAATCTTTATCAAAAACCCAATCTAGTTTTAATCTAAAATAACAACTTGGAACTAAACCACGGGTTTAGTTCCAGTTTTAAAACCTTCTAAAACCAGGGGTTGGTTCAACCTTGGTTATAAAACCTTGATGAAACCTCCCAATTTTGATTTCACCTGGTTCTTAAAAGTGGACCCAAGTTCGGGTAGGTTTTAGGTACCCAAATTTGGAACCATTGATTTTTAGCTAACAATCCAAACACTCAGCCAACATGTCATTTGTTTGCACTCACAATTGAATGAATTGAAAATGGGAGGAGCCTCCAATGGCAATCCAGTCCCCTCTTGCATTTAAAGCACAATGAATGTTAATTTCAATGGTTAGGGTCTTGGCAAAACCAACAAGTGAGATTTTTATTAATGCAGGGGATGGCATAAGGCAATTTTCAAAGTGACAAACCGATGAAATTTTGCTGAAAAAGAAATGTTTTCCTAAACCATTTTCTACCTATGACACATAATGGACATAAATTGTACAAGTTACCCACCCCCAATGACTTTTTAAATTACATACATTTAATGCCCAATCAATTAACATAGTTTAAATTTTGTTCAACCTTTTTTTGAAGGATGACATTTGGTTGCTTTGTTGATTGGCTACTTTTTAAGATCCATATTAATGTTGTGTGGTTTTTCCTTTTAAAACAAACTTTGGTCCCCATTTTGATATTGAAAATTTTATTTGGAGATTCTTGGGGTGGGGGCTTTGAGCCCACTTTTTTCAATTTTTACCCCCTTCAATTTTGATTCAAGCGCATTTTTTCAAATTTAAAAATCTTTAGGCCCAATTCCATATATACATTTTACACATCCCCCATTGGTAGAATTTCTATGGGATTGTATAGATACAAAGTTTTATAACAAATTAAAATTGGAATTTATGTAAGTATAGGGTTCAACAACTAATTAAAGTTAATATTTCACTATAAAGTTCAACTCAATTACTAGTTTTTCATAAACAAATCAATTTTCTTATGTAAAGATCTTGAGTTTTCTTTTTAGAATATTTTTTCACAATTATGATTTCAATTCTAAACAAAATAAAAAGACTAGTTTCATGGTCCAATTCTTGTGCTAATTTTCATAAAAAAGGTGTCAACATGACTCTAGGTCACAATAACGTAAACCCTCAACTTTTACTTTGCAAACCAAAATGCTCTCAAAACACTAGTCCAAACTTTATAATTGTTTTAAATTGTTATTGTAGCTACATATATGTGTCATGCTTTACTATACATATAATCGATTGTTGATTCAATTAAGTTAAAATGGATGTGGCTTATGTTGAATTATGATGCCTGTTGATTTTTGGCAATGTAATCATCAAAACAATGTGTGTTTGTTGCTTGCCATATTTTTAATTTTTAACTATTCACCAATTCAAACAATATAAAATTTGTTAAATTTCAAAAATCTCAAACTTGCAAAATAACTAACAATATGCATAGAAATTTGAACATGCACATAAAAAGTACACATCCACAAAAATGCAACATTTGAAATGTCCACATGACAGATAACAACATTGAAATTGTTAAATGACATGGCATGTGGGATAATTGAACCTTGCCCCTAAAGCAACACACCTTTCTAAATATCAATACGTATGTTAATATATTGTGAAAAATAAATTAAAATAAAAAATCAAATTTAAGATGACACAAACCAATGGGCAAACTCATCACTAGTGTGGAAAAGGGGAAGCTTGTTGATGTGCTCCACCTTTGGTTGAATGCTACACATAAATTAATCATTACACACAAATTGATCAATCAAGAACATGCACAACTTAAATCTGCATGTAGACTACCATATTATGTGAACATAAATGCAACTCATGCATGACAAATCATATTATACCACCCAAAGCAAAATGAAAAAATTGTTTACAATGTACACTTACAAGATTTCAAGGGTTTAGGGCTTAAGGTTTAGTTCTATAAAATGGGTTGAAAATTCCACATATCTACCATTAACATATTAGGGTTTGAAACCCATGAATGTTCAAATTTAATTTCCCATTATGCATTTTCATTTTTCTATTTTTATAAACTCTCAAACAACATTTGAAAATTTAAAAATTACCTACCTTTAAAATAGGCTTGTTAGAAATGTGTAAATTTCCTTTGGTATACTAGTTCATACTCAACTAGCTCAAACCTCACCTACAAGGTAATTCCAAATTCAAGACAAGCAAAAATAACCTCTCACTCCAGGTTTTTAAAAAAACTAGAGTTTTTTTATTTAAACACCAAGAAGAAAATAAGGAACTATGGTGAACCACTAATGTTTATCTAAAAGTGAAGGGGTAGCATTTAATAATTAATATAAATTGAATTCATGTTGGACAAAAAAAGCCCTACTTTCATATGTAACACATATTTAATTAATTTAAAACTAAAATTTTAATTTAGGACTTTACACAACTTGGTGGATGGAATGAACTCCACCTAGTGGCGACCGGACTTAACAAATTAATGATCATTTTTGACGTGAATGTCATATTGTATAAGAAATTACTTACATTATTTCCAAAAAGATCCATGTACACACTATGTTAAAAACATTCATATCAAATCTAAAACAAGACTATGAATTTTCATGAGTGATTGAAAGCCAGATGTTAGTGCTCCCATTTGACATCAAGATACTCAACCCTTTGAATTTGAAACAAGAAGAGAGGCTTGAAAAGAAAAAATACTTTAATTTTGTTATTGAATATCATTTCAATGATCATTCTTTGGAAAAAGTAAATTCAAGCACATGATTTATGAATGGAAAAGAACTTTGTGGATAATATAATATAATAAAAATTGTGTATTTTTTATTGTAATCTGTCATTTGATTCTAAAAATCACATTATACAATTTTTCTTTGCATATCATGATTTTAATAATAGAATTTAATTTAGATGTGTGATATATAATTTATTCACATATAATATTTATAAATTGATATAAATAAATTATAGTATAAATGTAATAAAATATCTTATATTGATTTTATTATTTCTGATGTAAAAGATTAATCTAAAAACTCGATCTTAATTTTAAAGTATTAATTAATGCCATACAATTAATTGAGTTTATGGAACTATAGTTTATTATATATATATATATATATATATATGGATTAAATTATATATATATATAATATTTTATGAGAAAAATAAATTTAAATATATGATATATAACTTAGTCACATATAAGGTTTATAAATGGATCATAAATTCACCCTACTACCTAGCCTAATAGCTAGATTAATTACATAATCTATCTAAATAAGTAATTTATTTATACAAAAACATTATCACATATTAATTACCCCTATTAAATAACCCATGTACATACTTCCTACTATATATCCCACTTAATTACTACTTATTATTTAGCTTAATTTATAAATAGACTAATTGCATAGCCTACTTAATTAATTAATTAAACATAACATTATTTCATTCAACACAATAAAACACCTATTAATAATTATCCTACTTATATACTAGTACCCAATACCTATTACCTATTACCCAACCTACCTAATTAATTAACTAATTAAAAAACACTATGATATATCAACATGATAAAAATGTAATGTTGGAAATTTCAAATAATTGTCCATATTTACCATTGCCATGGGTCTTCTAAAGTTTCACAAACCTCCCAAACCTTACTACACATTTAATGGTTAGTTCATTCAAGAAGGTTAAGGGAAAAAATTAGACCACAAAATCCAACAATTTCATTGGCCAACTCAATTTTGTTATATTTAATTTCATGTACATTTCTAACTAGGATTTATAGTTGCAATTGAAGTTGAATAAGATGCCATGTGGTGTCTAGTGGGCTATGAACCACATCCCAAGTCGCAAAAACAACTACATTTTCATCTATGTTGAAATGCCATTAAAAATAAATGATATACATCCACTTTTCATCATCACTTTCATCCAAATTGACATTAGTAGCAAATCATAGTTGCATTTGCAACTATAAATCATTTTTTAATTGTTTTTACAACTACAAGTTGTTTTTACCATGGTGCCACGGAGGATAGTCGCATTAATAGTTGAAAAAATGGTTGATTTGGACATAAGTCGCAAATCTGTGGGTTGAATTTCTTGTAGTGTAAACCATCACATATCAAGAACCATCAATATCATCCACTTTGCATTCATGTGTATTTTCAAACTTCAATTAAATGTTGTTTACGAGACTATGTACTTTAATATCTAATAATATCACCAAAGGGCATTGGTCCACACTTTTCACAAGCCTATTTTGGTGGGGAGAGGTAATTTGTAAACCTTAAAATGTTGTTTAGAAATTTATGAACTATCAATTATTATCAATAAAAAAAAAATTTAACATTTCTAACAAGTTTATTTTGGAAACTTGTTATCATGAAAAATAAAAGTTCCTCATGATAATCAGTACAAAATTCTTTTGAATTTTGTCTGACTACAAGCCTATCTTTTCAACCTCGGTCAATTGTTGCACACTTCTAGGTGACCTAGTAGTTGCATCAAAGTCTTTTCCTTGTCCATAGTACTAACTCTCAACCAATCATACACAATAATTCTATTCCCTTTGGAATTACAAATTGGGCTAGGAAGTTCTATATACCATTCAAGCTTCGGATTTGGATCTCATCGCAATTAATCACCTTTTCACTTGGCACAAATCATAGCTCCAAGTTCAAAGCCCAAGTCCTCTCCATATTGATTTCCTCAATACTGGACCCAACAATTGTAGGAACCATAGTGGTTGATAAAGCCCTATGATGGGGGCCATTTTCCTAATATGGGGCCAAAGATGAAGTAGTAGCTTGAATCTAGCCCCACAATTGTTGCCATTTGGGATAAAGCCCTAGGGTGGGGTCGTTCTCATAATAAAGGGCTAAAGATGAGGCCATAGTTAAGTCGAGTCTTACATTTTGGTAATGTCCTTGCTTATGGGCTTTACCCTTAATCTTAAAACACAAGGCAAAGGTTATCATAAACCTAAACATATGTAAAAAACTAACAAAAAATTCTTAGCATAGTTGGAAGGACCTTACACCTATTGATGCACCCCAATTTTTACACCTATCGATGCACCCCTAAATTCCTTGATGGATTCAACTACAAGTCCAAATGTGAAGACAGTGGAAGGAGAAGGAGTTGGGGTGTGCTCCTTGGCTCACAACACTTCGAGGGTAAAGGGGGTGTGTTGGAGCTCTAGGATGGGGACTAGGAAGGTTGACAAGCAATTCAATTATTCACACAGACTTGTACAAACCAAACAACAAGTTGATTAGTGCGTAGTTGGAGCACTCTAATGCATAGATGAGCCACTGGAAAACATGGATTCACAACCCTCACCACAACCCAGACTTGGGGGAAACCACCACCTTCCCCCTTATAGTATATTATGTGTCTCATCATGTGACCAACAACCAAATGTCATTTTGTCCCAAGACTCCCAAGTGGGAGTCTCGAAATTCCCAAAGTTGGGATTCCCACGACTTTGGAGCCCCATAATTTTGTGTGCAGACCTCTGATTAAGGTGAGGTTTAAAGCAAAGTTATAGCCATTGTTAAGAGCTTTTCAACAGTATGTTGCATGTTACCTGCACACAAGGAAATTGGGTAGATTCACAACTTTTAATGGTCGAGAGTCAAATTGCCAATTTGACTCTCGACCATTCTTTTGACCATAACTTGTGTTTTAAGTACTCAAATGGGTCGTGCAAGCCCATTTTAGACATCTACGTTCCAAAAATATCTAATGCCATGAGGATCTTTTCGATCCAATGAGTTTTAACCCTTGCGAATGCTCTTTGAAGACTCGGGAGTTCATTTGGACTCCAACTCCCAAAGTGAAAGCTCACTTGAGAGTGTGGGAGTTCATTCCCTGACACTCTTCCACACTCCCGGGAACATGAAATGTGATTCCTACGTTTCACACTTGGCTTACACCTTTGCAAGCCCTTGCTTTGGTCGCAAGCCCAAAGCTAGGGTTGCAACACTTACTCCTCGAGAATGGGAGGTATGTTAATATAAAGTAATATCACTACTTCAAACTTTCAAATGTTATTTGGGAGCTTATATGTTATCAAATAATGTTGCTAAAAAACATTTTTGACACCTTTAACAAGTTTATTTTGGAAGGGAAATCATTTTCAGACCTTAAAATGTTGTTTGGGAACTTATGGACAATGATGAATATGAACTACTATCACCAAAAGACATTTACATACCTCTAACAACTTTGTTTTGAGGGGGAAATAACTTTTAAACATTCAAATGTTATTTTCATGAGCTTGTGGATATTGATGAGTATGAATTAACATCACCAAAAAATATTTACACACCTCTAATAAGTCTATTTTATGGAAAGGAACTAATTTTCAGATCTTCAAATGTTGTTTGGGAGCTTATGAACATTGATGAGTATGAAAGCCAATATTGCCAAAGGACATTTACATGCCTTTAATTTGTTTATAGGTAAGGAGGTAATCTTTAGACCTTCAAATGTCACTTGGAAGCTTATGGACAATGATGACTATGGCTTAATACGATCAAAAGACATGTTCACAACTCTAACAAATTTGTTCTACATGGGGAGATAATTTTTAGACCTTCAACATCTATTATTTGGAAACATACAAACATTGGTGAATATCAATTAATATCATCAAGAAACATTTATATAGCTTTAGCAAGTTTGTTTTAACTTTTGGGGGGAGGAGGCCATAATTTTCAAACCTTTGAATGTTATTTTGAGAGCTTTTAGACATTGATGAATGTGAACTCATATCATTAATGGATATTTGGAAACTTTTATCATTTTGACACAAACCTCACTTTGGAGCACAAACCTACAATTCCATCAAATTACCTTAGATTGGAAGTGGGTTACCCATGATGTTTTGCAGGTCCAAATAGTTTTCCTCAGCTTTAAGAAGGCTCAAAATCCAAA
This sequence comes from Sphagnum tenellum, assembly GCA_963921925.1. Classification (NCBI taxonomy): domain Eukaryota; kingdom Viridiplantae; phylum Streptophyta; class Sphagnopsida; order Sphagnales; family Sphagnaceae; genus Sphagnum; species Sphagnum tenellum. The sequence continues at coordinate 6,966,078 of OY998149.1, forward strand.
AGTCTACTAGTAGCAGCCCCCTTAATTGCTTTTTCCTTCGTATTTTTGAACAAATTTCATTTGAGATTTGTGGGAGCTTGGCTAGAAGACTTGATTGAATATGGTTGCTAAAATATTACAAACGCTTGCTTAACCATCGACTTTCCCCAGCTTTGTGAAGCTTATGTTTACCATGACGAAAATTAGACACTATACCGATGGAGCTCTATAAAATGAAGAAAAGGAGACTGAGTGTTCTCTTCAAAAGCTAGCTGGACAACATTGGTTTTACTTCTATGAGGTTTCAGCTAATTCTACATTTTACTTGGGCTAAGTTTAGGAACTAGGTGATCTGCCACAATTTGGACAACCCAACTTTAATAGCAGCTGCATAATTGCACCACAAATTTCAGTTTTCCATCTAGAGATCATAATGCCAAAATGCAACCTCAAAAGCCTAGGTCTTCACCTTGAAAGCTGCTCCAGAGTGTTTAATAGCCAAAAAGGAATAGTATACAGTTGGTATTAGTTTTTCCCCCGGTACTTAGGGTGAGTGAAATATGTAATGAACCTGGAGGTTTTATTGTTAGTTGCCGAACCAATGGCAGAACATCAAAAAATTGAAAAAGGTGTCACTCATGGGTAGGGTGTAGGTATCCCCATATCATATACCCCTTTTTCAGGGTTCAAAATTGAGCATTTAACAATTAAATATTTACTTTAAAATAAAAAATTGCACATTTTCAAAATTTTAAAATAATTTTCAAAGGCCAAATTCAATGTCACAATGTAAGAATCAAAGTGTTACATTCACCCTTGACTAACATGTACACTTTCACCATTTGTTAGCAATCCTCAGTTTTATTTGGTATGGTACCCTAAACCCCCTACATAGGTGGGCCAAATGGGAGGATTTATATTTTCACATAAAAACTTCTAATTTGAGTATCTTCCAAAGTTTTCAATTTTTTTATAATAAATTTACAGTGATGAGGCAATCCATAGAACTTGGGAGGCACCTAATCTAACTAATAGAATTAACAAAGTTTAGCATTATAGGTCATACTTACCCTAATTTATTTTAGATAAATGCAAGTGAATTTTGATGTTTCAAATCTTGAAATTGTAACCAGGAATTATCTGAATTCAGAGGTTATGGAATTGGGAACTGCAACTGGCCTAAGTTTTAAATTAAAAAAACTGGAATCACCCTTATATTTTAAAAATTAAACCAAGTTCCTTATTTGAAAAAGAAACTAGAATCAATTCTTTGAAAAATTTAGGAACTGACCTACACCGCTCAGAACCACCTGAACAGGTGGAACCAGTCGTTCTGGTTCCATGTCTAAGAATGGGAACCAGAACATAACCACAAATTTGGAACCCCTAGCTGTGAACCAGACAAACCTAAAAGCAAAACAGAAAAGGTCTCCACAACTGCCCAAAATTTGAAAACTTTAACCCTGACAAAATCCAATTTTACTTTTAGAAACAAAACTCCTAGGACCAAAACCCCGCCCATTTTTAGTTGCAGACCTGAAACCACAGATTATGCTGAAAATGCCAGGATCGCCCAACATTAGTTTGCACACCACTTAAAACATAATATAATATCATTGAATGTTTAGAACCACACTCCCTCCAACCTCATCAACATTACAAGTTCCCACTACTTACCCATGCATTAAGAGCCAATATACAGGTTATGTCCATTGACTGGTCAGGACTCACCAGTGACTTAGTCCATGGCAGAACCTAAATCCAATCTAGCCTAAAGTAGCCACAAGAAGCTAATAGACCAATTTTGCTCACTTGAGGGTTTATGTCACTTTGTTGAACAAAGCTTGGCTTGAATCAAGTGGTGGTCCAACCCAACCTAACCCAACCCAGCCCAACCCAAACAATATTTTCATCAAGTTTCACTGGATTTACATTCATTTGGGTCAAACTGGCCCTCAACTTTTAATTCCGAATTCTGCTCTGTCTATAGTCTGTGCCCACCTCAACAGACCTTGACTGGAAAGTGTTAAGCATGGGGACAAATTTCTTTAGTCTAGATTTTGGAGGGCGCCTTATTTCTCTGAATATCGCTCTCAGAAAAGATTATGCATCTTAACAGTGAGAAAGATCTTGCGATCATATGCTCACTCACACCTATTCCTTAAGAGTGAGAAAGATCTTATGATCTTATGCGTACTCACACCTATTCCTTAAGAGTGAGAAAGATCATATGCCTACACCTTAAGAGTGAAAAGGATCTTATGATCATACACTTAGTCACACCTATTCCTTAAGAGTGGGAAGGATCTTAAGATCTTATGCTCACTCACACCTCATATTTGGTAAGAGTGAGCGAGATCTTATGCATTAAGTAGGCATAAGATCTCTCCCGTTCTTCAGGAGCAAGTGTAAGTCAAGCAAAACCCCCCTGTCTATGCCTCATGATTTACTATGGGTATTCACAAAATGCAAAGCTGTACTTGGCTAGACTGTCATCTTTGACCCCTTCGTTTGGTAATACCCCCCCTCCCCCCCCATATTAGCGTTTTATCTTACACTATTTTTTTCATCTCATATTCAAAAACCATTTCTCACTCGTGTAAACAACTCCTCAGTGTATTTGGAGGGTACCTTATATCCCATGTATGCCAACTCCTTAAGAGTGGGAGGGGAATTACACCTACTTTATAGTTGTAAGATACCTCCCACTCTTGAGGAGTAGGTGTAAGATTTGTCCCCACAACTACACCTTGTGATGTATGTGGCAGGTAGGGCCTGAAGATAGGTACATTACCAGAATGAGGCATCTGCCCAAGGTGGAGCCAAGCGTGAATTTTGAATCCTAGTTATACCCCCATTTGAGAGCATTAACATGCCTAAAGAACTTGCAAAGAATGTTATGAAGTGTAAGAACCTCGCTAAATTCTTAAGATGCTTGCCTCACACCAGAGATAATGTTACCTTTTTGAAGGTCCCCTCCAACTATGCTAAGAATTTTTTTGCTAGTTCTTTACATATGTTTAGGTTTATGATAACCTTTGCCTTCTGCTTTAGGACCAAGGGTAAAGCCCACAGGCAAGGATTTACCAAAATGCAGGGCTGGACTCAGCTATGGCCTCATCTTGGGCCCCTTATTATGAGAATGACCCCACACTAGGGCTTTATCCCACATGGCAACAACTGTGGGGCTGGACTCAAGCAATTACCTCATCTTTGGCCCCATATTAGGAAAACGCTCCCCATCATAGGGCTTTATCAACAACTGCGGTTCCTGCAACTGTTGGGTCCAGTGCTGAGGAGATCAGGATGGATAGGAGGACTAGGGTTCTGAACTTGGAGCTGTGATTTGTGCCGGGTGAGGAGATGATCAAGTGCGGCGAGATCCAAATCCACAGCTTGAATGGTATATAGAGCTTCGAGCCCAATTTGTAGTTCCAAGCGGAGCAGAATTATTGTGTCTGATTGGCCGAGAGACTGTACTATGGACTCCGAAGAGACCTTCATGCAACTACCGGGTCACCTAGAAGTGTGCAAGAATTGACCGAGGTTGAGGAGACAGGCCTGCAGTCAAACAAAACTCAAAAGAGTTTTATAGTGATTATCATGAAGAACTTCTAGTTCTTCGTCACGACAAAAGTCGTCTTTTGAGCGCATAACGCGGGTTACGAAAAAGGGAGGGGATCATAGCTGGCTGACCCACCTTCTGATCATTCAGTTCCAATTATTCAACGATTTGTTGAAGTCGCCATGAATCAAATTCGACGAGTTCCGCCGAATTCGTGTCAAATCCAGTTGCAGAAAATAACATTCAGACTATTTGGACTTACCAAGTCTTACTGCTCAACAGGTTTTGCAGGTAGCGATTGAATATATTTAAGCTTCTTGATCTATTGCTCTATCTATCCACCTCCGTCTCTGAGGCGAGCGAATTCGAAAGCCCGGACTGATCACTCGAGGGTGCTGCTGCACTCCCTTGTTGAAAAGTCAGCAGCTTGCAGCACATGATCAGCCAGTGAGGGCGGGCATCTTTCCATAGAAAGGCTGCACCTTCAGCTTCGGAAGTTGGACCTCCAGCTGTTATCTTCCAGATTTGCATTTCAGTTTTGCAACACCGCAAGCTGCACCCGTAACTGCACCTTCATCTGCTGAAATCTAATGATATTGGAAGGGAACCCTAGCTGCACCCTTTAAAGCTGCACCTTCAGCTTCGGAATTCCATGCCAATGGAAAGCAACTGCAGGACCTTCCAAAGTTGAAAGTGCCCTGAGTGCGGGCCGAGTACAGCAGCTTCACGTCGCTGCGTAATCAATATTATCCTGGTCCCACACTTATCCCAGCTCGACGTACATACATCATCCGATATGATTGAGCACACGCTACACGGTCTTCAAATCTTTGCAGCACTGTTGTAGATTGAATCGACTCCTGTCATGATTTAGCAACTCGACCTGCCTGGTCTCTTAGGGTCTAGCTAGCTGCTGGCTCCGCAACAGCCTCGCTGCCAAAAAGTCACAAGGTCTGACCTGAAAACCCTAAATTATGATCAAACGTGTGTCAATTCCAAAACCGAAGGCGACCTTTAAGTGATGCTTTTGAAAGTCAGCTCCTGCAGTGGCATCAATATATAATTGACACATACATATATAACCAAGAGATCCGAGGTAATATAAACATGACTACAGATCGCAATTGAGCATGAAGAGATGCATCGATCGGTTCGACTACTGCAGACCGATTCGAACCCACCATTGACCAGCTAGCAATCCTCAATTAGCACCTGGGCTTCAGTTTTGACGGCTACATATGTGGTTTCAATGGCTTCTTCCACACGGCTCGACTTCCAAGCATTTCAAAGCTAAATCTTCCAGTCCAACTAGGGTCGGTTGTACCCCGCGACATGCTGAAATAACAATTTACCTATCAGGTGCTTGCAAATAAGCGAGAACTTCTAGTATATTTTTAACGCTAGGATTGAATCCAGCTGCACATTTGAGTAGCGAGCCAATCCACATGAAGCTTCTTCACCACATAACCCAGTTGAAACCACCAATATTAAGCAAGTCTTGAATATTTGACCAAAGATATAACATGGCCTACAGTCTAATAAGTTCTAGAACCTTGGGCGATCTTCAAGAGGAGAGAGTCTGAGAGAAGCTCTAAACTGACTGGGCACTTTCCAAGGTGCTAATTCATTACCAACAATGTGAATGGGGCTCCAGTACCATCAGACTTCCCTCATCTACTCGATGGCTTGTGCAATGGTCCATAAGATGTGTCTGTCTTTCAGAAGACAATCTGATACGTGTCCAATTGGCATTCACAAGCACACTTCTGACACTAGCCAGAGTTGGTATGGCGACCAAGAGCTCTTCCCTACTTCAAATTTAGGGTAGACCAGCCCATTACTGAATGCTGACCAAAAGCTCTTAGGGTCTCTTTCCTTTGGTAGGTTGCTGTGATCACAGATTCTGCCCTAACTGGACCACCGGCTTTCATTCGATTTGTTGTACAGGTTCTAACCCCGTGGACCAGCGGTTTTGGTTACATGGATCCCATCTAGCTGTGCTCACAATCACCTTAAAGCTCTAGATATAGGTCAAGCATTAACTGCCTCCATAGATGTATGACCTGTTAGTCAACATATGAATCATGAGAGGATGAAATGTGTCATTTTCTTTTATGGGATCATATGTTCATGTAAATTCCAGACAAAAGTTCCCTACATATGAAATGTTCTTAATATTCTTAACATGAATCACTTATTATTTGCAGCCCAATTGCAGCTATTCAATGGAAAGTGGTTAATCCATCTAGCACAAAATAGGCTCCATTTCAGCGGCTTTTTGCTAGGATGTTGTGACAGTTTTTGTGTATACCATAGCTTCTTTCACTCAAGAATTCAAAAAGTGTGAAATTTCATTTTCTACTTTTGATATTATACATAATTTTGATTGTGATTAAAAGTGTGTGCAACATCCATATTTTTATGTGCAAATTTTCACACGACACAATTTTTTAAAAGGATTTTTTTATTCACAAATTATTTTTTATTCCAAACAATTCACCAAATTTCAAGGGTCAATTGACATATGTACATATTCAAATCTATAACCTAAAATTGAGTCCCAATTGACAAATTTTAACAAATATAATAACATATAATAATTACAATTTACACCACTTTTTTTTAATAGACTTTATGGTTACAAAAATGGCCCACCCTACCATGCATTTGCCCAATTAAATGATTTTGATCAAATGACTCATATAATGTGCATTAGCTAAAACTTGATCCTTCGAGAAGGGTTGAATGTAAGGTTGAACGGACCTAAAAGTGATGGATTAAAAAGTCTCCATAAATTCATTTTCGTCTTCTTCTTTTTCCAACATTGGGATGAAAGTGTAGTTGGGCTAAAACAATCTATTAGTTCCAAAGATTTTTTTCCATTTACATTCAAACAAACCTAGAGATCACTATTTTATAAATGTTTGCAAAAATCTAGCCCAATTTTTTTTCCAACATTATATATGGATTAAGTCACAAAAAATCATTGTTTTCAATGATTAAAAAAACTCTATAAATAACCCTAAACCCTAACATACACCTATATTTTATACTTTGGACGATGTACAACCTTTAAACAGTGTGAAAATGGGTTTAGATTCTAGACTTACACATTTGCACAAGATACAATGGTCTCCACATGACCTCTAGCAAAAAGAAACATAACTTTTGAAATTGGGCCACCATAATGATTGGCCCAAGTGGTAGCATATGGTGGTTGTCCACCTTATATTGTTCAATTGTATTGGTTAATAAATGGGAGTGTGGAACATCTAACATTTTATTTAAGATGTGATCAATTGGTTGAATCATGTTAAACATGCTCTTGACGTGTTATGAAACTTAATAAGTTGTCATACATTGCAACAATTTCCTCGTTAATATTGTCTCTATCGTTTTTTGTGTAAATGAAAGGTGTACGTGATGTTATTTTTTTGTTTCATTGATTTGTGATGTAGCCATTTATTGATAATCATCAATAAAAAAAATCAGCCAAATTTGGTTATAAACCAAACATGAAAATAAACAAATTTTTAAATCATTTCATATTTTGGCTACATGCTTGGGCTTGTCATAGACTTCTTATGATTTGAAATTATTTTTTTCAAAATCTAATGAATTTAGTTTTTGGTTTTCATAAAAATCTTTTTTACGTGTCAAAATCATATTTGCTACGTCGAAAAATGCAAAAGTTTGGCCCTAAAATTATTGATCTAGTATGTGGTAAACACAATTTATGATTCATGGGACAATGTAATAATAAGACCATCAACATAGATAATAGGTTCATTTCATGTGAACTAAATATAATGATTAATCCTACACTTAACTAACTAAGACTTTCAAACGTATGTCATGCATTCTATTGCTTTGACACTGTTGTGAAGTTAGGTGTATGTTTTTTGTATCCTAGGGCAATGTTTCTTTTTGTTGTCATTTCATCATCCTCCAACTAACCCATCTCCCACAAACCTTCGTTACTTGACCATCCTATAAATGGATGGAAATTCTCAAGGATCCATGTTAAGTGTAAAACCACAATGACCCCTAATGTGGCCATGATTCCATGAATCACACTTACATACAAGTGGCCCGTTTAAGTTTTGAAAAAATGCCATCATTGGTTGATTTTGGCATGTAAATGATTCTTACTCAATCTTGATGATAAAAAATACTTGGTAAAATTGATTGTTGTTTCATCATTAATCTTAAAAGCTAAAAGAATTTTACAACACATTAAGTGGGGATTATATACCTACAAAGTTCTACAACTAATTAACTAATTTGATTTACCCATAAAGTTCAACATACTTGTCAATTTTTTAACAAAGTTGATTTTTTTACATGATGAACTTCAACCTGCATTTAAAAGTTGTTTTTCACTATTCTGAATTTCAATTCTAGTTCTAATTGATTTCACAATCTGATTCTTATGTTGGTTCCACCAAAGGGTGTTGGTTTAGGACCAAGTCACAAGGACCAAAACCTAGCCTCCCATAGTTTTAACACCGCAAACCTACAAAACTTGTTTAACATTGGTCAAAACTAATACATTGTGTGGGTATCTATTTTTATTCGAACATGTGGTTATGAATCTTTTTTTTATTTTAATTGTTAACCTTTTTAGGTAAGCTTTTTATTATTATTATTCTAAAATCTTTGAATAACATTCCTTACACTTTCCCCAAACATGACAAGTATCGACTATAGAGGTGAAGGTGTTTTGAAAATGTAGTTTGGGTAATGGTTATAATTATAAAAGTGTCGATTTCATTGAACTTAAGTCCTTGAACTAGTTTTGTTGTTCATCACATAAATTTTTTTATAAATTGCACCAAGATAGCAACAAATTGAAGTACATGTTTTGAAACAAATGACATTTGTTTTGTCACATTTTGTGGAAGTTTCAAAGAGGTGAAGAAGGCAATGTTAGCATTTCAAGCATGGCAACAAAAGAATATCTAAAAGAAATCTTGAAAACTCTAAATGAAAAAAACTTAGAGTAGAAAGTTATGGTTGGCAAAAAAATACCAAAACCTTATGGTACCCAATTTATCTACCTAAACCCCAAGATAGTCCTAGGTTAAATCATTGTAATGAATTCCTCAAGTAGATGGTTCTAAGGTTTGATCTAAATTCTAAATTTGAATCTTGATACTTATACATTCAAGCACTAATTTTATACTATGATTTGAATATTGTCACAACATTGGTCAACACAAATGTTGTTTAACATGTTTTTTTTTCAAAAACTTGCAATACTTAAATAAATTTCTCTCTTGTAATTATGAAACCTTGGATAAAGGTCTTGAACTAGTTTTGAGATGTTGAAACTTGAAATATTGACACTTCTACATAAGGTTATGGTTGGGTAAAAAGAAGGTAATGAGAGCCAATCCAAGACAAGGACTAATTTTTAATATTGCTTAATATTGGAATTTTATGCAAAATATGTTTTAAATAATGGTTTATAAATCAACTTTTAAATTATTTGAATTCTTATTACCCAAAATTATGTTACATTTTATGATAATATGAAGGTGTGTATAAAAAAAAATTCATAAAAATGTCATTTTTCAAATCATTTCAAGACTTTTCAAAAGTCTTTTGAACAATGAAAAAATTTGATTACATTGTCTTAAATGTGTTTTTTGTTACTCCAAGTTCATTAAATTCATTTCAAATTTTACAAGTTCATTCAAAAATTTCAACATTAACTTAAGTACCCATTTATTACAATATAGAAGTGTCAATATTAAATAGTGGTTATGTCTTAAAGTGGATCATTTTATGTTGTTTTTACCCAATTGTTTTACATAAACATGCCAATACCCACGTATATAATTTTCTTTTATGAGTAGGTGGCCTAGGTTTTGATTTGGATCTTAAAGTTACTAATTGTGACAAAGTAAAAAGTAATAATGATTATATTAACATGTGAAGTCTTTGATGTGCATTTTGCAACGAAAAGGAAAAAAGGAAAACTTTAAACCATATACTTTGGCATGCAATAAACAAACATGAGAAAAAAAATCATCTACAATATTTAAAGGAAAAGGTTTTATTAATGTTAATTCCTGAACCATTTTTTTTTGTGGTTCCTAATGTTACCACCCAATCATATTTTCACCCATTTAACTTGCAATACCCTCAAAATAACCCACCAATTCTACCATTCCTAACCAAAGACCTTTTCAAAGTAAAAATTAACTCCTTGGTTTGCATTTATTCCTTAAAACAATTGTGTGATAATGTTTTGTTCAATTTTGACCAATGTCAATGAAGGTGCAATAGAACTTGTGTTTTGCAAAGTAGTGCACCTATAAGGGCCCTTGATGGCTAAATTTTACTATTTTCACTAGTTTCAACAAGTTCTTATGACTCAGACAAAGCTCTTCATTTCATGCATTACTAACATAACATGTGTTCTTCACCCAAGTGTGAACCAGTTACTCAACTAATTTTTCCTTCCAATTTATCAATTTTTGTAATTTAATTGAATCTCCAATTTAAAAAACTACTCAAAATTCAATATATCTTACACCTTAGGTTTAAAATTTCCAAATTGGGTGCAAACACAATAAAAGAAGACACTAAAGGGTGTGGACATTGTTTAAAACTACAATTTAAAATTTTTATTTCAATTAGAAAGGGAGCACGATAATTTAGATTATTCTTTTTTGAAAAATACACTCCATTAATTGCAAAGTTTCAATGATCAAAATTTAATTCAAATTGATGATGTTTCAAAAATCCTTTGCATGTTCAAAAAGTTCAAACTCTACTTGTGGATAAATGTTTTTTTTTGAGTATGTTCCATTGATTGCAAAGTTTCAATGATCAAAATTTAATGCAAATTGATGTTGTTTCAAAAGTTTTTTGCATGTTTAAAGCAATCAAACTCTACTTGTGGATATAAAGTTTTTTTAAGTATGCCCCATGAATTACAAAGTTTCAATGATCAAAGTTTAATTCAAATTGATGATGTTTCAAAAGTCCTTTATATGTTAAAACACTCAAGCTTTACTAGTGGATAATCTTTTCTTCTCAAATGTCATTTTCCTATATCAAATGTGCATCTTTCCTTCTCAAAATTGAAGAGGATCTTGATTTATTGATGAATAAAATAACAACATGAGTTGAAATTGGTGAAATTATGTTTATAACATATTTGATGTTTTTTCGTTCAAATGTGTTTTTTGTTTTAAATTTGGAAAATGTGATTTGAACAAAAGTTGTTCAATTTTAAGTGATAAAGAGCATGAATGTGTCACATATATGATATAGGATCAAGATATAGTCAAAAAAAAATTTATATGTAACACACAATTGAATTGGGTATGGCAAAAACAAAATTTGAAACAATAGACAAACACATGAATGCCACACATCATATGTCAACCTTGATGTCCTTCGCACATTGTATCATGCTTTCACCCAATCACCTTCATTGTATCCTACTCAATAAAGGTTTTCCAGCAATACCAACAACATACTCAAATTCCATTATAATTTTTTTTTATTTAAATTAATTTTTAATGAAAATTTTGTTTGATATTCAACAACTTTTTCAAAGTATGTCAAAACATTATGAAACCAACTTAGTGCAACCCCTACTCATAGAAGGATTTCCAGTGATAGTAAAAGCAACAAGAAGAACTATAGGAGATTTCAATGGGACAAACAAACTACCTTCCTTCATATATGGATGGTTTTAAACTCCCTAAACTTCAAGGCCAACTAGCCATTTTTTTTATGAATGAAATTTTGCCAAAAAAAGAAATGAAAAATGAAAATTTTGAGGTTTTTTGAAACAATTTTGGAAGTTTTCAATTGCTAAAAATGAAAGAGTAGAAAGTAGAAATCACCAAATTTCTATATTTGATTTTCAAGGTGTGGATTAAAATATGAAAAAATGATTAAGGATTTGTACTTAATATATGGTTTATATACTAGATTTAACTCAATCTTCCTAGGGATGATTGAGACTTTGGCTATAAACAAAAATTCCAAAGGAAAACATTGGATTTGTTAACACTCTTCACGTAGGAGCTTACAACCATAATGCCCTTGCTTGGGAGCCTTACCCTATACACAATGGTTTTAATGTGACCTTTTTGCTTTTTTTTTAATCCCCTTACAAGGCACAATGGAAGGGTCTTATGGGTTTACCAAGTTTACCAAACCCAACTTGAGCAACTACCAAGACCATTTTACAAAATTGACATGACGATTATGTAAATCCATGAAAACCATCATGGAATGTGTTGGATTCAAGTCACTATGCCTATTGATTTGGGCTTATCAAGCATGGCTTACTTATGGCACATGACAACATTTTAAAGCATTTGAAAAAAAAACATGTTATATTATGAAGATCCCTCCTAGAGAAGAAGAGGGATCTTTTGTCAACTCCTCAAGAGTGGGAGAAAAATTATGCCTCCATATATTGAAGGCATAGTCACACTTGGTGTTTAGGGCTTGCAACTAACATCATCCTAACACTAATCAAAGTGTCATGAATCACAATACCACAATTTCTAGCATTACAAGTAATTAACTTCTTAAACATTATTTCAACATATCCACACATGATATTAATTAGTAACTTCAAATTGGGTTATCATTTTAAATTTGCAATCTAGTTCACACCTTAAAAATATTTTTTCCTCTCTCTTCTTTTTCAAGAGGGAAACATAAGTATGAACAAAGTATGCATACTAAACATTGAGTTAATATGTCACTTTTTGAAATTTTAGTAACATCCATCTTTGGCTTTGAAATCTAGCTTTTTTCAAAGATTTAATGTTAGATAACAATGGTTACTATCATAATATTGATGCCATGTCATAGGCCCCCTAAGATTTAATGTTAAATAATATTTTAGGTGTGGACTGGTGGTTAATTTTGACATCCTTAACACTACCTTAACAGAAGAGTCAACACCAAGCATGGCCATTCTTCTAAAAGTGTAAGATCCCTTGCAATCTTGAGTAGGTGTAAAATCTAAGAAAATTCAACCTCCTAGACTGCATGATCTATGCATGATAATGATAATCAGTTCATGATAATGTTTACCCCATGCTTTACGATGGGTAAAGCCCACAGATGGGGGCAATTCCCAAAATGCAGGGACTTGGGGATTTAGGTACCCCACACTTAATATGAGATTCCACAGGATCTAAGCCCTTCACCAATGACCTAGGTGAATGAATCATGTACATAACCTGCTTGTGTGGTCATGAACAATCTGGATAAGGGATGCACATTTAATCTACATAGTTCTACTTTTCTCTGGTAATAAAATTGGAATCCTTATATGAGGTTTCCATTGAAGGTGACCCACAAATTTCAAGTTCTTGAGATAAGGTGCCAAGTTAATTGGGGTGAAAAGTGAGTCTCATGAGGGATGATGAAACTGTACAATCACAGTTGACAAGCTCAAAACCAAACCAGAGATGTAGCCTATACCAGTGTTGGGCACTTTCAAGTGAGTCTAGTGAAGGATGATGAAACTGTACAATCACAGTTTACAAGCTCAAAACCAAACCAGAGATGTAGCCTATATCAGTGTTGGGTGGCTTTTTACTTTCATGAAGAACATCCAGTTCTGGTTCTAAACAATAGATTAGAACTGTGGTTCCAGTTCCACACATAAATGGAACCAGGAATCCAGTTGCAGTTGCAATTCTTCAAAAGATAAATTCTGGTTCCCATTCTGAAAATCAAATCCAATTCCAGTCAGGTTCTCTTTTTTTTCAAATCTGGTTCTGATTTTGGTTCTGAAAATCAGACCTGATTCCAGCTCGGATCTTACTAACCAAAACCAGAACTGACAGTTCTCACCTGCCAAAGCAGCAGGTCCACCCAACACTGGTGTAGACATGTGCGCCACCAGCCTATATGACATGACATTTTGAAAGATTTACTTTAGAAGGGTTTCAAACCTCAACTATGAAAGTTTAGGGACACCAAAATGTGTTGAGATGTGAAGGCATCATGTTGAGAACAACATTGTCAATGCATTTTCAAGAGACAAAAGATAGACTTGTATTACCATTGGATCAAGCACCTGTATGCAGTGAAAGATCCAACATATCATTATGCAGTGAAAGATTTCAACATATCCACGAATGTGTGCAGATAGACATCCTTGTTCTTTTACATACATCCATTTTTTCTTGTAGGATCAATAATAGGTCAAACTATATACAGCCAGACAGAGAGATGCTGAACATTGGATGATAAATAGCCTCCCCACAATTTATGCTGGCAGAGACAAACATCAAGACTTAGATCATTGCTGCCCTTTCAAGAAATCCTTGCAAAGTTTCTGCCACACATTTTGATCTGCATGTGCAGCACTTAGTGATGCCTTTGCCTCTTTGATATCATCCTCCTGTTGAGAGAAATTTGATTAGAAGGCATCCTCAAACAGAACATGAGAGAGCAAGTGGACAAGACAGACATGCACACAGGTACATCATGAGACTTCTCTACAAACCTCATAATTCCCTTCCATATTAGCACCACATTTACTTATGTTTATGAGATTGTCATTCATACTTTTCCAAGGTATTATACCAACCATGTATAGAAAGAGAGTGATTGATATAGGAAGTGTTGTGTGTTTACCTTCATCATTTCACTTAGACGATTATTCAAGAGATCCAGGACGACATCATCAAAAAACTCAGGATGACCTTGGATGGCTAATGTATGTTCCCCCACTGAATACATTTCAATGCCTGTTCGCTCTGATGATGCCAGTAACTCTGCTCCGGGGGGCATCTCCAAAACCTGTAATAATTTTCCCCATAAGAGACTATTAGATTCATGTTTCCACAGGGACAGAGAGAGAAGGATAGAGCACATGGGAGTGTTTTGACAAGTACCCAACACAAACAATATCAATGCGTTTGCAGAGAGGAACTCAAAAACCATGAAGGTAAACAAAGAAATGTTGCCTCACTTCCAAATTAACCAGAAGAAACATGACAAGAATGAATGTGATCATAACCTCATGATGTCCCCCACAAAGAATCAGACCATCACATTGATCATAGAGGCCAATGACTAGCTGCTGTTACTCCACACTAACTTTATAAGCTCCCAACAGTGGAAGTACATAATAATGTGCTCAAATTTAGTGAAAACAATTATGCAAAAAATTGCTTCCAGAGTCTATCTAATTTTCCAGAGCAATGGGAAGACTTGGTCATGACATTGGCTAGCAATTCAAGAGGTCTACCAATCAAAAGACTGAACAATCGCATCAAGCTTGGTGGAGTGACAAGCTGCACTTCATTTAGCTTGCACTTATACAACAAAGTATCTAAGAAAAGACACTAGAGAGGCCTACTACATTAAGGCTTGTGATCGGGGCATCCTGCATGCACCCAGAACACATCCTTAAAAGCACACCACTGATTGCAGGGAGAAACTCCAGAAAACATTAAAAAATAACCAAACAGATGTTGTGTCAGTTTCAGTCAAACAAAGACAAAGATGAGAATTAAAAGTGCTATCAATGTACCAAGAATGATTTTACAAGAGCTATGGCCAGCCAAAGAATTCTATCTATATATCATTGTTACACATCTACATGCTTCCCTTGACACCCAGTGCCATATGAAAACACAATTATCAAACCTACAAGTGGTTTGTGCAATATCACCAGGAATGATATAACACTTTTGAAACCTTTTGCTAACTCACTCAAGTGAAAACATTTCCCCACCTTTCAAAGGTTAGAAGGGTCTTAACATACCTGGTCTTGGTGAACTTCCAGGATTTTAATTTTGGGTGGTAATCCAACACCATAGGATTTAGCAAGAAGAGCAGGAGCAGGAGTGATATCCCGGAGCCCCACTTCCCAACCAACAGGTGCTCTACCAGTCTTCCCTCCCAATGCACGACTCAAAACCTAAAATACAAGGGCACCAACTCCACACTCAAATGATTAGAATAGGATCTCATGGACTGCTCTCTTGTGGTAGCAGCAAATTCAGATCAAGAGGAAGGGGCAACAAACTTTGCATCATATCATTTGAGCAATCTTGTTGATTTCCAATACAGTTACTTCAATGTTTGCAGTTCTCATCCAGGGCTATCCAGATGAAGAGAGCTCCTGGAGCTGATAGTTTCTTAAGCAAACCACCATTTGACTTCACAATAGAGTTCAATTGTTCCACTCTCTCTCTGTTCATTCATTCTTGAAGCAACAAAGAAATTGTATCTTTGACAAGAATGGTAGTCTCCAATGAAAGATATATCCGAAGCACAATGATGATTCAGTTCACATTTTTTTCTCATTATCTGAAGCACCAAGCAGATTGTGCACCGCACTGCCATGCAGAAATGTTTCTCTTACAAAAGCATATGTATGGTTGTTGAAAAAAGGATTTTGGCGGCTGGCATATGTACCTGATGACCAAAGCAGACACCAAGCAATTTCCGACGCCTCTCATGAAGCTTTTGAAGCAAGGAGCACAGTTTCTGGATCCACTCTTCATGGCCGTGTGCATCGTGGCGACTTCCTGTGATCACAAAGCCTTCATACTTGTCAAGCTCTTCCTCGCTGGGAAATTGGCCCTCCACAACAAGGATCTCGTCCCAAATTTCGCCTGGATCCCGCAGCATCTTCACAAACATGGGACCGTAGCCCCCGTAGGTCTTCGTTGTATAGTCTGCTGCATGCCCCGCCGTCAGAACTGCAAACCGGCGCGGTGGTTCCAAGAAGTTTTCGGCCTCCTCTTCCCCTGAAGAAGCTATTGGCCCGGCATCCGACACCGCAGAGCTCCTCTCGTCCTCATCCACTGCCATCTTCCCATAACCTATAACCTTCACTCTTTGCAAAGGCTCTTTCACACAATTTCGGCCGAAATTACTATTATGCCCCGCAAATGCTTCCCCATGGCTCAATCGCTCGAGACACGCAGACGAGGTAAGAGGCAAAGCCAAAGTTCCAGAGAAACTCCTACTGTTCGTGAGTAAGCGGAAGCCATTACCGAACCGGAATCCCGCGTCCCCGCTTCTCACAATCACACCTAGAAAAATTTCCAAAAACGCTCTGAAAGCAGGAATTGAACTCACAGAATCGGTACACTTCCCGTTTAGCAATGATATACGATCATCACCATCGTGAGGAGGTGCTGCTGCAACATCTGCTGCCACGGTACTTGTGGGAGAATAGAGATGATTTCTGACGCAAAAAAGCCTACTCCAAAATTCTCTCTCGTCCCTCAACTTTTCTGCATGAGATTGGCGCAAGCGCGTCACAAGTGGCAGTAGTGCGAACTCCTCGAGACGCAGCAACAGGATGTTGTTGGATACGGAGAAGCGCGAGCAAAGCCAACCACACGCGGCCATGCACCTAATGAGTAGTATCTATCGCGCCTCCTTGGTTCACAAGGAGCTTGTGCGTCGCGAAAGACAAGAGACGAAGCCCGTTTTGAGTGACCCAGCACCCACCAGTGCACCACCCAAAAAATCCCGTTCCGGGATTTCATGGATGGAATGAAACTGTCCCCCAGGGGTCAGTTTACTTGGTCAGTAGTTTTTTTTTTGGTCATGCTTTTTTTTTTCCTCGCTCTCACTGTTTTTTCTCCCAGGCTTCCCTTTTGATTATTGTTTTTTTTGTCCCGCCATCCTTGAACCCAAATTTTTTTCTGGGAACTCCTACCTACTCCTCCAACCTACCTCCCTTCCACCACCCAACCCATCTACCTCCCCCTACCTACCCCACCACCCATTTTCACTCCCCTCCATGGCCAGAGCTTCAGAACCACCTTGACTAGTTGGGTTTATGGTTTGCACCTCCAAAGCTTGAAGCGAGGAACTTGTGGACCTTGTGGAGCTTGAAGCACAAAGAGGGAGCAGCTCCAATAGTGGGAGCTTGCATATCATCAAGAGGAGCAGAGATCTCAAGGTAAGTTTTTTTTTTTCTTGCTTTTTTTTCTTTTTTTCAAAACCAAGATGACAAGCTCCACGACAAGCTACAGCTCATTGCCAAGTTGTTTATTAATGTTGCAAGCTCTAAAATCACGACAATGACCTTTGTACTTGTCATTGTGGTTGGTTTTATTTTTTATTGCGCAGCCTGTAAAACCAGGATGATGAATGTAACTCGTTGTCCTAATTGTATTTTACTTATTATAATTAATTGCCCCACACATCCTCTCTACTTGAAAGGATGGGTGGGGTTTTTTTTTTATTAAATTTGTGATACTAATACCTTCTTTAATTATGGTGCTTAAACCTTTAGTTGCCCCACCACCTTCTTTCTTCATGTGAAAAGGTGGGTGGGGCATTCTTTTTTGTTTAAGTTTGTAGGAACACCTTTAAGCTTTCTAGGTGATATTGTTATTTTTAGGGTTTGCTTCTTTTTATGCAAATTTCAACACTAACATTTAGCAATACTTTCATCTTGTGTTTTTGTTATTTTATCTTAAAGTGCAATACCCTCATTGTGTGTTATAATCTTCTATTTATCTATGTAATACTTGCATCGTGTAGGGCATAACCTTCATCCAGAATATTAATTCTCACATTAAGTTTTATGGTTTTTTCTTTTTTGGTTTAAGATGTGATTGCCCCTCCCTTGGTTGCCATAGAAGGTGTGCATTGGGCAAAGGATGGGCCCAAATTTGCTTACAACATTGATGGGTGCAATGCATCTTATATGGCCAATTATAACTTGGTGTGGCATTTGTGGGCACACCACAAAGTTACCATGGAGTCGAACAAGCCTAAACACCCATCTATTTGAGAACATGGCCCAAGGGTTCAAGATCACACAGCAATGAATGAGCAGGTCTTGAACAACCTTTTGGTTTGGTTTCATTGCGATGAGCAAAAGGCTATTGTTAAGGCTAGGAGGCATGCATTCCTAGAGTGGGATATGCTCCAAGTTGATTTACAATACACACCTAAAGTGTTTAAGCCTACAATTGTGAAGCTAACCTTTAACCACATTCTTTGGATTCTTGGCATGACTACATGGCGTGTGGGTGCCATCCTTCTTAATGTGCAAACCAAGCTAAAACACAATGAGGACCTTGCAATTGTGATTCAAGTGATTCAAACCGGGTGTACAAAGGCATTCAAAGGCACTTAGATGGGAGATAATTGGAACTTTGCGTCAAATAAGATATTCCAACATAAGGAAATTGGCCTCCTTACACAATACCATGATTCAAAAATGATTCATGGTTGATAAATTTTTAGTAATGCCATACTTAATTTTATTTGAATTCCAAGTTTTAGATTTCATATGTAATATTTTTATATTGTGTTATTTATTTTAGGGTTTCAAACACCCCTAAGGAGGTGTTTATGGCTGATGTTATGGACACAACATTTGTCAATTATAAGTATTTACACGACAACAAGCCCATGATGCAATAGTTGCATCAATGTGGTATAAGAAAGTCAATGGGATACCATCCCCCTCTAATAGTGATATAGATAGCTCGTAGCTTATCTTGGTTTTGACTAGGGTGTTATTTTAGCCTTCAGGATTTAGGATAACAATTTATCTTTGAGGCAACCACGTATTTACCATTATGACACATTACCCATTTTAGGGCGGGGCTGTTTTAGACTTGGTCATTTTTTGCACATTTTTGTAACACATATCACCCATTTTTTTTATTTAAAACATTTTACTTTCAATTTATAACATCTTGTGTTTATAGTTTAAAATACATTTTTCACATATTTTTATATGTATGTTTGATGAAATTATCAAAATTTTGATTTTACTCTTGCAATCAAATCAAAAAAAACTTCCTTTAACCCAAAAAATAAAAAGTCCAAACTTAAAAGGAAAACAATACCCTAATGAAAGTATTATGTAAACACCATGGATTGAATTATTTCAGTATTAGGCTATTGGAAGGGTATTACTTATGCCTGGAATTAGTCAATGCACATGCAATACCCTATTAGGGCATTTTAGGATTCCTTTGGTTCCATAACAAATTTAAAAAATCCTAGAAGAGTATTGCATAGCCATACCAAAACCTAGAAAGAAAATAATACCCTATTTAGGGTTTTTTCCAAACATTATGTGCTCCCAAAAGGTATTGCATTACCTAAAAAAATTTAAAATGAATGTAATATCTCATCAAGGTAATTTGTAAACTCTATGGATTGAATTATTTTGGTCCATATTATTGGAGGGTATTGTTTATGCCCAAAATTACACAATGCATGTGTAACATTTTTCTTATACCATTAATGTGGCTAATTTTGCCATACCTTCATTTATATATATCAACCAATTTGCATTAGTACATTAATGAATTATTATCGTTTATGATGTTGAAAACATCTTTAAACTATATTTAATGTTTAATTAAAAGTTTACCAAGTTACAAAAATTAGGCATATATTATATCTCTAGAAATGCGAAAAATATGTAATTTCACATATTTATTTATTTATTTATTTATTATGATTTCAATTAAAATATTTTTGTAACTAAAAATTGATAGATTATACAACATTTGTATTTTTAAATCATAATTTACCATTCATTTATTCAAATAAACTTCACATGTGTTTTAAGTTTAATAAAAGATGAAAAAAATACATATTTTAATATATTTTAATACAAAAGGGAATACAAATTGAAATGTTACAAAATTAATTATCATTAATGGCATTATATGAATGACATGTTATTCCCTAATTTCAATTTACATAGAATAAATATTTGATTACATGCATTGATTAAATGTACATCATTAATAAATTATCTTTTGGACAAATTGCACTATACATAACAATGGGGAATATATATATTAAATATTAATTTAATTTGATTATTACATCTACATATAATATATACATTTTTAATGAATTTTTATTTTATTTTAGGTGTAAATATTGGTCACAATCTATTTTAGGTGAAATATTTTTAAAGACAATACAACAAATTTTCAATCATACATAGGATTAATATATGGAAGGGATATCATTTTTTATTATTATGTGAGCATTTTTTAAAAGTAGAAGATCATATGCTATAAATTGTTTTTTAGAAAGATCGTTCAAATCTTATTAAATAAGGAACTTTTATTTATTTTTATTTCTATTTTCCACAAAACCTAAATTCTAACATTCAATAATAAATCTTACCTTTAATTTCTATAACTTTGTTCAAGCTTTTCCATAACCTTCTACCATTAATGTGTCCAACTTTGCCTTACCCTCGTTTATTTGAATCAATATGTATGGCATTTTGGGATACCCGAAATGGGGTATTACAAGGTAATTGAAGCTTTCTAGACATGAACAATACCCCTTTCATGAACTAGGCGAAAATGATTCAACCCATGCGGTTTTACCTATAGGTTTTGGTAGGTTTATGCAATACCCCACATAGTGTAAAAATATATGTAATATTTGACCCAAAAACATTTTTAAAATATCAAATAAAGGTATTGCAATTTAATTCCATCCTTCTAACCATGAGCAATAGCCCTCCAATAGCTTAAACAAAAAATGATTTAACCCATGGTGTTTTACAAAATGCCCCAATTAGCATATTGATTTCCCTCTAGGTTTTTAGTAAGGTTGTGTAATATTTTGCTAATTGTCAAAATATATGTGATTAACCCCAAGGCATTTTCAAGATGCCTTGAGAAGGGTAATGCAGCTTCATTTTATCTTTTTTAACCATGAATGATAAATGTATTGTAATTTAAGTCTATCCTTTTAGTCATTAGTAATACCCCTTTGATAATTTAGGCAAAAAATGATCTAACCCATGGTGTTTTATAAAATACCCAAATTAGGGTATTAATTTCCTTCCAAGTTTTGGCAAGGTTATGCAATACCCCATTTAGTGTAGAAAAATATGCAATTGACCCTAAAGCATTTATGGGATACCGAACAAAGGTATTGCAATTTAATTCCATCCTTTTAGCCATGAAGAATACCCTTCCAATAGCTTCGACAAAAAATGATTTAACCCATGGTGTTTTATAGAATACCCCAATTAGGGTATTGATTTCCCTCTAGGTTTTTCTTAGGGTTATGCAATACCTTGCTATTTATCGAAATATACACCAAGCCATTTTCAGGATACTTTGAAAGCGGTAATGTAACTTCATTCCATCCTTCTATTCATGAACAATGTCTTTATAATACCATAGGCCAAAATGAATAACCACATGGTGTTTTACAAAATACCCAAATGTGGGTATTATTGTCCATTTAGGTTTTGGTTTGATTATGCAATACCCCTCATAATGTCCAACAACAATTGATTGGCCCAAAACATTTCTTGGATACCCAAAAAGGGGCCTTACACATTTCTAAATTACATAACGTGGGGTATGGTAGTTGAATTTGATCTTTATAACCAAGAAATTTTCATTATTTTGCGCATTACTTGGAATTTTAAATTTCTATATTAATCACATTAGTTGTGATTAATAGTTATTCACTGATACATGTTGGTTACCTAATCATTTGGATATTACTTAACGCATGCATTGGAATTTTTTTTCTAATGTAAAATTGTGCATAATTCAATTTGATTTGGTGAAAGGTGTAAAGGATTAAGTATAAATGAAAATTGAGTCACACATTAAGTCCGAATATGGGTACAAGTGACAAACCTTTCTTTATTCCCTAATCCTCTTTTTATGGGTATCTAAATGTTCGATCATTGTTTCGTGCCAATTTTTCATCCAATTAATGGAGTTCCCAAAGCCATCATCCACTCGGCAAAATACCATTCCAAGTGCATGGATTCATTAATTTGGGCCAAACAAAGGTGGTGAATGTTTGATGCAACTCTTCGAAGAAATAATGTTGCACAATCACACAATTCAATGATTGCACCCACAGTACACTTTGTGGTGATCTCGACCAATGTTTCACGCAAGCGAACTAAGGCTCGATCCATGGGTGCGAATGAACCTTCCAGCACATTAACATTGTCAAAACAACTATCTTCATCCATGGTCATAAACCCCCTAATGTCAACAATGCCAACCCCATCAATCGAATCTTGGTTACAATCCTCATCGTCATATGCACCATCATCCAATTATAAATATGTCGAATCAGCAAACATGCATTTCAAATCACCACAGTGAGTTCCATAATATGTGCCACAATGCTCAATGATATTCTCCATTGTTAGGTCAGCACAAGTTAATAGAATAATAATTTGATGTTTGCAAAAGTTGCCTCACAATGCCCATTCACAAGTGCAATTTGCCTACTCGATAAAGGGGCATGGATTTTGTAAGTAATACTAGGATGGTGTTGGCTTCACATTTGCCAAACATTGTCACCATCATCCCTTTCAAAGCTAGGTGAAATCACTTCAATGTGTGGAATCCAACTAGTTTTGTCACCACTTGCCACCATAAGTCATGCCATGACCTTGTTTTTTATGAACCCTTGCCTCTTCATCTCGGCTTGGTGCATATAATGTCATGCCATTGTTGTGGTTAGCCTCCACATTAACTAGTCAATGCAACGCCCCTTTAAACCCTTGGTCTTTAAAAAAAACCAACATTTCAAAACCTTGTGATAAGACTCTATGCTAGCTTGTGTGTTTTGATTCAAGTGTGGCACTCGACAAATCCCCACCATCCAAAGTTCTGCATGGACATGCACAACACACTTTCAATCCATGATGTAATTTGAATATGTGTGAAAAGTGAAAATGTAACTTGTAATGCATCCATAACAAAAAGTTTTTAAAACATGCCATACTTGGAAGGGGGACCTTTTACTTACCAAATTGCTAATAATAAGCCCAAAAATATCTTGTCCAATCAACACCAAGTTGTAAGTTATTAAAACTCTCCATCACCATTTCCCTCCCATGTGCCTTGAAATCATCAATGGTTTCATCTAAATTGATGGACATGAACATCACCATGTGGAGTCAATCAAATACTACACACCTCACCTCTAAATCCTTGATTTTCTCCATGGAACATAAGCACCATGCTTTCAACAAATGCCATGTGCAAAATAAAATTGGGGTAGGACCTCAACCCCACACAATCCTACCATGGTAAACCCAACATCAATGTGCTTACCATGAACAATAAATATGTTATGGGATCCCCATGTTAACATAGTACCAAAACACAAGACAATACAACAAAAAAATAAAAATCAATGTACAACTTACTACAATGTTTGAAATACTTATGGGGCATCATCCACAATGGAACATGATGGTTTCCAATGTGGCATATGTGAGAGAAACTTTGCTCGCAAGGCATTCAACCATTCCACCAAGTCTTTACATGTTTGCCAATTCTTGATAACGCAAACAACTAGCACCCATGTGCGATGAAAATCAAACGCCATCAATGTGAATAGGTGGTACTTCACATCGTTGGTGCCAAACCTGGCATCCATATAAACAAGCCCATTGTGATCGAATTGGAGCATGGCTTGAAGCTACATAAGTGTTTGGATCCCTATGGTGAAAGGGACCTAAATCCCATTCACTTCACTTGCATCCTAGAAATAAAAAACATCATTAGGATGAACACAAACCCATGACTGAATGAAAAGTGTCGAAGTTTTGTGCAAGCACCAAGTGCCTATCTTGTGCTTCCGGTCCAAGTAAATAATATTTTAGAATTAGAAGAAATGATCATGGGTCATCTGCTCACTCGCATTTGCATGTTCCCACCAAATTTCTTTGTGTTTATCAGAAATTTGTTTCACAGTGTACCCTAACCTAATTGCGTCCAAATATACTCCTTTAACTTGTGAAACATGTGTGAAGCATATGCTAACATTCGTGATGTGGACCTTGGGTCACATGCACCATGAATAGGATCTTCATTGGTTCAAATGTGAATCCAATGGTAAAAAGTGATTTTCAACACATTTGGTTGTGTGTAAAACAGCTTGATGGAAAAGTGGGCCAAAATGACCATGCTCGGTTGACTTCATGTGGTTGGGGTCTTCCTAGTGGTCTTCTGGCCCATGACCACATTCATACCTACAAAACATAGTTTCCACTCAATCAAATAAGAAAACACAAGAATGACTAACCCTAAAACTTGTAAAAATAACCAATGGAAAAGGTTTATAGGTTTTGAATCCATACCAATTATGTTTAAGGTGATTCTTTATCATCGATTTTTTTACATCTTCTTGAGGGGATAAATTCTTGGAGATGTTCCATTCAATTGTAGTTTGCATATCCCTTCGTTCACCTTACAAAAAATCAAAGACATAAGCATGGGGGATGTACGTGGTCTCAATTGCTACCTTGTTTTGGTTTCCATGCCTAAACCCATCTTTCCACACCAAGTCCACATTTGAGAAAGGTGACTTTGCCAAGTTTTGAATCTAGATGGATTGGGACAATGGAGTTCACCCCATGCTTTGAATTACCAAAGGAATAACCCTATAGTAGGAATCCCCAACTTATGAAAACCCATGGAATACCCTCACAAGTTTACAAATCGTAATAACCTTAATCACCGAAGCCATGAAACCTTAATCAACAAAACCCATAAACCTTACAAGTGAACCTTACCACAACCCATAAACAAGCAATAATTTACAAATGGAAAAAAAATTCATGTGATTATATTATGGCTTCTAAACTTACACCAAAAAAAAAATCCTTGTCCTCCTGGAGATAATCAATTGAACATATGTAGGGCTTTCAATCTAAATGTGGAGTACCCACATGCAATTGATACTTCCATGACCATCCATATGCAAGGGGGAACAAAATACCATAAGTAAACAAAAAACAAAAGGAATTTATTAAAAGAAAATATTGTACCATTGATGTTCAAGGGCGATGGCACTAATGCTCAATGAGGTTTTGGCCTTATATGAAAACACATCCATGGATAGATTAGCATGAATGTCATTTAAAAAATAAACACTAAACCTTAAATAGTTCCAATGGTGGATGCTATGAACTACGATAATTATAAACAAACAACTACACATGACCCTAAAAAAAATTACAAATAATAATTATTGAAGCCAAACATTCAAACACAAATTAAATGAAACCTCATTAAAACCACTTATTAAACCCTAATTTGAAAAAACTAAATGTAACAAACAAATGAATAGAAGCCATGGTGTGTGTTTTAACTCTTGGTTTGGTATTTGTTTATAAGCCTTTTTCCACTCTCTTGAGAGAAAAAGAGGGGAAAAAAAAAGTATTGTGGCATATATGTGCAAATGCCAAATCCCTCCCAAAATTCATATTAGGTTCATTTTAAATTAGGCTTAAAAGGTGCAAAAAATCATAAATGTTTGTTGTATCCATAGCTCAAAATTCTAAAATCCAATTGCTAAATAACATAAATAATTGCTAAATCTGATCCACATTGCTTGAGTACACCATTAAAACAAGCAAATCAAATTGTTTTATTTAAGCCCCATTTTTTATTATAGGCCCCCATGTGTACAACATGCATTAAATGTATTGGCTTTGCAATACCCCCATTGTGAAAAACATTCCCAAAATAGAACTTGCAATACCCTCACTAGGCGGTTTCACATACTCTAGATTTTCAAAAGATTTTGCAATACTCTCAAAATACATAAAAGCATCATGTTTACAACCAATGTCTATTTACAATATGCTTACACAAGGGGGGTGACAATTACTTTAATCTTGCCTTTAATAATTTTGCTTCAATGAACAAGACCAAGTTCCATGCAATACTTTCATTTTATTCTTTCTACATTGTTTTCGACTGTTGGGGGTCTATTGGAGTGCCAACTATGTAGGTAGGTGTAGCCATGTAAGTGGGGTTTGGTAGGTACCTACCTAAAGTGTTGGTAAGTAAAAAAATAGATGGGGTTGGGTAGGTGGGTGGGGATGACAGTAGCACATTTTAATTTATAGGTGAGTAGGTAGATGGGGAAGAATCTACTTTTAATTTAAATATATAAGTTAGTTAGGGGGGGGGGGGTGGGTCAGTGTGGGGTAGTAGGTTGGTGGGAAAAGTTTCAAAAGCAAAAAAAATTAAAAAATGAAACCGGGTGGGGGGCGGGGAGAAAATAAAGTTGCAAAAAAAAACTGAGATCAGGGTTGAGAAAGGGCACACAAAAAAGGTCAACCTGGGATGGCACAGGGAAAGAGAATCCTATCAGTGCACCATCCATCCATTTTTGTTGCACTGGTGGGTGCTGGTTCACTCTGGCCCTTTTTGTGTCTTCTGTCTTGCACATTCCGTGGCCCCCGGAATATAGGGGCCCCCTGAGGCCATTCCATGACATTATGGTCTGGGGTCTGAGGCAGATTCAACGATTTCAAAGAGAAATTCATGTTCAACTGACACATTCTAGTCAACATTACGACTGTATGAATCATCACTATAACATTATGTACCATGGAATGGTCAAGCCCTGTACATTATGCTGGGCAAGCCATTAGGTGAGTCCCTTAGGGTGAGCTAGGCCACACGCCCAACATAATGGACCATTGAAACCTTGACATTATAGTCTGGGGTGGCACATTCAACGATTTCAAAGAAAACATTCATGTTCAACTAACACATTCTAGCCATTATTACGAGTCTACGAAGATTATGTCATATAATGTTGTCAAGAAAATGATATAATCTGCCACCTCCGACCTTAACGTGTACAGGAAAGCCCTAGGACCAGGGCATTAGAAAAACAAGTGACCCTGAGGTGCGAGCTGAGGGAATCCCCGATTTCCATAAGAATCAGAATATCTGCGAGAGGCGCTTGATCCGAAAACAAATGCATTGCATTTGCATCGAGTGCTAGATCCGTGACGATGGCCACTGCCGTGTATGCTCTCGTTCTGGCGCTGCTTCTGCTGCTCGGAGCAGCTTCTGCTGCTGTTCCTGATATTAACGCTATTTACGACGCTCTAAGGAAACACGGTCTGCCCATCGGCCTGGTTCCCCAATCCATAGTCGACTACCACCTGTCAGAAAACGGCAAGTTCACCTTGGAGCTTGTGGATCCGTGCTATGCGAAGTTTCAGGAACAGGTCTGTTGCGATTTCCTTGTTCCTACGAATTGATCTCATTCTGTTTTGAGCCGATCATTTCTTATTCCTAGTGCCACACGGCAGCCTGCAATTTTTCTCTCTAGTTTTCTTCTTGTCGATCTCGGGTGCTTAGTCTGCTCGTATTTGTACTCTGGTGTGTGTTTTGAAGCTGGGACCTTCTTTATTTTTTGAAAGTTGCGAGCTTTAGAAGTGTGGTATTGTTCAAGGAAGGAATAAGGACTGAAATCCTGAGATCTTTGGTTTGGCTTTGCTCCCGCCAAACTGTTCCTCTCGTCTAGAAATTTCTGTTTCGGTGGCGTCCTGCGATACCGATCACGGAATCTCGATCCCAGTGAAGAGAATGTTAAGCTTTCAGAGCGTAAGACTTTCGTTTAGGTTAGGGTTTCTGGCTTAGAGCAGACAAAACTTTCGAATTGGACTATAATCGGGTGCGTCTTCAAGTCGGAATGGTATTTCTGTGTATTTTCGGTTCTCCGATGAGTCAGTAAGCGAGATCTGCTACGGATAACCAGTTGAATAAAGAGAGTCGTCCGTAGTTGTTGCAGAGCCTCAGATAGTCAGTTGGAGGAAGTTTGAGGTATTAGGATTTGCAATAAGAGACCATGAGAATCAGTAGAAGAGTGACTCTTTGCCAAGAGTATTGTGTTGGTTCCTGCTAACCCTGCTTCGAGGATTTTTATGTTCATTTTTCAGCAGGTGTATTATGAGAAGAGCATAGCAGGAGAACTTGCATCAGGAGCAGTAAAGAGCCTGACAGGCATTCAGGCAAAACAGTGGATTTTTTGGGTTTCAATCACTGGCATGCATGTGGATCCCGAATCACCTGCCTATATTTACTTTGAGGCTGGGCAGGTATCAAAAAAACTGTCTGTTGCTCTTTTTGATGCCCCTCTGACATGCCACAAAAGTACTACAAGGGAGAGCACTGGAATCACAGCTTTCTTAGATTCCACAGTCAAGGTGTGTTCTTTATACTTTCCACCTCATTATACTGTCTGTGCTTGAGATGGTTTGTGTATATAAAGGTGGAGTTGTCTTGGGATACTAAAATCAATGGACATGTTGTGCCCCCCTTCAATCCTATTCCTATCACAACACCAAAGGGCTTTGGTACAGAATACTGTCATGGATATGCCTGTGTCTTCACAGGTGCTCTGTAATGTGTCAGCAAATTAGGGTCCCACAAGAAGTCAGTTCACAATCCTATACTGTCAAGAAGGATTCTCAAGATCAAGACATAAACCCTGAATGCTCAATGATCCATTCTGCAAACAAGGTCTGAGATGAAAGCATATTGTGTAACACTTTGAGGTTGTGGCAGGCTCTGCTAGGTGAAACCAATCATCTTCGCAAGGCATTGCAGTAAAGAAAGCCCAGGTGAGATAAGACATGGTGTGTTGCATCTGATTACATCAATTTGTGCACTCCTACATAGTTTTTCACTTATAGTTTCTTCCTAATTGTCATATCCTCTTGTATATGTGTTGTCTCTAGTAGGAATGGAGGCTTTCCAAGACTTTCTGTATGTACTGTTCAAAGTCATGCATTGGAGTAGTGGGCATAGTCTGAGTCACACATCATGTTTTCAAACCATGACAAGGCTTTGTGGGCTATGTCTCCACTTCTATTGACAATACGTCCTCTTATGGTGAAAGAGGGGGAACATGCCTGAAATTCTGCATGTGTTTCAAATCAAGTATTAGTTTGTAAGGTTTTGCATTTGAGATTGGGAGTTCCTGTGTCTTTTCAGATGCTAGTTCTATTTGCATCAGCATAAGGAATGAATAGCAGTTCATGATATCATTATTGTTGAATGGATTATAATCCAATGTCCAAGACAATTCCTGTCATTACTGACATTGTCTTATTGACTTAGGTTACTGGAAATTTTTATTTTTAACAGAGGATTGGTGTAAATTGGTTGTGGTTGTATAAATTCTAGTAGTTGCCCTTTTGACTTTACATATCAAGTGCAATCTCTTAGTAGTCGATGTATGACAAGGGAGAGACTGGTATGCTGCACAAAGGCTGAGGATATCAAACAAAGTTGGGACAGGTGTGGCAACAGGGCAGGTTGAGGGAAATTGAAGAGGCGAACAGAAGATGCTTGGCTTATATTAGGCATGTCATTCAAGGGATTAATTACACAACAGAAGTAGGCTAATGTTCAGATAGCCTGTGCTGTAGAGAGTTCAGATACTCATTTTCTTCACATATAAAATTATAAGATTAGATTGCTTCATTCCAGCTGTGTATGAGATCAAAGATTATCTCTCTCATGACAACCTGGACTTGTGAAGGTGTGAGTCCTGTGAAGTCTCCACACTTTGCAGACAAGCTTTGCAGACTCCAGAAAGCCGAGACTGCTTATGCAACAAGAGTCTCAACATAGTTACATGTGGCAAGAAAGGGATTTGCTGACAAGAAAAAATAATTCTGTCTGGTCAGACTGGGTGGGAGGATGTAGACCCCTAACAACTGTTCCCTTGCACAATAGAGGAACACATCATCTGGTCAAAATTGGCATGCTAGCAATGTCTTGTGAGTTCTTTCCCCTGAATGCAGCAGTGATAAAATGGTTCCTTCAAGAGACTGGATAGAAACTGAGCATTGCCAAATAAAGATGAAATGAAGAGTTTCATTCTCTTTGAGTGCAGTCAGTTGTGAACATGAGAACAAGGGTCTTGTCCATGCTCAGATCAGATCTAGTAGTAACTTCTGCTTCCTGGCAAGTTCTGGTATCAAGCACTGCAGATAGGTATTGCACTTTTCAATTCCCAATGACAGCCCCAAACCAGAGATATATAATAGAACTAAAATGCATTGACAGACATTTTTCTTGGCAAATACAATGTGACCCGCACATTGGCTGAACTTCTGTCCACAGAATCTCCACTGTGGCAGCTCATCCTAATTGTACAGGACTATGGACGCAACAGGTGAAGAGAGAAGGCAATGATCACCTTGTGGCTTGAAGTTAAAAAGAGGGGACAATGTGCAACTATTTGGCAAGCCACAGTTAGAAGGCTGGGCACATGCACAGCTTAAAGGGGCAATTGGGGGCTTTGGCAGCAACCTCCCATTTTGCCCACCGCTGACACCCTTGGGCATGGAGGTAAAGTCTCATGGCGGTAGCTAACAGCCTAGGCTGCAGCCGCCGTTGTAGCTGCGCCCCAGGTTTTTAAAAGTACAATAATTAAGGGTAAAATTACATTATTATAAAATTTTACCACAGTAAAAAAGTTACCAACTGTCTAGGACAGTATTTTTGAGACTTTTCATAGTCTAGAAACTCTAATTTTTTACAGCACTTGGAACTTCAGCAACAATTCTTACATTGGTATGTATTTGATATTTAAATTATTTTCATCAATTTTTGGGTTTCGCTTTTTTGTTTATAATTGTTGTGTATCTGGATATATTATGTTTGTTTTGAAGTGAGTATTTGCTTTAGCTTTCTTGAATTTGTCTTTGTACGAATGTAATATATAAGGGTAACCCTAATATTAAAATTATGTATTACGGTTAGGGTTTTTAATCAATTTTTGGATTTTTTCTTTTGATTTATAACCTTTTGTGTATGTGTATACATTATGGTTGATTTTTAAGTGATTTTTTATTTCAACTTTCTTGATTTTGTCTTTGTATGTATTGAATGTATTTTTTATCAATTCCTATTTCTATTTTGCATATGATTTTTTTTTTAGAATCATGGATGATGGAAAGTCACATATGTGGACTTGTTGTATAATGGAAAATGAGATGATAACTTTTGTAACTCCTCCAATGTTGGAAGGATCTTCATCATCCATGGTTGTTGCACCTCCATTGTTGCAATTACCAATTGTCAAATGGTGTCATAAGAGAAACAAAACAATGGATGATGAAACAAATGTTGGAAGGAGATGGAGTGCTATTGCTTTTGCTAACATCCTTGACTTATATGAAGAGGAGTGAAGGCATCTTGACAAATCTTGTTTGTCATTCAAACATTGGACACACATTCGCATTGAATACCATCATCAACTACCAATGAGTGTCATAAAAAAGAAGAACAAATCATGAACAAAATTGAAAAGATATAAAGTGAATACCGATGTCAAAAAACTTTGCCAAAAGAACAAATTGGAGGTAGTGGATCAACATGGTCATGGTTTACACAAATGACAACTATTATGGAAGGTTCCACCAAAAGAGATGGTGCACTTGGAGTGGTTGATCAAGGCACTACACAAATTACTGAAAAGGATGAACATCAAATTCCAAACACTCAAGCATTGACACCTAGACCCTCAAATGATTAGGAGGTAAGAGATGTGCCACTTCTTGAAACTTTTGTTAATACATTGGAGGAAGGTACAAATACTTGTCCTTTTACGCCAAAGAGTGCTTCTTGCAAATTGCCTAAGGTTCCAACAAAGTAACATCTTGCAAATGAACATTGATTGGAAATGCCAATTACTTGGTGAAAGCCACGAACAAATTTGTAAAAGGCTTTATTAATGTTGAAAGACACAAACTAGAATCTAGGGAAATAATGACAACTTTGCTTATAGAATCCAATGAGAAACTAGCTATCAAGCAAATAGAATTTAAGCTTGAAAGTTGAAGGCTTGAATTAGAATCTTGTGCACAAGTTTAACCAACTCAATTAGCAATTCCCAAAATGCTTGGAGACATTTTACATGTTTCTAAATGATTCAAATATCTATCACTATGTGATTTTGTGTAAAGAGGCAATACATTAATAATTTTTTAAAAGAATCATATGGTCATTTAAAAACATAATTGAATAACATTTTATCTTTCAATTTTTTTCAATTTTCCAAATTGCATTAGTTACTAAAACTTGTTATGCACTTGTGTCCCAAATTTTTGACCAATATAATAAAATCTTAGATCTAATGCACCTATATTTCCAAAATGGTCATGAAGAACATCAAATGGGGTTGGTGTAAATAATCATCCAATTTGTGAAAAGTGCAATATGCACTACTTCTCCACGTTGTGAGGTGACTTGACCTTCATGAAAAAGAAGCACTTGCCCCCTTGCACAACAAAGTGGATCTTTTTGAAGACCTCTTGGGAGTGGTGGTAATCCTTAAATTGACAATAATTGTGAAATACACAACAAGCCATCAAAATTCCGGGAGCTCGATCAACACATGCATTGATGCAATGCAAGATCCTCCACCTATTTTTAAGAATCCCAAAAGCATTTTCAATGTTAACTCTACCAACATTCATTTGTTGGTCGAACATGATTTTTTCCAAATTTCTATCAATTGGCTTGAAATTACACAAAAGGTAATCTCAACTTGCATAACTTGCATCTCCAAGTAAATAAGGTTTTATTTTTAAACCTTCAACCACCATAATCGGCTCTCTTAAAATTGATCATGTTTGAAGTTGTTGATAAATATATGACACCATTATCATTATGCCAATAACCAAGCAATAAACATTCCAAAACAATTTGTCCATGTCACAAATTGCTTACAAAAAAATCAAATTACAACTTTTTCATTTACAATAATAAATTTGTAGGTACTGTAGTAACCCATTTATTCGACTTTTAAGAAAGCAAAATATGGGACCCATCAATAGCGCCACAAACATTGGGTAAGCCACATGCATGAAAGAAGTCCCTCCATAATCCTAAATAAATGTCGACCATGACATATAAAAATATATCAACTAAAACATTTATCCCTAAAAATTAGAGCATCAACAACAATATCAACATACTTATGCATTGTAAAAGCTCCAACATTGAATCTATCAACAATGATGTTTGCATTAACCCCATGTGCAAATTGATATAACACCAACCCAATAGCTTTCTAAGTTTTAATGGTGCTCTAACAAACATAATAGCCCTAGAGTTGACAAAAGGTTCCAATTCTCTAACCTATGTTTTGTGAATCACATAATATGCAAATAAAAAATTTTGGTCCTTCATTTCCAAATTGGTGTGCCAAACAACTCCTTTTATCAAATCCCAATTTGTAGACAATCCCGACGATGTTAACAGGTGAACAAATGAACAAGATCACTTGAACAAAAAAACATCTTTGAAAATATTCCATGCCATGTCATGGAATATTCTTGGTATATTCATTTTCCACATGGCAAATTTCAAAGTGAAGTGACAAAATATTCCATGACATGTCATCAAATATTTTGCCACATCACCAAAGTATTTTTTGGAATCAACAAGGTTTATTAACTCTGAAGATGGGCTTGGCAAACAGAGCTATCAAGTGTAGCCTCATGTGAGGGTTTGAAAACAAAAGAAAATAAAAAATTGCATTTCATACTCCCTAGTGCAACCAATATTCAAAATGTCTAGGGGTCAAAAAAATTATTTGATTTTTAGAATTGCAAAAATGGGTGGAAACTGCATGGTTAAAAATATTTGTCAAATGGTGAAGGTAATATGATATTATACACAAAAAGACAATATACAAGGAAACACATTATGACTATCAAAAGTTTTATTGCAAGTTTCATGAATGGAAAAATCACAATTGATTTGATGCATATACAATTGTGATGTATTCTCATTAGAGTCCTAAGACTTTAGAATGTTGTAACAAATGTTAAACTTCATCCCAATTCCACGTGTAGTAATGACTTGTCAATATTCTTAGTCCCCATCTTGGAGATTCAGCACGCCCTTTTACCTTCGAAATGTTGCGAATTAGGGAGCGCGCCTCAACTCCTTTTCCTTTCATTGTTATCACCTTTGGACTTGTAGTTGAATCCGTCAAAGAGCTTTGGGGTGCATAAAAAAATTGGGTGATGACATCAAGCTTATTGTCGTTGCGTTGTTTGGAACAAAAAATAGAAGAAAAAAAAGAGGCAACGATATTACGATGTAATATCAACCTTTTGAAGCTACCAAAATCAAGGAGGCAACTATTATCAAAATCAACTTCAGCTAATAAACTAAGTTTGAAACTGCATATAAGTCTTGTAAATGCATTTACAAATTATATATTGTCTTAGAAATAATTAATGTTCCACAAAATCTCTTAGACCAATGCAAATGCTTTAAACTTTCATTGGCTTGCAAATATTTTTCATCAATTGGGTAATGTATAGTAAGGCATCGGCATTTCATCATATTCAAATACTATTTATTCAAACCTTTTACAAATTTTCAGATTTTAGTAATCAATAATTATGATGGTTTTCAGCAATTAAACTTCCTTTTTTTCAAGGAAAAAAGAAAGAAAATGTGTTTTCAAAAGCATGATCATGTCTTCCATGGAACAAAATGGAAATATATTAAGAAAGGAAGGAAAAGAAATTCGTAAGGAAGAAAAGCAAAGAAAAATTCCTGAAAATAAAAAAATACATCTGACAAAAATAACAATTAATAGAAACAAAAAATGAAGGATTTTAAAAATTCAAATAAAATCAAGATAACAAGAAGATGGGGGAAAAGGAAACAAAGGGGAAATAATGCATTTTCCAAAAAATTGGATTTGAAATGTCAGTTTCAGATTTCAACATCTCATTTTGGACAAAAAATGACAATGGATGTGCGCTCACCAGTGTCCAGATGCTCTAGAACACCCATAAAACCTTGTTTTCAAAAAGTTCTATTCCCACTGTTGGGAGCTGATGAACCTGTTTTGAACTTAGACATTGACATTAATGATGACAATGTCAGGAAATATTTAAATCAATTGAAATTTTGATATATAAAATGTTTATGACATTTTAACATCCATATGTTACCTGATTATAACATGGTTGTAACTAGTTTTACATGGATTCAATGTTGATATTCTACATGATAGTTGCCACTTGTTTTCATTAATGGCAATCCATTAGTTGAAGTCATTTGCATTCATATGTTATATGTTTATGCAATCCATTTTTTGTTTCATCCAACCCCTAACACATTTTATCATCCATTTGTTAGTTGATGGTGTTAGTAACGGTAGTTGAATACTAAACTATTGAAGTTAACTTACATGTGAAGTTGGAACATGTTTTTTACTATCCATCGAAAGTGTAGGCTGTCCAACTAAAGAGATTCTATTGATGTTAGGAATATTTGGCGATTGTCCACCCAATATTTGACTATTTACCAATTATGTAAACAAGTCGACTTAAATGGGAATTGCGAATATATTTTTTTTTAATTAAAAAATCCCAATTGCAACACAATTGCAAACAACGTGTAGTCGAAAACATTTTGGTAAAGAAAGGGTTATTTTCTATTAAAATCTATTCCATCTATTGGCCATTTAAATGAAAAATGCAATTTTTAAATAAACACGTACCATACATACATATGCTTATGCTATGTAAATGAATTTCAATGCATATGTCAACATATCCTATTGCACGTGATTTCATTCAAGAGTGAAAAAAATAATGACCATGAACAAATGTCTAAAATTTTAGATGTGAAACCTAAATCCAATTAGCATGTGGAGCATTTATTAATATGACAAACCATGGGGTATATGCGTAAAACATATAAATATAATTGAAATTTCCATTTAAATAAAATTCCCATCAAATATTAAAATTAATAAAATCATATTAGAACTTTTGAAAATTTGAATACGTTTTAGGTTTAGGGTTTCAGTTGGTTAGTATAAATTTAATGTTAGCAACATGTGCAATTAATATATTTTGAAGCTTGTAATTTAGTCCAGGTATTCAAATCACATGTCTTCTAGATGCAGAGGTCTAATTTTGACAAGAGGGAGCTTCATCAACATCAAAGAAGGCACAGCCACAACTAGGTAAGTTCGAAGCAAAAAAGGAAGAATCAATCTTTGTACATTATTTTAAAAGAGGAGAGTGGTGAGGATTTGGTCATTTTCAAAGGAGGAATAAACACACATCACATGGATATGATGGGTAATGTAATACACATCTTTCACACCTTTTTCATCCTTGTTTCTTGAAATTACTTGTTTCTTAAATGTGTAGGTGATGTTTTGCCTTCTTCTTTGTGAAGTTATATTCATAGTGAATTTCCATTGAAGGAAGAAGAGGGAGCATTGCACTTAGAAAGTGAACACATTTTCGAGGAGGAGAAGCAAAAGGAAGAATCACAACTCAAGTTTTTTTCCAACTTTCTCAACACTTGACTTTGGAAGGTAGAACCTTCTTGAAAAGGTAAGACGAAACTCTTCATCATCTGTTGTAGTATTTGTAAAATAAAAACCCATCGACCTTCCCTCAGTGCTAAGAAAAGGTTAACAAGTTTTTTTTGCAACATTTTTCCCCCCTCTTCTTCCTCTTCTTGTTTTATTGTTATTATGGCTCTTCTATTTGTGAGTTTGACTTTCCCTAAAACAAACTCACCAAACTTCTTTCAACATCGATAGAAACTCAACATGGTTTTTTTTTTGCAACCCTTCATTCTCTTCCTTTTGAGCTTCTTTCAACACCAAGTTCCCCTTTGTGCCAAGAGAAGCTTGGTGGGGTTTTTTTGTGAAATTCTAACCCGCACACATTTAGTATAGAAAACAAACCCATGGAGCTTCTTTCATTTTTCCTACAACCATTCTTTAAACTTTTTCTTCTTCATCATCTTTTCTTGTTGTTCTACCTCTTTTCCATGTGAGCTCAAATTTGTAGGAAAAAAACATGCAAGCTTTTCTCAATGCTAAGATAAGTACACCAAGTTTTCTTTTGCAACCTTTCATTTTTTTTCCATTGACCTGCCAGCGTTGAGCTTTTCCTAGTGCCAAAAGAAGCTTGGCAAGTTTTTTTCTACAAATTTTTTAGCCCACACACCTTTGTTACATAAAAAAAACCCATGGAACTTCTTTTGCCCCCAAGAGAAGCTCCACAAGGATTTTCCTACAACCTTCTTCCTCTTTTTCTTCATCTTCGTCTTTTTTTGTTGCTCTAACTCTTCCCCATTTGAACTTGACTTTGTAGAAAACAAACCCACCAAGCTTCTCTCGACGCCAAGAGAAGTTTGACATTTTGTTTCTATAGCCATTCATTCTTTTCCCGCTGACTTTCACTTAGTGTCAAAAGAAGTTTAGTGGGTAATTTTTTGAAAAAAAATTAACTTGCACACTTATGGGACTTCTCTTGGCATTGAGAGAAATTCCACGAGTTTTATTTTGCATTTCTTTTCATTTTCTTCTTCCTCTAGACATTTTCTTCTTTTTCTCCATCCTCCTTATGTGTAATGTTCATTATAGAAAAATCCGTTGAGCTTCCTTCAATGTTGAAAGAAACTTGCCGAGTTTCTTTTGGAAAATTCTTGATTTTCCCTCCTTTTCTTCTTTTTTTCCAATCATTGATCTGTTTGTCTTCTCTAGCAATTTTCAACTTTCACAACTCAAATAGAGGATAATTGCTTGTCATTCAATAAAACAATCTAGTGATGTAGAACCAAACAAAGATCAACATGAAGGAGATTCTTGAAAAGTACAGGATCTCCCCAAAGCGCAAGACATTTATGGCTTTTCCATTGTGCAAGATGGTTCCCATGCCAATTGTGAGACTTATTTTCAAGATTGATATCTTGAAGATAAAACAAGCCTTTCACATGGGATACAAGGAAAGGGAGAAGGTTTTTTATTTGTCTTTGACGATCTAGAAAGGTGAGGAGCAAAATGATTTTTTGCACAATGGAACATGGGATGAACATTGGGTCGTTGAAAATAAACAATTTGAGAAGGTGCTATGAGAAGACCCAAACTTGGTGCACTTTTCCAACAAGATGTTTTTTGTGTGGGACAAGAACCACCACATCCAAGCTTGGATGCCATACATTAGCATACTACGTAATGTTGATCCATCCTGACACATATTTGCAAATTATATTTTAATCAACATTTCTAAAAGGCTTGTGGAGTTGCTCACAACCATGACTAACTTGAACAAGTAAGACCTCCTCATTTTGATTGATTCCTGAAAGCATGGTGTTTTTTTCTTATCTCCAAAGTTTAATTTTTGAAGTTCATCTATAAGGGCATTGAGTTTGATCATGTCAAGCCAAGCTTGGTGCATGAATTCTTTCAAATTTAAGGATTGGAATCATACCCTTGAAGCAATTCAAGGATTTTTGCTAGTAAATGTCTACAAGAAATGCGAGAGCAAGTCGAGGAAGGCCTGACATTCCTTGACATTGGAGGCCTTTTTTGATTATATGTACAAGGTAATTATATTTCCATTTATAACATAATATCATCTCTATAAAATTTTATTTTTTAGCATAATCCTATTAAGACTTCTCGCATTCATGTTTTGCCTGCAAAGGGAACTTGTAGTTGCTATAAATATGGCAATCAAGCTTTATTATGAAAACGTCCCTAAGAAGGTGACAAATCTCCTGCAAAGATGCAAAAATTAATAGAGAAAGCAATGGAGCAAATGAGAAAGGAACACTACTTGGCATTCTGTAAACATCTCCCTGTTTGTAATCCAAGTCTTGGGATCAGATTTTTGCAAGAAATTTAAGCCCACTATGACAACAACCCAAAGCTTGAAATGTTCATTGAAAAACTTCAAATGCTCTTATACTTTTCCACGAACAAGGAATAGAAAGTTTTTTGGTTGAGGCAATGGAATGAGTT
The DNA here is from genome assembly GCA_963921925.1 of Sphagnum tenellum. Lineage (NCBI taxonomy): Eukaryota > Viridiplantae > Streptophyta > Sphagnopsida > Sphagnales > Sphagnaceae > Sphagnum > Sphagnum tenellum. Next base: position 7,005,217 of record OY998149.1, read on the forward strand.
TGGAATTCTAAGGGAAGTTAAAGAGTTCCCAATATATGGTTTTTTGGATGTTCAATTCGACAAATGGTTACACAAGGCAACATTTTGGTAACATGTAAGACTTCAAACTTCCCTGCATGGCTTTCCATTTTCAATATGTTGTCCACTATCTACCTGTTTTTATTACCTTTGGTTTTTGCAACTTGAAGTTGAGGCACCCAAGTTGTACACTACCACAATTTTTGACCTCAAGCTCATGTTGAGAGAGGTCCATGGCTTAATGACATTGGAGGAATATATTCCACTTTGGAGATTTGAAGTTTGGGAGATTTTATTTTTTTTAGAGTTCAAGCCCAAGGATGGTATTCATCATAACAAAACTTTAGAACAATAATCTAGAAAAAAAGGGGCCCTCAAAATAGTTTTTTATAGAATTCAAACTGTGATCTTTGTATTTCATTTTTTTCTTTTTCTTTTCTTGCACTACATTAGCATTCATTGAATCTTGAAGATGATGAGATTTTTCATTTGATGTTTTCTTCACGTTCTTTTACCATGTTATCCTCCTCAAGGGTGCTATCAATGAGCTCTTTCATCTACTTTGGATTTGGCAATATCTAAAAGTAAATAACACCATGTATTGCAAGGACCTTTTCAAGGATTGGTTGCCATACAATTTTGAAAACTACGGCTAGTACATTGAGTGCCTTTAGAATTTTACCTTGCCATTTCAAGTTGCATTAAAAGAAAGCCATGAGCTCAGCTTGTAAGAGAAATTCACAAGCTTTGGGGGTTCAAATGTTCAAGCAAGAATAAATATGTTGTAAATGGCAAAAAGATAATTCCTCAAAAGATTGTGGAGCTTTCGAAAGACATGACTATGGTCGATTTTCAGGTCACAACTTCAAAGAGGGATTTCAATGACCTGTTTGAAAGAAGCGACAAAAGACATTTTAGTAGATGCTTTGACCTATCACCAAAAAGTTGTTGCCCATCTTTGTTTTGGCCCAATTTTTTTCAAAGGTTTCAGGATAACATCAGGTTTCAATTTGCTAAAAGGTTGTCAACCATTGTCATATTGGCATGAATTGTTTTGGTTTGAACAAAAAGACCATTGGGATTCCATAAGAAGGCGATGCATCTTTCATGGTCTTTTCTAGTGTCCTCGCGAATGAAAATTAAAAAGTGGCCTCCCAAGCATGCCATTCTCATTAACTTACCTTCGTTAGGTGAATTCAATACCTTTTTTTTAAAAAATGAACAATTGGTATAAGTGAAATTTAAATTTGTGTAAAATATTTCACATTATTGTAACAACATATTTGCATTTCACATGCATATGTCCATTATTCGTGTCTTAAGTTTCTACAAACTTAACACTACCATTCATTAAAACATCACATTCATGGTTATTACATATAACCAAAGTTTGCACTTCTAAATACATGAAAAATTCAAGAAACAATATTACAATTCATTTCATCATGATATGATATGTTAGAAAATTGACACAATAGATGAACATAGAATTCATTATAGAAGTATGTGTTTATCTATATTATTGAAAACATGAATCTAAATTACAATAAAATCCCATGTTTTGTTGAAAAAAATCCAAAAAAACACTTAAAGTCTATGCTCTATCAAAACAAAGTTTGTGGTTTTCTATTGCAAGTACCTACAACTTTTCCTACTCTTCTCTAAACTTTGTGTCTCATCTTTTCTTTCCCATGTTCTCTAGAACTTTAACCTTTTGAAAAATCCCAAATCACATCATCATGATCAAAATAAAAAAAATTCAAAATTCAAACTAACAAAGTTCCCTTATCAGTCCCTATCCTAATTACCTTGTTAATCCAAAATTATATACTCACCCTACCCCCTTAACATCCTCAATGACCTTTTTTCTTCTTGTAAATTCTACTCAACCATGCTACACTTTTGGTGAAGACCCCCCAAACTTCTGAGTTTTAAGGACTTACTTCTAGCATACTCAGCAAGGGATCTAGGTTGCGGAGGAAGATGTTCTAAATAACTAGACTAATAGCACCACAATGATAGTCTCAAGTTCTAGGAAGCCATTTCGTGCAAGCAAAGAAATGCATCCTTTGACACTTGAAGCCTTGATTGGAACTTGCTCGAAGTTGAAATCCTTTGTTGTTGATTTTGCAACGTCAATTGGTATGTATTATTATAAGCATTCTATTGATGCATTGGATTTTCATCTAGAATTTCATCTAACATTCTTTTCCTTTCAAGTAATAATGTGTTAGCAAGTTGTAATTCAAGCCAACACATTTTGGCATTTGATGGAAATCAAGAAGTTTTTGATGAAGTTTTTTTTCTTTTTTTTCAAGACAAAAGATCCTAGGGTGAAGAATTGCCAAACGTTCCTTAGATCCTAAATCCCCAATCCATAAACACTCCAAGATTGATTTAGATTGTGAATATGTTTAACTTTTCCACCAATCTACTTTCTGCTTTCCTCTTTTGAATGTGGACATACTAATGATGCCCCTTCTCATGTGATGCAAAGGTGTCTTCAGCTCCTTGAAGCCCATACCTTTTTTTTTCCTATAACAATTTCTTTTCAAGCCCACCTTCAAGCCCCCAACTACCTTCATATGTTGAAGATTATGTTCAAATTCTAGCAGCTTGCCCTTCTTCTTCCCACCATGTTTTTCCACATACTTACAATAAATTTGTGAGGCACTTCATAGACTTTGAAGCAATTGAAAGATAGATAAGTGTGGCTTGTAGTTTTCTTCTATTTCATAATAGGACTTCTTTTGGATTTGGATTTATTTTCAAAAAACATTTGTAGTAACTTATTTACCAGTGCATACATTGCCATTGAAAGATTTTCATTCAATGTATCTAGTTCATACTCACAAGATTTTTTTTCTCGCATTTATTAACCCTAATGCCCCATGCCTTGGATTGAAACCAATTTGCATTCTTAAACATTTTATCTCACATGTATGGAATTTAACTTAGGAAACAACACTTTATTTAAGATATTTGTGGCATCAACCTAATTAACTTTTGCTATAGTTTGCAATCTTGGAAGCAACATGTTCTTTCCGATTTCACTTTTATGGTTACTGTGAAACCTTAATTCTTTTGCAAAAAACAATTATCATACATTTTCGAATTAACCTTTTCCATGTCCATTTTGAAACTCTCATATATTTGTAATCCTAGCTTTGAATGTTTAATCTATGTTACATACTCACAAAACCTAACCTTGCAACTTTTGAAATTGATTTCCTTTTAGTCAACTATGTTATACATCAAACTGGAGTTCTACAAAACTAATCCAAGTGTTTTGGTTTTATTTCTTGTGAATATCAATTATCTTGTGGGCATTTATGTAAAACAAAGTGGGCAAAACCAATTTCTTTTGGTGTGTTGTTGGTAGCGTTTGAACCCATTTTTTGACCATGGTGTCGTCGATTCTTCCATTTCCTTGTCCATTATTGACCTTGGTGTTGTCAATTCTTTTGCTTCTTCGTCCATTATTGACCTTGGTGTCGTCAATTCTTCTGCTTCCTCATCCATTACTAACCTTGGTGTTGTTGGTTCTTCCTCCTCCTTGTCTAAATCTATTGTGGTATGTCCTGGGTGTGTTATTTTTCGCCCTTTGCTTTTTTCTTTGTCATTTACCTTGGATTGTTTTCTTCTTCCACCTCGTTGCTAATTGTGTTGGCCACCACTAGTTGGTCCATTTCTTTATTGTAAGCAAATGTAAATGTTTCATATGGATCATCTTTTGCATCGATATCGTTTCATGGCCATCTTTTTAAAAATATTGAATCACTTATTTTCCTAGATGTTTGAAATCCTAGATAATAATTGCATTGTCGATGAAATTGTGTTTTAAAATTATTATTTGTTGGGTCTTCTAGCCATGCATTGTCTCCAGGTGGTTATGGCAAGTTGCTCAAAAATTTTGGAATGAACATTTTGATGATTATTGCATATATCTTGTAATCTTGCAAATGATTAAATCACAACCTTAACCTTGGGCTTGCGAAGGTGTGAGCCAATAGTGAAGGCCATGAGTCACATTTCTGGGAGTGTGGGAGAGTGTGAGGGAATGAACCCCACACTCCCAAATGAGCTCCCATTTTGAGTGTTGGAGTCCCGATGGATTCCCCAATCTTCATAGAGAGATTTTAGGGGCCAAAACGCATTTTACTGAGGAGTTCATTATATCATTGAAAAGCTTTTGAAACTTAAATGTCTAAAATGAACTTGCATGACCTATTTGGGCATTTAAAACACAAGTTATGGCCAAAAGAAGGGTCGGGAGTCAAATTTTCAATTTGACTCCCGACCACTAAAAGTTGGGAATCTCCCTGATTTCCTTGTGTGAAGGTGGTGTGCCACATACCGTTGGAAAGCTTTGGATGAGGGCTATAAATTTGTTTTAGACCTCACCTCAATCGGAGGTTTTCACACAAAATTGTGGGTGTCCAAAATTGCGGGAGTTTCAATGTTGGGAACTTCGAGACTCCCATTTGCGAGTCTCGAGACAAAATGACATTTGGGTGTTGGCCCCGTGGCTAGGCATAGAGAATACTATAAGGGGGAAGGTGGTGGCTTCCTCCAAGTTTGGGTTGTGTTGAGTCTTGTGAGTCCATGTTTGCCCGTGACTCGTCCATGCACCAAAGGTGTTCCAACTACGCATTAACCAACTTGTTATTTGGTTTGTGCAGGTTCGTGTAAGTAATTGAATTGCTTATCAATCTTCTTAGTACCCATTTTGGAAGTCTAACACGCCTTTCTACCCTCGAAATGCTACAAGCTAGGGAGCATGCCCCAACTCCTTCTCCTTCTATTGTCACTTTTGGACTTGTAATTGAGTCCATCAAGGAGCTTGGGGGTGCATCATTAATAGATGCTTAATACCCAACCTTTGTTTGGAACTCTACATTACATTCTTTAGTTTTTTTTTTTGTATAAACAAGTACAAATCCAAATTTGGTAGTGTTTTGCAAAAGTGTCGTGGATATGGGTATGTTGACATGATGCAATTGAAAAAACTTTGTCCTAAATTTCTTTGACGGATCCCTTCAACTTCAAAATAAAACTAAATTGAATGCACAACATAGGAGACATTTGGAAACATGTCTATTTCACATGATATTTGTAGTTGTTTAATCAAATTCTACATTTAAATCTAACATCACAAACATTGGTTATCATTGGACCATCTAATTTTTATTGGCGAGGTCGAAACAATTGCATATGCTAGCACAACTCCAAATGATAGAATAACTACAATTGTTCAATAGCCACAACATCATTTATATGATTTTGATTATCATTTAATACCTTGATTTGAAATTTTTATTGATTATTTGTCTCCATCGTTAGTACAAATTTGTTAAAGATTATTTAAGTTCAACCATAATTCTATTTTAATATTTCATAAATAAATATTTCCTTTTGTGATCTCATACTTTGAACAAATATTCATCTTCACACATTTATTATGTTATGATTCAATGTAAAAAATAGGATTTTGGTTTCTCATTCAATTTCCAATTTGTCGTTTTTTGTTGTTGTCATACACCACTTGTGATTTTAGGGTCGGCCTTATCATTCGACAATTAACAAGTTGTTTTAAGACTTTGTTCCTCAATTCTTATGGAACCTAGGGTCACTTACCTAGAATTGCATAAAGTTGTCATTGAGGATTCATGAATTCTGTGGATAGCAAATTCCCAAGTGTTAATAAGTCCTTTGTTGACAAATTATTCAACAAGCTTGTGAAAAAATGTTTAAAATCAACTTCTTTAAACTCATGAGTTCTTTGAAAAAGTTAATGGCATGTGTAAACATTGCCAAATTATAGTCCTTCGTATCATCCTTAAAAATGTTCACACTTTGTTTCATTATAAAAATACTTTCTTTGTCCATCTTTACATTTGCCCATCGCCATGCCGCCCATTCCACTGTTTTGTCAATTAATCTCTTCCATGTTGTTCCCCATGTTTTGATTTTGAGCAACTGCCTAAGGCGGTTTAACCTAGTATTATCTCTTGGATATTCCAACAATTTTTTTGTCATCTTGCAAATTCTTTTTAATATGTTTGAGATTAATGTGTATTCAATCATAAATTCCAACATGTTTGATGTGGCAATTGATGACCATTTTCTTTTTTCCATTGGAGTAGAAGCGTTTTATGATTGGAAGCAAGTAGTTGAAGAATAAAGGATGTAATTAAGAAGTAGCCATGCAAATAATGCAAATTGAGGTGTTTTGCATGCAAATTAGTAGTAGAATGAAAAAGAATGAAATTTCATTGTGCAAGTTGCCAAGGGGTTGAGAGAGCAAATGAAAATTAAAAAGAGTTTGAAATGCTAAGGTGTCATGGGGTGCTTGATATTGTCTCAATTCTTAATGGTTGCCTCTTTGTGATGGACAAGTAGTGTTTGAATTGGCACATACCTCTTAGTGGGTCAACATGTTTATGTGTCACTGAATTTGATTTAATTTCAAATTTTATATGGTTTGGATGCTACAAAGTGAGAATATACTTGTTAGTAATGGAATTGAAATACTAGTTCAAGTATAATTTGAGCATTTCATGTGATGAATTTTTCACAATAAACCAGCATAAATTTTTTATATTCGGTTTGGAATGTATCTTATTACGAATGTTCATGAAATATTTCATCCATTGTCATTTTTCATCCACATTTTCATCCACAAATATCATTCATCCATGACATGTGGCAAAATATTCTTCCACATCACCAAATATTTTGTCCTAGGTGTGACACACTATACTTTAAATATTTCATCAATGTGGGAAGAATATTCTAAAAAAGATTCAATCCTATTCCCTTGTTGATGCTCACCTGGTCATGCTCATGTTTGCATGCTGATGAAATAACATCCTTGAGATTGTTTAGGTTTTTTCCACCAAATCTTATGTGGCCTAGTCTCTTGGTAAGCAAGAAGAGAAAAATAATTGGCATTGCATAGAAGATGAGTGGTACCTCAAGATCTAATAATAAATTCCTCACTAAAACCACTATCTTCCTCTTGTGACAATTAGCTTTCAAAATCTCAACATGATAAATAATACAATGCCAATAATCATTGAATTCATTGAAAATACTAATTCAAAAATTCAAATGTGAATATTGAATATTACTTACAAGCTCTACATTCACAAAACTAGAAAGCACAAATTATTAAAAGTTCAAAATGCTAAAACCCAAACAACAAAAAAAACCAAAATTTGAATGTTGGTTAAACCCTAATATGGTAAAAAGAGTTCTAATATTTACCTTTCCTAAGTAAAAAACACTTAGTATTTACTTTTGCCTAAATTGGTAGCACTTGAAATTGCCAACATGTGTTCTAAAAAGGACGTGCCACTTTTGCCCTTTTTTGAAGTTTTGGGGGCAAAGTTGGGGCAAAAGTTGGGGCGAAGTGGGGGCTGAGATGTGCATGTGCCCAAGCCAAGAGTCACTGAGTTCATCAAAGAAGGGATGCACATAAGTTTCCAACTGCATCCTAAACAAGCAATAAATACAAAGAGAAGACCAATTGTGAGATACAAAATACTGGTAGACAATGTCACATAGCTACTCCACCTTCTCATTAGTCAATGGTCTAATATTACCTATATGTCCTTCAACATTCATAACACCAATATTTGTATGATATATTCCAAATGTAACCAATCCCAACTTCAGCAAAATAACATTGTAGCCAGCATGTATGTGACTCAAAACAATCAATGATGATATACTTTGTTTAAGAACAAATGAGTTTGTAGGTAATGTGAAACCTAGACTAGGCCCAAGGCAATGCCTAGGGATACTTCTAAACCTAGGATAAATGGCATTTAAGCTAAGCCTAGAGTTAGACCACATGGTATTTATAAAGGTACACCAAATAAGTCACATGGCACTTATGATAGGTCCAGTCCTAAGCCATGTGACACCTTGGTTATGCCTAGGGGTAGGCCATGTGATAACTAGGGTAAAACACCTATGCCATGTAGCACCTAAGGCTAAACTACCTAGGCCACATGGCACATAGACTATGTGGCACCTAGACCTAGACCTAAGTAGCATATAATGTGATACCTAGTGTAGACCTAGGTAGCATATAATGTGGCACCTAGTCTAGCCTATACTTAAATAGAATATGATGTTGCACCTAACCTAGACCTATGTAACATATAATGTGACACCTAGCCTAGCCGAGGGATAGGTAGCATGTACATATTGAAAATTATATGATTGCAATTTTTTAGTTGCATGACTATCCCATACAGTTGTAAATAACAACTAGTTGCATGGTAGTTATAAATTAATTGGTTACAAATGATAGGATATTTTGTAGTTCCTTGACTCTTTGTTTAAAATTGGGTGTCTACTTAGATGTATGTCAAGAATCAATGAATAAGATTCTAATAATACCAGTTTGGTGTTGTAGCTTACATTTGTTTTTCAATCATTGGTTCAATTTACACATGTGTATATTGAGTAGGATAGACAAGTTGGAAATTATTGAATGAGGTTTTGAAACCAAAAGCAACACGTTACATGGGTTTGTTCCAAGGACAAAATATTACAAAATATCTAATTGACATTTAGTTGAATACATTGAATATAATTGAATACACCAAAGTGACTACCATTGAATACACATTGAATTCAAGTTCATCCAATTCAATTCACAAATTCAATGTAAATGTCCATTCAATTCACATTTGTTCAATTCAATTCAATCTCCATTCAATGCAAATTTAGTTCAATTTCAATTTCTGTTCAAAAGTAATATCTTTACCATATTTCATTGTTTAATTGGGTTGCAAATCAACCATTGTTCAAACAAAAAAAATCTCAATTTTTTTCCTTCACCCTTGACAATTTCTTCTTCTTTAAGTTGGTAGTCTATCTCCAAATCCTCAGAGATTGTTTAAAAGCACTACAACATTTGGAGGCCTTGGCTCAAGTGTGTCCCAATCTCTACATTAATTATGTAAATCACAACAAGCAATAGCAACTATCAAAGTTCTATCAATTCTTGAGTTAATATGTTTTAATATATGCCACATGTTCTTCAAAGATCCCAATGCGTCTTCAATTCCTTGTTTCCCTGAATTCATAATGTAATCATACCTTATATTATCCACAACATTTGGCTTCCGAATTTTCTAGTTTTTTAACAAAGATGGTCAAATTGTGTACGTTGCATTAATAATGTTAGAAGGTGTGCCTCTCAAACTTCAAACAAACACCACCAGCTCTTGTTAAGTTTCACGATTTTTCAATTGTGCATAAGAATCAGACATCTTGAATTGCCTTCCATCATGGACTCCGCCATCTTGGTCAGCACACATGGTCCAAACTCTTTCATCTACATCGCAAACTAGTTGGATTACAATGTTATGATTTTAATTTTTTTTTAAAAACCGCTCATTACAAGTGTCATGCTCTTGTTGAGACAATGAGCTAATGATATATGAATATCATCAATGGGTCCACAAACATTAAGTAATCATGTGAGATCACAAAAATGATCAATAATTTTTTTCATGTGATCCACATAAGAAAAACTAATATTCTTGCAAACAACTTATTTTTGTCACATAAAACATCACAAACTATGTGAATTGTACTTCCTTATGGGGAAAAACTCCAAAGTTAAATTGATCAGCCATGGGTGGCACTAATTTCATGAGCAAACCTATATGGCACCATTGTTACAATTTGTCTAATCTCTAATTATGGTTTGATATGGTTCACACACTAGGATTGAAGAAACAATTTCAACTAACACTAAATTGTTAAATGCCTTAAACTAATTCTGTAGTACAACAAGAACTTCCTATCCCTCATTTTTGGTGTTGTATGCCACACAATATTCTGCACAAAATCCCATTGAACATGTTGCATGGGCTCATTCCACCACTTACAAGATCAATGTCTCTTACTACAGAACTGTAATTGCACACAACACATGTATCTCTAGTGAAGGCTCATCCACCAAAAAATAATCATGCACCCTTATTTGAAGACTGCACAATTATCCAATAGAGAGAAGCATCCAACTAAACACAACCCTCCCAAACAGAGTGTAATCCATCTCTAGCACAAACTTTTTAAAAACCATACAAACAACTTGAAAATTCATTGAAATTGAGGGGGAAAAAACTGCAAAATCAAGCTTTGAAGATTGAAAAGGCCTCGTAAAAAATCAAGAGTTAAGTGAAAAAAACCCCTGGAAGCTCAAAGAAAACTCTCACGCCCACCTCAGACATGTGCACTGGAAACTGGTATAGAGTTGGGGAATTTGCTCACGGGCTGTTTACTGGCTGTTTTTCACCATATGCCCAGATGCAGTGTCGGTTGTCAGACTCTTAGTACCATAACGGTTCTTCAAACATTAGTGAACTCGCATTCAGCGGCAGAAAATAAAGGTCCAGTGAAAAACACTAAGTGCCTGGCGCTCTAGTTTTCAAAGCTCAAGAAAAGAAAAACCATTTTGAACTAATTATGTAATATATATGAACTGGTTGTTGAGTGTCCATCGAGCCCCAGTGGAGCCACACGAGAAACACCCGGTATGGTTTCCACTATAATTGCAATAACCAAAACTACATTGGCAACAAACGAAGAATCCAGCTTAGAACCTGGAGGTAACATCACCAAAAAGAGAGACGAAATCCGTTGTTGGAGTTCCCTCGCCTTCATTCCTGGAGGCAACATCGAAGGCCTTGTTCTGAGCCTCCCTAATGATCAAGGCTTGTACGCAAAGCTCCGCGACGTCAGCCCTAGGAAGAGACTTTGTGGTGGTGCTCAAGAGCTCGTCATCTTTCCCTATGACGAGTTCCCGAATACCTCCCTCTTTGTCGTTCAAACCTCCCGCCCTGATAATAGTGTAAGGAATGCCCGAATCGGCCAAATACTGCTCTGCTTTCCGCTTCCATATCAAAATCTTTCCATTGCCTAAAGAGTTCAAAGGATGATTCACATTTTGACCTCCCATAGATGCGACCAAAACGATGTGCTTCGCTCCCGCAGCCTTAGCAGCATCGATCTGTGCCTTCTGTCCGTTCCAGTCCACTTCCTCGGGCGAGCCTCCCTCTGCGAAGTAAAATTCCGGACGACCTCCCTTGCTAGGATCAAAGTCGGGCTTCATCTTCGGCACTGCGCTTGTCACGATCACCAACGCATCGATACCTTCAAAAGCCGGAGTCAAGCTCTCCGGCTTGGTGATGTCACCAACAAAGACGCCATCGCCTCCCAGAGAAGCCTCCTCAGTTCTCACCAGGCCACGAGCCACAAACTTTCCTGGCTGCTTTTTCAGTTTCTCGAAGACGATCTTGCCCGTCCTTCCTCCTGCTCCTGTCACAAGCACAGTCTGCACCGTCTCCTCGCCTGTTGACGCCATAGATGATTCTCACGATTCCTACAGTACGAAAAGAGAGAGAGAGAGAGAGAGAGAGAGAGAGAGAAACACAGGAGGCTGTCGGAAACTGAAAATGGGGAGAATCAATGTTCTGCACAAAATCCGAGGAGCAAACCCCGCCAAGAACCCTAGATAGAATGCAAATGAGATTTTGCTATAGAAAGAAGCGATGATAATTGTAGGGGAAGTATCCGATGCAACGGCTTTGCACACTGCAACTCTCAAAAAGAGTATATGTCTACACCACACCACCGGCCTAGACACCCCATTATCATGCAAAAGGCTCTTCGGCTCAAGCCAGTCTTGCCAACAAAATAATATTAGTTTCCAAAGTAATGCTCCTGTAGTACAAACTTCTAGAACAGTCTAAAGTGTGAGGCACGGTTTAGAAAAGAGATTAGGAATTCTACATTGACCCAAATCCAGATTGATCAGAATTTACACATATACCGATCAGGATGAAGTAGCTGCAAGACCGGTGTAGAAGAAGCGACTGTGGCAGCTTGTGGTTCGAACATTGGCATGGACGCGTGTTCCTTTTGCATTCCGTGTTTTGCCCGTTCGCTTTTCTTTTTCCAGAGGAAGAAGACAGTGATGACGACGGCATCACACGAGCCTTCTGTCGAATATCATTGTCTTGCTCCGCATCCCCCCCAGCCCCACTTGCAACGCACCCGCAAAACCTAAAAAGCTCTGTGCGTGAGTGAACTGGGGAGGCTCATTGCAGTGTGTCTCAGTTTCCGGATACGAAAAGCGAAGATATGTTTCTGCTCTTCTTCTTCAGTTCATGTCTTCGGAGGCAAGAAGTTCGCTTGCATAGTTTCAAGGATTGTTCGTCTTCGACGGAGTTCGTTTGCTTTTTCATTCTGGTCTTCGGGTCTAGTTTGCAACAACCCTGGTTGGATACACTCTGTGATTGGCAACTTGGCGCCCACAGTTCCCATTTGGCTTTTGAGATTGCTGCAAGAGGCCACAGTTGCGTGTCGTAGTCGAGCAGACTGAGCAGTGATGTCTCCATCACTGTGACCGAAGATGAGAATGACATTGGTGACTCCAACATCTGTAGTTTCTGGTTGGTTTCAACAGTCCATGCCTCTTCAATTCTTTTCAGACTATCAAAGGGAGACAGTCTTTTTGCAAGGATGAAGATTTGATCCTTCACCGTTGTATTCCAGTTTTGAAAGTCACAAGACCGACCATGAAGTGTGGATCACAGACAGCATATGCACTAGGGGTTCTAAGGAGGGAATCTGGAAGTCAGGGCAATCAATTCTATAAAGGTAAGCCCTCATTTGTTTCAAGGAAAACTCTCCGATGAAGTTGTTCCCTTGCACTGGTCCAGGATCCTGTCACATGTGTCAACACTTTCTCCATTGCAACTGGATTGCATTTATTGGCAGACTAGGAAAGCAAAAGCTTGGGATCACTCTCTCTTCCTAACTATGTTCTCCAAGTGAACCAAGTTGTGCTTCTCCATGTTGTAGTCACAATACGATCTACATATAAGCTTTCCCAGCTTTTGACCTAGAATACACATGAGTCCAGATTGCACTCTAAATTCCACAAAGATCTTGAAACCTTGGTAGAAGGCTGAATAAGAAGTGTGTTCTGAAATATGAATGTTCTTTTTGGTCAAAATCAGAGTCTTCATACAAACACAGTTTTTGTATCAAGGCCAGAGGCAGGAAGAGTGGTACTGATATGGGTTGATCATGAAGATGGGAATCTAATCTTTGTGTCTGTTGTCAGTAGTTAAGGGTTTAAAAATAGCAAGTCTGCTAACCTGAGGGATGCAGATTTACATCCTTAAATGCCTGATCCTCCTTTTGTTATCATTTGAGTCATGTCTTAGATGCTTGCCTTGCTGCAGGAACAAACTGTATGCAAGCAGTTTCTGGAAAAGATAGTGGTTGCGCACTCCTGTTAATGGGCCAAAAACTAGCCAACATTGTGACTGAGTCTTCCCATTGCTTCCAGAAATTCATCAGAAACTCAGGGACACAAACATCTTGTAAAACTGTTTGCCCAAATGTTTTAGTAGATTATTGTATACTTATCTACACCCACCATAGGGTGCTGATGAAGTCAGTGGAACTAATGGCAGCTAGTCACGGCCATTCATGACTGAGACATCTTTGTGATTGACATTAACAAAGTGAGGATGTGACTCATCCTTGTCATGTTTGTTCTGGTTTTGCAGGAACTGAAACAATGCTTAGCTTACAATGTTTCTCTGAACAGTTCTCTGTAATCTCATAGATATGTTGCATCTGAATCTCTCCCCTAGTCATCTCTCATTTCTTTCAGGTTGACTTGATTTGTAAGTATAATGTCCTCAATTCTTCTGAACATATCTAAATTTCATTACATGAGTGTTCTGCATAATTAGTTTGAAACCTTTCTCCTCATCCAAACATCCTTACAAAGCTTTCAGCATTGTCTGTCTCTTCTCTTCATCTCTTCTTGTTTGTCTTTTTTTTTTTTTTTGCTGCAGATCATTATATGCTATTTTACACCCAATCTTGAGAGCTATGAACAGAGTGGGGGAGAAACTGCAGCTAGTCCCTGTGATTCATGATAGAGGTGATGGTCTGAAACTTTTTGAGTGACAACCATACTCATTCTTGATATGTTTGTTTTGGTTCACAGCAGTTACCTTTGTCACTTTTCTTCCTCTTGGTGTTCCCCATTCCTTTATGGTTTCCATTGTGATTTTTGTCTGTTTCATGTCATCATGGTTGAGTCTTACCATTACTGCCAGAGTAATGCCATAAACTTAGTATGTTGACTAATGTCTGGCATTGGCCTTCACCTACAGCTGGGAGCTGATGAATTCTGTGGGGATGTTATGATAACTGGTTACTACCATATTGTTACTGTTGAAATTCACCAAACGTGTGATACTGCCATCATGTTCACAATGCTCCTCAGTTTCTTTCTATGTTTTTAGCATTTGGGTCTCCCCTTTTTCCTGTTTACTGTTGCATCTGAAAACTCTCCAACATTATTCATTTGGTCATCTCTCAATTTATTAAAGTTGAGAACCACAAGTATGTAGAAGTTATCAATGCTTTTGAAGACATTTCAAGTTGTGGTGAAAGCATTCTGTTTGTGTTTGAAATGGGCTTTCCTGGGCTGATAACTGTTTGTAGAATGATGTGACAGTGAAGAGTCAGAAACTTTAAACAGAGTTCTACCAGTCTAGCATGGAGGCAGTTGCCCCAAGAGTTAAAGAACCTGACTTAGTCTCACTCGTCAGCTAGTATGCACCATTCTTTTTCTGGCAGCAAATAACTTGCAATTGGGTGTTCTTCTGAATTAAATTCAGAATCTGTTCTTTCCAGAAGGTAGGTGATGACACAGTTTTGCTGGATAAGTGCATTTTGAAACTTGGGAACTTCTTGACTTTCGACCTTTTCTTCATTGTTTCTTTCATTTCCATTACACGCACTTGGTCTTGAAAGTATGGTCTCAAAACTGTTCCTTGAAGTCAGAGTTCATATAGTCATGCATGTGTGTGTCTCAATGGTCAATACAGGTTGCATAATGTTCCTTTACCTTTTCTGTTCATGTTGCCATATTTTGCAGCTACATGGTTCTTTGTTGTCATATTTGGTGTCAGTATTTAGAAATCTATAACAGGCAGCATGGAGTACCAGATGCTGTTTGAACCCTTTTAAGAAAACTCTGCAGGCCTTTTCCATGTTGCACTTGTCATAGCCTTTGTCAAGAAACAAAACATTGAATACCATACCCTAAATTTCAAGCCTGAAAATCTATACCATTGACAATATGCACATGCATTTCAAATCTTTCTTTGCTCCTGGCATATTGGGAGACATGCCTCAGATTGGATGAAGGTTCGTTGACAACATTGATGATGTTTAAGTTTTTTTTTCACCTTGAGATAATTGAAAGTGATCTGAAACCACCCATGATTTAACCTTTAGGAATCCCAACTGATCCACAATCCACCAGCAATGCTTCAACAAAAAGCCCCCTGAGAAGACTAGTGAACCAATGTACTTGAAGATTGCTCTCTTGTTTACAGGAAACCCCAATTTCTTAGTAATTGGTACTTTCAGTTGTTGCTGGCCACCCTGACAAACCTCCATCTCTTTGCCCTTCTCTATTTTGTAAGGGTGCTGATGATAAATGAGAGATTGGACACCCTCCCCCAAATTTAGCTTTGGATCAGACCTCTTAGCTCATCAATTTCCCAAACCCTGATGGTTTAAGATAGGGAATTGGAGAAGTCACTCCCCATAGCATGCATCATTAGGCAGTAACCATCTCATGCTTGAAACAATTGTTCCCCAGTCCATACAAACTCTTTTGAAGGTTTCTTATATGTGGGTACTGGCTTCTTTGTTGGTCAACATCAATCCCAATACTTTCTTTCAATCTTTGAGGCACTTGAACTTCATAGCGCAATTGAGACCAGGTGTGCATCCCGGTTTAGCTCTGCCCACAGCCCCTGTATGTGGCCTCTTTCCATATGTATGGAAACCTAAATTTGAAACTAGCTGTTTAGGGGTTGACAAGTAGAATCCACTACCCATTGCCAAGAACTCTTCACTAGCTGGTGTACAAGGCAAGTCTGAAGCCAAAACCTTTTATATAAGGGACTTGTATGGCATACTGTAATGGCTTGGCAGCTTCAACATCAATTATATTGTTTGAAGAAATGTTAAAATTAATTAATTTTTGGATAGACATGTGTTGAAGCCCTGTACTACTTGATTAGTGCAGATCCATGGGACTTCAGGGTATCACAACATTGACAAGCTCCAAAACATTCATTTACCCAATTGAGATTGTCATCAACACCTTGGGCCTTGGCCAAACCGGCACCACAGGACACTAAATAACCCCACCCCCCACCCCCATGGAGCTTTGTCCACCCACACGAGTACCATGATGTAAACTATATACCCCAAAATTCTTGCTTTCTGCACATGATACATATCACCTCCAAAGACTAAAGCAGCAGGGTCCCCAAACCCAAATTTCACATTTCCAAGGTTAAATATAGCCACTAATAGGCCTGGCTCAAGAAGCTGAAGGTATCAGCATTGGTGTTGGTTCACCCTGACCATGGTCAACTACTAGGTATACAATTTCAGAATTTCTCTAGGAATGGATGCGTTAACACATCAGAGGGGTGGAGGGGAGGGTGAGCAGCAGTCTTCTGTTGGCACAAAGAACTACACATAAGCAACATCCAATTCCTTCATGGCAGACAAATTGGAAGAGCAACCAGCACATTTCCTCAAATGTGCCAGTGAAAAGTGCTTCAATGGCTGTGTTAGGGACTTTAAACTTTAAACTCACACCCTCTGCATTATCCAAAAAACCTGCATGCAAGTCTCAGTACTGCTGCTAATCACAGAATTCATCTCACCCAGAAATGAAAGGCACTGCAGGGATGAACCCCAAGTTGAGGCCTCTCAACTGCAGTCCCACTGTCTATTGTTGTGGGCTTGTGGGACTGTTTGATATGAGAGTGAGGAAGAAGTGAAAAAGCCAGACAAGAAGTGAAACACCCCCACTCAGTCGACAATTTTGAGAGCTGACACAAAATTGCACATGGATGTTGGGAAGATGAAACTGTAATGCATGAAGATTCCATTGAACCCCCAACCAGACCCAGTGGACACTATTACTACTTACCTACCCATTTCAAACTACCAATACTATTTACAAGGTCCTCTCAACCCACTTGTGCTCACCTACTGCCATGATAGTTACACAACTCTCACAACTTTCGCCATAACAAAGTACCCTACTCATTTTGAAAGTTACATTCTATTCACTTGCAAATAACTGTTTTCTTGTCCAGGCCTAGGTAGACATATCATATTCACATTTCTATGTCTACTTAAGCCTGGCCAGTATAGTAAAGGAACCAAGCTACTCCTACACAATTGTGTATATTTTAGGAACCACTCTGCACCCATCCCATTTGACATGACACTGAAAATTACGTACAAGTTGTGGCTATCCTTGCTTTCTTCTAAAATGTACAGGCCATCAGGCAGGATGCAATAGATACTGTCTTTTCATTTAGGCACATTACAATAATGGCACTCAATGCTAACTTCCTTGGGTGGCATAACTGAAGTGCCACATTTTCACATCAGTTGGGCAATTTGGCTTGGCCCCTCAGAAGAGAGGTCATTAGGGCTTCATGATATGCCAGAGTCCTGTGACCCAAACCACAATGTTAGGTCCAAAATATATATAATGGGTGTAAGTGCCATATTCCATTTTTACCCAAACATCCCCACATACCATCATCCTTAGCCATAAAACCTCCTAGTTAGTTCAACAACAAAATGCTTAGGGGTGCCCCCAAGCTAATCACCCACATGGAGGGGGTTCATAAAAACACTTACCCAAGGGATAAACAAATTTTGTCCCTCCTTGCCACCAATGTTTTCAACTACTATATCCTGCAAAGTTGCAATTTTTATAGAGGTGCCCAACTTCATCTGAGTTTAGGAAGGGTGATTGCTACTTGTCAGCGACAGGCTTTTGAGGGTGGCCTGGATTGCAAGGAAGCCTGGCACCAAATGAGTTTTGGAGTCCAACTTTCAGTATTTAGGGTGTTGATTAGTTCAGTTTTATCTTGGTAATGTAGGCTTCGGTTACTGAGTGGCTCCAAGCATTCTCCAAAGCTTCTTTTGGTGTGTTTAACATACACAACATGCAGGTGGTGGATGGACTCTGTCTGTGCTGACATAAACAGACCATAATCCACCCTCCAACCCTACCTTAACCTCATGAATCAAAAACCATAGCCAAAACATATAGCTTCCTTAGTTTTGGCAAATGTCAGGCCCATACCAGAACAAAACAGGCTCCCCATACTTCTTAACTTCTCTGTTGCTTTACTTTCTTGGAAACACAACAATGCTAGTCAAGTGCACTTTAGGGGCGGGGGGGCAGGGTGTGTGTTTACGCCAGTGTACATAAGCAATTCACCCACCTTTCTGAACTCCAATTTTCAAGATGATGACTTTGATGTCTGCCAAGCCCACCCACCAATCACCACCCGAAAGCCCCTGGTGAATGGACCAAACTAATTCCATGTTAAAGCTGCAGTGTTCCACTTGAACATGATGGATCATCGTGGTCCATTCTCCATACTTACTCCACCCCCTACAACTAGTAAGAAACTTATATCTCCTGTATCTAAGCCTTTCTAGACCAAGCCTGGCTCAGGCATCAAAACTTCAAAGTAGCCAGCTTTTTGCACTTGATTCCCATGCGATCCTTTATAGCTTATTCTGTACTTGTTCTTCTTAAATATCCACCGTCATCTGTAGCACGGTGCACCCTATTGGAGTGAACCACATATCATGGGTTGTTGTTCGACAAGTGCTCTTAGTACTTACATACCCTTGAGAAAATTAGGAGTTTTATGACCGCTTCTGTTTTGATAGGAAAATCTGAACTTCTTTGAGTGATCCAAGTGAGAAATGGTTCACACTGAGAGCTAACGATGGCCCAGCCTACCACCACTCCAAGAAATGCTTTGGAATGTCCAGTTGGACAATGTGGACAACCAATCTCCAAAGTCCATGACCATGGGGGGTTTTTTTTTTCCTCCCCCCAAAACACTTTCAGATATGAAAATGTCTCTTCTAGTGGCTCTTGGAACATTTTTTTTAGGTGTTTATTTGTCTGTACCTCCCCACTTCCTCGACTTACTGGCAGACCCATCTCCCATACCCACTACTATCTTGCTACAAGTAGTTGATTAAGTTCGGGTATCCAGTAACCAACCGTATTGTCACCAGGAGTTGGTTGAGTTACGATCTCAACTAACTTGAGATCTGACACGTGACTTATAGCAATCAAACTTCGACTTGGGTCCTCCCTGTACTTCCTTCCCACTTCTTATCCCAGTCAGTGCCTTCATTAATAGAGCTTGGCAGAGTTATATCATTTTTTGTGATTGTCCTTAGCAGGGTTCTTTTTTATAAAAAATAAAATTTGCACAAGTGGCAACATGACTGCCCTTGAATATGCCTAACTGGCATCTTATGTAATTTGGCTCAAGGGTTGGTTGGCTTCTTGGTCATTTGTTTAGTCAGCTTTTGGCCAACATGGATTTTTCCAAATAGCCCAAAGTGGCTATTCATTTTTTAAAGAAATAAGTTAAAGTGGCACCCACTAATTTTTTTAAGTAAGTCTAACTGGCACCCACCAAAAAAACCAGTGCAGAATGTGGCTCCTGGACTGAAAAGGAAGGAGGAACAAAGACACAAGTGACATTGTTCCAAAACCAAACCTTAAAACTAAACACAAATTGTACACACTTTGAGCGGGAGTTGAACCCTAGTCTGATATCAAACTTTGCCCGATGCAACTCACAAAGTCCCACCCACCACACCCAAATGTCAATAAACCTCATAACTTTATAAAAAACCTAGCACAATCATTAGCACAATCACCAAACTTGTCCAAATCATGAAAACATGAACACTTGAATTTTGTGTTGTGAAAAAAACAGAACTTTCTAAGAAGCAAAACCAATTTGGACTTTCTGATCCTTCCAAGCTATAATAGCCTCATGATAAAGGAAGCGTTCTTAAGTATAAAATTCTTGTGCAAACATGCAACATTTGTGTCCAAATGCAAACCCAACCTATTACACAACTTATCATTCATGAATGTAAACGTAGAGAAAGTTTGTTCATATTCTACAAATCCAAACACTAACACCACCGCAACTTGACCAACTTCAAATACTCACTCAGCTTGTTGCAATTCTAGCCTTGGACTCATGATCAAGGCAAGGGCTTGCAAAGGTGCGAGCCAAGAGGGAAACCCAAGATTCACATTTCATGTTTCCGGGAGTGTAAGAGAGTGTGAGGGAATGAACCCCCACACTCCCAAGTGAGCTCCCACTTTGGGAGTTGTAGTCTTAATGGACTCCCAAATTTTCAAAGAGCAATTACAAGGGTCAAAAAGCATTGGATTAAATAGTTCCTTATATCATTGGAAATTTCTTGAAACGTAGATGTATAAAATGGGCTTGCATGACCCATTTGGGTAATTAAAAAACAAATTATGACCAAAAAAAGGGCTAGGAATCAAATTTGGCAATTTGACTTTTGACCATTAAAATTTGGGAATCACCTGATTTCCTTGCGTGCAGGTGGGGTGCCACATATTATTGGAAAAATCTTAACGATAGCTACATATTTTCTTCAGACCTCACTTCAATTGAAGATTTACACACAAAGTTATGTGTTCCCAAAGTTGTTAAAGTCTCATTTTTGGGAATTTTGGGACTCCCACTTGGGAGTCTCGAAACAAAATGACATTTGGGTGCTAGTCCCGTGGCCAAGCACATAGTATACTATAAGGGGGAAGGTGGTGGCTTCCCCCAAGTCCAGGCTGTGGTGAGTCTTGTGAGTCTATATTTGCTCGTGGTGAGTTTATGCACCAAAAGTGTTCCAACTCTGCACTAACCAACTTGTTGTTTAGTTTGTGTAGATTTGTGTGAATAATATCTTGCTTATCGCTCACTCTAGTCCCATCCCGGAACTCCAGCACACCTCTCTATCCTTAAAATGTTGTAAACTAAGAAGCGTGCCCCAACTCCTTTCTCCTTCTGATGTTTTCACATTTGGACTCATAGTTGAGCCCCATCAAGGAGCTTGGGGGTGCGTCATAGTCGTTGAATGAATAAGGCATTGTTGTTGATTATGACCCACAACTTGGTCATTGGATTAATATCAGAAGGCCTAGCCATAGCCTTTGGTGCATGTGTTTTCATGGTGACTTTAAATATGCACATCTGCAAATCCAAAAGTTTAGCATCCAAAGGTTTTGGAACCTATAGCAATGATGGTTTCACCTTTTTTGTTTTACAATAATGTTTCTTTATGATAACCATATGTAAAGAAAGAGAAAAATCCACATAAGGTTGCATCCAAAAACTGTGGATACATAATGCCAAGGGCATTCATCAACTTAGAATCCACAAAACACCAATCCAATTCAATGATGAACATGTCCACTATAACAAAACACTAATATTTCACTCATGATGGATGTTTTAAAAAATGGCCTTGCATATATGCTACTTAACCCCAATCAATAGATTGAAAATGTGAGTTGCATAATTATGACCAGCCATATGAAAAACAACTATTCCCATACCATTGTTGATAAACTATTTTCCACCATGTCTAAAAACACTTGGAAATGTTCATGCTAATAATTATTTAAAGGATCTGAATACATCATATAAAGATCTATTTGGAAAATCTTTATAGCTGCCACAAAGTCACAAATGAAAATATCCTTCCCTTGCGTAAATTTGATTAAGGCATTCACTACCTCCAACAATGGCAACAAACAAAACAAGCCCGTCAAGATGTGAAGATCACAAAAGAGGTATAGATTGAACCTTACTTGAACAACTAAAACATTATCCTATGACATTTTTACAATCAATGTTTTATATTCTACCATCACCCATTTCAAAGGCTCCAACATGCTTATCCACCGAATTTTCACATTTCGCAAAATCTTTATCCTTCTTGTTTCCATGATCTCAGCAAGCTAAATGAATTTCAAATGGCGTTTAAGGGAGCTAGAGAAATAAAAATACAATGACTACAACAAATCTTCCAACCTGGCCACCATGGGCAAATTTGACAAAACTTGAATAGCAAGATTCATCCGGTGGGCCATGTAATGTTGTCCCATCATGTAAGGAGCAACATTTTCCTTCAATTGAAACGTCATTCCAATGTGCCAACCTTGGAAAATGGAGGCCCCATTAGCACCAAAACCAATTAACCTCTTGGTTGTCTCCTTTTGAGTCAAACCCCCTTGCTACATGAAGGTTTGAATTATTACAGTAGTAATTTTATCTACATTTCCACCCTCAACAACATGTTGAAATGTGAGTAGAATAGGAATTCTTTTCCATGCATGCATCACATATGCATGCATTGAAATCCAAGATTGGTTATCAACAATAATAACCTCATCTGCATTCAAAGAAAGAAAGCTTCCCTCAGTAACAATAATGTGAATTTGTTTCAAAACTTGCTTAAACATGTAATTTGCCATCTCCCACCTAGAACCATCAAACCAATGCTTGATGGGATTGTCATGAACATTCAACTACACAAATAATGTCTGCATTGATGTGTATTCTATCATGGGGTGGTTGTGATTGAATAAGTGAAAGATTAATGCATAATACAAAATATTCTTCCTCTTATCAAAAAACTGAATTGCACCATGAATGACACGTTGTAACATTGTTTTTGAACCCTTTGCAAAATAAAGCTTTTCATTAGCAACATGGCATTAGACTTCAAGAAGTAATGCTCCCCACCTTTACCCCTAACATAGTTACCAAAGCTTTAGGATGACCTACATGCTTTTAAAGTGAGTCAAGATTGGCAACTAGAAGCTTATCTTTACTATCAATTAAGGACCATACATTACACCAAACCTAAACAACCTTGCCATCGGAATTCAAAACATATTTTGCCCAAGGAAGTTTAACTACCCAAGTATCTTGAAAGTGCCTATTCATTTCATAGGCCTTCTTTCTTTTCTTGGTTAATGTGCACGTTGCTGATCCAACCCAAACATAAAATATGAACACCAACAATATGCATAATGCATATGCAGGTAGTAGACCAAGATGAAAGCACAAAAAAACAACAAAAAAGTGTGGCAAACCTCTAACCAATTCTTCAACATAGCAAAATAACATGAAAGCATGTTACGCATTGTGTAGACTACATGGATGGATAGCCTAGACAAACGTGACAAAGATGAACATGATCACCACATTGAAAGCTCAAACACAAGTTGCAACAATAATTTCTTGATTATTGTGCAAGTTTCAAATTCAACAAAATGCGAAAAAAGAGAGTAAAAAACAAACAAGTGTCAACTCCCATAAATTCATTATTCACAATGCACACGTCAATAGAATGCAAAAAAAAACTAAGAGGAGTGAAGAAGGCTTACTTGTAACGATTAAGCCTTAAGGTTTCTAATCACAATATGCACCCCAATGGTGAACAAAAACAAACCACCAAGGTTCAAGAGTCAACGATTCAACTATCATGTAAGTTGCAATTCCCAAATTCGAGCTCTTGACCAATGTCATTCTCTTTCAACTCCATTGAATGTCCAAAGTTTCTATCGAAATCCATGAACTCATGGAGGTTTCCAAGCTCCAATTGAAGGTTAAAGCTTGTGAACAATGACACCATTGGACTCTAGAGTTCCAAGTTCCAACAACGAGCACCAAATCTTGTAAAAAATCCCAACACTTGGGCCCTATACACATGATTTTTGACCCACCAAGTTCCAACAACATTAATCCACAACTCTACATTACTAAATTTGATCACAAAATCAAGAAGATCCTTTGTTAGCAAATGCTACAATGAACCACTAAAGAGAAATGGTGAACATTCAAGAAAGATTGTAAATTCAAGTGGCAAAAAAAAAAGGTAATTGTGAAAGAAATAAATGACTGCACGAGTAATGAGAGGGATGGGTTTGGTGAGGGTTTAGGGTTGCATCTATGGTGAAGCTAGCTTTTTGTTGGCTAACGATGGAGGGGTGGTTGCAATCACCCGTCCATAGTTCAGCCCACTTTTGGGGATGCCTTAATTTTTTTTGTAAAATTCCCTTTTATATGATTTGGAGGCCCTATTTTTTTGAGCCTTTTGGCAAAAATTTGCACCAAAAAAGAATGTTGGTCCTTGGTATACATGTTTATCTTACTCCCTAATCAGTTCCAAACAAAGTTTAGTAAAATCTCATTAAGGCCCCCTTTAAATTAAGAGTCAAGGCCAATGTTCAACCCAAATCCAACATTCCTATTGGTGTAAAAGTAGAAATCAGCCCCAAGGGCTTTACACTAAGAATCAAAATTGAAATAGTTAGAAAATAATTTTTCATTTTGCCCCAAGTTATTAATAAATGCTAAGATTTATGGCTTTGAATTAGCCCTAATGCTAAAAAAAAGATACCATTGAATTTGGGAGGCCAATGTTCCAACATTTGTTAATATCTTGACATCAATGTTCTAGCATTTTTTAGTAACTTGGGGCCAATCTGCAACCCAAAAATGCTCAAAGTTGGCCCCAATTTGTTTTTCCCTCTCTTGATGTAAAGCGGGCCTAAATTAGAGTTAGACCCTTAAAGTCCCTTAAACTTGGCATGGAAACTTCATGTTTTCCATACACATGTCAACATGTGATACATGGCACAAAACCCATTCAATGGCGGAAAAAATCATTTTTTGCTTCAAAATTAAAATCATCTAAGTTCGGTGCCAAGTTGTGGTGCTTGTCATGAATGAACTCTCACATATTTTCATTGGTGTGTATCATTTTTTGTCAAGTAACATTGCATGGAGAAGCAATCGTTTGTTGCACTAGCAATATGGAGACTTTAACAATATGGAAGTATTAATAATTTGCCCACAAACTAGATCACTTCTTTAAATCTTCTTCTTTTTCTATTAAATTGTTTTTCCCCTTCTTATAAAGCTTGTCTGCCCACAAGTCATTCTTCCTCCCATGCATTTAATTGAATTAATAACACACATCAAGAGAAAATTATAACCTCCACAACATATTCATGGGATGTAAAAAACATACGTGATTTAATAGATTCGTAATATTTTCAAGATTATTTAAACACCTTTGATTACTATAGTAATAATGACATTATTTCTATCAATGTCATTATTGTCCAGGATCAATCAATGACATTTGTAACGAGGATAATGTTGGTCATCTACCCATATAATTAATGATATGCAAATTAAATTTTTAATAAATTACTTTTCAAAAGAAAATAATGAAAGGATCACTATTAATGACTTAATTGATGCAAATTGATCATGAATATATAGAAAGATTCTTTTATTTAATAAAAAAATTCATGCAAAAATCTTTCTATATCATAAATATTGGATAATGTAACATATCATTATCTCAATAGATTGTTAATAACCATTAATTTAGTCACAAGACATGCACAAAATATTTTAGTTTATTTATTCATATTATGTATGCAATTATGTAACAATGATAAATGACATTTTACATGTACAATGCCTTGTAAACATTCATGAATCTTTATAATTTTGTTGGAGATTGATTTTAGGAAATAAAAAATGTCAAATGTGAATTTCAAAGATAACATTATTCACAAATATACCTCTTCAACCATTATTTGATCAATTTCTTTTGTGTTATTTCATTTTCAAACGATTTTATCTTTTGCTTCATCTTGGTACAATAATTTCACAAATACGTAGGTTGTAAATGCTTAGATTTGTTTTTCCCTCTTTTGAAGATCAATACCCATGTCATTGAAAGCATTTTTGTAAAGGTATAAATGGGTTGATATCATACAACATGCAATATATAATAATGATGTGATACATTTAATCAAATTATCAAAACACATATCAAAGTAATTTTGTGACCAAATTTTTTTAAACATAACAAAAACATTGAGGAAAATAATACATCTTTCTTTTTTTGGTCCATTAATTCTTTCAATTGTTTTTTTTCACACAATGCACACATAATGAGGTGAACATCACTAAGTGTTTAATTGTTCAAATAAGTGCAAATCATAGTGAAGGAGAAAGAATATGTTCATGCCCAAAAATAGAAAATTCATTTCATGTTTATATGTCAATGACATGAAATGTGGAAATAACCTTGAGAAAGATGAATTTCAACCAAAGAGTAATGTTGAAATGATGCGATGTGTAACATGTAATAAATATTCCTTATTTGCACCAAAACCAAACATTGTAAAACAAGGAAATAACAAATATCATTGTGGAGCAAGAAAAAGTGTTGTTGAATTGAAAGACACTAATTCCTTCCTATGTAAAATTAAAATCCATTCAATGTATTTGAATTCAATTTGATTAAATCTAAATTCAATTCCAATTTAAAAATTGGATTAAGAGTCAATTGAATTGAATTCAAATTCAATTAAAGAAAATTGAGATGCAAATTGATTGAAAATGTATTCAATATCTTCTTGTGAATATGTTGTTGGAAAAAACATTTAATATACACATATGAAAAGACACCTTTCCATTCCTCTTCATTTGGGAATGAACTAACAAAATCCAATTTAGAATTGTCCAATGTACAACAATTTGAAGAACCTAAAATTGTCTAGTTATTTAAACCAACTTCAATGAGTCATCAACACATGTATATTTATGGATGATCACCACTTGAGCAACATCACAATATTGGGAAAAAAACCATTAAGGCCAATTCAAACTAATTGTGTTTGCCCCATACATGTTTGGTAAAACCTAAAATCATACGCACATGTCTACCATCTTAGGGCAATAATAAATTTTATAACATAAAAAAATCAATACAAAAAAATTAATCAATTAAAAATTAATTTCATTATGATTTTTGTTATTAAATATTCATCAAAGCCTTATTGAAGCTTTTAGAAATAATATAAAATTTATATAAAACATTTACATTTTAAAAAATAAGTTTTGTATTAAAATTTTAGTTTATTTTTAAATTGTTGTGTTTTATTTTAATCTATTGTTTAATAATCTTTCAAATAATATTTTTAAAATTTCATTTTAATAAGATTCAAAGTAATTGAAACTAATTATTTGTATGTTTATTAAACAAATTTCATTTAAAAATTTAATCATATGATTTTTATAGAAATATTTCACAATAATATGAAACCTTGTGATACAAAAAGGCAAATGACAACCCAAAAAAAATGATATAAAGGCATGATTAAATCGATTGTCCAACATTCATATTGTGAAAAGAAACCCAACAAGTAAATGGGTAGAATTCAAAATAACCCATTAATTGGATGGGTGCACCCAAAATCTACACATGCATGTCCATTAGCTTGGGGCAGTAAAAATGTTTGAAATTATCACAACTTCAACCCCTAAGAGCTTGAGCCCATTTTACACCCATTTTACCTTTATTTGAATTTTAGTTTTTAAATTGGTCCAATACATTCATCCATGAATCAAATTACAAATCCTATTATTGGACTCAAAGTTTATAGACTCATAATTCTTTGATAAAAATTTCAATCAATATCAAGCAAAGGGTGGTAAGAAAACATCTACTTCAAACACCTTTCACACCTAGTGTTATCTCAGTGGTAAGTTGGTGGTAGCCACTTAGCAAAAAAGCTTCCATTCACATATGTAGTGGTAGTTTGAATCCTAGGTGGCACTCGGTGTTAGTGAGGTGTTAGCTTAGTGGTAAGGGTAAAGTTAGTTAACACCCAATCTTATTAAAAATGTAGATTTTCAGCTGATTTTGAAGTGTTACGTGTCAAGTCTGAAAAGGAAACGATAAGTCAATAGTAGCATCGCCCCTTTCTTGTCGATCACCCTTTCCACAATCTATTTTTCCCTTTTGCTCTTCGTCTTGTTTACTATGGCTACAATTTTTGCAAGAAGTTTTTAATCCATCATCTTTAATTTTTTCTTCATAGTTTACTTTTTATTTTGCACCTTCATCTTGAACTATGATGTTTACTATAAGTTCACATGTAGTTTTCACTGCTATTTGTTATGGATCTACTTGGTTGAAATGTTTTAAGCTTTGATGATCAATGACCTAATGATGAATGTAACTCTTCTTGACCATTTCAATGTCATTGTAAATTCCATTTGTTTTTTAATGTTCTTTTTTATTTATTTGTTCAATACGACTTGGTTTTTTCCACACTTTGTGATCAAGCTCCTTGTTCCATTGGAAACATTTGCACATGGAATACACAAAATGTGTGTCAATTCCCATAATCATGTTTCTTCTTGAATGCATATTTGCCATATGCAAGGAATGTTCAATAAAAGTGCCAATCAAGGAAAAAACACAAAGGGAAGAAGAAAGTCAATAGTAATTTAGCTTCAAAGTCTACAATTGAAATCCAAACAAATAAACCAAAGCAGCCCAATTTGGAGCATGGAGAGATTTTGGCACTTGTCAAGGCTAAAAGGGATAAGCACATTGCTACTATGGACAAGGTGGATTTTCGCGACCAATTTAAAACAATTGTTGTCAAATGGAAAAAACATTTATACTAATGTCATGTCAACAGGGTGTTTTCAACACATTTGTCATGGCCATGCATGTGAAGATAAATGGTAATCAATATTGGCAAAATTAAAGAAAATTCATGATTACATGTAAAGTACTAGGCACAATGAAGATTTTTGATCAATGAATGTTCAAAACAAGATTGTCACTGCATCTATGTGTTTGTCATGACATGATAAACACATTTAGATGTGGATGCAACCATGTGTCACGTTAGTGTAAGGTCAACATAGGGTCAACTTAGGTCAAAACAATGTTGAATTGCCCAAAAATAATTAGGGGTGACCAAATATAACATTATTTGATTATCATAAACGTTGTGGCAACTAAAAGAATAAATTTTGTTGCTAACTTTTGGTCACCACAGTGGGCAACCAAAAACTTTCAATCACCCACTTTCGGTTGCCATAGTCAGTTGCTCGAATAAAATTATTAGGAACTGCCCAAAAAAATTGGTCATTTGATCAAGAGTGGCCATCAATCCAATAGTTTAAAAAAAATTGGTTGTTGTTCGATGTTATTAGGCAATGCTCAAAAAATTCGATCATTAACTTGGGCAATCAAAAAATTTCAGTTGCCTCCGATCATTGACTGGGGTGACTAAAAATGGCAATTAAATTTTTCGAGCAATGCCAAAGTTTTTCTAGGTAGTGATAAATAAAAAATAGTCGTTGGATTAATGGCCATTCTTGATCGAACAACTAAAAACATTTTGGGCAATTCTTAATTTTTGGGGCAGCCCGAAATTGTTTGGTCACCCGATTGTGGCAACTAAAAGTTGCTACAATCAAATTTGTTTCTAGTCGCCAATCATGTGGCGATTAAATCTTTTTTTTTTGCCTTACAAAATGGGGGCAACCCGAATGTAATGAAAATTTTCCATGTGTTAATCTTGATGGATATGATGGATGTGTCATGACAAATACTGACATGATGCCTAACACAAAATGGGCGCATCATGTTCATTTTGACCACATTGGTTCAAGACAAGAATGCAATGAATCTTCTGCTTTTTTCAATAGGAACATATATGATATGATGTTGGAGTTCTAGGGAAATTGACCAATCTTTAACCCACCACATGTTTGTGACATCATGAACCATAATGATCATATCTACAATTTCATTGGCTTGAATGTTCAAGGCCCAATTGATTTCAATGATATGAGGAATGAAGACCATCTACATGGGAATGACCCCATTAGCTAACTTCCAAACAAAATGGGCGCATCATGTCCTAATTAACTAATATCCTTCTCACATTCTTTTGTTTTATAAAATGCATCTCTCATTCCAAACCGCTTAGTTAATACTGCTCTATAACTATTCACTACTCCCTTTTCGATAAACAATATATTCTTAACAACCTTCTCCTTGTGTATAAAGATTCAATGAATTTGAAGGTATGAATAATTTCCACCCAATGCCTATTGCAGCACTTAGCCTAATGCTTACTCCAATCCACACACCAATTCAACCTTTAGTACAAACTCCAACCATCTTAGTGCACAAGTCTCACACAATAGTTCGGTGAATAGAACTTGCAACACTAGTGTTGGTGCTAAAGGATCTTGTACAAGTGGGAACAATGGTGTCAAATGAACATATTCATTTTTGCACAAAAGTGTGGTAGAGGTAATCGGGAAAGGTAGTCAAATGTTGGTGGATTCAATAGACTGCACTAAAGATAAACGTTCAAAGGCCCAATAGGTTATATTGGAGAAACAATTTGATTATTTTAAAGTAAAAGATAAAGCTATCAATGAGACCCAAATAAATATGCTTAAAAAAATCATAGGGTTGACACAAATTATGAGGGTGTTGGCAAGTTATGGTCTACACAAAAAACTGTCACAATTTGATAGTTTTCAATATTTATCCAAGTTTCATGCATCATGGTGGAAATTTGGAAAAAATAATTTTCACTAAAATTTTGAAAAGATGATGGTTCATATCTCAATCTAGCATTATGTTGTGAAATCAATGCACATATGAATGATATTATAGTCCAACAACATATTATTTCGATTTGGAAAACCATGTCACATTTTTGCAATTTCAACAAAAGGATTAAATAGTACTACATTTAATAATAAAATTTCCAAGAAATTTTACACATACATAAAAGAAACCATAAAGAACAATCTTTCCCATCAAAGTTTTCAATTTTTCTAAAGGTCGTGGAATTTAAATAAGATGATTTTAAAACATTCATTAGTACATTATGGTATGAAAATGTTGATGATTATGATTTTTTTAGGTGAAAAATGTTCTTCCATTGAAGATTTACTTGGGTGAAGTGTTTTTTAATCATTTGACAAAAGTAATATGAAGTTTTGAATTGTATAAAAATGGAAAACTATTGTCAAATAAGGGTTTTTAAAAACCTTTATTAAATTATTGCTGTACATTTACACAAATGTATAATGATGTTTCAATTTCATATTCATAATTCTTGTGAATTCTTTTAATTTTTAAACCCAAATCATTTACATGCGATCTTTAAAATTATTCAAAGTGAGTGAAATCTTATGTGTTGCTGCTTTTGATACTATATATAGTATTTGCCAAAAATTGTGTAGATCGTAACTTGCCAACACCCATGACCATGGTGTTGACATGGGATAAAACTCCTACACATGCCATTAACATGTAGTTCCATGACATTGCACCAAGTGAAGTTCATGGAAATTGAGCAATTGTAAACAATTCAATAAAGCACAGAGAGTAGAGAGATGATATAATCAATGACAAACATTGAATGTAGGATAAAACTCCTACACATGCCATTAACATGTAGTTCCATGACATTGCACCAAGTGAAGTTCATGGACATTGAGCAATTGTAAACAATTCAATAAAGCACAAAGAGTAGAGAGATGATATAATCAATGACAAACATTGACTGTAGAAAGGTGAATTACATTGACTCAACATGTAACACAATTTTGATGTCTAATTAATAATGAACAAGATTCAATTTACAAACATTGAATTACATAAGATATTAATGTAGATAAAAGCTTGTAGGTTGAAATGAAATTCACTATCAAATTTTGAGAAAGGAGGAGGGTTAGAGGTCATACTTTCATGAATTTATTATAAATATTTTTGTTTTCCAAGAAAATTGCATAATTCTCATCATTTTACATCTCCAACTTACTTTTGCTTTTCAACTTCACTAGTTTGTTCATGATCACCAAGTTCATTGAATATGTGTGGAACATTAACATCATCCCCTCCTCTTTTAATTGTTTACAAGTCTTGGTTGATGATTTGCATCAATCTTTCAATGTTGGATTCAACTTCAAATCGCAATAAATTATGTAGAAGACAACAAGAGATGCATACATCAAGCAAGAAAGTGACACCCAATTTAGACTTCCCTAATGATTCTTTTAAGGTTATTTCAAGATCACAAAAGAATTTTCCACAACACTTTGACCTCTTTTTTGTTTTTTGTTATACATGAATTTTAGAATTGTATGGTTAACATCTTCCTTGAATGGTGTCATTATCCATGATATTAGTGGATACCCTTTATATCCTAATATGTAAAGGGGAAATTCATGTTGGGAACCTCTAGCAATGTCAAACAAAACCATATGTTGTGCCTTTTCTATGCACACCAAATTTATAAAGAACCCTAAAACCATTAATTGAACCGAGGAGCCCAACATAAACATATATGAACCTCTTATTGCAATCGACCACGGCTTGTGCAACTATAGAATATCTACTAGTTTGATGGTAATAATCTACAACATGAACTCTTTGTGGTCTTGGAATGGATATATGGGCACCATCAATAACACCATCACACTAGGTAAACCACAACATTTAAAAAATTCTTCCATGACAAGTGTCATTGTTGGTTCTTCAAGCCACTTCATCAAACCAACATAAACTTGATTGATTGCATAAACAAATTCATGAAGAATGAAGGAAACTATGGATTTCCCCATTGCAAAAAGTTCATTACAAACCAAAAAGTTAGCACCACGGGCTAATTTGTACATTGCACAACGCACATAAATTTTTATAAGAACAATTTTCCTATATTTGGTATCTTGCCTTCCTATGATGGGTTTCAAACTTGCTACAATGTGGAATATTGTGGCTTTGGTCATATGAAAATATTCTAACCCATCTTTTGTCATCAAATTTAGTAAAAAGAAAGTGGAAAACCAAGTAATGCTTTTGGGTTTCACCCACAAACCAAGGTCAAGTGTCAAGCTACCAACATCATTTGACATACAATGATTATGTATTGCACCAACATGAGAATTTACAATCTAAGGTGAATGTCTTAGCAATTGTTCCATTGTTTCAAGGGATGATAGCAGTGCAGGTGATGATTGAAACATTTTTTGGACCATTTGAATTAACAATAGAAGACATGACAAAACAAAAAAATTCATTGCTTCATCATCCATGGCTACTAGATAAGAAATATATATTCAATGAATGTGAAAGTGTAGAAAAAAAATAACAAAAAAGGTAGAGCAAAAAAAAAAAAGTAATTTTGGAAAACACAAAGCAAACAAAAAATCTGAATGCATACGAAGTCACCTTGAATGAGAGCAAATAAAAACTGCAAATAAAAAAAGAGTGCAAAGAAAATGAAGAAACAAAGGTGGAGTGGAAAGAACTTGAAAAAACAAGAATGTGAAGACATGTGAATGTGGAAAGACAGTGAGGAAATGAGTTCAACTTGTGGCAGCGCCAACTAGTTTGATGAGATGAGGATCATTCTTGCATTGTCATGTTGGTGGTAACAAACACACATACCCAAGTGTGAATGGATAGTCATATTCACTTTTATGCTATCTTGGTGTTATCTCACATTATGCCACATCAGGAAGATATTTGGTGTTAGCTTGGTGTTAGGCACCAAACCCTAGCACCGCCTACCACTAGGTGTGAAGGGTGCTTTAGATTGAGCTCATACAAGGTCAAGTATATGTTGCCTAAGCTTGGATTTGAAGCTTCACTAATTTAAAAAACTTTTGAAATGGATTAATGCATGCATTCTAATATGACACTCACAATGACTAAATTAGGTAGTCACAAAGAAGACTTCAAGCCAAAATATAGTTCTTCAAATAAGAATGAAGCCTTCCAAGTTTTGAAATAAGAATACAACAGACAACTGTACAGCAGACAAGTACTCTCAGGGCTCACTGCCCTAAAGGAGAGGGTAATAAGGACCAGGCGGTTCTAGCTTACATTGAGCTAGTAGCCCTTGTGCAGAGCAGGTGTTTCAAGTCTGTTGCATCAGAAAATTGCTTATATTATTATTATATAGTTGATTTTATTCCTAGTGTCTGCTGGTGTCAGAAGGTTTTGTATTCTGTCTTGCACAGAAAAATTATTATATTTTACTAAATTAGATAAATGGATAAGCTTAGTAAATATAAAAATATAAGATAATTGCCATGAAGTGGAGTCCCTCTCCCACTCTCCCCACAGAGCCCGCAAAACGATTAGCCAGCATTGGTAGACCTATTCGGTGCTGCTAAAGTGATGGGTCCATGTAGTGTGTCAATTGGTACTTTGTCAAGGTACTGTCAGGATATCACATGTTAGACTCATTTCATGCAAAACCCTGCCAAACTCATTAGACTCGTTTTGTTATATGTATAACATGAAGCACTGGCAGAAAATTTCTATAGATCTGGAGGCCGCACATTATCCAGCAGAATTTCTCCTCCACAGCGGGCAGTGTCTTGAGAAGTGAAATGCGTGTTTCAGCAGGCATTTCACTTTTTTTTTTGTTATACCCAGTAGGTATCACAGTGCAAACAATTTTTAAAAATAATTTGCTGAAAGGGCTTGGTGGAATGAGGAACAAGGTGTTCCTGAAATAAGGGCCCTTCAACTCTGCCTTGGGCAGTCTCTTATTTGGGATTGCCCCAGCTCTTCAGCCTTTACCTTACACTTTTATGTGTGTGTGTGTGTGTGTGTGTGTGTGTTTTGTCACATTCTCAAAGTGAGAGTCTAACATGGAGTGACAGAAATGTGCTTTGAAAGAAATTACCGGCTGGATAATAGATGTCCTGTCAAAATTAATACTTTTCTCAACCAGTTGTGGACCTTTGAAATGGACTTTTTAATCATCATGGGCTGATGATGAATAGAAAACATAACCTCAAAATGCCAGAAAGGTGCAACCCCTTTCTTGCATTGTGGATAGATTGCATCTTCTTTTTAATTGGCATCTTCAATTGTGCTATCTAGTGAGGACCATTAGATTCACATGTGAAGCCTATCAAACCACTAATTCTTGCTTATGCCAATAAGTTGTCTGTTCTTCTAGGTTCAAGGGGGAACTATGTGTTTTAGATTCATATGACTGAATAAAACAACAAAGAAAGTGCATAAGACTGAGCATCTGAATTTTCTTGGTAAAATGTGTTTGTTGCAATCTTGTCTCATTGAACAAAACTGCTTCCATGTTTGAAGGTCTGAATCTTGGACAAACGTAGAAAGATCTTCATTCAATTCAGTTGGGTTTGCAAGCAGTGATCAATCAAGAAAAATGGTATTACCCTCCATATGAGTAAGTTCAAAATTTTCATCAATATTGTCAAATTTTGAAATTTCTCAAATTTACATCAAGATCTATCTATGAAGGAAGGTAGTTTGTTTTGTTTTGTACTGTTTTGTAGGTACGAGATCCACTGAACCGGGATGCTTCAGACGATGTTCTTGGTGTCTTTGGAAAGCTCTCGATGAGGAGGGGTGCATGCGCTTGGTTCCATGACATTTGGACTTGTGGTGCAAAAGCTTTTCAGTATTGAATATTTTTTCACTGAAAATTAAATTAAATCATACTGAAAATTTCGGAGGAGTTGGAATGTGCCTTGGGTGTTGTTGAAAAGATCTTGATGAGTAGGATTTAATGGAATTTATTTGGTAAGATTTGGATTCCGAATGTGGGAGAGATTGATTTTTAAGTGATTTCTGTAGCTGAAAATTCAAATAAATTCCAAAAAACCAGGTTTTGGAACAAAAATTCAGTTGAGGGCATGGTAGCACTTGGGCCAACGGCACAGGCCACACTAGTTAACATTAAATTCTCAAATTGCATCAACTATTCCAGAAATGCCACTGGTTTCAGGCTCGTCCCACGGCATTATTCCATGTCTCTAAACCAATGTCAAAAACATGCTTCCTCCCCCTTGTTTATTTTCTTTCAACCATCCAACCTGTTGATCTTCACTCTGTTCCAACTTTTGTGCACCTTCCCTCCAAGTTTCCACATATTCACTTCAATCATCACTGGTTGCATATCTTCCCACTCTCATATCACCCTTTCATGGTGGTGCCTTATTTAGAACATGATCTTCATTCCACATTCTTGTTTCCTATGGTTTCCAAACTATAAATATGAAAAAGTTGACAATGAAGTTGCAATTGAAACTAGTTATTCATAATTCAACCATCAACTAGTGACTATCTAATATCTAGAATCACAAATGTGGCCTCTTTAATCCCTATAAAACATGCTTAATGAGTGCATCCTTGGGCTATTTACCAGTCCACCATTCAACAATTTATACAAGTAGACATTTGGACAATTTTACCTCACAACAGGTGTTCCAAGTTCCAACATTGAGGGTTCTTGGGATTTAAATTTTGCAATGTCTAAGTAGAGAAACAATTCCTACATTTTCAGACCAGATGCTGTGATTGGGTGAAAAATACCAAGCACCCCATTTCTTAACACCCTCCATAGTGATTGGACTACCTATTGGATTTCTTGGTTCAGCTGCTATTATATTCAGATTAATTGACCACAAAATTGTTAATCCATTGAATGAAAGGTTCCTACCAGTTTTGGGTGCTTATTAGAAACAGGACAACCCCTCGAGGTTATCGCAGCAATTCCTTAGGATTTATAATTGTGATTCTCAAAAAAATCAAATAGTCTTTTCAAACTAAACCAAAACAAAAAAAGTTGACCTTTAGTGCCCTGTACATGTGGCCAACTGAGGTAAGTGTGAAGAATAAAACTCTATTTCGACCTTCATGACCACCTTGCAAACTCAAAGAAATAAAAGTTTGTTTATAGTGTTCTTTCTATGTGGCTCACCCATGTCAGTGAAAAGAATAAAATTGTTTTTGGACCTTCACAACCACCTTGCAAACTGAACCAAAAGAAAAGTGTGTCATGACACAAAAAGCCACCCATGACCCAAAATAGAAAGGAAACTCACATCTGGGAGTGCATGCTGCATCTCCTCATTGGCTGAGAAGGATTTTGATTCTTAAATTTGTTGGTCACCATTTTTGCCCCCACATTAATGCCAAATTGAGGTTCATTGGAGGTTAGGTTAATCCCACCAAACTCTTGTGGAGGAATGTGCCTCTAAGGAGCTTGGTCAGGCAAGGCTAGAGCCATCAGTAGGTTGCTGGATGCCTATTTGGAAGAAATTCACATAATTGACTTGCATGCCTTGAAAGGATGACCCCACTTCACAAACCAGAAATGAACCTGAACAACCCCAGCAAAGTATACTTGAGTAGGGAACATGATAGGCTTTTTCTCAAACATGTCTTTGGCAGAGGAAGCAAATATCAGTTTTCCGAATCCAATGTTGATTTTGCAGGGTCTCCAAAAAAACAAAATGAAGAATACTGCAATTTTGTATAACGGTTTTGGGGGGTCTTATTATTCTTTTTTGTTTTTGTAGTGGTATTTTCCTAGGTGAGATTGGTCTTCCAGTTCCACTTTTGTAAGTTCCGGAGCCCATGAGAGTGAAAGGGTAGTAATACAAATCAATGGTGTAAAATGTTATGCTTTGGAACAGGCACTGGTAGAGACCCATCACTACCTTGCAGAATGTCTCTCACTCACCTGAACTGACTAGCCATGTTCCCAGATGGAACAGGTCCATTCTGTAGTATGTAGCACCGAGGTGGTTTCGTAATGTTTTGACCTATGGTGCAGAGTTATTGAATGTTGAACAAAAGAATTTATTGAAATGTAATAAAATAAAAAATAATTTTTTTAGGGAAATTGAGGTGTGCTCTTGGTATCGTTGGAAAGTGCTCAATGGGTAGTAGGATCTTATGGAGGTAATTTTGCAATTTTTGGACCTAAGGTGCATGACACATTGAATTTTGAGCAATATTTGTCATTGGAAATTAAATAAGCTCTTGGTACCCCTACCCATTGAGGGCTTTTTAAGGGTACCAATAACACAACCGGGTGCACCATGGTTTCTGAGATCTGAATGTGACAAACTATTGATCTCAATGAAGTGCAAACTTCATGTAATATATAGACCTATTATGCCAATGGGCACAGACCTTATGTATATTACACCTTTATTAGAAAATACATTAGTAATTTAATCCATAAAATGCTAGTTCTGTGAGCCTTTCTTTTTTGTGCAAAATTTCACACCAAGTCATTTTTTTGTCACAATTCAATGAATTTTGAGGAAAATGCCAAAACTAGAAATGTTTGTAAAAAAAATTTAAATCAACATATTTGTATACATTGTTTAAGTAGGTAGTCTGAACTATATAGGGATTTCTTTCTTTCATTTTTAAATAGCAAAATTTGACTAAATCAACTTATGGATGATCACCACCTCTGCTGCATCACAAAATTGAGGATTTTTTTTTTCGTTTTTTATTGTAACATTTGTTATCTACAAAGTCAGGCGAACATCAAATGCGTAACTGGGAATGAAATTTTACAAAATGAAATAATTGGAACCCAAACTAGTCTTTCCACCAATTTTGGTGGTAAACTGAGTTTCATCCCCTCTTTCCTTTTTCCTCCGCGCCTCCACTGCTGCTACATATATTGTCACTGCTCCTACCTATACAGCTATTATAAATAGTCTTGAACCTTGTGCATTAAATGCTGAGTTTCAGCATTTCATACTGAGATTTAATAAAATTTCCTCACTTTGCAGATACCACTGAAAGAGGGGATGGGGGGTGAAAGAGAGCGTGACTTTACGGATAATTTTAATATAGGGAACAAATATTCTGTGAATACTGTAGGTCGAGGTGGGAATGGAGATATGTTGTGGTTTGGTGACCTTGTTGTGTTAAATTGTAAGCCAACAGTCCTAAAGAGATTTCTGCACCATTTCTTGGCATCTATGACCTAATGTTGTACAAAATCAAATAAATGTGTTATAATTTCCTATAGATTTATCAGTTGACATTACATTTTGAAATGCTATGGCAAGAAATTTTCAATTTAAGTATTGAAGGTGAAAAAGGTCTAAATCTTTGAAAAATGCCTAGGGTTTGGGATAACTAGAGGAGGCTGAATACTGTAGTACCTTCTCAGATTCACCACCTTGGTGCTGAATAATTGTTTCTAAAGAATCCATTTGGGCAGTAAATTTAATCATTTATGGAATTTCGGCAATAAATATGGGCAGCTTCTCTAGATAAAACCTATAATAGAATGAGACCTAGCCTAATTCCCAAGATGTTGGCATCCAAGGATAATAATTCTTTAAATTCTGGCATTTTAAACAAATAATTTCTAAGAAATTCAGCATTTTCAAAATGATTTAATTAGTGCCGGATCTGAAAAGGTACCACAGTAGGTATGGTGTGCTTTGTTGAAGGGTGGTAACCATGTCTAATGCAGCCAATGAAATGAATAAACATATACCCAAGAAGTTCAATGTTTTTTCATTTTGGAGGTGAGGAATGTGAGGATGAAATTCTTTTATTCTTATGTTCCTATCATATTCCTCAAGTTCTCAATGCATTCCACAACAATGTTCCTAATAGGTCCTCAATTTATCCCAAATCCTTTGCCCAAGGTTCTCCCCTTCTCCCTTATATAGGGGGAGCCAAGGGGGAGACACTTCATCCTCACATAGAAATTGTTAGTTTAGGAAGCCATCTGAGATTCAGTTTTTTGTGACTGATGGGCCAATCAAAGTGACCAATTGTAAATCTTTTTAAAAACAGAACTTGGGAGGCAGCCCATCCAATGAATAGGAGAGCTGAATAGGGTTGGGAATGAAGAGACTCCATCAAATGGAATTGATTTTTTCAAAAAAGCTTTAATATAGGATAAGGCCCTGCTATCAGGGAATTATTGTGTGAGCACCAGGGCGGAGCCTAATGCCCGAGGTAATCAAAGGTTTTTTTCTTTTAAAATTCTCTTCCAAAGATCTTATTGGCTTACATCCTGCACCCTAGGAATCTTGCAATCTCACACCCTCCACCCTAGGGCTCTTCTTTTAAGCCTGATTACTAAATGTAATCTGCCCTCTAAATGCACTGAAAATTCTCTCAAAGGTTGTTACAATTCAAGTAAATGTAATGATTAGGTTTGAAGTGAAGGAAAAGTTCACAGTTTGAAGGCCTTCATGAAATGCGTGTTGAGGCCAGGCGGCAAGGACCTCAGGTCACCTTTTTCTAGAGGCCTTTCCTGGCATAAATCACTACACAAAGACGTACAATAAGGTCTTACTTACCCACCGCAGTGGGTAGATCGTAGAATATTGACGTCACATGTAGACGCTGGGTCTGTAACAACAGAATAATTATTAATAATCGTAAATAATAGTATTATTGTTTCGAGGTAATAGTATGGATAAAAATGGGGAATAAATAATCAGCCCCATACATGAGTCCTATAAGGAGAATCTTTTGACTAAGGGCATAAAGATTGATTATGAATAATTTAGATAACTATTTTGAGTTTGTAATGACTAAAGGTCAAGTATATGGACTTGACCAAATCCTAGATTTCAAATAATGTAAAAATTATTCATAGAAGGATGAAAAATTGTAAGGGACATTTGACGATTAGTTTGATACATGGGGAATATATGTCGATGAATGTGGTTGACTATTCATTCATGTCTTTCCTTCAAGTATATAAGGGGTAGAAATTGAAGCTTTTGACTTATAATTTGCATTCAATAATTTAATGTTGTCAATTGGATCAAGACTTGTAAAAGTATCGTATGTGAATAAGAAGTAAAATGTAAGGATTATTGTGAATACCATTGTGAAAACTTTATATTTTTTTGACGAGCAATTCTCATAAAAGAGAATTTTTAGGCAAATGTGATGAACTTCCTTGAAGTGTAGTTCATACATAAAGATTCGACTTTAGGTGCCTAAGTGATCCTATCCCCAAAAAATGTAAAATCTCATGTTGAAAATCATGTGAATAATGAATATTGCAAATGTTGTTTTAAAATATGTTTGATAGTCTACCTATGTGTTAAAAGGGATTAATTAAAAATTAATTTTCATAATTCCAAATCCCCTCTTAAGCTACAGGTCCTTCTACCTTGAAACCTCCAAAAAAATTGTTAAGTTTTGTTGTGCCACTTAGGGCACCTTTCATTTACAAAGGGAAAAAAAATACATTAGTTTTTTCTTATTTAATAGTGTTTACTGAGGTCAAAAGGTTATCAATTATGTACCATAGGACCTTGGCTGCTCTAACACTAATTAAATTATGTTGATAAACATGTTGGGGACACTTGCATGGTGTCTGAATTTTTTGGATTTTTTCATCCCCCATTCCTTCCTCAAGTTGTTCCCCATAGTACCACACTTTATCCCTATCCTTTGCCCAAAATTCTTTTCTTAAAATTCTATCCATGTAACCTATGTAACTAGACCAAAAGGATAAGACCACACTTATTATAAGTGTTTTTTTTTCATTTTTTTCCATATCCAAATTTGTGCGAAATTTAACAAAAAATAAGAAAAATCAGTCAAGTTTACACCAGGAAAAAAAATTCTGAAATTTTCCCAATTTATTTGTCAAAAAACAGCAAAATTTCGCCATTAAGAAAAACACTTCTTGTGATGCTGCCTATAGCACCATAAGTGCGCAAGCACTAGTGTATGAGCGATGGAATAGAATGGTTGCATCAGAACAAGACTCAGAGCCTTTTTTTAAATGGCAATTTTGTTCAAAAAAATACAAAATTTCAAAATTTCAAAATTGAAACAATTTATCATTTTGGAGGTTTTCAAATTTTAGAAGCACTTTGTTTCTGAATTTTTTCTAAGTGTAAATTTGACTTTTTCTATTTTTTTGGGAAGAATACCCAAGTTTTTATCATCAAAAAATTGGGGAAAAAAAACACTTGTCAAGAATGAGGGATAAAAAAACTATTGCCAGATTTGGATATTTGGTTTTTAGTGTGTAGCCAGAACTATAGAAGGATGATTACAAAATTGCGTTTGTACCCAGATTTGACTAAATTTCCTAGGGACAATCCTCAAATTTTCACATCTTCCTATGGATGATCGACACTTTGGCTGAATAAAAAACAAGGGATGTGTCACACTGTGGCCTTGCCATTTACATTATAAAGTATCTTTAAGGCAAAAGAAGAATTGTTGAAACTCAAATATTTTACCATGCAAAAATATAATCTTCTAAAAAAATTCTTCTAAAAGAAACAAAAATCCTCATATAAAAACTGACCTATTATTACCTAGGGGCCCAAATCCCTTAACCTACGATACTCTATAATGAATCTAAACGCAATATCCTTCTTGCCTTTTAACAACAAATTCCTTTTTTTTAAAAACACGGGGTTGTTGGTTGTTACCTACACGAGAAGAGAAATTTTTCACCCCAAAAAAAACACTGCCCGGCCGTAAAGTATGAAGAGCAAAGCCCGTAAGCCGGTCAAGTCAACCCAACGCGACGGTGACACAGTAAATTATTGGGGTCTGATTTAAATACAACTGGGATACTTCCGTCCACGTGATAGGCATTTATTATGCGGGTTCGGTGAGGGACAGTTTTCAGTGATGAACTGATGCTGCCCTAGGTACCTTTTTTCTCCCACGCTCCGGGCTTGATGATAGCACTCTCCCGACCAGATCTCTGGCACCCGGGGTTTCCGCCACTTCTTCTTAATCCGGGGTGCTGTGCTGTGCTGCCCTGCCCTGCCCTGCCCTGCCCGTGCTGTGTGCTTCTGCTCAAGACCCCAGTCTGACTGGCTCCACCTACCAACGTGTGGGGTGGGTCTCCAGATAACTCGGGCTGCTTGGGAAATGGACTCTGGAGTCGGGCAGCAGGGCTGCTGGCCAAGGGATTGAAGCCACCAACGTTCTTCACCTCTTCAAAATCGTCTTCAAATCTTGGAACAGGATGCGTGGTCCCTCAACCCCCATACAGAAAGAAATATTTTTTCTTTTTCCAATGAGGCTCTACAGGAGTACCTACATTTCAGGCCCACCAGTATGGGTCCCCCGCCCCCGCCAACCTTCATCCCTTTTTGAAACAGCGGGCCTTCCTTTGATTCCAAGAGTAGGTCCATCCACAACCGCTATTTGGCCCTCCAAGAGTATGCCCAAAGGCATTAGTAAAATGGTCTCTATAGTACTTTTTGGGTCCATCCACACCCCCTACTTTGGCCTCCCGCCACGAGCATGCCCAAAGGTAACAGTACAATGGTCTATATGGTACTTTATGGACGAAATTTTACAGCTAAAAATTGTGAAACTCATTTAGACTGGCAAAAGTGCACATGTTAACAGTGTCTTACAAGAGCACCAGTAGTGGTAAATGAATGTTTTTCATTGGCCAATGATAATGATTGGCTCAGGTGGTGAGCCTTAATAGGCAGTCACTTTGTACAATGCACTTGTTGAGGTTTAAGGGTGAACACTGAGGAGGGGGTGGGGCGGTGGGAGAAACTAAGATTGCATGTTGGAGGTGCTAAATATTGATAGAGGCTCCCACATGGACACTAACAATAACCATGATTAGTTACCAATCTTTATCACATTCCAACATAGAGTGTCCATTGTTTCGTCTGCCTCATCAAATGTTTTTTTCATAAATTATTTTCTATTTTTTAATGTTGCATCAATTGGGAGCGTCCCAAGAAGGATGTAGCATTTAAATGACAA
Source organism: Sphagnum tenellum (assembly GCA_963921925.1). Taxonomy (NCBI): domain Eukaryota; kingdom Viridiplantae; phylum Streptophyta; class Sphagnopsida; order Sphagnales; family Sphagnaceae; genus Sphagnum; species Sphagnum tenellum. Next base: position 7,048,687 of record OY998149.1, read on the forward strand.
TAGGTGTCTAGAAAATATTTCTTTAAAATGAAAGATTGATTCAAAGAATGTGCCCAAACTAAAATGCATCTTGGAATGTGGTGAAAAATATTTTTTTGGGGAACTTGTTTTTTTCCCCCCAAAACACAAGGAATACAGAACCTTTTTTCATATTTTTTTGAAATTTTGCACCAAAATAAATTACATGCCCATAAGTCATGGTAACCTTTGGGTAATCAAAGTCCATTGTATTTTTTATGTGTGCCTTATTCATATGAGTTGATTGAAATGGATGGCAAAGTGTGCATACATATCATACTACCTTGAGGACTTTGGCACAATTTATTTCAAAGAATAAATTTAAAATTATACTATTTTCACACCAAAAAAATGTTGAAGGAAACTTGAGAATCTTCTAAAATATTCAAAAATATTCTGTTTCCTGAATGAAATCTAAAAATTTAGCTAATTATTCAGCAAAAATTTGTTGAAGCTACCCCTTACACTATGATATACCAATTGGACAATCTCAATGACATCAAAGAGTTAAAGAGAAGGGGCTTGAGTGAACCAGCCTCTATGACTACACTAGTCCCATTTTGGATGGAGGGCAATTCATCCACTGACTTTGGATTGGTAAACCACCTGTAACAGTTTCATTTTGGGCGGGTTTAAGAAAAAAAGTTCCCTTTCTTTTGAGTTTTTTTTTCAAACCCATTTTACAAACCTACCAAACCCCTTTCTAGGGCCTGCAACCCCTTTTCCTCTTCCCCTTCCTACATTTTTAGTGGGCCCAGCACTTTAGTGTTAAACATCTCCAGGAGCACTGCACACAACTTCATCTATAACACCTTCGGTCATTCCAATGTGAGCTCCATTCACTAATAAAAAATCCTTCTTTTTGTACAAACCAAGTCAAAAACTACACATATAACTGCAACTTGTTTTTTGCAATTGAAAAGTATTTTTTGCAACTACTAACCAGTGTTGTCAACAAGTACAAGTCGAAAGTGTGTGTCACATGTCAACACCACAATAATAGTCATTGCATTCCATTACTTGTCAATTTAGTTGAAAATTGTTCTACCAATCTAATTGAGGGATGTTGTCAATTGTATTCAACTAGTGAATGAACTTCATCCGCTGATTAAGCATGATGTCAACAAAAGTATATAATTACAATTTCAAGTAGGATGCAATTATGTAAATTAAACATTTGGCTAGTTGTTTGGTGACATGTGGCACATTCATAAAATTTGGGATCGACGAATAGTTAAATGACATGTAGCATGCTCATAAAGTTTAGGGTCAACAAATAATTCAATGACACATGGCACATCCACATTAATAGGCTAGGCCACATGGTGCATAAACATATGTTAGGTCTAAACCTAAACATAAGCCACTTAACTTAGACTTAAGTTAGGGTTAGACCTAGGCACCTATGTTAGGCCTAGACCTATGCCACATGGCAATTAATAAATGAAATCTAATTTCATTTGGTTTAGCCTTTAAGGTTGAATGTCTTTAATTGGCTCATCCCAAATGACTATTACATTTTTCATGTTTATTGTGTTTTCCAACAATCCTAATGCATTCTTTTATATAATTTGGATTCATAGAATGGAAGCAAACAATATGGGATAAAAAATTTAGTTATAACTTACTTGTAACCTAGTTACAACCTCATTACTACTCAAGTAATTATAATCTAATTATACAAGTTAATCTAAACTTAGTTAGGCTTAAACTTAAACTAATAATCTACCTAGCCTAGGTTAACTACTTACCTTAATTATTTGTAATAATTATTCATCATTATTTTTAATTGTATAATTAAACAATTAAACATATTATCATCATTTACTATATAATATGGTGATTTTAAAAAAATAATCAGCATTAAATGTACTTATCTATTAAATTATTAATTATTACTGAATATTTTTTATAATTCCAAATTCCTTATAACTTCTTATTAACATTTCATAAAACAAAGAGTTAACTAGAATATAAATATTAAATAATAATTTTAAATTATATTTGAATGATAGTAATTATTATAATGTAACGATAATTAATAATTGGTTATAATTACAACAACATTAATAATAATATTGTAGGTAAGTTAGGCTAGTTGTTTTATTATTATTATTCATATTTCTATCTAACTTGCTGGAATTATTATGAATTAATAAAATATTAATAAATTAGAAATATAGAAAATATATATTTACAAATATAATCTTGTGAAAGAATGTTAAATAAAATTTGAAATTACATGATAGTTTATTAAATATATTTACTAGTTATTCTAATCATTATTCTATTTTATCATAAATAAATAAATATTTCTAGTAAATTGAACAAATGGTTGGAATAAATAGCCAACACTAGAATTAAAACTAAATTTCTAAAAACTATTAATTAAGTATCATTACATGATATGTTGTAAACTAAAATTGAATTTACATGGAAATAATAAATTACACATGTATTGAACATATTCCAAAAAAATATTAATTAAGTATCATTACTTGATATGTTGTAAACTAAACTTGGATCTACGTATAAATGATAAATTGTGCATGTATTGAACATAAGCATTATTAAGTTGATTTATATTTCAGAATTTCCTTAATTTTGTTTTCAAATTAAAGTGTAATATTTATATGCACAAAAAGATTCATCATACATAACCATTCAATATGTATGCAAAAAATGTTTATATGTACTTTAATAATTAATTAATTTCTATCATATTTCATTACTTGATGTGTTGTAAACTAACATTTGGTTTACAAATAAATAATAAATATAAAACATACATCATTACAAACTTGTATTTCAGAATTTTTTCAAATTTCATTTTGAAATTGATTTTTATTTGCATCACACATAACCATTCATTTTATGCAAGAAAAAATCACACATAATTTAATCTATTTATGAAGGTAGATAATGTGTTTTTTTTGTTCTATCATGTTGATTTTCTCCAAACCAAATTACTTCAAGTAATGCTATTGATGTCTTTGAAAACTTAACAATGAGTAAGGGTGCACTAACTTGGGTCCATAATTTTTGGAGTTACGATGCAAAGGTTATTGATTATTGAGCCATTTTATTAGTAAAAATTAATAAAATCATGAATTAAAATTGTATTTGAATCCAAAGGTGCACTTCATGTTGTTGGAAAGTAGTTCCTAAGTCAAATTTGATGAAGTTTTTTTCATAATTTTCATACTTAAAGTGTGGAAGATATTGAATTTTGAATGATTTTCTTGTTGAAACTTCAAACAAATTATAAAAAGTTGGGTTTAGAAGGGAAAATGAATTGAGTGTGTTCACACTTTGGGCCAACAACACATGTTACATTATCTATCCATGAAGGAAAATGATTTGTTTTATTTTGTCATAATGATATTTCCCAAACCAAGGTATTTTAGGCTATGCTATGGAACTTATTGTCATAAAGTTTTCAATGAGTAGGGGGTGCACAAACTTGGATTTAAATGTTTGGAGCAATGGTGTGGAATCAATTGATTATTGAACCACTTTTTCATTGATTTTAAAAAAGAAATCAAGATTGGAAACTATATTTGAATTTGGGGTGTTCTTGGTATTATTGGAAAGCCCTCGCCACATTTGATCTAATAAAGTTGATTTTGTAATTTTGAGACCTAAAATGTGAACAATATTATTGAATTTTTAATGGGTATTATTGTGGAAATTCAAAAAAATTGCAAAAGGGGTTTGAAGGAAAATTCAATTGAATGCATTCAAATTTGGCCAATGACATAAGGTACATTATTGTTTAATAATGAGTTTTTCTCATAATTTAAAACAAATATTAAGATATTATGTGTATAAAAATGAATAAACATTAAAGTTGCACAACATTATTGACTATGTATCATTACTTGATATGTTGTTTAATGATATACATAAAAATAATAAATTACATGTGTGTTGAACATAAACATTATTATTAACATATATTTTAGATTTTAAAAATATAATATTTATAATATTTATATGCACAAAAAAAACCATTCATTTGTATAAATAAAATTTACATGTAATTTAATGTTATCATAATTTTAAATAAATATTAAAATATTATATGTACAAATTTTAAGTTGCCTACTAGTTGTTTAGCCTAACTAAAAAATATAATTGCAACAAATTTGCAAACAAGACTACAATTCATCCATCCTCTAATACATTTTAACATCCATATATGTGTGTTGATGGTGTCACCAAAATAGTTGGACACTAGTCAATGTTTTGATTGTGTGCCAACTAAACAACCTTAGATGCCAAGAATATTTCAAAAATGGTCATTTAGTTAAAATTAAACATGTTTCATATTGTTTACCAAGATAGTTGGGCATTTAACTTGGAGACATTGTTGATGTTGGGAATATTCGGCAAATCATCACCCAATTGAAAAATGTTTTCAATTATATCCCAATATAATAGACAACTCAACTTAATTAGTAATTGCCATAATTTTATTTAAATTTTTATTAAAACCCAATTGAAACATAGTTGCAAACGTCATGTAGTTGAAAACTTTAAAAAAGGAGGTTTTTCTATTAAAGATTGTGCCATTTCCATCACTTATTCTAATGTGAGTTCCATCGTGTCATTGCTTATGTTTCCAAGTACACTCTCCACCCTACCCTTTTTGTTAGTTTTTTAATTTTCTTTTATTTTGCATTGTGCTGTAAAAAACGATGACAAGCAATTGTTCATCATCGTTTTCTTCTATGTGTTGCTAAAATGGTTTTGATATGCCATACTTTCATGCTTACATTAAACCTGCTGGATGTTTTAATAGATTCAATCCCAAACCCAATTCTTGCACCTTAAAGGTTCCTCTTTCAATGCAAGATGAACATGGAGATGAAATAAAAGAGAACAAATGGGTATATGCAAGCTAAAAAGGGTGTTGCAAGGTGAATGCATGCACTAGTTTGTATGTGGCTAAATGGTTGTTTCGTAGACACTTGAACCAAACACATGGCCTTCAAATGCAAATGGGTAGATCTAGGCGTCCATCTATTCGTCCCATGGGTTTTAAATGATAAGACCACACTTTTATGAATGTTTGTATTTTGAACAACATGCATGCAAAGCAAAAATGGAATAAAAAAGGCTTTGATTAAGTTTTTTTTTAAATGGAATTTAATGGGATGAATTTCAAAACCAAGCACAAAAAATGCTTGAGGTATGATGGCCCTAGTTGGTATGTTTAACTTTTGACACATTGTTGAACATCATTGGCATTCTAGCATGGGGGCTGGAGTTCATCCCACAAAGTGCATGGGCGCAACTTGAAAAAGATGACAACTTTGTTGAAGCAATTTGAACAAGCAAATTTATGTATGTAAAACCCCTCAAAGTTGCATGTGGTGTTTAGAATTGGACATTGGAATCCAATAAATGTAATCGGAAAAAAAATGCAATAAAAATATCATGATTAGAAATTATTCATGGAGGATATGTTTGCATGCTTAAATTTTGTTTTCTATTAACATTGTTTGCATCTTTTAATTGGAATATAATTCGTTATAACATTTTTTATGTTAGGTTTTGAAGCACAACAAAGGAGGCTTTTGTGGCCGATGTGATTTGATTTACGTTTGAACATTAGTAGTTGTTCATTCATCATCATGTAGCAAAGTTCTAGTAGTTATAACAAACTTTCACACCAATATGGGCATTGCATTTAATTCATCCTCCTTAAATGAATAATCATAGATATGTCATCATAGTCGAACTTGTAATGAGGCTTTAATGCATGTACCCATCATTTTTGTAATGTCATTATGAAAAATTATGTCCACAAACATGACACTACCTTACAACTAGAGTTCAAGAACCACTCCAATACAACTTTGTTGCATTACCACATCAACAGTGTAACTCCTTTGCAACTACAATTTATAAATACGTGAATCAATAAATAAATTTCCACATCAGAAAATAGGCTAGCTGTTAGGTAGTTACAACATAATTATAAATGGTTGTCTTATACAATAATTTGTATGCACCGTATATATGATTGTCTAATGAACTTCTTAAGGAGTTGCATTGTAGTTACATAATGCAATTAAGTTAGGATTGTTGAAAAGTGGTTGCATAATGAACAATTATTCTAAAACTAATGTACAACATTCATACATGTGATCATTCCATGCGTTTGCATTCCAATGTCCATTAAGTATGAAACAAACAATTAGTTTCTGATTATGAAGTTTAATGGGTGCGAACATTAGACACCATCTTTTAATGAATGGAATTCATCCATAATGTTCATCCATATTTTTAAATTTTTAGTTGATTCCCAATTGAGTCCAAATGAACTATAAATCAAATCCAAGTTAAATCTTAATTAATTATAATTAAGTCTTAGTTAACTCAATTAACTCATAGTTAAATCGTAATCAACTCTCAACTAATTCCCATCGAACTCTAAGTGAAGTCATAATTAACTATTAGGTAACTTTAATCAACTTTGAATCGAGTCCTAATTAAGTTTCAATTAACTCGTAGTCGACTCTCAGTTAGGAAGGTTTTCAAAAAAAAAAATTACTTGATGCACACATAGAAGCCTCCTTGGAAGCTTCCTTGAGCTAAGTCTCCAAAGGGGTATAAATAAAAATACAGCCCTTCATTTCCTTCAATTTATTCAACACCAATTTTGAGCATGATTTTGCATCATAGTTTTGTTATATATTTTTCATATTCATGGGTGTATGCAAGATTTAGCATTTCACTATTCATAAATCCAAAAACAACATTGGTTTAATGATGAGCTAGCAATTTGCTGCTATTTTATTAATTAAACATGTGTCATGGAGTGATAAAAGTCCATATTAATAGTGCCCCATGTAGATTTTATGGAAACATTTTCTTATGAAGGAAAAAAATTGAAAAATAGTTCAAATTGCACCCTCTCTGGACTTATGAAAATATGATCCAATTCTAACCATTAAAAAGTCCATAACTATCATTTGGTTAAAATTTTCATGGGAAGGATTGTTGATTTGAATTTTTCATCTCATATTATGACCTATATTGAATCACTATAACACATTTTAAATGGAAATCAATATAAATTTTGTATTTTCTAATTTTGAATCCAGCCAACCAATCCCTATTTTCAAACTTTAAAAGTCCATTATTACTAGTGGATGAATTTTTTTTTCAAAACTTAATTACATGAATGTGTTCATAATGAAGTTGTTAATTTAAATTGAATTGCCAATTATATATATAAATTACCATACACATTTAAGCAAAAGGTGGCCATGAAAAAATTTCATTATGTCACAAAAGTGAGCCACTCAACCTTGCATCTATCCTCATGTTTGCATATGTGAACATAATAAAAATTCATTTTCACATTTTTTTTTCACATTTCGAGTGCTTGTTTTTAGTTCTTATGTTTTAATTTTTGAATCACATAATTTTCTTTTGTTCCTTGTTTGAAAATTAAATTTAAACCTTTCCTTTAACCTTTGTCCTTATGGTTCTTCATGTGTTTGACAATTTGAACAAACTCCATTAGGTCTACATCTATTTTTGTGTCTATAAGTCCTTTAGGATTTAGATTCTTTTTGAAGTTGAATGTGGATTACCCTTCTTCTTCAAAGGAAAAGTTTTCAAGAAGTCTCCAATTACCAATTTGTTGTTGATTAAAGTTATGCATTACCCACCTCTTATTGGTGTCATATTTCACTATGTTCATAATCATTTGTATGTATATAGAAGAGATGGTTGCGTTTATGGAAGAAGTCCTTGTTGTTCTTAAGCATATGCAACAAAATAATCAAGCTCTTCGTGAGTTTGTTGCTCATTTTCAAAGTGTTCTAGCATCAATGTCATTAGGATGTGTCCCATGACACCATCCGAAGTAAAGGAGCCATGAATCAGCCTTCTTGATAGGTTTGATGAGACATGTTCCAAATTTTGAAGTTTCATTAACCAAATGTGACTACTCATTCGGTTACACCCCCATCATTATCCAAATGGCCCAACTTAAATTGGCCTTATTGGCACGTTGCTATTAGGCCCATCTTTAGCATGGCTTGCACCTTTGTTAGAGTGATAATCTCCATTGTTGAATGATCTTGTGGCATTTGTGGAGGAATTTAGCACCACCTTCAAAGACTTGACAAAAAATGCACATTGACTGGCAAATGGAAAGTTCTTTCTCAAAGACCGAGCCCAACTACTATGTATGCATCATGTTTTAGGCAATTGGCTTGTGAGATATCATGGGATGAAACAACATTCATGAGTTAGTTTCAATATAATCTCCAGAGCGAAGTGAAGGACCTATTGTTCACCATGTTAGATACATCCACATTAAGTCAAATAATTGCTCAAGTTGTTTATTATAATAACAAGTTTTTAAAACATTGATAAAAGAAACATTAGGAATTGTTGATAGTCCCAAAAGTTTTTGAACCTGCTATGATGTCTCCATCAATAACATCTACATCAAAAGATGATTCCATGCAAATTGATCAAACACAATTCAAACCACTCATGGAGCAACAGAAGCAATGATGATATGTGGACAAACTATGCATGCATTATGGAGAACCAGGTCACATCGCTACTAACTGCCCCAAGAAATAATTATCACATACACCTCAAGCCACTTCTATTCACACACCATCTGTTGAAGATTCAAGAAATGAAAACATCTAGTCTCAATAGGGACTATGAGAAGGGACTCAAATGCATCATGTGTTCAAATGGACCCAATTTACCCTAGACCCAATACCTTGTTTTTTATTGCCAATCACGATCAAATATAACGAATCCATGACAATGGAAACTAAAGCATTACTTCATTCTAATGCATTTGGGTGTTTCATCGACAATAACTAATGCGATGACATAAGGTGATTCTTGTGAAGAAAATTTGACTTGTAGTCGTGGAGGTCATTGATGGTCAAACTTTTTCTTTAGGACATGTGATACATGAAAACAAGGTTTTAAATATTATTATTGAGACACATACTTGAGCAAGGTGGCCATCAATGTCATTTCATCCCCAATAAACCCTATTGACATTAGGTTATCATGGTTCATTTTGCACAACCTTCAAGTGGATTAGTATTACAAAAAGTTTTCATTTTGATGTGTTTCAAAAAATAACATCAAAATGTGAGAAACCTACATCCAAAAGCATCATTATTGAAGGCAAAGACTACCATCTAAACAAGTATTGTAGTAACTTTTTTGAGTGTGATAAATATTTGGAAGATGCCCAAAATGTCAAAAGCTCATAAATTTTGTTCGTTGAAGTAAGAGCTTTCATGCAAGTTGCCAAGAAAGGAGATGCATTCTTGATATCTGTCAACACACCCCTAAACTCCTTGATAGACTCCACTACAAGCCCAAAGTGAAAACATAGGAAGGATAAGGAATTGGGGTACGTTCCCTTGTTCATAACATTTCAAGGGTAAAGGGGTGTGTTGGAACTTTGACATGTGGACTAGGATGAGTGACAAGCAGGTCAATTTTCACACAAACTTGCACAAATTAAACAACAAGTTGGTTAATGCATAGTTAGAGCACTTTTGGTGCACAGACGAACCACAAGCAAATATAAACTCATAAGACTCATCACGGCTCGAACTTGGGCGAAACCACCACCTTCCCCCTTATAATATTTTTTGTGCATGGCCACAGGCCCTGCACCCAAATGTAATTTTGTCTCGAGACTCCCAAGTTGGGAGTCTCGAAATTTTCAAAATGGGGACATTCATGACTTTGAAAGCCTATAACTTTTGTGTAAACATTTGATTGAGGTGAGGTCTACAGAAAAGTTGTAGCCCTCATCAAGAGCTTTTCAATGATATGTGACACACCACCTACACGCAAGTAAATCAGGGTGATTTTTGACTTTTAGTGGTCAGGAATCAAATTGGCAGTTTGACTCCCGGTCCTTCTTTTGGCCATAACTTATGACCAAATTGATCATACGAGCCCATTTTAGACATCTACCTTTCACGAGATTTTTAATGGTATAAGGAACTCTTCAATTCAATGAGTTTTCACCTTTGTAATCGCCTTCTAAAAACTCAAAAGTCCACTAGGACTCCAATTCCCAAAGTGGGAGCCCATTTGAGAGTGTGTGGGTTCATTCCTTCATATTTTCCTACACTCCCAAGAACATGAAATGTGACTCTTGAGCTTCATTTTTGGCCCGCGCTTTTGCAAGCACTTGTTTTGGTTGTGAGCCCAAAGTAGGGTTGCGACATATGTTCTTCTCACATTAAATGTCGAATCACCTTGTCATGAGATTCCTTCCCAGTATAAGGAAATCAAGGATGTGTTTGGGAAAAAGAATGTTGAAACCTTACCAAAACATTCTGCATATGATTGTACCATTAATCTTGAAGAAAGAACACAATTTCCATTTGAGCCAATTTATAAATTGTCACAAGATGAACGTTTTTTGTGAGTACATTGATGAAAACCTTGAAAACGGGTTGATTTGTTATTTCAAGTCCCTAGTTAATGGGCCCTGATCCTATTTCTCAAAAAGAAATATGGTTTTTTACAAATGTGTGTTGATTATCATGGAATCGACTCACCATTATGAGTCGATACCTTTTTCCCTTGATTTCAAGGTTGTTGGATTAGCTTAATCATGCCAAGGTGTACACGAAGATTGATCTATGTGGAGCATACAACTTGGTGCGCAATTGAGAAGGCGATGAATGGAAGACAATGTTCAAAACCCATTACGGCCATTTTGAATATTTTGTGATGCCATTTTGCCTTACTAACACACCTGTTGTTTTCTAACATATAATGAACAATATCTTTCATGAATACTTGGATGATTTCATGTTTTATTACATCAATGACATCCTCATTTTCTAAAAGAACATGGAGGACCATGAGCCCCATGTATATTTAGTTTTGGAAAAGTTTTGAAAGGTTAGATTTTATGCCAAATTGGAAAAATGTGAATTCCATTAATTTTAAATGCAATTCTTGGGTTATGTCATATCTGGACATGGCATTCACATGGATCCATATAAAGTTCAAAGCATTGTTGATTACGTTATTCTAAATTATGTTCAAGATGTTCATTGTTTTCTTAAATTTTTCAATTTTTTTCAATGTTTCATTGCCCATTATTCTCCAATAATGGCCCTTTGTCGCAACCTTACTTTGGCCAAGTGTAGGGGTGAAGCCCAACACTTGGAAAAAGTGGGGATTTGGAGTCCTCTGGGATTCCCAAATGTTCAAAGCTTGATAGCAGGGCCTGGAACACCTCGCATTGGAGTGGTTTTTATGTCATTGGAAAGGTCTTGAAACGTAGATATCGAAAATGGCCTCGCATTGGCCATTTAGACATCTATCGCCGAAGTTATGGGCAAAAGAAGGGCCGGGAGTCAAACTGACAAACAGTTTGACTCCCGACCACTAAAAGTTAAGAATCGACCTTTTTCTGACCTCCGAATTAAAAGTGCTATACGTTGTTGGAAAGATATCGACAAACGCTACAAGTTTGGTTCAGACCTTATTGCAATCAGACTTTGCAGTCGGGAGTTATGAACTACCAAAGTCCTGGGACTCCAACCGGGACAATTTCGGGACTCCAACTTGGGAGTCCCGGGAAAAAGAACCATTTGGATGTAGTCTCGACTGGGCGTCACAGAGAATACTATATGGGGGAAGGTGGTGGCTTCCCCCGAGTTCGGGCCGTGGTGTGTCTTGTGGTCCGAAGTGCCCGTGGCTTGTCCCAACACCCAAAGGTGTTCCGGAAACGTGAACTAACCACTTTGTGGGTTGTTTTGATGCAAATTCAAGCTTGATGTACTAAACCCTCTTCCTAGTCTAATCCATGGGCTCCCAACTCGACCCTTTACCCCTTTCTAGAGTTGGAAGCCGAGAGCGCCTTCCGAGTTCTAATTTTCCGCAACTACACTTTAGTGAACCCTCAAGTGGGTTCACCTCGGGACTTGGGAGTGCGTCACCCTTCTTACTTGGTTGATTAGGAAGGATCAACCTTTTTCTTGGGGAGTTGAAGTTGAAAATGCCTTTCAATTTTTGGAGGATTCTTTCACAATTATCACTACTAAAACTCTTATTTTTTCAAACTAATTGTTAGGCCCACTCGGTGAATTCCCAAGGGTTTTTTGGTATTTTGATTGAAAATAAATTTAAACCTAAACACTTGAAATTTGCTAGTGTTTAATGATAAATTGACACTTTAAAACAAATAAAAAGTAATTAAATAAATAACCTACCATTTTTTATTTTAAAAAAATAAAAATAAATTTTTTTTGTAACATATCTAACACACCCCCAGTGATGCACCCCCAAGGTCCTTGATGCACTCAATTGCAAGTCCAAAGGTGAACAACGAAAGGAGAAGGAGTTGGGTTTGCTCCTTGGTTTGTAGCACTTCGGGGTTAGAGCTTTGGGGTGGGAGTAGAAAAATTAATAATCACTTCAATCACTCACACAGACATGCACAAACTAAACAACAAGTTCGTTAGTGCGTAATTAGAGCACTTTGGTGCATGGATGAGCCGTGAGCAAACACGAACTCATAAGACTCACCACAGCCCAGATTTGGGGGAAACCACCACCTTCCCCCTTATTGTATACTTTGTGCTTGGCCACGAGACCAACATCCAAATGTCATTTTGTCCCAGGACTTCCAAGTGGGAGTCCTGAAATTCTCACGATTAAAATTCTCGCAACTTTGGGGGCTCATAACTTTGAGTGCAAACCTTCAATTGAGATGAAGTCTAAAGCAAAGTTGTAGTTCTTGTTGAGATCTTTTCAACAATATGTTGCATGCTATTTGCATGTAAGGAAATTGGGGCGATTCCTAACTTTTAGTGCTTAGGAGTCAAATTGGTAATTTGACTCTTGGCCTTTTTTTTGGTCATAACTTGTGTTTTAAGTGTTGCAATGGGTCATGAAAGCCCAATTTAAATATTTAAGCTCCAAGAGCTTTCCAATGATATAAGGAACTCCTCAATCCAATGGATTTTGACCCCTATAATCACTTTTTGAAGATTTGGGAGTCCAACACGACTACAACTATCACAACCCTAACCTTGGGCTCGCGACCAAGGCAAGGGCTTGCAAGGTTGCAAGCCAAGAGAAGAAGCCCGGTAGTGAAAGAAAGTGTGAGGGAATGAACCTTTACACTCCCAAGGGAGCTATCACCTTGGGAGTTGGAGTCTTGGTGGACTCTTGAATGTTCAGAGAGTAATAGCAAAGGCAAAAACTCAATGGATTGAGTATTTTTTTATATCATTGGAAATATATTGAAACTTAGATATCTAAAATGGGCTCGCATGACCCATTTGGACATTTAAAACACAAGTTATGACCAACAGAAGGGGGCGAAAGTCAATTTGATTTTTCACCACTAAAAATTGAGATCCAACCCAATTTCCTTGCGTGTAGGTAGTGTGCGACATACCATTGGAAAACTCTCAACAAGGCTAAAACTTTGCTTTAGATTTCATCTCAATCGGAGGTTTACACGCAAAGTTATGGGGCCCCAAAATTATGGGAGTCCCAACTTTGACAAATTTGAAATTCCCATTTGGGAGTCCTAAGACAAAATGCCATTTGGATGTGGGCCTCGTGAAGAGGCACAAAATATACTATAAGGGGGAAGGTGATGGCTTCCCTAAGTTCGGGCTGTGGTGAATCTTGTGAGTCCAAGTTTGTCCGTGGTTCGTCTTAGCACCAAAAGTGCTTTAACTATGCACTAACCAATTTGTTGTTTTGTTTTGTGCAGGTTTGTGTGAGTGAATAAGTGTTTGTCACTCTTCCTAGTCCCATCCCAGAACTCCAACACGCCCCTTTACCCCCAAAGTGCTACGAGCCAAGGAGTGTGCCCCAACTCCTTGTTTTTCCACTGTTTTCACTTCAAACTCATATTTGAGTCTATCAAGGAGCTTGGGAGCGTGTCAAGGGTCCAATTTCACCACTTGTGGTTCGTAATGAGTACCCAAATTCGAAGGGAAAATTTAAACTTCTTCTAATAGATTCCATTCTTTCATCTTCATGTCTTACATTTTGATCCAAATTTGTGTAGCGTCTATTAAAATTTCACCTAGTGTGTGTGGAACATGAAAAATTAGTTCATCAATATCGATTTTCATATTAGTACTGATATTGGTATTAATACTAATTTTGGCATCAATATTAGTTTTTCCATTCATATTAATTTTTGCATTAGCTGCCACCATTGTAAAGATTTTTGGCTCCAGTAAAGTGATGGTGCCAATTGTAAACAAACCTGGTTTGGTTACCAATAACGCGTCTTCCTCCTCATCTATGACTTCGTTAACAAAATTATAGTAGGGCAAAACTTTTAGACATTTGATGTTACTATCCAAATGTTTTGATATTGTTATGGTGTAGATAGTGCCATTACCTTCAATGCTTATGAAGTTATCCCCCTAATCATGTGTAACCTTGGCATCTTATAGCCATGGATGACCCAACAACATGGAGTAATTGGCATCCAATACATTATTTTTCATCACTATGAAGGTGATGATATATGAAATACCATGGATATGGATTTTCAAATTTCATATTAACCCTACTGGTTTAGTTACGGTTTGGTTTGCCATCTTAAAGGTATAGGGTGTAGGTTTCAAGATAAGTAATCTTAAATTTTTCCTCAAATCCTCCGTGATAATGTTAACACCTTACCCCCCATCCAATATAACATCCTCCATTAAGTTTTTCCCCACATGCACCATATTACTGCCATGTGAAAATCTATAATTATTGACCTTACATTAGAAGGTGGAGCTTAAGGATGGGTTGATTGGTTATTCAAAGATACTATAAAAACCACATACTATTTTGAATCAAGGGCCAAATGCATGAATTGACCAAGGGTCAGAGTATGTTTCATACTTAGTAATTGCTAATCGATTTCCTAGAACACGTCTTGCTTTTCAATAATTGTTCCATCGTCAGCAAAATTTATTCTGATTTTCTGTGGTCGAGATGACTCTTGCATTAGTGGTTGGCTCCTTGGGGTTGTTTCCATTATGGATTTTGGTGCTTGCATTTGTTGGATGATTTATTCAAAGGTCTTTTGCAAATGCTCCTCATTTTCCCAATCTTTCGTGGTCTTAGTTTTTCAAGGCTCCTTTTCCAATTGCAACACCAATCTTAGGTTTTGGTTTTTTGTTTCGATAACTAAAACCATGTTGATAATAGCCTCATCCTTTTTTCGGTTTTGCATGGGAGACTTTGTCTCACAAAATCTCTTGTGTGACTAATTTATGTGGGCAATCATAGATTTTATGTTCCAATGAATTACATATGAAGCAAGAGTAGATTGAACTTCCTTGAATTTGGTTCCCCTATTTTTCGTGATTTCCACTCATTCCTTTCCTTGTAGGAGGACAAACTATGTTCACCAAAACTTCTTTTTGTCCTTCAATTTGTTGTTTGGATTTTATAGGTTCCAATGATAACGTTCCTTCAAATGCCTTGGTTTATGATAAAAACCACACATCTTTTCAATCTGAATGTTGTCTAGTGCTTTCTTTAGTTTTTTCGATGGTTCCAACAAATTTTGGTACTCTTTTCCATTTGCCATAGTCTCTTCACAAGTGATTACAAATTCCTTGTGTTCGAATAAAGTATCTTGCTTCATTCCTATCATTGCGATTTGTAAGTAGGGACCAACCCAACTCAAAAAAAAGTTGTTAACAAGTTGTCGTCCACTTTATGTTGAAGATAGTTACAAATTTGAGGATCCGTTCATAGTAAATGTCAAACTTTTCGTCGTAGCCCTGCTTAATGACTTTAAGAGCCATGTAAACATGTTCATCATTTTGAACAATGCAATAACGCTTACAAAATGTAGCTTCCAATTCCAAAAAAATGCAGCTAGGTTGAAATTGCATAAAATTTTCGCCCTAGCACTCTAAAATTACATCTCTTAAGGTGAAACAAAATAAGTTCACTATGTTAGTGTTTCACTTTTCACCATTAACCTAAATTGCTTTCCGAAACACTCAAACATGCGCATCCAAATCTGTCCTAGTAAAGTAAATTGGGTACGACACAAGGGTAGTGAACACTAGTGGTGGATACCATGGTGGGTACCATGGGTTCCAAGGGGAACCTAACTAGGTAATAACAAAAGACACCTTTGTGCCTCCAATCAAAATTCCATTTCCACCTCCTCCTAGAGGTCTTCCACCACTTGGGGATCCACCTCCACTTGGGGGTCCACTTGCATCTAAAGGTCCACCACCTTCTCTCAAAGGTTTGTTGGGTGAAAGCACATTACCGGGGTATGAGCCATGTGAAGAGTTTGGTAATTATCATATCACAAATGGGTGTTTTTGGGGTTATGACCATAAGTATGTGGTAAATTAACATTTTGACAAACCACTTTAAAATGGAAGATGACAAGATATGTGAGGTGGGTAATTATTTTAAATTTCATTTTAAACATATTCTGGCTGATTAATTCAAACTCAAACCTATGTAGTCCAAAAATAAAAATAAGTTATTATATATACCTTAAATATATTCAATATTCCTTGAATTTAAACTTTTACAAATTATTTTTCAAATAATATTAGATATCATTAACTTTGTGAAAAATCAAAATATCAAACCCAAACACCAAAAGTGAAACTTAAAATTAAATGCAATATGTTTTGTAGAAATACATTTTACATACATGTCACGAAAATACCCAAAGCAGCCCCCCTTATTGTGCTTTCACCCTGTTCCCCCCCCCTAGTGGTCCTCCATTCCCATGAAAAGGACTACCAATGCCTCCTATAGGTATCTCACCTCCAAAATTATTGAATCTTGATGGGGGGTTTCGTGTGGGTGGTTGGAAATAGGGCATTAGATTTTTGGTAGAAAACTCGCCAATACAAATATATACTAGTGGAATCATCACAAATGCTTGGACACCATGACTTCCTTTAATTGTGGCAATTATGATAGACACCATATTTGGGAATGGGTATGCCACATGTCATGGCGTGTTGGAGAAATTAAGTGGAGGGTTTCTTGGTAATAAGGATTAGAAATCATTGTCCATGGGTTGGGAATATTGTTGTTGCCTGCATAAAATGGTCCATGGTTCCCAAGGTAAGCTAGTAAAATACTATTTCTGATAGGATTCATTTCAAATACTAATCGCTTGACAATTTAATAATATGGTAACTTGGGGCAATTGTGAAAGAAGGGGTATGCTTAGGTATTACAAGAACTTGGTTAGCTAAAATCTGGGAGCTAATTGAGATGGCAAGTCGGTGGTACCAAAAATCAATTCAATCACAAAAATTGGTACTTGGTTGGATTTATGCAGGTAATTTCCTACTATGTGTGTGGGACCTCTACAAAAAGTGCATATTTGGCTAATGGGCATGGAAGTGATAATAGAAATAAACATTACCAAAATCATCTTATGTGGGTCATGCTCCCTGCAAAGATTCATTGTTGAAGATTGGTCATTATTGTTAATTTCGGAAATAGCCTTTTTCGGAAACTTTGCCAAATCTTCGATTAACCTCTAAAGTTGAAATGTTTTATCTCCAGGGTTGACATATTGGGTGTGGGTGCAACAATATCCTAATACTAAAAAACATCATTTTTAATAGGGGTTCAAACATGGCACCATGAAGGTTCCACATCCATAGTCATGATCAATTGCTCCATTAAGTGAATTTCGGCGTTAATTTGTATTTCCATTTTCCTCTTTCAATGTTGATTCCGACTTCTTGCTACTTTGCCATGACAAGGCCTTTTCGATCCATCATGTGAAATTATCCTCCTTGATTAACAAAAATTATGTCATAATCTTAACCTTGGGCTCATGACCAAGGCAAGGGCTTGTAAAGGTGCAGGCCAAGAATGAAGCCCAGGAATCACATTTTTATGCTCTCGAAATGTAGGAGAATGTGAGGGAATGAACCCACATGCTCCCAAGTGGGCTCCCACTTTGGGAGTTGGAGTTTTGATGGATTCCCAAGTTTTCAGAAGGCGATTACAAGGGTGAAAAATAATGAATTAAAAAGTTCCTTATATCATTAAAAATCTCATGAGATGTAGATGTCTAAAATAGGTTCGCATGATCCATTTGGATACTTAAAACATAAGTTATGGCCAAAAGAAAGATCGGGAGTTAAACTGCCAATTTGACTCCCGACCACTAAAAGTCTGGAATCGCCCTAATTTATTTGCATGCAAGTGGCATGCTGCATATCATTGAAAAGCTCTTGACGAAGGCTACAACTTTTTCTCAGACCCCACTTCAATCAAATGTTTACACAAAAGTTATAGGGCCCCAAAGTTGCGAAAGTCCCCATCTTGAAAATTTTAGGACTCCGAACTTGGGAGTCCTGAAACAAAATTACATTTGGATGTAAGGCATGTGGCCAAACACAAAAAATACTATAAGGGGGAAGGTGGTGGCTTCCCCCAAGTTTGGGCTGTGATGAGTCTTATGAGTTTGTTTTTGCCCATGGTTTGTCCATGCAGCAAAAGTGGTCCGATTATGCATTAGTTAATTTGTTGTTTGGTTTGTGTAAGTTCATGTGAATAATTGACCCACTTGTTATTTGTCCTGGTCCACATATTGAAGCTCCAACACACCCCTCTACCCTTGAACTGTTGTAAACAAGGGAGCATACCCCGATTCTTTACCTTTTCTATATTTTCACTTTGGGCTTGTAATCAAGTGACACGTTCCCAAGCTATTTGATAGACTCAAATATGGGTTTAAAATGAAATTAACCGAAGTGCAAAGAGTCGGGGCATCCTCTTTGACTTGCAACATTTTGGGGTTAGAGGGGTGTGCTGGAGCTCTAGGATGGGACTAGGAAGAGTGACAAGTATCAACTATTCACACAGACTTGCACAAAACCAAACACAAGGTGGTTAGTGCATAGTTGGAACACTTTTGGAGTTATGATGAACCATGGTTAAACTTAGATTCACAAGACTCACCACGACTCGGATTT
Organism: Sphagnum tenellum; assembly: GCA_963921925.1. Classification (NCBI taxonomy): domain Eukaryota; kingdom Viridiplantae; phylum Streptophyta; class Sphagnopsida; order Sphagnales; family Sphagnaceae; genus Sphagnum; species Sphagnum tenellum. Next base: position 7,067,700 of record OY998149.1, read on the forward strand.
GGGGAAACCCACCACCTTCCCCTTATAATATATTTTGTGCCTCTCCACGAGGCCAGGACTCTCAAATGGGAATCCTGAAATTACCAAAGTTGGGATTCCCGCAACTTTGGGGCCCTATAACTTTGTGTAGACCTCAGATTGCGATGAAGTCTAAAGCAAATTTGTAGTCTTTGTCAAAAGCTTTTCAATGATATGTTGCACGCCATTTTCGCCCTCTGAAGATTCAGGAGTCCATTGGGACTCCAACTTTAAAATGGGAATTCATTTGGGAGTGTGAAGGTTCATTCCCTCACACTCTTTTGCATTCCCAAGAATACAAGATGTGACTCTTGGGCTTTTCTCTTGGCGCGCAACCTTGCAAGTCTTTACCTTAGTTGTAAGCCCAAGGTTCGAGTTGCAACATGGAGTCTATCAAGGAGTTTGGGGGTGCATCAACAAAGATCAATAATGCATCTCCTTTCTTGGCAACTTGCATGAAAGCTCTTACTTCAATGAAGAAAACTTATGAGCTCTTGACATTTTGGGCATCCTCCAAATATTTATCACATTCAAAAAACTTACTACAAGACTCGTTTAAATGGTAGTCTTTGCCTTCAATAATGATGTTTTTAGATGTAGATTTTTCACATTTTGACGTTATTTTTTTAAGCACACCAAAATGAATTTTTTTGGTAACACCTATCCATTTGAGGGTTGTGCAAAATGAGCCATGATAACCCAATGACAATAGGGTTTATTGGGTATGAAATTATTTCATCAAACTTTGCAAAACAAAAACTTAAACAAAAAAAACTCACTTCATGCCGATAATTTCAAAGTATCAAATTATATTATAATGGTATCAAAATTAAAAAAGTCATAAAAAGACCCTTCAAGCTTCCCCAAGAGAAGATTTCAAGTGTGTAAAAAAATAGTGGGGATCCCAAAAAAACTGAAAATCCCTAGAAATCTTCATATACTCCAAGTTATCCAATTGTATCATATCTAGAATTTGGAACTAAAGTTAAAGGCGACAATTGATGTTTTAGTTATATTAATAAATAATTTCTCAAAATTGATAGTGACCTAAAATCGATTCTAACTTAAAATCAATAATAACGTAAACTCAATAAAAATGTCAAATCAATAGAAGTGTAAAATCAGGTTATATAACAAAAATTGGTAAAGTTTGATTTTTGGTACAAAATTACAACTTTTCAAAACTAGCCTAAGAAAAATTTGTAACTTTAACATTAACCAAACTTGTCTGAAGTTTTTGAACCTTTTGAAGTAGAGTCTTACTTTTGCATAAGAATATGCGACTTGAAGCTATAAAGATGATCAAACCTTTTTTGGATTTTTTGAAGTCTTTTGATGCACTACAAACTTACAACATGATGGTTAATAACATTGGATCCATGTTTCAAGGTTTTGCGCATTATGAAAAATCTAATGGGATGCAGAATGCAGTTAGATCAGCTTCTGAATATGATGCCAAAATTGTGATTTTGCTTTTGACAATGTGTTTTGAATGGTTTAACCCCAATATTGTTGCAACTACTACCACAAAGATGATGTGGGATTGAAGTTTGAAGAAAATATGTTTGGAGTGGGGTCTCAATTGAAGAATCTTTTTTAACATTAGTCGCTAGAAAGTTGTTTCTATTTAAGAGGCTATTTATTTCTTCATTTGTATGTGTAGATCCACTAACTTGGTGGCACATGCATGAAGGCCAATTTTTGAATGTGGGTTTTCTTGCAAAACAATTTTTTTGGAATATTGAGTTTACAAATAAAAATTGAATGGACTTTTAGTATTGCTAGGTTGTTGATAGCTTTAAGGCATTGCCACTTGTAAATGGACAACATGGATTGGATCATCACTGTTGTGAAGAATTGGCTTGATGATTGACTTGCCAATTACAAGCCAAATTTTGACTTTAAACAATACTTGAAAACATGAGAAGAGGATAACTACGATTTGATTGAAGAACATGATTTTTTGAAGAATTGCAAGTTGATGGTGACTAATTTTGTGGGTTGGGGTGGGTTTGTGTGGGGTATGGTTGGGTTAGGAAACTTGTGCTACAATTGAGTAGAGTTCTATGGTTCTTCGTAGAATTGGCATTCAATTCCCCCACAAGTTTCGGTTTGATTGTAGAAGTCTAGCTTTCTAAGTTTTTTGTTGCAATTTCTTTTGTAGGTAGTAAAATCAGAAAATTAATATGCATATGCTTTGGGCATATCCATCATTTTGTGAAAATTGAGAACTAGCGTATTCATAATCAGGTTTAAAAAAAAAGAAAAATAATGTGTAACCAGATGGGGTAGTAGTTTTCATATTTTTTAAAAATGGAAATACACTCTATTGGTATCCATAGGATAAGCCTAAAATGTGATAACTGGACAACATTGGTAGGAATATGGCAATGACATTAGGCTTTTTGCACCTATGCTGGAATTGGGTGCAGCTCCTCGATTTCTGAAGATGTGGCTGCGAGTTGCACCAAATCTCTTTGGGATCATGGCAAACAAATTGCCTTTATGAAGGCTTCTCGGCATTTATTTCCATGTATAGTGACCAATGGAAATATCATAGCAGTGCTCATATATCCTAGTAAAAGAGAAAATAGAAACAATACCAAGACTCATGTGCAGCCCAGAATATATACATATATATACCATATATATACCTTAGTGGCTCATACCCATATAGATACCCATACTAGCTGGAATTAAAAAAGGGGGTTGCACCTTTAATACTAGGATTTTCTGGTATGAAAAATGAACATACTCATCAAGACTACCATTATGTCTTCTTCTATGATGGAAAATGAAGATAAAAAAGTCCTCATGTTCGTTCCCTATAATGCAAGGAATGTGAAGACGTTATAATGATGTGTTAGTTGGAGTGACAGCATATTACAGCTACCGTTCAACAAATGGTGGTGGAATTGCATGACGTTCTCATGATGTGTTTCAAGGGCTCGTAATCTCAGAATATAATGTTAAAAATTTGCCTGCCCAGGTCACTAAATTTGAAGTGTAAGCTTCAGTAAAGTCCAAGTAGCCTAACCTTTCCAATTACATTTTGGATTGGCTTGCTCAGTCTTACACTTTGGTTTTGCATATGCAACCCACGTTGGTTGATTGAAAGATAAGGCCAAAATTGGAGTGTGGTACATAAATTCAGACAGACCCAAATTGTTTGAGAGTAGATGTCTCTAGTTCAAAATTCTAATATTCTCCTGTCTGCAAGATACCTACCCAAAAACTGACCAAAAACATATAGGTTTTTGAAGGGTGTACATAAATCACCTAACTTGAGTACCTACCTAGAGTGTGAGAGAGCTCTGTTGTTGGAGCTTTCTTTTGCTTCGGAGTTAACAGTTACCTAGCAAAACTACTTACCACTTGATTGGTGACTTATACCTATTTGCTGAATCCCTATTTGCCTCTGAAACAACCCAGAGTGAAGCGTGTAGTGAAAAGAAAGCTGCCACAAAATTCATTAACCCATCACAGAAGTACAGTAGGTACTTACTTGCCCTGCATACCACCTTCAACATCTGCAGTGAATCTATACTACTCCTGCCAAGAGAACACCCCGCCCCCGCCCCCGCCTATTGGATTTGCTATGTGGTGTACTGTGGACTACAATTCAAACATGTACACTCAACCACCATGGTGAAAATCCTACATTGATTTAGGTTGCTTTTAACCATGGGAAAAGGGAGGCACGCCTTGGCTGAACCGGCACCTACACTGATACCAAGGTAAAAACCCTAAATCTTTTCAGTTTTCTTTTAACCATGGTAAAGGAAGGACACCTTGGGTGAACCAGCACCCACATGGATACCACGGTAAAACAAATCCTAAATTTATTCTGGTTACTTTAAACCATGGTCAATATCCCATCCTGAGATTACATTAGGGTCTCTGAGTTGAAATTAAACATTTCCTGGATTAAATATGGTCAGTAAAAGGCCTCACTCAAAAAGGTAAAGGTATCAGTATATGTAGGTGTTAGGTTAGGTTAGGTTAGGTCACCCTGACAACGTAAGGAGTAAGGACCACCCAACCACACAAGGCTGTCAGTTACTGTACAGGTACATACAAAACTAATACTTTTGTCGATAATATTATAATTGTGGAAGTCAAATAATACACACACCTTCAGTACCTGAAGAACAAGTACTTCAACCCTGGTTAGCAAACCTGTTGTTTAGCAAATATGGGCATGTGAATCTGCTCATCACATTGTGGTGCAATGGATAAATGTCTTCAAGTCTTCCAGTGTTCAGGTTTCTCTCCCCATGGCTAGCATCTTATGGAATGTGTGGAACCATGCCCTGTTGGTGCTCGCTTATTGGTTACACCTTTTTTGACTTCATTATGAACATCTCACTAACCAACTTCTCTGGTTAGAGATCACACCTTTGATTTGACTAAGAATTGACAACCCCTGCAGATGCTAGCAAATCCAGATTGCAAGATCTTGTCTACAATCAATACATTTCTGCAGCTATGATAAGCCCTCCCCCCCCCCATTAGAGTTGCTGTGTGGGTTGGTAAAGGTAAATAATTCATTGGTGTAATTCATGGCAAAGGATAACTATTGGTGGCTGCTAGCTGTGAGTGTACCTACTTTGTTGGCATATTGCCATTGTAGGTTTAGGGTCCATGTAAACACTTCCATAGCCCTCTAAATCTTTGGGAGCTTGGACATATTTGTTAAGTATCTAGTGTGTTTGGATGGGCATTTGTCGTTATGGTCGGTTCTGCCCCACCCGGCATAATAGTGGGCAAGCATGCTAAGATACTGGCTTATCAGAGCCAGCCTTCACTAGGGAAACCCCCAAATATATGGGTGGTCACCACTGAAGTAGTGGGTGGGCAGGCGGGCGGGCAGACTACCATGGCAACCCACCCTAAGAACACCAAAGAAAAGAAACGAAAAGAAACGAAAAGAAAAAAAAAACTCTCTCATATGCATGCCCCAAATTCCTTGTCTCATGTGGGCCGAAACTTGGCGTAAGTAATGTCAACAGTCTGAACATCTGACTGATGTGCATGTGTAATCTTGGAATGCAGTTGGAATGATAAGGGGTCTGGCTTAAAATTGAAGGGCAGGCTTCCTCTTTGTAGTGAAGGGTTACTGTCAACCCTACTCTTCAAAGGGAAGGATTTGTCCAAAAGTAGCCATCTGAAAAAATATTCACAAAGAAATTTAGCATACGGAATTTCAAGATTGGTTAAAAAATTGTAACCAGTCTTATCAAAGTCCCTTTCCATTTAAAAAAAGAAGAAGAGAAGCAAATGGAAAGAATCCATTGCAAAGAGAATGAACCAAAGACATACGGGCAGGGTGGGGGGAACCTGCCCCCTACACGTCACACAAAGTCACCAAACACTAATCCGTGCCCTTTCAATTTGAACCTTTGAAAGACTATTAAATTTCTTGTCATGAGTCACAAGGATTTGACCCCCTTTGAGGACAAGTTGGGCTCTCTCCACTCTGTCTTTGGGGATTTTCCTTGTTGCATTTTGCAATTCCAGGCACATGCACATGAGATATGGTGCCTTGCAAACCAATTGAACTTTTCAAGAAAGAAGAAGATATACTACCAAAAAGTAATAATGATAATATTGACATTACAGTATTTATAACACAAAAACCAAGACAAAAGCACAAAACAGGTTTGAATGATCAACCGCATGAACTGATAAGGAAACAATGATTATGATGATGAATATGACCTTGTAACCTTGAAATGATGCAAAGTTTGGTAACTAAGTATTGCCTTCTGGGCGTGCTTTCACATTATGGGTTATTGTCTCTTTCTGGAGGCGCACACTTTCTAACAGCCATAATAGTTGCAACCTAACCTCCTTGTTTTGTTGGCTATGCCCCCAAAGTGAAGGATATTTGTGGGTGACTAGCCAATCCGATACCCAAGCTGAATTCTACAGCTTACTTTTAGAAAGTAAAATTCATATCAAATCACCTAACCATGTTATATGGTTTCATCATTCCTCTTGAGTTTGAACTTGCAGCTGCTTGTTCTTTCATCTTAAGAACCGTTGTCTCCTTCTGAAGAGTGGGACACTTCATGGCAGAAATCACAACCTTGTTCCTTTGTTGGTTCGGCTCAGTGGGAAAAGATTTCACATATTGCATAACATTTGGGGACAATTTTTTTGCTTGAACAAGGAAATAATTTGTAAATGACAGATAGGTAGCTCTACTCTCTAGGTTGCTTTCTTTATCAAATTCATTTTGCATTCAAATTACCTAACAAGTTAGGCAGTTTTGTCAACCTTAGTTAGTTTCTTTGAACCTTTTGAAAAAGGGCATAACTTATGCAATGAGCTCCTTGTTATCGTAGGTCAAATCCTCATTAGAAAATTCCTATTGGAAGAGGGATTTGAATCCTCGTGTGTGAATTATGATCCCGTTGTTCTAACCAACTAAACTTTTTTGACATGCAGATTATAATTTTACTATTCTATTAATTTGTCGCTTGGGTGTTGGGTGACAATTTACTTTATGCCCTACAACTTGGTCTCATCAAAAAGGTATGTCTTTGTCATTCTAAATAATAAAATGAATTGTGTACGTACCAATTTGAAATAAAATAGATGATTAGAGCTCCTTGTGCCATGATATTTGTAATTGTGACTAAACTTGTAAATGCTGTTACTATTAGGTAAATAATGACATTTTAAAGCATAATTAGAGAGACCTAAAATACTAGGCGCACCAACTCCACTTGCCATAAGCCAACAAGCCTTTAAAGGCTAATAGTGCAGCCTTCAACCCCTCCCATGGTTTAACTTCTCCATATAATACATACCCATACAAAAACCCTTGTCTCAAGTTATGGGCTGACTATTGTATTATATTACATGGGTAGGTGACAAATTTGAACCAATATCAGCTTGCAAGGTGGTCACGAATCACGAGTCCTTGTAACAACTTGGTCTATCCAGATCTGAAAAACACTCTGTAACATTGTTCAAACCATAACCTTTTGGTCAATGGTTTTCATGCTTCTAATTGGCCCTCCCCTCATCTCTCTCAATGCATAACATCCTTTTTTTTTTCCCCTTACACACATCATCCAAACATAAAATGATTATGGATTTTCATCCATGGAGAGGAAGTTATACGTATGTTTTGGTCCATCTCCAAGAAGGTTATGAAACTTTTCATGTGCCCACAAGAGGGTTATTAGGTCACTTTTGAACCTCTAAATAGAAGGTTATGTTTGGTAACCAGCTTGAAAACATTGGTTACCAAAATCAACTCTCTCACATCTCACTTATTTTTGGTAACCAACATCCTTTGGCTAACTACCTAGTGCATAACTTTCTAAAAATTTGAACTAACATTTTATTTAAATATATGTTTTCCCCAAGTCTCATAAATTTGTGTGTTCAGACAAATCAAACAAAATAAGCTAATTTGTGAGCACCACCTCAATCAAAGTTGTGTGTCCATGGATCTTTATGATTATGACGCCCTTGGGGCAAGAAATAATCGTTTATTGTTGTAACGCATGGATGGGCAACGTTCGGCACTTACATGATTGGAATATGATTCATTTGTTTATATTGAAATATTCCCTCTAGCATCAAATTGGTCATGGATGTGCGATTGTCGTCCTTTTCCCATTTCAAAATGGAGAAATCTAATTCAACGAACATCGTGTTTAAGAACACCATCGCCAACCCACCACAAAATTGGTGCAATCGATTGAAAGGGACGTCGATCTCGTCCCACGTTTCATTGAAAGACATGGTGTGCTTGTACAAGTCGATGATCTGCTCGATGTGTTGGTTGTTGTTGTACTACTTGATTAGGTTGCGCTGCTCAACTTCGATTTCATCAATTTCCTTCTCAAACCAGAAGTGATCAAGATAGGGCTGATAGACATTTAACACGTTCGAAATGAAGTGTTGCAGTGCCACCTTGACAAGTTCATGTGACACAATAGGTGGTGCGTCGAGTTCACTTGTGTTGTTGTTGCTATCCCACTTGGCCTTGATGCGATCGCATCCAGCAACAATGAACAGAACGAACTAAGAAATTTTGAGCACCATGTCCTTTTGGTTTTCCTCATCGAGGCCCACGTAACACTCCTGGATGAACGACCCCTAATCTTTAATGTACTCAATGATGTGTTAGTGCCCAACGCACCAATTTCCATCAACATAGAACTTGTTTTCAATGTGCTCTTCATGGTCATCGATGTCGATGATGCCCTTGACTTTGAACATAATAATCAATAGGTCCTTGAAGAGCATGATCTTGATCTTTTGCTAGATGATGATGAGCAATCGTATTCGTAGCTGGATGATAGTCTTGTTGATCTCATTGATTGTTAGTGTGACGGTAAACATGATCGTCCACCACTTGGTCGACGACAATTCAAAATGCGCATGGACGTCCATGTGTTCAATAATCTTGCGTTAGCACAAGGTGTAGAACTTGAATGTGTTGTCGAAGTGAATGCATTGGTTCGTCTTCTTTGGGCATATTTCGCCATTCATATCCATGATGAACTTCTCCTGGCAATGCAGGTGCACACACCACTTATAAACGACATCCATTGCCCATGTTGAGGTAAGGCAACTGCATTCTTGATGATAATGTCAATTTCATGCGGCACACAACAGATGTGCAACACTAGGAACTTGGCAGCTTGCTTGAGGTGAATCACGATTCCATGATGGCATCTAATCATATTATTTTCTCCATCAATCAACACAAACATGAGCTTGGCACGCCAAATCGTCATCATGTTGCTCAGTGCATTTAGGAAGCGGGCTATCAAGTTGAAAATGTTTTCAATAGTGTGTTGCTCGAACATTGGGATGGCAACCAGGTGCAGATTGGATAAGATGTCATTGATGCAGATGCGAATGTGCATGTCAAAGAATGAGTTGCTATGATGTGTGGTGCCATCCCCAACAATAAAAAATGCCCAAATTGACGGGTGCAGCAATAGATTTGCAATTTTGTTCAAGTTGGTGGCGACTAGAGCGCGGACGTATTGACCAACATTATGATCGTTGATGTCGCCCAACTTCTACACTTTAGGCAGTCCTTGGCATGACGGATCGTGGCAGTAATATGTCGGAATGACATGCCACACTTGACGTAGTCAATTGTTAAGAAGAAGCACGTGCTGTTCAAGATGTCGATCGTGTACATCTCATTGTCCTCATTGAGCTTGAAGAGTTTCATTACGTTGCGCTTCAAAGCAATCTTCTTTTCTATTTTCTTGCGAATCTGCTCTAAGTTCATGTGGTGGTTCTCTTCATCCTCATCGTCAACCTCATCAATGCTGGCCAAGATTTGATCGTCGTTGTAGTAGAATAGCTCCTTGATGATGACGTTGACAATTGGCAACGAGATAGTGAAACGGATGGCATCTTGGTTGGTGTCAATGTACATGTGCATCGTGTTTATGCGCTTGACCTTGCCATTGAAGTATACCTTCTTGTTGTCGACATAAGCTCATTGTACTCCTCCCATGTCTCAGCATGCTGCTTTAGGTGTGACAACTAGTGCTGCTTGATGAATGGCGATTTGAAGATATGAATATTGTCGGTCGACTTGCATTTGCGACTTGTTGATCCAACATCTCAACTGCGGCACACACAAAACAGGTAGTGCATGCCCGTCACAATCGACATATTGCCTTTCTCTTCGAGCTCGACAATCTTGAGGCCAAACTCCAGCACATGCTTACGTTGGAACGGCATAGTGCGTTTGGTCGACTTAGACATGGCGATAGCACAAGCCAATCTGCCTTTGGTCTGAGACCTCTACGTGCTTTTGGCCCTCTTGGTGTGCCTAGAAGTACGAAAATGTTCTTAAAGCTTAGAGAATACATGCGGTGGCACGACACGCACTTCCTGCCGTGCTGTTGTCGCCTAGACATACACTTTGTGCATATGTCTTATTTTGTGCATTGACGCTACCCTTATTTGGTGCACTTTGTGCATCTAAAAATAGTACGCACAAATTTATGAGGCCTGACTTTCCCGCATCTAATGATGTACCAAAGCAACTGCAAATAGGCCACAACTTGTTAGAAGCCCATAACATTGATAACCTTGAAGCAAATTGCCATCTTTCATCTCTGGTTCCAAGAAGATGCTGTCATTTTCCTGGGTCTGCTAAATGTACCAACCAACAATGCTCTCCCTCAAAAACGTCACAAAATCCCCATAAACTTGCCAATTAGTGCTAGAAATCAAGCCTCTCATATTTCCACAGCCCAAAACCCCCAAAATCCCACCCATAAGTTGATTGTCCTAGAAATCACGCCTATCTATTGCACAACCCAAAACCCACCAACTCCTGTCCATTAGTTTTAGAAACCTAAGCTTCACGAAATGTCCACAACCCAGAATCCCCAAAATCACTCATTAGTTCTAGAAATCAAGCCCCTCAAATTTCCTATTATAGTCTTGTGCTGCCATCCACAACATCCCTCTGCAGAAAACCAAGAACAAGCATCTCATTGAGTAATGGCTCTGCCTTGTTACCGCAAGTTCCAACTTTAAACTAAACTCTTGGCTTACTTGGTTTAGAACTTTTTATCTTGATGCATGCACTTTTAAGGAATATGCTCATCCATCATATGCACACATAGTCTTCTAGATATCACTCACACATTGGACCAAGTTCCAGCCAAAATTATGTCCAAATCCTACACCAATACATAATCTTTGAGCCAGTAGACTGTGAGGATCTCAACCCCTTAGATGACCCAAAGTATATGGGGTGCTATACATTTGGGCTAAAGATACACCAAAATTTAAAATGCCTCATTGGTCCAAAGGGCGAAGGGTGATAAGTTTGGGTTTACACTGTTACATCCTAAATGGCTTTGGATGAAAAAAATTGTTGAAATCTTACATGGACTGCTGTGTATAATGTTGCTTGGGTCATTAAGATATATTTTTAGATTCATGTTTTTGAGGTGGGCATGATGACAATAGCAGGTTCCAAAAATCCCAACCATTCATCAATGATATATTGTTAATGTTAATAATTTTCTTTAGAAGTAAAGTTGGAGGGAATTTTCGGTGGCTTCCCCTCCCCCAACAAAATTACTGCTCTTTTTCAACAAAATAATAAAAAGGGACCGTCTCTCAGATTATTGCCCTTTAAACCTTGAGGACAATCATCACAAATTCATCTTTTTCTTTTAATCAATTTTCTCTAATCATCTAAAAAGCTTTTCAAGGCGTTGAAGCTTTTTGTACTAGAGTTGTTTGCTGATAGTTCAATTTGTTCTATACTTTTTTTTCACAAGTTTTTTTTTAGTCATAGAAAGTTGCTCACATGATGAAAATTACTCACAATCAAAATTCCCAAGAGATATTTGCCACCCCTTCCATGGTTGAAATTCAAATTCATGGGCTTTCTTTAAGACTGTGCATTTGAGCTGGTAGGAAGGAATTCACAACCTTCAAATAGGAGCATCCTTTGAATGACAAGAATGTAAAATTCCTTGAAGAGAAGTCCCTGATTTTGTTCTCACAATGTTTAAGATTTTGCGAACAAAACAAGGGAAATTATGGGGATCACATATGAAGAAGAGATGAGCTATGAGAAAATCATGTGTTTGTTATTTCTTTTTAATTAGGTTTACACTAGGAACAAATTGGTGCCATCCTCTCTTCTCTTGAGACAGAAATTTTATTGAGGATAAGGTGCCATCGAGGTGTGTTACTGGCTCTTTATTGTGTAGGGTAAAGACGGCCCCTTCTTGGAATAAGGGTCCCATGCAAGGTGGGACCTGTGCATGGGACCCAAATTCCCAGAAGGAGGAGGCCATAGAACTGGGCCATTGGTGAGGTCCTTACCCGGAGTAAAGATCCATTAGAAGTTGTCAATTTAAAATCACGGATAGCTGTAATTGGAATTCAGAGGAGAGGAGGCAGCCAGCAGCACCTTAGGCTGTAGTTCCATGGAAAAATTCTACCGGTTCTCTTAAAGTGTAGGTAGGTAAGTGTTCTGTTAAAGTGTAGCTAGGTATGTGTTTTGGCGATGGCAGGCAGAAAACGGAATGGGGGCAAATCTGCAAGTTAATTAATCTGTCAGGGGCCACGGCTGTCTGGAAGCAGGAGCAGTAGCAGAAAGCAAGCAAGCAAAGAGCAGGGTTTGGTAAATAGTGAAAATTAGCAGCCTGACAAATGCAATAAGGCGGGTGGGAGTTGATGGGGGCAGGGTGGATGGAGGGGCCCACCACTTGCTTTCCCTTCCCCTTCCCTCGCTTTCAGGACTCGTCTGGGCGTGGAGTTCCAGTGTCCCTACTGGGCCTCTTTTCCAGGGATCGCCATCTCTGTGCAAACTGGAACGGAAGCACTGGACCCCACTCTCCGACACCAAACACACTACCGTCTCTACTACCAACCAACTAAACTCTGTACAAAAAAACTCTTACCGCAGCTGCAAGAGAGCGTGATGGCGTTTGGGAGTTGCTGTTGCTGTTGCCACAACTACTGTTGTTATTGTCGTGTTGCTTTCGCTGCCGCGCCGCACAAAAGTTGCGTCACTCCTCGACTTCACACTACTGTGTATGCTACTACTATTGCTACTGCTACTGCTTATTCAGAAGCTGGTTCGAGCAGCACCCGCTTGAGCTTCTTCGACGGCTTCTGACTCCCGCCCCGGTCTGCAGTAGCGGCGGAAACAGAAGAACACTTTGTAGCCATTTTACATGTTAGGGGAAAAAGATAAGATCTGCAGCCTAGCAGGAGAACTGGAGCGTAGTGCATGAGCCCCACAGAAGCTTGCATTTTCTGCCTGTACCCCTCACACTCGCGACACCCTGCTGCGGCTGCTTTGACATACGTTCTAGACGGAATTTTTATGGTTAGTGGAATTGCGACATTTCGGAGGTAGTTTTAAGTAATGTGTTTGTTTTGATCTCGGTAGCTGTGATGTGGTTTTACTTGAGTATTGGGTTAGAGGAAGTAGTAGCAGAGGAGAGAGAGCAGATGGAAGAAGCTCAGAAGGGAAACAGGACCCGCAGTTGAGCATCAAAGAAGCTTTTGTTGCCGGGAGTGTTCCTTCTTTCGCACAATGCTGCATTACTAGGGGATGTTCCGAGGAAGAAGGTCTTTGCCAAGGCTGGTTTTTGTCCTTGTGAACATCTTTTCTTTGATCTATAGCTTGTGAGTGTCTTGGGGAGCTTTGTGGAGCTTTGTGGGGAGGATTGTAGTGAGTTAGAAAAGAAAGGGACGGCGGTAAGTGCTTCTGTTTTCCTGACAAAGAGTCGAGGACATGGTGGGGACTAAAGTATCCGGCGCCGCGATGACGTTTTGTGAAGGAGGTGATGAACTTACGGGTTTCCAAAAGATGGCTGTGGTGGATCAGGGAGTGAAGCAGCCGTTACCATCGCTCAATGTGGGCGGAGGAAATGTGCAAAATGGGCAATTGGGTGGGGACCCGGAAGCAGGCCATGGTGGTGGAGGTCATTATCATCATGAAGGCTCCAAGTCTGGGTGGTCAGTCCCGGTGTCCAGGGAGACGGTCCATCGCGTCGGACAAGGTCTCGAAACCCTTTCTCGCACTCTCGTGTGCTCGCTGCTGTTTTAACAGAATTTCACTACTCCGTTTGCTGGCTCGTCCTGCCCAAAAAATTCGCATCTTTCCAAGAGTCTTCTCATCTACTTCGCTGGAAATCTCAAATGCAGGAAAGTGATATATATGCATCAGAAAGATAAAAACCCCCTCTTCAATGATGGATGGGTCTTTTGAGAGAGAGGCACACAGAAACCTTTGACCACCCTTCCTAGGGTTTGAAGGTCTCAGTTCAGCTTCAGGGGGTTTCTGAAAGAAACTAGGTTGGTTTGTGTGATGATGATTTGCAAGAAATGCGGTGTTGTTCATTTTTGCAGACAGCTGGTGGGAGGTGGGTTTCCATTTCATTGCCGCTCTCAACAATGCTTTCATACTAGGCTATCCAGCTCTCATCATGGCGTACCTGGGTTTTGCAACTGGCTCTCTCTGCCTCATCGGAGGTGGTGTGATCTCTTTCTACAACAACTGCTTACTGGGAAGTCTTCATGAGACTGGTGGGAAGCGCCACATTCGATACCGTGACCTCGCAGGTCATATCTATGGTACACCTCTCAGGCCATCATATCCCATGTGTATAGAGAGCTTGAGCTCAAGCTGACATGCTATTATTGATGGCAAGATGCAAAAAAGCATCACTAGAGCCAGTTCCTGATTTTCTGTAAATCTGTAATGTGCGAGCTTCTTCAAGGCTCAAATTAGTCATGGGATGACCTGTGTGTTTGTTGACTGTGCATTTTCTAGGTCGTGGCATGTACAGAGCAACGTGGTTTGTGCAGTATTTCAACTTGAGTATTGCGAATGTGGGAACCATCATTCTGGCTGGTGAAGCTCTTAAGGTACTTACCTCCAGAACTATGAAAGCTCAATAACAAGGAATGCAGTACTTCTGTGTTCTGCCACCACCTCATTGCCAAACAGAAATAGTTCACATACAGATCCAGTGTAGTATGATGGAGCGATATGTTTTTGCAAGCAGATGACCAGGCATTCTTGGAACTAAAAGCAGAAATGATACCTTTGTCATCAAGGAGTGGATCCTTGATTGTACACTGTGAGCCTCATCAGTGTAGTACACTTTTTATGAAAATCCCATACAGATCTTTAAGCTGAAGCATGTTTTTAGAGTGATCTTCTGATTGCCAACAGCAAGCAGATAGATGGGTTAAGCCAGCATTTTGGGGAATTGTAACTGATGCCTTCTTTAGTGTTCTGATTGAGTTTTGACCATCAATTCAGGTTCATGGCATGTTCTACATCAAGAAACTTGACCATTGTAGTGTTGAAGCTATGTACTGAGTTGTAGCTTGGTGTGGGTGGGCAGGCAATATGGGGGGCATTCACGGATAACACCAGTGTCAAGCTGGCAGGCTGGATTGTGGTTGCGGGTGTCTGTTTTGGCTTGTTTGCTTTTGTGGTTCCCAATTTACATGCACTGCGGTTCTTCTCAACCTGCTCACTGTTTCTGTCTCTCATCTACACCTGTATTGCCATAGGTGTTGCATTCTCTGATGGTATGTCCTCTGTCTGTGTGGGTGTGTGTCTCTCTCCTGCTTGATGTACAGCAGTTTTTTGCTTTATTTGGTTTCTTATCTAAACTGGGCATGACATGTATTGACATGGCTGATACAATTCATCTGCTCCTGTCCAAGACTCCCTTTGAAGAGGGTACAGCATGAATCAGTGAAAGACTCATTGTGCTTACCTGATATCATGGGAACCTGTACAGGTCTGAAAGCTGGACCCAGGGACTACTCGTTGAAAGGCACAAAAGCTGATAGAACATTCAATGCAATTGGAGCTCTAGCTACAATAGCGTTTGCATACAATACTGGCATCCTACCTGAGATGCAGGTAGTCCCCCATCTTGATGATGCAATCTTTTTCTTACTTCGAGCAGCATGGCAAGAGTATATGTCAATATGGAAATGTCTTTGTCTGTTTATTGTTGAAGGTATGGCAGGATCCTTACACAGGTTTGGCATTGCAGGCAACAATTAGACAGCCAACAACAACAAACATCTATAAGGCTCTTGGAATGCAGTTCACAGTTGGAACCTTCCCTTTCTTAGTTCTCACCTTTGTGGGTTACTGGGCTTATGGAAACACAGCCAACCCTTACCTGTTGCTCTCTCTTGGTGGCCCAAAATCCTTGGTGACAGTTGCCAATGCTGCTGCCTTCTTGCAAGCTATTGTGTCTCTCCATGTAAGTTCACGTCCTTCACAAAGGCCCAAATTGTTTGTGTTTGCCTACATAGATGGCATACTGAGCACATGTTGTCTGTTTGCAAAGAACCTGAATTTTTAAAAAACTGAAGAGTTGAGGGGTTATATACAGATCTATGCAACGCCCATGTATGAGTTCATGGACACACACTTTGCCAGAAAGGATCAGGGTGATTGGTCTGCTCACAGTATGCTTGTCCGCCTCATCACACGAGGCACATACATCACTATCAGCACATTCCTTGGAGCTTTGCTGCCATTCTTTGGAGACTTCATCACCCTCACTGGTGCAATGGCAGCCTTCCCTCTTGAGTCTGGCATCATCCACCACATGTACCTCAAGGTCTCTTTTCTCTTCCTACAAAACCCAATACACTCCCATACATTCTTTTCTCCCACAGCAACACTTCAAAGTCTCTCACTATGTGCAACTACCATCTCCTACCATAGTGCAACTAATATTCCTCCTTGCTGGGATAAATCAGCTGCAAAGTGATGAGAGAACTTGCCATGGATCCAGATGGCCATGTCTAAGGACTGAGACTTCCAGTCGCTTCTGGAAATGCAAGAGAAACTCAGGACACAGATTTTGGGTGGATTATTTTTATACTTATCTTCACTCACTGCTGGGAGCTGATGAAGTCAGTTGTAGTCATGGCAGCTTGTGATTGCTGTCCATGATGAAGGTGATGGTCTGACACTTTGTGGGCAACTCTCATAAGGTTATGACTGCACTCATAGTCACATTATTGTTGTTGGGATCTAGCTCTGCAATTTTCCAGTTATAGCAAACTGATAGAAATTTCAAATTACAAGCAGTCATGTCAGCCACTGTTGAAAGCAATCTCAATATTTGTTTGACCTGTAGAAGCTTGGTTTGGAGATATGTGTCCAAAGCCCAAATCTCATAACCGATCAAGGCGTTCTGGTGCTTGAGCGATAATTTCTGTGGCTATGTAAACTTGCAGGTGAAGGGAAAGGGGTTCAGTACATGGAGGCTAACATGGCACTGGTGCATTGTAGTTTTGTCAGGAGTACTGACTGTAGCCACATGTGCAGCAGCAGTCCGGTACATCATCTCTGATTCAATATACTATCATGCTTTTGCTGACTTGTAAAACTTGGCAGCAGTTTGCATATAATGCAAAGCAAGTGTGTATGTATGTAGCAGCTAGCATCATCAACTCACCCTTCCCAGGGGTGCATAATCAAATTTACAAGCAAGGTTTCAATTAGCTCCTTTTGCTACAGATTTAATACACAAATGTGCAGGGATATGATAGAAGCCCTATAGATGCACAACAGAAATTCAACAGGTGAAAGACAATTTCAATGATTCGATTACAAATTTGCTCCAATGCTTCATAATAAAAGCCGGAGAAATAGTTTTTTTGTAAGTTCTGTGTCCTATGGTCTTGGCAACTCCATTTCATTTGTCCTTCAAAATGCATGTGGAGGTGTATCAGGTGATGACCATTGTGATGAGGTCATCACCAGTATTGGATGGGTATCAACTTTTTGACCCAACACCGGTCTGGTCCTGGTATTGGGTATTGAAAAAAAAATCCATACCAGGATGGTCCAAGGCTGATTTTTACCTGGTATGAGGCAGGAATAACCCTGGTATATAAGGCTAGTATCGCCTCAGGTCATCCCAGGGTGGTAGGGTCCTTGATAGCAGGCACAGGTCCTATAGACTCAGGTCATCCCAATGAGGTAGGGTCCTTGATACCAGTATTGGTAACAAAATTGATACCAGGCACAGGTCCTGTAGATGCGTACAACACTAGTCATCTCCATGGACACTGCAAGTTATGTAGTTGCAGTACGGAATCTTGAGACTAAATAATTTTGAATTGGACAAGTTCTCAATGAAAAATGTTACAGGAATTGCATAGAGTTGTACAATACAGGATTCACACCAAATGCAAAGTACCAGCTATGTGATAAATTCTAGGGTCTGAAGAAGAAATTGAAGGCTTCCACATATTAGATCAAGTCTACTGGTGCTCAGTATGTGACTCTGCGAATTAAAATTGGATCAAGAAAAGTAGAACCAGTCTGGGTAGGCTCAGCAAAATGGTTTTCGCCCAGCATTTTTGCACAATTTGAAGAAGCTGGTAAAAGGCACAGCAAAGCCTAACACATGCCAAAGGAGAGTGTAATACATATGATCTGACTGCTGCTCCCTATTTCTGAAAGGCCAATCGTAATGATTGGTACAGGTGGTTTGCCATTACCTAGTAGTCTTCCACCTAATTGCAATCCCAATTTTAGTTGTATGGGTGGGGTTGGAAAAAAAAAACTAAGCTTGGATGTGAGAAATACTTTGACACGGTACATACTGAGCATGGCTGGAGATGCTCTCAGGAGACTGCAGGAGAAAGGGAAATTGCTTTTGCAAAGTTTGCATGGCCAAGTTTAGGGTTCAATTCCTACTGGCAGATCAAGAGTTTCCTTTAAATTTTTCCCTTAAAAAAATATCCAGCAAAATCATGGAAAACGCTTTGCAACCCTCAAATCAAGTTTCCAAACTGAACCAAATATATTGTGTGTAGCTGCCTGAATTTGGACTTCACTGGATTAGGTTATTATGATAGGTATATGCTTATGGGGCTGAACGCAATGATCATGATGCAACAGAATTGGATTTTCATCCAAAGACCAGGAACTCAATCCAATCTAAATTTTAGCAACTACAGAAGAAGCCTAGTACAAGATGCTGAATTCCAACGCAAGATTAAGAAAAAAAATTATGTGAAAATCCATCATCCATGTTCACAACAAGCTGTACCACAAATATTTGCAACAATCAATCCATATTTATAGTAAACTAGAGCAGAAAATAGTGCTCAGACGCCCCCACTTTAATGTGTGCAAATTATTGTTCTTGTACAGGGCCTGCTCCTCAAGGCTAAAGGCAAATTGCCTTGCTCCCATGCTCAAAAAGTTTGTAATACCGTGACATGGAAGTTAAAAGTTCGCAATACCGTGAGGTGGAAGTTAATGAGGCGGGCAAAATGAAGACGTAAAGTACAGTCCATTTGATCCAGAATCTGGGATTTTGTCAGCTATGAACCATGGAAATAGGAGTAATGACTATGGTATTAGGACACAGGTGGAGCCCAGCTAATTAGTTCCCATTTCCTTGGATGCTGATGACCCAGGGCTGCCAGGGTCCCAGCATGACCACAACATACTTTGTTAATGGTGGCCAAGGTCTTGGCAAACTTATTGTCATTTTACATAACAAACAAATTTGCATTTGCACCTTTGGATGCTGTCTCTTTGTTGGAGGTTGGTGCTCTCTCTTGTTGTTCCTTCCTTTTTCTCTTGGGGATGGGTGCATTTTCTTTTATAAAGTTTGGAAAGGTTTCATCAACAAATGAACAAACAAACAGGGTCACCACAGCCCAACAGCCAAAGCACAAATTGTCTTCCACAGAAAGTTATAACACGAGGATGTTAGTTCTATGGGTAAGATAACATACTATGGGTAAGCTAATTGCCATCCCAAGGGTTCCATATCAAGCATGACTTGCTCATTTTTTATCAAGAGTAAGTTTTGGCAGTTAATTTCATGAAAAAATCCTTTGTGTAGGTTTCAAATCAGATTTTTCAGGTTGAAGTTTGGCAAAGAATTCCCAAAAAGAAAAAAATCACTGATCGCACTTGGGTGTCCATTACCTGTCCAAGTGCAACTCAGATAGATGTACTTGAGCATGATTTTGCACATGCCATAGTGTAGAAAGATATGAAACCCTCTCAGATATATTGAAATCTCCAGACCTTGCAGCGCTCTGAGTGCACAAAGATACCAAGGCCTCAGATATCTTGAAATCTGGGGACCCTCCAGGACATTCTGAATTCCTTTTTTGGGGGAAACACATGGACAAAATGCATTGCACAAAAAAAATTGAAATTTTTTTATCAGGTGTCAAGGGAGTGTTCCCACCACTCAACACCAATCAGAGTCAGCACTTGAATTCCATGATGGTTTCTTTCAAGGGCAACAACCCCACTGCAGTCTGCCTGCATCAAGGTTTCCTTGGAACGTCAGGCCAGCTAAAATGAAACTGTTTTTGTGGCTTTGCTAATTACTGTACCTTACACCTCCATTTGCACACAATGTTCAATATGTGAACAGGTAGCTACCAAGTAGTGTTCTTTTTATTCAATTTCCTAATGGAGCCAGGGTGGCAAGCATCCAGAGCCAGATTTCCACTTAACTGGCCATATTATTTCAAGGAACTCTTAATACTGTAGCCAGTAGACATAAATGTGGCGACACCCTCTCCAAATAAAATAAAACAGTTTTCTGCCCCTTTTAGGCGATTTAAAATGATTAACCCCTTTTTTTCCTTTTGTAATCGTAGCCGGCCATTTAGAAAAACGGAATTCTGCCGATAACTCGTCAGGAAAAAAAACAAACCCTGCTACCAAGTATGTAAGGTTTGAAATTCCAGAAAAGCCTCCTTTTGAAGAAATCAACACCAGGAGATTAAATTGCAGGTGTGAGATGAGAATTTCTGAACTGGTGGAAGACCAACATTAGCTGTGCCCATAGTTATTATTGCCAGCAGTGCAAAAGTACTGCTTGCTTCTTCTTCTCTTCCTTGTCTACCCTTGGCCCCCCAATCCATCTTTTTCTCTAAAAAGATGGATGCTGCCCAGACACACTTTGGACTCATGTTATGCATAGTTTGAGCATATAAACCACTATGAACCCCATCCAACAAATGACTCCACAAGAAAAAAATATTGCATGGATGAAAATGTTAAAACCCTTAACTCACACTATTTGGTTTTTGGTGGTTAAAAAATGTCATTTTGCATCGCAACTTAAACCCTATGGGTGGTATTGAATCAACCCAATAAAAAGGCAATGGTATGCAAATTCCCACTAGAGAAAAAAAGTTCATGTTGAACTGAACCCTAGGTCATACAGAAATAAACAACTTACAAAAATGTCATTTGGTGAAAGTAATCACTCGCATAATAAACTATATATATATATATATATATATATATACAAATGTTTGAAAGAGAATTTAAAATACCAAATTTTATAAATAATTAATTATACAGAAATGAAATTAATGAAATTAAAAAACTTGATTGAAATATTATTCATACCTCTTATGAATTGGGAGTTGTCTTCCCTCTCCTTCAAAAAGAAGAAAAGAATTGAGTTTAATTGAGCTTATTTGATATATGTCCCTCAAAGTGAAGGAAATCCTAATCCTAGGTAAATATTTATTGATTTATATTTAATTAGCACTGAGGTAGTTTTGTGCCCTAAATATTTAGTGTCACAAAAAGTTTGGGAACACCTTCCAAACATCCTTATGTGCATATTATGGGAAAAATTGAAGTAACACCATTTGTACAACATGCATTAATGGAGCTAAAATGGAGGTGGACTTGCACTAATAAAAAAAATTCCTCCAAATGCAATATTTGCATATGAATATTGCTCCTTACGTGGATTTTATTTTGGTCATGTGATACCCACATGACAATTGGAAATAGGATCTCATAGTCCAAACCTTATATCATTATAAAAAATCATGTTTGAGGCAACTAAATTGCCCTACAATTAAAGCTTTAAAACAACTAATATACAACTATGTTGTAATTGTCCCATGGAAATATGATGAATTAATAAATAATATGTCAAGTAAAAAAATTGAAGTATTGTACTATAATTGTAAGTTAATTGCAAGATGGACATCTATATAATAAAATGTACACATTGTAAATATGATTGTAGTCAAACATGTTTGACTTTGTTGGCAAATTGTTCTTTAATAACACATTACAATTATATTACAACTAGGGTAAATGTAACACCCAATCAACAACTAATTTATAAGTAGTGCACAACCTTGAGACATATCATCATGGCATAGGTATGCATTTTCATCACCCATCAGATATGACACTTTCAATTTTTTTACAATTAGTTATCAATAATGATTTTTTTTAATACAACTAATTGTACCATTAGGTTGCCACTATATATTTTCCATTGTTTTGTGATTGTTGTTCAATTATTTTATTACTAGTTTCCACTACATTGCAACTCACAATATCATGTCGCTATATAAACCTATTAAACCATAGAATTCATTGAAGTTGAAAGTTTGTTCTTGAAATGAAATTAAAAATATTGTGTTATATATACTTTGAAGTCTTATCCCTAAATGTTTAATTGCTTTATTGACAAAGGCTGATTCTTTCAAGTTAATCACGCACCTATGCCTATTGTAAAAAAATCAAAATGAATCACAAAGGATTTTTTTTAACAACTAATATCTAGTAAACATGTCAACCAAAGTAGCCACATCAGTCAAGCCAACATGTAGACACATTAGTCAAGTCAACCAAGTCAACCACGTCATTTATTGTGAACAACTAATATGGAACTAAATTTCAACTTGGAATTTGAAAATATGAAATTTGGGCAAGAAACCCCTAAGCAAGTGACACATGGTAGTAAATCAATAGATCTCCCTTTTTGCATCAACAACTTTCATGCACCCATGCCTATTGTCAAGAAACTCAAGATGAATTTAAAAGGAGAAGGTTTTTCTCTAAATATTTTGTGCATTTAAAATTTTTTTGGTGATGCAATTATCATATCATGTGCCATACAATTAAGATTTTTTTTGTTTTTCAAGTTTAGAAATAAAGTTAGAGGGTTGTTAAAAGTTTATTTGTTCATTTAAAAAACTTGGAGGATGAAGGTTATTGTTCTTGTTCTTGGAGGTTGAAAATTTTTGTTCTTAATTTTGAAGGTTGGAAATCTTTCATTTTCTTTAGAAGTTGATTTATAAAGTGTAATTTATAAGGATGAGGAGTTCGTGAAGGGTGAAAGTATTTGTGATGGTAATCATGTTGTGGGTTTTGTTCATGTGTTTGAGGATTTGGAATTTGAGGTCAAAGGTGGAGTTGAAACAAAATAATTAGTTGAAACACATTTGTTATTTTTGTGCATTCATAATAGTTTTTGTTGTTCTTATGTTATAAGGTCAAATTTTGATAATGTTTTAAATCCATAAAAATTAAAGTTGTGCATGCAAAAATAAGTTTTTTCAAAAATGAAATGGTGGTTTTGTTTGAAAAATAATCTTGAATAGAAAAATGTGCTCATGTGATGTTGTCTAATTTCGTTAGGTTGCAAATAACTATGTCATTGAATGTGTTGTTGTTTGTTGTGTAACAATCCAAACCAATACATGCAAGAAAAAAAATTCCAAAACAACAAAGGCATGGTGAATTCTAACTTCAATACTTCAAATATGTGATGCATTTCAACTAAAAAACCATCATTGTATGCAATTGTAATTAATGGCAATTTAGTTTGCATCAATGTTATGTATTTTGGAGTTTTAGTGATAAATAAGTTCTACTAGTGGCTTTGTAAGCTAATTTTATTTAATTAAATATATACGCTTTGTTAATGGCACTATAGTTAAAGTTAGTTTTATTTAAATTGAAAGGATGGACATCTTGATATCTTTTTGCATTACAATGTTATGTAGATGTTAGTGATTTCCTTTCACATCTACTATTGAATATCATATTGTGGTAGATTCAAGCAAATAAGGTGGAATGAAAAATTTATGGCTCAAGTTCCATTTCAACAAAAATAAAAAAAAACATTAATTTATAGAAACATAATTTTTTAGATTACAATATTTGATTATTATGGTTCATCAATTTTGTGATGACCTCTAGTTTAAGTAGAAAAAAACTTTTGTTATAAATAGTTTGGGCAATATATTAAGATTCATAATTAAATTACATTTCAATAATTTTCTTAAAAAATCTTCCTTGTAATGCATTTGCCAACCTTGGATGTCAATGCATATATTTTAGATCCATTCCATGTTTACTAATAACAATGGAATGAAATTCTACTCTATTTATCATAATTAGAATATTGATAATGCATGTGCAAGGTTTGCACATTTGCAGTATAAGTTACAATTTAGTTGTCTAGTTTTACTTAAATGAAATACCATACAACTACATTAGGGTACATTGTAATTACACACAAGTATTACCTTGTGTCAATGTGAATTATTACATAGTTGTTAATTGGTTTCAACCATTAAAGTGTTTCCCCGCACTTGCAATTGCAACAAAATTTCAATGAAAATTAATAGAGTTCATCATTGATGGATGTATGAAAAGCAACATCAACATGACATTATGATGATAATTTTCAACTAGTTGCATTCACTAATACAAAAGCCCCTTTTTGTAACTACATTTCCAACTACATTTCAACTAAAAAACATAGTTTGAGAGGAACAAATATAGCAAAATCTTTTTTGCAATTAAAAAATGTTTTCTTCAACTACAAACCAAAAAAATCCACAAATACAAGTAAAAAATGACATTTTAGTTGAAAATGTCAACCACATGTCAACACCACAACAATAGCCAATACTTACCATTTCAATTGCAAATTGCACACCATTATAGTCGAGAATTGTTTTCAATTGCTCTTGACTAGTGGATGGACATCATTCATAAATTGGGCATGACATCAACCAAAAATTCAATAGTAATTTCGACTAGGTTGTAATTATGTAAGTTGAACATTTGGCTAGTGGTTTGGTGACATGTGGCACATTCACATTGTTGATACATGGCACATTCACAAAGTTTGGGGTTGATGAATAGTTAAATGACATGTGGCACGCCACATCCATAGGCTAAGCCATGTGGTGCTAATACATTAGCCATTTAACTAAACCTGAATCTAAATTAACTTAAACATAAGGCATTTGAATTAAGCTTAAATCAAGATTAGACCTTGGCACCTATGTTAAGCTTAGACTTAAATCACATGGCATTTAATCAATGAAATCCTATTCCATTTGGTTTAATATTTAGGGTTGAGTTTTTTTGATTGGTTCATTCAAAATGGCTATTACATTTTCAAGAGTATTGTGTTTCTCAAACAATCCTACTACAATCCTTTCTATAGTTTGCATTTTGGAATGGAAGCTAAATAATATGAGATAAACATTTTAGTTGTAACCTAGTTGTAAATCTAGTTGTAACTTGATTGTAGCTCAAATAGTTACAATCTAGTTGCAACAAAATCAAAAACTAGTATAAGCTTAGTTAGACCTAGACTTAAACTAATAATATACTTAGCCTAGGTCTATCCAGTTACGTTAATTATTTGTGATGATTATTTATCAACCAATTTTAATTGTATAGTTTTGTAATTATGTAATTAAATAATATGAAAATTAATTAATAAAAAATTAGTCAATATTTATAAATTTATTAATTCGTTATAACTTTTTATTAACATTTCATGAAACAAATAATTAATTAAAATTTGAAAATCAGTATTTGTATGGTATTTTAGTTACAATAATTGTTATAATGTACTAATAATTAATAATTGGTTAGATTTACAACAAAAATGTTAATAATGTTGTAATTAATAGCTAAGCTAAGCTAGTTATTTAGTCATTATTATTTATATTGTTACATAAGTTCTTTATAATTATTAGAAATTAATATTTATAAAAATTAAAAATTAAAAATATTATAAAAATATTATAATTTTTTTGAAAGTGTTAAGGAATTATATTAAAAAAATTATATAATAGTTTTAAAATATTTTTATGAACTATTTCGATCATTATTATAACATAATAATATCAATAATTTTAATAAGATTAATTTTTTTAAATTATTGGAACTAATAGCCAACCTTAAAATAAACATTAAAATTGTAGAACAATTAATTAAATATGATTATTTCATATGTTTTAAACAAAACAAATCTACATAAAAACAATAAATTACATATTTATTGAACATACACATTATTAAGTTGACCTACATTTCAGAATTAAATAAAAAAATAATTTTCATATTAAAGTGTAATATTTATGTGCACATAAAAAATTCATCATAGATGAGCATTCATTGATACAAAAGAAATTTACATGCAATTTAATAATCTATTTATTTATCCCAATTATAAAAAATAAGACATCATATTATAAAAATGAACAAACATTGAAATTTTACCAAAATAATAATAATATACCATTACTTGATTTGTTGTAATTTAACATTTGATTCATATATAAATAATTGAGCATAAATTATTGCAAGCTTATATTTTAAAATTTCCTTATGCTTTATTTTTAAATAAAAATTTAATAATTATATTCACATACATTTTTCTATAGCATACTTACCTATTCATTTACATAAATAAATATTACATGTAGTTTAATGTTTAATGAAATTTTATTACAATTAAAAACAAATATTAAAATATCATGTGTATAAAAATGAATAAACATTAAAGTTTCACAAAATCATTAATTATGTCTTATCACTTGATATGTTGTTTGATATAAATAAAAATAATAAATTATATGTATTGAACATACACATCATTACCAATTTATATAAATATTTAATATATTTAAAAAATGGCCACTCAATGTTCAACAAATGATTAGTTGAAAAATGCTTTCAACTATACACCAATATAGTAGATGAGTCAACTTAATTAATAATTACCATCATTGCAAGGAATTTTCTCCATTCCAACCCACACATTTTTGACTTGTGTCCAAATCAGTCATTTTTTCGATTATTGATGCAACTATCCTTTGAGGCACCACGGTAAAAATGACTTGTAATCATTAAAAGAACTAAAAAGTGGTTTGTAGTTGCATATGTAACTATGATTTGTGACTAATGTTAGTTTGGATGAAAGTGAAGATGAAAAGTGAATTTATATAATTTATTTGTAGTGTCATTTCAAATAGATGAAAATGTAGTTATTTTTTACGAGTTGGGATGTGGTTCATAGGTCATTAAACACCACATGGCATCTTATTCAACTTCAATTGTGACTATAAATCCTATTTACAAATGTACTTGTATTTACATATAACAAAAAATAGTTGGCCAATGAAATTGTTGGATTTCATGGTGTAATTTTTTTCATTAGCTTTCTTGAATGAATTAACCATTGAATGTGTAGTAGGGTTTGGTAGGTTTTGTGAAACTTTAGGAGACCCATGGCAATGTAAATATGGACCATTATTTGGAATTTCCAACATTAAATTTTATCATGTTGATATATCAGTGTTATTTTAATTAGTTAATTAAGTAGGTAGGCTGAATAATACGTAGTAGGTATTGGGTACTAGTATATAAATAGGCTAATTATTAGTAGGTGTTTTATTGTGTTGAATGAAATAATGTTATGTTAATTAATTAATTCGGTAAGCTATGTAATTAATTTATTTATAAATTAAGCTAGATAATAGGTAGTAATTAAGTAGGATATGTAGTAGGAAGTATGTACATGGGTTAAGTAATAGATAGTAGGCGTGATTAATCTGTAATAACATTTTGTATAAATTAATTATTTAATTAGGTAGACTATGTAATTAATTTTGCTATTAGGCTAAGTAGTAGGTTGTAAATAGCTAGTAGGTCATATGTATGTCGGTTAAATAGTAGGTACTTTGTCATGTGATTTTTAAAAATTAATTACTTAATTACATAAGCAATGTAATTTATTTATTGAATGGATTAACTACGTAATAGGGTTAATTTATGATCCATTTATAAACATTATATTACATTGTATATTTAAATTAAATGTTTTTGGTACGATTATGATATATCATTAAAAAAATTATATAATATAAAATTTAAAACAAATAAAGGTTTGAGATGCAAAAAATGTATAATCTATTTTTACATTAAAAAATTTAATCATAATTTGAAGTAAAAATTTATATAACATAAATGTAAAAAGAAAAAAAATTTATAGTACCATAAAGTCAATTAATTATATGGCATTAACTAGTGTTGAAAATTAAAATCAAATTTCCAGATTAATCTTTTACATTCGAAATAATATGCTTAGTACCATATCTTTGAAATATTTATATTATAATTTATTTTTATGCACTTATAAATATTATATGTGAATAAATTATATATCACACATCTAAATTAAATTCTATCGTTAAAATTGTGATATTTAAAAGGAAAATTGTAAATTTTAGAATCAAATGGAGGTTTAAGATAAAGAAACATATAATTTTATTTGTTATTACGTTATCCACAAAGTTTTTTTCCATTTATAAATCATGTGCTTGAATTAACTTTTTCCAAGGAATGGTCATTGAAATGCTGTTCAATAACGAAATTGAAGTATTTTTCTTTTCAATTTAGTATACATTTTTTAGAACAAAAAACAATTTGTGTACATTATTGAAAAAAAATTAAAATTAAAATTTTGTCATTTGGAAAAAATATCAAAATGATGTTTTGTGTAATGTTTTAAATCAAGTAACGTAAATAAAATGTACATTATTATATTGACACAAAAAGTGAGAAGCTTTGGTGGTAAAGGAATTGGTTTCCATCCTTGGGGTTCAAGAGTCAATTCTCACAAATGACATGGGTTGTGGTCAACAATGGAGATTAGGTAGCCTACATAATAACCTAAATCAGGTTTTTAGCCTAGTTTAGGTAATGACACATGTGAACAACTTATAAGTTGAAATTAAAGAAATTATTAAAAAAAAGTAAATATAAAAAAAATTATTTAAAATATTTTCATAATAAATATTTATATAAATAATGTGATTACATTTCTTAGTTGTAAAAGTAGTTGCAAAATGACAATGCCATGTAAACTAATTGGATGGATGAAAGGTTCATGTAAGTCACATTTTTATGCGATTGCTAATTCGACTTGTTATCATGTATTGTTGTTTGCAATTGAAATTTTATGCATGTGGCATTTACGACTGAAAAATAGTTGAAAAAACTAATTGTTAATATGCAAATTCCTTATAGTGCATAATTTTATTTAAAATTAAAAAAATTGCACTTTAACATAGTTCCAAATTATGTATAGTTGCAAAATTTTTGGTTAAAAAATGGGGTTTTTTACTAGTGATTAAAGTTGCATAATAATTATTCTTCTACAATTGCAACTAAATTACATGAATTGCATAAATATATAGTTTCATATATGATGAATTTGTCCATTGCAACTCATTTAATTCGTTCGATAGCACTCATGCCGTAAAAATATGCTAATTTCCAATGAAATTGCAAGTGGTCATTACAACTCAGAAACCCAATTGCAAGGCTAGTTGTAAATCACCTTATTTTTAAATTTATTTAATAGTTTCATCCATGTCAGGGTGCATGTTGTGACTTCAATACTTTCATATGGGTGGTGATAAATATTTTAACCATGGCCTATATCACTTGGGAAAAAACTAACACATATTTAATTAATTTAAGACAAAAATTTAAATTTAAGACTTAATGCAACATGGTGGACAAAATGAACTTCACCTTGTGGCCACTAGACTCAACAAATTAATGATCATTTTTTACATGAATATCATATTCCAATATTTTCCATTTATGTTATTTTCAAGCAAAAATGACTTTGTAACCAACAATTCGAAAAAGATAACACCCATCTACACAATGTGTTAAGAAAAAATCAAATCTAAGAACACCCTATGAATTTAATGAATGATGAAAAGCTAAATGTTAGCACTCCCATTAGTGACATAAAGAGACTTAATAACCTTTTGAATTTCAAACAAGGAGAGCGATGTCAATCTAACAATGCCATAACTACATCAATGTATTAATACTATATATATATATATATAACATAAAATTTTTAAAAATAAATTTTCACTTCATGGGCATTAGGTGAAACATATTAAATTATTAGTTATGAGAACCAAACAACACAACTCCAATTTATAGTTTTTTAAAAAAAACTCAATCTTTTGAATCTAATTCATCAATGACAAACACCATGCCAATTGAATACATTTGAAATTCCATATATAAATAAAGTAGGATTTCACCTGGTGCCTAATAAGTGAAACATAATGCACTGTTGAATTAAAAAGTTGCAAGTAAATATTACCAATAAAGAGAAAGAAACATTCAATTTTCCAAAATACAAACAAGGAATAACATACCAATTCACTAATGGCAATAATGACTGTGCATGCAAAGTTATTATTCATGTTATTACAAATCCATTATTTTTGGGGCTTTACATACCATGTAAGAGGAAAGGTGACACCTTGCAACCATTAGAGATTAGGGTTAAGGTGGAACAAACTAGATTATTAATCATTAATTTTCAAGAATGTAAAGGAATAAATTTTTCCAAAGAATAAATTTATGAAACTATACAACACAAAAATATAAAAAAGAACAAAAATGGCAATACAATCATTATAATGGATACAAAAGGCATCAACAAATTGTTACTATATAAATTTGTTGATGTCACACATAGTCTTCACAAATTGTTTGAAACATTAGTAGCATCGAGATTAACCATAATTCTACCAGCATACATAATTAGAATACTATTTTGACTATTGTTTGTTGTATTTTTTTTGAGCGAGAAAAGAGAAAGAATAGTTGAAATGTCAAGCCATTGTTTTAAATCTATTAAATTACATTTTCATTTGCCATTCCAACAATCTTCACATAAATGTCATTCATTCAACTTTGATCCTTTCTTCACAAGAACACAACATTGAACCTTCACCATCTTGAAATCTTCGTTTTCCTCATCCTTGACAACATCACCTTCTATGTCATTACCCTAGCCTTGGGCTTGTGATCAAGGTAAGAGCATGAAAAGATGCGGGTCAAGAATGTGACTCTGAGAATCACATTCACACTTTCAAAAGTGTGAAAGAGTGTGAGAGAATGAACCCACACATTCCCAAATGAATTCCCACTTTGGGAGTTGGACTTCCGATGGACTCCTTAATTTTTAGAGAGTTATTTGATGGGTCAGAAAACATTGGATTGAAGTATTCTGTATACCATTGTAAAGCACCTAAGACTTAGATGTCTATAATAGCTCAGATGATCCATTTGAGTACATACAACATAAGTTGTGCCCGAAAGAAGGGTCGGGAGTCAAAGTGTCAATTTGATTCATGACCAATAAAAGTCAAAAATTTCCCTGAATTATTTGTGTGCAAGTGGTATGCCATATATTGTTGGAAAGCATTTGACAAAGGCTACAACTTTACTTCATGCCTCACTTCAATTGGAGGTCTACACAAGAAGTTATGGGCCTCCAAAGTGACAAGAGTCCCAATTTCAAGAATTTCAAGATTTTTGATTTGGGAATTTGAGGGAAAATGACATTTAGATGTAGCCCTTGTGGCTAATCACATATAATACTATAAGGGGGTAGGTGGTGGCTTTTCTTAAATCTAGGCCATGGTGAGTCTTGTGTGTTCGTGTATGTCCCTGGCTCATCCGTGCACCAACTTGTTGTTTGGTTTGTGTAGGTCCATATGAATAATTGACCTACTTGACATTTGTCCTAGTCCCCATCTTGGAGCTCCAACACACCCCCTCTTACCCCTGATGTGTTGCAAATGAAGAAGTGTACCCTAATTCTTCCTTCTTTTGTTGTTTTCATCTTCAAACTTACATTTGAGTTTTTCAAGGAGTTTGGGGGTGCGTCATTCTACTCTTCCCATCTGGAAAGGAACAAGATCAGGATCATGCAATCTCATAAGCACAAAATCTCCAACATTAAGATCTTTAAATGGGATGTATGTAATTAAAAGTCTCATGTTTTTCGATCCATAATAAGGAAATCAAATTGGATCTTTTGCATCAACAAAGTCCATAATAATTGACAACAAAGCCTTAGCATAGTTGGACATCTAATTGCTTAAAGGCCAAAAACCCTTTAATAGGATTGCACTTTGAAGGGTAACGGTTTTAACAAATATAACAATATATCTTCCCAATATTCCATGTATACCTTCATCTTGATTTCATATGTCAAACTTTGTGCAATTCCCACCTTCTAGAAATCCACTTATTTGGAAAGTTTAACACTTATGATTTTTTCTCTTTCCATTGACCTTAACACATTGTTCCCCCAAATTGGGTGGTATGGAACAAGGCTTCGATTCTAGTAGGCAACTTTAGTGATCCATCCGAGTTAACTTTCCACAATTTTATTGATGGCACATTTATTGAATTCCAAAAACGATCTATGGGGGAAACTTTGTATTGCATTACAAGCCACCTTGAAAAATCAACAAAAAATCTAAATAAATGCATAATAATATGCCCTACCTGTCGTAACCCTAACCTTGGGCTCGCGACCAAGGCAAGGGGTTGCAAGGTTGGGGGCCAAGAAGGAAGCCCAGGAGTCATGTCGCATGCTCCCGGGAATGCAAGATCTCACACTCCCAAGAGTATTCCCACGTTGGGAGTTGAAGTCCCGGTGGATTCCCAAATGTTCAGAGAGCAATTGTAGGAGTCAAAACCCAATGGATTGAACAAATCTTTATATCATTGGAAAGCTATTGAAACCTAGATGTCTAAAATGGGCTCTCATCACCCATTTAGACATCTGAAACACAAGTTATGGCCAAAAGAAAAGTTGGGAGTCAAATTGACAAATTGACTCCCAACCACTAAAAGTCGGGAATCGACCCGATACCTTGTGCGCAGGTGACGTGCAACATACCGTTGGAAAGCTCTTGACAAGGGTTATAATTTTTCTTTAGACCTCATCTCAATCCAAGGTTTGCACATGAAGTTATGGGCCCCCAAAGTTGCGAGAGTCCCAACTTTGGCAATTTTGGGACTCCCACTTGGGAGTCTCGAAACAAAATGCCATTTGGATGTGGGCCCCATGGAGAGGCACATAGTATATTATAAGGGGGAAGGTGGTGGCTTCTCGCAAGTCTGGGCCGTGGTGAGTCTTGTGAATCCAAGTTGCCCACGACTCGTCCTAGCACCAAAAGTGCTTTAACCATGCACTACCCACCTTGTGTTGGTTTTGTGCAGGTCCATGTGAGTAGTTGAAGATTGTCAATTCTTCCTAATCCCATCCCGGAGTTCCAGTACGCCCTTTTACCCCTCCAAAGTGTTGCAAGCCAAGGAGCGTGCCTCGACTCCTTACACTTCCGTTATTTTTAGTTTGGACTCAATCCTTCAAGGAGTTGGGAACGCGTCATTACCAAAGTTTTAAGGCCATTCTTCAAACAACTTAGGACCTTAGATTTAAAATCCAAAATATTATGAGTCAACTAAAGAATGAATAGTTTTTCCTGTGAAATCATAAAAACCATCATCAAATCAGCTAAAATTTAATTGTTTCCTTCCTTCAACTTTTGTGACAAATATTTAAAGCATCCACTGATATTTTCGTGTGTATGGCCAACTACAAGGAAACCCTATTTGATTTCTTCAAACACATCCTTCACCATCAATAATGATAAAAATGCTAACAAATGTCGATTTTTGTTATCTTTCACATAGTTATTCATTTGAAGCAACAAATTTCTTGATAGAAGCTTCAAACCAATAGTTTGATCTAGAGTTTGTAGTTTAGTACACAACGCAATTTCCTTTGAAGAAGACTTGTGAAAATGAGTTATGTGGAAGGTGTTTAAACAATAATTTCAATTCTAAATCTTGAATTACCTCCAACGTGCACAAAAGCCGCAACAAGGACCCAATTGTGATTGTTTGGTCATAATTCATTTGAATATTATGCATATCTCTCATCTCCATGTCCATGCGCAATCATACCCATGAGAATAATGGGCAATTATCCAAGCCCAAATATCATTTTGTTGCAAATTTGCAACCTTGGAAATGTAATTTTTATGTGATCCATTTTGTCATGGATAATGCATAGGAATTCATCCTTCAACTGCATTGACTTTGTCCTCCAAGTGTGGTATAAATTTCTACAAGACTCTTGGTGCAAGATATGTTTTTTTAGCTTCCCTTCATACTCAATAGCTTCATTGCTATTCCTTCCCACCTTCAATATTAAGTCTTTGAGGGATTCACAAACAATGCATTTGGTAAAGATCGACTTTCACTTTCACACATCGTCATTTTGATAGTGTTTTTTCCTCAACCTACTCATGGTAGATTGAAACATACCACCAATGCTTAATTCTTTGTTTATCTACAACAACAAAATATGAAAGCAAATGAGGTTTAGGTTCACGATAATAAACGCCCCAATACATATATTGAAAAATTGTTTCAATTTTTAGTAAAATAGATTAGGACGAGAATTGCTTAGCAAGTGTTAGGTGTTTTTGGCCAAATTGACAATATAATTTACTTGATTGCTACACTTCTATAGACTCTTCCATGTTTTAGGTAAAAAACACTGAACATCTTGTCTTCCATTTCCAATCCTTTTCATTTGATGCAGCATTGTATTTGCAAACAAGTCGATTAATGATTGAACATTTGACTTCGCTTGCTTGGTTGAAATTCATAATTTATGTGTACATTTGTTGCCATGTGGTAGAAACCAACAACCTTGCATACTATTTAATATGTACAACATGTATGTTGACTTCAAAAGACCAACGATCTAGTTTAAGTAGTTTCATAAATATCTACACCTTGAATAGTGATAAACTTTCACTATCTTCAGTTTCTCTTCATTTGTAACCTTCTTGGAATATCTAAACCACATGTTCTACGGTCTTCAAAGGATAAGCTCCAAAACTCTTGTCTTTGCACGAAGAATGTGCTAACAACAATTCATCGTGCAATAGATTGATGCACTCGCACTGCGCACGGATTCCACTAACAACACCTCAATTCTTGAAATAAAACCTTTAGAGTCAACATTGATGTGCTTCCTCTTATGAATTTTTTTTTTCACACCAACTATTCTCAGATCTTCATCCTTTAATATATGGGTTTCATTGAATGCAATGAGATGTTTTCTCAAGGGATACCTATCAAGAATCGTCCGAGCTAATGATCATCTCCAAATTGTCATCATTGTTGACACAATCCCAAGGCAATACAAAATACAAAGCCCAACATGGTCTTCACCCAGTTGATTGTCAAGAACTATTTCATGTGGGTCACATGCAACTACCCAACCTTTTCCAATGAAGACCCCATTGTCCCCTATAGTATCGCATTTAATTCCTCGCCACTCAAACCTTTGTTTTCTGACCAAATTGGAATTTCTTTCTCTTAAACCATCACCACATTTTGCATCATCATGTCGACACCCTTTAGCTTGCTCATTTCCCTTTTCATGTTGTTCATTATTTTCCTACGCCCGAACCTCTTCATCACGCTCACTAATATCTACCTCATTTCCTTCTTCGTTATTGGAATCAAAACTAGAACCTTGCAAGTTGTCATTTGAGGTATAATTCCCTTCTCCATGTAATTCTTTATTACACAAATCCTAAATTGTATTACCCATATTCCTAAACTCAAGAATGTATTCAAGCCATAAGCCATTGGGTAATGAATTGTCCTTACATGAAATTTGTTTCTTCGCAAGATTATTCATCACATCCATGATCACCTTAATGAAAAACCATGATAGGCAATTCATCATTCAAGGACACATCCTTTAAAGGCCATAAACCTCCATTCCAACCATTGACCCGCAATATTTAGTTGTTAGAATTAGGCAAAATAGCTTTTATTCTTCGAAGGCCTCATGTACAGTTTCAAGTGAAACCATCAAACAATTCTCCACTCCACATGGACCATATATCAGAACAAGTGATGGATCTTTGCATGTTTCAATACCAATCTCACCTGTTCATTTTCACGAAAATCCTAAATGTTAATAAAGTTGCTAAACATGAATCCTTTAGCCATATCTTGCCAAATCAATACTAAAAAAAGGAAATATTAGTGATAAGAAAGAAAGATTTCAAATAGGGTTTTTTGGGTAGCCTTTTAATTTCGCACATGGAAACCAAAAAGATTTTGACCTTCAAATCCATTTCTTTCAAAATTTGTTTCCTAGCCAAAATATTGGCAAGAGTCGCCAAGCGTTCACTAGGCGATTTACAAGCAATATTCTTGAAGATAATCACTTGTTGGCCATTAGGAATTTGCCATCCAATATTTTTGGTGGGAAAGGCTTGGTGGCCATGAGGCATTTTGTAGCCAATATTCCTTGCAAGGATCACCTAGTGGTCGCAAGGTGATTCGTAGCTATTATTCCTAGCAAGGATCACCTAGCGGTTGCAAGGTGATTCGTAGCCATTATTCCTTGCAAGGATCACTTGGCGACCACCAAGCAATTCACAACAAATATTTTTGAACCAAGCTAGAAGGATTTGCTTGGTAGCTACCAAACATTTTCTAGCCAACATTCCTAGAAAGATTTGTGTGGTGGTTGCCAATGCTTTCTAGCTAACATTTTCAAAGGATTCACATGGCTATCGCTAAGCGATTCATCCTAGTGTTATTGGCTAAAAAAAATGCTTAATGGTCGTTAGGCGCTTTCCAACCAATATTCTTGGTAGGATTTTCTTGGTGGCCATTAGGTAAATTCATTTTAACATTATTGGTTACGAAACGTTTGATAGCTACTAGGCACTTTTGAGCCAATATTCTTGGTAGGATTCATTTGGTGGTTGTTAGGTGATTTGTCCTAGCATCATTGGCTGCAAAATGCTTGACAGTTACTAGGTGTTTTCTAGGCAATATTCCTGGTTGGAATTGCTTAATGACGGTTAGGAGCTTCCCAACTAATATTCCTGGTTGTAATCACTTAGTGGCCACCAAGTGATTCATCCCAAAATTATTGGTAAGAAAAACTCCTAATGGCTATGATGCATTTTTTTCAACAAATATTTTTAGTGAGAACCTCACCCAATAATCACTGTGGGAATCACCTGGTGACCACCATGTGTTTTCCCATGACATGATTCTTGTAAAAAATCACTTGGTGACCACCAGGTGTTTTTCGCACTAGTATTCGTGGATAGAATCACCTAGAAACTACTAGGTGTTTCTCTTGCCATCAATGGCTAGAGATGTTTGGTTACTTTTAGCATTTTTCCCTGCGAATGTAGCTCACATATTTAATGAACAGATTGAACATGATTTGATTCTTGGGGGAAAACGACAATGGATATTATAATTATTCTCTATATGTATGAATAAAAAACATGAATGTTAGCAAGGAAGCTAATTCATACATTGAAGTTAACTAATCAATGCAAGTGAAAGGAATGACCTTATCGTAAGGTGAATATTGTCATTGAATAATCTTCAAAATAGTGAAATGAAATTTTATGAAAATATGAAGTTGATATGTTGAATATCATCATAAATATCATAGGCTAAATTTTGAATAATTTCACTGCTCATATCAAAATATTATAATAGATAATGGAAAAATTACATAATTTCAATTTTAAAAATGAGATTGTTGAAAAATAAAATGATTCGTTTTGTTAATATAGAAATTGACTTTAGGCTATGATATTGACTGTATATGATACTACATTCTGAAGAATAATTATATGGATTTTCAGTCCTTAGTTCCCATTGAAACAAAATTGTAGGTTCCAAATGATTATGGCCGAACGTACCTTTTGTGTATGTGAATGTGATCTCAGTATGGTTTGATGTGCACTATCTAGTGTAGTTGGTTGTTGCCACAATGTTTTGGAAGTAAGCATAACCTAAGTACAATAATGATTGGGTACTGTAAAGACATTATATTTGGCATACAATAAAAAAAAAAAATCCAAGTCTAGTGGAATAGTGTTTTAGATCACCTAGATGCATTTTAAATTCTAATGAAACCAATTGAAGACTATTGTCTAACATATTGTAAAGACATAGAAACTCGAAGTGAAAATGTGGTCGTATCAATAGTTTGGGAACTATTAGAATGAGACAAGAAATTGAAACTAATGAAAGTTGTGGGCAGAAAATAGATTATATTCTTGTGATTCTTAAAGAAACAAAACAATGAATTTAAAAATTGACTTATCATTTAGGAGTACTCATTTTGTCTTCAATGGAATGTTGAAGATTCAATAAATGAAGGAGGAAAAAGCTTTGAAGAGATTTGTGAATTTTCTTGGTGTGTCTTTTTTGTTTCTTGTTCAAGTGTATGATATTGTAATTTGAAGAGGGTTTTAGGCAAGAAAAAGAGAAATGAAAAGGTCAATGTGGTGGAAGCACGTCTTCCTTTGCAGTAAGGAAGGGCGCCAAGAATAAACCATGCTTTGAATGAAGACAAAAATAAATAGATGCACCTCTACACATTGATGAAAGAGAAGACATGTTAGAGGTGAGGTGAAATGAAATGTGAAACCTAAATAGTGGTTTCTAGATTGTTGAAAGCATTCGTTGACAATTGTTGAATTGTAGCTCTTAGACCTATTTCCTAGTTCAATGGTATGTTGAAGGTGTCAAAGCTCAGACCACCATTCATTGCACGTTGGTGTAGTCTTGGATTTTTTTGTGGAATTCCTATCGCTTGTTCCCTTCCTCCTATAAAACTTTTGGCACGATGTTCATGCAGCCAAAATGAAAATTCAAAAACTCATAAAAAGTTGTAACTTCTCATTTTGTGAACATCGTCATTTTGAGATGAAGAACAAAAATGGTGAGAGCTCTTGCCTTTTTCATAATTGTGAATGTGGAGAGTGGGGCTTTCATTATAGGAGTAATGATGAAAGTATATGTTCAAAGGGGATCTCTACAATGTGTTTCAAGAAACTCTAAATCCCATTACCTTCAACTAATAGTATATAAGTCGTTACTTATAAAATTGTTATTTTAAATTTCAGGATATTAATCATTTAAACCTTATACCCTATAGTTATCAAACAAATTTGGGTTGAAGGTTTTTGATTCATAGGATTATTTTTTTGTTGAAAATCTGCCATTTAGCAACATGGTCAATTTTTTTTAGAAAAAATCCCCAACGCAATCATTGCATAGTTCTAATCATCATTCAATAATTTTAATTGGAGTGAAATGAAACAAATAAAAGATTTGGATTTTTGAATAATTATTTTTGAATAAAAATGGGTTATTAATTTTACCGATTTACTTTTAAACATACCTCTGAATTAATTAATGACTATTCAACATTTCATTACAATTATTTTTTAATATATATTTAAGCATAACATAGATAGTAAAACATCAATATAAAGTTATTATGTAATTATCAAATATCTTACTAAATTTTTTTTTGTTCATGAATTTAGAATCAATATTAAATTAAAGATAAGAAAATTTATCAATCAAGGATACATCAATCCTTGATAAATAACTCAAAGGTAGTAAAATATTTATTAAGTGGTTCTTATTTGAAATATTTATTTAATGTTTCTAGAGTTTAATGTATAAAGCTTATATTTATGGTTTATGGTTTAAAGATGAATTATAGGGTTTATTGTCATAATTTGATTTATAGGGTTGATTAAATAGTTACATAATTTTCTTCTATTAGTATGTGTGGTTGTATATGTTTGTATATATATGTATGAGGATGTGCGTGCATTTGGTTGTGTTTTTTATTCTTTATATGTATAAAAACAAAATGTGTGTTGAAAAGAACACATAAAGTTGTAGGTCATCACATGTAGGTCATAGTTATTTTGGTGTGTGGTACATATAGCAATTTCCAAAATAAGAATTGTTTGGATATTTGTTTAGATATTCAATTTTTGTGTGTGGATGACTTAATGTGTTTTTCTTGTGTGGGTGCTTCATGTGGGTGCAATGTTTTCATGTGGATATTATGTTTGTATGTGTTATAGAAAAAAATTCAATATAGTTCAATATGAATTTCAAACTAAAATATATAGTCATAGGTTAATTAGTTAGTTGGTTTCTATGTGTTTATATATATGTTTGTTTTCAACACACAAAAATGGAATGCTATAATATATATAATTTTTTTGTGTATATTGTTGCATTTCATTTTGCAGTGTTGAAGGCATTTTAACCAACCATGTCACAATTGTTTGTGTTGTTATATGTCTATATATATGTTTGTTTTCAACATAGAAAAATGGAGTGCTACAATATATACAATTTCTTTGTGTATACTATTACATTTCATTTTTTTGTGTTGAAGGCATTTAAACCAACCATGTCACAATTGTTTTTGTTGTTATGTGTCTATATATATGTTTGTCTTCAACATAGAAAAATGGAATGCTATAGTATATACAATTTCTTTGTGTATATTATTACATTTCATTTTTCTGCATTGAAGGCATTTTAGCAACCATGTCACAAAGCTTGATATCATATGACAATAGACTTATTATGCAATGTGAGTCTTGCATTTTATTTTTCAAATCAAATGACTTGCTCTTATTGCAATAAATCATCATTAACAATCCTACATATTACATTTGTTTATGAACTTTATTTTTTCCTTCACAAAGAGATTTGAACACATACCCACAAGGCTAATTTTTATTCTTTTTTTGGAGCTTTTCTTCTAGTCTTGGTGTTTACCAAATGATTTATAATTGAAAGTTTGAATAAATATGACATTGTCAAGTTATTGTTTTGATTTTCGGACTTTTTTAAAATCTTAAATTAATAATATGTGTTTGAAACGTGACAAGCCTATCATTTCACGCAAGGTTAACATTTTTTCATTTGATCCAGCTTGTGTTTCATGTCAAATTCCATTTTTCCATGTTTGATGTATCCATTTAAAAATCTATTTAAAGATTTTTGAAGAATTCAATGTATTAAGATTTTTTTTCAAAATCAAACCTATTTATAGTTTATTCTTTTATCTTATAATTAGGTTGAAGGTTGTAAAATTGTCACCAATATTTGCTTTACCCTACAAATGGGTTTGCTCAAAATGTAAGTTTTCCAAGTCAATTTTATAAGGACCAAACCTTTTTATATATGCATATTGTTATGATGTTACATTGGTTTCCAAAAACATTTCCATTTTTTATAAACATTTGGTCAACAATTCCATATTGCAAGTATAATTCACCCAAGTTTGTCATCATTTATGTCACATTAATTGAAAAATATATATGTTGCAACAATTACCAACTTTTCTTTGGAAAACATCATTGGATCATCACATTAAATATTTTGAACAACTTAAGGATACACCAATTGATCCACATTTGTGTTTTCATTGATTATGTTTTAGAATACAAGTAATAAAAATACATAAAAAAATAATTGAAAAATATTTTCTTAAACCATTATTGTGTAAAAGTTGTGCTTCATTTTCCAAAAAAAAAAACTCCAAAGTTTAGCATGGACCCAAATATTGAGTCTAGGGTTTAGGGTTTAAAGTTAAGGGTTTAAAGTTTAAGCATTAGAATTGATTAGTAGCATTCAAGGTTACATTTTAGAATTGATTATTAACATTTAGGATATTCCTTATTTATGACATATTTTTAGAAAAACCAACATTGAACAATGAATGAAATAGATGGGAATGTTGTAGATTTCAATATGGTGATTTAGTGTTTAGGTTATAGGGTTTAACATTTCATGTATAGGATTTTGAGGTGTTCATGCGTAGGGTTTAAGGTATAGGGTAATGTTTTGATGTGTAAGGTTTAGGGATTTAATACATAGGGTTTAGGGTTTTAATTTAGGGTGTTGAGTATAGGGTTTAACATTTTGATGCATAAAGTTTATGGTGTAAGTTTGATCCATAGGGTTTAAGGTTTAAGGTTCAAGGTTTTGTTGCATAGGTTTTAGGGTTCAAAGTTTTGATCTATAAGGTTTTAAAGCTTAAGGCTTAGGTTTTTGAGTCTAGGGTTTAGGGATTTGAGTTTAGGGTTTACAATTTAAACAATAGAATTGATTAGTAGCATTTAAGCTTTAGGGTTTTGAGTTTAGGGTTTAAGTTTTTGAATAATGGGTTTAAGCATTTCAATCTTAGGTATATAATTTAAACAATATAATAGATTAGTAACATTTAGGGTTTAGGGTTTTGAGTATAAGGTTTAGGGATTTGAATATAGGGTTTTGAGTCTATGGTTTAGGGTTTTGAATCTAGGGTTTAAGGATAACACTAGTAGAAAAAACCCTTAAAACTCAATCAATAATTTTTTGAATAGAAATATAAAATTAAGATTCCGAAATAGTAATCGGAATTCAAAGATCAATTTTTAGATTCAAATAATAATATTCAAAACAAAAATTTCCATTTTGAGACTCAATTAATAATTTTTTGAATTGAAATATTAATTTTAAGAATCCAAAATAATAATTTGGAATTCAAATTTCAACTTTCAAGTCAAATAATTTCTTAAAATTAAAATTAAAAACTGCAGAATTCAAATATCAAATTTCAAGTTCAAATAAAAATATTTAAAATCAAATCTTGATGTTTAAATCCAATACATTTTTTTGAATTGAAATATTAATTTTTAGATTCGAAAATAATAATTTAGAGTTCAAATATCAATTTTTAAATCAAATAAATTTTTTGAATTTAAATAACAATTTTCAGATTCAAATAACAATATTCAACATTAAAATGTTTATTTTTAGACTGAATTAATAATTTTCAAATTGGAAGTATTAAGTTTTAGAAATCCAAAATAATAATTTGGAATTGAAATTTTAGTTTCAAATCAAATGATAATTTAAAATTTAAATGCAAAATTTCCAGAGTTGAAATATAAACTTTCAGATTCATATAAAAATATTCAAAATTAAAAATGTGCATTTTTATAATCAATAATAATTTCTGGATTCGAAAAATATTGATTTAATATTGAAATATCAATTTCTAGATCAAATAAGCCTTTTGAATTTACATTGAAAATATCATATTCAAATCAAAATTTTGAAATTTAAATAATGTTTTAAGCAATTGGAATAACAATTTTCAGATTTGAATAAAAAATTCAATGTTCAAATATTAATTTTGAGATTCGTTATCTGAACAATATACATACATATGTATAATTTTAGTACATACATTAAAATACACCTCTGTGTCATTATAGAATACCTTTAGGATGCAAGTAATGTGGTGATTATTACAAGTAATGGGACATATCAACCTATTAATGGATGAAAATAAATGTAAATTGGATCCAACCAATAAGATAAAAATTCTAATAGTTGCATCATAGTTGTGAGAATGACCAAAATAGTTCAAATTTGGTCTTGTAATTACAAATATTCCCAAATCTAATTGCAAACAACTACAAGTTGAATGTAGTTGTAAATGGAGTGGTTACATTTTGGTTGATTTCTAC
Source organism: Sphagnum tenellum (assembly GCA_963921925.1). Taxonomy (NCBI): domain Eukaryota; kingdom Viridiplantae; phylum Streptophyta; class Sphagnopsida; order Sphagnales; family Sphagnaceae; genus Sphagnum; species Sphagnum tenellum. The sequence continues at coordinate 7,110,621 of OY998149.1, forward strand.
TAATGGATGATCATAGGTAATTTTATTAAACCCTAAACCCTAAACCCTCAACCACATTGATATTGGTATTTTTTTTCCACCTCCTAGTCTTCCATTAGTATTTAAAGATGCAGATTAATACACAAACTTGGGTTGTATACTTCATGTAACATCCTTTCCTTGATTATTCACCAATTCTGGACTTGAGATTCCTACAGTTGATCAAGTGCTACAAAAGTCCCTACTCTGTCTTAATCTCTTCAATTTTGAACCACAAATTGTAGTTGAAAAATATGTTGCACCCACTCATTTGGGTAAGTATTTGACTACATTTCTTTTCATGAAGGTCGTCATCTATAACTATGCCTTCTTTAAAGACCCCCAATCCATATTTCATGTTGTACCACCTCTTGTGGTAGAAACAACCTGTGCCCACATGCCTTCCTTTGTTCTCAAAATTCGTTTGTCTAACATTAAATTTTGATATGGGGTTTCTATAAGCCTTGCATACTTTTCTCCATTTTCAAGATTGTCTTCTATTTATCTTTTAATAACTTGTCAATTTGCCTCCAAGTCCAATTGTCACTGTAAACTTAAGGTGACCATTAGATTCATCTAGTTTCACAATTCTTTATCTTCAAAGTTTGTAGATCACTTTGCGGTCCTTATGGCATCAACCACTTAGACCTCTAATACTTTTTAACACACCCCTTTCAATTCTGAATTAAAAAAACAACACTATTTGTTTGAACACTCTCACCTACAATATACAATGTTTTTGGTAGAAAACCTTCTCGTCATTGAAAGAATTTAAAAAAAAAAATTTCCCCACAAGATGGTCACCAAAATTATGTATTCATCCTACCCTTTTAACAACTGAATTTAATCAACACCTTCATTTTACACCACTAAGTCTTTTGAGATGGAATGGAGTTCTTGGAACTTCAATAAGGAAAAATGTTTGGGGTGTTTCTAAAATATGTGTAAGAGTTTAATGCAAAGTTAACTTTTATGCCCATCAAAGAGAATTTCATGAAAAAAATGGCATTTTTGAAAGGCTTACAACCTTGGACATGTTGCTTGGTGTTCCAAAGAAGGGACATTCTAGAAACGTGCCAAGACTTGATGGAATTGGTGGAGTGTATGGATGATGATGATCCCCAACATTGTTGAACAAAATTCAAAACTAGGGTGACACAAACGATGGGCCCAAATAACAAGGACCCACTAAATAAATGAAAGTGAGACAAGCCCATGGTTGATAACAAAAGAAACCCACTAACAAAATAATTTGTGGAAAAGAAGGCGAAGGGGGACTTGTTAAAAATCAAATGCTTCAAATTGTGATCTATATGGTCATTTGGTGAAGGACTGCCCCAAGTCACCTTAAGTGAATAGAGTCTCCACCCAAGGTTCAAAAATCCTTTAATAAGGATTTGAAGTTAAGGTAAGTGCCTTAGGAATTTTTTTCTAATTTGTTGAATACCTAACAAGGGGGTTTATTGTCTATTGGGTCGAGGAGCAACAAATTTGTTCATGATTTTGCAAACAGTGGAAAGATTGGAATCAAGACCGAATTAGTGGCTAACTTCATTTTGGTGCATATGGCACAAGGAGTGGCAATGTTAACATTTAGAATAACATTAAGAGTAGAATTACTCAATGGAAGAATTCACCTTTTTGAAAACTTCATCTTTTGTGATTTATATAGTTTTGATGCAATTCTAAGTAACACATTTTTGGACGTTTATGAAATAGACATCTAAGTAGTGGAAATAAAGTCAAGGTCTGCACTAAGATTGGCTCTAAGTTAATGAACTTAAATATGAAATATAAATTTGCATTGGTAGATGTTGGGATAAAGTTGGTAGTTTTTCTAAAGTTAAAAGCCAATTAGGTTTTAGTTTTATTAAGGCAGGGTGAGTTAGGGAAAGAAGTTAAACCACAAGTGATTGGTCAAGTTCCCAAATATATTTTTGATTCATTTAATAACTTTTGAACATTGTGATGAACAATTTGCTTGTCTTTTCTTCTTTGTAATGGTGTACTTTGGTTCAACTCTACCTTCCAAGGCTCCATATAGGTTGAACCAAAAGGATTTGGATGAATTTTTTTTAAAAAAAAATGACCTCTTTAACTAGGGTACATAAGACAAAATAAGTTGTTTTATGGGGCATTAATCCTATTTGTGGACAAGAAAGAATGGAAACTAAGAATGTACATTGATTATTATGTTTTAAACAAAATCATATTAAAAATAACTAACCTCTACCTTGGATTGACAATTTGGTGGATTGGTTCAATGGATTTAAATATTTTAACCGAATTAATCTAAAGTCAAAGTACCATCAAATCAAGATAATGGAACAAAACATTAAAAAAATGGCAATGCGGACCATGTATGGTTTTTATGAATTCCTAGTCATGCCTTTTGGGTTGTGTAATGCCCCTTTAACATTCATGACCTTCATGAATTTGGTTTTTCATGCTAAGTTAAATGAAATTGTCATCATTTGCATTGATGACATTTTTTTCATTGTATTTTAGGACCATAGAAAAACATGCAAAACATATAAAATACATTTTAAGGAAATTATAAAGATCCAATTGTTTTCGAATTATACAAAGATTGAGTTTTGCCTTAAAAAAAATGGACTTCCTTGGGCATGTGTTATTTCAAATGAGAGTTAGTCTTGACCCAAGAAAACAAGAGGACATAATAGGTTGGCAAACGCTAGCTGTGACCAAAGGAGTTAAATCCTTTTTAAGTGTGGTGAACTTTTATAAGAAGTTCATTAAGGGGTTTCTGCAAGTGGTAAAGTGCCCCATAAACCTCTTCAAAAAAGAATTGTCTTTTGATTGGGGAGAAGCCCAATAGAAAACATTTGAGCACTTGAAGAACAAGCTTTTATCTTCACCAATGTTAACGTTTTTAGATTTCATGAAACCATTTGAAGTTCATTAATGCAAATGACTTCACCATCAAAGGTTTGTTCATGTAGAATGGGCACCCGATAGACTTTGAAAGCAACAAAATTTCCAAGGCCCAACTGAGGTGGCCAATTGATGAAAGAAAGTTGTATGTTGTGGTTAGATGTTTAAAGACTTGGAAACGTTACTTCAAGACCCAAAAAATGAAGGTATTCATCGACAATGTATCCATGAAATACTTTGAAACAAAACCAAGGGCCATGACAAAACAATTGCATTGGCACAACACCTTAGCACTCATGGACATGGAATTGATTTGCAAAACAAGCCAAAATAATGTGGTCCCAAACACCTTGAGTTATAAAGACGAATACAATTATAAACCATCAATTAAGATTAAATATTTACAGGTGATCTTCGTAGGAAAAAAATCATGGAAAGAAAGATAAAGGAGGCCTATCTGGTAGATCCTTCAGCACAACACTACTTCATGGAGTTGCAAACAAAGAAAAAATTTAGGGGCATAAGTTTCAAAAAGGGTTTAATAAAATTGAAGTAGTTCCAGATGTATGTGTGAGCTGAAAAGTTGCGCACAAAACTAATGCAAGAAGAACATGATGTCTTAGTAATAGGACATCATGGTGAAAGTGTTTCCATGGACTTTATGATTGAATGCCCGAACTAGAATGGGTTGGACACCATATTGGTGGTAATTGATCAATTTTTTAAATTGGTCAAGATGGTGCCAATCAAGATGAACATGACCACCTTTGACAAGAAGGTAGTCTAGCTGAAACCTTCACACTTGAATCACTTGCTTGACCCGGTGGCCAAGTTTGAACACAAGAAGGCGCTTGAACTTGGAGTGAAAAGAACTAGGAAAAAGAAAAGACCTCGTGAAGAGGTAACCCAACCAAAAATTGCCAAAATGTTAATGAGGGCATCAACCCTTTTAAAGTGGGGAAGACCATTTAGTGAAAATAACAAAAATGTTAATGGTTCTCACAAGCCTAGTTAAAATGAGAAGGCTAAAGGTCAATGGGAGGAGAAAACCATTGAAAAAGGTAATGTGATGGCAACCAACGAAATTGTACTTGGGAGTGGACTTGAATTAAAAAAAACTTCCAAGGCTTGGTTTAGTGAAATTGAGGTAGTGTGATGAATGCAAACAAAGTCACACTTCCGATTGGAAAAGTAAGACTTCCAATGCATGAATTTGTGACTCATGTACTAGATGGAAGAAGGGAGTTCAAGCTATGGAGCTGAGTTTGACACTATTTATTGATGCATTTGAAACCCTTGCTTGGTGTGGTGGCCCGGGTTGTTGAGTTGGATCTGAAGTGGACTCTAGCGTGAGGTGAGACCTCAAGGGGGGAAAGACACAAAAGGTGTAGACACAGGAAAAAAAATGTGTATGTATTTTGAGTGGACACCCCACTTAAGATTTCTGCAGTGTTTAGGACAAAGATACAACATGAATGGGCTCTACCAATCTAGGAAGTAACTAACCCAGACCTTGGGAAGGGAGATGTGTGGGCAAACAGGTTGAAAGGTGGACTCTCCAAGAAACATCAACGAAGATGTTGATATGTAAGATTAAAAATAAAATAAAATCATAATTAATTAAAAATAAGTCTAAAATTTCACTTCAGCTTGGGTTGGATTTTAAATTGTCTTTTCTTTAAGAGAAAAATATGTGAAAAATAAAATTGAAGTGTGATTTACTCCAATTGGTTATTCTAACAATTCTACTTGTCTTTTCATTACCAGGTTGACAGCTATGGGTGAGAACATTTCGGAATGAAGGGCAAGGCTCAGCTACCTACACAGAGGATGTTTATCTCCCCCATAAAATTTCATGGGCTGCATGACGCCTTGCACGATTTATCAGCGTCACACAGTCACTTTGCAAAAAAGAACGACATGTTGGTGTTGTACTGCAGAACAAAAAAAACCAATATTTATGTTTTGTTACAAGGAGCAGAATTCAAACCTAGCACCGCCTTGCTGCCACAACAACTACTTACCTACTTCCAACCACCATGCTGTAGAAGTACTTTGTTTCTTTTTTGTTTCAGTTAACAAAAACTTCCACGAGTATTTGGCTAACCCTGCACTACTTCCAACCATCATACCTACTCCAGACAGTTTTTTTTTTTTTTTTTTTGGTTTAATGCAAACTTCCACTGGCATTTGGCCAAGCCTGCAGCAGAGGCACACTGATGCTGCGCAGGATATATCTAATCTAGCCTGAAGCAAAGCAGACTGCAATATAGAGTTATATTTTACACATTGCACTAACCACCTAACTTGCAATAGTTTTTGTTTGTAGTTTACTTATATGGACACCATATTTAATTACAGGGAAGAATATATACTCGTTCTACACAATATATACATCAGATCTTGCAACCTAATCGATCTTGGAACGACAAGCTGCTTCTGATACATTGAGGAGTTTTCTTACAACTCCCTGTGTGCAATGTCGGAAAGCTCTCAGTTATCCCTTTTCGAAGGCCCTCTTAGAACCAATGTGGAAAGGAAACTTTCTTTCCCCGATAGGTGCTGACCAACTAGGAAAAAATTACTAACTTCTCCTTTGTCATTGGTTCACAGCACTTTTTCAAGATAGCATAATTGAACTTTCCCTGCTAGGCTCCCAGGAATGTTGCACAATACCCTGTTACTTGTGTTTTTAATCTATTCTTGGAGGTGAAGTTAGACAATTTTTCCCACAAGGGACTCATCCAAGAGCTTCTTGTGTGATCATTGTCATTCTAAAATTTCTCAACCTAAGATGAATCCCACTCAATCCTCACGTATAGTTTTCTTCAGTCTAAGGTGAGAGACTCATCAGTCTCAAATTGCCAGCAGACAGTAGCTTGGTCGAGAATAAATCATCACACCACTAAATCAATTTTGAGATTTCCGGCAGTTCAAGAAAAACACCATCTGAGGACATACGGGATTCAGCTGCTGCTACAAACGGCAATCTTATGATTGCCTCAAATTTGCATGATCAGCATTGGCAACCTGCAGCTAGTAATGAGTCATTCATGAATATAGTCACAGGATGTGGTGGTTGTGTTGTTCCTAGGGACTTGCACTTCTATGTTGAATATGAAGCGTGCTGGTTGGATTTCTCCAATTACGGGGTTTACTTGAATTCCTCTTCATCACTTCGTACGTGGAAGTAGGATTGCGCTGTAATTCGTTTTGGATCCGTGGAAGAAAAGCTTATAGCGCTGCAATTTTTCTACGAGAAAAGCGGATTCATCCGTTAATGGCACTGCAGGTGAGGCGTATCTCTCCTTGCGAGCCTGTCAAGACGTTGTTGTTCCCCAGCTTCACCATGGAGGTTGCAAAATCGGCGAAGAAGCTTCCTGCACCAGAGTAAGATTGGACAAAAGGCGAGGTGGTGGGGTCGTTGGAAAGCTCTTGATCGATCTGCATCACGCCACGGTTCAGCAGCAATTGTTGGAAGTAAACGTTGTCGAAGATCGTGCCTGTACCTTGGTCAAGGAAAATGCCCGTGTCTGGTCCATTTACTCCCGGTGGCACACACACGTTTTTCAGTCCTTGTACTAACCCGGGGTCCATGGTTGGATCAGGCGCACCCGTATTTTGGAAATTGTAGAGGCGGTCAGCCATGAAATTGCAGTGTGTAGCACCAACTGTGTGAGCTCCTACATTGATTCAAACATTGAAGATTTGAGAGGAAAATCTTTGGAATCTCATCATTGAAGTTATGTGAAAACACATGTCAAATTCATTGTACCAAGCTTAATTCACCTCCTCCTCGCTATGTTTTTGCTAATCGACAATTGTGGGAATCAAAAGGAGAACGTCTCACACTCGAGTCTCAACCCATAAAAGAAATTTCTCATGACAAACTATTCTCGTGTACATAACAAATCGAGAATATCGGGCAGCTAAGGAAGAAACCGTTCTCACAGGATTTCTCGTTTGTGATCAAAATCTCACCTAGTAGAATTACGAGATCCTGTGGGGAGAGGCCGATTGAAGCAAATGACTGAGAAGCTTGAGCGACGGTCATAGTTTGCGACGGTAGCGAATTCGCAGTGGCAGCAAGGGACACAGTGCTGTCTCGACGACCTGTTGGCACGGCCCACTGTGGACCTCCTGCCTGCAAGCAATTTGAGTTCGACACTGTCAGTACAGCGAGTTCACATGTGACCTCAGATTGTGGTCAGCTATGGCTTTAAATCTGATATTCTCCTATAGTTTCTGCGACGATCCTGTTTAACAAGATTAAGCAACTATCATGCACTGAGGAGACCTGGATCCGAACATCTTAAGAATTGTCGGGAGATCTAGCAGAGAATAGACTCGCCGATCTTGATACCGGTACAATCTGAGATCATAACTTTCAAAGAGAAATTTATAAATTTGCAAATTCGCCATACGATGGGAATTTAAGATCCACGGAGACTAAAGAACTGAGTGCAAATTCACGATAAAGCTGTCCAGCCGCGTTTCAACATATGTATACTGAAGATGCGAGTTGGGCGATACATTCACCCGGGGCTCTTGACTGTACTAGAGAGTAGTTATGTACCAAGGAGGTAGCATCCATGGTCGCCAGGGCAAGGATATCAGCGCACGAGACGACGCCTGGACACGCGTTCTCTACTGCGGCCTTGATTTCGTCGATCAAATCAAAACCACGCAAACCCTGGTTGGGAACTGCACTCATCTCCGCTTCATTAGAGGGCGTGCTGTCGATGAGAATGGATGCATCACACCCCTGCACATGTTAACACATGAGACAGTCATGCTAAAAAGTTCTGGACAGGCACTGGATTACTGGATTTGACAACATGACTAGATACGAGAAAGATCAGTTTGTGCTGATGATCCCAAATCGGCATTTGCGAGAGTAGAGCCAAGATTTGCAATACTCATGTAAGTTATGTGAAGAATGTGGTACCGCGAAGCAATCATGGAAGAATAGCCGTAGTAGGGCCGGTGCAATGCTGTTGTCCTGGTTGAAGCGAGTCTGCACCATGCCTTGTATAATGGATTCTGCGTTAGGACATTGGTTGTCGTAGAAGCCAACGGCTGTTTGCGCCGACACGCAGTTCACGATGGCTGTGAGTGCAATCACAGCTACTAGTTTTACAAATTGTAGCGCCCTCCCCATCTGTACCTACTTCGCACTGAATCCGCAAAACTCCGTTCAAGCTCAGCTCGATTTCAAGTGCAATGTCAATGCGCTAAAATTCCACTGGAAGCGATCCAGGAATTCAACACGCTCGTCGCTGCGTTGAAGAATCCACACTTGACGCAGCCACCGCAAACCCAAGCAGGCTACACCTAAATCTTTAGTTGTATTTGACGTTACAGAAAGTTTGCCGCCGTGGTTCGAAGTTCCAAATGGAGAACAAAACGTTGATACGGTACAAGGCGTTTGTCGCGCAAACTGCTGTACGAGTGGTTACGGTGCGAGGAACGGATGCATTTACAAGATTGCAAGACTCCAGTTCACGTTCGATGGTCTTCCGAATTACTGAAGCTTGCAGTTTTCTATGCACTTGCGCCGTCCCTCAAGGTTCGATAGCCACAGATAGAAGACTCTGTTTTCAGGATCATGTTGAAAGTGACCGAATGAGCAGAGTCTTGTTCTACTGATGTAGAGCAAAACTTTGACTCTAAAGAGCTGCGCTAGTTTTGCTAGGGTACAGATCCTACTTGCGAAGTGAAGCGGTAGAATGATGTGTACGAATTTAGAACTCCAATGGACCTGTTGCACCCGGTAATTGTGTGACAAATATATCCTGGAACCACGAGTACACAATCCGTGCGAGTGAATTCAAGACCTTTTGAAGAGAGTTGCTCTAGTCTTTCTGATCTTGCAGTAGATAAGTGGACCTATGGAAATGTGTAAGACTTGTGAGTCTGAGTCTTTCACTGGCTTTTTCCTAGTAACCAGCACAGTGTACACTAACTGTTTCAAGAGAACTCCTGTGGTAAGGATTCACTAGAGACCTGAATCTGAAGTGGATTGCGCTAGCTAGTCCCAGCATATATCGTACGCAGGCGGATTGTTCGTTGGTAAAAGTCCACAATACAGCAGATACATATAGCAAGGAAAGTTCGGAATGGGTGAGCAGTTTAGAACTGAGCATGGTGGGTGCCCGCGCGATGTCATGAGGATCACTTTGCAGCCAATATTTCGATCCTAATCATAGCTAGCTGGCTGCAATCGAGGTTGGTGGGACCTTGGCCTGGCCCACACCCTTGATCGATTGAAAGGATTTTGCTCTTTGCTGAATGCTCAATAAGCTGCTCATGCCCTGGTGCAGCTGATTGCAGCTTGCCTACAGTAGCTCTTCAAGCAGGTTCCAGCCAGCTGGGCCCTTCCTACTTTTAGCGTCCAAAAGTCATGCTTGTGACAACACCATCGACTCCGTCGTCGGTCGTCGTCGTCGTCGTGGTTGTTAGCTCGCATAAAGCTCCACCAACTTCCTTCAATTGCTTCAATTCCAAGTCTCTTCTATCTTCCGAATGCCACGGCAGGCCACACCAATTCTCGCAAATTTGTCGCCGTGTGTGGTTTGTTTCCATAGTCTTCAATGCGCACGGACAAATTTGTTCACGAAGAAAGTGTGCACGACGTATTTGGGAAACTTCCAGTGATTTAAGAGAAGACGAAAGATCCTCCTGTCATTTAGTGTGGATCATTTGCGGTCGCGTTTGTTTCTCTATGTTCATTCTCGCTCACAATTCGCAAAATTGATGAATCATCGTCTCAACTGGGAGGAGTCATCTTCGCCGTCACCAACCTCCATGATTGTTTCGCACATAAATGCATTTCTCAAATTTCCTTCAATGAGCTTTGCAGGTCGTCTCTCATGTTTGGGGCAAAAAACCTCGGGTTCTGGTTTTCTGAAATTTTGAAATCAAAGAAACTCAGGGTGTGGGGTTTCCAGAAATTTTACAAATCCAAGAACATCCTGTTCTGGATTTTTTTAAATATTGGGATTCAAAGAATCAAGTTTGTTTCCCAAAACCTCAAAAAACTGATGAATTTCATGGTATAACCAACAAAGATATTTGATCAGTTCTGGCTTGAGTAACCCAGCACCCAAAAGTACACCGTCCAAAAAATCCCGTTCTGGGATTTCGTGGATGGGATGAAACTGTCCCCAAGGGGGCAGTTTACATGGTCAGTAGTTTTTATTTTCTTCTGGGCCTTTTTTTTCCTCGTACTTTTTTTTCCCCAGCTCGCTGTTTTTTCTCCTGGACCTCCCTTTTGATTTTTATTTTTTTTGGGCCACCCCTGACCCCATATAATATTTTGGCAACTCCTACCTACCCCTCCAACCTACCTACTGCCCTGCCTCCCTCCAACCCATCTACCTCCCTCCCCCTGCTTCTTTCTGCCTCATTCCCTCCTTTTCCGCTCACCTCCATACCTAGTGCTTGAGAAACAGGGACAGTTTGAGCTTGCATTAGGGTTTAGCTCACAAGGCTTTGAGTTTTCACAGCTTCAGGAGCTTGTGAAAGGAACATCTAGGAGTGTGGAGAGGGGTGGAGAGGAGAGGAGCTTGCAGAGAGTGCAGAGGTCACGACCTTGAATGCGTGCAGAGACCAGGACCTTGAAGGTCAGCAAAAAAACATTTTCAAACTCTTTTAAAAAAAACTATGTTGTTGCACCAAGGGGTTTAGGGTGTGATGTCTTTTTTTCCATCTCAAGTGTGGCCTCCACGGAGACAATGACCATGAGCTATGTGGCCATTTTTTGAACTATGTTGTTACTTTAGGAAGATGATGACAATGAGCTGCACTCATCGTCGTTGTCTTTTCTTTTAGTGCTCATCTATTGCCTCTAGGGAGATGATGACCATGAGCATAGTTGGTGTCATTTTCAAAACTTTAGTTGCTACTCTAGGAGGACAACGATGATGAATGTAGGTCATTGTCATTGTGTTTTTTTTCTAGCACTCATCTTCTGCCTCTAGGGAGATGAGAACCACAAGCACAACTCGTGGTCATCATCATTTGTTTGAACTTTGTTTCTACTATAGGAGGACAATGACAATGAGTTGCATCCATCATCGTTAACTTTTTTTTTAACACTCATCTTCTGCTTCTATGGGGACAACCACCATGAGTTGTGCTCATGGTCATTGTAATTTCTTTGAACTTAGATGTTGTTATAAGAGGACAATGACAAGCCATTGAGTTTTGACCCTTGCAATTCCCCTTTGAAAATTTGGGAGTCCACCGGGACTCCATCTCCCAAAATGGGAGTTGCCTTGGGAATCTGAGCATTAATTCCCTCACACTTTTCACACTCCGAGAGCATGCAATGGGTTTAGGGCTTCCTTCTTGGTCCACAACCTTGCAAGCTCTTTGCTTTGGTCGTGAGCCCAAGGCTAGGGTTGCGACACTATTGTTGCTTTCACTAAGAAACAACAATGATGAATGTGTGTTCATCATCATTGTCTTTTTTTTATTCTTAGGTGTTATCTCCACTAAGGAAATGAAGATGATGGGTGCGTGCATTCATTGTTTTCGTTAATTTTTTTTTCTGAAATGTTGTCTAGGGATGACAATCACAAGCAACAACAATGAATGTAATAACATTCATTGTCATTTATTTTGTTTTTGAAATGTTGCCTCCAAGGATGACAATGTCGCAACCCCACTTTGAGGCAAGTGTGAGGATGAGACTCGCACTCCCAAAAGTGGGAACTTGGAGTCCTCTGGGACTTTCAAAACTTCAGAGTTCGATTGCAAGGGTCAAAACACCTTGCCTTGAGGTATTCTTTATACCGTTGGAAAGGTCTTAAAGTGTAGATGTCGAAAGTGGCCTTGCATGAACCATTCAGACATCTGCATCACAAGTTATGGTCGAAAGAAGGGCTGGGAGTCAAACTGACAATTTGACTCCCGACCACTAAAAGTCGGGAATCGACCCGACCCTGGTGTGTGTAGGTTGAGTGCGACACACTGATGGGAAGCTCTTAAGGAGAGATACAAGTTTGCTTCATACCTCATCCCAATCAAAGGTCTGAACCGGGAGTTATGAGCTCCCAAAGTCCCAAGAGTCCAATTCGAAACAGTTTTGGGAATCCTCCTTGGAAATCCCAGGATTAAAAACCATTCGGATGTAGGTGCGGCGGAGCAACGCAAAGTATATTATATGGGGGAAGGTGGTGGTTTCCCCCGACTCCGGGCCATGGTGAGTCAAGTGAGTCTGTGTTGCCCATGGCTTGTCCCAACACCAAGAGTGTTTCCGAAGGTGAATTAACCAACTTGTGGTTAGTTTTGATGCAGGATCAAGTAACTAAATAAATTGTCCCTCTTCCTAGTTTAATCTTGGAGCTTTCAGCACGCCCCTCTCACCCCCTTTAGTGTTGGCAACTGGAAACGACACCAAATTCCAACTACTTTCGCTCTTTAACATACTTGGATTCTTTTGAGTCTAACAAGGAACTTGCGAGCGCGTCAAGCAACCACAAGCAACTGCAATGAATACAAAAATGCTTATCATCGTCAATTTGTTTTCACTTATTACTTACAAACAACGATTATGCTCCTATTAGTCTTCTACTTGGCATCTGCTACATAGCTGGTGTTTGTATTCTTCTCGTTTTCTATTGTAACTAATGTTATTCTTCTTCTTATCTTTTGCTACAAATGAGAATGTGGAAAATGAACCAATAACTTAAATTATAATTTATTTTTTGTGTTTTTGTTAGATGCAAATTTGAAAAAAAACAAAGAATATTGGAGCAAATCAACAAGTTTTAGTAGAAGTTGTAGACAGCATGGGAGGTATCACAAATGAAAAACATTTGGAAGCTAGTGTGATGGGATAGCAAGCAAGTATTGAAGATGTGGTTCAATTGGTTCCAAGTGAGATTGTTAAGGAAGAGCAAGTGGAAGTGGGTGAAGACATTGAAAAAACATTCAAAAGAAATTCTAATAAAATTCAAATAGATTTGGAAAGAACTAATTTAATGGTAGAAGAACAAAAAAATGCAAATGAAGATGGTGAACCTCATGCACATATTTATGGAGGTGATATAGCCATTGAACTTCATTTATTATAATTATTACCCCACCCATCCTGTTGCAACCCTAGCTTTGGGCTCGTGACCAAAGCAAAGGGGTTGCAAGGGTGCGGGCCAAGAGGAAGCCCGGGAATCACATCACATACTCCCGGAGTGTAGGAAAGTGTGAGGGAGTGAACCTTCACACTCCCAAGGCAACTCTCACTATGGGAGGTGGAGTTCCGGTGGACTCCCAAAACTTCAAAGAGCAATTTCAGAGGTCAAAAATCAATGGCTTGTGGCGTTCTTTATATCATTGGAAAGATCTTGGAAAGTAGATGTCTAAAATGGGCTCACATTGCTCATTTGAACATTTAGAATACAAGTTATGACTAAAAGAAGGGTCGGAAAAAGTTAGGAAAAGTCTGACCAAAAAAAGTCAGGAATCGACCCGATTTACTTGTGTATACACAACATGCAACATACTATTGGAAAGCTCTCAACGAAAGCTATAACTTTGCTTCAAATTGCACTTCGATCCAAGGTCTTCTCGCAAAGTTATGGGGCTCCAAAGTCGCGGGAGACCCTTTTGGTGCGATTTCGGGACTCCCATTCGAGAGTCTCGGGAGAGAAAAACCATTTGGATGTAGGCCACATGGAGAGGTGCAGAGTATACTATAAGGGTGAAGGTGGTGGCTTCCCCCAAGTCTAGGACATGGTGAGTCTTATGTGTCCGTGTTGCCCATGTTTCATCCTAGCACCAAAGGTGCTCCAACTATGCACTAACCACCTTGTGTGGGTTGTGTGAAGGCCCGTGTGAGTGAGTGAAGCTTGTCAACTCTTCTTAGTCCCATCCCAGAGCTCCAACATGCCCCTCTACCCCTCAAAGTGTTGTGAGTTAGGGAGTGTGCCCCAACTCCTCCCCCTTCCGCTATCTTGTATTTGGATTCACTTTTGAGTCCTTCAAAGAGTTGGGAGTGCGTCACATCCTCTCCAATGGAAAAATGGGTGGGTTTTTTTTGTCACATTTGTGATTGCAACACTTTCCTCAATTGTGATCCTTAAACCTTTACCTACCCCACCTTATTTCTCCACATGTGAATGTGGGTGGGGCATTTTTTTTTTGTTTAAGTTTATAGGCTTTGTAGGTGATATTGTTATTTTAAAGGTTTATTTCATTTTATGTAAATTTCAATATTGGAGTTTAACAACACCCTCATTTTTTAAGGGATTGCCTTCATCCAGAATATTAAGTGTCACATTAGGTTTTTTGTTTTTTGTTTTTGATTTCAAATGTGGTTGCCTCTCCCCTAGTTGCCATAGAAGGTGTCCATTAGGCAAGGGATGGGCCCAAATTTGCTTATAGGGTTGATAGGTGTGATGCATCCTTTACGACCAAGTACAACTTGGTGCAACATTTGCAGGCATGTCACAATGTTACCATGGAGCTGGCAAGCCTAGACACCCATCTACTTAGGAGTAGGGCCCAAAGGTTCAAGATCATGTGGCAATGTATGCACATGTCTTGAACAACCCTTTGGTTTAATTCCATCATAATGAATAGAAAGCAATTACCAAGGCTAAGAGGCACACTACCTTGGAATGGGATAAACTCCAAGGTGATTTGCAAAACACACCTGAGGTTCTTAAGCCGACACTTATTAAGTTAGCCTCTAGCCACATCTTTCGGCTTTTTAGCATGATTGCATGGGGTGTGGGGGCCATCCCTTTCAACATGTAGGCCAAGCTAGAGTGCGATGAAGACTTTGCACTTGTGATTTGAACATTCAAACCGAGTATGGAAAGGCATTAAAAGGCATTTGGATGGAATGTGATTGGAAATTTACATCAATTAAGACAATGTAGTGTAAGGAGATTAGCCTCTTTACATAATACTATGATTCAGAAACAATTCATAGTCAATAAGTTTCCAATAATGCCATACTAAATTTTATTTGAATTCCAAGTTTTTGAATTCATATGCAATATTTATTGTATTGTGTTGTTTGTTTTGAGGTTTGAGGCACCACCAAAGAGGTGTTTGTGGTTGATGTTGTGGACACAACATTAACCAATCATGGAGTTTTTACATGATGGCATACCCATGATGCAAAGGTTACATCAACGTGGTATAAGAAGGCTAATGGGATTGCATCCGCCTCTAGTAGAAACACATATTAGTTTCTCCATAGTTCATGCCACTTTTAATTAGGGTGTTGTTATGGTCTTTAGGATTTAGGGTAACAATTTATTTTTGGGGCAACCACATGTTCCCCATTTTAGGTTAGGGTTATTTTGGACTTGGGCATTTTTTGCACATTTTTGTAACATACATCACCCATGTTTTTTTATTTAAGTCATTTTATTTTCATTTTGCACCATTTTGTGTTAATGGTTAAAAATACATTCTCACATATTCTTATATATGCTTGATAAATTTATCAAAACAATGATTTTAGTGTTGCACCCAAACCAAAAAATCTTTCTTTACCTCAAAAAATTAGAAGTTCAGACCTAAAAAGGAAAGCAATACCTTCATGAACAATACCGTCATGAAGGTATTTTGTAAACACCATGGATTGAATTATTTTGGTCCAAGCTATTGGAGGGGTATTGCTTGTGCTCAGAATTATTCAATGCAAATGCAATACCCCTATTGGGGTATATTAAAAATCCTTTGGGTTCCATAACATATTTAAAGAGGCCTAGAAAAGGGTATTGCATAGCCTTAACAAAACCTAGAAGGAACACAATACCCTCATGAAGGTATTTTGTAAACACCATGGGTTGAACTATTTTGGTCTAAGCTATTAGAGGGGTATTGCTTATGCCTTGAATTATTCAATGCACATGCACTACCCCTATTAGGGTATATTAGAAATCCTTTGGGCTCCATAACATATTTAAAGAATTTAGAGGGGTATTTCACATAACCCAAAAGAATCCTAGAAGGAATGCATTACCCTCATGAAGATATTTTGTAAACAATATGGATTAAATTATTTTAGTCCACGTTATTGAAGGGGTATTACTTATGCCCATAATTATTCAATGGGTGTGTAATATTTTTTTTAAGGTATATCAAATCTATTGGGTTTCATCACATATCTTTTGAAACCTATAAAGGTATTGCCTAAACCTACAAGGAAAGTATTACCCTATTTGGGGTAATCTGCAAACACCATGGGCTCAATTATTTTGGTTTGAGCTGTTGGAAGGGTATTGTTCATGCCAAAAATTATTCAATTCACATGCACTACCCCTCTTCAGGTATCCCATAAAACCTTTGGGTTCCATGACATATCTTTTGGAATTTGGAAGGGTATTACATAGCTTTAACAAAATATAGAAGGAAAGCAATACCCACATCATTTTTTGATAATATCATAAACCATGAAATAAAAGGATTTTTTAAAATATTTATTCCATGCTCACTATATCATGCTAGACATATTGATTCAAGTAAATGAGGGTATTGTAAAGTTCTTCACATTAATGGTAGAATGCCCATTTGAACAAATTTATGTAGATAAATGTAATATGTGCATCAACTTGGGATATTTGCATTCAGCTTGAAACTTAAAAGGGTATTGCATAGCCCTACCATAGAGGTAAGAAAATACATTGATTAAATGTACATGATATTAGGTACTTATATTTCAAAATTCAATTAAAACCTTGATTCTTAAACCTCAACCATAAACCTTGATTGAAAGAAGTTAAGATTCTTATTGAAGGATTTTTTTTATGTTCCAAAAAAAAAAAAAACAAGAATAAGGAGGATGATATTGCTAATGCTAGGGTTGATGGAAGATGCTTATGGCTTACAATGCATTGTTATGTTGCAAGAAATTCCAACTACATTTTGGAGGTAGTATAACTCAACAAAATAGGAGCTCCTAAGTTTACAAGGAGGAGACAACATATGTAATTGGCAAATGACCTTATGCTATACTAGATTTTATGATCATTAGAAAGCATTTGCAATGGACCATTACATGAAAAAGGGGGATCACTTGGTGTTTATTTTAATTAAAATGATTACTTTGATGTTCATATATTTGATGAATTTAGTTTTGAAAAGGCAATCCCTAGAGGTTTATTAAGCCAAAAACTAATGGAACAATTTGACTATATTCAATTAAGGCAAGACAATGACATCATTAAATCAGGGATATATGAAAAGCAAAAACCACTTGTAGTTGGGATGCATGTAAATGGAACTTGGGCACATTCGCCCAATGTTCAAAATGATCTTAATATTAGTCTTTGATCATCATAGAAGTTTAGTCACTTGAAGTAACATACACATCATATGCATGAAGGACATGATTTTTACCAGCCTTTTGACCAACTATTTAATGCCTAGGTCTTCTCCTAGAGAATCTATTATATATATTTTTATCAAAGTGTCAATTTAATGATCTAGGTGGTGAGCATCTTAAGATAATTCCAATCACAATAGAATCATTCTTGTGCTCAATGAAAGTTGGAGGATTCAACATCATCATGTTTAATGTGGTAATAACTTAATCACAATAACTGTAGTGTTATCTAACACTTTGGTGGATTCAATCTACACAAGGAATTGCATGGTTAAATCATGTTCAACTTCTCAAGATGTTGAGAGCATTGCATAACAACGTGCCCTCATAAATTTTTTGAATCCATACAAAGTCTACCATGGCTTCCAAGAGTTTATGAACATTCTCATACCCAACTATTTTTTAGTCCAAATCATATTCGAAACAAAATTTGAAGGTTTCTTGGAGGTTTCCAAAAGTAAGCAAACCCTCATCTATGAGTAAACAACAATTTGAGCACTAACTCCTTGTAGTCAGCTATCATCTATAGAACATTATGGAAGTTAGCTATATTCTTGTTGTTACAATGATTATGGTGTGGTGGGACATGGAGAATGTACCTTCTCCACCCTATGATTTACTAGAATGTTCCCATACTCTTATAGGACACATTCTGGTTTTCCATCGCAAAGAGAATTTGGGCTTGTTTAGTGTGCAAATGCCTATCCAAGTGCTTGCACATGGGTGCCTAAAAGGATTATATATATCTATTTATATTATCGTCACCAAATTAGGCATTTGCTTACAACATTGCTATTACATTTCACCATCATCTAGTTTTAAAAAACTCCACCTCGAATATTTTGTTAGTTTGATGGGTAGAGAATCTCCAACAAATTGGAGAATAGGCAATTTCCATCTTCATGTTTGCTTAATAGTCAAAAGAAGCATGATAGTTCTGTGTATGTTGTGTAGCTAATGTGGGGAATTACCTAATGTGGAAGAGCCAGCGGTTACATCTAATACATATTATAAATCTTCATTGCCAGTACTTTGTTACAAAATTCCAAAACTTCAAATTAGAAAACAACTTACATAATTTATAATTGGTTTCATGGTGCACTATTTTCACTTTTCATTTTGAAATTTTGCAATTGTACCTAAAGAATTTGACCCACAACTCATTATTTATGCTCATATTTTTAATCAAATTTTATTTTATTTTAAATAAATATGAAGACATTCATATGTATTAAAATGAATCAACAATATAATTTCTTAATATCATTAATTATATATAATGTACTATTCAATATGTTATAAATAACAATCCATTTAGACCAATATTTAAGCCTATATGCACATCATTGAAAAAAATTTCAGCATGAATTTTTAATTTTTTTGATTTTGACATATTCTTAATTCTAACATTAATTAGTAAATCTTACATTAAACCCTAAACCCTTGTACCATAAATGTGACCAATTTTGCATTACGTTCATTTTTATATATGCTAAATCATATTGTAAAGTGAGTAAATAATTTTGAAAACATGAATTTCATGATATATTGGTGAGGAATCAAGTATTTAGAAAATATTCTTATGTTTCATGGTAAATGAACATATCCCATGATGATGCAGGTATTGTATTTAAACTCCATAACTTTGTTCAAATGACTTTTTACCATTGATGTGAAAAACTTTGTAATACTATCATTTACTTGAATTGATATGTAAAGCATGTTATATTGAGCATGGAATAAGTATTTTTAAAAATATTCTTTTGTTTCATGGTTTAAAATATTATTGCAATATGATGCGAATATTATTTTCCTTCTAGGTTTTGGTATGGCTATGCAATACCCTTGCAAGTTTCAAAAGACATGTTATAAAGCCCAAATGATTTATGGGATACACTAAAAGGGGTAATGCATGTCCATTGAATATTCTTATGCATGAACAATACCCCTTTAATAGTCTATACCAAAATAATTTAGCCTGTGTTAGTAGGGATATGCATTACCCTTCCAAGTTTAAAAAGATGTGTTATGGAGCCCAATGTATTTTGGGATAACTTATAAGGGGTATTGTAAGTGTATTGTGTAGTTTCGAACATAACAATACCCTCCCAATAGAGTAGACCCATGGTGTTTAATTACTGAATACCCTAATGAGGTTATTGGTTTCTTTGTAGGTTTTGGTATGACTATGCAATACCCCTGCAAGTTTCCAAAAATATGCTATGGAACCAAATGTATTTCTTAGATACCTTATAAGGGAGTAATGCATGTGCATTGAATATTCCTTGCCATAAGCATTACCCCTTTGATAGTCTAAACTAAAATAATTTAACCCATGGTGTTTACAAAATACCCCAAGCAAGGTATTGTTTTGCTTGTAGGGCTATGCAATACCTCTCCACGTTTCAAGTTACTAAGCCTTATGTATTTTTGGGATAACCTATGAGGGTATTGCAAATGTATTTTGTAATTTTGAAAATGAGCAATACCCCTCCAATAGTGTAGACCCATGGTATTTAATTATTGAATACCCTAATGAGGGTATTGGTTTTGCTTGTAGGTTTTGGTAAGGCTATGCAATACCCTTTCAAGTGTCAAAAGATATGTTATGGAGCCCAATGTATTTTTGGGATACCTTGAAAAAGGTATTGTAATGTGGCCCAATGATGGTATTGCATTCCTTGTAAGTTTTTATAAGGTTATGCAATACCTTTCAAATTGTCAAAAGGTATGATATGGAACCCAAACTATTTCAAGGATACCTAGAATGGGGTGTTGCACATTCATTGAGTATTTTGCTTTATGAACCTGAATACAACATGCATTAAATGTGTCTAAATTGAACTGGAGCTCCATATTGCTTTGATTATCCATTTGGTTTGCAATACCCCCACAGAAAGTACTCTTTGAATAGAGCTTGCAATACCTTTATATAAGGGGTGTTAAATATTTTAATTGTCCCTTTGGTTTGAATGAACAAGAACAAGCTCCATGTAATACCTTCATTTTATTCTTTCCTCATAATTGTCAACTATTCGGGGTCTATTGTAGTGGCAACCACATAGGTAGGTGTAGCCATGTAGGTGGGGTTTGGTAGGTATCTACTTAAAGTGTTGGTAGGTAGGATGGTGGAAGGGCGGGTAGGTGGGTGGGGATGAGATTAGACATTTTAAATTTATAGGGAGTAGGTAGATGGGGAAGAGTCTACTTTTAATTTAAATATATAGGTGAGTAGGTTGGTGGGGGACAGTGGGGGGTAGTAGGTGGGTGGGAAAAGTTTCAAACGCAAAAAAAAAAAAAAACAAAACAAAACAAAAAACAAAAAAAAACAAAGAAACCGGGTGGGGGGCAGGGAGAAAATAAAGTTCTCGAAAAAAAAACTGAGATCAGGGCTGAGAAAGGGCAAAGAAAAAAAGTCAACCTGGGATGGCACAGGGATAGAAAAGAGAATCCCATCAGTGCACCATCCATCCACGTTGATGCACTGATGGGTGCTGGTTCACGCTGGCCATCAGTTCTTAGATTTTCTTAGAACAGTGATTCTACATCAGAAGAGGTTATTTTGAGAAATTTTAACCGTGACTATATCTATCTCATAGAACCGCCTTATTGCCGCCAGATTTCTAGTGCCATTCTAATTAACTGCCAACACTGGTCTTCTCCTGCCACACAAAAATTACTGGAAGGGCAGCTCCCTGTTGTTTCAAGATCATTGGTTGATTAACAACATAAGAATCTCAAGAATTATGCCATAATAACAACATGCAATTCAAGAGATTCTTGAGATTTCGATCCCAATTGTAGATCTAGCTTCTAATTGTAAGATTTGAACTTTCTAGTTTTGTTCTCATTTCTTAGAAATATTAGAAACATCAGAATTGACGCTGCTGGAGTCTGGACGGCTGAACCCCATTGTTTTCAATGATTAATGGTTTTCACATGCATTGCCATACATTGATGGCAAGTACAATATCTTCACTCTCATTGAAAATTAGAAATTTTCAGAATTGAGGCTGTTGGAGTCTGATCTCTAGAGTCTGCACCCCATTTTTTCTTTAAATAATTTCTACACAGAAATTTCCCATCATTGGCGACAGGTACAATACCTTACCTCTCAGTGAGATTGATGTGAGTTTGAAAATAAATAAAATAAAAGTCCATGCTAACGCACACTGTCCTCAGAAATAGTACTCACAACATCATTTCATACAAGGACAAATCATACTTTTTTACTGGTATTGTATGCACTTCAAGTGGTCTATGATTTCAGTTTTCACATTGTCAATTGGTGTTCACATTTACAACAGAAAAACCACCCAATGTTTTCCACTTGGCAATAATATCTTTGTTCTAATGCTCGTTTTTTTAGTTATTTTATCCCATCAATACCAAGTTTCTTCAAATTATAATGTCATTTCATATTGAAGTTTGGATAATTGTATTCAACCCTCTTTTTTTCCCAATGTATTTCATAGACTTTGACCCAATGCTTGATTGACTATGTATTATTTGTCCATTAGTTTGAGAATAACATGTAAAACTCCAAGATTGAGTTAAGTTTTTTGTTATATCAGAATTCAAATGTCAGGCTTTCATCTGATGTTATTGTTGCCATTTCCAAATTTGACTTTTCCAACAATAAGAATGCATTGTAGGAAAAGGCCACAGACATTTGGCCCTTAAATCCTTCAATGGATTTGACAACTTGGACATCCCCTATTTTGTGGAGTCATATGCAACAATATTTTAGTATACATATTTTACAAAAACACTTTCTTTGTCTTGTCTAAGTGAATGATATGTGGCCTTTAGTTGACAGAAAGACTACCAAAAGTACGGTGATTGGTGATATATAGAATGGTGTCAATATTAATGATGTGATTGGAAAATGATGTAAACTTGTTACATCATTGTTCAGGGTAAGTAGTATGGATTGGTGGGCCTCTACATTACTAAAGGCCCACCAATCTGGAGAGGAAGTGAAAGTGCAAAAGGAGAGGACTTAAGGACAAGTTGAATTGCTACAAACATGACGTTTAAGATTAGGGAGTGATAGCACAAGGGGATCCTAACTCAACTACCAATTGCTTGCAACAAGCCAGCACGTCAGAACTCCACTACAAGCATGATGTTGAATATTGGGGACTGACAGCCCAAGGGATCGTAACTCAACTACCAATTGCTTAAAACAAGCCAGCACGTCACAACTCAACAACAGGAATGGAAGGTGAGTCCTGGAGCAGGATATTTATACTCCTCCCATTGAACTTTGCAAGCTTGTTGCTTTGTGCCTTGCATGTTTCATGTTCTAAATTGTTCAGTTCATGTTCTGATGTTCTGCATAGAACAAAAAAAGCATGTTTTGCAAGCCCAATGGGATCCTAACTCAACTATCAATTGATTACAACTCAACAATGGGACTGGGAGGTTGGTCCTATAGCAAGACACTATACTCAAGTCACAACTTAACAATGAGAATGGGAGGTTGGTCCTATAGCAAGACATTATACTCCCCCATCAAACTTTACAGGCTTGTTGTTTTGTGCCCTACATGGTTCATGTTTTGAAATTACATGGTCTGTGAGCTATTCTTGAGATTTGAACTCACTACCACAAGAATGTAAGAACTTACACTAGCTCACTTTGCTGCTCTTGAAATGAACTGGACTGGGTTTAGCATTTAATTTCCAACTCAAACCCTAATGTTGACCTGAGTCGCAGAACTTTTTCTGACACCCCCACCGCCCACCCAAACCAAAAGTAGAAATAGAAAAATCTTTGCTTCAAAATAAAGAAAGCGCTATGATGGAAGTTTTGTGCAATGTTCAATCAATTTTAGGATGAATTGGAGACTTGTAGAGACATGTGAAAAGCTGTGGTGGGTATAAATCTCTTGTGCTCCTCTTTCCTTTGGTGATTGAAAGTATTTGTGTGGCATTTTGGTCATTTAGATATTGGGAACAATGATGTTTTTTTCAAATTAGGATATATTTTGAATTGTAATAGAGTAATTTTGACTAATTTTGCTAATTTTTGGGAAAACATTGCCTCACAAAATTGAAAAGAGAATCCTGATCGGGAACCATCTTTCTTATTCCAATTTTTATCTAAAGAAATGAATGTAAGATAATATTGTAATGTCTTTCAATTTGTAATCTGGAAATTATTGTGGGGATTTGTCCAGGCTTTTTGGATTTATCTTCTACTTGGGTTAAATGAATTCCAACTGCAAGGCATTTCCTAATAAAATTGACCTAGATTATCTTAATCCATCAACCTAGATAATAACAAGGACCAAAATAACATCTTGGGTGAAAATTCGAATAATGGAAAAGGATGTGATATATCTCTAATCCTCCATTATAGTGAAGGAAGAAATCCTTGTAGGGCACCTACTGTGGGCCATGGCTTTACACTACATTCCCTCGGATCATCAACATGTATTTTAACATGGGCTCAAGTTGACAGAGGAAGTCACCATGACATATCTTATGTTCAGGCCTTAATATAAAGTGGGCCCTTGATTAATTGATAAGGTATTAAATGTTTTGACAACATGATTGTTTGCTGGGGCTATTTTTTTGCCACGTTGACTTTTCTTATTTGCCAATTGGGTAAGTCCAAATCCATGTCACTAGTTTGCCAAGTTGGTAAGCTGTCCAGTCCACCAAATTGACAAGGTGAATTTGACATGTATTTCAATTTTGCACACCTATTGTCAAATAGTTGACAATTGCACAACTCAACTCCAACATCCAAAGATTGTTGCCATCATTAAGAATGAAAACCTCTTTCGTGTGCTCCAGGTATTCTTAAATCTTTGCTGAGAGGTGGACTTCAGGAGTGTGTTGGTGGGGTATTGCTTTTAAAAGATGTCTGTCGGATCCAATTTTCAAAAACGGCTTTGAAATATTTGACCAGTTCTCTCTTAAAAAGTTTTTTTTAAGACAGGGGCAGGTTATCAAAGTTTTTAAAAATTATTGACTGGTTCTCAAAGTGACGGTTCTCATAAATTTGAGAATAGTCGCCTTATCCAAAGCGATTCTCACAAGCTAGGTATGAGTTTTTCTTAAAAATCAAACCACGGTAACAACTGTATAGGTACCGGTTCACCTTCACCTACTTGCAGTGGATTTTGTTTTTTAAATTTTGTCAAGTAGGTGAAGTGGTCATCATGCACAGGAGGAATGAGCCAAATTTTGCTAGATGTCAATCAATAAAGTAGATTTTATTTAAAAACCTGCCTAGTTCTAATCACCAAAAGAAACTTACTGTCTAAATTTGTTGACATGTGACCCTTGTTTTCACTCAAAATGTGGTATTTTTTCCCCCATAACAACCTTTGCACAATTCGCAATGGGTTTTTTCTTTGTTCATCACAGTGCAAAAATTCATTAAAAAAATAAAAATTACTAATCATTCAAATTTAGTTACAAGACAAAATAATTCCCCTTTTATTTAAGAGGAAGAAACTCAAATCTACTTCAATTGCCATGCCACCACACCCCTATGTCTTATTTAGCTGGTATGCCTTGCAAAAGATCCTTTTGGGTCACAATTTTTTGGGGTCAAAATTTCAGCACCTGATCTGGGGCTTCCTCTTTCACATTAGTAGCCTAGAACTATGCTTACTACCCTGACCTTTCTTTCACCCTTAGACCCCATCTCAAGTATCAACATTCAAAATTTTGCAGAGTTGTTGTCTTTGGAGGGTGCCATCCCCAAATTAACTATTTCAGCTTTCCAGTATAACCTCAAGTTCACAAGCCATTCACTTTGGAACAATGGACCAGCAGCCACTAGTACACCATCCATTGGAAACTCATTATGCTCTGTGGTCGGTGAACCAATCACTCACAACTCAGTTACCACCCATCCTGTAAACCCTCCTCCTTCCTGGGCCCATCTCCAACCCAGGTAACTACTAATTGCCTATGTAAGTTGGGAACAGGCATACGGCATTAGTGGTTACTATGTAGGTAGGTAAATAGGTGTGGCACTTGATGGCTACTAGGTAGATAAATTGGTACATACCTATGAACTGTGATAAGCTATGAGGCAGGAATACAACATAAAAGTGTTTCCTTTCCACACGCCATCCATCCTCCATGGTGAGCTGGTGGATGCTGGTTCACTCAGGCATCCAATTTGTCCACGTGTCCACCCCAACTAAGCTTGACCATGGTCCATATGATGATAACTAATC
Organism: Sphagnum tenellum; assembly: GCA_963921925.1. Taxonomy (NCBI): domain Eukaryota; kingdom Viridiplantae; phylum Streptophyta; class Sphagnopsida; order Sphagnales; family Sphagnaceae; genus Sphagnum; species Sphagnum tenellum. The sequence continues at coordinate 7,136,087 of OY998149.1, forward strand.
TAGTCATAATGGGAATAAAATGTCTCAAATAGATTTGTAATCCTTAATCAATACAGAAATGACATGTTCACACCACAGATGACACCATTGGAGATCAACCCTATGCAATGCACAAAGAAGCCTGAAGCAATTAAAACATAAAGACAAAATCAGTCCCCTCATGGGAATGACTTGCTAAATGTAGGTTCCAAGTTCTAACTCAGTGAGACGATGACCTATGCAAGTCGTTAAAAACCTGGCAAACTTTGCAGATGTCAGTTGTATTGCTTGCATGATTTTGCCAGAGTAAAGTGTTCAACTAATTTTGGTGGGAAATTTGTTTAAACCTAATTATAAAAGCCTTTGTAGGATAGAGTTGGGATTTAGGTTAGTAGTCCACATCATGGAAACAAGCTATGCACAAATTCTGCTTATGAAGATCCTGCACAACCTAAGGTTGCAGACATACAAGAAGCCATTCAATCAATGAATCAATCATGTTTTCGTTGTCCACCAAAGTGGCAGAGGCACTATGGGACAAAAGAAATCAGAGGACTGAAAACCAAACAGCCAACCCAGCCAGCTATGTACTTTGATGAGTCAGGAAACTGGCACGATAGTAATCCAACAGCTAATTCCACTATGGGTGTGCAACCGGTCTCAAATATTCCTGGACAACAAATACATAGCCTGACATACAATAACCTCTTGGCTGTGCATGTAATAATTTCTACACAGTGTAACCACTGGGAGCAAATTTCCAACCCATCAAATATATGTGCAAGTTATGGTAAAGCAACCCCAGAAGCTTCATAGGTTTGAGGTTTGAGCTCCTGTGAACTGAGGTGGTAGCCTGAGCAAACAGGGGCACAAACCTGTAATACTTCACCTTTCGTACAGAAATTTGAAATTCTTTGAAAAGAGAAGGGTGTTTACTCGACCATAACCCACTCTGCCGGCCTAGTGAACCCATCACACTCTGTGCACTTACTATATAGCGATGAAGCTCCATGCAATTTCATGAAAATAAGCAAATTCAGAATACAAAAGAAATTGTATAATGTTGTTTTTGATCATACTATTCATACCTTGAGGCATGGATGAAGCTCTGGCACTTTCATGAAAATTAGCAAATTCAGAATGCAAAGGAAAAAATTTCAAAGTAGTTTTGGATAGTATGATTCACACCTTGAGGCTTGGAAGTTGACATGGCATATGACAATCATGTGCAGCCCAATTTGGCACTTGAGGACATGTTTTTGTTGGCTCCAGTGATTTGGAGGGGTTAGTTTACACAAAATTTTGACCTAAAACATCTGATTTCAACCTAGGTATACAGAAGACCTTTAATGAAAAATGACTCAAAATTGCCAGATTTTGAAGGAAAAAAAATTGCAAATTGCCAGATCTTTATGATACCTTCCAATATGTAGCTAAGAATATAGAAGGATGCTTAAATATTTTTGTTTTCATATCTGGCATATAGCCAGATTTGGCTTATTCTTCTTGCAGATGATTGCCTCATCACAAAATTGAAAAAGAAAAAACACTGGTGGGCTCTGCTCAGTGTAGGATTTTGGGGTAAATTTTTTGCTTGAACTTGGAATGAATTTGTGGGTTATAGCTGGAGACCTAGCTGTACTTCTAGCTTGCATTATTTTATCAACTTCATCTTGCACTCAAATTATTTGACTGCATTACATGGTTTCCATCATTTCTAATGATTTTGTTTGAAGTGGCCATAAGGCCAAAGCTATGGTGCAATGAGCTGCTTGTCTACTTCTACTTGCCATGGATCTTGGTTTGCACGAGTGCTTTAGCTGATGATGTCACTTCACCAATCACACTTGAGGGTGCTGTGCTGTGCTATGCTGTTCTGTTTTCTTTCTTATTGCAATGAATTTTCATTTGACTCATTGATGGTTTCAAATCATTATTTTGCTCAAGAATGTTTCCCTGAATTTGTTCATTAGATAGCAAAGCAAATCCAAGGATTTATAGTTTATCCTTATTACCACTAGTGAAGCATTTTAAAAATAGGTGATCTTGGCTTACTGAGCTTTGCCAATCAAATTCATTACAGTAAGAAAACACAAATGTATTAGTGTCAAGCTCTTGAGAAATAAAGCATTATGACCTAAGTTCATAAGCTATTGCAACTTCATGAAAAAAAAATTAGAATGCAAGGGCAAGCATCCAGTAGCAATATTTTTACCTTATAACATACACTTCTAGCATCTTCTTATGCATAATCCCCAGTTATGATAATGAAGAAACTAGGGTTTCGGGTACATATGCACAAGTATGGATTTAAGCTAGTTGCCAGATCCAGTTGGGTGAACTCGGTACATGGGATTTGTGGATTGAAGTATGGATTTGATTTATGAAAAAAGTTGGACAGTGGGTGCAAGTGCAAATTGTTTTGTCTTTTTCAAGTCTTCTCAAAGCCCCTCACATGAGTTCATTTTATCTCATTGCAGTGGCCAGCAGCCCTCCACTTTCTTGGCCCATATTGCAAGTTGAAACACAGATTATAAATGGCTCGAATGGCCCCAAACTCTAATCCCAAGCTTATAATGCAGCTGACCCTTGCCCATTTTTGGGAATTGCTACCGCATTTTATTTCATCTTCTTGGTATGCAATTGTCATTTAACTCCCAAAAACAACAGAACTGTGCTACAGTAGTAACCTACTTCACACCAAGATGCAAGTGTGGTTCTTTACCAAAAGCCCTGCCTACTCAATAGTTGTCATGTTGCAGTAGATTGAACTGCAGTTAAGACTCAAGAGGTGTCAATCCATTATTTGACAATTTTTAAAATAGACCATGAAACTAGTTGATCTTGCATGTAGTTTTGCAAGCATTTCACTAGTTGCAAGCACCTTCTTGCTTCTGATATTAGACACTACTAAATTCCTTGCCTGTCATGTGCATTTTTGGCATTGCATGCAATTTTGGAAGCATTTCATTAGTTGCAAGCACCTTCTGCAGGTGCTTGTGATATAGTGTCAAATTCCTCGCCTCTCATGTGCATTTTGGCATTGATGAAGGGGGGCGGGTTAAAGAAAATGACAAGAGGCCTGGTGAGGGGGGGAAAGGATTTGACAACTTCCCTTCATTAATAGTCTGAGACCACACAAAATGATTGTTGCATTTTTCATGGGACATGCCCCCTCACTTTAGCCTGACAGGTTTAGAGATTCACAAGTGTACAAGTTGAAATTGTTTGGACGGGTAGTCCAACAGGTTGTGCTAATGAACTTAGGTCATAATGCTTGAACTTGAAACTTCCCTTTTCATTGAAATTTTCAGGGCAAGTTATCTGACCATTCCCACAACCTATTGCTTATGAAGCTCAAAAGCATGAGAATTGCATGGTTATGAGAGATTTAAGAGCTATATTGATTGTGAACTTTTACACTCAACTGTTGTTGTTCTGGGGTCTGAAGAATAGATTCACCAAAAGCATTGCATTCCCTCCCAGCCAGGTTGAACCAGCATCTACACTGGTACCTTCACCTTTTTAAGTAAGGCCTCTTCAAGCTAATAATTAACTCAGGAAATGTTAAATTTGAACTGAGAGACCCTTATGTACAACGTTTAGAAGCAACCCCAAAAAATTTGGGGTTTTTGCTATGGTACTAGTGTAAGTGCTAACTCGCCCAAGGCATCCCCTACCCACTCAGCTACCTATATTTGAAATATTTACCCTTTAGAGTGCATTTATCGTATATCCATATGGTTGGTACATGTAGATGCACTTGGGCCCAGTGGACGTCAGGAATCCAGGGTTTCTTTGCAGTTCAGAGTACAGTTTGTAGGATATATTGGACGGTTATATTAAAATGTACAGTCTTCGACTTGATTAATGTTCAGCCATAGTTTCCTTTCTCATGCAGTTAATGCATATTTCTGTTGGCCGGTGATAAGAACATCCTTCTACTTCTAGTAAAAGAAGAAGCCCCAACCACCCCTGGGACCAGAATATGGATCACTGTCATCTCATCTAAGGGAGCAACATTCACAACTCATGTCTATATATGATGATTCCTGAGGCTTTGCAGTGTAACAAGAATGTGTATATATGATGATTCATGAGGCTTGTATGATGTAAGTAAAATTGAATATGATAAAAGGCTTACAATTTGGAGAAAAAATAACCTGGGAAGGATGTGACATCTTACAAACCTGCAAAATTAGGTGAAATAAAATTCTTGGCAATGGATGCACAGTAATAATATATTAGAAATGGACTTTCAAAAGGGACTCTCATCTGCCAAAAATTAACGTCCAACATCTTTCACTCTTCTCCATCTCCAAGTACTTTAATCTTTCCCAGAACACCATGCTCACCACTCCTTTGCACCTTATGTCAAATTCCACCATGTTTCCTCAATCTTATAGTCTTGATAATGGACCCAAATTGTCACTCAGTGGAACATAGCCTCCTTCTCTTAAATATATATCCGATCTAATTAACAATCCTTGTGCATCAAATGTAAAGGTGTAGACACCTCCAATTTTTATTTATGTGTATCAAGTCTCTTTTGAAATCCTTCTTGAATCATTTGACCTTGAGTAGATTGTGAAGTTATTTAATTTACAATCTGACCCACATTTGAAGAAGCAAAAGAATGAAATGAAAATAAACCAAAAAAATCTTGTGATAGTACAAAAAAGTTCCAAATTGAGTGGTTACCCAAATTGCCATGGGCAAAGGGTTCAGTGGCAAAGGGTGGGTTTTCACACTGTGAGGTATATGGTAAATTTGTTATTAAGAACAAGGAAAAAATTATGGGTTGCAAATGGGATACCTTAACAAAAACATCAAGGCCATAGAATTGTAGTGTAAGATTCACCATGTCTTGGGGTGAAGAAAAGGGGAAGATATATTGCTAAAGATTACACACAATTGAAAAACATGAAGTTGTATCACCAATAAGGGTTTAAATTAGCTTTAGAACAAGTACTATGCCTTGTTGGTGAGGCAAATTGAAAAGTGGTTTAAATGAAAAACTTGTTTTATATTCTTGCACATGGTCATCTAATGTTGCAATATAAGTTTTTGTTCCAATTGTTTGTGAGCTGAACAAGTTCTAATTATTCAACCATGCACTAATGTAGTGGAATTGGTTGGATTGTTGTTGAATTTATTTATAGTCAAATACAAGTTCCCACTATTAATATTGCAACCATCCTTGAGGAATTCAATTCATTACTTGTTCATGCAATAAGGTTACAACAATTGACAATGGTTTTTGGATTTGGGTTTATGCCTACATGGTTGTTGATGGCTAAACTAAATGGCCTATTCTTGTTTGCATTGATATAGTTTTTGATGGAGATTTAGTAATCATGAATGTTTTGTTGAAACATGGGGCATTAACCAAGGAATATTTCTCCAGAAAGTTATTATGTTTTGGAGGAGATGGAGTGAATGTCTTTCGAGGTGAAAAATAGGAATGACAAAGCAAATCAAAGAGTCATGGGCACGCTTTTCAATGGGTGCCTATTGTGTTATTCATAAGACTAATTTGGCAATCTAATCAATCTTTGAGTGATTTGATTATCATTACAAGGATTGAGGTGTTCATAATGAACATGTATGATTATTTCATCCATTCATTGAAACAACATTTAAAGTTTTAAAAACTAGTTCAAGTCATGGAGATGAATGGGAACATTTTTTATTTTAAATGTGAACACTAGATAGATGTCTGTGTTGGAACCTCTAAAAAGGATTATCATGACAAAATGCCATCCTTTGCTTGCAATGGTGTAATTTGATTGTAATTATACCCAAATTGCAAAGGTTAGGCCTACAATGTTGTAGTGTTTCTAATCTTTTTGTGTTTAAACTTTGCATCAAATTTGGTAAGAAATTAATATTAGGTTATGACTTTTTATGATGTTTGTGGTAGGAAAACTTGGGCCTTCTCATTGACATACACTTGTTGCAACTTTGCATGTGTTTTGCCATTGATGGAAACCATGCAATCACTCTTAAAATTCATTCCAAAAAGGGATATTTTCATTTGTGACTTCATTGTTACAATGAAGGTCTACCAAGGTTAGATATATACTTTGTATTGTGACAACAAGTCTTTTTTCAATGGTGATGAATTATAGTTTTTTTGTTGTTTCATGTAGATCCACACAAAATAGATGATAAACTACAACATTGATTCAATTGAATGTTTTGCAAAAAAAAATTGAATGGTGAAAAGACTAGTGAATTTTCTTGAATGTTGAATTTTGAAAAGGTGCTTAAGGTATGGTATCTTATGCAAAAATCAACAATTCAATTTAGTATTGTTTATGAGGCATGTTGGTGGTGTTTGTTCAAGTGTGACAAAGATGTGATTCGGTGTTCACTTGATTTGAACAAGTCCAATGTTTGGTCCAATGTGGTAGAAATAGGAGTTGCTTTTCTTTTTTTTACAATGATGGTGTTTTTTGACAGGTGGCAAAGGTGGCTAGCTATTATAGGATTGATTTTGGAGATGGATGTTTCATTTCCCAAACAATTAGTTCAAAATGCCATGGGGATTATTTATCCCCAATATTGGCCACAAATTATTGCAAAGGTGACAAATTTTCCTAGGCATTTAGAGGTGCCAAAAGGCTTCTATCATGTCCGACATCCATGTGGACAATCCAAAGAAGAGAAGTATCCTCCTATGGTTCCTACGATTTTATCAAGGTGGGAGTTGGATGTTCAACACGATTTATTCAAATTGATGATGGGTTGAAAGCACAATAAAATATACAAAAAACATAGTTAAAAAGGGATGGTCAAAAGATGGTCTAATTTTTGCAACGATGCTAAGAAGTGAACATGTGAGTGTGAAAGTGAACATGTGAGTGTGAATGTGAACTTGTGAGCATGAACCTATGAGCAAGAACAAATATATTTGGAATAATTTAATGATGGGGACAAAATATTCTTAAAATATCCCTATGTCATGTAAGAATGATGTGGAAAATATTTTTCCACATGTACATGGATGAAAGTCAAAAAAATGGATGAAATGTTTGGATGAAATTGGAACATCAATGAACTTTTGGATGATAATGGCATGTAGATGAATTATTTGGATGAAATTAATTCCAAAACAATTATCTTGGATGAAAACCACATGAACATGGATAATAGTTACAAAAAACATGAAATATTTGGATGAATGTGGAGCACAAATGAACTTTTGGATGAGAATTAAAAGTAGATGAATTTTTTGGATGAAACTTTTGGTTGGTTGAGAATATGGATGAAAGTAATTCCAAAACAGTTATGACAAATGGAAATTAATTGATTCACAAAATTTTCATGTCTAATTTCATTTGGAAAAAAAGGTGTCAGAAGGTGAAACTTGAAAGAACTACATTACAATGCAAAAAGGTGAAACAATAACTTGTGTAAGTTAAGTTACGTCACACAATAATTCAAGGGTGGATCTCCACATAATGATGGAATGGGAAAATGATTTTAAAAATTAGTGAATAGTGCACTATACACATCATGCTGAAAAATATTTTGATTTCTACAACAGAATGCATTCTAAAATAACAGAACCCATAACAATCCTATTTAAAACCTAAATTTAATGACATTACAACCTAATTTACACCCAGGACTTTGGCATGATTTGATAATCTATGAACCTGATTCCAACTCCAAGATGGATAATTTATGAATGGTTTTCTAATCCCAACATACATGGCATATTGCAAAATGTAATATAAGTGTTTACATGGCACCCACAACCCCCACTTGTTGAAGGACCCAGACATCATGGAATAAAAATTCATGCAACTATAAGTCGAGTAATCATTAATTATTATTTCATATTGTTTAAAGTTGTCTGGCAATCCTAAAAGGAGGCAATAAATTTGTCCATATCTTGGTAGAATGTTTGAAAAAGTTAATAATGTGGAACTTCAAGAATTTGTCCCACCTCCCACTTATTTTCTTATATAATGGATAATTTGGATGTTTTAGGACAATGAATTTTCTTCCCATTCCTTGTTTTGGGCCAAGCATCTAAATCCAATGGCTTATAAACATGCGCAAAAGGACCATTGCCAAAGAGATTTCGACACGTGCGGATGGTTAGTTCACGCGTGTAGAATTGTCATCTCCAACCTGATTGACAAAGGGACATCTTGGTTTCTCTAAAAGCAAGAAATCAACCTCCTTTAATGCCACCACCTCAATTTGACCAAGATCTATCCCTACTTACAAAGCCATACGAAAGGCAAGGCTAGTTTATTGAGTGCATATTTCCTTCTTGTCCCTCCCACACAAAGTAGAAGGTCATCATGACAAAACCAAAACTTATGTAATTCAATTGATACACCTTTGGCTACAAACTAATAACCAACATAATAGGGAGCTAAAATACCACAATCTATTTGTTTTAAAATGATTTTAGTCTTATAATAGTATTTAGTGTCTTTTTGCAACATCAAAAAATGACTATTTGACTTCAGGGGACATCGTTCAATTTGCCAAATGCCATCCCCACATAGGCATTAAAAAATCTTCGCACCATTGTGGGTGATAACAAGATTAGGGCCATTGGTCCCCCCCGCCACATTAACAACTAACGACTAGTTGATTAGAACCATTGCATTGGCCACTTTCAAATGAAAGAAGTTCACTTAATCATGCTGATGTGAATATGCTTCTGACCTAAGTGAAAGAGACAGCTTATGTTTAGCTAATCCAAACACTTCCTTTGACACGCTCTTAAGCTCCTTAATGGACTCAAATGTGAGTTTAAATTGAAAACAATGGAAGAGCAAAGAGTCGAGGCACGCTCCTTGGCTCACAACATTGGGGGTAGAGGGGCATGCTGGAGCTTCGGGATGGGATTAGGAAGAGTGACAAGCATCAACTACTCACACGAACCTGCATCAAAACTCATTATGGCCTGGACTTGGGGGAAGCCACCACCTTCCCCCTTATAATATACTCTATGCCTCTCCATGAGGCCCACATCCAAATGGCATTTTGTCTCGGGACTCCCAAATGGGAATCCCAAAATTCCCAAAGTTGGGACTTCCGCAACTTTGGGGCCCCATAACTTTGTGTGCAAACCTCCGATTGAGATGAGGTGTAAAGCGCAGTTGTAGCCCTCATTGAGAGCTTTTCAACGGTATGTTGCACGCCACCTGCACACAAGGAAATTGGGTCGACTCCTGACTTTTAGTGGTCAAGAGTCAAATTGCCAATTTGACTCCTGGTCTTTCTTTTGGCCATAACTTGTGTTTCAGATTTTAAATGGGTCATGCAAACCCATTTTAGACATTTACATTTCAAGAGCTTTTCATTAATATAAAGAACTCCTCAATCCATTGAGTTTTGATGCTTGTAATTGCCCTCTGAAGATTTAGGAGTTCGTCGAGACTCCAACTCCCAAAGTGGAAATTCCCTTGGGAGTGTGAGGGTTCATTCCCTCACACTCTCTTACACTTTCGAGCTTCTTCTCTTGGCCCGCAACCTTACAAGCCCTTGCCTTGGTCGCAAGCCCAAGGCTAGAATTGCAACACTCCCATTCTAACGACATTCCATTGTGGCCCCTGAAGTATGAGACAATCTCCAAGTTCATTCACAAGGTGTGTTTACATTACATTTTCTTTCCCTTTATAACATAATTTTAGTAATTTGTCCTAAATGCACTAATTTTTTTCTCCTTTTTGTGTAAATGAATCTTAGTGGCAAGGTTTAACTTGTCTTTGCAAACTTTCCTAGAAACCTCCTTGTTCTTCTCATATCCAAGAACCCAAATGATGTTCTTGTGTGGAACAAGAAGGTCAATGAGTACATTGCTAGTGTCTTTGATTTTGCTTAAAGATTTTCCGCCTCTTATGGGGCTGTTTTGTTATTTCACCCGTATGACTTCAGAGTTTTTAAGGAGGTCAAGTCTTATATGGAAAGCTATGGCTTCCAAATAGAAATGAAATGGGTTGTGGTAAACTCATTACCATTCACAAGTAGTGAGGACCCATCTTTCAAGGTTCCATCACGATTCAATAAGTTCTCTTTGTATTTTTCTTCTTTTTAACTTTAGCTATAATTTGTTTTTAATTTTGTAGACTTTCCTTAGTTATGCAAATTTTCTTGCTAGAGTCCCTAATGCAAGCTTTTTGAGCAATGGGAGATTTGTCTTCTCTTCACCATCTGATGAGTTTGTGAACAACTCTATTGATGTTCAAAATGTGGACGTGTTATATAATTGGACGAATAAAACCTCTATGTCTATCTCTAAGGTTGGCAAACCTTCAAGGCTATAAAGGAAATGCATCTTGCTATTGTTTAGGCCTTGTTCAATGTTTGTTCCAAGATAGGATCGTCATATGTGGATTTATTTACATCCACATGTATGTGCCTTGCTCAAAAAATTCATTCACAATCTCTGCATTAAAAAATTTGTTCAACCATCTTTCACCTTGCAAGTAACATTGTTAGGGCCTACCAAAGCCTTGGGAGCCATAGCTTGGCTTGGAGTCAAATATGGAGGTTTTATGGATGTGTTGGAACATCTCATTGAAGTGGCCACGACTGAGTTTGACATCAAGCCTATTCACAACTTTGATATTGATTCATGTCAAGAAATGCTCAAGGAGGTTGCTTGACTATGAATAAGTTGTCCATTTGCATCAATATTATGCATTCCTTTAGTTCTTTCTATTGTATGCCTCATGTTTTTTTCTCTCTTTATTTGCAATGTGTTGTTTCCACCAAAGAATGCCCTTTCATTCGAGGAGGATGAGATGCTATGGGATCCTACCATTTCTTTTCTACTACCATCATATGTTGAAGCTCAAGTCGTGGCTCTGAAGTCCTTGGCTTCACTTCCTTCACAAATAGTTTCCCAAGGTTACCATCTAAGAGTTAAAAGCTTTCATCGATGATGAAACATTAGAAGATGTTTAAGATTTGTTTTTGAGTTTGGGGGTGGGTCATTGGGTTTATGAACCCATTGGGTGATCCTAAGGTTGGGTGGAGGATTTTAATGATGTTTTTATGTTTTGCTTTAGATTTCCTTTTATGTTAGTTTTCACACAAATCTCATTTTAAGTCATCTTCCTGGAACACATGTAGTATCTATGTCGAAGCTTGTATATACCATAATGTTGGAAAAAACTTTGTCAAACAAGATTGACAATATAATGTTATTTGTTGGAATGCCCACTCTAATTTAAATTTTAGTTCTAGGATGAGTTATGTATTTTACCCATGCAATTCCATGTTTTTTGGGTGTTCTTTGTTAATGCATAGGTTTCCACAGCAAATAATCTGAATTGTAAGGATGACCTCCACCTTGTAATGATTGAAACACACATCAAGGAAAATCAAAAGTTTCATAAATTGTCTTCACAAAAAAAAAATCTTCTTTGAAAGAAAATTTAAAACCTATTATTTTGCTGGAAGATAATTTAATATATCATGTTGTTTTCAAAATGATCTCAAACTTTATATGATTCTTGGGAATGCTCAACCAAACCATCCTTTACATATGTGAAGTTCTACAAGAAAATTGGGTTCTTTGTAGTTGGAATTCCATATTGGCATGTACACATTATGTGGATGCCAAATAAAAATTATATGTTTTCTTGTTTTTTTAAGTGTTGCATTTATTTTTGAGAATATCTCTATCTAAGGTTCCAATCTACAATTTTTTGGAAACATGTTTCAAATTATAGAATTGGAGATTTTCAAAAATGACTTATGTTAATGTCACTTATATCAAAATGCTCATGTTGGACCAGATAAATCATGTCAATTTTATCTATTTAGCAAGGTGACACAAAAATGTATATAATTATTCATATTGTCAATATTTTTAATGATTGTTGTGCCTTGTAATGGGGAATTGTACCTAACAATACCTAAGCATTATTTAACAATACATAACAATTTCCAATAAAGTTTGTGGCTACTTGATAACAAATTTCAAATTGAAATAGTGAATAATCACATTAGGAGATGGAAGTTTATTCTATATATTTATTGCAAGTGAGATCAATCTTGTGTGGAGTGTGTTCTCCAATTATGAATGTAATTTTCATTATATTTGAAGCCATTCTTCAATTGTCTTATTTTTAAATGGCCATACATATTTCATTTCTCCTTATATATCTTAACATTGTGTCAATGTTCAACATATCTATGTGGAATTTCATGTCTAGAGTATGTTTCATAAGTGAATAAAATTTCCATCCTAGTTCAATCCAAATACAAATTTCCAAGATTATAGTGGGCAAAAAAAATTCTATTTCTATTTGGATTTGTTAGTTCATTTGATGGTCTTGCAAATTACTTTCCTATGGTTCTCTTTTGGTTACAATTGTTCAAGCAAATTATAACTTTCATTTGTCAACTCCTAAAAGAAAATCTAGTGATCCGGCTAATCATAGATCTTAAAATGCATTAATTATCAAGTAGCCAAGATCAAAAGACCAAACACACAGAGAAAAATACACATCTTGCACTAGCTCGTATCTTTCATTTCAATAATGTTTGTTCATTTCAAGGTCTTGCAAATTACAATCTTATATTTCTCTAATATTTTCTCATGGTTTTAAAATGTCATTGATATCAATGGCCTTCATTTGTGGTAGTGTTGTGGAGAGCCTTTGACGTTTGGACCTAGTTTGCCATCCACTTCCCTAGATGATTCTACCATAGCTTTTGATGTTCCAACATCGTTGTTGCTCCAAGATCCTTGCATTCTAGGTGGAGTCTGAAGGCCTGTTCTCACTAGTGGTATCATTACATTTGTTTCCTTATAATAAACAAGTGTTGGTGATTTGTACCACTACTACAAAAACATGGTATTCATGCCCTTAACAATATGATTAGAATGACTAGAATGACTATAAAGTCATCCGTAGTCATTCCATGTTGATTGATCATGTCTCTTTTCATTAAACCAAAATGTAGATATGTCTAATGTGATTAACTTTGATTACATTATGGTCACATTGGACATACCCAAGTACATGTGGAAATTTATGTGTTTATGTGGACTATTTAGCACTATTTAAATGACTAAAAATAGTCATTGATATTTTTTACATGGACAACGAAATGCCACATATGACTTAATTATGTTAACACCGAACTTAACATGTTTTTGACATGGATTACAACATGTTGAATATGATTGAAATATGTCATTGTTGAACTTTGAAGGTGGCATATGTATTTAATATATAGATTATAATCCGAAAATGTTTTTTGAAGCATTGAATTTTTTTTTTTGGAATTTAAAACAATGGAGAATGCATTGACCATATCTTTACTAGATTTTATGATCAAAAGTCAATTGTTGAAATGTTGTTTGGGACTCTGATGATGAACACATGATTAATTAGTTGAAAAAACATCAATTAATTAATATTGCAAGTAAACTTAAAAATAACAAAAACATAAAATTAAAATTGATAAACTTCAATTTAAAAACATGAATGAAAAATTCACATCATATCTTTATTGACCCATAATACTTTTCCAACATTATGAAGAGCAGAACATGTGGTAAATTATTTTCATAAAAACATTTAGCAACAACATATATATGTGAGAACAAACAAGCTACAAAGTAAGGTACAAAGAAATTGATCTTGAATTATATGTGTGTGTGTGTGTGTGTATGTGTGAAAATTGGACATGATCCAAGACTTTCCTAGTCTATTGTAGGTTTGATTAACTATGTAATTCCATGTAATCGAATCACATAACATATAATCCTTGCATGCAAAGCATGACTAAAGTAATAACAAGCTCTATTATGGTACTTTTCAACAATATAGGTTCAATCTAAAATATATAAGTTGAATTTGGCACTTCAAAGCCAAATGGAGATATTACTTAAATGTCACTATTAGAGGTTGTTGCAAATTCCTCTACACTTTATGATCCATCATCTTCACCCTCCATTGGGCACACTAATAATCAAATTTGTTGCAACCACTATAAAACCTCCTACAATCACAATAGGTTGAATTGACTCATCAATGGAAATTGGAACTTGTAAACCTACATATGCATCATCATTTATAAGCTGAACATGTCAAACTATGTAAGGTCAGTTTGAACTTTATCAATTACTCATTTTCCACAAGGTTCTTTCTTGACTAGTACTTTCCATCCTCTTTCCTTAAGGTCACTAGAGAAAAAGACTTGATCCACATGCAAAGGAAAAGCAAAGGATTGATTTGAAATGGGAATTAGGGACCCAAAGTTTACAATAGTGAACCATATTCATCTCTTTTCACCATTGCACTACTCCCAACATAATTGGCTTTCACCCAATTACACAACAGAACAACAAAGTTGAAGATCCCATAGTTTAATTCTAGAATCTCTTCAACCCATCCCACATATTTTAGTTTTGCAACCATTGGTCTTTGGTCATTTGGTCTTGACACACATTCTTGTTCAAAAATTGTTGCAACAATACCATTGTTTTGTGTTGTCAAGTGTTCTTCAACACTTGAAACACAATTATGGTTACCACATGCCAACATAATTCAATAAGACCTAGCTTCAAATGTAGGTGGCATGGATAGATGCACCACATCTTTTTCAATTATGTCCCCTTCTTTGATAATTGTAGCACTTGAACTTTTTATCCACATTGGACATGGGGCAGTTCTTTTAGGTGATTTGGGAAATCAATAAGCCTTGACCAAGATCAACCTAGGGCAGACCTGAATTCCCTCATTTCTTGGTTTCATATATACACTTCTTGGGCATATTTCCTACCACAATTGTCATTGCAAACTTTTAAAAGCTAAATGAAATTTACAAATAAATCATGCCAACTATCCAATGAAAAATAATCATTTGATCAAAGTTCATGTAGTTTGTGTTTAGGGTAAGGGATAGTACATCATAGATTTACATTAAACATTATTAAAAAATCTATTGTCAATGAGGAGGAGCTTACATGTGACATGTTGACATTAGCTCCACATTTGTAGCACAAATGAATATGCTATGTCCCAAAGATTTGCACGCATGATTCATGCGTGCCCATTTCCTTCTAACATTTCATCATTCATGCATGCATATTCTTTCTCATCCCACACTCTTCACCCAATGGCTACAAAATCTTATAAGTAGTTTGTGCAAAAACCTAAAGTCTCTTCTAATGCATAGCCTTCTACCATGCTTCCTTTTGGCCTTGTTTTATTTCTTTCAAATCCTTTTAAGGTTTTCAAATAACGTTCAATAGGGTACATCCACCTTGTTTGGAATAGACCACACAATTCCAATTCCTCCACTACATGGACCAACAAATGTGTCATTACATCAAGGAAAGAGGGAGGGAATTCCCACTTTAACACGACCAATGTTAAAGCCACATCATGTTTAAGATCCCCCATTGTAGCTGGGTCCACAACTTTTGCACATAATTTTTTGGAAACACGTGACAAATGAATAATGGCTTGCCTATATCATTTTTCCATGAAATTTCTCATGCACAAAGGTAAGATCTTTTGCATCATCACATGAAAATCATGTGATTTCATCCCTTCCATCTCTCCATCCTTGTGGATTTTCTTTTTCAATGATGACACATAATGAAATGATGTTTTCAAGTTGCCAACAATTTGTATGAACATGTCCTCCTTTTCTACCAACACAAATGAACCTATAGGTTTAATCATACCATCTACAACTTCTTGTAGCCATAGATGTGGTTGTATACCACATTCTTTGAGATCTTCTTGGACAACTAGAGTGTCTTTTGTCCCAAATATTGTCTTCATCTCATTCTCACAAAATTGTTTTCATAATGCATCACATCCAATGTGTTGCGAATCAACAATCCCTAGCCAACAACCAAGTGGATAAGAAAAAACAAACCTAAAACAAACCATCACCATCCATTAAATCATAACAACTATGTTTTTTTGCCCAAATCCAAGGACTATATGTATGTTTATAATTTTAAAAACCTATCTTACTAACAATATTTAATAACTAATTAGGTTTAGATATTAAAGAATGAATAGTAGATGGTCATCTTATTACTACAAGTAATATAATTACATTTTTGAATGGATATACAATTTCATCAATTCAGCATTAAAACCCAACAATCTTTACCTCCCAAAACGGTAGTTGAAACATGATGCTAATTCATTTGATGCTTAGTTTGTGTACAAGGTCCAATTTGGCACTAGTTTTGTTTCTTAGACCCTATAGTCATGATTCTCATTCAGTTCCCCATTGTATTATATCAGTAGCAGTTACTCGCATA